>CM024710.1:20286002-22686002 GCA_014182895.1 Angophora floribunda
ATCAATCTAAAAATTTTGAGATTTTTCTTGAGACAAAAAAAAAATTCAAGATATACTTGGGCGGGCGCAAAGTTTGGGATTTTTTTTTAATTGACCCCACAATTTGGTGCAAGGATCGTATTTTTCTTGAATTTTGTTAAGATAACAGTCTTTGAATTATTTCGAATAAATAACGGCTTATTATGAACCATAAAAACTAAAAGAATAGACCTTATAATAATTTATAATTATTTATTACTCGATTTTTTGTTATCCAGAACATACCATTGTTTCATATTAGATTAATTATCACTCAATCATTTCTCATCTTTCTTCTAACAATATGTTTTTGATAGGGCGAGCCGTGAGCCATAGGTATCGCCCCCTCGTGAGTTTAATTAAACGAAAACACGGGCAGCGTGGGAATGCGATATGCCGCTCATGATCAATGATGAGAATTTTAACCCCAAAAAAAGAAATTAGGGATGAGAGCCACAGAACATGGACCCTTGCACGAATACTAATATGTATAACGTTATTTTAATTTTTGTAGGCAGGCCTATCAACGGCATTGCTTTTGACGTCCGTTTGGTAAACCCGAGTTTATATTCGAATGAGGAAGGAAAGAGGAAGAAGCTGGCGCGACCCAGAGACGCGGGTATAAATACAGGTCTCCCTTTCCTCTCCAGAAGAGCACAACATCCGCTCTGGTTTTTTTGGAGAGAAAGAGAGCTCGATTCTTCTCTCGTCGGCTCTCTCGAACCCTCTCGGCGAACGGAAGAGGTAGATGTCTGCTCTCTGTAACTGGTCCGTGCTTTCGCTGCACGGCGAGTTTCGCCATCTTCATGCATGCAGATGACGATATTAGTCTCGGAAGACGAACGGAGTTCGTGAATGTATAGTGAACGTGTTCGCTGAGGAGATTCGATTTGCGGATGGCGGCTTATTGAACTTTCTTTCTTTTTCTGCTTGCGTAGTGATCAAGAAGTACGGTTCTCGAGTACCCGAATACAGCGAGTCGCGGTATAATCGGTTGAAGGAAGGAAGAGAAAGAAGGTCAAAATGTGGAGGCTGAAGATAGCGGAAGGAGGACGGTCCCTACTTGTACAGCACCAACAACTACGTGGGGAGGCAGATTTGGGAGTTCGACCCCGAGGCCGGCACGGAGGAGGAGCGCGCCGAGGTCGAGGCTGCCCGCCAGCACTTCTACGACCACCGCCACCAAGTCAAGCCTTGCGGCGACCTCCTGTGGCGCATGCAGGTACATAACACGTCCCGCCCACCTAATAAACACGACACGTAACACCCTTGCTCCATTTCTTGTTTGTCTTCTACATTTTTTCTGTCCGACATTAGAATTGAGGACGGCATCGCATACATGTGCGTACGTGTGGAGCCAACACGGATACGTAGAATGAGTTTTCGAATACATTAGCTGATCGTGCACCTAGCTTCGGTAACATAGATAGCCTGAATCTTCGGTTGCCGCCGGGCCTCCATTCTTGAATTGCGGGTGTGAACGATGCGAGGTGGTCCACACGGATGGAAAAGCAGAGGTTTGACCCTTTGGAAAGGAATGGTCAGCGAAAAGAGACAAAGCAAGCACCCTAAACATTTCTCGGGTCAGACAATTCAACCCAACCTTCGCCCGACCGCCGCCCGGCCCTCTCTCCTCGGCTGTGTCGTTTCCTCTTCTTTGCTTTTCAGCAATTTCGCTCTAGCTTCCACCACTAGAACGTGAACAAGGAGCTCGGCACCGTCCACCTCACCGGAAATCGGGTGAAGCGGGACTTGAACTTTGCAGATTACTAGCGCGTAACGTCTGCGGCCACTGCTGGCACCGAGGGATGGAATCAAGTCTTACACAAACGAGGATCATTTTTATGACTTTAAAGCTTTGGCATATCAGTTGTGAACTAATCTGAGTGGTGTTTGATTGTGTTTTGAAAATGAGAGAAATACTCGCTCTCAAACACCAGTTGGAAATTTTCGACCCACTCGCACATTGTTTAGTACGACTTTACTTTCGTCGCTTGTCGTATAATTTATATCCTGTTAACGTGGGGGTAATAGCCAGTGGTGGGCAAGCTTAAGCTGACGCGTGGTGCATGATTTCTGGGCAGTTCCTGAGGGAGAAGCAGTTCAAGCAGACTATCCCGCCGGTGAGGGTGGAGGATGGTGAGGAGATCACCGACGACAAGGCGTCTGCTGCCCTGAAGCGGGCCGTACATTTCTTCTCCGCCCTGCAGGCTAGCGATGGCCACTGGCCCGCCGAGAACGCTGGCCCTCTCTTCTTCCTCCCTCCCTTGGTCATGTGCGTCTACATCACCGGCCACCTGGACACTGTCTTTCCCGCTGAGCACCGCAAAGAGATTCTCCGCTACATCTACAACCACCAGGTAATCTTTTCTCACAAAAGGAAAGACACTCAGACACAGAAATAGCAGAGGAACTCCCAAAGACTTCGACTTGAAACTCTGTGTTCATTAATTCTGTTGCAGAATGAAGATGGTGGGTGGGGCTTGCACATTGAAGGTCACAGCACCATGTTCTGCACCGCCCTGAGCTACATATGCATGCGCATTCTCGGGGAAGGGCCTGATGGTGGCAAGGACAATGCTTGTGCTCGGGCCAGGAAGTGGATTCATGACCATGGCGGGGTCACCTACATACCCTCCTGGGGCAAGACTTGGCTCTCGGTACTCTCTCACTCTTGCTTCATTGATCGTCAAAAAATTGCTCTCAAGTTTATTGTGTATGTGTAGTGTATCATATACGTGACATTGTGCTTCTGCTTATGTGTTGTCATGCATGCTCTGTAGATTCTCGGCATTTTCGATTGGGCTGGAAGCAACCCAATGCCCCCTGAATTCTGGATCTTGCCTTCATTCCTCCCCATGTATCCAGGTTTGTTTTCCCAGATTTTCTTGATCTTGCCCTTGATAATATTCTATAGGAGTCCTGTACATTTAATTTTACAAAGGTATTAAGACAAATTTGAACTAATTTTTACATTGGAACCATAAGAATTCAACAAATTTAAACAAATTTGAACTCAACATTTAATTTTCCCACAAAACACTATTTTTATTGAAGTCATCACCCTTCAAGAATTCTCCTTGAAAGAAAGAAAGTTTCAACTTCTGTTTTATGTAATTGCGCTTCTCAGTTTCATGGATATGTTGACTGAATTGTCCCATATTGAATGATGTAGCTAAAATGTGGTGCTACTGCCGGATGGTTTACATGCCCATGTCATACTTGTATGGGAAAAAATTCGTCGGCCCAATCACGCCTCTTGTTCAGCAGTTGAGAGAAGAACTTCATACTCAACCCTACGACACGATTTGCTGGAGAAAAGTCCGCCATCTTTGTGCCCAGGCAAGTATCACTAGCTGGTATTAATTATTGATCCAGAATTAGATAGGTTGCAAGTAAGGAAATTTTTAATGAAATGATTCAAATTGTTGTTGCAGGAGGATCTCTACTATCCGCATCCTTTAATACAGGATCTAATGTGGGATAGTCTCTACATATTCACAGAGCCTTTTCTCAACCGTTGGCCGTTTAATAAGCTTAGAGAAAAGGCTCTTCGGGTGACGATGAAGCACATTCACTACGAGGATGAGAACAGTCGATACATCACAATTGGTTGTGTAGAAAAGGTAACGAAGACATACATATACAGAGAGACAAATCGTAAAATTTACCCATCATGGGAAACACCGCTAAAAATATATCTTTTGCTTTGGACCTGGACAGGTGTTGTGCATGCTTGCTTGCTGGGTAGAAGACCCAGACGGTGACTATTTCAAGAAGCATCTTGCCAGGATACCGGATTACCTTTGGGTGGCTGAAGATGGAATGAAGATGCAGGTTAGTAGTAGTGTCACTGAACTATGACAGTATTTGGCTCAAATTTGAACTGATAAATACTTATCTGCATGTTTGAAAGATGAAAGTATTGTTATAATGATGGGAAAATTGATTTAGTAAAGTGAGACCATTTAGAGACCATTTAGAGGAAAGCTTAGTATCGTGTTTGGCTTGCTCGTTTGCAGAGTTTTGGTAGCCAAGAGTGGGATACTGGCTTCGCTGCCCAAGCTTTGCTTGCCAGTAATATGACTGAGGAGATAGCACCAGTATTAGCTAGAGGACACGACTTCATTAAAAAATCTCAGGTTTGATTTTGATTCTTGCGAGCGTCTGCTTGCCTCCAAACTTTTTCCTAGTTTCTTTTGCTCCTTACATAAGCTGAACTGCATCAATCTGTCAACACCATTCCAGGTCAAGGACAATCCTTCTGGTGACTTCAAAAGCATGCACCGTCATATTTCTAAAGGATCTTGGACATTTTCAGATCAAGATCATGGTTGGCAAGTCTCTGATTGCACTGCAGAGGGTCTGAAGGTAATACTGCTATGAATACCTACACAGCATCCACAGGTTCGATCCAATCCTAAATTGCTCAGTTTCTCACTGAATCTCTTTTCCTGTTACTTCAGTGTTGCTTGCTTTTCTCAATGATGCCACCTGAAATTGTTGGTGAGAAGATGGAGCCAGAGAGATTGTACGATGCTGTCAATGTCTTACTTTCTCTACAAGTGAGTACACCATTGTTTTTATTTCCTGAGCAAGACTTGAGAAAATATTTGATCTAGACAAGAAATATTGGCCAAACTTTGTTTGCTTCATGCATCCCAAAATCATGTGTCTATTTAAGTCTTTCTCTGTGTTTCGCGACTTTTTTTCAGATTTTCAAGTATGATATATATTATGGTATCATCACATCAACCATGCTTGTCACTTGTTTCAGAGTAAAAATGGTGGATTGGCTGCATGGGAACCTGCAGGAGCCCAGGAATGGCTAGAAGTAAGTATTTAATATATTTGTAGGAATTCCTTGATAGTCCTGACAGATATGTTTCCTTGTTAATAAATTACTAAATGAGGAAAATATTTCTCATCTTGTGTCACTTGCAGCTCCTAAATCCGACAGAGTTCTTTGCAGACATTGTCGTCGAGCATGAATATGTTGAATGCACATCCTCAGCTATCCATGCGTTAGTTATGTTCAGGAAGTTGTATCCGGGCACAGGAAGAAGGAGATTGAGAATTTCTTAGTAAATGCTGTACGGTTTCTGGAGAACATACAAAATCCAGATGGCTCGTGGTATGTTCCTTTTCCATTAGGTACTTCTAAATATTTCGTATAAATCAAGGAAAAGACTAACTAATTGAGCCATTTTTTGCAGGTATGGGAACTGGGAGTCTGTTTTACATACGGCTCATGGTTTGCGCTTGGAGGACTAGCAGCTGCTGGCAAGACATATAGCAATTGTGCAGCCATGCGCAAAGGAGTCACTTTTCTTCTGCAAACGCAGTTGCACGATGGTGGGTGGGGAGAGAGTTATCTTTCTTGCCCGAAGAAGGTAATTTCTAGAGGGACCTTCTACAGCATGTTCGCCTTTAGCTGATTCGTTGCATGCTTTTCTGGCAACATGGAATTCTTGAATTTTCTAATAGTCAAATCGATCGATGTAGGAATACGTACCGCTTGAAGGAAACAGATCAAATCTGGTGCACACCGCTTGGGCTATGATGGGTCTGATTCATGCGGGGCAGGTCAGTGGATGATGTCGTTGTCTCGGTCTCAATCGCATTAACCATATTTTGGTGATAGTACAAATCCACATATAATGTGAAGTTTCTGAGTTTGGCATTTCATCTATTATCAGGCGGACAGGGATCCGACTCCCTTGCACCATGCTGCAAAGCTGCTGATCAATTCACAAATGGAAGACGGTGATTATCCCCAACAGGTTTGTAACTTTCTATAACTTGATCTAACATAGTGTTAATATCTTGGAAATAACAGAGCGCGCGCTGCCAATATCCTTGGAAAGAGTTTCCTGTGCACTAATCCATATGACTAGGAGAACGCAGAGACAATTGTTCAACGCATATTATCTTACAGACAGTTTGTTTAATTACTCGAAACATTGTCAGGAACTAGTTCAAATGAAAAAAGAAAAAGAAAAAAACTGAATTAGAGAGAGAGAGAGAGAACTCGATCGGTAAGAATTGCCTTGCCACGAAACAGCATGATCAAAGCATTAACCATGCCTGCTGTTGTTATTCATAGTCAATAATTTTGGGTGGCAGGAAATCACTGGGGTTTTCATGAAGAACTGCATGTTACACTACGCCGCTTACAGGAACATATACCCATTGTGGGCTCTGGCAGAGTATCGTAGGCGGGTTCCTTTTACTGTCAAAAGGCCTTTGAAGAAACAAGGCGTACCAGCACAGCGTCCACATTGAGAAAACGTAGATTTCATCGGCATAACAGAATTCAAAGCCCACGCAGGTGGTTTCTCCAGTTTGATAAAACTGAAGGGCTTGCGGTCCTAGAACAGAAGATCCAAGCTAAGAATGACGGTGTGTCCATAGTTCATTGTAATCAAATCAATACCATTGTTGAAATAGATGTAAATGATCAAATACAAGTTTGTACACATTCTATCTGCACCGCATTGGAGCACTTATATTGTTTCTATTCCTTCTCTTCTGGTGTTGAATAAAAATTGCGTCGTTTTCCCCTTTTATCAGAACAGGGACTGAATTTGTCCATTTTAATTTCGTTGTCCTTTTAATGTTACATGAGGCAAGACAACGCATCGATTTATCATATGCAAATATAGCCCATTTGATCTGTATAAATATGTTGGACGGTGAGGTTGATTTGTTGAGCCACGTCATGGAATCATGAGCTCCAACTGGGCCATTTTCTGTAATCAGAAATCCAGTTACGGTGCTGCATAATGTGCCACCCTAGAACTACAAAGGGCGTTGTCCACTAAGATAGCAGGACGGGTATAATGAATGTTCTTAAATCCATTAACACGCACGTATCCACAATATTGTACTTTGTTTATCCTAATGACCCAACCCTGTGATGGGGTTCTCTTATTGGCATTTTGTTTGACTAGCTTAAAACAAGAAAGGTCCTCCTCAATTTAAGATATCTGCGGGTGAGAGAGAGAGAGAGATTAGAGGGGAGTCTCATCTTTATTTTCTCTCCTATTCTTAGCCACATTAACGTCTGGCGCCAATTCTTCACTGATATGGAAGGAACAAAAAAATTACTGGATTTCTTCACTTGTACAAGAGAGAACCACCAGATTATATTGTTCAGAAGCTTTGGTCAAGCACATTTCCACAGTTTTGTGCCTATAACCAAAAAGCAAAAGGAAAGAAGCATTGTTTGAGCTCGTCACAGAGAAGAAAGAATGTGGGTCGGAAAGAGTCATGGGGAGAAGAGAACCAGCACTAGGAACGGCTTAGTCGCCGTTGCCATCGACAAGGACAAAGGCAGCCAATATGCCATCCGATGGGCAGGCGATAATCTCCTCTCCAGGGGCCAAACTGTCGTCCTCATTCATGTTCATGACGACTCTTCTCGTATGTATACCATTCTAAGTTGCATCTATCTTTTTCATGACCTATCTATACATAGAAATCAAGATCACAATTCAGTCTCGAACACGCTTTGCATCCTCAGTTTTCAGCCCATCGCAAATACTTCATAAACTGGTCATCACGCTATATCCAGAAAGGAAAACTAGAGGAATTTGACTGAGCAAAGCTAACTATTACATGAAATGATCGCAATGTGATGTTATGTATCACCCTGCGCAGCATCATCCATTACCGGATATTGGGAGCTCCTGCAGATTCCAAAAAATGAAGATGCATAAATGTGACTGACTATTTCTCTTTTTGATTCGTTGCAGTTGCACACCAACATCACCACCGCCGCCACCGCCAGCAGCATCATCATCACCAACACCATTCCACTTCCGACCTTGCTCATGCAATTTCATCCCCCCAACAGAAGCAGGAACTTGACAAACCAACCAAGGACCTGTTTCTCACCTTCCATTGTTATTGCACTCGGAAAGATGTATGTCAAAGAGCTCAAAGTCCTTTCGGTTATCAATATTTCGGCTGATGTTAACAAGTGCCCCTGAAGCACTTGCTATGCTTGCCTGACAAGGAAAGTTTTAAATAACAAGGCAATAGATACACAAATTTCCCCAAAAAGTCAGTATTTGGAAATTGAAAATTTCCTTAATTGGATGTATAACAAGTACTTTGTCTGTGAACAATCTCCAACAAGATCCTCATGTTTGTCCACCATCTTTCATATAGTGTTGTTTCACTCCTTCAATGAATATGAAGAATTCAGTTTCCACATTCCTTGTTCCTTTTCTTTCTGATTATTTACAGATTAAGTTACTTGAATCAGATACATAGCGTAGATGTTGTACTGGAAGACACAGACGTGGTCAGAGCGCTTACTGACTATGTCTCTTATGCTGCCATTGAATTCTTGGTTCTTGGTGCTTCATCACGGCATGGCTTCATCAGGTAACAACCTCCCCTTGTGTCAAATAGAAAATTTGCAGGCCATATCTTGTTTAGTCTCCTTTCTTACTTTTTAAAATCAAACCTATGTACTTTTCTTAAGCTCTGTGAATAGTTTCACTTATGAAGTTATGTAGCAAGACTTACACTCGCGTATAAACTAATTGAGGTATTTGATCTTTTATTTGAGTATTGGATTTACCAAACAGAGATGGCAAATCCACTTGTACAAACAACGTTCAGGAAGTGTTTCTAACGCCAACTCCTCACTACTGAAAAAAAATGCTCAAGGGAAGAAATAGATGCTTCATGCAGTGATTCACAACCTTCCTCTATGAAAGACTGTAATATAGATGAAGAAGAGAATGAAATTTGCACATCATCCACAATATAAATGCTCCAAACACTAGAGTTTGTGTATATCTACCTAAATTGGTGATTTTTCCACAACAGATTAAAGTCTTCGCATATATCAAGCGATGTCTCAAAAGGGTACCCGATTTCTGCACCGTTTATGTCATCTCCAAGGGAAAGGTCTCTTCTGTGCAGAGAGCTTCTCGTCCGGCCCCTCATGACTCCCCTCTTCTTGACCAAATACAGACCCTCAAAGAGAAAACAGCCGGTTCTGAAAGAAACTTGCAGAACAGTTTAAGAGGTTCATTTCTCTCCCGGATCACTTCAGACATGCCTCAGCATTACAAGAATGTTAAACTGTTGGAGTGTTCTAATGGCTGCAGAAAAACCCTTGCCTAGACCTCTCAGCAGGCAACTTGAGTCCATCAAGTAAGTTTCAAAAATGTTGAATCCTTATTTACTGCCAGCAAGAAAGTTGTAAATCCCCCAAGGAATATGGGGTTGCAAACAATATATCCTAAGCAAGCGCAGTTCAAAGAAAAAAATGATTACTTAGAAGCATGATATATTCTTGACTATTTTGGATGCGCATCAAATTTGATTAGAGGTTAATGATGAGAGGGGAGAAGCAGAGGATTGGTTGAGCATTGTCACTGCAATTCACAGCTTCAGTTTCTTCAAATGTACACTCACTTGGGAAGTGATAATGAAACAGGTCAACATGGGATAGAGGAAGGTCACCTGGATATGTAGCGGGGATAATGTCAGACCCGGATTCTGACATATCATTTGTCAGCTCAGGAAGGCCAAGCACAGAACGCTCATCCTCCGTATTCCATGACCATGGTGACTCCTTCCACCCTCCAAGGCTTTCCAACAGTCCTGATAGGTTATCCATTCATTCACTGCACAAGTTCGCCGACCTCAATTCTCTGCATGAATTTTCATCAGCTTCATATGACAGTGGACGAACATCAAGTTCATCACATAACATGGTATTCTTTTCTCATTCTCAGACTTACAGGTATCTGCCACAATACAGGTTTATTAATTGCTTCTTCATGACAAGTTGGAAGTAATTTTATTTAATACGACTAAGAAAAGAGATGCCCACCTACCTGGAGATGGGTTTAAGAGCCATCAGCATGATGAGTTCGCAGTCTTCTTTATATTATTCCAAGAAATTTCTAATGCAGGAAATGGAGATATCATATAGTGGGTTCCTGCATATCTCAAACAAGTTTTTGACGTAATAGGCAATTTTCCTGCGCTCCAGTTGCAGAAAGTCATAACTGTTAACTAGGCAGAACAAAAATCATCTTCCATTGCAAACAAGGAAGTGCCTTATATTATAATGCCATTCACGATGCTGTGCATGTGTTCAGCATGCAATTGTTAATAGTATGAAACAAGGCAAGAGAACTGGATGACCAAATCTCAAATTGCATTTATAAAAGAGTGTTTGTTGCACATAGTGCAGTATATATATATATAACAATTTTATAGTCCCTTGAAAAACCCAGATCTGTCAATGTAATAGGTATGTTTCCATGAAAGATAATCAGAGTAGTACAAGTGAAATTCTTGTATGATGACTTTCAACCTTTCTTCCATGTTATAATAATGCAGGATGAAGTCGAAGTTGAAATGAGGAGGCTGAAGTTAGAACTGAAGCAAACAATGGACCTGTATAGTACAGCATGCAAAGAAGCACTCACAGCAAAACAGAAGGTACTGAGAAGACAATTACGGATTTCATGTGAAAATAGGGTACTTGCTTAAACCGAACTAACTTCAGGAAATGGAGATGCGTTGCTGGAGACTAGAAGAAGAGCGACGTCTTGAAGAGGCGCAATTTGCTCAGGAAGCTGCACTCTCAATTGTAGAAAAGGAGAGAGCTAAGTGCAAAGCGGCCATTGAAGCAGCTGACGCATCACAAAAGATAGCAGAATTAGAAGCACTGCGGAGAGCCAATGTGGAAATGAAAGCCCTCAAAGATGCAGAGGAGATGAAGAAGGTCTTGGATTCATTAAATTGCGGTGATGCAAGATGCAGGATGTACACTATCAAAGAGATTGAAGCTGCGACAAATTCTTTTGACGAGTCCTACAAGATTGGGGAGGGAGGTTATGGGCCAGTCTTCAAGTGTTACCTTGATCATACACCAGTCGCAGTTAAAGTTTTACGTCCAGATACAGCTCATGGAAAATCACAGTTTCAGCAAGAGGTGAGAGTAAAGAATTGAAACCTTTTTTGAAGCCTTGCAAATTTCCTGCTGACTTTGTAGCTCACAAACGTCACTGTTTGTCATCAATTGAGGAACTGAGAACGTCATGGAAGTGTCGCTAAGTAAATGGCAGTATACAGCTCGGTCCGAAGACCAGAGGAAGTTTAGGAGATGGGGAAAGCCAGCAGCTGCCGGTTGAAGAAAACTTTGGACATCTAACTTCTGTTTAACAGCTGAAACATGATTGAGATACCTCAAAAAAAATTCATTGCATGCATATCTGTCCCGCCACAAACAAGTTGAATTGGATCTTATAGAAATTGAATACCTCAATAAATCCATCAAAGCCACTGGTGATAAAGAAAAGTGAATGCAATTCAGGATTCTTCCCATTCTTTCACAGTGAGGCACAACTATTCAATTTCGATTCTGTTTAAGAGATTTTGCTTTTTCACACTTATTTTCTTAAAAGAGGAAGCAGAATTGCAGTGACTTAAATCACATCATTATTTTTAATCTGTCCATTGACCATGATGACGCAGGTGGAAGTATTAAGCCGCATAAGGCATCCCAACATGGTTCTCCTCTTAGGAGCCTGCCCTGAGCGTGGATGTCTAGTGTACGAGTATATGGCCAACGGAAGCTTAGATGACCATCTTTTCAGGCGAGGCAAATCTCCCATTCTTTCTTGGCAACTCCGTTTCCAAATTGCTGCAGAGGTAGCCACAGGCCTTATGTTTCTCCATCAGACAAAACCAGAGCCTCTAGTCCATCGAGACCTAAAACCGGGCAACATCTTGCTCACTGACAACTACGTCAGCAAGATCAGCGATGTTGGATTGGCGAGGCTTGTTCCTCCTTCTGTTGCCGAAAACGTGACCCAGTACCGAATGACTTCAACTGCAGGAACCTTCTGCTATATCGATCCTGAATATCAACAAACTGGAATGCTTGCCATAAAATCTGATGTATATTCTCTCGGAATCGTGCTTCTACAATTAATCACGGCGAAACCACCGATGGGTATCACTCATTACGTCAGCACATCTATAGAAAATGGGAACTTTTCGGAGATGTTAGACCCTGATGTGCCTAATTGGCCTGTTAAGGAGGCCTTGTCCCTCGCGCAGCTAGCTCTGCAGTGTGCAGAGTTAAGGCGAAAGGAGCGGCCTGATCTTGGCAAGGTGGTTTTGCCAGAGCTTAACAGATTGAGAGATTTCGCTGAGGAGAACCTACAAAATGGCTTATTATTAGGTGGTGCCGTAATCCCATCTCCTCATCATGTCACATTTCCAATGCCCAGGTAAAAACAGATTCTCTTACTAACGGATCCCATACTACCCCCATAAACTGAAAATCCATTACTCCAATTGCTATGGGAATACCGTTTAGTTGACCTGTGCCTGTTTGAACAGCATCATTTAAAAATCTGGGAAACTGGCTCAAAGCATCTCCCTCCCACTAAGAACTTTGCTTGAAGCACTCTTCTACATAATAAGAAGGCTGGACTTGTTTTCCGAAATGTTGTGGCAGAAGATGACAAACGATCCTTCGCTCGTGCATTCAGGAAGCTCAAGGAGCCACTTCAACATTCATTCGCAGAACCAGCTAGTTCGATCAGAGTATAACTTTGTCATTAGCATCTTCACCACGTACACTATTTTAAGTTTTCTCAATTCTACATTGCTCCGTGTCAAGACGGTGCTAATCAATTGACAAATGGAAGACGGTGATTATTCCCAGCAGGTTTGGAACTTTCTATAACTTTTTCCCCTGCATTCTATATGAATGCAATTTCCTGTACTGTACAACAGAGGACGAATCTGTTCGCTTGATGCCTAATCGAGAACCCAAAAGCATTATCTTACAACGAAACATACTGTCATCTAAGCTTGAACTTTGCTCCCCTAGTTACTTACGCTTAGCTTGCAGGATGTCGATGAGTTTTCATACAGTGCATGCCGCATGGCGCTGTTTACCGTGGAGCAGATACTCGTGGGCTTCCCAGAGTATTGTAGGCGGGTTCATTCATAATGAAGGGCCTTTTGATGAAACAGAGTACATAGTCTTGTGTAAACTGTCACTGTTTATGTTTTATGACCAGAAGGACCTGTCTTGTGTACATTGTATTTAAAGTCCTCGATAGACACCAAAAACATGCTTCTGGTCTGTTTGGCTGATTTTACGGAGCTTTAGAGTAGTTCAGAGCAGAGGAAACTTCATGTAACTTTGTTGTTTCTGTTAAAAGTTGACTGAAAGTTTGCTGATGCTTTGAAAAAGGCGGAGCTTGGATGCTGATGAAGATGATGCAGAGGCATTACCGTGTATTAAATAATGGCTTTTAGGAGGGAGCGGTTCCAAGTTCCTTACGAGTTCCACAAAGAATCTAGAAGCTACCCTATGGTATGGGTTCCTCATTTTTTTCAGTTTTTCCAAGTGAATAATGCTATCTCTTCAATGAATTTATAAAATTTACATCTTAAAATAATAATGATGGTTTGATGTATTTCATTGCATAAAAGTCTCAATCCGGCATTCATCACTTTTCAATTATTTGTGAAAGTTTAAGAAACAATCTATAAAAAGCTTTCAAAACTTTATTGGTTTACGAAATGAATTCGAAATGGATAAAAAAAAAGGTTTTATGAATATATTAGTTTGATGAAAGGGGTTAAGAAATATTATATATATTTTTAGTTTGCAAAATTTTTTATTAAAAGAATTATGGAAAACTCTTGACTTTGAATATGATTTATGAAATGTTATACACATGGATTTGTGAAATGCAATACGAAATGAATTCTATTTGATAAGTTGAATTGCAAAAGTTAATTTGATTTGGTTTATGAAACTTGTTAACAAGATGACTTATGGCTTTCATTGTGGGATTGTTGGAGAATGAGGTTTCCACTTATGACACTTTGATTAGAACCCATAAAGGGGGAGTATGCATATTATCATCAAGACATCTTTTTAAGTCGAACCACTAGCTTGTATAGGTGATAGACCTAGCCAAGAGAGTAAATTTAGTCGTCTTTGTCACAACGTTAAACGTGACCATAGTTAAATATTAAGCATTAGATTAGTCAACGAAAATGGACCATCAACATTTGAACTAATGAAATTAATCAATAGAATAGACCATTAATATGTGAGTTAATGAGATTGATCAATGGATTTGACCAATTGATATTTTATTTTGATATTATTGATAAGATTAGCATTTATTTATTTGTATAAAGCTTTGTTGAGAAGACAAAACCTGTTTTGACCTCATACATATGATATATTATGGATTTGAATTGAATGAGTTTCAGCATGGTTTTGGAAACATGCATAATGGGTACTCAATCTGTTTAAAAGATATACGCACTACTCACAGAGTTGCGATTAGGTTGCTCACCCACTTTCTTCCCAATCTTTTTAGGTTCATTGGTTAGCGGCCATAAAGTCAGAACGATATCGACAAGGACTTTTGAAAGTTTGATTTTTTGTATAATTTGATATTGTGTCATTTGGGTGAAAAGACCGTCAGGTCACTCTCCCAGTCTAGTAGGAATGGGAGTGTGACATATATTAATCGGGTATACTCTCCTTTAAGGGAAAATTCCAAATAAGGGTATGAAGTACTCTAATTTTTCTTAAATAAAGATATAAAGTGGATCTTGTTTCAAATAAGAATGTAATAACCAAATCATCTCACGTAAAGGCCTAAAGTAGAACTTATTTCAAATAAAAGCTGAAGTGACTATATCAATCTCAAAAAAGGCTTAACATCTCTAGTCGAAAGGCATTTTCATTTTTTACTTTATAAATTTTTCTTTTCTTTTTCTTTTCTTTTTCTTTTTCCCTTTTTCCCTCCGACGGCCATGGCAAAGGGAAACTAGACTCAGGCAAGTGTGAGGGTAGCCCTCGCCAAATTTAGCGAGGAACGCCCTCACCTCACCTCGCCTAAGGCGAGCTACCTCCATCAATCATGTTCAAGGGAGGGAAGAGGGGGAAAAAGAAAAGACAAGAAAAAAAAAAAAAAAGCAAAAAAGCAAAAAAAAAAAATTTAAATATGCATATAGTTACAATTTTTTGACTAAAATACCCTTTCTCCAATAGTTGGAGTGGTCACCACTGGCCGGATGCTCTTATTTAAGATGATTTAGCCATTTCAGGGTTTTGTTTGAAACAATGTGTACTTTGAGTTCTTATTTGAAAAAACGAAAGCACTTCAAGCTCTTTTTTTTGAAATTTTCCCCTCTTTTTATGTCGATATCCATATAGAGGCAATGCAAAACAAATTTACAAAAAGTGATGTGATTGTAACTTTAAAGTTTCGACTTAACTTTATTTAATTGGGATGAAAATATTTGAATAAGGGTATTGAACGACAATTTCAAAGTTCAAAACGAAACACAACAATCAACAAATAGAATAGAGTTGTGTGGCGACTCTATCTTATAGTGTACGGATTTGTGCGTGGATTAAAACACACGATGCGAGTTCAATTCCCTACACAACTAAATACAAAACGATTCCATATTTGAGATACCCTATCTTGTTGGTATAGTTAGATTCGGAAGCACTCTTATGAACCATCTTAAGCATTTTTGCCAATTAGATAGTGAGTTAATGTCATGTCTAGAAGATTACAAAGTCATCTATGTTTATTTTAGACTGGCCAAAAAAAAAAAACTATGCTTATTTTAGACTAACTCTAGATATGGATCCAAACTGAAAGTTAGGATGCCAATGCTGCATGTAGTGGAATTAATTTTAACTAGACGGACAATCTAGCAAGCACACTTGTAAATATGGGTATCATTCATTTATTAATTGGTCTTGATTTGACATTTTCGTCAGATTTTGGAAAGAAATATGATGCAAGTAATTAAATTGTCGTTGAAAAGTAATATAGGGCTTAGTTTTGACAGTACTAAAACAAAGTCCAGGCTGAGATAGATCATTCCCTTATTGTATGGGGAACAAAAAGTGTAAATTGTTTTAGAGATTTGTGCATGTAGGCGCCATGCGTTGATAAACCGGACCAACCCGGCAATTTCTAACAAGCATTGAGTGGAAATTGAACGGAAGGATTTAAATTGGAAAAGGAAAATGCTATCAAGATTAGAATTGTGACCACATAAAGTATAGTTCCTCCAGGGAGATAAAATGTAAATTTCCCCAAAAATAACAAATTCGCCTTAAACAAGCTTTTATGACAAAACTAGGAAATATTGTTTTTTGGGAACTGAAACTAGTAACCAATCACTTAATCCTATGGTTAACCTATAGCTTACCAACGTTAGAAATCCTTTTTCTGTGAGGAAAAAGAAAGGGGTTAGCCCACACAGATGTTTGTAAAGTTGTATGTCTGGTTTCATGTCGATAAGTAAAGTCAAACATTTTTAAGTTTGAAACCGCAAATAAATAAATAAATAAATAATATGTATCAAAAAAATATTTAAAAAGATACGGTGAAGTTATTAATTAATCACATATCTTACAAGCATACCCAAAAAAAAAAAAAGTAGTTCTAAAAGGACCTGCAGACTTAGCGCCGTTTAATTTGCTTTTGGTATCATTTTTACCACACTAGTGAACATATTTTGTCCAAAAATGTGCTAAACCAAAATTAAAATAATAGGGCAATGTCATAAATAGTCCTAAGCTTTCCCTCAATATATTCAATGTTATCCTTGAAGATTATTTTCTCAATCTCATCCCTAAATCTTTAATATTTGTATAATATAATCCTCCTATTATAGACTTAAAAAAACCCACAGACGTGATTGTTAAAGTTACTGAATTGTTTATTCAATTTAATTCTTAAATTTATTTGTCAGTTGAATTTAGTCCCCAACCATTATATTTCGGTCCTCTTTCTAGCAACTTGCACTTGAGCATGGCGATGGTCATCCAACGTTTTGCAAGATAAACCTCGATAGCCGATATTATAACTAATAATTTTTCATACGACCCGTTGGCAGAACATAGGCATGGCAAGTATTAATGTGTTCATATTAGACTTATTCACGTTTGCGTGATAAGCTAGTCAATCAATTGATTCACGGAAAATAAAATGTCAGGTCTAAACTGACAATTCAAAATAATCCTTTTACAAGCATGAAACATATAACAATTCGGTCCAACGAGGGAGAGAGTGATCGTCAAGGCCAGAGATGGCCCAAACAAAGAGCAACTCCAATTCTAGGATGGCAATCGGGTGGGGTGAAGTGTCATATTTGTTATGACACTTGTCCTAATTTGTAATGAAGCTTTTTCTAGGCGAAACCCAAAAGAACAAAATCATGCGAACTCCGGCCCAAAGTAGACAATGTCATTGCGAGCGGGACCTAGGCTTAACAAAACATATATTTGGTACATTTAAAAAGTAATTACAACATGTAAACACACATGTAAGCCTTTGATATAGAAGAGATCATATCTTAAATGTTTCATGTTGTCTAACCTACCCATTTAGGTTCTAATATTGTGACATAATCAATGAGTATTTGTATCGGGAGTAAGCCTAAAGTTGACACGATGCAAGTCAGAGCAGAAAAGAAAAACCCCCGGGGACTAAATTGAATAAAAAAATATAGGGACGGAATCGAATGAAAACTAATGTTAAGTCCTAAAATAAACGGAATAGCCATCAATGTCAGCATATATCATCAGTGATTTTAACAAAAAGATCGCATTGACCCAATTTCTCAAAAGTATAAGGACAACACTGAACAAAAATAAGTTCAAGGATGACGTCGAATAATAAGCAAAGTTCAAAGACCATCATTACCTCTATAATAATATTTATATTGAAATTCATGGCACATAATCCTACCGTTAAAATAGGCAAAGCGAGTCATTATTGAACTTCAACGTTTTCTCTATCCTTTGGTCAGAGCTGAGCTCCCAACTTGGGCCCCATGTCAAGAAACGAAATCAGAGAGAAAAGAAATCAGAGAGAGAGAGAGAGAGAGATTATAGGAGAGTCCCATATTTTGGTCTCCTCTTAGCTATTTTTAATGACTGACTGCTCGATGCTTTCGCGCACTAAGACGAGGGAACAAAAGGAAAAGGAAGGAAACAACCTTCGACGCCTGAAGAAGAGAAAATAGCGGGTACACCTTTTCAGGAGGGAGCTCTGACCATCAAACACAGTCCAAGGTTTTCTTGTCACCCACCCAAGAATCAATCTGTTTGATCCTTAGTTCCCACAGACACAGAGAGAGAGACAGAGAGACAGAGAGACAGAGAGACAGAGAGACAGAGAGAGAGAGAGAGAATGTGGGTAGGAAAGGGTCATGTGGAGAAGAAGGCCACGATGAGGAATGGATTGGTCGCCGTCGCCATCGACAGGGACAAAGGTTGCCAGTACGCCATCCGGTGGGCCGCCGATAACATCCTCTCCAAAGGCCAAACCGTCATCCTCATCCACGTCCACAACGACTCCACCTCCGCTTCCTGTACGTTGCCACGTTAAATTCTGCAATGTAACTCTTTCTGAGTATCTTGCTGATCGCCATTTAAAGAAGCCCTGACATGACATGATGCGTCGTGGAAATAGATGAGCCGCCATATACATTTTAACTCTCTCTCTCTCTCTCTCTCTCTCTCTCTCTCTCTCTCTCATTCTTCGTTTGATGCAGTACCACGGCACCATCACAATTATGAGCCCCACCTGACTTCCCATAGTGAAGGCTCGTCGCCGCGCAAGCTGGAGTTGCAGAAGCTAAACAAGGACCTATTCCTCACCTTCCATTGTTATTGCACTCGGAAAGATGTACACATCTAATAATGAAGTCTTTGCCCTTCAATACTGCAATTTTTCCCACCATCTTTCGTTAGCAAAACAAGCATGATGTAACATTTTATTACTTACATTCACAAATTCAGTAACTTGGATCAGATACATTGCCTAGATGTCATACTGGAGGACCTGGATGTGTCCAGAGCAATTACAGAATACGTCTCTTACGCCGGGATAGAGCTCTTGGTTCTTGGTGCTTCACATCGTCATGGATTCATCAGGTGGCATCTTCTATCCTCTAAAATTGTCCCTTTTTTTTCCTTCTCTAACATTTTATTCTCTACGAAAAAACATTATGTAGAGGACAATCAAACTTGCACTCTGCAATATGAGTATTTCAAACAGGCCTATAACTTCGTGGTTTTTCTTGAATAGATTAAAGCACTCAAACATCCCCAGCAGTGTATCAAAAGGGGCACCAGATTTCTGCACGGTTTACGTTGTATCCAAAGGAAAGGTCTCTTCCGTGCGGAATGCTTCTCGCCCATCTCCTTACGCCTCCCCTCTTCTTGACCAAATACAGAACCTTAATGAACGGAGCGCCGGTTCTGAAAAACACTTGCAGAGCAGTTTAAAGGGTTCGTTCATCTCACCAACCACTTTGGTCATTGCTTCAGTGTGGCAAAAACGTTAAACCGTTGGAGCCTTCTATTGTTTTGCAGATCAATTTTCAATCAAGTCTTCTCATGCCATTCACAATGAGCCCATCAAGTAAGTATTAAAATCTTAGCTATTTACAGAAAGAGTGCATATGGTTTTTTTTTTTTTTTTTTTTTTTTTTTTTGGTCGAATGCATATGGAAGTTTCAAATGCTGATAGTCTATAGACAGTTCAATTTACGAAGAGACGAATGTTTGGCAAGAAGTGCCTTTTTTTTTCCGGATAGGTGCCTTTCTTGAATATCCTAGATGCTTGTCAAGTCAGATATTGGCTACATATCATTGCGAGTCCCGTGACTTGTGAGAGCAGGGGAAGAGGGAGGATAGGTTGAGTACTCTCATTGTGGTCATGTCACGCTGCTGGTTTTATAGGTTTAAATTCATTCAGTGAGTTCAATAAAAAAAAATGAAACAGGTCAGCATTGGACAAAAGAAGAGGCTCGTCAGCATATGCAGCCGGGATGATGCCAGAAGGAGACACTGACATAACGTTCATCAGCTCTGGAAGATCAAGCACAGATCAATCGTCCTCTTCGCTCTATGACCGAATGGACTCGATGTACCCCGCCAGGCTCTCCTCTAGCCCAGATAGGTCATCCATTCATTCACTGCAGAGATATATCGATTTTGGTTCATCACATGAATTGTCACCAATCTCACACGGGAGTGGGCGAACATCGTGCTCGTTCTCATCACAGAACCTGGTAATGTATTCTTATTCTAGGACATCTCTTCGACATACAAATAGCAGTTTCAATGTCCTAAAACTAACCAAAAGATATTTCATGTGGTCTGGAAAGTGCTTGGTTACCAGCATCATATCTTACCTCAAATTTGTCATCAGATTGTTTCCAAAAAGTTTAAAGTATGTGTGCATTGCCTGAAAGAATACTAGATTCTTTTTTAGCTCAAACACAAGAATACTAATTGCATCAGTGAAAAATCAAGAATTAATAAATGACTTTTAAGTTCCACGTTCTCTGTACAAAATACACAGGATGATGTAGAACTTGAAATGAGGAGGCTAAAGTTAGAATTGAAGCAAACAATGGAGATGTACAGTACAGCATGCAAGGAGGCACTGGTGGCAAAACACAAGGTATGATTGATCACTATGTACTTCAATTATAAATTATGTAAACAACAGTTGTTTTAACTGAGTTGACTTCAGGCAATGGAGCTGCAACGCTGGAGATGTGAAGAAGAGCAGAGACTGGACGAGGTGCAACATGCTAAGGAAAATGCTCTGTCAATTGCAGAGAGAGAAAGGGCTAAGTACAAAACAGCCCTTGAAGAAGCAGAGGAAGCACAGAGAATTGCAGAGCTGGAAGCTCAAAGGAGACTGAATGCAGAAATGAAAGCCCTCAGAGAGGCAGAAGAGATAAAGAAGGTTTTGGATGAACTGCAGCACAGCGATGCAAGATACAGGCGATACACAATTGAAGAGATTGAAGCTGCAACAAAATTCTTCGCCAAATCTCACAAGGTTGGTGAGGGAGGTTACGGCCCAGTGTTCAAGTGTTACCTAGATCATACACCGGTTGCAGTTAAAGTTTTACGTCCAGATGCAGCTCATGGAAGGTCGCAGTTTCAACAAGAGGTATGGGAGAGACGAGGATTTTACATTTAGATTCTTGCATATTTTCCTTCCTAGTGGCCTTTTTAATTCATCAAAAAGCTCACCAATGCTTGCATCCATATTCTTTTTATTATAAGTCTATCAATCAAAGAAGATCTAAGCAAAGCCAAAGCAAAAGTTCCATAGGACAAAGTAGAACACAGTTAAAGCATGACATACAGCCCAGTCATCTTTAGGTG
This sequence comes from Angophora floribunda, assembly GCA_014182895.1. Lineage (NCBI taxonomy): Eukaryota > Viridiplantae > Streptophyta > Magnoliopsida > Myrtales > Myrtaceae > Angophora > Angophora floribunda. Next base: position 20,307,271 of record CM024710.1, read on the forward strand.
TTGAATAGATGATCTAAGACATGGACAGACATATTGTTGACATAAATATGTATATATGAATACAAAGATTAGCAAACATAATCTGTCCCTTAATCATGGGGATGCAGGTGGAAGTACTTAGCCGTATAAGGCATCCCAACATGGTGCTTCTCTTAGGAGCCTGCCCAGAGTACGGTTGTCTAGTGTACGAGTTCATGGCAAATGGAAGCTTAGAGGAACGTCTTTTCCATCGAGGAAAGTCCCCTGTTCTTTCTTGGCAAATTAGATTCAGAATTGCTGCAGAGATAGCCACAGGCCTCCTGTTCCTCCATCAGACAAAGCCAGAGCCTCTAGTCCATCGCGACCTCAAACCTGGCAACATTTTGCTCGATTACAACCATGTCAGCAAAATTAGTGACGTCGGATTGGCTAGGCTGGTTCCTCCTTCAGTTGCTGAAAACATAACACAGTACCGAATGACATCAACCGCAGGCACTTTCTGCTACATCGATCCAGAGTATCAGCAAACGGGGATGCTAGGCGTGAAATCCGACGTATATTCTCTCGGAATAGTGCTTCTGCAACTAATCACGGCAAAATCACCAATGGGCATCACTCACCATGTCAGCAAGTCCATAGAGAAAGGGAACTTCTCAGAGATGCTAGACCCCGAGGTACCTGACTGGCCCGTTGAGGAGGCCTTGTCCCTCGCACAGGTAGCCCTCCAATGTGCTGAGATGAGACGGAAAGACCGGCCGGATCTTGGCAAGGTTGTTTTGCCAGAGCTCAACAAGCTGAGAGATTTTGCCGAAGAGAACTTGCACCACTGCTCAATATTGGGTGGCAGTGCACCGCCATCCCCTCATCACCCTCACATTTCCACATCTCAGGTAAGCCAAATTCACTAACGTCTAGAACTCAAAATATAAACCCCTTTTTCAGTCCCCACTCAAATCATCCTGTCAATCTAACAAAGAACCAGTTGATCAGCTACAGCTATACACATCTGAAGCATGTGTTCGCGAATCATGACCAAAGAGTTGTAAGTTTTTGTTGGATGTTCATGGTGCAGGAGGTGATGAGCGACCCGCTAGTGGAACATTCGGGGAGCTCGAAGAGCTACTCAAGCGCTTCAGCCAAAACAACCACCTGATTCGAGAAATGCCGAGTATTCTATTCTCTTCGCGGTTTACAGGCACAGGCGGAGCCAGACCAGTTCATTAGATTGCCTTGTTGTAGTGGGTGTGCACATCCTCAGGTGTATAGTTTAAAGGAATCAACTTTCGGTGACACGAAATGTTGAATCTAGGACATGCGAAATGTTAGGAAGTTGGCGAACTGAGGACAATACTGCAATTTTGGTCCAGCGATTTCTACCGTAAATATGACTTACAGAATAATTTACAGAACTGTGACTGTCCCTGATTCTTGTCTCCCCTCATTTTTCTTCTTTGAATAAAGCAAACCGTCGCTCACCTAGAGGGAAAGAGAGAGCTTGCACTAGCACATGTACATGGTAAACCAAGAATCTTAACAAGAGGAAGCGAATTGAATGAATACAAAAAGCCCATCGAATCCTTCGTAGCATCCAATGCAACGCTGAAACTAATTGGCATAAACAGGCATCAATGAGGAAGACCACACGACCCATCCGGTGTGTACTGGGTCCGATCATTGATCCGCCACTTTTTCACCGCCGTCTCCTCGGACCCCTCACGCTTCGCGCCACCATGGGGTCCAGGAGATCTTTCTTCCACAACTTTCGTTTTTATTTGGATCTTATGTTGCATTGTCGTATAGATGGACAGTGGAAATAGACCTCAGGAATGGTGGATGGCATGCCTAGGGCCAATTTCTCCTGGATCTTTCTGCTTCACTTCGGCTCTGGGGAAAATTGTTATTGACCTTAGGGGAAAGAAGTCCAGTGCTTGACAAATCTCGGCTACAGAATGGTTGAGATAAGAGTGTCTTAGGGCCCGTTTGGTTCAAAATTTTGGGGAATGCGTTTGGGAAAATCGCAAATACCTTTGAAATTTAAAGGGGTTTCCGAAATGCAAATACCGTTTGGTAAATTTTGCATTGTGAAAAAAACTTTTTACCTAAACGCCGTTTGGTTGCTAAGACTTCATTTTTGCTAAAGGACTTTGCGAATTTTTTTATTTAAAAAAATTATAAATATTTTTTTTTCAAATCCATGGCCGCCGACCACCTCCGGCGACCAAAATTGGCCGCCGGCCACCCTCCGGCGGCCAGATCTGGCCGCCGAAAGGCCTCGCCTGAGGTCGCACGACCTCAGGCGGGGCGGCCTGAGGTCAGGCGACCTCAGGCGGCGGTCGCCTGGGTCGCGAACCCAGGCGACGGCGGCGGTGGCCTGGGTCGCGAACCCAGGCGACGGCGGCAGTGGCCTGGGTCGCGAACCCAGGCGACGGCGGCGGTCGCCTGGGTCGCCCGACCCAGGCGACGGCCGTCGCCTGGGTTCGCGACCCAGGAGGCGGCGGTCGCCTGTCGCCTGGGTCGCGAACCCAGGCGACGGCGGCGGTCGCCTGGGTCGCGCGACCACCGCGCTCAGGCGGTGGTCGCGCGACCGCCTGGGTCGCCCGACCCAGGCGACGGCCGACCGCCGCGCCTCAGGCGGTGGTCGCGCGACCGCCTGGGTCGCTCGACCCAGGCGACGGCCGACCGCCGCGCCTCAGGCGGTGGTCGCGCGATCGCCTGGGTCGCTCGACCCAGGCGACGGCCGACCGCCGCGCCTCAGGCGGCGACCCAGGCGACGGCCGACCGCCGCGCCTCAGGCGGCGACCCAGGCGCGCGACCAAGGCCGGCGGTCGCCCCCCTTGGCCGGCGGTCGCTCCCCTTGGCCGGCGGTCGCCGGTGGTCGCCGGCAGTCGTCGGCTCCCTTGGCCACGCGAAGAAGATGAACAGTACCCATGTTGCATTCCGAAAATGCAGTTAAAAAGCACCTCTGAGGTGCGTTGAATTGACTAATGAACTTTGATTGGAGATCGGTGCATTTCCCCAAAGTCTTCCCAAAGCTGAACCAAACGGGTTGCATTTGGCCGAGAACTTCTGCGCTGAAAGCCCCTTGGAAAGCTGAACCAAACAGGGCCTTATAATGCTCTCCTCGCTTTCCTACACCTACCTTGAAAGTTTTTCCTTGATCTATCCTTAAGATTCCATGCTCCTCTGTTTTGCTCGATTGACCCCAAAAAAAAATCTATGTTTTGCTACAATGAGGAAGACCCCTAAAATTACCCAATAAATTATGAACATTTTTTACGGATGTCAATTTAGTTTTAAATTTTTTTTATTTTGTCGATTTAGTTCAAAACTATACACTAAAACTATTAGGCTAACTAGTTGACTGGATGCGACCTCCCATACAAGTTAACTGAATTTTAAGTGCTAACTTTATGTCCGCCATAATCCAAGCAAATATGCATGTATAGTCACAAATTTATACAGATGCCTTTAAAAAGTTTAGAGTATTTGGATTAGCTCATGTATTGAAAAATTAGTACACAACATATGTTTGGTATTTTCAATTCATCCACAGAGTAAACGGCATCTACATTTGTCGAGGAGGTGTGCTCTTAGGTTTCCAAGTCTCGTGAAATTCACGCAACAACACCACCGTAAGCAGGACGAAGTAGAGAGGGCATGGGAGGAGGAGAAGCAATCCTACTACACCAAGATGTCAGGTGACAAGTGAGAAGTGTCGAGTCACTTGTTATGAAGACTTCTTCAGTGGTTCGCTATCAAAGGATCCCCAAAGTCCAAAGATGCCAAATAAGTGGAGGTGCTGAAGTCCAGACATTTGAAAGTCCAAAAACCGTGCTGCGTAATTGAAATGCTCAGATTAACGTGGCGAGAGGATAAAAGAAGATTGATTTCCAAGATTAGGCCATGGGGCAATCTTGGCATGAGGAAATGACTATTGATAGGCTACCATGTGTTAAGAGGATAGAACCGACACCAAGCCCATAAGAATGATTTGGAGCATAGGCCAAGCCACCCTAACAAATTCCGCTCTAAGCCTACAAAATCAAAAATCATTAAGAATGGACAAATAAACCCTAAGATCCTGCTACCTATCCCAAGTCATCCATGCATTGAAGAATACTCTGTGAATTAAACCTGAAAAGAATTCCTATGATGACACGTGATGACTAATTGGATAAATTATATAAAGAAAGAGTATATTATATATATATGAAAAGGACAAAAACCACATCAACAATATTATATAACAGGGAGCCCAAAATCTTCTATTTTGGCAAGAGTCGAGACTTGGATCTCAAGCAATTAGAAGTGACTCGTTTGCTTTCATTTAAATAAGTTTTTTTTTTATTATGCCATTTGAATTTAAAATATTAAATCAAAATTAAAATTTTATGGAAGATTATATGTGAATTCATGTATCACCGTCTGAATGTTATGAAGAGTTCAGAGGCTCCAAACATGAAAAGAAAAAATAAAATGTGTAGTAAAGAATATAAAGTAAAAATAAATCCGGACAATCCCAATAAATGGGTTACTTCTCAAGTTCGTCTCTTGCGACCCCGCAGGGGAATCCCTAATCGGTGCCGGTCCTTTCTCCGGCACTGGCCTTTCTCTGGCTAATTTGATCGAAGACGAGAATGGAATGGGGTGCGGATTGGGCATTCCTGCAATGGCCTCCTCCTCCTCTGTAGCAGCTTCCGGTGTCCCGACGACGATCGGGTTTACTACATCTGCACGCCTCCCACAAGGCAGTTCCTCCGTCTTCCCAACCCCGGCTGCAGGATCGAAGCGATCAACATAGCCTTCGATCCTGCCCAAGCCCTTTACCGGCTTGTGTGCGTCGCCGCCTCCGAATTGTCGACGCAGCACCGGCAGATTCTCGTGTGCTCCTCGCACTCTGGCCCCTGGAGGAAATCAGGGAAGCCATTCCTCGTTTCGGATGAGCTGTTGTTGTTCGAGCGGGGCGTGTTTTGGAATGGTGGAATTCACTGGGTTGGCAGGGGAAGGTCTGCTCTCCGGTTCCACGTGAAAGACGAGGTTTTGATGGAGATGGCGATGCCTCCGATCCCGGAAGGGTGGTCCCGGAGGAAACTGGACTACTTCGGGGAATCAGGAGGCCGTCTCTATCTGGTGGAGATCTACGGCTCAGTCACTACTGCCTTTGATGTGATGGAGATGGCGAGGGACTACTCCGGCTGGTTCGTCAAGTACCATTTCAATCTTGAAGTGGTGGCGAGGGATTTGGCGTGGACTCTGCAGAGGAATGTCGATGCTGTCAATGCGGTCAATGCATACAAATTCTCTGTCCTGCATATTGTTCATAGGCAAGTAGGAGAGGAGGAAGAGTGTTTCATGGTATTGCGCATCCTCAGCAAATTTGCATTGTATGACCTCGAGCAGAACACGGCCATGGACATTGGCGACTCAATGCCCCAGCTCAACAGCATTGGTTGGGAAGATGGTCCAATATATTTCGGGAAAGATGTCTTTCCATACATGGATACTCTTTCTTACCTTTGATGTTGTGGGCATTTGCCTGGACCTTTTTACTTTTTCCCAACCATTTGCTAAAATATAAGAAGCCTTGTAAGATACCACTGACTTGAGTCATGCCCTATAATATACTAGTGAAGTGAATTGGCTCTTAGCTGATAATTGTTTGGCATTCTTTCACTGCAATCATCAGGTTTCTTAGTCGTACTTTTGTAGCTGTAGCTTGAGCTTGTGAAGATTTTAGAAGTATTTCATAGTTGAGGGTTTATCTATTTTATGGTTGACCTTCCAACGACATTTATCCAGAAACCACTGAAGACTTGGATAGTGAAGCCGGGTATTGCCAGCTGAAGATGCTATAAAACTGTATGGGAAGTGGGCAAATGATCGGTGTTCCTAGCGTATAAAGCTTGGGTTTAAGAATGAACATCTCCGTGTCCTGCTCTGGGGAGTAAACAGACGATGCATCTTAGCTTTGCTGGGGGAGAATTCTGAACCCTGGCGGCTACCAGAGGAACTATGGGGGAGCTTATAGGCAAAAAATGCGAAGGATTTTGCTGCTGATGATTATCTTTCAAAAGACTTAGCAGCAAGGATATTGATGATTTTTTGTCTTAAGAAGTTAAATTGCCTTCGAAAATCTTCTCTGCCTTTATGTCGTAGGCTTTGCCATTCACTCCCCTGTTGCTGGATATGAGAGTGAGTTTCCCATATTGAGTCCTTGATGATAGATTGATAGTGCTATTTACCTTAGGAAAAAAGAAAATTCATATGTTGTTTTTCTTTTCAAAGTAACTGCAGTAGTAACTCCTACAGAAAGAGTGCATGAACCGAAAAAGAAAAAAGAAATGGATCAGCTACAGCTATAAACATCTGAAGCATGTGTTCGTGAATCATGACCAAAGAGTCTTTAAGTTTTTGTTGGATGTTGATGGTGCAGGAGGTGATGAGCGACCCGCTATAAAAGTTAGCTGAATTATAGGTGATAACTTTATGTCTTCCAAATTCCAAGCAAATACCCATATGCATTAAAAGTAATGAGTCTGTTGTCACAAATTATAGTCACCAATTTATGTAGATGCCATCAAAAAGTTTGGAGTATTTGGATTAGCTCGTGAATTGAATAAGTAGTACACGACATATGTTTGGTATTTTCAATTCATCCACGGAGTAAATGGCATCAACATTTGTCGAGAAGGTTTGTTCTTGGGTTTCTAAGTCTCGTGGAAGTCACGCAACAGTAACACCATAAGCAGGACAAAGTAGAGAGGGCATGGGGGAGCGAGCAATCATACTAGAACCAAATACGAGGTGACAAGTAAGGAGCGTCAAATCACTTATTGTGGAGACATTTTCAGTGATGCACTATCGAAGGATCCCCAAAGTCCAAAGATGCCAAGTAAGCGGAGGTGCTCAAGTCCAGACATTTGGAAGTCCAAAAATAGTGTTGAGTAATTGAAATGCTCTTTTTAATATAGTGAGAGGATTAAAACGATTGATTTGCAATATTACGCCGTGTGGCAATCTTGGCATAGGGAAATAACTATTGCTAATGTAACATTTATTAAGAGGATAGAATCGACACCTAGTCCCATAAGAAAGATTTGGAACATAGGCCAAGCCACTCTAATAAATTCCACTCCGAGCCTACAAAACCAAAACGCATCAAAACATCCCAAATGGACAGAAAAGACCTAGGATCCTGCTATCCATCCCAAGTCATCCTTGCATAAAATAATACTATCTGAATCAAACCTGAAAAAAATTCCTATAATGACATGTGATAATTAATTCACATTAACAAAATTATATAGCAAGGAGCCTAAAATCTTCCACTTTGGCAAGAGTCAAGACTTGGATCCCAAGCAATTAGAAGTGACTCATTTGCTTCCATTTAAATAAGTATTTTTTTTTTTTCATTTTGCCATTCGAATTTAAAATTCAAAAATTTAGGAAAGATTATATGTGAATTTACGTATCACTATTTGATTGTTATGAAGAGTTCAGGAGCTTTGGACATAAAAAGAATAAATCAAATATGCACAGTAAAAAGTATAAAGTACTAATAAATCTTGACAATCTCTTTAAAAGGGTTACTTCTAGGTGCTTTTTTTTTTTTTTTTTTACTTCTAGGTGCTTTCACTTGGTTTTCCTTGTATGCAAGTCCAAGGATAACTTGTATGATACAGTTGCGTCTTGAATAATTAATTTTTTTAATGCATTAACAATTTTAAATACATTTTATCAAAGTAAGAGAATACGCTCGAATAAAATATATGATTTTCAAATGATTATGCAATACTTTAATTTATGATTGTATAGGATATTACCGAACCACCTACATCGATAGTATCAATCATCTGGATAAACTCGTCCCTCATCGACACGTGCACTGACCATAATCAATGTGACATTAATTCTCCAATGGTGTGATTTGAACCTTTAGGGATGATGGAATGAACTGTGCAATCTACAAAATTGTCTCGAAAAATTTTCTTAAGCTCGAATATTAATAATCTCAAATAAATAGTTTCGTACGAAATCTGGTCCTCTTTCTCTCGAGTGATTACTAGTCTAGATTAAAATTAGCCCGTCTATATTGTGAACCTAATGTAGACTAATCCGATCTTTAATAAAAAAAAATAATTGCATGATTAAAATACGAGGATAATTGCCTAATCAGTCAAGATCATATTATACGAATTGTCAATTTAATTCTAAACTTTTTGACTTCATCGATAGAGTCTCGAACCTTTGCATCATCTTCCATTTTAATCTTTTGAATCAATTATGATCACATCTTACATTTCAAAAATTTAAACTTGAGCAGGTCCTTAATAAACTCAGAGAGGAAAATCCAGTGGAGGGCTACTTAGTCCATTGTTTAGAGAATCCTCCATCTTCCATACAACATCAATTTGGGGGTTTTAAGACTGGGAAAGTAGATTTCACGTTAAGGTTTTGATCTTAAATAGTGTCAGATGGATGAATAATATATAGAGTGACTAAGGATAGGTGAAAATTAGGCTGCCCTCTTGGCAGGGCAGACCTTCGGGCAAGGTCTTTCTAACCGGAGCTCCTCGGTCAACATCGGCGACTTCATCCCGTCGATCGCATGGATGGACTTTACGAGGGACCGAGAATGGAATTGCCGTACGAGGATTGAAAGAGATGGGTTGACGAAGACCCCACCCCATCTCCTTCGTCACCAAGTCATCTTCTTCTTCTTCTTCTTCTTCTTCTTCGCCAGCGACGTCGCTCTTCCCTTCCTTCCTGTCGTCCGCGCGTGGCCATGCGTGGGAGCGGCGCCGCAGAGCCGGGGCTCTGGGACGGGGACGACGACGTGCTGGTCACCATCCTGGCCCTCCTCCCACTGAAGGCCCTGCTGAGATGCAAGCTCGTCTGCCGGCGGTGGCGCCACCTCATCTCCCACCCCGTCTTCGTCTCCGACTACTCCCGCCGCCACGCCCGCCTCCACTCCTCCGGCTTCTACCTCCAAAGGTTCCTCTTTTGCGAGCGCAACCCTTCGCTCAAGTTCGTCTCTTGCGACCCCCCAGAGGAATCCCTGAGTGGTTCCGGTCGTCCTTGCTCCGACACTGAGCCTTCTCCGGCTAATTTGATCGAAGACGAGAATGGGGTGCGGATTTGGCATTCCTGCAATGGCCTCCTCCTCTGTAGCAGCTTCCGGTGTCCCGACGACGATCGGGTTTACTACATCTGCACGCCTCCCACCAGGCAGTTCCTCCCTCTCCCTAACCCCGGCTGCAGGATCGAAGCGATCAACATAGCCTTCGATCCTGCCCAAGCCCTTTACCGGCTTGTGTGCGTCGCCGCCTCCGAATTGTCGACGCAGCACCGGCAGATTCTCGTGTGTTCCTCGCACTCTGGCCCCTGGAGGAAATCAGGGAAGCCATTCCTCGTTTCGGATGAGCTGTTGTTGTTCGAGCGGGGCGTGTTTTGGAATGGTGGAATTCACTGGGTTGGCAGGGGAAGGTCTGCTTTCCGGTTCCACGTGAAAGACGAGGTTTTGATGGAGATGGCGATGCCTCCGATCCAGGAAGGGTGGTCCGAGAGGAAACTGGGCTACTTCGGGGAATCAGGAGGCCATCTCTATCTGGTGGAGATCTACGGCTCAGTCACTACTGCCTTTGATGTGATGGAGATGGCGAGGGACTACTCCGGCTGGTTCGTCAAGTACCATGTCAATCTCGAAGCGGTGGCCAGGGATTTGGCGAGAAGTCTGCGGCAGAGGAATGTCTATGCAGTCAATGCATACAAATTCTCTGTCCTGCATATTGTCCATAGGCAAGTAGGAGAGGAGGAAGAGTGTTTCATGGTATTGCGCATTCCCCGCGGATTTGCATTGTATGACCTCAAGAAGAACACGGCCATGGACATTGGCGACTCAATGCCCCAGCTCATGAGCATTGGACAGGAACATGACTTGGTATATACCTGGGAAAGAGTCTTTCAATACATGGATACTTTTTGTTACCTTTGATGTTGTGGGCATTTTCCTCGACCTTTTTACTTTTTCCCAACCATTTGCTAAAATTTATGAGGCCTTGTAAGATACCACTGACTTGAGTTATACCCTGCAATATACTAGTGAAGTGAATTAGCTCTTAGCTGATATTGTTTCGCATCCTTTCACTGCAATCATCGGGTTTCTTAGTCAAACTTTTGAAGATAAAAATGTCGATGTGTGAATAACATAGATGCATAATGAAGAACCTCAGGCTGATGATACGCTTATAAGAGTTTGAAGCTAGAAGGAGAATCGAATTGCTTTAACTGAGGTGCTTGCTAAGATCATTGCTCTGAATGATCTAACACAACCTAACCAAGTTAACTTGCTGCTACTGCTAATAACCATCATTGATTCTTTTCTTAGCAGCAATAGTATTCGTATGTTGTTTTTCTTTTCAAAGTAACTGCCGTAATAACTCCTACAGAAAGAGCGCATGAACCAAAAAAGAAAAAAAAAATTGACCTGTCGAAATGAGCGTAAGCATTTTGAATGGATTTTTGTGCTAAGAGACCCCAGCACATTGGCTTGAAGAACTCTTATGAGCAAATCATGTGGTTAGTATGCTTGATCCCATTACATTGGCTTGAAGAACTTTTATGAGCAAATCATGCGCTTAGTATGCATGATCACAGCAAGTGTTTGCAACTACTCTATTCCAGATTCGAAAGGTTGAAATTCTGCAAGTTTTTTCTCCTTTGAAAGGATTGCCTGCAGTGAGCTTTGATGTAAAGTTCAATCAAGTAAATCTGACTGGCCACCATTATGCTAGACAGATATGCCGTTCCATTGGTAAGGAGAAGATTCATTCAGATGGTTTGCCTTACTTTTTATGCTAGAAAATTGCGCCACAAAATGTTACCTTGACATCTGAACGTGATTAAGTGCAATACATCGCAAAATGGGATATTGTTTATCTTACTACGTTTGTGGCAATCAAGTGCAGAACAGTCATAAAACAAGAAGAAAAATGACATGGTACAATGATTGTACAATAGATAATTTTATGATTTGCTAGGGGTAATTTGCACAGTTCAAGTACTAAATGACAATTATGTTTGTCAAACAAACAGTACATGTGAGTTGCTCCTTTTTCTCGTGTCACATTCTGTGTGCTCTGCGAAATGCTGTTTCAGATGCGACAATCAACTTCTGGGACAGAATTCACAAGTTATTCATCGAAAATTTTGTCGGGTTCTTGCAAAAATTACTTCTGCTGAACTCCTGTTTCAATTTTCTTTTGTTGTTCCTTTCTTTGTGCCAAATTTGTAAAACACAACTGCACCATCCTTCCCTGCCAACTAATCCTTCAGATTCTTTCGTCTTTCAACAGACAGAATTAGTACTAGTTGCATAATCCCAAGCTGTACAAAGAAAAGTTTATCCAGAAGAGACATGAAGCTCAACCAGTCTTGGAATATACGATTTTGTCCAGATATGAAGTTTTCTCTTGGCTTCTGCTTCCAAATACAAAATGCAGTTGTACTTAAGCTTCACCATAGAATGATTCAAAACCAGCAGTATTTCATTTTCATTCAGCTGAAGAAAAATTTCACGGCTTCTAACAACAGATTGTTCAACCCTGCTCTGGTTGGCCCACGTTGCATATAGTATTAACCTTGAATCAAACAGGTCGGATTTAGTCAGGTCGTACCAATGGTTTTCTCAGCTGTAAATGACTCCTGAAACTGGAGAGGTTTTGTTGTTTATTCCTATTGGTTGGTTAGACATGTTTTCCTTCGTTTTTGGCCATTATTGAACATTATAATTATCTATATCGATGGGGGCTGACGTAACGGTAAACAATCTCCACACCAACTGTTAATCTATCACATAAACATAGAATGGGAGGCCTGTACATGGCGCCCCTAGAGTTTTCAAAGGCCGTTGAATGTCTGTATATGGAACAAGGAAATTTTCAGAGTTTGCTCTATGGCTAGTAGTCTTCAGTGATTCATGTTGATAGAAAAGGCCGTCGTGCCACGCTTTATACTGTCTAAATGTTGGGAGAGACGATTGAGGACCAACGACTCAGTCCATCAGCCGAAAAAATAGAAAACACCCGAATCATCCTAGGCCAGAAAGTACCAGCTGAGAAGCGAGGAAAAATGGCCAGCGAAAGAGATGACGCATTCACCTCTCGATGAACCCACATCAACATGTCGTCTGTATCGCCCTTACGTAAAATGAAGAGGAACGGCTCAAATATCCCAGCCTAAAAAGAAAAGCCAGAGGCAAAAATGGAAGAAACTAATCTGGACGACGGTCAAGTGTGTTGAACAAAATAGCCTTGAAGAGGGCACGGTGCATCAAAATAGCTCGTGTACCGCCAACAATGGCGTGCCAAACGTAGATGGCAACACGTTGTTGTTGTAGTTGTCATTGTTCGTTTGGTTTTTTCAGGACGGTATAAGGATAGAATTTTCAGGGACGGAGTTTCCAACACTTTTTTGGCCATCTACGGGCTGGATCTGACTGTCCGCTAACCGTTCTTTTCTTCACGTATAAAGCAGAAACACCGGAGTCAAATGAAAATCAAACAATATTCTACGCTACTTCTCGTTCTTCTTACCCTGGGATTGGACCGAAACAACAGCTCGTCTCTAATCTCTCCATCTTCTCATGACCCTTTCAGATCTGCCAAAGACGGTGCACCCATGTTTTCCTAGAGATTCCAGTCGTTTTCTCCACGGCGTTAGTCCTCTTTGGGTTGCGTGGCTCTTCGAGGATACATTTCGTGGTGTGGCATGGACACTTTCTTTCTTAGGAAGAGATCTGCCTGACGTTCTGGATTGCGGCCATTTTTCAACAGGATGAAGAACCATCGGTTCAGTGGATGGCCCAAGAACATGCTCAAGCAATGGCTGCAGTTGCCTCCGCCGCATCGCCGCCACCAGCCTCCTCCTCATGCGCTCAGGAAATCACAGGGAGACAATTTGAAGGAGTCGTTGCTTGCCGTGGAGTTCTGGGATGACAGGAGGCCACCGGGGAGAGTACCAAAGGGGTCCCTGGCGGTGTATGTAGGACCAAAACTGAGGAGGTTCGTGATCCCGGCGAGCTACTTGTCGGCGCCGGAGTTCAGGACTTTGATGGAACGGGTGGCCGAGGAGGTCGGGTTCGAGCAGGAGGGTGGGCTTCAGATCCCTTGTTGTGAGGAAGAAGATTTCGAGGAAATCCTGGCCAGGTGTACGGCATCCCTCCAAATGATGTCCAAGCCAAAAAGAAATAGGAGCAATAGTAACACATAGTAAATAGGAGTACTAGGAACATTTAGTTTGATAGTTTCTTTCTTCGTCCTCGTTGTCCTGTACGTGCCTAAAAATACAAGAATTTCCAGGGTTATGTCCATATCGGACGCTAAATTGAATGCACATAATTCATCAGCTTCATCGCAATCAATTGGTATGTTCTTTGGATGGTGTATTTTCTAGGGATGATCAATTCCTGATCTACTCCGATCCCACTCAAGAACCAAGTACCAAAACAAGAGGACCAATTCCCATTTTTTAGGATCGTGCACCAGATTGACTAATCCTGGAATTGGGAGGTTCCAATGGACCAAATTACTCGTCATTACATTGAACAAAAAAATATAAGTCCCATGTGGGCTTCCAAATTAGAAAAGTAAGGGCAAAATAGGAAAGTAATGGCAAAATGGGAAAGAGATGGGAAAATAATGAGCTTAATGGCTTATGATTGTTGAAAATTTAAAAAAAAAAAATTAAAAAATATATATGAACGGTCGGTCCAGTTCTATCGGTCCGACCAGTCCAGTTCCCACATTGGAACCGGGAACCAGACCAACTTGCCACCAATTCCAAAAATAAGAATCGAGGACCAGACTAGCACCCCCAGGAACACCCAAAACCGACCGATCCTATCCCAGTTCAAACAATTCGTGTTGCACACCCCTGGTATTTTCTTTTCGGCCTCCCCAGAATGATCATGCATTCACCTCTTATGGGAGCTAACCCAAGATGCGGGAGTCACGGGGCCAACCGAATAATGACAAGACCACTACTAAGACCGGCATACAAAATTGACACGCTAGATAATAGACATTCAATACCCAACCAAATAGTCAGAATATCGATTTCATCAATAGGTCAAAGTTTACCTATCACTATTCTTGAGGGGCAAACACTTAAGGCTGTGTTTGAGAGTCCGATTAGGATATAACTTTTATCCTGATCAAGTTTGGCAACTCGCCCCATATGGAAGATACCAAAATATGTCCAGATAAAAAGTTGGAAAAATCAAGGACCATATATATATAAGGAACCGTGAGGTTCCTATGGTTCAACTAGCAACCACCAAACGAATCCTTTTCTGTTTTAAGTCGCTGCGTTTGCCACGACAGTCAGATCCAGGGATTTTAGGACTATTCAATTACTTAATTGATTTTTTTGTGATCCTATTTTAGATGGACCAAACAGTTAATGGGATTAAATTTGTCCATAGCTTCAATGAATTTTTTAACACACCTAATCCTATCATATCCCAATCCTTGTCCTAACTACTAAACATAGCCTCAAGAATGGAGATAAAAATCATGCCAAGCGTCGAAAAGGTTCACATCAGGCAGATTTCAGAAACATTTTCCAAATTCAAGGTTGCTTCCCAAACTATCACATCACAGTATCTAGGTGCAATGCGAATTGTCATTTCAAAAACGATTTCAATATAGGTTTTGGTATAAAGCTGTCAGAACAATTGAAGAGAAGTACGGCTCTAGTAGGGCTTTTTCTCGAGTTCAGTTCGGATCTACTAAGGGAAGCCATCCATAGGCGCACAAACATCTATCTTTTCACCCAAAAAGTAGTTACAAAGCAATGATGTCAAATGGTTGCTAATTAGATTCGTGGACATGAAAAATATAACCAAATGAGGGGAAAATGAGCAAGACGGAAGACAATGAAGTGGAAAAATTAGAGAATATATTAAAAATAGGAAAGCAATCGAGTCTCATGAGACAGAGAGTCAACTCTTTAAGTCATAGTTGGTACCATACTTGCAAAAGGAAAAGGTGAAAAGGTAATTTTGCACGCAAAATCTTCCCAAGAAGACCATTTGACAATAAAATGGTTGCTCAAGTCCGGATAATCTAGCATATCTTAAGGCATAATTGTGAAAACTCATATAGTACATGATGAGAAAAATTGTGCAGAAAGTTGCCATGTGAAAAATAAGACCAAAATACTATACAATGGAGGCCTTAAAATGAATTTTGCTGCCTGCTATTATTCCAAGGAACACCACCACTTTGATCTTGCACTATATACACCAAAAGGGATTTCTTTCCCGACTGAAAATAAAGTTAACCCGATTTTAGAAGACAAGCACTACTATACAAAAGGCCAGTAGATTATTATCAGTGCCTGCAACTTTTCAGTAAGCCAGAAGACGGGGAAAGGGAAAATCATGAGATGGCATTACAAACCTCGCCGGTCATGCCGTGTGCAAAGCACCTGGAGACCCTTCTGTGTAGGTCTTCCAAATCACTTGTTGGATCTCCATTGCCCATCCCCAGCTCATCAATGGAGAATAGATCATCCCATTTATAATAGAGTCTGAGCTTCAACCACTGCCTTGGCAGCTGAAGCATCTGCTTGGAGTTAACTCACAATGAGTCTTTGATAACACCAGCAGGAGTGGACAGTGAAATAAGATCATGAAAGATGCCTGATACATTCGGCAAAATCAAATAAACTGTATTAGAACCAGCTAAAGGGATTTGACAAATTCACAAAGCTACTCTCCCACAGTTGTCATAAACACTTTGATTCTTCACTCATCAAACTCAACTAGATGACACTAAAACAGTTGAGTGAAATATTACATAACACTAGATATGGGCTTAGCAGATTTCCAACTTCCTACAGCCTAGGAAATAAAGGTATAGAGTGCAACTATTAGAATGGTAATACAAAGTCTAGTCCAGCATGAAATTCCACGATAAGGGCCAAGAAGATCAAAGGTAAACTCAAAGCTACCCAAATAAGTAATGTGCACTGAAATAGACACTGCATGACATGTGTGCAGCTCAATTGTTCTTACATGGCTGTAATGAGTTTTAAGGTAAAACTTTGAGCAAATAAGTGAAGATGAGCACTGAGTCAATACAGATGTTTTCTTCTTTACACATAACTCCTTATGTATTATCCACTGGTGATGATTTAGCACAAAAATATGGATCTCATATGCTATTATACCTGAAATTCATCATTGCACTTCACTTCCAATGTGACACAAAACACAAGCAAGCACAAGTTGATTTGGATGTGCTCCCTCAGTTAACCATTATGGATAATTTCACGAAAATCCTGAACCAGAGTATGAAGGTAATCCATTCTGAATGACTACGACATACCTGCAAGGGAAGAAAACCAACATGTTCCATCTAAGCATCTAAGAATGTCAGAATCAAGCAGGGAAACAATCCCATAATATTAAACTAAACTTATGACTGTTCTATGTATTAACTTGCAAATTAATATGCCTTCAATGAAGGTGGATATATGATCTCTTTCACTGTATTATCCATTCCATAAAACCGTCAAATGGAAAATTACCTCTCCTCTTAGATGGTTTAATGCCAGGACCTGCACTTAATTTCCCTGGACCTGGCCTTTTGGCAGGGAAAGCTTTTCCAGAGGCTTCAGGCTTCTTTGAAGGTATAAGAGAAGATGAAAGAAGAGCATCAACAGCTTCACGCTGTTGTTTCCTTTTAACAATTAAGTCACTCCGCTTTCCATCAGGAGCAGCACCTTTGCCGCAATCATTACCAACCTTATCTTCAAGTCCATCCACAGCCAAAGGCAGAGAATCATTGAGATTTCTCTGACTTCTCTCTAGCTCAGATGATTTGGTTCGTCTTTTAGAAGCACGGTGATCCAAATGCTTATCAATATCACCTGCATCCGTATCCTTTCCAGCACGGCCACTTTTGTTAGACTTATTGTACACGTTGCTCCCTGGAGTATTATTGCAATTCTCTTCATTACGCTCTTTGGCCCTCCTTTTGCCATCCATGGCATGTTCTTCAGAAGCAAAAGTTGCATTAAGAGTTGCCCCGACATCTTCATTTGCAACCATGGAATGAGCATTACCCCTTGGTAATAGATAACCTTTTCTCTTCAAACCTCCCTTCTTACTCGGAGCATCTTCTCGTATTGATGCATCACGCCTCTCTCCAGTTTCCTTTTGATTTCTGGGAACTGCATGGTCCACATATTCTGCTTTCTTTCTAGCGGACCCCTTTGTATTGTTCTCAGTTCTCTCAGCACCGTGACTCTTAATTTCTAGCTTTTTGTTATGATCCAGCTCAACTGAACAGTGTGCAGATTCCCTTCCCAAAGTTGATTCAAACATAGATCTATAGGGAGTTTTAACAGTTACAAATAAGCTCCTGGCCTTAGCATCCTCCAGAAGAGCAGCCCAGCTGCGATTTGTCTTTAATGTTCTTGAATTGCCCAATATCCAAAGAGAGAGTTTAGCTCTTGTTAAAGCAACATTCATGCGCCGCACATCAGCAACAAATCCAATAGTGCTTGATGATACGCTACTCATCGTAGAGCCTGGTTTAGCTGCCCTTACAGTGGAAAGTATCAGTATATCAACCTCACGGCCCTGAAAACCATCAACAGTATTGAATTCCATTTCGGCAGCGGCAGAAGATCCAAATGTGCTATAGAACCGTGAACGCAACAAGGAAAGTTGACGCTTGTATGGAGTGATTATACCAATTCTCCCACCGATAAATTCCAATGGGTACCTTTGAAGAGTGACAAAAACCAGAAACATAGGGGTTAGTGCTGAGCATTATGCGGACAAGTTACCACAAAAACAATCAATAATGTCATATAAGGGAATTCCTGACAAATGAATTTTAGTTTAAAGGACACACCTCCTCTTGAAAAACCTTAAGAGTTCAATGGCAGCATCCACCTCCCGCTCATTACAAAGAGATAATGCACCAGAATTTTCTCCATGCGTCTCCATGCCATCAATAATGTCATAAAATATATACGGACCAAGACCTTTAGTCTGATGAAAGGATGCAGATCTTTCATCTATTATGTCCCCATTCAACAGCTTCCCATCATAAAAATAAGTAGAAGGAAACTGGCATATCTCAGGGTGCATCCTATACTGCAAAAGATACAAGCTTCTTCACAACATGGTTCTAGTAAAGCAGGATTATTATCTTCCACAATGACAAAAAGACACAATTTGGGATAGCAGAGCATTTAGACAGATGGGACAAGCTAAGAATCAGCAGCCAACCAAATGATGAAGAAAAGCAGACATCAAAAGAATTTGAGAAGTACTAAGGTGCTTAGCATAACCATTTTAGCCTATTGCTCCTAAAATACCAGAGCAACAGATGCATTGAACTTCGCACCACAGACCTAACACCACATTTGTATCTACCTTCTGGGAAACATAAGATGCATGAAATTAATAGGTATGAACGTATTGTGTTATCCAGTTGCACCATACGCTTCTACTATGGAAAAGCAATAGAACAAAGAACTTGATACATGATGATGTCAAACAAAAAGTAGTGGACAAATACATGGGATTATGCGATTCAAGGAAACCATGAAGCTAATATTCTTCTATCTAATGTCCAAGAAAAAGGAATGCAACAGACATGGTAACAAATGAGGGATCATAAAGCCAAATACTTAGCACTTCAATGAATATGCAATGACCTCTTTCCAAACAAGTAAAATCCTACAGCCACAGATGAATCTTATTCTCTAACGGAAAATAATTTAATATACATCAGCAAGTAAATCCGTTATCCATAAGTGCCCTTGTGGGTTTCCTAATATAAAATTCCCATCCTCCATCTTATAGCTAAAGCTTTTGGATAGAATTTGCTAATATATGCAAGCTAAAAAAAACTCACATTTCCTACTCAACATTTCATATCAAAAGTCAAAAGAGCCAGCAATGCCAGAATATGACTAACATACAAAAATGCATCTTCATTTATTTATCAGGAAAAAATCACAGCAGGGTTGACTAAATTCTAATGAAGCACGAGAAATAGTCTAGTTCTGAAGTTCAAGACAACACAATTTAATCCACCTGTTTTGTAAGCATTGTGACAGGATAACTTGCCCTCTGCAGACGTTCAAACATGCTGCATTCATACAGGAATTTGCTAGCAATATTAGACATTACAGTAGCTGGGAGCTGCTTTGGATCACCAACCTTCAATAAGGAAATTCAAGCTTCAGCAATAACTTCAAACCAACATTTAATTCAAGAAGTAATCAGTTTCATTCTTCTCACCATGATACAGTTGGTCCCCATTGACTTTAAAAGTTGAAGAGGAATAAGAGTAGCCGGTTCAAGTGCCTGCAGCAAGGAAAAAAGAATGCCATTGAGGTCAAGAAGCTTCTTACTGATTAAAATGCTAATGTTGTTAGAGGAAATAGGATGAAGTTTTTACTTGAGCCGCTTCATCAATAACAACAGCATTGAAAAGAGCATTCTCAGAAGGACTTCCAAATTTAGCATTTGACATAGACTCAGAGCAAACTTCATATAGGTCTCCACCACAGCCGCTTAATGTAGTTACGATAATTTCTGCTTCCCTTAGCATGGATTTTCGCAATTTATGCTTAAGTGCTCTTATTTCTTCATTAGCTTTCTTCTCTTGTGCCTGAACGAGGCTAAGTTCTTTGTATATTTGCTTTTTTTGCTCATATAGTTCTTTCAGCTTCATCTTGAGTTCTTCATCAGAAATTTCCTTGCCATCAACCATCTTCTTACTCTCATCCTTCGGAGAACATGCAAGATCTGTATTTTCATCTCTGATGTTAGCACGCTTTGCCTCATAGTGCCTAATACGATCAACTAACTTTTCTAAGTTTGCACGCAGCTGCACAGTGGAGATATCATTTCTGGCATCAGTCAAATTCTTTTCTTCAGCCAACCGTTTATCAACAAGTGTGTCGATGAAGTATGGCAAGGAATTTGAGTGTACGGTCTTAGCATTTCCAACCCTTACAAGATAAGGTTTGTACGTCTTCCCATCACAGCCATACAGACCTTCACTGGATATTCTTGATACCAACTCATCCACTGCAGCATTAGATTGAGCACAAATGAGTACCCTTCCTCTAGTGGAACGTTCCATGGGTTTTGTAGAATTCTCAACATCTTTATTCAATTGCCTAGCTAAGGCTGCATCTTGCCATGCCCTAGCAATTGCAACGGACTCGCTGACTTTTGGCCTGAACTTGGCAATTGAAGTACTGCTCCCCTTCAAGCTCTCATGCAGGGAACTCTTTGTCTCATCTGTTCTTCGCAGAGAGGCAAGCAACGCACTGACAATGGCAACAATAGTTCGAGTCTTCCCTGTGCCTGCATGGACAGAATCAACTTCAGATTTGGCATCATTCTCAACAGCTTAAACTAAGTGGATAAATTATATACCTGGAGGACCCTGAATGAGAGACAACCGGCAATCTTTACATGAATCCAATGAACTGATAGACGCACTGATAGCTTGAAGTTGACTGTCATTGAAAGTTGCCTCCAGCTTTTGCCGCAGAGGTCTGGACAGCTTACCCAAACGTGATAATTTAGCTTCATTCATACCCTGAGAATTATTGGTAGGGTCCAGAATAATCTGAAGGATTGGGATATTCTTCATTGAAGATAATGCCTGAAATTCACGAAGTTGAGGTGTGATGCTCATAACTCTACTTCCATGCCATTTACTGCGATCAATGAGGAGCCTTCTAGCTTGATTTAAACGGGAGAAGCATTTTGGAGATAGAACCTAATAACTAGTGTGCTTGACTTCCTTTGGTGGTCTCTCTCACGTCTCTCTACCTGCAAACCAGATAAATCAAAGCATATCCTATCATATAAAGTGTAACAGATACAGCAGTACAACATCTGAAAGCTCGTACAACTGCTTAGATTGTGCTAAGACTCCAGACAATCAAAGTCTGGACAGTTTATTAGACGTCTACAAATCATTCATGGCATGCACAATTGATTATAGAGTGGTTAGCATCTATATGAATTTCACGAAGCACTAGTCTATCACCAAAAATATCTCAGCAGGAAAAACCCAAATTACTTACCTTTCCAACCATATGAATTTCGTGGGAAGGACTCTTCACTGGTTCTTTAGTCAACAAAACAAGGTCATTCTCTGAGAAACTTTTACCAGATGCAGAAGAAGAGTCATCATGGACAAAGCGGACAAGATGAAAGTCGTCTACTCTATCAACAGACAACACAGATAGCCTTCCACAGTACACATCTTCCAAAGATGACATCTCAAGATAGGAACTGCGTAATTGGGCCTTAAACTCCTCAAGAACCAGTGGTCGAAAAATATCAACATATTGTTCAGCTGACTCAAAGCAAAGAGGAATTTCCTTCAATTCGCTAAGTTTTTTACCATCTTCAATACTCATAGGTGATGAACCCACAGTGGCAAAGTAATCTATTTCTAAGATAGGTCTGTACCACTCATCAAGCCTTGGTGGCTGAAACCTTTTATTTCCGGCATGCCGCCTGTGCAAATACCCGCATCTATTCTGAATAGGCGACTTCAGTTGAATTAGTTGACGTTTAGGAGCAGTAGCACTGGGATTCGTGAGAGACGAATGATGCAACTTTACAGATCTACTGACTGATTTCTGAGGATCATCTTTTGTATCACTTACCAGCTCTTTCAATAATTTATCACCAGCTTTAGATAACTCATTACTTGAACTTTGATTTTTCCTATCATTCACAACAGCTTCAGCAAATATAGTTTGCACTGGGACTTCATCTTGGAAAGAAGAGGTGTCCTTTAAACTGCAGTCTGCAGTTATCTTCTGACTCTTAGAATCCGCAATAATCGAGTTATCTACTTTTTGCCTCCGAGAAGACACGTCACGACTCTCAGTCGAATCTTTTAATACAGGTGAATCTTTAGAGGAACGAGTTCCAGAAGTCTTCTTCACATGGTAAACTTGTTGAGAATATCTTTCTGCAGCAGCTTTCTGATCAACCAGCATGCAGTCATTTGGCTTAGTCACGGACACATTGGCTTCATCCTCTGACTTACTTCTGGATTGAAAATCAGGAGAAATGTGCTTTTCTGTTTCATCATCTGAAATAACAACATAATTTGGATCTTTCTTACTTGACACAACTGCTGTCTCCAAGATTTGCCCGCCCAAAACTCCACCAGAAGACGATCGGACAGCTAAAGTGGGATACTCTTTTTCAGCAGACAAATCCAGAGAAAATGGAACATGTGAGCTGAAATTTGTCTTTCCATCAACAGTAGAAGCTTCTGTGGATAAAGAAACGGAGAGGCATGATACTTGCTTCACAAGCTCATCCAATGAAAGGGAATCTGATAAGGAAACATATGCATTAGTCCAAACTAAAGAAAATATGTGCAAACAGATAGTTGCAACAAAATAACTCTCATCAACAGAGCTCACCAGATGTGATAAGATTTTCAATAGACCCGATTAGGGATGAAGATGCATCACTAAATGCTCCTTTAATTAATTTCAGCAAAGATACCACTGCTTTTTTCCAATAAACGACAATGACATTCAATGATGATTTTCCCCATTCCATCAAATGCTGAAGCCATCCATAGTCCTTTACCTTTTCCATGGACATTCCAGAATTCCCAGTAGCAACAACTGATCGAAAATTCTTTTCAAAAACAACTGGAAGGATCTCAAGTATACGGACACAAGTCATCTGCAAAGGCAAAGAATTATGAGAGGAAATTTTTCACTCCACAAATAAAGCTGTACCTGAAGAAAGTATTGATTCTCTAGATGTGTTATGTCCTGATAAAGGAGTGATTTCAAATCTTATATAATTTAGTTGGGCAAAAAGAAATAGGAAACATGATGCCAATTACCAATATTAACATAAACATGTAGCCAATCCTACAGCAGGGTGAGAAGGAATTGGTCACAGTTATAAAACCAAAAACTGACTGATGATCAACAAAAACAGAATATAGATAATTACCTGACAGATACTATGGTCTATAAACGTTTTCCCTACCATCAAGCACTTCTCTATGGAAGGCCAAGCAGCTTCAGATAGTAAAATGTTGAATTTCTCAAGCAAATCGTAACCAGCATTTAAAGTACGAGCACTTGCATCAACAGTTAAAGAATCAAAAACAGGCTGCCGCAAAAATCCCCCTTGAGAAGATAGCTTGCCAGCAGTCAATTCACTGGACGATTCTCCTCGCTTATCTAAAGTAGGCGAATTTCCTTCATTCAACAATTTTCGGAGAAGGAAAAAGAAGTGTTGCAAAGTGTGAAAGTTCAGTCCCATGAAATCTGACTGGACTTGGAGTATCTGCAAACAGAAGAAAAGACTAAACACAAGTCCACCAAACAGGGACCAATTATAGAATAATCTTGCCAAGTTTATATTTTTTGTCAAGCATCATCCCATTACTTTTATGCTACACCGCCTTAGGTAACAGCTTCACATAACACTGCACGCCATATATTCGAAAATCTTGATGAAATAGGGAAAATTGACTCCTAATGGAGAGGAGGATAAAAGACCTGAGTCAAGTTTATAAGAAAGCTAATTTACCAAAAGATTATACAAACAAATGCAAAAAGTAATGGTGGCATAAAAAGGTTATATGAACTAAATATTGAATTAGCAAATGATCTGGTGCACATAAGAAATCCCTTCCTGTCTAGAAATTCCTTTCCACCTAAGAAAATAAGATGTAAGATGAAATAGGAGGAGAAAGCCCAAATAAGATATAAATCCGTCAAGACTCACCAGAAGTGCATGTTTTAGCCCTGAAAGGACTGCAGACAAAGAGAGTTTGAATGAGCAAAGAAATTTCAATCCATATGTGAGACCTTGTGTACTCGAAACTTGTTCCAAGATACTCTTTGCAGAGTGTCTCACATTCTGCAACATAAGAAACCCATTATAAATCAAGGTAAAAGGTCAATCAAGTGCTGGGAATTTTTGACTAAAGAAAATCACACGATTTACAAAACTAAGCAATTAGCATACATCATTGGGATCAGCAAGCAAAAGAATCAAGCATCCACTCATCCTTGGTTCCCACGTCCACTGCTTCAGCAGTTGTCCTTGTGCCATTTGAACTAGAAAATGTCCAGTCAACCTGCAACAATCTTCATCTCAATATTTTCGAATCACAAGCCACTTCATCTCATATATGAAACGATGAAATTGAGGTCAGTCATAATGGAAAACTTAGGTAGGCAGCAAGAATCTTAAGTATCTCAGGAATACCAAGACTCATTCTGGTGTCAAACTTAAAAAGTTAGTAGCACCAAAAGAACAAACCATCTGCACAACCTGTGGAAGAGAAAAGTAATAGCTCAAACCCCTACTATATGCTTATCAATGCACAAGTGTTTGCTTCCGAATAAAGGAATGCAAATGCAAGCTGGAGTTGCAATTGTATTCTCCATATTACCTCACACCAAACTTCCCCCAGTATTTTCAGGAGCTTTCAAGCACTACTCATCCACCTTAAGAAGCACCTCATATGCTCGTATCACTAGTTTTATCAAGTAGATACACCCCAAAGGACAAAGGACATACTGTAAACAATGCGATACAATTCTAACCTGTTAAATGTTTTGATCAGAGGGAGACACATAGATGAAGCTTCCACGGAGTTCTTTGACACCTTTCCATCTCCACCGTCATTAGAGCCAGTAGGAGCCTTCCATCCAAATGCAGATGACATTTTTGCAGCAAATGACAAAATCCAAGATTGAATTGGAAGATATGTTTCCCCACTAATATCAGGTTCTACAAACAACAAGCGAGATCTAGCCCAAAAGACAGCCTTGGAAAATGACAATGGAAGAACGGTGGGATCAATTTCAACCAGAACATCAGTCCATAACATGGGGATGCACATCCATCCTCTATATTCCCGAGAAATAACCATGTTTTGTGAACTGAAAGCACCCCATGCACCAAAATCCTCCTCCTCTACACCATCTGGAAGAAATGCTGGCCTGTCATCATCTTCATCATCATTTGACTTGATTGCACTTCTACCAATACTTGGAAGTGTATGAAAACTTAAGGCTGATGATATTAAGGCAGCAGCATCAGAGACCATGATAGTTTGAATGAGATCAAGGGCAGGTTGCCGCAACGAAGGATGAAGAGAAGAATCCTTTAAAGAAGACACAAGAGGGGGACCCCTGTCCAGTTCAGTATTTTCAGAAATGAGCAATATTATCCTTGTTCCTTGTACATGTCAAGAATTCTAAACTCTAAGATTGGATACTAAAGTTCCATTCACAATGAATAGAGTTCATTGGGCAAGAAAACGAGGCATGAAGAAAGCTGATACACCTCCATGATGAAATATTTCAATCTACTAAATGATCATTTGTGAAATAAAAGCTCAATCTCTGGTAAGAATGCCTAAACTTGAGGGCCAATTATCTCTCAAGATGCAGCCCTAATCATTTTCTCTTAGTGCGCATAGAGCAAAATGCATAAGAAAATCAATAAGAAAAGGGAAAAGAGCACAGATATAGATTAAATATAGCCGTACTTACCACATATGTGAACATTCAAAAGGGGGAGAAGGTGGATTCATTTTGTATCCTCTGTGTATGATAAGAAAAGCTATCTGAAAAACACGAGATTGTACAAATAACAAGAAAGATCAGCCAATTAAATAACAATAGATAAAACCAAACAAGTGCGCCAGATGAAACTGCCTGAATTTACAAAAGAATATGTACCTGGCAAGCTTTTTGTCTAGTGAGAACACTGAAGTTGCTGCTAACCGGCACTTGATGGAGGAGAAAATAAAGAACATTCCTTCTTTGTTTTTCAAGCTCACCATCTTGCCAAGCTTCAAGAGACTGGAGAAGTCAAAGTTTACCCATCACAGACATCAGCACTTGAAAGTAAAAAAAATAATGGAAGAACAGGATATAAATGCATGCCTGCAAAAGTGGCTGGAAAAGTTCAAAGATGTCCTTATGAATTTTCTCATTACGAGAATGGAAACACTGCCCAACGAGTGTGCTTCGCATGATGCTTGGAGATAAGGCAGACCTCAACCAAAGCTTACAACCTTAATGCAACACCAAATGCGAAAAGGTGGAGAACAATGAGACTCCTATAACAGCAAAAATGTCGCTTTTGTTCCTTAAAGGGACAAATCAAAAGAAAGCAACAAACCAAGCATTTCAAAGAGAAGCTTCAAGCAAGTGACCGCATGAGAGAATACAGGAGAATCACTGGAGACTTGGTTAAGAACAACATCAAGAAAAATAGGATAGGACTCCAATATCCCTTCTTCCAATGCTGGAGGCTCTAGAAACCCAATCCTTCAAAATTAAAATTAAAAAAATCAGAGAACAAACAAAGAAACTAAAAATGCCTGACTATATAAAACTTCAGCATTCCAACCTACAATGATTTAATCCCAATCCATGCAGCAGCACGGTCGAGCTCCAATCTTGGCCTTAAGTTTTCACTGGTCGAGAGCATCACTTCTGTTTCCAAGGAACCAATAAATTTCTTAAGCAACTGCTGCAAAGGTTCCAAGTCTGCAGCACTCCTATACACAAACAAAGAACAATTTACATATGGAACACCTTCAGAAACAAGTACTCTTATCGGCAGTAAATCAATATGTAACTGATAGGTTGAGTATGTTTTCAGAAGATAGTTCACTCCTTCGCAGTGTTTACAAAACTCATCTTAATAACCCTTATAGAGCTTGTATACTTTTTAACTGTAGTGAAGGGTCCTTGTGATAAAAAGAAAGGAACGATGAACCTACTGTGTAACGATCATGTGAATTGCCACGACAGAAAAACATCAACTAAAATGAAGACAAACAAATAATCATGTCAACCATGTATAACAGGCAAGCCTTCACAAGTAAAGCAACTTTTCGCAAAACTATTCGAGGCATTAGTAAGTTCCACAAGCATTTAACAGCAACGAAAACCATACTCTAGGCAATAATCAGCAGCCTTAAGTGGTCAACTTCACAACAGAAGTAGAAAGCTGATCATCAGAACATTGAAACAAATAAGATGACAAAGCAAAAGCCAACAATGCAGAACATTCAACCTTCTTTCTGAAAATCAGAGAGAACAAAGGATCTCAAACAGCAAGATAAGCTCAGAATATTATAGACTTCATCTACCTATTCCAGATGCCAGAAGAATTGAAAACACAACCTAGAATTAAGAGCTTCGGAGGGAATAAATAAACAGAAACATGCTAAACATATCACCAAAAAGAAAACTGCAAAACAATAAGCCTTGACTTAAGTTAAATTATGATACAAAAAAAAGGCAGATTGGAGGATGGAGGACAGCAAACATACCTCAGTTTACCCATGGATTCAGCCAATCGATGAGCAACAAAACGCACTCTTCGCTTGAAAAAGAATAATGCATAAACGCCCTAACAGAGAATTCAATTGAAAATGAATAAAAAGCCATCATAACACAACGATAACTTGCCAGGCAAAAAGGAGAAGACAAGTTGAGTAAAATGTACCGGAAACTGTTGGTTTCTATCCAATGCCAATTCATGGACATTATCAATAGCTTCAATGAACGCTTCAAATTCAGAGAACAGTGACTTATCATCGAGCAGAACAGGATGCATTAGAACCTGAAATGTCATTAACAGGAAAGACGTGACATGAAGATATGTTCACTTGTAGTTTAAGGAAGATGAATGCACAAAAGATATTGACTTGATTAAACCCAATTTTAGGAAGACTACCAAACGTTTCTTGTCCACCACCAGCATTCATTTGTTTAATTTATCTAAGCCAAAAATAACTGCCACAATATCACAGAATCCCAACAAGCACCCAAAGCTCTAAATACTGAGTGGAAGATTAGTCATCCCCATCCAGCATGCCATTACATACCTCATACATGACGCTAACAACTTCTGCATTATCATGTGCAGGGAAGTAGTCTTTCTTTGCCATTCTTTCGTTGATCTCTCTCAAGTGTTGAGTCACTCGTTCTTCATCCAGACTCTGCAACACATCAAGAAGTGGACCAATCGAACTTGGCTCATATTCCGTTCTATACATCTCGAGGGCTTGATGATGCTGAGAAATGCAACGGATGCATGTCTTCATCTCCTCAGAGATTCTTTTCCATAGAAGCCTGAGAGGAGAATCTTGGCGCTCATCCTTAAAGTAATTGTAGAATGTCTCCAGCAAAGGCCCCATTAGATCCGGTGAATCACACCAAATGTGCGTATCTTTCGGCAAACAGATCAAAAAGTTAAATGCATCCACAAACCTGGAATCATCCAAAAGTTAGAGATTTTCCTGAGAAGATATCCCCTGTACAGTAAGGATATATTGCAGTTCTTTCAAGCCATTGGGTAGCCAAACGTCACAGTCTTAGCAGGCAACGCATCTCATTGAGTTTACCGCACTGGTTAAGAACTTAGTTTGACAAAGACCAGCACCGCTATGGCATGCTAAATACAAACACTGAAAACCCTTCAACAGTTAAAGCCCAAAAGATCAGCATAATCAGCTGGATGATGGCCGTGATTCACGGATGATAAAAACCATCGAACATTAGAGGAACGAGGAGGAGATAAAACACATAAAAGGACATTGAACTTCCTGCACATTGAGGTGATCATTCTTTACAATTTCTCCACCCCCAGAAATGGAATCAAGCGTCGTAAGTGGGAGTCCAACACTGATCGCACACGCGTTCATTCAATCGAGAGCGCGGTTGCCAACGTCAACCGAGCTATAATCATTCGAACGGACACCAAACATCGGAATCGAAATCAGAGAGTTCGAGGTCGATAGTGGAAGGACCCACCATTGCTCTTTCAACCGGTGCAGACTAAGCTGGCCGGCGCCGGCGCCGGAAGCGCGAGCGCCCGCGTCATCGCCTTCCCTCTCTTCTTCTTCCTCGATGTTCCGCCACCGCTCCAGCAAGTCCCCGCGGTCGCTGATCCTCCGAGACATTCTCCGACGGATTCGCTCTCCCGGCGAGACGACGACCGCAGCATGCGCCCGATTCCTTGCTCTATGCCGGACGGAGAGCGCTAGGGTTTTACAATCCCACTTTTCTCTGTTCCTGTTCCACGACTCGCGCCAAAATGGGACGGAGCACGATCCCAAGATTCCATAAATTGCCCGCCAAGAGAAGCTCCCTTCTTCTTTTTTATATGTACGCGCACTCGATTTGCTTTTGAGAGAAGTCCTTCTTGAGAATATACAAACACTTACGGTTCAAAGGGATTTTTTGAAATGTAGGTAATTTTTGGTTAATGGTAATTTAATGTTGACGATGAGGAACAAATTTGATTTAAATGGAGTTTGAAGAAATCACACTTTGTAAAGCATTTTCGTTCTCGACCCAAAAAAGAAAGAGCACTTCTATTCCCCGCTGTCGGCGAAGCTAAATTTAATTATCGGAGAGCTAGATTTGTCGTCGGCAGAAATTGCTCGACTTATGGCAAATTTGGACTTAAGAGCAGCTAGTTATGGCCTCATTGATGACCTACCAACGGCCGGAACTCTCACCGGTAATGTTGCATAAGGTAGGAACATTCCAGAATTAGAGAAGTTTAACAAAGGTAAAGTTAAAGAAATAAAATGTACTTACATTCCAGAAATACTCAATACAGCGGACTTATTTTGAGCCGGCCTTCTAGAGACCTTTGGGAATGTAATAGCATCTTCCGGAAAACATTGCATTTGCCTAAGGGCTTTGCAGCCTAACCGCAGGTCCGCAGCCCCCTAGGGATGGCAATTCCCTTCACTTGCTAAGACCTTTCATAAATCTCTTGGGCTAGTGCGAGCAAGCTGAGGCCTTCAATTATATGTCGGAATCAACAACGTGAATTGCTAAATCTCCAAAGATCGCATACCAGATTTAAACGTGATCACACACCGCCTTTATACATTTGAGACAGACATGTAAATCTTGAATACTAAATAGAAAGAAAACGAGAGAATGGTTGCCCGATCTTACCACAACATATTCCTAGGCTATCACCCTAAATGAAGCCGGGGTTATATGTATTGTTTCACTTCATTGACATCCATCGTAAAGGGTCACAATCCACCTGGATTTTCTGGTTCCTACATGCAAATTATCAAATTTCCAAGGTTGCTGACAAGAGAAAGCGCATCTCCTTTCACAGCATCTGAAATGCCACGCAGTGCTGATCAAGCCTATTCTAACATGATCAAAACTTGAAATGAATGGACAACCGAAATGCTCCATACATTTCTATTGCACCAAGCTGTCCGAAAGGCCGGCTTATTTTTACAGACGGGGCTAGGAGGGCAAGCAAAGCTCACACCTATAGCTTGCGTTGCGTCTATGCACCTGATCGGTATATCCTAGCGGCCCCTCATATGAGATAAGAGGACATGAGATTCCAACTGATTTTCATGTGGGAAGGCATTGGTGCCACGAACCGCAGCATATGGGACTTGGAGCTGAGCACGGGCTGGGGGACTTCTGACTTCTGATCCAGAAACTCCTGGAACTTGGCTATGTTGGGAAGTACGAGCTCTCTGCAGTGCAGATGCAGCAAGGGAACTTTCGATAGGACGCTTCCCTTCTGAACGTCCAACCCTTCCGGCCTCCGCAACTTGTAGGGTCTCCCAGTCATAGGCTCGATATCAACTCTGGGCATTTGCTTCCATCTCTGGTGCACAAACCAACCATACTTGTAGTCGCCCACTATCGGAGTACCAAGTGCTTCGGCACAGTGAACGCGAACCTGCAATGAAACATTTGGCACGATATTACCAGGGTCCTGATTAAACTACTTTTTTAAATTTAATATTTCTCCTTTAACAGTTAATTAGGAAAAATAAGCTAAACTGTCCTTGTATTTGTGCCTTTCGACTTGAAAACAATAAATAGAACAGTCTATACCAAGTGCAGTGAAGACACCAATTATATAATTTCCCATAAATGAGAAATAGGCATTCTAGGACAAGGGCAATATGGTCCAATAAAGTCTCGGACAAATGTTTTATCACATCATCGAAAAAGGCAACTTTAGTTCCCAAACAAAGGGAAGTTCTGTCGAGTCAAACTAAAAAGGCTGACAGATATGCACAGACCTGGAACAAAACGGAATCCTCTAAACAATGACATTAGCTTTACCTGATGCTTGCGGCTGGTGTGAGGACGTAATTCTATCCAGGAACATCCGTTTATTGTAGGACCTAATACCCTGTATTCTGTCACAGCTTCTTGAAAAGCTTCTAGGCCTGAGTTACGAGCCAAAATAACTCTCTCGGTTTTCCCATCATCAAGAAGCACCTTAAGTTCAAAACAGATAAGATGTTCGCATCAGTGAGCACCACCTATAAAACTGCATATCCTAATGTGTATATATATATATATATATATATATAGAGAGAGAGAGAGAGAGAGAGAGAGAGAGAGAGAGAGGGAGGGAGGGAGAGAGAGAGACCTTTGAAAGGGGAGCACAAATTAGACCTTCTTTTTCCTTAGGAGAGCCTATGACAAGCGCCCAATATCTTTGATAAGTTGCTTTACATGCATCATTCCAGGCCTAAAAGACCTCATAGAATCAGATGTCAACAAAAATACGATATGGGTATAATCTGTCCCATGGAAGATCCACCATTGACCCACCGACATCAAACTTATCTTGCATAAAGTAACACCACAAGCCTTTACCTTACAGGAGGAATTTGTTTTGTTTATGTCACTAAACAGCCATTGAAGATGAGCCACACTTTCCTTTGTTCTTCCCATCAAGAGAAGGCCACTGCTCTCTGTGTCAAGGCGATGCACCTGATGAAGATTTTTTTACATGAGAACAAGAAAAGGCTGGCCCCTGAGGGAAGTAAAACAGACATCCTGTAATGCCACATGCACTGCATTCAAATTCTCATTCGGTAAGCACCACTTCTAACTGCAAAATCAAGGCTCTCAAAAAGGATGATTTGTTTAATGTGTAACAGCAGGTAACTTCCTCGAGTAACAGAACATACACTCCTGAATTTAACACAATGGAATAGTAGTGAAACACATGGCTAAAAGGTCCACTGTCCACAGGCGCACATAAAGGCCCCATGAGTTATGTGATGTTAAAAATTTCAATTTTCTGTTATCATTTAAAAATTCTCACTGAAAAACTGTTTGGCAAGAATTATTCTCAAAGAATTTAACCTTAGAAATGATAACAACTGAAAAGGCCTAAATCCTTCTTCAGTGTTTTCTCTTTATTTTAAAATATGGGAAGGAACATCAATTATTGACATCTTTCCTTGAACTCCAATTCATTTCTTCTCAGATCATTGCAGTCCACCTACAACTCTTCATCTTCGTTGTTGAACAGAATTAGGCTGAAGACGAGTTTTCGCCAACTCTGTTTTTCTCACTCAAAAGTAAGGGGCAAGCATAAATTATGCAAAGGACGGACAAATTGGTGGGAAGCTTCTAATGTCTCTCCTCTGGTGTAATGGAGTAGCTTTTTGAAGATTCAAGGAAGCTTGCTCTTATTCTCTTAAAACATTAATTGCAAGGGGAGACCAACTTTACACAGAGAAATAATCCGTTTAACATAGTTTCAAGACAAAATTTGTATATTGTTAGTTTCGGTCAGATTATCCAACTGAGGATTATAAAATCTTTAGCATGGTGAAGGTCATGACAAAGAAGAAGTTCTATTCAATAAATATGTTCTGCTTAATATGATAATTTATCGCCAACTCAGTATGATTTGTATAAAGAGTAGATATGATGTAATTAGTTTATTTTATATGAAGGATTCGTAAGAACCAAACATATTTTCAGGATTTTCATTTTTACGAAACATTCTCGATGTACCAAACATGATTTCAAGTAAACAGAAAAATGAAAATGAAACATGCTCTGAGGTTTCACAGGACCGCAAAAAAAGTCAACTATATGTCTTTGATGGGGTGTCTAACCTAAGTTTTGAGATGTAAAGGTGTAGCAACCTTTCAGCTTTTGGAATTTTGAATGTATCCAATTTCAACTTATCAAAAGAGGGAAAGAATCCGACCAAAAAAAGAGGGAGGAACTGAGAAGTATTATGCAGATGATACTGATGCAACTTGGCATAAACAAGCATAAAAGCCTAAAAGATCAAAAACAACTGAAAAGTTAGTTACCAATTTAGGACCCTCATCATAGTCATAAGACAAAGCTGCTGCTGCCAAAGCATCCATGCTGTTATGAACTGGCAAATTACCCTACAAACAAAGAAATCATGGAGATAAAATATTGCACTAAACATGATGAAAAGTAAGAGAGAAAAAGAAAAGAATAACAACAGCCGACGAGGTCCTTACCTTGACTGGCAATTTTGGGGGCTTGTTAAGCACAATAACCACAGAGTCCTGAAATTAGCAACTACCAATTGAAAATTGCAAAAAATTTTGAGAAGACAACAACAAAAGATATTAGAAATCCTGGGGCCCAACATTGGATATGCAGTACGCCGCTTAACAAACTTTCTACTAGACCAACCAGAAGCAGTTAACAGGAGATGTCCGAATGCTGTCTGTTTGGGATCAAAAGCTAGGTTGTAATATGACAGATGCTCCCAGCAGAAATAAGGCATTGCAAAAAGGGATAGATTTCAAAGACTTGCCTTGTACATGACCAGCCTCTGCAAGTACTGTATCTCATCGGCATTGGGATAGAGAGTCCCACTAGGTATAGTGTCGAACCGCCTGGAGATCCTTGATTCAGCAACTGATACCGGTAAATACAATCTGGCCCCTGCTTCCATCACTTCATTTGGCTTGATCTGCAAGTCAGCTGTATGATTGTAGTAGACAAAACTTTAAAATTCACATAAAAACTGCCGAGGCCACACGGAAAACATACACAGGATAATACCCCACAGAGCGTATACACCAGAAATTTGACTTCACAAAGAAGACTCTACAACAAGAAAGAATGTAACTTGAATGAGTTAGATGCTACAAGAGAGAAGTTACATCGTGAAAGTACCTTTCTCAAGGATTTTCTTTGTCCTTGCTGTCCCAAGCATGAGTCATCCGAGTTGGTGCATTCCATTTGAACCTGAAAAAAGGATAAAGAAGGAAACTTCATCGATGGAAAACAGAGAAACGGAAAGAATGAGAAAGATCATCAGACGTGAAAAAGATGGGAACTTCAAAAGAGGGGAGAGAACAGACAAGGCCCTTGTTGAAATGGGATTGAACGACGGAGTTGTGAACGCCGTGGAAGTAATACTTGACCCAGCTGATTGCAGTCACTCGCAATGACGACGACGAAGAAGAAGGAGAAGAAGAAGAAGAAGAAGAGGCTTGCTGGAAAGAAAACGCGGGCAGAGGGTGAGAAGGGAAAGGGGGAAGCGACAGCAGCTGCCGTGGCTTCGGGCCCTCCTTGGGCTCGCCGTCACCCACGCTCGCTATGTGGTTCTTCAACCTTATGACCGTCGCCTGAGGCGGCGACGCCCTCGAGTAGCGCCTCCTCGCTGCCGCCGCCACCAAGCACGCCGCCGCTCGCCTTCGCGGCGAGGAGCGGGTCCACATCGAGGGCACGCTTAGCTGCAGAGAACGAGGGCCCTGTAGCGCGACCGCAAGCGTCGATGTTGGGGCATCTTGGGAGCGCGAGGAGACAACTAAGCCGACGTCGAGACTACCATTTGCACGAGCGAAATGGAAGGAAGTGGGGATGCCTTGTCCCCCTTTGGAAAACTGTCGGGCTGCTTCTGCCACGTCAGCATCGAATTGGGACCAGCCCGACTACCTTAACTAGTGGAGAGCCGATACCGCTCGCCGGCGAAATCCTTTGGTTTTTGGAAGTGATTCGTATATTACGCGCCATATGGTCAATGATGGGAATGTGCTGCACCAGATATCATCTTTGGAACGAGGAAACATTGATCCGACAATCCGACTCGTCACGCGTCACGTAACTCGTCCAAATTAGATGAGGAAAAATTCCGGCCCACGACACCAGGATGTAGAATGGAACGATGCGCGGAAGAGAAACAGCATCGCAATCTATATCAAACTGCTTCAGGAAGAGAGGATGGAGAAGCAGGATCGATAAACACGGCGCGATACCAGAAGCACAATCATCATACATGCCCAATATATACACCCAGAAGAGAGATTCTTCATAATTTTTACCCATTTCTAAGTGATAACCCATTATTCGGAATCCTAATTACATCACACCATGCTTTGACCTATATACATATGCACATAAATACAGTTAGTCCTACAATCCATAACAATCGAAAAGCATTCTAAATCCTGGAACTTGCTTTTCCCTTGTTAAATCGTTCCTCGGTCATCCTTCAGGCTTACACATCAATAGGTTGATCTGCCGGAACATCTAGCAAATAACACACTCGCCATCAACCTCCCGAGTTTCATAGTCCAACAACCCGCATTCAGATATCTTCACGCAAAGGATACGGAGCCCTAGAGTGCGACAAAGTTTGGCCGCTTCATCCAGAACTGCTTGGCTCCAAGGCTTGGCCATCTGCGAGGTTGATCAATCCATATCACACAACGTATACAGCTGCCTAGATGCTTATGAGTTCACACTCGCATGCAAAAAGCTCAAAGACAGATGACGCCTTCTAAGTATGTTTCCATTTAACAGAAATTTCCCAGGATGTCAGTTTATCCAATGTCTACACAGGAAGAGAGTTCTGACAATGTGATATCTAGTATGGAGCCATCAGACTCCACATGGACAAGGAACCGTTCAACAGCTCAAATTTCCATTTATGTTATGCACACTCCAGGAAAGAGCTAACAAAGGCAAAGATTCATTTTCCCAATGCCAGTCACAACCATAGAGTACTACACACACCAATGGTTAAAACTTGAACAAACTAAATATTGTTGACCATCAATCCCTTCCTCCTAGTATTATTTCCTAACAAACAATATTTTATCTTTTCAGTCAAGAAAATATATTCAACGGCATTTTCTTATTTGCATGAGACTGGAGCAAAGAGCGAATTCAGGAAGAGGGGAGGCTGCATGGAGCAAACAACATTTAGAGAGAATTTTTCTTGCAGGGGAATGAAAACTCTATCATAAAAATAAAGAGCAAGACTGGTAAAGATAACATGAGCAATAGTGCCTCTACAAATGAGGGACAATGGCCAAGGGATGGCTCCTTCCCCACACCAGCCTCTCTGCCGGGGGATCAGTGAAAAACTCCCTGTCCCTCAATCCTACTTGCCCAGTTCACCTTAAAAAATAAGAAAGCAAAACTGCCATTGGAGAGGGCGGCTGCCCACAATGCAAATGCATCATAAGGTAACACAGTAAAAAACCCATAGCCTATGAATCGTATTAAGGAGCAGATCACCAACTTTTTCATAGACCCCATTACTTAGAAGAACGATATCTGTATGGTAATATATGCACAAAGTGGCCGATTGCCAGACAAATAGGAATGTCAAAAACAAAAAGTTAAGTACCTTCACTGGATAGCTGCTCAAATCGAGCAACTATGTGCTTCCCATAAGTATATTTCTTCAAGGCATGAAGATGAACCTTTATCCGACTAAGCAGAATTTCCCGATGCTTATCATTGCTAACTTCAAGAATCTTCTGAACCACATAATTTGCGTACTGGTCCTTCATCATTGCCTGAACATAAGTTACATGTCAAGGACTTAGAGAAGATCGTACACCTTTGTGAAATTTTGTGGTGATTGTCTAAGCTATTAGACAAAAGTGTAGCTTAATATGAAAGTAATTATTTACACTCCTCCTCAAGATTGGAATTCGACCCAAGAGTAAAGCATTGAATATATAGTCGGGGCAAAATAGTCACATGGAAAGATTTGAACTCAAGACCTCCCAGTTTGACATGGTAGGAAATTTCGTGGTAGCACATTCAAATGTTCAAAAAATTTAAGCTGTTAAATTAAGGGATGATTTCACATTTAAATATACTTCAACAGCTTCACGGTTGGAATAATGACATCAACTTTCAGCAAATCTTGTGAACTCCAACAAATCTCATCCTAGTCAAATATTTTCACATGCATATTAGGAAAAATAAAGGTTACAATAATGAAACAGAAGGTTTCAAAAATATTGATTGAAACAGATATTAAAAAGCACAAGGTAAACTTCAACAGCAATGCTTGTACTTTTGTGAAATTGGATTGTCTATTACCAAAAAAAAAAAAAAAAAAATCGATGGTCAGCCCCCATTTTAAAATGTCTTTTATCCTAGCATAGGTTCATCCCCTATTGAATTAGGAACTTCAAGAGGGGGTTGAACCATGTTGAGGGGGTCAACCCTGAAGGCACTGATCCCCGAAGGCCTAGAATTGGCACCTTCAAGTAAGATGAGCTAATCCTTTTGATTAGGCTGACCCTTTTTGCTAAGGACTCAATTAGGAGGTAACGCTCTTGTAAAATGGTTGATCCCCCTTTTCTCTCTTCCTTTGACTGGGGATGCACTGAAAACTATTACTATCCCTCAAAGTTTACCGCAGTATACGACATGCACACCCCCATAAAAATTTAAAAAAAAAAAAAAAAAAAAAAAAGTAGCCCTCCCCAACAGTTTCAAAGACAGAGAATGAATTAGGATTGAAGGATGCAAAAATGAAACAGGTTTAGCATTGCCATTGCAAATATAAGATTTTTTCAATGAAGTGCCATTGCAAATATAAATTTGCTTAAATGAAGTGCCACTTAAAATATAAGATGGGTTCTCACTGCATTTTAACGAAACTACCAAAGTTTACATACCAACAGATTGTCATTTTCCTCAGATTGTCCAATGATTTCCTCAATTAATAGTTCCCTTTCAGCAGCATCACCGTGTTCCAAGCACTTCTCAACCACATTTGATGCATATTTGTGCTGACTCAGTGGGACAATGTTTCCATTCAACTTGCTGATAATTCGGCTTCTCTCTTGGGGTTTCCCCCTCTCCAAAACATGCTGTAAACATTAGAAGTAACCTAGTCTGTTAACCGTAAAGATTGGAAATGTTGAACAGTAAAAAGAAGAGATGTGAATTCTAAACTCTCATAAGGAAAAAGTAATGAATAATCTCAATTTTCAGGTTAAAAGAAAACCATGGGTAGGCAATAAAATATGCAGGGACTTCAAGCTTACAGAAAAAGAATTATGCAATTCAAACTAACCACTAAGAGAAAATCAATAGAACCTTTTATGGCTAAAAATTGAACTATCTAAGCCAAGATCATAACTTCGATGCTCGTCACAACATGGAAAAGGAGACCACAGGAGAGAACCTATAAAGCTGATTTCTAATCAATTCCCGAAGAGGACCCAGCAAAAGAAAAGGACTCACTTCAGGGTCTATTATAAACTAAATCTGAACACCAAAATGGCGAACCACAACTATCAACACTGCAATACTTATTAACAATGACAACTTGTTTGGAAAGTTCAACAATCCAAAGCTTTTCTTTGAGAAGTAAGAACATATCACGCTGAGATTACATCCCTTGTCCCATAGATGAGTCACCCAAATAGGAACGTAAAGGACCATAATTCTTCAAGTGCTGATAAATATTCAATCCCAATCAATCAAATGGAACCATCCCAACAGCTAGGGGGAATAAAGAACAAAAGTTGCAAGTTATGTGACCACTAACATCTAATGCCAAAAAAATTCCATGTCCAGAAATGCAGAAAAACAAGATGTCATCAGTACCAAGTACCCCGATATAAGACCTTGGCAAATATTTAAGTCCAACAACATACGTCCACTAGAGATGCCATCCCCTCCCCATCAACTAATGCTTCAGACAAGCTGCCTCAACATGGCGATATCATA
Organism: Angophora floribunda; assembly: GCA_014182895.1. Classification (NCBI taxonomy): domain Eukaryota; kingdom Viridiplantae; phylum Streptophyta; class Magnoliopsida; order Myrtales; family Myrtaceae; genus Angophora; species Angophora floribunda. Next base: position 20,346,127 of record CM024710.1, read on the forward strand.
GAAAAACCAACACTGAAGCTCAACACTTCTTTAGATTAAATAACTTTGCAACTTCACTCTGCTCCATAAAACAAACTTAACCCAATAATGCCCAAAGACAAAAAATGCAATTTTAAGAATCATAATACCTACCATGGCTAAACCTAGGCCCTCTCACCGACCTGAAAAGAAAAGAAAAATGTATCCATTGCTCTCTTCGCATATGTTGCTGTCAACTTTTCTATGATATTTGTACAAAGAAAGCAATGAAAGCCAAGTCTCCAATGATCGAAATAAAAATTGGTATGAAAGCTGGATAAGACTCAATGACTATTGTCCAGTAGCAGAGATGGAAATGGAAACTACCTAGACCCACCAGCCACTAAGATTATTTTGACAACAAATACTATCTTCATCCTTTGCACCTTGTGGAATGAGGATGAGGATGTTAGATTGGGAGATTAATCCATCATCCACCTTGTTATGTTTGTTAGAGGGGGATATCAAAGCTTTTACTCTGTAATTAAACTTGTATTCTATTGGGTTGCTGATTAATAGTGCAGTGAAGAAAACTGCCCCTAAATCTTATTGCAATTTAGCTTGTGCCGAGTGAAGCAGATATATCAGTCAGCACTCTTACACAACATCCATATGAATATTTCTGTATGTTTAACCAAAAGAATAGTTAATTTATGAATCATAAGAAATTCAATGAAGGGGTTACAAGTAAAAAAAAAAAAATTCAAGAGACAAGCACTTTGAAGCGAATACAAACCTGGGTAACATAATTGCCATACTGGTCTTGAGCGAGCATATAAGCCGAATCCAATATCTCATCCACTACACACTGGCTTTGCCCTTCATCACAGCAATGCTCCAAAACTCTCTATTGAAAAACCGAACAGGTAATGTTTTTGGTCAAATAAATTTTGATTAATACCGCCAGCAACATGCAAGGCAAAGGAACAAAATACCCACCTGGATAACACGACAGCCATAGGGATGAATCGAAAGAATGGCCACTTGACCACGAAATGCTGATATAATGAACCCAATTCTTTCAGTTGGTACACGTTCTATACACTTCTGTATTACATGGTTTCCATTTTGGTCTCGTACACATCTCATAACATGTCCATCTAGCTCTTGAACAAGTATCGTTTTTTGGTCGAGCTCAATAACCTCGAGTGCCTAAAAACAACCATTATGAATAAGCATTGCAGTCCATGACATAAAACAAGCACATGAATTCAATACTATATTGAGCATGCTGGTCAATAGCAGGACAAAACAGGAGGATTTTGATCTGCTTTATCAAGTTTTCATGACTCTTAGGTAGCAAACTGTACATCAACATTTTAAGTGTAACTATATGCAATCTCAAGTGCTTTTCTCAGGCTTCGTTGTTTCTGCGCAAGATCTGGCAGCCAAAAGTGAAAAGGTTAGGCCACCAGGGAGAGGCCAGAGCCTAAGAAATCTTTCCTTAGGTTATACATGTTAAGGGCCAATAGCTTCATGTACTGCCCTAATTTTAAATAGACATGACAATCCCTTCATGTCCTTCTTATAACCACCCTGAGGATGTAAGGTCTCCCATGCTCTAGGAGTCAGAATAACCTTGAGGTCAATCCTAGAACAGTTCCTTACACCACAAAATAGAACACTAAGGCAACTAGATAGAACTTTCGGTTTCAAGTGGATAAGCAAACCTTCTGAATTACGCGGCATCCATACATTTGCAAACTTAATTGCAACATCTGTCCAGTAAGTTGATCTGCAAGCTCCTTCCTCTGCTCGGGGCTACCATGTTCAAAGAACTGAGACGCAAGCACCATAAACATACTCAGGACAACACTTACATTAACACTGTTGCAGGAGTCTCTTTGCAGACTAACACATACAACAAAAAAACACACCTTTTGTATAACATAGTTCCCAAAAACATCAGTCATTAATCTCGAAGCATGAGGAAGAACTTCACCGAAAACAGCTGCGTTATCTTCCAAACTGCAACTTTCTAGTTTCTGCTGAATGAACCGACTCCCATGTTGATCCACACTGAAACAAAAAGTACAAGAAAATGTCGTTCAGTATCAAGAGTCACATAAAATAGATGCATAAAAAAGCAAACTGGATAAGAGCGCTGCCTGAATTCAACTATTCGTCCCACGATGTCAGAAAGCTCAAATTTCCTGGCACTACTGGATTTTAGTTCTTCCAGAAAGGTATTTCTTTTAGCATCGTCAAAGCCATTTACTCCTCTCTGACCTTGCCATCCAGAATATATCCCTGCATTTCTACTGGAACCCTGAGAAAATCTTAAGTCATTTCGCCGACCCAGGTGGCTCATTCCACCAATTGGAGATGATGGCAAGATTGGACTGGCAAGAGGTGAGACTGGATACTGTGACATTGCAACAACACTTCTGGGGCTTCCATAGTAATTGCTGCTTCTAGGACTTGGAATGTTCAAACTCCCATTAGGTTGATACTCTAGCTTCTGATCTGCTATATGCGTTGTAAAGGCTACATCATTTTGAGATGCAAATGAATCCATAGGACCCCCAACACCACCTCTAGGCAAATGACCAAAGTGAGATGTTGCACTGTAAGCATCTTCAAGAGGATGATGAAAGTAAGACATTTGGAGAGGATCCACAAAGGGTGGTTGAAATGCCAAATTATATTGTGCATACATCTTGTTCAAATGTGGTGCATCACCTACATTTGAGATTCCTTGTCCTGTAGACACCCCACTTGTTCGACCATTTAAGGCTGGAGCCGACATGGAAAAGCCACTATGCGGAGAGTATGTAGCCATATATGGAGGAAGAACTGCAGAACCCAGAGCATACCCAGCCATGTTATACTGAGGAGCGAACATACCTGGCATCTGAACATTAGGATAAAATGTATTGGAATTAATATAGGATGCTGCTGAATATAACGGAGGTGCAAGCCCAGGTGAGTGCATCGTTGACTGTCCCTCAACAAGAGTGGACCTAGGGTGCCCAAAAGCAATTCTCTCCATTCGGCCCTGTGGATGTTGATAACTCCCCTGTCCATGAACAACTGGACCTCGATACTGAGCACCATTTACTATGGCTGCAGGCTGCAAAGGAGTGCTCCTCCTATAGGCATGTTCTTCTGCATTCTTAACACTACTCTCATCTGTTCCAGAAATATCCAACCCACTAATGGATGCCTCATTTCCTGCATTTATTTCTTTATTGGCCCTTCCATCTTCATGTATAGTCAATAATTTCTCTCCAACATTTGCTGAACTTGCAAAAGGAGTATGTAATGTCTCACCATTGGATATCAACCCAATATCCTGTGGATTCAGGTTAGAAGTCTCAGCATTTATATCAATGGAGCCTGAATTCGACTTTGATACTTCAGTAATATTAATAGAAGAAACATCCAGTGCAATTCCATGGACATCACGATCTATTGATTGCTCGTTCACATGGCTCAACGAACGAGTCTGATTATAGACAGGAGAAGGTGTACGAGGGAAATCTTCCTACATATTAGCAAAAGGAATGTAGTGTCAAAAAGTAGGACCCAAGAGAATTACATTCACTTTAATTCAGGAGTCTAGTAAGGCTTCTTGCATAATTATAAGTGCACTGGACATCTATTTCTGCTAGCGAGCTGTAGCAATTTCAATAGAGTGGTTTAGGCCAAATGTAGAAGTTAAAACAAGGGGAAGCTTGAGCATTAAGAAAATGATTTTGAAGATGTAACCTAGCAATGCTTTTGCAGCTGTAGTTGTTCTAGCCTTTTTCATATCATTTTAGTCATTCCAACTCATATATTTCAGAGTTTCTTTTAACCTCACCTGATACTTAAAACAAGAAATTAAGGAAATTTATTTCCACAGAGTAAAGTTAAGTTGCTTGTCCATTGCATGTAGGACATTGGTTTTACAAATCACCACTAAACATTAGAATACTACTTGACAACACCTATTTTGCATCAAGATCTACAGAAACAAAAGGCATGAAAATTTATAACAAGAAGAGCTAAGGGGGCTCTCAATTCACTAAACAACCACCATAGAGCCAAGGTCTACAGATGCAATATTTTGACTGAATGCATTAAAAAAAAAGAAATCTGCTTTCTCTGGCTTGATAAATGATAGAGTTAATGAAAACATCATTGTCCATAACAATTACAATAAAAGAACATATAGATTACACCAGTGAATGCTAACTAAAATACCACCACTGAATTAAGATCAGTGCAAATCCAATCTCAGTAGCGGCTTCAAAGAGGAAGATCAACTAAAAACCCAGCCATAGCCAGCTGAAAAGAACAGTGAGAGTTAAAAAGAACTCTCCAAATTTCCAACTTTGGAAAACATTAAAAGGAGGATGTAAACCTAGCTATTTCTACTTTTAACAAAAAACAAAACATTTTCTTGAGCCAATTCTTGTGAATAAACAAAAACATTTGCTGGACAGATGTACCTAAGGTCAGATAACCTGAGAGAAGGCATAAAACCAGTGCCTTTTTACTCCCACTTCAAGATCCTATTAGTATTAGAAGGCTCTGGTTGGTACTACTTGGACGCTTAGTCCTTGGTTGAGCTAGAATATACCCATTAAAGTGCACTTACTTGGACTAGACGCTACATTTACAGAAACTTGACTTGAAAGGTTTATTTCTATATAAAGAGGTATCATTAAGAAAGATTTCCCTCCAAAGAAGATAAGCAAGCAACTGACTCAAAAGACATCCCAAGCATCAACTTTTCAGTTCCCTTTTGCTTAAACATTGTACTGTAAAGTAAAGAGAATTCAAAAAATAATAACAATAATAAAGGTTTCCTTCCACCACTTTCTAGACAAATCAAAAGACACAGACGATATAAACTGAGAGATTTCCAAATTTTGGCTGCTTATATATGGCTCATGAATCAAGAAATGATACAATGCAAAAGAGTAACAAATTACCTGTATTAAATCAACCAGACTCTTGTGACGACCTGATGAAGAAATTGCACTCTGTACAGGCATGTGAATACTACTTTCTACCCTGAATTCAATGTTCTGTGAGAGTGATTTTTCATCTTCAGGCTCCTCATTATGGGTAAACAGGGAACCTCCAGACAGATGCAAAGATCCATTGCCACTGTCATCAAAGGAAGTTAATTTCCAACTATTTCCAAGGCCACCAATATGGCTTACCAGGCGTCGGTTCTCCCTTGAAATGAGAGGTGGAGGGAGCCTGGGGTTAAGATTAACATGGGAACAATAGTAAGCAACATATGCTGGGTCAGAGCGTAATTTTTCCTCAATCTCAGAATCTTCAATAGTGCTGCCAAGATTGGCCAAAGTCTCATCCATGTTCACATTATTTCGGGCCAAAAGGTTAGCAATAGCTGCAAATGAACCCTCCATGCTAGGTGGTGCACTACCACTTCGATTAGGCATAGTTCCCATCTCGCTTCCATGTACTCTATGTCCACGTAAAATAGAACCTAACTCCTCTGCTGCCGTGGTCTTCAATGGAGGTTTGAAAGTCGTATGTTCCCTAGAAGAAGGGATCTTTCTAGCCCCACCATTTTCCACCATCCTCATAGGGATTTCAGTAGCCATTTTTTTGTGGAAAGGAATTCTAATGACTTTCACATTCTCAAGATTGCATCTAAGCAAGGCACTGTAGTGCCAAATTCAGGTTCTGTTTTCTAATGAAGTAGTACAGCAATCAGACAATGTCAACACCCACAGCGTCAAGGTGTCTGCTACCACCTGTTCAAACCTAATAACAAGAAAGAACTTCATCAGTTGACTCGTGTAAATAATATCATGGTGGCAACAATTAGGCTAAAACTGGCAACCTGCTTAACCATAAGAATTCCCATCCAAAAAAAGATAAAAAGAAATTTTGTATAAACTGCATTGCTGATCGCATATAAAAAGGTTGACCTTTCTTTCGCAAAACAGGGTCGAGTAATTTGGCATAAAAGAACCATGCTCTCGACAGGCTCACACACAGAAATCAGAAATATCGAGTCTCTGAACACAACACTGAGCTACAGTTGATCAATAAACTCAGCTCCTTTTACTCCTCAGCCTCTGGAAATCGAAACCCAAGAAGCCAGACGAGCATACAGAAACCAGCCGAGCAAGATACGGCGCTCCCAACAGAAGACCGACCGAACCAACCCAGAATCAAGATTCTCAAGACATGACGAAATGATCACCTAAGCTCTAAAGGGTCCACCGCGACCGGCAAGATTAACCGAATCCCGAGCCAAACCCAGCAGAGAATCGAGGGCAATTCCGACGACTGGAGGCCACGAGGCCACTGACCTAAAACCGCACAAACCGCCGCGGACCCAAACAAACCAAAAAAGACCAACAAATAGACCAGCCCAACAATCAACCAACAATAGCAACCCGCCGAAAACAGGAGCCGCGACAGGGGATTTCGAGGTCGGGCCCCCCGTAGGTTTCATTCGCGGGAATAACGTGACGGAGACGGAAACCGCGCCGAAAAGGGACCGCTTTTCGACGGGCGAGGGAGCGGGAAGGAGTCGGAAATGGATGCTCGTACCTGCGGGGAAGAAGAAAACCCTAGAGCGATGCAGAAGGGGCGGGTGGGGGGATGATCGCGACGAGGAGGAAGGGAGCACGCTGCTCATCATCAGTTGGAAGTTCCCCGAAGGGTCCCTGGCGAAAAGTACTGTGCAACGAGGGAAGAGAGAGAGAGAGAGAAGGACGGACTGCGATGTCGACGATGTTTTCTTCTTCTTTTTTTGTTTTCTTTTTTTCTCGGATTCGGGAAAACAAATGTCGCTTCCGAAAACAAGGGCACTGTTCCCCCTACCTCGAGGGGGGTTTCTTTCTTCTTTATTTTGGGAAAATTGCAGAGAGGCCCCTCCCGACTCCCGAGTGTTCGAGCCAAATTTCTCTTTCGTCCCCTGAAAACTTGTGATTTCACTGTCGGCCCCTCGTGCGTGGAACTTCTTCTTTTTTCCATTTCTAGACATTTAGCACAATCGAAAGAGAGAGAAAGCGATGTGAGGCATGTCGAGACCGACTTATATAACACGATGTGTATCAAATCTCAATCGAGTCAGAGCATTGTTAGTCAATTCAAATGTGCAAATAGTTGCAATGCATTTTGCATCGTTAATAAGTCATTTCATGACTTGTACTGCTGATTGACAATGATGCATGAATTTGTCCGACTCGATGAAAGAGAATTTCATGTCTAGCTAAAGCTCTTTAGAAGATGTCCCGTTTCTCTTCTTCCTTTTTCTTTTTTAGTTACTTGTTTGGAAGGATTTTGGACTGAATTCATTCATTTTGCATTATTGACAAGCGCTATACATGACAAGTGACACAAAGGGCCAGGTATTGATTTCTCCTCCAATGGGCCAATCACATTTACAATTTAGGACTTAAAAAATCAGTACCTAATAAACAATTTGAGTAACTAAATAAACTGGATATGGCATTACTTCACAAAACACGTGCGTGATTCAGTAGATGGAGCCATGACAAGCTGTATTCCCTTATACCGACGGAGCCATGGAGAGATTATTTTTTGAGCAGTAAATTTGAAAATCCCTAGCCAAAAAAAGGATGGTAGAGGGCATTCTACATCTCTGGAGGACGAGATGGAGCAATTTTTATATTTATAGGGGCCAAACTGCAATTTCCTCCTTTTTCTTTCGTGTTGCAAGGACGCCTTTGTCGTGCCCTCTAATGGATAAAACAAAATTTCATTAGAAGCAAAAGAACAAAAGAAAAAAAAGCGAGAGAGAGAGAGAGAGAGAGAGAGAAAAGAGAAAAAGAGAGGGATCGGAAAAAGACGGCGTGTGAAATGACGGCGTTGCCATCGACCTCGCACTTTTGGGCCCCGAGCTCGAAGGAGGATATTTCCAGGGCGGGGCAACAGTCCGTAAATACGCCGAACTGGGCCGGGGCATATTCGGGATCCCGAGGAAACCCCCGCCTGTTGGCTTCCGGGACACGCGTCCGCCTCCGGGCTTCCGGAGAAACAGGCAGGCGACGCGCTGACACGTGGCAACGCCCGTGGGGGCGGCCACGGGGATGGGGCGTTTGGTCTTTTCGCGTCGCGGCAGCTGGTGGGTAGATTCATTCGCGGGAGAAAATTCAGAGAAAATGACGCCCCCGACCCCCGCCCTAAATATACAAATAAATAAATGAATGAATGAATTTACCTACGAAATGTTAAGGATATTTACGTGAAATTCCTTGTTTGTTTTTTTCTCTTTTTTTAAAGTTGCCTGCCTGCCCCAACGGCAGTAGGCCAATCTCGATTCATCGTCCGATTGCCCGACTTCCAAATTTGGCCATGCACCCGTCCCTTTCCTTTGAATTATTAACAAAATGGAAGTAATTTCGTGCCAACAAACTGAGAAATCGATAGCCCGATTCTGAGAAAGATCGATGAAATCAACAAGCTTTTTTTTCTTTTTTGGTTCTTCGGCGAACATTTGCTGATGTTCTTTTCCCGAGATTTGGAGCTCGCGACGATGGCGTCCGGGAAACCTCCATGAACGTGCACGGACATGGTGTCGCAGGAGTTTCGGCCTGAATCGCCACGGAACGGACGTGGGGTCGAGCTGATCGAAGTGGTCATGCATCTCATGTGCTCCCATTCATTTGGAAGTACTAAGAAGCAATTAATGCTTGAGATCTATTGGACCATGTAGTTTAGAATTTAATGCGGTGCATGTCGATGTATTGAACTTCTGGCGAATGGATGGGTTCGTCTTCGCTTGAGTCAACCGAAACAATGCCGATCTTAATCAAACATTAACTGGGCAATATTCGGTGGGGGTAATTGTCCATAAACTTCTAAACCTTTGACAGTTTATCATGAATTTTTTAAATTTGTCAATTTAGTTATAAACTTTTGACAATCCATCGTGAATTTTTTAAATTTGACAATTTAGTCATAAACTTTTGACAATCTATCAATTTAGTCATTTTGATCAATTTTAACCGAAATTTGCAAATGGAACAATCTAGTTAGTTCCAACTAGTTAGAGAACCCTTGCTTGTAGGAAAAAAATATTTCTCTCTTTTTTTTTAATCCTTCATCAGCCATCAGGACCCTTGCCTATGGCTGAAAAGTGGCGAGGGAAAACAAGGGAAATGGGAAATGAAAAAGTCAAAGAATTGCAAAAATTGCGGATTGTATCAAGTAAGATGCCAAGCACTTATTAGACTACCACATTAGTGGTTTTATAGTTAAAATTGACCGAAAAGCTGAAATTAACAAATCGTGAAAGGGTTGAAGACTAAATTTTTGTTGGTTATCGTACGATAGGCTTAGAATTTTATGGACAATTATCCTAATACTCTGTATGAATAGCTTGTGAACCAAACCAAGCAGTTGACTATAAAGTATTTTGCATATCTCATCCACCATGTAGAATATGGGGACAAATCCAAAATCGAACAAAACAAAAAAGGATTCGATACGTGTTGAATTATCCATCCAAGACTTAACAAGACTTTATCTAACATAGTCACCACTAGGCAAGCGACCTAGCGTAATTCACGCGGATGGAGAGTTTGGTTGGGGTTCAAAGATAATTTGGAATTCGAATTCCAAACAAATCATAAAAAAAAAAAAAAGGCAAAAGTATTGAATGAATTATTAAACTACCATCACGAACGGAGTATCCAATTATTTTAATGATGGTTGAATAATAATAATAATAATAATAATAATAATAATAATAATAATAATAATGGGCATTAATTAAATCAACTTAGCGTACAGAGCAAATGGAGACGTACAAATTAAGCTAAAAAAGCAAAAGGCTCGATCGCCAAGTCAACTCCCCTGCAGGCGTGGCTCATCATCCTCCCTTCCCTTCAAAATCAACGGCCGGCGTTGGAGGAGGGAGCCGACATGTCGCCTTCAATCCCGGACAAGCAAAGGCCTCTCGGAGCAGCGTGGGAGCCGTAGATATATTCTGATTTCATGTTTTTTCCTGTTGCTTTCTTGCTCGAACCGGTGCATGAATTCGAATTATCACGTTTGTGAATTCTCTTGAGGTCATCCCACGAAATGGTCATCATCTTGACCACCTGTCAAGTGCAAACCAAGTCGGGTCGGGTCAAGTTGAAAGGTGGAATGGTTGAGTAGAGGCAAGCAATTCCCTCATTGGACACGCAACTGCACAATTTGGCCTGCTTGCGTCTGATAATACGTTTTAGTGGGACATTCAATGATCTTTTAACCATGGACGGGTCTTGATAAGGATTTTCTAGGCCGACGATAGACATGACCCGAAACGAAGGGACGGAGAACTGCCGTGCCGATGGACGAGTACCCGGTGCCGGGTGCTGTTTGAAATCTCATTGACATCCCAAAAAACTCGAAAAAAGTCTGATGCAATACAGATGAAATGCTCAAGCTTTAGAGTTCCAGATTTCTGAACTAGCATTGGACGAATCAATCTGCCACTTGCAGATTCTAAGAGCTCTTACATATGGCTCCCGAAGAATATACAATGTGTTACAGTTACACATGCATGTGCACATCTCATATAGCAAGAACTGGCATGTGCCTTCAGTTCTGTACATTCAAGTGTGAGTAAATATGGCTAATAACCTAACCAAGCCGATGGGATCGGTTGGAACCTATTCTTGGCGCACGACAGCACATCGTAGTAGTCCACGTGATTGAAGCAGTCGCGGAAATCGGTGAATAGCTTCTCAAACACTCTCCACTGCACCTTGATCGATCTCGAATAAGGGTACGGAAGGAAAACCTGCAGCCAGTGTTGGATGAGTTTCACGTGTGCACAAGGAAGACCGCATTCGGCATTTCACAAGCATTACTACATTGTTCATTGTTGGGAAGACGACTTTGAGAAGAAAAAGATTCCCTGAGTTTTGAGAGAACTTGCGTTCACATCAGGAAGTAATCCATCATCATTAAATGTAAGATACTATGATGATCCCAGTTCAGGAACTCATGAAGCACTAGGGAATTGAAAAGAGCACAATTTCCTTTGCTTTCAATACATTGCCAGATTGGAATTCTACTAAAAACTTCATTTTGAAGTGAATCACACTAGCCACCATGTTATTCATAAAAAATGCTATATTCAGCAGATCATTTCATACAACGTAGCAAGAAGCCCTCAGATTATTTGGCATACTTCTTAAATTGAAAGCAGTTCAGAGTCAGATCTTGGATAATTGACAAGTGATAATCAACCATTACACACTCTGTAGACATCTTAACTTGGAATTAACTACCAATATATTCCAGTAAATTTCAATCAATATATTTATGTACATGCTAACTGCAATCAAAACTTCCCTCGCATAAACTCTAAATGGCCACTTCAAATGCCATGGGCGTGCCCTGCCCTATAACCCCTGACTCGCCAAGAAAAGAAAACATATGTATACATGCCTTGTTGACAATGATGCAAATGAGAATGTGCATTATGAGGCAAAAGAATAGTCCAACAGTAACTCACATCAGCGTCTTGGGCAAGTTGTTTTAGCAAGAGAAAGGTGTGCTCATTTTCCTCCAAGTTGTCCAGAACAGCAATCCAAATCTGTGAAGCAAGCTCATTTGCCACGTCTCTTGACTTTCCACAAGCTATGAACTGATCTGCCAATAGGGCAACTTTCATGGTCAGGGGCTTAACGTAAGAATGAGATAGAAATATCACTTATAGCAACAGATGTGTCTCATGCACATGCCACTATCCTTTTCCTAGATAGGGCCAAACTTGATATTCAGCACATATGCCATGCTCTGTTAGTCCTTTTCTTCTAGATAGTAAGTCTTTGCTTAACATCAAACTTTGCAGAATATTAGCATCAATATATTATATCAAAGATAATTGATGTAACTGGAAGGGTTTATCTTATGTATTCCAACAGCTAACCTGAACCACATTAGCCTAACCAGAAAGAGGACCTGGAATAAAAGAAATGTCATACCAATCATTGTTCCATGAAAAACCGCAGAAGGAGGCGGCATTGTTGAAAGTTCAAGGTGCTCTTTCAAAAATAGATAAGCATGGCCCACTATTTCATCCATATCTCCATCAAGAGAAAAAATCTGTTTGCTTATATACAAAGCTGCGAATCTCCTGAGATCATTGGGCAGCATGTTAAAACATGAATATGCTTACAAATTCAATTTTCTCTTCAAAAACAGCTCAACTAAGATGAACATTCGGGATTCACAAAATCTGCTAGAGAAGTCTGCTATAACACCCTAATCATATCACGTGGTTGGACAAGCTTACAAAGGTAGCCTATTTTCTTATCAGGGTGCATGTTGTAAAGTACACCGTGAACCGTTAAATATTGCTGGCACACCAACTATGTAACTAAAAATAGACATTTCATTGAAGTCGAAGGAGATGGGATGCATTAACTGAGAGGATAAAGGGATATAAAACTGGTCAGAAGGCAAGAATTGCTACAAGATTAGTCTATTTGATAATACTTTGAGTATGCATTTGAGCAGCATTAGGCTCCTGCAAATTGTCATGCATATTTCAACAAGGAGAACTGCAAATGCCATGGAATTCACATATTTTGTTCTTAAAGTCGTTTGAGGCATTCTAATTCATAAAGGCAGAAATAAAGAGAGTAATCAACAGAATTCTCCCTCTTTATATATATATATATATATTTCTCATGTATGTGTGCACATGCATAAAAAGAGAAAAGGAAACTTCACCGTCTGCTCAACCCTCGTGGAATTGGACCTGGCCACCGTTTTGCTTGGCTAGCTGAAGGATAGGACTTCACAAGAGCAGCTTGCCACAAACATTCCCCACGGAATAGGTTTGCCCAATGCTTTCTAACACAAGATATATGCGCCCACTCTGTGACAGGGACCCGGACGAAAATTTCTATCAAGAGATGGTCAGGAAGCTTCCCAATAAAGTTGTCCACTGAGACTAAAGCATCATCATTGCTGCCATTTGTCATTGATATCCTGAAATAAGATTTAAAGGGACCAAATCAGCAAAGTCCATAAGTGACTTCCTTGCACTACCCAGACAACTAGAGAAAAAGATAACTGATCAACAGAGAGTTTCCAGAAAAATTATCACCTACGCTGGGACAAAAGATGGAAAAGATGAATTTCAAATGGGCTCTGTAAGTGACAATTTGTATTGATGAAAGGAAGCCCAAAAGTAGGGATCAAATATGAAGATAAGGAAATAATTCAATGGATGGTAGCAGCGTCACTTCATGAAGTTAAATAAGGCATCTAATCCAAGAGACTTACTTTGAAAAAAATCGAAATGAGACCTTTCAGTTTCAAGTCACAACATTTTTCTCTTTATGCTTGCATACGACACAAATGTGCATGTACAATCACAGGCATGGGCATAAACACAAACAGATATCACATGAAGTAGCATACATGCCAATGCAAAAAAGTTTCAACTCAGCGAGTTCTGAAAGACAAAGCCCCAGTTGAACGCATACAATAGACTTCAGCACCTAAAGATTTACTGAGGAGTTGAGAAATGAACAAATGGTGAGTGAACGGAGAGGATGAGCTGCCACACGAGAAAAATCATATAAAGTGACGGGAAATGGACATCTGTTACTTCAGCGATGGAATTAATGATGGATTCTGGGAAAGAAATTCCAGTAAGAAATGCAAACCCATTAGCGCCGACAAAGGTATGCAGATGATGATGTCCACTAATTCAAGGATAGTGGATAATACAGACAGCCCAACAATTTTTAAGGCAAAGAGCAAGCAAAAAAATCGCAAAAGACGATCAAAGCAGTCTGATCCTCAGTAAAGGGGAAAAGACCCAGTCTGCTACTCCAGTCCACTTTACCATCCTGTTTAATAAAGGAACAGGCCAACAGTTTCAGCTGACTCCGACAATACCGAAACAAACGACAAACGAAAATAATCGGGCACGGCCGAAAGATATCAAGACACAAACCAAGCTTCGTATCGTGTGATCGCACAAGAAATAAACTAATCCCAAAGTCCACAAGCACCAGAGCCTCGAATCATGTCATCTAGCGATTGCTTCCGACGAAAAAGAGAAGAAGGAAAACGAAAGACATGAACAGGAGTAGAGCCGAGCTCAATCGGGGCAAACTCAGCTGCCGACGGGACAATCAAGAACGCAAAAACAAGAACCCGGAATCCAGCGAAATCGAGCTGAAGCTCCCAAGAAAAGGGCAGCTCCTGGACGACCGTACCGCAGACGAGACAGTGAAAACCCACCTGAAGAAGAGGAAGAAGAAGACGATTGGAGACCTGGGTCGCGAGCGCGAGCGCCAGGCAGCGCCGTTTTCAGCTCCGAGTCGAGAACGGGTGAGGAGCCGGCAGACCGAGGGAGTGTCGGTCAATCGAGCTCCGGAGAGGTTTTGCAGTTGCGGGTGGTTGGTCGGGCGCGTCGTGTCCTGTCCTGAGTAGTATGTTTTCAGAGTACGTCCGTAGTTGCGTAGGATGTCGTCGTGGCCCGGGGGCTTCCGCCGGGCCGAGGAGGACATTGCACATGTGTCGCCCTGGCTCCGTCGCCATCCCGAAAGGGGGGCCCACCCTCCCATCTTTGGTCTCCTCTCCTCCTCATGTTTTTTTTTTTTTTTCTTTTTGCGGTGGAGATTAAATTTCGAGGCTCGTGACTCGAGAATTTAATTAAGAAGAGGACGGCATGAAGGTGAAAGTAGGTTTATCGGTGGAAAAATGTTCTCGAACGGATTGGGATGGGACGGAACGAGACTTCGTAGAGCAGAGTCTGACGGCCCAACAAATCGATGAGCTCGGAGCCTTCTCGAACAAGGGCCGTGGTCCGTCCATGACCAAGCTCGAGTCCGTATGTGGGTCGGTGACCTTTCGGCTTCCATTGTGGGCAATCATTTAGGGTCTGTTTGATAACATTTTCAGAAATAACTGGTTCTGTTTTTTTTATTTTCGATAGCAGAAATTTAAAACAAAAATGTGTTTGGTAAATTTTTTGCTTTCGGAACAAATTTATTCCGAAGAATAGATTTGGAGGTAAAATCAAAAGGCAAAAAAAAATTGTTTATCGTTAAGGTAACATTTTGATAATCAATTTTCTTTTCTTTTTTCTCTTTTTTTTCCCTTCCCTTTCTTCTTCTTCTTCCTTTTCCTCCTCCCACCCCATCACCACCCCATCGCCACCCCTGAGCCGCCACCAACGAGGCTTGAGCTCGCCTAGGTGGCGTGAAGCTAGGCCTCGCCTTGCCCGACCACTCACCATTGGCGGCGCAGGGGCGACGGCCAAAAGGAAGAAGGGAATAAAAAAGAAAAAAGAAAATTATAACAAAAAATATTAAAAATTAAAATAATCAAAATATCAAAAAATTTTACTAAACGTATTTACTTAGAGTAAAAATTTTAAATAATTTATGAAACGCATTAAATACTTGTAATTTATTCTTGGGAGCATAATAAAAAAAATTATTTATAATTAAAAATTGTTCGCAAAAGTAGCTTAGTTTCCCTGACAAACCACCCTGCAACTCCTCTTTACATATGATCCTTGAGCTTCTTCAATCCTAAGGCTTCTTGAGTGTCTTGTATAACTAGTTATGTAAGCATTGAGGAGATTTAAACTTCATCCGGTAAATCAAATAGGGGATCAATGGTCAAGATTAGCCCAAGCTTCTCAAGGATCTTGTATAACTAGCTATGTAATGATTGGGAGAGATTTAATCCCCACCATTAGATCAAATAGGAGATCAACGGTCAAGATTAGCCCTACACTTGTATATATTGGGGGTCCCTCCTCTTCTTTGTACTAGCTCATTCACAAATGAATATACCACACCGCTTTACTCTTTAATCCCTATGAGTCAAGTGTCTGTTGAGGCTAACTTGGAAGAAATCCTAAGGCCGCACGGGGGAGGGATTGTTTTGAATCGACCAACCCATGACTCCAACGCATTGGAAGAAATTCCAAGGCTGCACGGGTGAGGGATTGTTTTGAATTGACCAACCATGACTCCAATGCATTGGAAGAAATCCCAAGGCCACATGGGTGAGGGATTGTTTTGCATCGACCAACCCATGACTCCAGTGCATTGTCAATCTTAGGAAACACATAATCATGTCATACATTAAGGGCGATTCATTTTAGGGCAAATTGATTTCCATCTAGTCTAGTTTCAGGTCAGTCTCGGAACCAATGACTTTTTCTAAGGTGGGAGTTTCTCAATATTAAAAAAAAAAATGATTTACTAATTTGGGTTTACTTTAGAATAAAATATAAAATAAAAATAGAGAAATCTTCTATGCAAGAAATCCGATCGGTCCATTTCTTTACGTGAAATCAAGAATGGGGTTGATCCCCATAACCATCTGGGACCGACCAATTTGATATGGTTTGATCTAATTCCTAGATTGGTTAGGACTCATGCACGCCACTATCATAAACCACTCAACTCATTCGTGAAATTTCAATGGATATAAATGCAGCATACACTCATGGGATTTGATGTTGAGGCTACCGATGAAAGTAGAGGAGAGATAATTAACAGTGACATGGTTGTAGAAAATGAATTATTAATATATATATATATTTTAATTCCATCCGCACACTTATGGACATGGTAATCTTCTTTGCAGCGAGGAAGAACACCGGTGAAGATCATGTTAGAGGGTAGCAAATGATGGCTACTAAGAAGGGATGAGTAATTTTAGGTTCTATATGAATTATAGCTAGAACTTACTTGCTAGAATATGTTTATTATCTTTGAGAACCTCAAACTTATCACGTATACACTAGAACTTGGAACCTATTAGATTATAATGTCAGTTTTAGGTTATATACAGATTTCACCTGTATTATTAATTGAATAATTGCAACAAATTGTCACTTTTAATATCCATCACTTATTGTTGCAATCCGCTTATCACAACTTATATTTAAACACATGTATAATGTAAAATATTAACAAAGTAAAAGTCTAAATCCTAAAATGGAAACTCAACTTTCAGATTATACACTCATTATTGAATATTACGGCATACCACAAGATAACGCAAAATATAGATAAATCAAAACACAAAAAATTGTTCTAGGTTTTGAATTTCAAATTATAGTTATAAGTTTTAGCTTTAAGATTCCACCTACCTAGAACATGAAACCTATTCGTCAAAACATATTTTTTAATTTTTGAAATCCGAAACCTATTTTGCATATATTGAAACTTGAAACTAGAAAAGGTTTCTATCAATTTGTTTCTTCAGTTGTAGGTTTTACCCTCAAATTGTGCTTAACTCTACTACTAAGGCATTTTCTTTAGGGAATGGGAATAACCTTCCCCTTTTCTTTAGGATATTTTGGTAATGAATATGAATACTTGTGAAAAAAGTGATTTCTTACCCTATTTACTTTTACATTATTGTATCTCGAAGGTCTCTATTTCAGTATAGACTATTTCATGAAATCGAAATACATTTCATTTCAACCATCCATCTTTAATAAAATAAAAGGTGAATTCTTGACTCATATTAAAAATTAGCTTAAAATCCAGAGACTCGATAAAATCCTTAAATACGAATAAAATTCAGCAATAATTGTCATTTCGCAATATTGAAACCCATTAAAATTAATGATTGTCTTCTGAACAAAACTAATCGCGCAGGCCTCTAGCAACCAAGCAGAAACGGCGCCGTTGGCTCCGGAGATCAGAGATTTTTCTCGGTCGTAGCTCGGTGAGGAATGAGAAAGCAGACAAAGGACGAGGATGCTAATTATTAGCAAAAAGTTAAAATTTTAAAAAATAAAAGAAGGGAAAAAGAAATAAAAAAAGAGAATCGACCATCGACAACATGCCACCGCGTCGTCATCCGCAGACATAACGACGACGATCTCTGCAGCGAGCCAGAGAGCGAGCTTCCTCCGCTTCACTCCTCGCTCTTTCCCGTGCGCTGAAAGCCGCTTGCCTTTTTCTGCCTGTCCCTCCCTCTCCTCTCTCTCTCTCTGAATCTATCTGTGAATCTCTCAGTTCCTCCCGTCCATCTGGGTCGCTTCGGATTGCGCAGAAGCTCCACGCCCGCCACCGAGCTCGCCCGGAAATGTCGCCCGCCTACGGATCTCGTCTCACGACGTTCGAGGACTCCGAGAAGGAGAGCGAGTACGGATATGTCCGAAAGGTTCGGCCTTTTCCCCGTCCCCGGTTCCTTCGTCATCGCTCACCAGATGGGATTCCTTCTGGTTCGAAGGTCCTTCGTTTGGTATCTGTGTTTTGGGTTGGCGGGGATGTGGGATGACGGCTCGTGCCTGATCTCATCTGGGTTTCGTGATCTCGCGTTCTGTGTTGGTCAAGTCGACTTTTTAATTTATTCAGTAGCTCTGGCTCGCTAGGACTGCGTTCAGTGCCTGCCTTAGATGAAGCACGCTTTTGGGTGATGAATTTTCAAGATTGTTTGTTGATGGTGCCGAGAGGTAGATGTAAATGATAGTGTGATGCACAGGAAGAATATAATATTGCCTTGTCCTATCTCCCATTAAATGGGATTGTAAATATCTCTCCTTGAACCGAATCAACCAATTTGCTGCGATTGAAGAAGGCGGCACAAACTTTCTGTCTGTCTGCCGGGCTTTGTATTTGCTTTGTGCTCTGAGTTGCACCCTTCAATCGGTACTCAAAGAACTATCGCATCTCAGGTATCGGGTCCTGTGGTGGTGGCCGATGGCATGGCCGGGGCAGCCATGTATGAGTTAGTTCGTGTCGGACATGATAATCTTATTGGTGAAATCATTCGTCTGGAGGGAGATTCTGCGACTATCCAAGGTTCATCTTCCTTCTCTTGCTCGTTTACCATCAGGTGTTACACTTGTGTGTGTCTCGAGCTCTTATGTGTTTGTGTATATAGAGCAGTTTTGATGGAGAAAAATCGTTTTATGTAATTTCAGTTTATGAAGAAACAGCTGGATTGATGGTCAATGACCCTGTTCTGAGGACGCATAAGGTGATTTGCCATCTCATTTGTCTTTCTTTGGTTTTGTTATTGCATATTCTTGTCTGTTTGTAAATGACAATGTCGTGTCCATTTACAGCCTCTGTCGGTGGAGTTGGGTCCTGGAATCTTGGGAAACATTTTTGATGGAATTCAGGTCTACCCTGATGCCTTTCTATTATTTGTGGCTTACTAGTCTTTGTTTCGTTGCTCTAAAATGTGCTGTCACAATTTTAGAGACCCTTGAAAACTATTGCCAAAAGATCTGGTGACGTCTATATTCCTCGTGGTGTATCTGTTCCTGCACTAGATAAAGACATACTCTGGGAGTTTCAGCCTAAAAAAATCGGTAACATTTAAATACAATTGATATTGGACTGACCTGGTTTGGATGTTCATTCATCAATTGACTTGCAATTGTTGGATGCAGGTGAAGGTGATCTTTTGACAGGAGGAGACCTATATGCTGTAAGTTTGTTTCATCTAGTAAATTCATGGAAGTTAGTACCTTATTAGGGTCCGGATTGCTTTCATTTGCTCTTGGTTCTGCTTTAATCAAGTTTCCATGTGGGTTCGTGTTATGGCAGACTGTCTTCGAGAATAGTTTAATGGAACATCACGTTGCGCTACCTCCTGACTCCATGGGAAAAATAACTTACGTTGCACCGCCTGGTCAATATTCATTGAAGGTTGGTCCGCTTCTTATTAATACTTTGCCTAGCCGCTTAGGTTGTAGCTATAACTGGTTTTTAATCTTCAGTTTTTAAATTCAGCATCGAAATCATGGGAATTTTGTTGCATATGTTTAATATTTTAAAGATGCATAATGATATGTCATATTATCTTGGTCTTTCGATGATTTTCATATTTACTTGTGGCATGCTCAACATCATTTGACTGTTGAATAAGGAAGGTTGTTTGATGAACAATTCTCTGACAAAAGATTCTATGTGCCAACTTTTGCTTTCTATATTCTTCTCCTGTTCAAATGTTGAATGGAGCAAGATCTGAGTATATTTTGTTTCATACAGAAGTGACCATGAGAAATCTCATTGGTCAAGATCTATGCCCATTTAAATCCCATTGATGCAAGTATCTGTATTTCAATTTGTAATCTGACAATTTCTCAATGTTTACTCGCTTTTCCACAAATGATCAATTGCCATAACCTAATTAAAGAAGTCCATTACTGTTGGATGGACTTTTGTCCTATAGGCAGTTCACGATTGTTGAACTCATCAGTAAAAGGATCCTCACGCAATCATGGGGTGACTTCTTGATCTGTTTGCAATTGCAGGATACAGTGCTAGAACTTGAGTTTCAAGGTGTTAAAAAGCAATTCACCATGCTACAGGTTTCAACTTTTGTTACATGGATGCATTTTGTGTCTGCCTTTGTTGAGACCTTGATCTCTTTTTAAATCTTGAGCCATATTGTGAAAACCTTTTCAGACTTGGCCAGTTCGTACACCTAGACCAGTTGCGTCAAAGCTAGCTGCTGATACTCCATTGCTTACTGGTCAGGTAATGACTATGCACAAAAATACCTCCAAAGTAATTTCATGACTGCTTTTGTTTATAAAAATACTGAATTTAGCTATATCTTATGACAGCGTGTGCTTGATGCACTTTTTCCTTCTGTTCTTGGTGGAACTTGTGCCATTCCTGGAGCGTTTGGCTGTGGGAAAACTGTGATTAGTCAAGCTCTTTCGAAGGTATTTGGAAGCATCATTTAGAGGATGATTAGGCATCTTCCACCATTTATTGATGATACTCCCATAGAAGTTTTTCTTTTATATAAGTTAATTGAAACGATGTACCTTGTCTTATTTGCAGTATTCCAACTCTGAAACTGTGGTATATGTTGGTTGTGGAGAACGTGGAAATGAAATGGCAGAGGTATGTGCATGTTGCGACTGATCATTTCATGTTGTGCTTACTGTCTGCTGAAGATAATATATTTAAGACCCATATTTCAGGTTCTTATGGATTTTCCTCAACTAACCATGACATTGCCCGATGGTCGCGAAGAATCTGTCATGAAGCGTACTACACTGGTAGCCAATACATCTAATATGCCTGTGGCAGCTCGGGAGGCATCAATTTATACCGGCATGTTCTATGTCCCCTCTTGTTTATTTTGGTTCCTCATGTGGCTTCAGGGGTGTACTGGTTGACATTCTTGTCTGCATTGGTATTCTGATGACCCCCCATAAGATACTACAGAATAAAGGATGACAGCTTATCAATTTTGCATCAGTTGGGAGGGGGGGCAATGAACGACATGAGAACGAATTTTTCCATTGATAATTTATATACCTTTTATCTTGTGTTGAACCAATGTGTATTTTCCCATTGTCTTAATCGTGCATTTACTTTTGAGAGAAAGGATTGGAAACTTGACAGGGACATGGGAGCAATGTTTTGACTTCGATATTTCCATCAGGTATTACTATTGCTGAATACTTCAGGGATATGGGCTACAATGTCAGCATGATGGCAGATTCAACATCTCGTTGGGCAGAAGCACTGCGTGAAATCTCTGGACGGCTGGTAAGTTGCTCTCAGTATATCTTTGTACCTGACAGCCTCTGCAAAATCATTTTGCCATGTCCTTTGCTCTTTGTGCTGGATTCAATTGTGTTTTCTTCTATAATTAGTTGTCATGTAATCAGAAATGAAAATCTCTTGTGCATGGAATTCTAATTCTTGAAATTCTACAGGCAGAAATGCCTGCTGATAGTGGGTATCCAGCTTATCTAGCAGCACGTTTAGCATCCTTTTATGAACGAGCTGGGAAAGTGAAATGTTTGGGTGGGCCAGAGCGGACTGGCAGTGTCACTATTGTTGGTGCTGTTTCTCCTCCTGGAGGAGATTTTTCAGATCCTGTAACATCTGCAACCCTTAGCATTGTCCAGGTAACTCTTGAACTTATTTTCTGAACTTCGAGCCATGCAGATGTCGTATGTAGCAATCAGTGTTAAATCACATGTGAAGATAATTATCTTTGGATATATTGTAAAAGTAGCATGAGCTACGAATGTGTTGGTTTATAGCCTCTTCAACTTCTGAAGCTTAATGTTTACTTTTTTGGTCAATTGGTTAAGACACCAAATCTTGCTTGACAAGCAGCCTAGGCTATGATCTACAGATTATCCATTAGGATGCATGAAAGCTAAGTTGGGCAGTTTAGGACATTAAATCTTTCTAGTCTCCATTCACATGCATCTTTACTTTATCCTTCGTAAAGCTTATCTGCTTAGTCTTAATATAATTTGTATTCTTGTAATTCTCAGGTCTTCTGGGGTCTGGATAAGAAACTTGCCCAGAGAAAACATTTTCCTTCTGTGAATTGGCTCATTTCTTACTCAAAGTATTCATCGGTGAGCTCCCATGTGTGCAAGGCTTATAGGTTCTATTGTGAAATAACTTAGGCCGTCATCAAATTGAAAATAAAATAAAATGCACAACAAGCGCTGTTTTCAAGCATATTCAACTTATAACCCTTATTTATGCTATGCAGGCATTGGAATCATTCTATGAGCAATTTGATCCAGATTTTATTAACATCAGGACAAAGGCTCGTGAGGTGCTTCAGAGAGAAGATGATTTGAATGAAATTGTGCAGGTATGTTCTTATTCGATGATTACATTTTTGTTATAAACCCTCATCGACTCTATTTACCATCTATCATGTATACTTTTTCCTCTGACCGACTCTATTCACATGTATCATGTAAACTACTCTGTGTTTGCATATCCTCTGACATTTGAAGCAACTGTTGATATGGATATTTGGCTTTCTTTTCCACTGCAGCTTGTGGGAAAAGATGCTTTAGCAGAAGCCGATAAAATTACACTGGAAACTGCGAAGCTCTTAAGGGAAGATTATCTTGCTCAGAATGCTTTTACTCCGTAAGTACAGGACTACATTGCTCACCGTTGGTGGATCTTGCCTATTGTTTCAATTTCATATTTCATCATTTGGTGGTCTTTTCTGAGAGGAACATTGTTCTCCATAAAATTTGACAGGTATGATAAATTTTGCCCCTTCTACAAGTCCGTTTGGATGATGCGCAATATCATCCATTTCTATAATTTGGCCAACCAGGTAGAGTTTTTTCTTTCAATATTTCATGTGTTCTCTCTTGATGAAGAAATTCAGTAGATGTTGGATCGCTTGTGAAATTACAGTTTTGGATATGCTCCTTAACTTTGTGGAAAGAGATGTAAAATTCACTAGGAACTTGCAGTTTCATATGTACCTGTTCAGATCCAATTTAAGTGAACTTCGTGAGAGTTTACGACTATCACTTATGCAGGCTGTGGAGAGAGCTGCTGGTATGGATGGTCAGAAGATAACTTACACCCTCGTCAAGCATAGGCTGGGAGATCTCTTCTACCGTTTGGTGTAAGTACACTAATTGCACTTGTGAGATAGAATTTAGATGGCTCATTGGATCTTCTAATTTTGCGGTTTACATATGTAGGTCCCAGAAATTTGAGGATCCAGCTGAAGGAGAAGAAACTCTGGTTGCAAAGTTCAAGAAGCTACATGAGGATCTAACAGCCGGTTTCCGCAATCTAGAGGATGAAACACGCTGAGCCAGAATTTCTATACTGGAGATTTTTATCGATCACCAGGTTGATGGTTCTGGCGGCTGCGCTAAAAAAGTTAACTTGCCCTTTTTGGCTCTGCATCAGAATCAAGAGTGTCCATAGATAAAGATTGCCAGCTTGCTATCATTCTTATTTTTGGTTGGATGTACACAATAAGATGCAAACCTTTCTGTCTCTTCCGGGACATCAGATGAGAAAAAGATGCTGAGTGATTCCCAATAGTCTCTGCTTATTTGATGTGGTTTAGCCAATGGTCCCTCGTGTTTATGAAAGATAATTACGTGTGATTTGGCATGAGATGAAGCTTAAAGCATGCACTTCTTGCACTTGTTGTTCTGGTCACATACCAATGGGGGAAAGCAGCAGTTCTCAATAGATATCGGAAAGTCTCTGGTGCTTCCAGCTAAACCTTCCATGAACCCCATCTTACTTAGATGGCCTATAGTATCGGTTTGCTGACAAGAAGGAAAGGACATGATCAGGACGATTTTCGAGAAAACTGAGAAAAGCATGAGAAACTTTGTAAGATAGGTTAGCATGGCATGGCAAACAAGTCGAGTATTGGCTGCTTCTGAATCCAAGGGTCTTGGAGAGACATGATAGTAAAGAAGCTTCAAGTATTGACGTAATAATCTGTATATTTCCCACTGTTCAGAAATGTCCCGTAAAAATTCAGTTAGGTGGCGAGTGTTAATTCAATTCTTATCAATGCGATGTGAGCAGACCCATTAAGCTTCAGTCATTTTCAATGACTTCCAGTGCTCTTAGTCCTCTTCAAAGAACTTTCTTCATAATCACAAGTATTTAATCCTAACCATTTCCGACACAACTCAAAAAGAAAGCCAAAAAAGGATCGACTAAATTTAAAGAGCTACTCCCAGTATCTCTTTTCAACAAGACATTAAGAAAAGAAGGAAGAAAAGGTTTCGTAGCTGCTCCATCACACACATTGCCAAACTGACTCAAGGTTTTTGGTCGAAAGACTTAATCAAGGTTCAACAATGACATAATGCACAGAAGTTGTGAAATCTCACTAACATACAGGAAATTTGATCTGGCAACCTTCATGCTCATGGAATTGATCCTCAGTTATCCTGGGCCCACTTTCGGGATGTCATAATGTTCACTCATGTTTGCAAGGTACTGGTTGAAATCCTGTATCCTGTCGCGGTGAGATTTGTTTGCTTTCTTTGCCAGTCTCTTGACATCGATCTGCTCCCTCTGCTCTATGTATCGCTTTTCAGCAGGCGTCAGCTGATGGTCATATGGAGCAGCTTTGCCTTCTTCACTCAACTTGCTCTCATCGTCGATATCCTCTTCCTTAGGTTCATTCGACAACCCTGCACCTTCCCCTACACAAGAAGTCAAAATCTCAGATAAGCTCACCACAAAAGAGTTGTGGGTATTGGACATGTAGAGTCATGCATATAAATCACCCGACATTCATTCACCACCAATTTCTTGGCATAGTAAAACTGATTTATAAACAATAAGTTGAAACAGGAAGTTGCCTCAAAACCGTATAAGAATATCCAATTGCCCATCGCACATCGCATTCATTAGTCTCAACAGGTACGTAAAATTTGCTATGGCAATACACAGGAAAAGAAATGGCAGCTACACCCATGCGATGAGCAGTTTCACACCACGGAAGAAATCATCTGGGTCGCGATAAAGATTGCCGGAGAATCAAGTCAGCTAATGCTTGCCCATGCGATGAGCGGTTTCACATCACATAAGCAATCATCCCGGGTCACGATAAAGATTGCCGGGGAATCAACACAGCTAACGCTCTTATTCAAACGAACTTAACTGCTCCTAAGTGACGGTTGAGGCCCTATGAAGCCAAATTCAAAAAAAGAACACGCAGGAGTTGGAACAAACCGGCAGAGAGCTCGGATTCGATGACCTCGGAGACGGAGTCCTGATGCTGCTTCTTCTGCTTCTTCTTCTTCTTCACTCCTCCAGCCTTCACGTCCAGAGCCTTTCCTTTCAACTTCAGCTTCCCTCCCACGATATTCTCATAACCCGACATCTCCCCTGTCGTCACGTAAAAAATATAAAAAAAACGCTACCCAACAACAACAAGATCGAACCTTTGAATGCTAACGAGCAAATCTAGAATCATCCAAAAACCACCCAGATAAAATTTCGCGACCAAATTCGCCGTGCTCTTCCGGATCACTCGATCGGAAAAGACGCACCGATTTCTGACGGGAATCCGGAATCGGCCGGAATGGACTGATGGGGTGAGCGAAATTTCTACGCGAATCGAAAGGGGAAAGGAATCATGGGCGCATCAACCCTAGAATCATACCTGAAACGAGCAGTCTCGAATTGAATTCCCTCCGCTTTCACCGTGTCAAAAAACCCACTCTCTCTCCCTCTCTTCCCATTCCCAATGTAAATTTCCAGGGTCCGGTTGGGGGTCATGGAGCGGGTCAAGGTGGTGGATCGGTTCGGAGCCCATTATGTTATGGGCCTCGTCAATTCGAGCGTCTTTAATAATTTCTTTTCTTTTGGGCGATGCTATTTTCCTTCCGTGTAAAAAAGACTTAATTACATCCCCCAAATTATTTACCGGAAAGAAAAAATTGCTCTTGATTGTTCACTTGGAATTTGAAGCGGTGGCCCCGAAATAATTCATTTTCCTTCTTTCTTCCTCTTTTTTTTTCTAATCCATTTGCTATAGTTAAGATTATCACATGCTATATTTTTTTTTATTAATCGTAGATATCTCTAGAGGGGTACATTAAAGGCACTATGTTTCTTTTTTCTATTTTTAGATTTTAGTTCTGTGTAAATTATTCTTGTCGAAGAGAGAGAATTTTTAAGAAACACAATTTTTTTTAATGTTATCGAGCAAATTTGTGGATTAATTGTCAAGTAGGATTTAAATTTTTTTAACATGAAGAACTTTAAAATAATTGTATATAAGTAAAATGTAGACGTTATTGTCTATTGAAAATCTGTTCACAATCCCTCTCCGTCCCAGGTATTTAATCACTGATAAGCGGCTACAGCAAGCGATCCTCTTGTCCAAGTTATATGACTCACATTTCTTAGGACCAAGTTATGACTCGCGCACTTCACGCTTAAGATGAAAATGCATCCGGTTTCCAATCGATGAAAGCTCTAAGTTCCGAGTGGATTGCTCTGTGCAGTTCAAACTTTTGGTCGATATAAAAGTCCTGGAGTTTTTCTGCGAAGAGGAACTAACGAGAGGTAAAATTTCAGAATTAAGGTGTTGCTGATGAAAACAATGTTTTAGGGCAAGATTAATCGGTCGATGTCTGGAGCTGAATTCTTTTTTGTCCCTCTTTCCATGTAAATCATACACCTTCAAAATAAGTTCCACCATGCAATTTCCATGTCAAATCAACATACAAGCAGAAATCGACCACTGTGTCTGAAATACCTTAATGTTCAAGGCAACTGGTTCAAACTAAAGCTACAGTTACAGAGTGCCAATAGTCCAAGTTCGATACGAGGTCATTCAAGATAGGAGTAGCAAAGATAACTACAATGCTAAATGCTGCTGCATGTATAAACACGAAAAGTAGCTCTACCGCTGGCATCTCCCACAAAACCAAGTACAGGGACATGTTCTGAAAGTATATGAGAATGGACCAAAGCTGATCCATTTGGACTCCTTTCGCCGACCATGTCTCCCAATACAGGACTTCTCGCTTAACCTCAGTAAATACCAGGAATAATTCGGTATTGTACCCTCTCACAATATATCTTCCAGTACTTCCCGTACCTGAAACCAGCAAACATTATCAGAAGAAGCTGCTCACCCTGCTTCACCGAGAAAGGAAGCAAGTAATGGTAAAATTGGACTATGCACAAGGATGCACAAGGACCTTCATAAGCACAATTGTGGGAACACATGAAAAAATTGAGGCCAATCACGAAGATGGTCTACCGATGCACTGTACATGCTTATGCAGTCTATTGGAAAATCATGACGAAGATAAACGTGTGATAAGATATAGGACCAGAAGTCACTCCACCACTGATTTCACATTGGCACAGGAACTGCATGTTCCAGCATAAGGAACGTTGCTCCAACAAAGATACAGATCATTTAATGATGCAAAGGGTCTAAAAATTGGTTTCTATCATGTCAAGACCTGTAAAGCATGGGGTTTGTCCTAAATCACAATGTATGCAGAGAACCAAAATGTATAAGATCGAGTGACATTGCTTCCATTTAATATGTCCTCAAGAATGAATTAGAGAAAAATATAAATGATTTACTTACTTTGATCGACAACGATCATCATCCCTTTTTGCCCGGTCAAACAAGAGGATTGTAAGAAAGATCACATAAAAGTAAGGCAGAAACTGCAGGAGATTAAAGGGGAAAAAAGGTAAGTAGGACTATCATCGTGAAATCACAACTTATGAGTAAATTGAACCGTTAAAAGAGAGTTTACATGATTAAATAGTGCAGGCACAGTCCAGAAAAAGGCTCCAAGAATTTCAGGCACATAATGAAAGTGACGTGATAAGCCCCACCTGTGGAAGGAATGAGTGAGAGATCACATCACAGACCATTCAATCAGTTCTCAGCAGAAGCATGTATATCACCATGTAGACCCATATAACTCATAACTTAACCAATAACTAGATCTTTTACCATTTACCCAATGGTCTATCAGCAATTCATTATGTTCTAGGAAAAATGTAAGCAGATTACCTCAAAAAGCAGAAAAAACTATCTCTCAAAAAGCAAATATAAGCAGTAAACCTGATCACACAGTTAAGGATAGGACCCTTATAGTAGCTTTTCAAAATCCTCATGTTGATAATACAGGAGTTAAAAGGCAAACTGACCATCCTGAAGTCAAGAGGAGGCTGCTTTTGGTCTCTCCAGATGTTGTAGTGTACGTAGCCACTATCTGTCAAAGAGATCAAAGCTCTCAGTTCCATTTGACAGATTGTACCCAATAGGAAGCATAAGAAAACATTAAAACAATAGTAGTGCTAAGCACCTTCGATGGAGCCTTCCCCCATACTATGCACTTGCCGTTTGTTCTGCGAAATTCTTGCCTCTGTCTGTCGCAATCATAATTGATATATATGCACAGAATGCCTGCTACCAAAATATAAAATGCAAGCTGGAAAACGAGGACTGTCAGACTCACCTAATATAAAAGAAGATAATACATTTGTCCTCTTGAGCCTGTGTTTAGGCCTGTTGGACTTATGTGACGGAAGTTTTAGATAAGAAAGATGATTTTAATAATCATCTGATAGCAAATGTTCCGTAACTTTCATTCTTGCCCCTTCTTTCAGATATGCCAGTCAATGATTTGAACGCAGACTAGACTCCCCCAAGTTTATCCCAAGATAATTGTGCTCAAGCCAATTTATACTAACACCAGTTTTTCATAGGAAGCAATTAAACCTTAGAATTTAAATTGATCGGTGTGTGCATACCACAAAAAACTTCCAGCCATATTCCAGATTTTGTTGTTAGCTCACTTCAAATCAAGCAAGGAGTTCCACAGAACAAATGCCAAAGAGAACCCAAAAAAATGTCTGCCACCATCTTGATTGAAACTAAAAGCACATTTAAAGACCTTGCTAAGGAAGATAAACATGGTTTGTTGGTTCACACACGAGTTTCCTAGAATCAGCTCTAAGGAAAAAGCTCCTGTTTAGATGTCAAAGCCCTTCTAATCAGCGACATTTGAATTTTCCATGAAAAATCAACATTAATTAAAAAAATTATTTAAAAAATTTGGTGCCCTTAAATGCTAATGTTTTAAGTCTTTAAAGAATGTGGGTTCTTCATCCAAAAAAATGTCACACTTTAACTTTTAATGTAAAGTCTAAAGTGAAAAGCCAGACCAAATTGCCCGCTTAATCTAAACACCAGACCAATAATTACAGTAAATTTCCATCGTTTTGCCCACATTCAAAATTGCATAAAGTCCATTTAATGGTAAAATTAGTTAAAAGAGGCACTACCACACCTGAGTTCCCAGGTTAACAGGATGATTGACGAGGTACATGCCAGGAGAGGTATAGATGGATGGGACCCATACCAAGCATCCCCAACAGATGTAGAAGCCAGCTGCCAAAGTCATTTTGAAAATAAAGTCAAGCATCAGGAAAACCAAATGGAAGGCATTAAAATTATGATTGGTTTTCTACATCTTCCCAAGCAACAAAAGTGCATAAACAAAGTGCAGAGTGGCTTATTTGCAAATCAAGCCATATATAATTCACTAGTAATTGGACCGAGAATGAAATCCTGTATATGCTAGTGTCTTGTCTCTTGATGATTGGATTTCAGTTGCTTATTTTGAATGATTGAATGGATGGACAGTTATTAGCATGTAAAACAGAATGAATAACTCCTGTGTCAACCTCGATCATGAGCAATATCCATTGTGTTCCAATATCCTGCTTCCCACCAAAAGAACTTGGTGACGTACACTAGCATCAATATGGTATTCACGAGCATTGAATCAGCAACTTTTCCATTCTGTTCGTACTGTAAACATGCATGTAAGATTATTAGCACATGATGCAAAGAAATGATCAACCTCCACTCCCAGAAGAAAGAGATCAGTCTAGCAGGAATTGGAATTAATGACATTAAGATTAAAAGCTGTTTCTGCTTTTTCAAATGACAGCTCTGCGACTATGTTTTAAAGCACTGGTCCAGAGAATTGTTTTCTGAGAACCCAGGTAAAAGTAAAAGGAAGGCATGTTTAGAAAATGAAATTGGTGTTTCAAGTTTTTTCACCCTTTGTTCTATTTCTTTAATAGGACCATCAAAGATATTGGTCATTAGATGGTTGTCAGCAATTAAGCTTCAATCGTATGTTTTTCAAAAACTCTACATGCATTGTTCCTTGCCAAATGGAGTTTTGTTATACAGAGATCATCAGTGTCAACTATATTCTTGCCAAGTCACCAAAAAAAGTCTTGGTTACCTGCTTTATGCAATAGGTTAGAGCAAGAACTGCCCAAGACATCATTCCAAACCTGCAATTTGTGAAGACTTTAATATCAAAGTTCTTGCCAATCCGAGGATAAAGCTCCATACCCTGCAACAAGGTCAAAATGTCACTCAAAACAGAAAAGCTACTTCCAGAAAAAAGCAGCAAGAAGCAAAGCCATAGAGCTGTTCTTGCTATTTTGCGCAAAAGATACATTAGACTTAATATTATGCATAAAAACATGCACACGTGTACATGTACCTTGAACTACACCATATTAGATTATTTAAAGTTATGAAGCCAAATTTGAAGTATTTTTGGTGCATAAACATTTGTCATCTATCACGTCAAAAGAAGCTGTAATTTTTTAATTCATTGTAGAAAGTAATTGGCATCATCTCCAGGTCAAACAAATATCTGCGACACGATTTGTGTGAGTGTGATCAATTAGCATCCTCAAAACTAGTTAAATGTGCATTTCCACATGTCACAAAAGAGGATTCTAGAATTGCCTCAAGATAGACAGATGGACATCACAGAGCAGGAGTAAAACAGTGAAATCTTTTTGAGGAACCTACAACAGATAAGTTTGTGTGAGGCTTAAATTCACACAAAGCCCAACAATATGGTTCAGAATATTCTGTTTTAACTTTCAGACATCATGATGTGTCAAAAGATCAGAAAAAATCATCTGGCTTCTTCTAAAATTGCCACATTTTGACATCAGAAAAGCTAACTTGAGCTTTTCCACATGTAATGCAGCAAAGAAACTAAACTTTTCTAAAAACACTCACCCAATAGAAATCGATTATTATATTTCCTGAAGAACCAGAGTCAGTAGACGATGGTGCCACGTGACCCTTCAATACAAGAAAATGTGTCAAACATCAGACATTATTTTGAGCTTTCCCAAGGGAAGAGATGTCAGCTTTTCTTTAGGGGTTGCATTCTCACTTTAATATACAAGAAAATACAGAAGATGAAGCTTCCAACAATGAGTGCAGAGTATATTTCGCCCAAGTGATCATAAACAATTGTAGGGTTAAAAATCCCAAACCTGAAATAATAACATGGAAAATGATGAGTTAATCTAACATTATTATTTGATGACGGCATCAAACAACACAAGAAACAATACAATAATTCTATTATGAATGAAAAGCAGCAAAAAGAATTCCACGGCGTAGCATAAAATCTGTAACAGAAAGCCCTAAAAAGCTGGGCAACCTACTTAGGTTCTTCCAAATACCTAAAGCATGATAACCAGTGAATCAGTCCACTGAGAAAGGGCATTTAGTGCAAGTATTAAAGATGAAGAGGACGTCCTGCTGATATTGAATAAGGTCACATTCAGACTATAAAAATAGATCCAAGTAGTTATATGCTCGGACTGAGAAAGCTACTTGAGAACCGAAGCAGCAAAGTTGAAGACGGTATTTATACCACGTCACTTATTTTACACAACAGACTGTCAGTAGGATATGTCCAGCACCTAGGAAATCACTCTAGACAACAAAGGAAAGCTCATTATATCTTAGAAAGGGAAAATAATTTTGTTGGTAGATACTGTTGAGTGAAACCTTTTCACAAAATTACAAATGCGTGGATGAGCTAATTATTGACTAAAACTGGCTCACTACAATATAAATCCGTTGTAAAGTGCTCCCCTACCCAGCCCAAAATTCAATAAATAGAATGCATGAAGACCTCTTGTGGAATTTTGAAAAATAGAAAAGAAATAAAACAGAATGTTATAAGTACATCGATTTCTTGAACTAAACTCACGTTGCATCTGAAGTACATAAATTTATGTTTTATCAAAAAGTACTCACCACCAAAGGCCAAGATAGGTGATCAAGGTCACAAAATACGCAGCCATTCCGTTTGCCTGTAAGAACCAACAGTTTAAGTCAATATTGTCCATGAGAAGAGAAGACCACTCATAGTCAAATGGTCCACAAGGTGTGCCACTAAGGGAAATGGCAAATGTAAAGTATGTCAACAAGAAAGAGAGTACCTTATACACCGGCTGATTCCCCGTAGGAGATATAGGGCCCTTGACTGTCTTTCCAGGAAGATAGAGCTGCAGAGCCGCCTCAAATGCAGCATAAACAGCAATGATCTTCCAAGCGACAGCAGTTGGCCTGGGCCATATGTCAAGGAATCCTTGCATTCCATGCTGCCTCAGGTAATCAAAAGTTTGGGCGATAGACCCATCCGCATGCACCATTGTGTACCATCTGCAAGGATTAAAATTCAACTCATAAAAAATTCGTATATTATGACAGCAAAGTCCATGACTTTCTTTCTATCCGAGCTACTCAATTGCTAATGCGCCAAATCTTTCTTCCAACTCGTTCACACCGCTCTACAACAGGTGCTTTTACTCCAGACGAAGGTTATGGACTCTAAACCCAAAATCCGATGGAACTGAATTTCAAATGCTGAGTAGATCATTATCTGCGACCTCAGACAGCCGTACGGACGCAAAGATCGGCAATGTCTAAGAACGAGGCTCGGCGTTCAACGCCGCGAGGGAATTAAACAACCCGACTCGACTCGAATCTAGGTCAGGCGTTCCTTCCATCTGGAGATCGGAAGTGTAAAATACGCAATCGAGCACGTCGCGCCAGAAACCGGCACGCGCATTGAGATCTAGAACTCGGCGAGCGTTCGCCACCCCTGTCATCCCCCCTCCGCTCGAGAAGGAACCGGAAAACACGCAGATTCGCCGAAATCACAACGGTGCCGGATTTCCGCGGAAACAGAGAGAGAGAGAGAGGGGGGGAGTCTTACAGCAGGATGACGAAGGGAGGGCAGAGGGTGAGGAGCGACAGCATGGAGAAGTAGGTGACGAGCGGCGAGTGCACGGTCTTCGCTTCGGCCATTTCCCTTCCCCTTCTTCGGCTCCGCCTCTCGCCGCCGTGCAGAGTGAACTCGATCGATGAGAGAGAGAGAGAGAGAGAGAGAGAGAGAGGGGAGGGAGGTGGGGTTTTGCTTTGATAGTCCGCTTGACTTTGCTGGCGTAGACTTCGCTGAAGCGGTACAGAGGAGTTCCAGCGGAGACCAGCGAACGAGTGCGAAACGACTGGCGACGGCGAGCGGCGACGACGGCGACCGGGAGAGAATCTTTCTCGTTGTCCCCACTGGGCCCCTGATAAATCTCGCCAATTTAGTATAATGGTGTCGCGCCACGTTATACGTACTGTACTGCAGTCTTCTGCAGTAGCCGGCTTTGTTATATCTTACCCCTTGTCCACATTCGGATCATTTGTTTGGGCTCAGGTGGCGACCCACGTGACTCCTGCTTTCGAGCACTTCTATGCTACCTCGATGGACCAATTCATGGAAGTAGCTCTTACTAATCCCGTGCATTTAGGACCAATTATTGGTCGTAAGTCTTCTATGGTTTCTTGACATATTAAGGTTCGATTGTGACTCATCATAATCTTGTATATTTACAAGCTTTTGATATTTCTATAATATCTCATCAAATTAGTTCTTGACTATAACTTTTGTATGGTATCTCGATAGATCAATTCTTGGCTGTAACTCTTGTACGGTATCTCGATAGACAAATTCTTGACTATAACTCCATCGTAATCCCATGCATTTATGAGCTTTCTCTATATAGTGTCATTTTGTGTAAAAAAGAAGTTTATGAAAATTTGTTTCAATCGACAGCTGAGATGTAACTCTACAAAGCATGCAATTTGTTTGAAGAGGTGAGAGACCTTGTGATCATTCAATCTTCGGCTCGTAGCACAATACATCAGAGAAAATCATAATTGTGGACTACACGATCATCGTGTTACATCCTTGAGAGTGCACGAGCTGACGAGACAATTGCCATGTGAGTTGATAACTTACACATTACGAAAATGGTTATTTATAGTAACATAATATTGCAATAGAAATTATAATCAATCAGGATTACGAGATCACGATTTGAAATGTACACAGAATTAGATAATATATTTCTAATGTCTTCTCAAACTCAAAGTAACATAGAAGAATTATATTGGAATTTGGAGAAAAGATCTTGAAAATGTTTGGGCATATATGGCTTAGTGTATACATTTGCAACTTGATTAATCGATGAAGTGGACACAAGACAAATAGTTTTATGAAGCATGAGAGAGCAATGGTGGATAAATTACAAGAGTTAGAAAAACTTCATACTTTGGATTTAGTTGATTTGCCTCCAAGAAAATTAACCATAAGTTGTAAACGGATGTATAATATTGCTACTAAGGTAAATGATATGGTGAAATCGCATGTTTTCTATTAGCATAACAATCATATCGAAACAAGAGTATAGTGTTTTGCTTATGTACTAGATCAAGTAAAAACAACCTATTTTTTGCTATGACATGAGATAAATGAATTATCTACAAAGAGGCAGTAATTGGTAGTGGAGCACAATTAAGAGGGTCTCCAACCTAATCAGCATTACTCCAAGGTAGATTGAATAGAATAGTAAAACCATGAAATAAGGTGCTCTTGATATCATGAAGAATTTGAAGAATGGTAGCAAAATGAGTAGTTTGTGGTGCAATCATGAATTGACCGCAAGTGTAAATAGTGTAAATTATGTCAGGACAAATGACAGTGGGGTATACAAAACTACCACTGAGCTATCGGTAAAGACTAGCATTTTGAATAAGTGTCACATTGTTCGAAGCCGTAGCAGTCTTGTTATGAGTGAGTCTTGCTCGAGAAAGAATATAAGTGGTATATATAGCTTACGAAAGAAAATAGTTCAAGGATTGTTTGTTCGTCCCTTTGGGTTGTTGTCGATAACAATTGGATACAAGATGAATAGATTGATGACAATTCATACAATACTATTTGTACAAGGAGTAAAACCAAGAGTGACAAGCACTGTGTTTGTCGGCGAGGACAAAGCATTGCGCCTTCAAGGTAGCAAGTTGAGTCTTGTCAATCAATGATTCCTAGGCAACTGCATCGGGACAAGGTAATGGATTTAGATGTAAAAGTGAAGTTTGTGATGGTTCAAACTCATCTTTAAGTACCATCGAATATTGTATAATACGGATGCCATCGTGATATCAAGAAAATTTGTGAGCATCATAAGCCATGTCCCCATTGTTGTTCATATAATGCTAATTCATCCCACATAGCATGCATGGAAGATAAAAATCATCAAAAAACTGACTGGTCTTTTGATGCATACAATGCAAATTTCCTAAGAATCAGATACTGATAAGCAATATTGACAATATCTGAAGTGGAATATTAGCTAAGATCCCATGCTTTCTTTGTCATATTAAGACAATGATACTAAAGTTTGATAAAAGGAATCGATGTGTTTTGAAACATAATGACTCTTGCTATCCTAGTCCTCTAAGTGTTCATTAAATTTCTTCTCAATTTCACCCGTAACTTGAGTAGGTGCACAAATAGTGCTGGTAACATAATGCTAGAACCAATGTCCTCTACAAAAAATTGATATTTCTTGAGCCCATAAAATATAATTGGATCCATTTAAAATGGTTTGAATGGGTATTGAGATTTTCAATTTTTCCATAATATGCAATACACTGGTATAAAACCAATAGATTCTACAATGAGTTCAAAGAAGACTGATACTTGCAAAGATGATGTGGAGAAAATAAGGATAAAAATTATTTGAGACATTGAAATATCTTGAGAACCAATAAAAACACCAAGAACTGGTTGGAAAAGGGTTGGAAAAGTAGGTGAATCGATTAGGTCAATGCCTAGTCAACAAATGCCAATGATGCGGTCGATAGATCAGAGGCTGGTGTGGCAGACATGTGTCGACGATGTGGCTAAAATGTGGTAAATGATGTCACTATTTCAGTAGGCACAACGAATCACGTGAGAGGTACGTTGCACATGAATTTCACTTGTAGAGGGGGCCGGTTGCGTGTAAGGTGCATGCAACATCATATGATGACAAATCTTCTCGGATCCTACCTCAAGAAGAGGATGGTGGTGTTGATATGCAAAATGGGAAACCCAAAGTGTTGAGATAACATCAAAAGTTGTCGATGTTGGTGAATCCTTAACGTTGCATGGAGGAGCGTGAGGACGCGTGCGGTGGTAGGCGGTGATGAAATTTCATGGTTTGGGTCTTTTAGGGCAATGAGTCTGATGGTAGTGTCGGTTTTGCGAAAGAAGCAAAGAATGTGGCGTTATAACATGCAAAATCAATGGATATGACCAAATACAGATACCAATGTGACTAATGCAATGTCGCTGCGACCATTGCTTTGTAATAATCTCAATCGGCGCTTCCTCAATCTATATGGCTTTGATATCATGTTAAGAAAATAAAGTTATGGAATTTCTGTATGTATTCAAGGCCAAAACCTCATCTGCTTTTACATAGAGGAAACTTCCCCTTCCGAACACTTTTCTTCGCCTAACCAGAAAAGGCCAAAAAGTATGTCTGCCACCTCCAACTATCTCTTCTCCGTTAGTGTTGGCCTGAAAATTTTATTCTGATGCTTAAATAATATATGCACCGATGAAATGACTTCCCATTTAAATCTCATGGATGTGCATGCCTTTGGTATTTTATGTCGGGGTCCGACAGGTAACGACTTCCCATTTAAATCTCATGGATATGCATGCATTTGGTATTTTGTGTTGGGGTCCGATAGGTAAAAGATGAGGAATAAAGTATGTTTCCCTTTTTCAGAAGAACAAAGTTTGATACCATTTATTTTTTCGAATAACGCAAAAGTTCTAGAGTCATTTCAAAACAAATAACTTGAGTAAAAATGCTTCAGACCTTCTGATCCATGCGAATGTCAATATGTAGAGTCATTTTGAAATTTTCTAAAAGTGTTTAAAATTAAAATGTTTTTCCCCATATTAAAATTTTTCAAGGAAAAGCCCCCAAGAAAAATTACAAAAGACATTTTATCATGAAACTTCGATGTTCTTGTAATCCAGATTTTTAATTTGGCTTGTCTAACGTGCCAATCATTTTACAATTAATGTCGTTAGATCTTATTTCATTCAGCATTCTAGCAAAATGCGAATGAATATGTAAAGAATTTTCAATAAGTTGTATCACCAGCATGCTGCAATCACATCAGTATTATTTCACTAAAGAATCAATTGAATTGCAGTTAAAATGCATTAATTCCTACAAAAAAAGGAAAAAGGAAATAAAAGATTGTTGTACTTTACTATCGAAATTTAAGTTTAGTGACTATCCATAGAATTTACCCGAAAACAAGTTGAGACTATCTTCTCGGGTTGATTTGGAACAAAAGGCTTCTTCTATGGGAAAATAACAGTGGCAGGAGAGCCCTTATATGGGAGTGTGATTGTATCTTCTTAGTCACGTGTCGGATTATGTAAGAAAATTGTTAATTCTTACAAGATGAGATCAATTGCAGAGTGCTTATAGTTAGGGTTTTATAATTGAGAAAGGGAGATGGGGGGCCACCAATATCAACTTGGAGGCTTGGTTCAACTTGGAAGATAAAAAATGAGCACCAGCACCTCTGGGTGTGATTCTTGAATGTTTTGCAACTGTTTTTTCGTTTAAAAAAGAAGAAAGAAAAAATTGGGGCAAATGAATGAATGCAATTTTAGTTCAAGTGAGAATGATATTCGAAGAATAAGTGTCCTATTTAGAAATGATCGGTGGGGCGTAAAGAGCTTTGTGCGATGATTTCTTTTGCTATATTTATCAGTTCAAAGATTAACATTCGATTTTGGCATAATCAATGATAATTCTCTTTTTGTCAACTGTTCGTCAATTTAGCTTTGTTTTATTTCTTGAGTTCGTTTATATTTTTGAGAAGAAAAAAATAGAAAAACAAAAGAAAATAAATGACAAAAGTGCAGCCTTGAGGGAAGACTTTTTTGAGAATTTTCGCCTACGTGAGTCAGCGCACTTCTCTCTAACGTGCCCGTTGCATTTGGCCTTTCCGCGTTAAAGAAAGATCTTCAAGAAGAAAAAGTAATTCCAACTATGGAATTCGACGGTAGTTCCGGAGGAGCACTAAAATCGACCAAGACCATGGAGGAGTAATCATCCCATTTCGAAACTGTCTTTTTTTCTTCACTTTCTGGTTTCGTTCTAGATTCCCTTGCTTCTTCTCCAGAGTTACTCTGAAAAGATCGTACAGAAGATAATCTCCATTTTCGGCCTGAATTTGAAGGAGCAACGGTCGACACGAACGAAAACCACTTGTCTTTTTGATCGTCTAAAAGAGGTAAAGGGGAATGGATACCTCTTTGTTCTTCCAATTTGCTTCGTTTCTCTCTCTTTTTTCCTGGAATAAGATCCGCGTTGGATCACCATCTTGCTACCCTTTCTTCCTAATTTTTCCCAAATCACTCTATAAAAGTCGCCTCTGAATGTATAGAAGAACCTTCGCACGAATTTGAGGGGAAAGAAGAAGGTTTGGCTGAAGAATTCCTGGCTTCTCGAATGTCTAAAAGAGGTAACGGGAAAGGATATCTCTCTGTTTTTCAGTTTGCTTCTTTTCTCTCTTTACATTTATTTTTATTTACTTTTTAATTTTATTTTTCTCTTTTTAATTAATTTATTTTTAATTTCTTTCGTCCCCTTCCATCATTCTCTAATAAAATTTTATTAATTATAATAATTATACTAATATACCTAAAATACTAAAACATCAAAAATATTTAATAAATATTTATTGATATATTGAAATTATATTATAAAATAGAATTAAATTTGAATATATAAATAAAAATAAGACTAAATTAAAAAAATAAATTGTTATTTTGAATTTCTTATATTAAAATTCAGATGTTATTTATATTGAAGTAAAATTTTAAATTTGTCAAGTTAAGAAGTTTGTTATTTGAGAAAAAAATTTCTTATTATAGATTTTAGAAATCCTATCTAGTCTATATCCCCTCTATATCCAATTTTATTCTGTCTTGAGTAGGCTCTAAACACAGCATATGTTAAATTTTCTCCTATCATTAATTTAATTCTAACCACCAAATGTAGCACTAGGGTTTTTACAAGAGTTTCTGCAATATTCTACCAAAGTCTAGAATTCTCTCGACATAATTGTTGATAGTTGGTAGATTGAGAGATGTGATTTCATCCGTCAAATGAAATCTCAATCAATGGCTATAATCAAAAGACTATTACTATAAAAATAAGTGCTCTCCCCTCATTCCATAACCAAAGTTCCCTTCTTTCTCAGATTTTCTCTCTAAAGAATATTTCAATCTCAATCAATCTCTTAGATCAAACATAGCCTTTAAATCATATTTAATTATGTTGGTTTGAAAATTTTTAAATCTCATTTCCAAAATTTTCAATTTTAGTCCAGATTAAGAAGGTTTTCTTTTGCAAGCAGGAAAAGAATTAGTCCCATAACAACATGAACTGTTTTTGCCTATTGAAGAAGTGGGAAAATAAGTAATCCCATAACAAGATGAATGTGTGTTTCCTTGCTACCGTAGAGTTGCATTCACTCTCGTGATAAGAATTAGCCCAAATCTGTTCTGTCTAGATTTGTTTTTGAAAATCATCAAGAGCTCCATTAGATTTTTCAGATTAGCCCTTGAGCGAGACAAATTTGAGAATGTCAAAATGAAAAGCATGAATTTTTTTTTTGTTCAGTCATGATTCCTTTGTTGCTCAACATTGACTATTCTCGCAATATTTAGCCATTTACATTTGCGAAAACGTTTTGGTTGGAAAAGAAAATTATTTACAATTTTTTTCTTTTTTTGTTTGCATATTTGTTATTTGCTAAATAAACGTTGTTCACCAATGGTAACTCCGTAATCCAAATGCTCGTGAAATTGGTTTGTGCGCTAAATAAGAGACGAGACATTAAATTTCCTACATTCTCCATACTACGCATCCCAAACCAAACATCATAATAATATAACTAGACAATAAAGTGCTGTACAACGTTATTCATAAATATTATGTAATAATAATATTTGTATAATATTAAATATAGCAAATACCATGACATATTCAAAATTTTTTGATTAAGGTTATTATATCACTATCATTAACTTTATGTCGTAATGTAATTATAAACCTGTAGTCGATATTAATCTTTTTATATTTTTAATACTGTAAAGAGAGACAAAATTTCCGTATTCACCTATACCATCAACCAATCAAATTCTAATCTTGACAATATAATGAAGAAATAATAATTTATAATATTATATTATAAATTTGCAACGAATGTTTCGTGTCCAATTATCCCTTGATGGGCAGTTGATCTAATTTTCGTACATTTTCTTTTTAGAAATTAGCCCACATAATACCCCTCGACATGGAAGAGAATGCATCAGAACTTTATTTCTGTATTAATATTGCAAAATGTATTAGAATTAAAGAGGTAAATGCACGAAAAGTGAAAATCATGGGCGTGCATGCGATCGAGTCCTTCGAGGCCCCGAAAATGCCATCGGACGTTTGAAAATGATCGAGCGAAAAATGAATTCGCAGGCACGTGATTGGATCCTTCAACCCAGAAATATTATCAGATGCTTGAAAAGGATCGAAGTAGTTGAATAGAATGGTCGCTTTAACGGATATAGCCCGGGTAAGTTTGCCTGGACGAAAATTATTTATTGTAAAATAAAAGCATATGAAGCCGAGAAATAAAGCAAGTACAATTGCACATTTCTAGACTAACATTAGGAGAAGCTACTCGATTAAAGATGGAGCATAGCACGACGTGGTCAAAAAATTAATTTCAAATAAATTTGTTACCGATTCTCTAATTTGGGGTTCTTCGTAATCATTTCTTTTATTTGTAAGAGTTATTTAAATAGTTTGAATAAGAATATCTCTTGAGCAATACGTGACCCACGTGAAAAGAAAACATATATTGTTTGCTTAGAGATTTTATTAATACAAACTAGAGAGATAAAGAAAATTTCTTGGATATTACAATGTAATATTATGATAAGAAAATAAAATTGTGTGATAATATACTTAGAGAAAATGCTTGAGATCTTACATTATAAGTCTTATCAGGAAACGATGTGATAATATTTCGATACAAAGTTCATGGGAATCTCTAAATCATACGAAACTTCATATAAATGCATTAAATTTATAAACTATTCAATCTCCTCATCCGTATAGGATAGTTTGGGCTTTGTTGAGCAAGTGACTGGCAAGTGAGTTGATTAAGCGAGGCTCTCTTGTGATTAAGAATCTAAAGTACTAATCTAACTTTGAATGCAACTCTAGGGTTATTAAGAGCACATTTTACCTTATTAACCTCACTATATGATTTTGGATGATGATACCATAAGTCTAGTATTTTTATTCAATATGCCATGTCATCTAAATTTGATATGTCTCTCGACTTCAAATAATTCCTTAGACCGCCTTAGAAATGCTCAGTATCGTTGGGTCGATGGAACAGGTAGGGAGGAATTGCCTATTATTTTCCAAGATTTCAAGTGAATTTAAAAGATAAATCGTTTGTATACGGCACTCGGGCCAGCTCATCGTGAGTACACTTTACCTCTGCGTCCTCGCATTTTAACGATAGCTCAAACTCGAATGGCCGAACGAGGGGAACAATGGGAAAACTAAGAAGATCTCGGGGGCATGCGCGTCCAAATCCAATGAATCTGGACTCATGAGCTCAAGCTAACAAAAATAAAATAAGATAAAGTCTAATCTATCTTGTCATGCCCATAAACAAACATGAAAAAATAAGATAAATTATCTATAAACGTTTATTCATTACGTAACATCGTCCATAAATTTCTAAATTGTTTAATGTAATCTCTAAACTTTAGTTTAATATGCAATCTTGCCCTTAAATTTTTATTTTGTTCAATTTGATTCATAAACTTTTAGTGTAATAAATGTTTAATGATGTCCCTGAATTGGAATTAATGGAAATATAATACTTGATATTTTCACATAACTTAAAGACTAGTTTAAATATTCATAAAACAATTTAAAAGTTTAAGTTTGACATGTTATACCGAGTTAAAATTCTATAAACATATTCTAACAAATTAAAAGTTCAGATGTGACGTTGCACACTAAACTCTGAATCCAAAGATCATTGGCATTATATCCCTAACAAATATTGACATTTCTGAGTGATCGATTGAGGAAAAAAAATAACCAGACCCTTCCGGCTCGTATTAATTCCATCTCGCGCGAGTTATTGGATAACGTGGGACCCTCAAGGGAAACACATGACCCGACGGGGATCTTGCGGAGCCGGCCGGCGCTGGCGGAGGTTTTATCCGGACCAGGTTTTATCCGCGCGAGCCGATGGTTTTGCTGTCGCCAAGACAAAGCGACGGGGTTTCCCAAGGGACGATAGGAACCGACCGCGAGAATTTCCAAGTCTAATCCAAAAAAAAAAAAAAATGGGAAAATCATTTCCTTTTTCTTTCTCTCAATTTCCCTCGTTTCTTCGCTCGCCTACCATTGGTCCGTCTTCCGATCATCCGTCACCGTCCGGTGACTTTACGACCGCCCTCCCCTCCCCTCGCCATCATTATTATTTTAGTCAACTTTCGATATAGAACGACAATCTCCTCCGCGATTTTTCATTTCCGGTTCGTCCGAAGTCGAGCTTCCCTCCCTCCTTCCCTCCTCCCCTCTCTTCCTTGTCGCGTCGTTGAATCTCTCTCTCTCTCTCTCTCTCCTCGTTCGCGTGGATCTCGAAACCCTAGGAATCGCCTCTCCTCCACCTGCGCGAGATTGTCCCTCGAATTCCCTGCGCGGCGATGCGCCCATGTCGGTGTAGTCTCGCGGAGGCCTTCGGATGTTTGACCCCGAGCAGGTCAGCCCTCGATTCTCGGCGTTTCCGTTCTCGCGGTTTTGACTTTCCCGAGCTGAATTCCGGGTCGCGCTTCGGGCTGCATTGCGGTTCCGCGCGCCTCGACGTGCTCGCCGGCGGCCTCGTTTGCCGGTTCGGCGATCGGGAGATTTTCCGGCGACGTTGTCGTTGCTCGTTGATTCGCCTGTTGCTTTGGGTAGCCCGCACCTTCCCCCGCCCTCCCCGCGTTCCCTTGGTTTATTGTCCGATTGAGAGCAATGCTGTCGGGGCTTGATTTTTTTGTATTGTTTTCTTTTGAGTTTTTCGTCTTCAGTTGATCATCCGTGCCTGGAGGTCGCCTGTTTGTGTACCCCTGCGTTTTCTCCTAGCTGTAAAGATTGTTTATATACGGAGAAACTAGCAACGAGATTGATCCTGATGAGGTTAATTTCTGGGCGGGGGTTGTGGGTGGTGACGCCTATTGATTTATCCAATTTCCTCTTGTTAGGGACAGATGGCCGACCTTATATGGGGCGTGGATTTCTTCCCGTCTCTGTAAAAGGGCTTTATGGTTTTAGGCAGCTATCGAAGCTCTTCATGCAGTATGCATTTGCTGATGTTAGATGCGTATTCACCGTACCAGGTGCAGATAATTACATCTGAGCCGCAATGGTTTTTTTGAGTTCTGTGCTAAGTGATGTGAAAGATGGGCATAAGATCTTGCTGATTGGTGCTAAGCTCCTAGCATAAAGCTAAATGAATGGAAGCAGAAATTTGCATTTGAGCAGTGTAGCAAAAGAGCTGGAAATATTTCCATCTCT
The DNA here is from genome assembly GCA_014182895.1 of Angophora floribunda. Taxonomy (NCBI): domain Eukaryota; kingdom Viridiplantae; phylum Streptophyta; class Magnoliopsida; order Myrtales; family Myrtaceae; genus Angophora; species Angophora floribunda. The sequence goes on from CM024710.1 coordinate 20,390,226, forward strand.
GAATCAATCGTTTGAAAGTAGCCTTGAGTTTTCACTGGCATGTCTTTCAGTTTTCCATGATAAGTCACATCAAAGGACTGCGACATCAACTATCTGATGTTTAGTGGGGGTGAATAGTGAATATGCGCACATGAAGTAATGAATTATGACAATTAAGTTTGACACTTCAAATGGATCCTCTTTCACTGACACTGTAACTTTTCCTTTGACTTCCAGGCACTTGGGCTGCTGTTGAAATGGTCAGCAGGAACCATAGAGCTCGTGATGATAGTTGCTGTCCGGCCGTGATTCTTTATCCTTCGCAATGCAATTAGCAGCTAATGATAGTCATAGGGAAGATGCTTCAGAAAATGAACCCATTCTGCAGCGGTCTGATGTAGTGGAGAGATCTGAAGGATCTTTATCTTCATCCGAAATAACTACTGTTGGAGGGGACTTTGCTGTAGTGGTTGATGATTTAGAAAATCTTGATGTCGATGAGACTTGTAGTTTGGTTAATAAAGACCAACCACAGTGTCGCATATGCCTTGAAAATGAAGGTCTCTATTTGCTACCTTTCTTGGTATCCTTTTATATTCTTAGGTTTTGTTGTCACCAGGGTGGGAAAGCACCTCTCTCTCTCTCTCTCTCTCTCTCTCTCTCTCTCTCTCTCTGCATGTAGATTTGTGGTACAGTTTTGGAGGGGACTTGTTAGTAGCCAATCAAAAAAGAAGTTGATTGCTGAGGTTGTATGTGACTATCTTTATTTTGCCACAAATTGTTGAAGCTATTTTTCTTCTTAATTTTTTAGGGGAGGACTTGATTGCTCCCTGCCATTGCAAAGGGACCCAAAAGTATGTCCATAGATCATGTCTTGATAATTGGAGGGCCACTAAGGTGATTTTTTTTTCCTTTGCTGACATCTCCTCAGTGTGATTGCCGAGGGGATGATATGCAATTTTCTGCTCTTGGGGACATAAGAATTAGAGATTAGATTTTTCTTTAGCTTCTTTAAACTGCCATTTCTGTGGATTGGCTTTTCAGATATATTCGATTAGTGTAATTTCTGTAAATCTCATGTGGAGTAGTTTTACTTATGAGTTGCTTTCTCCACCATGCCAGGAGGGTTTTGCTTTTTCTCATTGTACAGAGTGTAGGGCAGTTTTCCTGCTTCGTGCAAATGTGCCAACTGATCGCTGGTGGCTGAGATTGAAATTCCAATTCCTCGTCGCTCGGGATCATGCGCTCATATTTATAGTCGTTCAGCTGGTATAATAATTTTTTCCAAATGAACTTGATCTCTTTGTTAAAATGAAAGAAAGTGAAACATCTTAGGCTAGTTATCCTGCTACTTTTCTGAATTATGTCATTGTCTGCATACATTTGAATGGTGTGAATTTCACATTGTTATTTGTGCTATTGTGAGTGGTGGACTCTATTATCGTCTACTGTAAAGTCTGAAGAAGGTATATTGTTCATTTCTGGTTTTGAATTGATGCTTTTGCATGTTAGCGCACTTTACCATTTATCAATGATTTTTAGGGAGCACAATTTTGGATAATCAATTGAGAAATTGATTCTGATGTACCTTATTTATGATTTCATGTCTTGAAAGGTTGACAGACCTAACATTGCTGTTAGACAGTGAAGACCCATAAAGTTAATGTACTTGTCCTAACTTCTAAGGGCTTTGTCCAATTTGGGTGCTTGTTAGGCAAAATTTGTCAGCTTCGAATTTGAACAAGTACATATACTACTATTTTCACCAAAACCACCTTCTTGATTGACTTGGGTCAACCCATATGAGTGTATAATAACGTTATTAAGCAGATAAAAAGTCTGCTCCAGAGGTAATGAACTTGAAATCTGAAGGTCCATTCTTGAATGGGTTTATGCTGGACGACACAAATGCATTTTGCATCACGCCTGATGGGTATGCATTTGAAAGCGGATGGTTGGAAGGTAGCCTGCTGAATATTGGCCAAGGGCATGTGCATGTAAAACCTTCTATACTAGCAACGTGAACCGAATCTTTCTATTCAAGAACGATATAAAGAGAATAAATAATCATTGGCTTCTGTTAACTTTCCGCCTATCGATCTTATTTCATCTATTGGGACTAATGTGCTTTTAAGGTATATTAATTCTTGGATTTTCCACTTAAAGGAGTGGCAACAAGCTTTGCATTTTCCTTTACTTCTCAGTTAATTCTATGCGTGGATAAATAAATTGGCGACGATGAAGCTCACATACTAATTTTTCAGCATTCGACTGGCTATCGTGGATTTAATAGCATTTCATCTTTCACTTTTAAGTTGAACTTCGATCTTGCACTCATTTAATTGTAGATTCCAATTGGCTTTAATCTGATCTGATCATCAATAGGGCAGGTGCACAGTCTGCTTAGTCTCTTTCATCCCTTCTTCCTCAAAATAACACTGAATGCTGCAACTAAATTTTATGGCTTGCTGCTTTCTTTTGAAGCACTGTCGATCAGTCGTGTATGAACTTTTAGGAAGCATTTTGATCTTTGTAGTCTGAAGATACCTCACTCCTAAGCCTTATTGTCAAGTTGGTAGAATTTTGTGGTTTTGTTACTGCCGATCCTGAATAAATTAGAAAGACTAGCAAACTTTCAACTATGACATAAAGTCAGAGAATTAAACTTTGTAAAGATGGCTACAGCAAGGTGAAATATGCTCAGTTCAGATTTTGACCATCTTGAAAGTTGCAACGTTCCGCTATCCTTTTTGTCTCTCAAAGGAGAGCTGATTTTATTTCGCTTATGTTAACCTGACTCCAAAGGAATGCAATTAATGCTTAGGCATCTTCATCTCATGGCTGACACATGTCACATGCTGAGCTATAAGATGTTTGACTAAAATCCTGTGTTTATCTGTCTGTATTGGATTTTTTCCATCTTTAGTAATTTATAATGGTCAAAAGTAAACTATAACTGCATTTATGGCAGATTGTCGCATCCTTGGGTGTGCTGGTGTACAAGTTCTATGGGGAGGAATTAAGGGAAATGTTTGGTTACGAAGAACACCCATATGGTTTCTACACTATGGCTGGTAACAATGCCTCTACCGATGAACATCTTTCTCCCTCCTTCCATCTCTCATAGAAAAATAAGCATGCACACGTCATTGAGTATAAGTGGAATATGACATTATTGCATGCTACATTCTGAACCAGCGTATATCTGTACAGGTTAGTTATCTGCAATTACTTGTGATGTTACTGTAATTGCATAAAATATCAGAATTACACTTTGTTGTGTGCTACACTGTGATTTAATTCTTCCGCACCCTTCATCTAAGTTGAATTCTTTCTAGTTGTAAGAATCTCTTTGTAGCTAACAGTAGGACATTCTCTAGAAGAAATACGGGTTTCATATCACTATGTTTAGTCTTAAGGACAATGTTGCAGACATGTAAATGCATCTTAAAATTATAAATTGTTGCCATTTGTGGGAAAAGTTTAACTGGCATGGTAGAGTAATCCGAAAGATAAATTTGCGTCATCTCATCTTTGGGAGAACTCATTGTTATTCTTTCTTCGAGACTTTCGAAGGTCTGGAATATTCTAATGTACACATTTGGCTTAAATGTGCAGTGTTGGCTATTGTTTTGGTGGGTTTGCTCTATGGCTTCTTCATAGCAATAATATGTGGACAGAGGATCAATGAACGCCATTATCATGTTCTTGCCAAGCAAGAACTGACAAAGGTCTGCTAAATTTTTCGGAGTAGCATTAAATTTGCTGATGAATTACATATTGATTGTTGCAGCAGGGTATCATTTGTTGTGCTTTTAGTTATCAAACCTCTTTCAGAGATGATAGTATAGATAGATAGTGGTGTTCACTGATAAAAAGAAGCAGGGCATATCATAATCATGATAGGAGTGTGTTTTTCATCGGATTGAGAGACAGTATTTAGTCTCTATCATGCAAATGCAAAGTAATGCATATCATGTCATATCAAGAATTTTACAAATGTCCTACCATGTTACCATTTGAACAATGAATTCCTCTTAATTTCAAATTAGGTTTTCTATTGTTTTGGGAGCACATAAAATTGGTTTCATTTGAACTCAGTACTTTTTAGTTTTTAATCATTTCATGGGGTAGCTGAATCAGTAAATTCTTGCCCTTGTGCCAATTAAGTCCATTCTAAAGGAGAACCATAAAACATCTTTTACCTTGATTGGCCAAATTCAGCAGTCTCTGGTTCTCTTGCGTTTCTATGGGAGCTGAATCAATATGTGGTTGGCTTTTTGCCAATTAAGTCCATATTACACGTTTGCACATATCATGTATTAAACCTTTGTGGCAGTGCCCATTATAAATTATTGAGCATTCTCATGAATGACCTCCATTCTATATGTCAGGAATACATAGTTGAAGACCGTGAAAAAATGAAGGATGTCCCTGAACTCGATCCTAGCCATGTGACAGAGTTGCGAATGTTGGGCCTTTATTAGCTCAAAGATAATTGTGAGTATGCCTTCATGTTCATATGTGACTTGTCTTTCACTGGTGCTTAAAGGTCTAATTGTGTCTTCTGTTTTACATTAACGAACAGAAACTGTCCTAATTTATTTTGGTTCTATGATGTGTTAGTGCTTGATAAGACCTTGATTTCTTCATGAGACTTGACTTTACCTTTGCATGTGAGAGAGAAGTGATGGAGATAAAGAGGAGGATATAACGGGGGAAGGGTGTTAGTGTGAAGTTCCAAAGTGGATAGATGTCTCCATCATTGACATTTAACTGCTTTCATGAAGTTACTGATACCGAGTGCAGTAACATGAAAAGTGCCTAATGGAGTTGAAGATGACATGTTTTCCAAACTGATTCTTGTTCGCTTTGTTTACAAATGAAGTAGGCATCGTCCGGACCTTGTAAAAGGGATGGAGATGATTCTATGTCATATGATTCTTGATTTGAATAAACCTAGTAATATCACTGTGTAGGAATGCATACTCATCTTCTAAATTCTTAGACATGGACTATTTAGCTTACTGGAGGTCATGCATGCGCACAGTAATCTATGTAGTTGTGGTCTTGTAGAATCTGGTGATCTAGTGTCAAATCTGGGGACTGGGACAGTTGTATAACCAAAGTTTACTTATAGTCTTGCACTCAAGTCTCTTGCTGTTCTGCTGTTAAATCTGTCAAATGTATGTTCATGTTGCCGTATGAGCCACATGGATTCTTTCTTTTAGTTGTCCGTGATCTTTCAACTGCTGTGGTTCGCTTAAAGCTAATTATCTTCCTTTCTTTATCCCAGGTCCAATTCGCTCCATTGGTTGGTTGGTTTGAACACGTGCTTGAAATTTGGAAGCACAATTTGTTATCCTCTTTGAGCACGTGCCCTGCTGTAAGGTTCCAAAAACTTCACAGCTGTAAAAGAGAGTTGGTCGCCGTACAGATTTTCGTAATTTGTTGATGCGTTTTTTCAATCTGATTATATAAACTGATACAAACGTGTGGTGATGAGGGCAGGAGGAAAAAAAAAAAAAACTCTTCTGTATCGTGACTTTTTTTGAACACGGAGCATATGCTTGTACTCCTTGGCCAGGATCATTGTAAAAAGAAACTGTTTATATACTCTTCATGCTTTTTTGACATTGTCCCTTGGCTAGTGCTTCAAGCAATTTCTTCTTTCTTTCTTTGTCTTGTTTTCCAGTTCTGTCATTCTGTACAATCTTTGAGCATATATCTCTCTTTCTTGTCCGAATGAAATACCGAGCAAGCCTGCCGTAGTAAATGTCAAAGGACATTGGCGATTCTACTGTGTGGAGAAATATAACATATATCGTGAACAGGTAAGCAAAGCGAAGCGCGAGATTGCTATATATTTGGGAGAAAGTGAGGTCAGGGCACTCTGTCAGTTGCTCTGCCGTTGATACGACCATTGTCTTATCAAATGCATCCCCAGATATGAAGTTCCATGCGTGAAGTATCTCCAGGCAGATCTGGGAACTAGAAACGGCATTTTATCAGGTGCTTGTCCCGAGAGAAGCTGGAAAACCATGCTGAATTGGTTTGGCGACACTTGATGAGCTCATGCGAACCGTGATGTCCTGTACGAATTCGATGACCATGACTGTAGAGGCGTCACTTCTGCTACCGTTAATGACGATCTTCTTCTGACTTCGGATCCGATTCTTATCGGTGGCTGTCAAACTCGGTCGCGGATCAAACTGGACGATAAACTGCAAGGCCATGATGCATCCCAGAAGAAGAGTACCATCGATCAACCTCGGCCTCTTCAAAGCATTGTATGCGATTGCGCCCATGGTCCGAGCTCGACAGCGCCCACAGATTAAACAAAGCTTGGGTTTGAGTGGGACGACAACTCGACCATCACGTGCGAAACTGCACGGATCTCGGTGGTTTTACTTGGTCGTTCGCACAAGACGGCGTTCCCCAACTAAAGCACCTAAAAGAAAAACAGTATTGGTTTTCCTTCAAATCCTACCCGAACTTGCCTTGGTAATCTCCTTAAATTCGTATCCATGTGATTGTCAAGGACAGGAAAGGAAAGGGGGAAGTTTCAAAAATCCGCGGCGCACGATTCTAAAATTCCCTTCAGACTTGGTTTTATTCCAAAATACCCCATCAACGCATTTTGATTCATTAAATTGATGTGGCGTCCTTTTCTCAAAATTCCTTTCAAATTCGAGTTTGTTCTACAATACCTCTAAATTTGATTAGTTTGACTTAACAAATCCCATGCTTATTGCCAACAAAAGAAAAAATGGACAATAAATACGACGTTATTCGTCACTTACACGTTTCACCCCTTTTCCAAATTCATTTTAGTCAGAAGGTATTTTGGGAACAAAATTGAGTCAGAGATATCTTGAAACAAAATCCAAGTTTGTTAGGAGAATTTTGAGAGAGCGGACCCAATTCATGAGGATTTTCGACAATTTTTTTCCAAAAAAGAGAGAGAAGTAAATGGCAAATCGCGCGAATTCTCCCAGGATCCACTGTCACCGGTGTCCCCCTCTCCACCCTAATCTCTGCCTTAAAGAGCAACCGCCTCTCTCTCCCTCTCCTGTTTCTCTTTTGTTCCAGCAAATTCCAATCCTCTCTCTCTCTCTCTCTTTACCCTGTCCTAAGATTCTCTCTGTCTCTCTCTGGGAAGCTCGACGATGTTGACGATGGCGCGGTCTCTCTCCCCTTCCCTCGCCCTCCCCAGGACCTCCTCCCCTTCCTCCCGGCTCCTCGCCCTCCGCGCCCAGTCCTCCCACTCCTCCTCCCCTTCCCCCGACGTCGGCGCCGGCGCTGACTCCTCCGACCCGCTCCTCCGCAAGCTCGAGGACGTCATCCACCACCTCATCGTCCGCCGATCCGAGCCCGACTGGCTCCCCTTCCGCCCCGGCTCCTCCTACTGGGTCCCCCCTCGCTCCAAGTCCCGCGGCATCGCCCAGCTCATCGGCAAGCTCGCCTCCTCCTCCTCCCCCCACGGCGACCCCCTCCTCTCCTCCTCCGCCGCCGCCGCCGCCTCTCCCCACGGCTGGCCCTCTTCTTCCTTCTTCATCCACGGTAATCCCCCTTCCCTTCCGCACCCGCCGTCCAGGTTTTGGATTTGGATTTGGATTTGATTAGTTGCTCGTCTTCTTGATTTCGTTGAGAAGAATCTGCGATGCGTAATTGCGATGCCTCTCGTTTCGTTTGCTTGAGCTGATTGAAGGTTTCGTTGTTCTTTTCGCTCATCATTATCATTGTTCCCTCTGGATGTGATTGTTGCAGGCGCGCTTCCGTCTGCTTATCCCGAGGAAGCTTTGCATACACCGGATACGGAATCTCAGTCTGAGGATGAGGAAGGGTGAAGCTCTTGCATTCGGCCTTTGAAGCTCGCATGGGAGGTGACACGGCCTCCCCTTTCTCTGGGTTGGTTTCGCAACTCACTGACCTTCTGATGATTAAAAATATATTCGGAGCAACATTTGAATGAAGAATTTGTTCTGTTAATCATCGGCGAAATCTAGTCCAATAGAATTAATGCAGCTTTAGATGCGACTGCATTGTATCGAATGGTTTTCTTCTCTGTGCTGCTCAACTGAATCTCGATCAAGTGAGGTTTCTGGGTATTTAATTGCACTGGAGGACGGGCTCTGTTCTCTGCTTAATAGGGTGCTTAACGGTTGAGTTGGGTTCTCCGATGATCTAAGAACTTAGGAAAGGTTGAATTTTGGACTATGGTTCGAAGTCCTAGGTTGTCAATTTTGAAAATTAGGATGTCTTTGTGCTAAGACAGATCTTAAGAGGACTAAATGTGCGGTCTTTAGATGCTCACCCTGCTCGGATATGATTAGTACAGCAGTATGTTTTCCTTGAAAGATCTGCTGTTATTCACTATGCCTACTGGTTTTCTTCTCTGTGTTGCTCAACTGAATCTCAATCAAGTGAGCTTTCTGGGTCTTTAATTGTTCTGGAGGACGAGTTCCTTTCTCTGCTCAATAGAATTCTAAATCATTGAGTTGGGTTCTCCAATGATCTAAGTACTTCTTGGGGATGGGTTGAATTTTGGACTATGGTTCGAAGTCCTAGATTGTCAATTTTGGAGATTGGGATGTCTTTATGCTAAGACAGATCTTAAGAGGACTAAATGTGTGGTCTTTAGATGCACACCCTGCTCCCTGGATATGATCAGTATAGCAGTGTGTTTTCGTTGAAAGATCTGCTGTTTTCCACTATGCCTACTGGTTTTGGGAGGGTATAGCTTTACTCTTTTGGGGGAGTCCACTGAGTGGTAGTGTATATGGGAGGTTGATCAACTAGCTGCACATTTGTTGTCTTCAGATTCGGATGCGTATGCTCTTGAGATATGCTGTTGAATGTTTAAGCTCTCCAAGCAGACACAAACTCCTTTTCCAATATGTATGCACTTGGAATTCTCGGATACCGAATTGAAATTCTTCATTTCGAGATATTGCTCATTTCTTCATCTCGCTAAAAACCGATTCTTTTTTGGACTGCTAATGTTTTAGGTAACCATCTGTGATGGAGTCGTGAAACTAATCCATACATTTTTACACAGGAACTAGATGAAGTCCAAGGGATGCCGATGTATCAACTGACTGACAGGCGAAGTGGTCAGAGGGGGGGCTTGTAAAGATGACCCGGTTAATAGCTAGCAAAAGGCAACGTAGTTTCTTAAAGGCTGTGCTCACCGCCCGAGCAAAATGTATCGTTCTTCTTTGTATTGCTATATAATCTTGTAAGATGTTTATTTCACAAGGTTTGTACATAATGTGAAATCTTTTCTTCCAGTGAGAACCAATAAGTCTAATTTGTACACAATGTTAATATTTATGTGGGTTTAGCTCATTCCATTTTTTGTTTCCCTGTGAGATATGCCGCAAGATGGGAAGATTGATGCGGCATTCCTGCATCCAGTCTTTAAGCCAGGCAAAAGTCATTTGCTTGGGCCCCGATTTGTTTCTAGTGAGAATATTTTCAGATTCTGTTTACCTGAAAATGGAGTGGGAAACAACGGTCTTCCGAACACGTGCTTTGGTTCATGAAGATTATTGACAGAAATTACAAAGACGTGCGGCCTGTTTGGTTGGGCATTTTAAAGGGGCTTTGGGTCTTTAAAAGCCCTTGGCTAAATACAAATCCGTTTGGTTCGACTTTTTAGAGAATTTTGGCTAGATGCAATTACATCTCCAAATGGCTCTAAGGGTCTTTAGGGCCGTTTGATTCGGCTTTGGGCAAATGCCCTTAGAAAAATGCAAGTATCTTTAGGCTAAATGGGTTTTTCAAAATACAAATACTGTTTGGTAAATACTACATTTTGTAAAACACTTTAACTAAATTTCTTTTTTAATAAAAAAATTTGTAATTTTTTTTTAACCGGCCACCCTCTCCGGTAGCCAGATCTGGCTGCCGGACAGCCACGCCTAAGGTCGGGCGACCTTAGGCGTGGTTAGTCGTCACCTAAGCACGCGACCCAGGTGACATTGCCTGGGCACGCACCGCCGGGGCCACGCGAACCCAGGCAACAACACCTAGGTCGCCGCCTGGGGTCGTGCGGCCTTGGGCGGCGGTCACCGGAGTTGGGGACACCTTGGCTTGTGGTTGCCGGCGTGGGATGCCTTGGCCAGTGGTCGCCAGTGTCAGGGACGCCTTGGCCGACGATCTTCGGTCTCGTTGGCTCCTCGAAGAAGATGAACAGTAATTTCCCATTTGCATTTGGAGGATGCAACTTCCCAAAGTGACTCCAGACCTCCATTGGGCTAAAGGCCTTTAGAATCCTTTGGAGATGCAATTGTATTTGGCCAAAATTCTCCAAAAAACGAACCAAACTGGTTCGCATTTGACCAAGGGGCTTTCGGGGCTGAAAGCCCCTTGCCAAAGCTGAACAAAACAAGGCCTTAGTCCAATGCATGTCTGGAGCTACTTTCGAAAATTGTACTTTTGAGAGGCAAGTTGGTTATTATTCACACGTACAGTTCATCTTCCCCGAGAAAGCGAATGGAGGCCGACAACCACTGGCCAAGGGGTCATCAACGTCGATCACGGCTACTTGAGGGGTCACCCCACCCCAGCGACTATCGCATGAGGTTGCGAAAACCCAAGCAACCATTGCCTCAGGTCTAGACCTCAGGCAACACCTGGGTTGCCAGACGTCAGGTCACTTGGGTCACACGACCTCAAGCGGTTCTGTCTAGTGACCAGTGCCAAATAGTAAAAGTCCTTTGTAAAATATAGTTTTTGGCAAATGCTATTTAAGCTAAAGTCATTTCGCAATACAATATAAAATTACAATTAACAAAACTCTATTTGCATTTCGAAAAATCCTTTAAGCCCAAAGGTATATGTATTTTTCCAAGTATATTTGCCCAAAGCCTAACCAAATGGACCCATATTTGGTCGTGTCATTTTCCAAGTTTTTCAGCTTAGTTTCCATGTTTAGACCCGCACATCATCCATGTCGCGCCCGAGATGAAAATCATGTAAACAAACTTCCTGTCGACCTCTAGCATGTGAAAAGCTGGATCCACGATTTTCGCCGACATACTCTTCACAGCTGAGGTAAACTAATGAAGGTAAACTAACCGGCGGATCGCCGGTCTGCATCAGAAATGTGCTGTCGGTGTGGTGGAAGAGTTCAAGGCGCCCTGCGGCCATTTTTCAAATCAGAATGACTTGGAATCGTTCTCAGAGAGAGAGAGAGAGAGAGAGAGAGAGAGAGAGAGAGAGAGAGAGGATCTTGACATGATCGGTGGTTAGTCGATCGGGAGTGTGAACGAGGCATGAGGAAATTGACTTCGCTTTGCTGCTTCCCTCCATGTTCCAGCTGTTTTCGGTTAACATTTGTTAATTCAATCCTCACATCCTTCGCAACCCATCTTGTGTTCGGCTGCAAGGCAGGCGTAGGCACTGTCCCAGGACCGCTTCCTTCTCTGAATTGTTCTATTTATGTAGCTGTCGGTATTAGAGCTAGTGTAATGGACAAGATTACATTTACTTAGCGGAAGTGAAAAACTGTATTAATGATGCAGGCGGTAGCTCGTTAGGTCAGCTTTCCACTCTCTTGCTTAAGTTGTGCTCCTACTCCTACTTGGCACCTAATCATAGTGCATAGGAAATTTTTTAAATCTAGAGTCCTTTCTTAATGTTTCATTTGCTTCGTAAGAGAAGAATGAATGTTTTAAAAAGTATTTTATTAAAAATGACTTCTCTTATATCTTATGAAAGTAAATGAACGAAATATATTTTTATCAATCGATAATAAAAATATTTCGCATTTACTGATTATTTTAAGCAACGTAAATTATCATTTTTAAAATAACGTCTTTCGAATCACTTAGTATCTATGATATAAATGGAGCATATATTCCAATTTGATGCGACTTTGGATATGAGATTTTTTATTCCCTCGAAATGCCTCAACTCGAAGTAATTGGCAAGACGTGAAGGCGAATCACCTCATGTTATAATCTCTTGACATCGTTATGCTTCAATCGAACTTTGACGGGCTTGCCATTAGTTATCACATCACATTTTGGTTGTTGGACGGTGGAAAAGAAATTTACGAAAACGACGAAGATGTAACAAAACGGACAAAGAGAACGATCGGGTAGGCACGGGACTTGGAATTTGAAAAGCCCTGCCGTTGCACCAAAGATGAGCGAGAACACGTCCTCAAAAAACACCTGCCTTTTGTCTTGTCGATGCTCGGGGGGACCTAACCAAATTGCCCGGGGAGCTTCGGTCTCTGTTCTTGGCTGGGACGAATCGAATCGGGACGAATCGCAGCGTCTCGAGGCGGTACGTCCGATGCACACGTGAACGGGGGCGATGTCGCACGTACCCTCTGGACGGCGAAAATGTGGAGACTTTCGAACGAGGGAGGAAAAGAGGGGGGCACATGGGCTGTAATGACTACGGTTATGATTACTACGCATTTTTTAAGGATGTTTGGTGGGTTGTTTTTCCGATCGGGGACGCTTTGGCCCGGGACGAGACAACCCAACCCACCAGCTGTTGCGGCTGTTCGAAGAGAGAGAGCGACCTGTGACTGCGATTCGTCGGATTCATCACTCGACCTTCTCTCTCTCTCTCTCTCTCTCTCCTACTTTCTCTCTCTACAGTGTGCTCTGCTCTCTGCTCTCCAGTCTAGCTCCTCCTCCTGCCCTCGCTGTGAATCCAGTTCATCACTCCTGCTTCCACTTCACCCAACCCCCCTCCCCAAAGGTTGCTTTTTTAATATTTAATCATCAAGTGCGAAATCCGCTTCACCTTCTCCTCGAGTGCGGTTAGTTAGCAGCCATTGCTGTCGCTGTTAGTGCTGTTGTCCTCCATTTTCTGCACGGCAACCCTCATTGGCTCCCCGGGTCTACATATCGCCCGCCACCGTCGCGCGGTAAATCCCCCGCCCAGCTGCATCGGATCCCTTCTCGAATTTCTTCTTGGCCCCCGTTGCAGATCTGGGTCGCCCCTGATTCGTCGAGTTCGGAGCTCTCTTTTCTTGTTTCGGTGAGTGGCCGTCTCGGTGGTTTTGCCTCTTGACTAGCTCGGCGGCTGGTTCTTGATTCCACTTTCTTTGGTGGGTAATTGAATCTGAGCTCCGGTTTGGGTTTGTGGTAATGGGTGAATGCAGAGAATGCGACCATTCTCAGACCTGCAATCTTCTTGTATCGCTTCAGCTTAATTCTTGGTTTGCGCTTGGATCTCGAGAGTGAGACTTGGAGAATGCATATCTTTTCGGCGATGATGTATACCTATGCCTTTTTCTTTTTCTGTTTCAAGGAGACTTTCTTTTTCCTTTTTTGTGCTCGACCCAAACGATGTTTTCAAGTCTAAATCTTGATTCCAGATCTGCTCGTCCTGTTCTGTCTAGCTTCCGCTTGCTTGGTCAATTGTTTAGTGGTGAATTCCGCATGATTTGGTAATTCACCCTTCTTCTCCTGGAAATGATCGTTTTCACCTGTTGTTCTGCCTGTTGATTGCTAAAGTTTGTTTGGTGTCTGTTCGAGTTCTTGATCTTTGATTTTATGGGTGGTAAGTTTTCTGCTTAATACGATTTTCTTATATTGCTATCAAACTCTTGTTTGTTTCCATTTTTACCTCTGGCTATCTTCTGGATAGTTAGAGGATTAGGATTTCTGTGAAGTGCAGAGATTTACCGATCCTTTAGCTTTGCCGGGGTATATGCTTCTTCATTTAGCTCGAATTGTAGCTTGAGATTGTATTCTCCAAATTTTCTCATGCAGATGCTTCTCTTGCATTCCCCCATCTGCAGACCCGTGTCAAGCTTATGTGATACTCCTTTTGAGTTTGCTCTCAACGTTCTTATCCTTACATATGTATGGTTGACCAGGTCTAGCTCATGATCTTTTCAAAGATACTTCAGCTTCAATCTTCTGGAAGTGCTCCTAAAGGCTGCATATTTCTACATTTTCAGAAGAGATTTCTGCTGCACTTCAACTTGGACTGAGCTGTGTGTGACTGTGGAAATTTTTCCCGGGCTCTTTTAGAAAGGCTGGATGGGTTCCAGGTTTCCTTCTCATCAGCTAAGCAATGGCCTATATGTGTCAGGCCGAAAAGAGCAGCCAAAAGAAAAGCTTCCAACGATGAGTTCCGTTGCCATGCCCTATACTGGGGGTGACATAAAAAAATCAGGAGAACTCGGTAAAATGTTTGATATTTCCACAGATGGGTCTAAGTCACGGAAATCAGGGCCAATTACTGGCGTCCCTTCAAGGACTGGATCTTTTGGAGGCGCTGCATCACACTCTGGCCCTATCATGCATAATGCTTCTAGTCGAGCAAGCTATACCACATCTGGCCCTGTAACTTCTGGTCAGATACCTAGTTCTGCTTCATTAAAGAAGACAAATTCCGGTCCTCTGAATAAACACGGGGAGCCTATAAAAAAGTCATCTGGTCCTCAATCTGGGGGAGTCACGCGTCAAAACTCTGGTCCTATCCCTCCTAATCTTCCAACGACAGGTCTGATCACTTCTGGACCTATTACTTCGGGGCCACTAAATTCATCTGGAGCCCCTCGAAAGGTGTCTGGTCAATTGGACTCTTTTGGATCAGTAAAACTTCAAAGCTCTGTTGCTCATCTTCAATCTGTAACCACTCTTAGCCAAGAGGACGAATCTTCTTTCATGAGGACCCTGCCAAAGTCAATTATGTGGTCAGTGATTCTAATATTTGTGATGGGATTCATTGCCGGTGGGTTTATTCTTGGAGCTGTCCACAATGCCATTCTTCTGATCGTAGTTGTGGTCCTCTTTGCCTTCATTGCTACATTGTTCACTTGGAATACTTGCTGGGCAAGAAAGGCAATCTTGGGCTACATTGCACGATATCCTGACAGTGATCTCAGAACTGCGAAAAATGGCCAATATGTGAAAGTCTCTGGGGTATGTACTACTCTTGCTATGCTAGAGTTCATATTCACCCAAATGCTTATCTCGTATCTCTGTAAACTACAGAGTTTTCCTGCGGTTCTTTGATTTTCTGATGATTGTTTTGTACCCTGGCATGTGTTAAGTCTTCTGCAAATCATTTTTGGTTTTTTGACATGGGGCATTTTCCTTTTCTTGTGGATAGTGCTAAGCAATCCTTGTATGCTTGTAGAAGCAAAAATTGAAGGTACCTTTATGTGCACCACGTTGACAGTTGTACCCTGAGCAGAAGAAAGGTTGGAAGTTAAATGTCTGGGGAGGGTGGTAAGGATGGAATAACAGCATCATTGACCCAACCACTGGAGGTGGGAATGTCAAGGCACTTTGGTGTAAAGATGCAGGGCACATTATGATGATTGTATTTAGACCATTTAACTGGACACATGGTGAAATCTGAGTGTTTAAAGTCAGACATGAGAACTTCTGGGGACTTGCATTATTCTTGTCACTGCCTTGATGAGGGGACAAGGCAGTAAACAGACGTATGCAAGTCTGGTGGGAAGAGAGGGAAGGAGAGAGAGAGAAAGGGAGGGAGGGAGGGAAAGGATGGACATTCAAGTTATTTAGCGGTTGAGTTACTCAGCTGTGTTAATTATTTTGTGCATTATTGTAGGATTTTAGGGAGGAAGGGAGGGAGGGAATGGACATTCAAGTTAAACTGAAAGTTTAATCGATGATGATATTTAGCGATTGAGTAACTCAACTGTGTTAATTATTTTGTGCATTATTGTAGGAGTTCAGGGAGGGAGGGAGGGAATGGACATTCAAGTTAAACTGAAAGTTTAATCGATGATAATATTTAGTGATTGAGTTACTCAACTGTGTTAATTATTTTGTGCATTATTGCAGGAGTTCATCTTTAGGGTTCTCTTGCACTTCTTCTGTTAGATGACTTTGATCTATACCATCACATTGTTTTAACCATGTGTAATTCATTCAGGTTATTACATGTGGTAATGTGCCTCTTCAGTCATCCTTCCATAAAGTGCCTAGATGTGTCTATACATCTACGGCTTTGTATGAGTATAGAGGCTGGGATTCTAAAGCAGCCAATCCTACACATCGCCGTTTTACATGGGGACTCAGATCAGCAGAAGTGAGTTCCTACATGTTCCTTGTGTATTTCATCACACCTTCATCTTCTTAATCCTTTTAATGACTGATTAATTTGTTGAAAACGCATCTATGCTAGATGTTTTTACTTCGTAAAATGCGTGCAATTGTCTCAAGTCTCGAACGTCTTTCTTGGTCATGTCTTTTTGGCTATACATTTTACCTGTTCTACAGTGCAATGTTCTAACGAGGGAAGGACTTGATATTAGCACCATTGTAGCGGCCTCAATGATGTGGCTGAAACAGCTTGCAATGATCCTTATATATGTCAAATTTAAAACCAAGTTTCATCCCATCGTCAATAAGTTTGATTTTAATTCGACAATTTCTTGTTTTTACAATAACCACATATGCCTATTTCTAGTTCCAATGGACTCAGATCTGGAACATGCTGTCACTTCTCTGATGTGTGGATATTTCTGCTCTTCTAATGGCACAATCTTATTTGGTTAATGCTAGAGGCATGTCGTGGATTTCTACATCTCGGATTTCCAGTCTGGACTGAGAGCTCTAGTTAAAACTGGCTATGGTGCACGGGTTACTCCTTATGTTGATGACTCCACTGTTGTGGACATCAATCCATCAAACAAGGATATGTCTCGTGAGTTCATCGGGTGGTTGGGGGAGAGGAATCTTTCATGCGACGATCGTATGATGCGACTGAAAGAAGGGTAAGGATATACCACATGCATTTATGGGTTTTGTTTTCATCAGGCAATAACAGATTACAGTTCATTATATACATGACACGCATATATTGTCAGAAAGCATATCCTTTTGAAGTGATAACCCTATAGACTTGGTTCCTAAGCCGATGCTATGAAAGAATTGTTGCTCATGCGCACATTATCAGCTCTGAGAATAGTTCTGCTCTTGATGCTGCTGTAGGTATATTAAGGAAGGCAGTACAGTTAGTGTGATGGGTATTGTCCAGAGGAACGACAACATGGTGATGATCATGCCTCCACCTGAGCCATTTACCACTGGATGCCAATGGGCACAGTGTATATTTCCAGCAAATCTCGATGGCATTGTTTTGAGATGCGAAGATACATCTAAGATTGATGTAATCCCCGTGTAACAGACTCTGCATGAACTCGTCTTCCTGTTCTCCGGCAAATACATGGTTCGTTTCTATTAATGTGAGGAGGTAATATCGATGTTTCATAGTGATGATATGGTGCAATGAATTTGGTGATTTAACATGGAGAAGTGGGTTTTTTTTTCCCTCTCTTTTTTTTTGACTTTCCTGTGTATAGCTTGGAGGTAATTCTTTATTTTCATGTTTTATAAGGCTATTGCCTCTGTAATGGGTGGGGATTTCATTGTAGATTTTGCGCTTCGACAACAGACTAGACTGTCTCCATGTTGTAAGTCGAGAAAGTCTTGGTATTCACTGAGCATGTCATCTTGCCTCTCGAGTTTCGGATTTATCAAATTAGCTTCGACTGATCTGTTGTTCTTCTCTCATGTGCAGTGAATGTGTGTATCTGCTGTTTCTCAAAGGGTCACTCTCTTCCTTCTTATCGTGCTGAAAACTGACAATTGGTCTTAACTTTTTTACACGCCAATGAAGCCCCACCTCTTCGGTCCTTGCTTCGAAAGTTTAGTCTTTGCAATCGACCCACATAACACGACACACGATAGATACATTGTATCCTACAACTTGGGGGAAAATGTCCATTTCAAGATCTACAATTGCCAGAGCCACGTAATGTCAGCAACTAAATATTTTAGGTGGGGGAGTTCTAGGCTCTGCCGCACCGTAATGTATGCTTAATATTCTAAATACGGTGTAAGGTACACTATAATGTAATCGATTAGGACTGCATTGAATCAACTAACTCGTAAGATCATAGTAGCCAAAAACAGTGAATTATGGATGGTAACATCGGAATTGTATGCAATAACCTCACAAGTAATGCTGGATACAAATTATGGATACAAGTTATAATGACACGTGAAGTGATATAAATCTTCAAGTAAATTGAAAAATAATATATTTTATAACGACACGTGAAGTGATATAAATATAGTGAATTATGAGTGATAATATCGGAATTGTATTCGATAACCTCATAAATAATGCTAAATATAAGTTATAACGACACGTGAAGTGATATGTGAATTTTCAAGTAAGTTGAAAAAGTAATATATTTTTATAATAACAAATAAAGTGATATGAATCTTCAAATAAGTCGAAAAGTAATGTCTCACTTTCATGTATGTATTTATTTTAAATTTCCATTGGTAAAGTATGCAATTTGGCAATTGGGGAATCGAAGCCCCTCATGTTTTAGCTGGAATCGATCATCAAGACCGATTTTTTAAAATCGTCCGGGCCGATTCCGTCATCATTTTTCCACGAGGAATTTTCCAAGAAACCGCCGGGTCCTGCCACCGAGCGGGGGCAGTTACGACAATTCAACAGCACGATCAGGTCACTTTGGTCCTTGGAGCAGAAAAGGATCAGAGAGAGAGAGAGAGAGAGAGAGAGAGACAGGACATGATGAGACAGAGAAGGTGGAAGGTGTGTTTTCAGCTCCTCACTCCGGAGAAATAATCTATACTATCTCTTTTCTTAATTTAAGAGAAGAAACGGAGGGGGGAGAACCTGGGAGGGGGGTGTTTGTTTGGTGGTTTTTGCCGGACAAGACAACCACCGGTTGTTGCGGCTCTCGAAAGAGAGAGAGAGAGAGAGAGAGAGAGAGACCAGAATGGAGATGGCGACTGTGAGTGCGAGTGTGATGTCGTCGACGAGATCTCAGTTCCACTCCGGCTTCACCCACTTCTCTTCCCTTTGATCCCCTCCCACCCACCGTCTTCCTTTTGACGATACTTGGCCCTCCTCCTTCTTGTTCGCAGGTACGGTCCCATTGCTCTCTTTGTTTCTTTTCTTGGTCTCCTTGCATTTCGAACTGTTTGAATTCCTGAGGGGAAAAAAGTCTTTTTTTTTTTGGCCGAGTTATGGCCGCTTCTAACGCCTTTGTCCATAGCCGTCTTCTTTAATTTTTGTTCTTCTTTACTGGGTATGTTCAAAATGCAGATCTGGTCGTGCCCATTTGGTTGATTTTCATTTTTAGCTTGAGTTGGGTAGTGAGTCCTTTCGGAGCCATCCCTTTTTTTCGCTTCTACTCTTGGTTCTCTTATCTAGTATTCTGGTCTCTATCTCTTGACTTTTACTTTGGCCACTTCTTTTCGTTCTCGTTTCCCCATCTGAGCTCCTCTTTAGTTGGTGCTGCCGGAAATGGGAAAAGAAAATAGTATATAGAATGCGACATTCTCAGCCTTGAAAAATGTTGAGTGCTTCAGCTCAGTGATTGGATCTCGGGTGTAGAACGGAGAGATGACGCATTCTTGAGCATTTTCTTTTGGGGATTTTTTTCCTTTTCCTATTGCTGAAAACCTCTCTCGATCCAAACGGTACGCTTACAAGTTTAGTCTGTAATCTCACTCCAGATCTGCTTTATTTTAACAAGTTTCTTACAATTTTTTTGGGGGAAAGGGGGGTGGGGGAGGGGATGAAATGGTTCTTGTATTTTTGTTCGGGAAATTCTTCTGTAGGAATCTTATAAGGGGACCGTATTCTTTGACTCTGGAATCGCAAATCACCATATTACTCTTATTGCTTGCTAAGATTTGGAAGAGAAGATGCCAGAATGACTTTTTATTGCAGCCCTTTTACTTGTGAAGAAGTAAGTACCTTTATGAAATCGGAGCCGAGGTGGTTCCATCCCATAAAAATGGCACTGTCTAGTATCTACTATAGTTTTTGGTTTTGGCTAGTATACCATCTACTATTCCTGGAAATGGTTCCTTTTCTCTTTGGCCATTTCGTTTTGTGAGAAACACTTGTCTACTCTGGAGATGATAGCGTTAGGCACACGGCATGTCCATCCTTTATTTCCAGGATATTGTACTCGCTGCCTCTTATATTATGTCTGTGGATGCTTAATCCTCTTCTGCTGTTATTGTTTAAGCTTGTGTTTTTGGATTTGTGAAATCATGTGCTTGATATGGTCATAGGTTTTTAATGCTGCTATTCCAGACTTCGCTATTGTAGTTTTGTTATATTATCTGCTCAAAATGGTATAGAAATAGGATCTATCGATAAGCTTAATTTTACATGCTTTTTGGCTTTTTTGGAAGCTTTATTAACTACTACTTTCCTATATATGTACTTTTAATATTAGAACAGGCTTCATATTTCGCTATACTTAGTTGGTTTGTGCTTTTCAAAGTTTTTAGATATCATTTTCCTCGTTCTTTTTTTTTGTCTCCCAAAATTTTATAGCCCAGACTGGCTGTTTTATCTTTAAATTGTGATTTCAGATGGTAGTTCACATATGTTCTTCAGCTGAAAGATTCTTCATTGTTTAAATTCTCTTATCATCAGTTGCATGTCAAGTTTGTGTTTACCTTTGACATTTTTATCCTCAGGAGTGGGTGTGCCTGTTATTGCTTCTATCTTTGTCTCCTGTAAGTCTACTAAACAGCATGTTTTTTCCATTCTTATCTGCAGGAGTTTTGCTGGTACTCGAACTCCTATTGATCTGCAGTATATACTTTGGCTTCTTCGGGGGCCCTCTAGATAGGCTGGATGGGTTCTAGATTTCCATCTCATCAGCTAAGCAATGGCCTGTACGTATCAGGGCGGCCAGAGCAGCCAAAGGAAAAGACTCCGACCATGAGTTCCATTGCCATGCCCTATACAGGTGGTGACATAAAAAAATCTGGAGAACTGGGTAAAATGTTTGACATCCCTACAGATGGCTCCAAATCTAGGAAATCAGGGCCTATTGCTGGTGCCCCTACAAGGACTGGATCTTTTGGTGGGGCTGCTTCACACTCCGGTCCTATCATGCATAATACTTCGGGTCGGGCAAGCTACACTACATCAGGTCCTGTAACTTCTGGTCAGATGTCTGGTTCTGCTTCAATGAAGAAGACAAATTCCGGGCCACTCAATAAACATGGAGAACCTATAAAAAAGTCTTCTGGTCCTCAATCTGGTGGAGTAACACGCCAAAACTCTGGCCCTATACCTCCAGTTCTTCCAACCACAGGTCTCATCACATCAGGTCCTATTTCTTCAGGGCCACTAAACTCATCTGGGGCCCCTCGGAAAGTGTCTGGACCACTTGAATCTGTTGGGTCAATGAAGCTTCAAAACTCTGTTGCTCACCTTCAAGCTGTTACTACTCTTACCCAAGATAATGAATCATCTTTCATGAGGAACCTGCCGAAGTCGATAATCTGGTCGGTGATTCTAATATTTGTGATGGGATTTATTGCTGGTGGTTTTATACTTGGAGCTGTTCGCAATGCCATTCTTCTAATCGTGGTCGTGGTCCTCTTTGCCCTGGTTGCCACATTGTTCACATGGAATACTTGCAGGGGACGAAAGGCTATGACAGACTATATTGCACGTTATCCTGATAGCGATCTCAGAACTGCCAAAAATGGCCAGTTTGTGAAGGTCTCAGGGGTATGCCACTTTCGAAATCCTTATGGGTCATGTAGGATCTTGATTTGCATGTTCTATGCTGGAATTATGTGGATGTGTTTTGCTGGAATTTCTATTTGGACATTGGTAGTTGAACCTAATCATTACAGAGTGAAACCTGTTTGCACTCTGATGTGCTGATGACTGACATTCTTGGAATTGTGTATTAAAACTTTCTATCTGGAAGGTGGTCAGAACAGTTCTTTAACAATACAAACATGAGATATGTTTGCTCTATTAGCTTTTAAGAGAAATGACAATACATTTACAGTGTATACAAAGGTGGAAGAAAGGAGGGAGAAATTAGGGGTCCTTTATAGAGAGCTTTCGAAGGCTGCGTTGGTATAACGGGATCATACTTTGATGAGGGGATGAGGAATGTAGAGACCTAGGCATGTCTCATGGATGATGTGGGTAAATACTAAGCACGAAATGACTTTGCATGCATGTGAGAGAGAGAGAGAGAGAGAGTTTTTTTTTTTTTTTTTTTTTTTTTGGGGGGGGGTGTGTGTGTTACAAATTAAGGCTTTGGTGGATTTGGCAATTTGATGTATGTGGATTTCAATCAAGTTTGGAAGCTGTGTTCAGTAATATATGTGTCCATCTCACTATCGAAGGAAGTTAATTTTGGTCCATCTCATTTGTTCTCTGTTAAGTAGGGATCCCCTCGATTTCATCTTAAAATCATTTGTTACAGGTGATCACATGTGGTAATGTGCCCCTTCAGTCATCTTTCAACAAAGTGCCTAGATGTGTCTATACATCTACAAGTTTGTATGAGTATAGAGGCTGGGATTCAAAAGCAGCCAATCCTAAACATCGTCGTTTTACATGGGGACTTAGATCAGCAGAAGTAAGTTAAACATCATTAATTTGTTTTAATAAGTTAGTTATCATTGTATGTTTTATCATATTATCATGTTTTAATTTGTTCCCAAGGTTGATTCATTTCTTCGAATTATAATTCACATTGGAACCTTTCTTTCTGAATGTATTTCTACCACTCTTCATCAAAATATTCAATGCATCACTTCCTGGCTTATGGCTTATTCTTTTGATAGAGCTACAAAAAATTAATCATCATCTCGATTGGATCTCACACCCTCAATCAAGTTTGGTTCTTTTGAATTTATCACGATGATCTTTGGGTCTGTAAGCAGCATGCTCTCGCGGATTTTAAAGGGTTTTGGCATTTCTAAATGCTATATTTCTTCTTGCTTAATGACAGAGACATGTTGTGGACTTCTACATCTCTGATTTCCAGTCTGGATTGAGAGCTTTGGTCAAGACTGGCTATGGTGCGCGGGTTACTCCTTACGTGGATGATTCCATTGTCATTGATGTTAATCCATCAAATAAGGACATGTCTCCTGAGTTCATCAGGTGGTTGGGAGAGAGGAACCTCTCAAGTGATGATCGTGTGATGCGACTGAAAGAAGGGTAAAGAGCTCCTGAATATCTGTCTTAATAGCCTCATGTAATCTTGATCATGATGATCTGTGTAGGAGAGTGCATATATCTTTTTTTCTATTCTCTACCAGCCAAAAAGAACACGTGTTCGACATATTAACTGATTTCCCCACTTGTAAATTCTGCATCGGAATTGTTTAGCTGCATGGTTTTAGTTGCCATGCTTCAGCTATGAGCATAGTCTTGAGTGCTAGTAAGAGACAGAATGAGATCTGTCCATATTTTTTTCCAAATAAAGAAGCATGTTGCTGGTGCATCCAAGGATGTAAAGATGAATTTGAAGTGAAATGTGGGTTCTCTATGCTAAATTCTGACCTGTATAATGTCATTTTGCGTGCTTTTTAGACTTCTTTCTTAATCATCCCAGTAGTTCCAACTACCACGCGGACATGAACAAATGTAATGCTCTATGCTCCCCTTAGAACTGATCAGAATATGGTCCTTCACAGAGGGTTGCCCCTGTAGTTGGGTCCTTGAGATTGTCCTATTCAAAGGAGTCATCACTCGTGCATGTGTATGCTTTCCCTGCCTGATGACGATGAATTTGCTTTTGCTATTATTGCAGGTACATCAAAGAAGGCAGTACAGTCAGCGTGATGGGTATCGTCCAGAGGAATGAGAACATGCTCATGATCGTGCCTCCCCCTGAGCCATTTACCACTGGCTGCCAATGGGCGCGATGTATATTTCCCACTAGCCTTGATGGCATTGTTCTGAGATGTGAAGACACGACAAAAATCGATGTAATACCTGTGTAGCACTGTGTGTGAAAACTCAGTTCCTTCTCTCGACAAATATTTTGTTTGCTTCGTTGATGCTGGCAGTAGTAGCGATGTTTCATAGTTACATGGGGCAGTCAGATTGGGATGATGTTAAGATTGAGAAGTGTTTTTGTTCCCTCGTGTATAGCTTTAAGAAAAATTCTTTCTTTTACCATATTTTTATAAGGCTTTAGCTCTTGTAATGGGGGCTGGCTTTGATGTAGTTGGGGGAATGTTTACGTTGTTGAGCAGATTTTCTTTTTATGTTGCAAATCAAGAGGATTGTTTATTTACTTGGCGTGTCGCGTTTCTTGGTTTTGGCCCCGTCAGCGTGTCGCATTTCGGATGTGACTTTTGACCTTCATTTTGTGCTTGCGGGCAACGTACGGCAATCAGTTGTCAATCACAAAACACAAGTCAGACATCATTCTTTGAGTAATAAAGATGGTATTAGATCATCAGATAACTTCTCTCTTGTTATGGAACTCAAAACAAAGTGATGATCCTTTCTACTTGCGACGCACTGGTACTCCCCCAAAGGGACAATGCCCAGAGTTTGATCATGCAAGAGAAACTAAAAATATGATGTTAATTTACTAAACCAAACGATTGCCAAGGAATCAAGAAGCTAAGAACAAACTATGTATTTGAAGTAGCACGAGAGTACCTAATTACTTGTTCTCCCATGTCCTAATTTATACAAACATATTCAAGTACAACAAAACTTGAAGAATGATGCAATGATTCGGCAACTCGCCATCCATCACTCGCTTCTAATCACCTCTTTGTTGAACAAGGACCTGAGAAATCAAGATTGTGTTGACATCAACCTTATTGTCTATTTCTGCAAATATGGCACTTTACCCTTGTTGATTAGCTTCCAAAGCGCATCCTTAGCTTCTTCCAAGGTCTCAACAGCATGCCCTTCGTCAAATGATATCCTCTGTATATTAAACTGCAGAAAAAGAACTGTATAAATTTAATTAAAGAACCACAGGCGACATGCAAAAAACCAAATCACGCCGTTACATGACACAAGTACCTGTGCACCTTGCCGGACACGAATATCAGTTCCCTTGCTGTCTATTGATATAAGAGCAGCATCATCTACCTCACCTTCAGTGGACAGAAGCTTTTTCAAGGGCTTAGAGAATATTGCATTGAGTTCCTAGAGAGGAAGACATACACCACATTAAGCCCCTGCTACAACAGACGTAATTTTTTCATCCTCTGATGCAATTACAGTGAGAATAACTTGTCCCAGGGAAATTCAGGAGGGATAAACTAGTATATCCATCTAAAACCCTACATCAGCAAATCCTCATCATCTTCTAATTCTTACAGATGAAAAGGGACATTAAGTTCTACCACAGCAACGATGATGATGATAAATTGCATCAAGTAAATACATGGAAAAGATGGTTCGCATATTTTGCAACCTAATCTTTATTTCAGAAAGTATAGTTTAACGGTTCAACCTTTAAATTTTGCTCGCCTCCATCAACTGCAATTTTATCAGGATCTAAGGACTCATACTCCTTGACATCAACCCAAGCAACAGTGCCAAAGCCTCCAATAAAGTATATATCACTGAAGGCCACAAAAGAAGAGTAAGAAGAATAAGACATAAAATAATGATAAGAAGAGTAAGTCACAAAAGGCACAGGAAAAAGAATTGACGTTCAATCCAATGGTTAAGGCATAACGTAACTATTTTCCTTTCGGATTGTCCAGATGCATGTTAAAATAAATCATTTACAATGCAAGTGCTATATTTCATACTTATAAATTATTAGAGTGTGGATTATAAGACCAAATTGATGTAATTTGATAGCCAGAGTAGAGCAACAAATGAGCAACCGAAGGGTTATTGAAAATGAGATGTAAACCTAAATAAATCTGAACACCAATATGATCTCTCCAGTCACAAAAGTAGAGCTTGCTCCAACACCATATGGGATTGTTATGACCAATAACCATAACACACAAATGAAATCATTCTTTAGATCATGAGAGATAAATTATTTCACAATCAACATCATCTTTTTCCATGCAGGAGCAGGGTTCCTGCTTGGGTCAAAACTTAGCTCCTGTGAAGATCTAGAACCTTTGAAATGGATAACCCCGACCAAACCACAAAGGAAAGAAATAGGAAAATGGATAACTTGCTTTTGCGAAGATTATTATCATCAAAATAACTATATGTGACATAACATCCATGTCTCCACTCTAAAGATAGCATTTACATGATTAAACGAAGACGCACCTGATATTCTGCATTCTAAAATAGTAGAAATTCCCCCACTGCTGGGAAGGCCCTTGCTGATGCTTAGCTATGTATTGCTTATGCGCCCATTCCTAGCAGCACACAAGCTCATAAACAAAATAATTAAAAAAATATAGGAATATCATACAGACAAATTAGCATCCATAGGGGGATCCACTTTCTTGCCACATATTTTATGCAAATCCTATGTGTAAACAGATGATGGGACTGGAAGCAAACATCAGCCGACTTAAACCACAATATAAGACAATAAGGAAAATAAAGTCATGCATCACATAATTCATATTTCTGGCATTTCTAACTCCCAATAGTCCAATGGTACAAATTATTAAAATCCATAAGACAACATTCTCAAACAAAGCCTTGCATTTGTCAAGCCAAAAATGATCACCTGCTGATCTACTGGAAGGGGATGGACATCACCAAAGATGGTCACCCTCGCATTTGACAAGCTACTCCATCCAGGTATCTGAGGGTACAAAAGGACAGCCAATTAATTAAATCCACAAAAAGAGAAATTCATAATCAGACCATCAAGAAAAGAATTTTACTTGCACAACTAGGGTGCATCTTGGATCTGCCAATAAGTTCCTTGTGTGGATTGCCAAGGGTGAAAATGAAAATATAGGGTCTACAATATCAAACAAGGCAATGTCTATTACAACCAATGATAGAAAAAAGGCCATAACGAGATCATAACTAAGACAAAATATTCAAGTCAACCATGTTAAGCCCAAGTTACCAGGGAAATGTTGATGTTGCAAACAAAGTTTTCAAAATTAATAAAAGCAGTCTAAATTAATGGATAGACCAAATGCAAAATAAACTTTAAACTCTTGTACTGCAAGTCATTGACCTTGACCTTATCATTGATACAGGAGGCTGGTCTCCACCTGATACTAACAATCAATCATAGTGTTAAGACTCTTGAGTAAGGTGCACAATTCAGAGAGTTTGCCACATATCACTAGCATTTCAAACAACACTTATATCTCCAACTGAAATTAGGAATAGTAGGGACTTACGGCCCATGGGATCAGGTGCAAAATCCACCAGTGAACCAAATGGGTATCCTTCCCGTCGATGATGCATCCGAGACATTACAGTGCACAAATGAGCAAATCTGGCCTGGAATCACACGTTTCAGCTTCAGCATACAAGAATCTACACAATGACACAAATGGGAGGGAAATAAAAGCCAAAGGACAGGTTCTTCCATTGATATGTGCTCATTCAAGACTGACAGAAATGAGCAAGAATCAGAACTTACCTGCTCCATCAGATTGCGAACTGCCAAGGCTGGCCGAGGTAAACCATGAGCCGAGGTTGCACTTTGGACCCCACCAGATATTGGTGTTCTGAAAAGCCCAGCTCTCGTGCCACTTCCATATGGGACTGAAAGAGGCATCTCATTCTCTAATGTTTTAGCCACATACGTTTCACTGTGTTGGCTCAGCCTCACATCACCCTTAAAACAAGAAAATGTATATAACTAGGTTGACAAAGAAATACAAAATCCTTCAATGATACACTGTGCTAAAACAGGAGTTTCCATGCATCACATGGCTGAAATTAGCCCAATAAGCCAAGGACAATAAGCTGGGGAAATAAACTCAAACTATTATTATCTCTTGTCAAAGGCAAAATATCTAAGTAGCATTGCATATCTGAGAAGTAAAATGATAGCAAACATTACCACAAGGAAAATATTTACACAGAGTTAAGATACAAAGCTCCTCTTTCATGCAGTAGTCTCCATAGTGCCTACAAATGAGTACACTCAGTGATCAATATGCCAAATCAGCTCAAATAACACTCATCCCTGACACTGACTGGTGTATTTTTCTAGTATCCAACTAAACGAACCCATGCACCAAATATCTAAGCATCAAAGAATCAGACTCCAGGCTTTGTTCTCCTTTCCCCAGTAACCGGAGAATAATCATCCCAAACTATGAATTTATGAGAGTTGATATGTTTAGCAAAGTCTAATCCAACGACAAACTTATCTCAACAAGTTCAGATCAAAAGTTACAGCCCCACCCACCATGACAAAGAGCAGCATGGAAACAAAGACAGAGAATATTACCAACCCAGGGCAAGAGGATACTTCTTCATAGTTCAGGCTGTTTAGTTAGGAAAACAATTCTCTGGAACACTTACTCTACCTTGGACCATGAATGTCATAATACATGACAGCATATAATAAAAGCACTTTAACCATCTCCAACAAGTAACTACAGACTCTCCATACATCATTTGTCCTTATTCTCCATGTAAAAACATCTGAATTGTTGATTACAGTAAAAATAACTCATCTTATCCCTAATCTGGACGGCGTGTTCGGCATTTCCAGAACCTAGGTTGTTGAGTGGGCAGATAGCCAACACATTCTTCCTCCCAAAAAATACATGTGTAGGCCAGAAAGTCTTCAGCTTGTTAGTCAATGGTACTATATAGATGCACGGACAGTGACCTCCTAACACCAAACTCATTTCTTTACAATTAGATACCTCCATATGTTCAGTCTGGATCAAAGACTTCCTACTCCAAGCCAAATTGCCAAAAAAACAAAAAATGCACGATAGTTGCAGGCAATTCTATGATTACGTTACAGCATTCTAGTCACGCCAAATCTCTCTAAGCTATGACCACATCACATTTTTGCAATTCTCTCCCAAAATTTCTGCCGCCCATCTCTCAAGCAAGCCAAAACGAGAATAACCCCATCAAGGCAATACGAGTCATACAAAGAATCGTCATCACAACCACGGTAATGAAAGAGAAAAGAACTCAAGAACGTGCACAGATGCTAAACAATACCTCGGAAGAAGAGACAGCATCCTCGGACATCAAATCGATCCCATTTTCCAACGGCTTATCCTCCCCGCCCTCGCCGAACCCCGGGGACGTCAGCGCGCAAGCTCTGAGCCCGCCAAAGTGACAACTTTCGGTCATCCGGAGACACCCAATTCGCTGGTGGGGCGACTTGATCGAGCAAACGGGTCTGCCCAGAACTGGGCACGTCTCGGGGACTCGGGACGCATAGACCGTGCTCGAGAAAGCCTCCATGGATCAAAAAGCACGCGGAGAAGGAGACGGAAACACGTACGAACAAACGCTCCTGGAGGAAAAGCCGAGAACTTTGAGATTGAGAAAATGGTGCAGAATCTGAGGGGACTGTGCTTTGTGCTTTATTTCTGCGTGCAGCGTGCGGTGTGCTGGGGGCTGCGGTGGGTTTAAGAGGGCGTGCTGGGTTTCTTTTGTTACTGAGGTTTGCACGGGACGATGGACATCATCCTTCGCAGCTCCGAAAGAGGCAGGTTTATTACCATTGGGCTGTAAATCGGATTTCGATTTGCCAAAAAGGGAAAACTGGGTTTTTGGAGTAGGTCAAGATTACTAGACTAGCATGGGAAGGGTTGGTTAGCTGATGATGAAACATTTAAGTGTTAGATGGACTCCATTAGGGAGAAAGATAGTCATTTTTGGGCAAAATAAAATTATGACATACATACTTGGAGACGCTTGCAATATATGATTAAATTAATTGATATGCATCGATCACGATATCTCATGTAAATAACAAGAGTTGGAGAATTCTGACTAAATTTCCCTTATTGTCATTTTGTTATTGTCCATACACAACGAGTGGTAATTTTTTATATAGTTACTATCAGAATTCTGAGCGTGGTTAAATTATTTTTCTTATTGCTAAATCCATTGTATTGCATCAGTTAGACGTCGCCAATCCGACGTTGAGAATTAAGGTTAAGTCTTTTGGCTTTTTATTTTGCTAACTCAGTCGATCAAGCTATTAGATGATTTGTCTCAAATACAACTACGTCCAATTAATGTCACCCAATTTACATTTTTATTCGAATTGCCTGATTTTTACCCCGAAACCCTAATCTAGAGCATATATGGACTTTGCCGATCATTATTGTTTTATTTCATGATTGATTCGGCACAACGCCGTTTTGCTAGTATGATGCATCGCTCTATCAGAAAGAAGAGAGAGAGCGATTTCATTAACCGTGAACGGTCATTTGCGGTTTGGCCACTCGGTTGTCGTTTATGTAAAGGCCAGGCTTTAGTTCAAAGCACGAGTGTTTTCCAAGTATGATCGAGGTGTTTTAGGATTCGAGTCGTGGAAAAACTATGCACGACATGTGTCGACCATCCGGTTGTCTCCGCGTAAATGTTTTTTCGGAGCGAGCTAGCCTAATGGTAATCCTTCGTCTTAGGTTTTAGGAGATTTAGTCCGAGGAAAGTGGGCAAGCGGACCAATGCCTAATGGCATCCCTGTTTTTGGAGCTCCACCCCACACGGGTGTGGAAAAGATTTTTTTGGTTTTTTTAAAGAAAAAAAGGCTTACAGAATGAATGGGCCTCAAGCCTACAAAATACTCACAATGGATCGGACTCAAGTAGTTGGGTGCTTCTTTCTCTTTTCTTTTTTTCTTTTTTTTTTTTTTTTTTTTTTTTTTTTTTTGAGTTCTGGTTTCATGCTTAATAAATTATACGGAATCGCTAAATATGAGAAAGACAAACCGGAAGATTTTCGATATTTACACATCGATCCTTTTCCTTAGTTTTTATTAACGAGCATTTCCGAGCACTAATTGATTACATTTAATATAAAAGGCATTCCCATTTCGAGAATGGTCAGAAAAATTTCATGCGAGTGTTCAGCAAAGCGTGCCGCTGAAGATTCACGAAAGAGATTTTTGTTGACAAGCGACGTTAACGAACCCACGAGCCCGACATCATCTTTAAAGAAATGTTCGAAGTACGGATCCCCGGTGGACCACGTCACCGCAGAATCTCAAGCCACCCAAAACCATCCCTTTCTCTCTCTCCCTCTCTCCCTCTCTGTCAGCAATGAATTATTTTATTTAAGAAGCTTTTAAGCTGCGTCCACAGCCACAAGAACGGTGCCTCCCCCCCACCACCACTCACCAACTCGCGTCAATGCCGCCTCACACTTTCGAACGATCTTCCCCCCGACCCTCGTTTCAGATGAATTATTATCATTCATCTGCATCTGCTGCTGCTGCTGCTGCTGCTGCTGCGGCGCAAGAAAAGAATCTGGCTATGATAGCTTCTCGTTCACGCAAATCATTGCAGCCAACAACTTCGGTTGGTGGGTGGATCCTCATCATGTCACACCACCTGTCTCGCACGCACTGCCCCCTCCCCTTCCTTCAAGTTCATCCTCACGCCCCCCTCCTCCGCCCATCTCTCTTTCTGCAGCTCCGGATCACTCGGTCGGTCCCGAGATCAGCTCGAGCGAGCCATCAGGGGGTGACGACACTCCATTGAATCGCAGCAATTCGTTGGCCATTCGGTTCTTACATCTTTGTTTAGTAAGAGAGAAAGAGAGAGATCGGATCGATGGGGAGATCGAGCCGCGACCGACCATGACGAAGATCGAAAGGCAAGGCGGGGGTCTCTTTCCGCAGGGAGATTAAAGATAGGAAAGAAATGGACCCACCCCACGTTCACGTTTCCACGGCTCACATGATCCCATCAAAGAAGCTATTTTTCACGGCACTTGTTCAGAAAACCCCAAGCACAAAATTAATATTAACACATATCGAGCGCGTCCATTCGATTCGACGTAAATATACAAGAAGATCAAGAGCATATACACGTACTGTAAATAAGCACCACGCAACCAGACAATGGCCGCTCATCAAAAGGGCGACTGTGAAGTTCCTGTCTTTTGTCTTTTTTGTCTTTTTTTTTCCGGTCAGTAAGCGAGAAAGGAAGAAACAATTCTGATCAACCTCAAAACTCGGGTCTGTTTGGGAATGTTGAAACTGGATCCACTGCTACCACTTCCTAAGCTATACGAAGAAAACTAACCTCGTACGTATACGTACAGGCGAGCGAAAACATACGGCATTGCGAAGCGCTTGGGGCTGCGTCGCTCGGCTCGCGGCCTCCGGGTCAATCCGCGCACTCCGCCCAGCCTTCTTCCAGACGCCGCTCCCGCCGCGCCTTCTCCCCCCGAGCCCCTCGGACCAGCTTCGCCTCGCCCGCCAGGATCAGCTTCGCCGGCACCCCCGACGCCTCCTCCACCCTCTTCAGGTTCTGCCACGTGGACATCCCCCTGCCCTTGCACGACCTCATCGCAACCCAGAAGGACGCCGCCATGGCGACTCTCAGGGGCAAGGCCACCGGCGTCGCCGAGATCACGCGCATGGCGCGAGATGCGACGGCGACCGCGTCGGCGCCGCTCAGCCCCAATTTCTTGCACCAGATCGCGAAAACGCCCTCCGCCTTGGCATCTACGCGCGTCGCCACTCGGAATCTCGCCGTTCCAGCTCTCCGATCGTCGGTCCCGCCGTTCCTCTTCCCCGAGCTGACCTCGCCAGAGAATGCGGCCGCGCCGTCGAACCTCGCCGGAGTATCGGAACCCTCGCCGGACGCGTCCGTCAAGGAGCTCGATATGCCGGTCTTCTCGAGCTTCCGGCCCGCTCTAGGGCACCTGTCCTCCTTCGGAGCGACGGCCGAAGACTCGGTGCTGGAAATACAAGCCGAGGAAGACGACGAGGCGGAGAGGGAGCCGGCGTCGACGGAGGCGTGATCGGAGCAGGAGAGGCAGAGCGCGGGGCGGCGAGGGGCGACACCGGCGCCGGAGAAGCGTTGGCCGGAGATGGAGCCGCAGCCGGAGCAGAGCGGGAGGCGGACGTGGCGGGCGACGAGGAAGTTGGCCTGGTGCACCCGGTCGTCGCAGCCGCGGCAGAGGAAGGCGGAGTCGGAGGGGCAGTAGACGGCGGCGGCCTCCTTGCAGAGCTCGCAGGGAGTCGGTTTCATCTTGGTGACCCGCCGCTCGGAGACCTGTAACGCACCGGAGCTCGAGCTTCCCGCTGTCGGCTTCTTCTTCTTCTTCTTCTTCTTCGTCGCAGCTGCACGCGCAGAAGAGAGAGAGAGAGAGAGAGAGCTGAATAGGGTTTGCAGAAGAGATACTGAGAGAGGGAGAGAGAGCTGAATAGGGTTTTAGAGAGAGAAAGAGGGAGAGGAGGGAGAGATGGAAGGGAGACCAGGAGATTATATGGTGGCTGAGAGGGCGCAATGGCATGAGAGAAAGAGATTTAGAGAGAGAAAACAAAGGAAGAATGTGGGCCGACGAAGGCGGTGGCAGGAGGGTAGGATCGTAAATTCAAAAAAATAAAACCATTAAATGGCACGGGTGGTCCGTGAGAAAGCATGTTACCTGGTGAGGAATGAATTCCACATTTTATTTCCCTTTTATTTTTAATATGTGCTCTTCGAATAATTCGAAATTCAAATTTGAATATCAATTTATTTAGAATTTTTAACTCTGTTCTGTTCCATGCGTGGTCGCAAAAATTAGTAACCATTCGATTTTTTTTTATATTTTTTTTTGCGTTTTCCTCCGAATTTGGTAGAGGGCAAAAAGGTCAGCGCAGCCAATCACCGGCAAGCTGGAAAAGAACAAGCCTCTCCCGTTTGTCCACATAAACCTCGTTTCCCACGAACAATTGACGAGGCCTTTGGACTTTTTGCAATCTAGCCCCTCCCTCGCCTGTAAATTGGACGGCTGCCCCCGGCCAATTATCTCGAGAATTAGTACAAGCAAATTAATGTTTAATATTTGACCCAAAAATATTTATGTTTGATGAGTGCATCATGGATGGTACGCGTATATGCGCATTCTCGCGATAAGAACAAGTGTTGTATAATAATATTTTATGGATTTGTTATCATGAAGAAAAGTTGGTAATTTGACGGTATTAAAATAGGGAGCAAATTTATTCGAACTTCTTTTAATGAGACTTTTGAAATGATTGATTGTTTCTTTAGGGATACCTATAAATGATTGATTAACCAGAATAATTACTTCAAACTTTTAGTTTTTATGTTTTATTTTTTGACATTGAAGTTATGATTTTGAATATCATTGAATGCATTTAATTAAGTGTATATGCAAGTGTTGTCATCTGAAATAATTGAAAATAGTTTTAAGTAAACCATTTTCATTTCTTTATAAGGTTAAAATGGCCTTTTCTTTGGGCTTGTAGGTGGAAAAAGTTGTAAGATGTTTCAAAAGACTCACGACCTCTTTTTTCTCAATATTTTTATATCTCTAAGTTTGGCTTTTTTATCATTGCAATATGATCCCATGCTATGTAATGATCGATGATCATGATAATTTCACGTTTGAGTAAATCGAACGCGTGAAAAAAAGAAAGGGAAAAAGAAGAAGGAAAAGGGTTCTTCCGGTTCCTCCCGGATGTTGATCTCGAACGGTACAGTTCTCGAGAACAAGGGACCATTGCGCGAAACCCAGAAAGTCGAGGGATGAATCTGCAAAGCGGGAAATGGGGAGGGGGGGAGGAAGCGAAAGGGACTTTCATGGGAAGTGACGTGGACGTGATCATATTCAAATATATACATGTGGTCGGGACTCCCAAAATATCTCCTCTCTCAGTCCGAGGCGGGTGGGGCCGCGCAGTCCCACGACCACAATCCCAGCCGGTTCTCTCCCCCTCTCCTTCGACTTCAAAGTTCAGCAAAGACAAACCAGGATTCTCCCTCTACCAAGAGTTTAAAGAGACCCTCCGGCGACCGCCACGTGTCGCGCCTCGACCTCCCCCTCCCCTCCGCTTCCCTGTCGTCCTCGCCATCCCCGAATTCGTTTATTTTCCGGGAATATTAGGATAGCTTGCTTATTTTCCGTTTCCGATAATGCCCTCGCGCTTCTAGAATGGTCTAGCTAGCGAAGTTCAATTGGTCGATCCTTCCTCGGTTGGCTCTTATCTTCTACTTCTTTTTCTTTCTTCTTTTTCTTAATGTGCAATTGTTTTGTAAAAAATAAATAATTAGATAAATATTTCTTCGAAATTAATCACCTATCTTAGTCGAAATAGATAGTCAATGAAATTTTTCATTATTCGTAACATTTTAGTTTAAATATTTGTATAAATGATGAAAATAATTTTTATTCTTTTATTTTCGTATTTTTTAAATTATTAGAGTTTACCCTAATGATCATTATTCTCATAAAGAAGGAGAATGCAGGAATCCTTATTTTTTAAGGAGATTGGGATGATAATGATTTGATTTTAGATATAAATTTCTACTTCCACACCTTATAGAAAGTTGGGATGATCAAACAAAATTACATTTTGCTTTTATGGAAAGAATAAGAGTCAAAGTAGAAGAATAATGATCATCCCAACTAGAAAAAAAATAAAATTACATTTTGCTTTTATTTTTGAGCGACACCTCTTGCCTTGATTGTTAATTAATTACCCGTTACCACGAGATAGAAATCATTTTAAATCTGAAGAAATTAGTTAGGTTATTGGCATATCTTGATTAGGTGATTGGACATTGTAACTCGCCCTCAAAGTACATAGCAACTGATAATCGATCGAAAATTTCATGTAAATTCGAAAGGCGGCGACCTCCTCTGGAGTGTCAAAATCGAAATAAACTCGTCTTTGATGGGCATTTCGCGGAGAAATCCAAAAAAGTAAGTGGAAGGCGTGAGAGCCTTCTCCTACACATCTTCTTGTCTTTCTTTTCTTGTCAAAATCCACTGGCCGAGACCGCCATCCATCATCCATCACACGTTCGTCCACGAGCTCTTTGATTTGCTTTGGAATCCAAAAGCCCCCCGCGGCGGCTATACCCATCATTTTTGTGTGGCTGCGGATCGCTCGCCGAAGCGGTGGTGGGGCCCCCCCCTGGGGTCAACAGTAAACGGCGTCGCGGCAGATTCCAGCCTCAGTTGCGTCGCGACTGGTGGTGATGGAGCGGTTAGGTAAAGGAAATATCTCTCATCCCCTTCTCTCTCTTTTTTTATTATTTTTTTGGGAAATATCTAAGCAAATCCTGATGACGTGTCGTAAAACGAGCGGCAATCCGACGTGTCGGAATTTGAGGATGCCGTTCGCGAGCCTGGAATCGCGGACGCGTGTCGCTGCCTTCTTTTCGAGGTTTCCATTAACATCACGGGATTAAGTTGGATGATAACTTAAATAACCGTTAAGAATTCGACACGTCCGTGGTGGAAATGATTCTCCGGCGGACCTCAATTCTTATCCTACTTCGACGGTTATTTATCGCTTTCAACGCATTTTGATCGAAAAGAAGTATTAAATACGCAACAATTACTAATAACTAAAAAGGGGAGACTTAAATTTAATAAAAGAAGTTATTAAGTCCAATAAAAAGACTTAGAACATGTTTGGTAACCAACCAAACGATGATAATTTATATTCTTTTGTTATTGGGAGTAGGTTTGGAACAGAAATTCGTTTATTAAAATTTTTGTTCCCGGGAACAAATTTGTTCCAAGGAATAGATTTGGAACGGAATCAAAAATAAAATAAAAAATTGCTTCTTGTTTCCGACAACAACCTTAAGAATTAGTTTTTTTTTCCTTTCTTCTTTTTCTCTTCTCTTTCTCTTTTCTTCTTCTTCCTCCCTCGGCCTACTACCGCCCCATCGCCGCCCATCGAACACCGTCGCTAGTGCCGATGATGGCCAGCGAGTGGCTAGGCGAGGTCCGGCGAGCTCGCCTGGCCACCGATAAGCCTCGTCGGCCCACCACTGGGGCGGTGTCAGCTTGGCTGGGCGAAGCCGGCCTGGCGGTGGACAGGCGAGGCCAAGCCTCACCGATGGCTGGGCAAGCTCGGCCTCGACTAGAGCCTCGCCAAATCTGGCCGAGGCTGACTCGCCCAGCCATGGTGAGGCCGAGCTCGACCAGCTCACGACGAGGCTCACGACCCAGCCTCACCATGACTTGGTGTCACCGGCTGTCGGCGAGGGTGTCGACCCTCGTCTGGCCGATTGCCGGCCGCCGGCGATCTATTAAGGAAAAAAGAAATGAAAAAGGGAAGGAAAAAAAAAGAAAATTATATTTAAATCATTAAAAAATTATAAGAAATTATTTTGGATTAGAAATTTTCAGGTTTACCAAACACATTTCTATCCCAAGAATAAAAATTTTGGACAATTACTAAACACTTTCAAATGCTTATAAATTGTTATTGGGAGTAGAATAAAAAAGAATCATTTCTAAAGATAAACCGTTATTGGGAAAGTAGTCATTACTGTCATTAAAAGTGTCAAGCCATGCTTGGGTAAATGGTTAATTTCACAAAAAATCTCAAATTAATACACCTCATGCCATATTTCCAAAATTATTTTTGTACCGCAAAGGATCTCAAATTAGTGCACTTATTACAAACCTACCATATGTTAGCTTTCATCTAATATCCCCATTGTATTGTTGAAGTGAAAATACACATTGCAAACAACTTAGATGATCAACACGTGATGTGAATTCAATAAGAAATTAGAACAATCTTTTGGCCAATGAGGGCATTTCCCTCGCCCGTGGCCGATGAGGCTAGGGTTAGAAAAAGCATAAAATAAAATAAAATAAGTAAAATTTTCAATTTTTTTTTTTTGTCAAAGTCAATGTTTATCATGCCATGTAAAACCATCATGATTCATATTAACAATTCCTAATCAAAATTGGTCGGATAAACTCAATTGACAAAACATCAAAATGTTTAGGGTTTAATTGATAAAATTATAAGGTTTATAACCGAATTGGTAAAAATGTAATAGATTTAAGATTTTTTTGACAATTTTCTTTTTGGACTACTTAAGCACACACTTTAACGAATAGTACACGGAGGCCTAAAGTTTGTCCATGTCATCCTCTTATCAACTCCTATGAACACGATAGCTCTAATTAACATGATTCGAAGCTTCAAATGTTTAATTAAAAGTTTTAATTGGTGATTGGAAACTATGCACATGATCGAGGATTAGAAATGTACTTTATCTTTTTAATTTGTTCCATAAAAAATGAATAATTGGAGAAGTATTTTCTTAAAAATAATTACTCATGTCGCTTGAAATAGTGAGTTAGTGAAAAATGTTTTATTATTGATAATAATTTATGTATTGTCATTTTTATGAACAACGAAATTATTTTTTATCTATTTATTATTGTAAACAATACGAGAGGCGCAACCTTGATTATTCTACTCAAATTCTTAAACTTGTATAATGTTGTCAACCAAATCACTTCCACTAAGGCTTCGTTGGTTTCATGGAAAACATTTTTATTATTTTCTGATGTTTGGATTGCTTAGGAAAACAAATCAACAAAAAACTTATGCGTAAATTCAAAAAAAAAATGATTTTGATTTCATTTGTTTCATGGAAAATGAATTATTTGAAAAAAAAATTATGAAAATGATTGATTGTATCACTTAAAATAATTAATCAATGAAAAATATGTTTACCATCGAAAATAAATTATGTTTAAATTTCTCGCATATAATGAAAATATTTTTCGTTCATTTATTTTTTAAAGAGATATAAACGATTATTTTCTATGAAGATGTTTTTGGATCAATCTTTTTTGTGAAATAAATTGATTAAAAAATTAGAAATCATTTTATAAAATATAATTAGAGATTGACATTTTAACTCTAAACTTTGCACTCTGTAAAGAACCAATGCACATTCCTAGCAATAGACTTGAGTCTAAAGGCAAGGGCCACATATGCTAATATTGAGGCCAAGCCTGCGTAGAAAGAGGCTGAACTTGGGACCCAAGTGCCCGAGAGCTAGGGATTTGGGTCCACAACCCTAGTGTCCATGCATGGCTCTCCAGTTGTCCATGCACAAGTTAATGACGCCCAAATAGTGTATGTTTATTTATGAAAATCAAATTAGATTTTCTTTATCAAATGATGGAAAGTTAATTTCCAATTCATCTCTAGGTTTTAGCTAAGT
This sequence comes from Angophora floribunda, assembly GCA_014182895.1. NCBI lineage: Eukaryota > Viridiplantae > Streptophyta > Magnoliopsida > Myrtales > Myrtaceae > Angophora > Angophora floribunda. Next base: position 20,429,093 of record CM024710.1, read on the forward strand.
ATTGGAAAAACATTATCATTTTTCAAGAAAATGACTTTTTGAATAATATTTTTAAATAATGTCACATTTTCTACCCAAAAAAGAGGGTTAAAGGGTGTGTATTTGTTATGACAATAAATGATTTGAAACATATTTCATACATTTTTATCGTTTATAATAATATTTAAATATGAATTATTATCGATAATGAAAATATTTTTCTTAATTAATTACTTCATGTAATATAAACAATTATATTTTAAGAAAATATTTCCAAAATTTTTTTTTTTTATGCAAAACAAACGGCCTAAATCCAACTTATGTTCTTGAGACATGAGTGAGCTGGAGAAAGTCCTTTGCCATATCATATTATTCACAAAGGATGGAGCTAAGAATCTCATACTTGAATTTAGGATGTGATCTTGAATAATGAGATTTCTTGATACTAATAACAAACTCAAAATTTTTATATCAAAGCCCATGTTGATTTCAATGAATGTTTAAATTCAAATAGAAGTGGATTTCGAGTCGGATGAATTTGAATTAGAAAAATTCATGCACATTCATGTACTTGGACTAGACAAATTATAAGTTTCAAAATTAAATTGCTCTAATTCAAGGACCAAAGTTAATTGATCAATTATTAATTTTGTTATAAACTTTTCAATGTTTTGACGAGAAGTTGTTAAGACGATTGGCAACTTCTCCTCTAAGTTCTTTACCAATATGGACTGAAATAAAATTGTCGTAGTAGTTGCGGACACGGACTCTATGGGCATCTTCTCCCGACTGGGCCCGATACGACGAGTCGTAAAGGTCCCGACGCTTCCTCGACGGCCGTGACCGCTGCACGGTGGCCGCCTCCCCCATGGACGCGCCCTTCGCCGCCAGGCGCCCGCCGCCGTCAGCTCCGGAGCCCAGCTGCGCCTCCTCTCATCACGCCGGCGCCGTATTCAGGCTCCTCTGCCCGGCGCCGAAGGCTGGCGGCGTCGTTTCGGGGTCGCGCGACCACGCCGGCGCGAGAGTTCGCGTCCTCGAAGAGCCTCCCTCGGCTTCCTCGCGCGACGATCGGGTGGTCCTCATATCCTCCGCCGAATGCGCCACCGCCAGCTCGAACCTGACCGAACCCGAAGACAGGAACAATCCGGCTCCGGATTCTGAATTGAGCGGGGGTTTCGGTGCGAGCTCGAATGTAGGAAAACGCGAGGAGCTGTCCCCAGCTCAGCGAGCTTTAGTTAGGGTTTTTGAGAAGATAGTTTCAGCGGAACGAAATAGGGTGGATGACGGCGCATCGAGTGATCCGAGCCACAGTTCGAGTCCTCACGAGAGTGGGAGTGGCAGGGGTTTCGTGGCGTGTAGGATGTTGGCGCGGAGTGATCAGGTGGATCGTCAAGTTCTTGAGAGAATTGAGAGCATTAGGCATGAGAGTGGGGCTTCCATCACTGTATTGCCCTTGGATCATCAATCCTTTGCCTCTTCCAGAGACGAATTGATAGAGGTGCTGCTTGTTCCTGTTCTAGCCACTTATAAATGCTTGCCTGTATGATTGCATTTACACTTTGATTGTGCTGCTTGCAAATTCTTAGAGCTCCTTATTCTTGTATATTATCTAAATTTGCCAAACCCTTTGCTTTTGTAAGTCGAATGTCGCGGACGTTTGGGTGATAATGAATTTGCATTCTAACACATTTGGTAGGTTTTAATATTGATGGGGTGCGGATGAGGAGTAAAGAAAAAGGTGCTCGACTTTGCTCTTACTATGTAGTTTTATAGAGCTCCGTATGCTCACATACCATCTACATTTGCTGAACCCTTTGCTGTTGTTGTAAGTCGAATGGCGCAGACATATGGGTGATAACGAATCTTCATTCTGACACATTTGGTAGGTTTTAATATTGATGGGGTGCGGGTGAGGAGTAAAGAAAAAGGCACTCAATTTTGCTCTTGCTGTATAGTTTCATGGAGCTCCTCATGGTCACATACCATTTAGATTTGCTGAACCCTTTGCTGTTGTTGTAAGTCGTATGTACAGACATTTAGTAGATTTTAATATTGATAGGGTGCGGATGAGGAGTAAAGAAAAAGTTGCTCAATTTTGCTCTTACTATGTAGTTATGACTGTAAATGTGCCCAAGGGTTAGGGATAGATGTTTATGGAAGTGAAAACAAACATCAATTTGCAAGTTTAGTATTCTTAAATGTGTCAATTTTGTTGGCTACTGTAGCTTTTTGTACAATTGAATGAGTTAGGCTTAATTAGGATTCTGAATTTTAACACCTTGGTAGTTAATAAACTGGCAGTTTTGTTGTTTCTTTTTGTATTTGCATAATGTGCAGAAAGGCAGTTGAGAAAGAAGTGTCTCAAGTTTTGATTTTGTTACTCTATGATTGAAGTATGGGCAATGCTGGACAAGTATTGATAATTAACCTTTTCTACTGTTTGGAGATAATGACAAAGTTGTGCACAAGTTTAATCTTCTTCTGAGATATCTTGTCTTGGATCAGCTGTAAAGTTAGGAGCTTTAAATAAACCACTGGAAATATGTGGTGTGGATGTGGGAAAATTGTGAATGTCACTTGGAAGTAATGGGAATGGTCACTTAATCTTGCATTTCTTGTTGGTTAATAATGAAACTTCTTTTTTTCCTGTTTAATCTCTCAAGTTAGATAGGTTCTTCCCTGTGCTTTCTCTCCTTACTGGTCACAAAATCAACTACTTTGAAAAATCTTACTGGCAATGATACGGATTATGTTTTACAGCTTGAGAAAATAATGAGAGAAGTATTGCCAACAAAGATGAACTAAGCATGAAAATTGAAGCATGCCACATTGAAGCATTTTGGTAAGTTTGTTGAAGGAATCATGGCAAATTAAGTATGTCATGATAAAAATTGGGTATTGAGTTATGTGACTGTTAATAAAGTATACCACGTTAACGGTATTAGTCTGAGATGTGGGAGTAGATTATACCAATACAGTACAAGTAAAATGGCCTTTTCCTCTTGTTGTATGCAGCTGAGATGCGATTGACTTTTGTCTCTCTGTATAATTCGTGGCTTCTCATTAAATAGTCCTTATATGGTAATTACTGTACCCATGTGTCTTAATTATAATAATCCGATACAGATTACAGGAAAATTCTCGGCCGTGAAGAAAGCACTTCTATCTCTTTCAAGTTGTCTTCAGGAAAACCCTAGGGCTGATTCAGCCAACTCAGGTGCCACAGCCGCCAAAGCTTCAGGAAGTTTGCCTTCAACATCTTCTCATATGGATCCTTTTCATAAAGAGGGCCATCATTCTGGACGACATGCTGCGGATCATCTATCCATCGGTTATCCTCCTTTTTCTGGGCCTGAGGTCATCGGAGCCAACCGTAGGATGGTGGTGGAAGAGGAGATCATCTTTAAACTGCTATGCCAGCGAGAAAAAGTTGGCAGTGTGATTGGTAAAGGTGGTTCTGTAGTTCGTGCCATGCAAAATGAGACTGGCGCTTTTATCAAAGTTGCTGATGGTTCGCCAGATTCAGATGAGAAAGTCATTATAATTTCAGCACGAGAGGCATGTTCATCCTATTCTATAGTTGAAATCTGTTTACTGTATTTTCCTTGTGAGCCCTCTTTCTTAGATTTTTTTTTTTTTCAGTTTCAGTAATAATTTGTTAGATGTTCTACATCAACAAATATCACACCTTATTCAACTAAGTGGAGTCTGCAGATTCTTAGATGTTTTATGATCTAAAATATTTATCTCATGAATGCTCTTGAATGAGCGTGCATCTATAGCATATCTTCCTTATGAGAAACATATGTGGTGATATAAGGAATGTAGGATATATGGTCAAATAATTGCTTATATCTTGTGGAGCCGTGGTTTTTGAGAACTAAAAAACATGGTCAAAGTTATCAACTGATTATTTTGCTGTGGCTGAAACTATAATGGTGACTGGTGAGGACTTCATCTGGTATGTTAGTGTAAAACCTGCAATCGTGGGCAGTCCTAGATTTAAACTCTTTTCCTGCAACTTTCTTGCATCTCTCTGGATTTAGAGAGGAAGGATTGTGATCATGTCAGCTGCATCTATTTTATTCCAAGTTTGTCAAAGACTTACCTTTTCTTTCTCATCCTTCATTGCAGAACTCAGAGCAGATACGTTCAGCTGCACAGGATGCTGTCATGCGCGTGCATCACAGAATTACAGAGATTGGATTTGAACCTGGAGTTGCAGTTATTGCTAGGCTTCTTGTGCCTTCACAGCAGATAGGCTTCTTGGTGGGTAAAGGAGGTTTTTTTATCAATGAATTGAAGAGGGCTACTGGTGCCAGTATACGAGTTTTTGTGAAGGAACATTCTCCAAAGTTTGATTCGCACTATCATGAGGTTGTGCAGGTAATGTGTGACTGTTGACTCCACCAATCTGCTAGTCTCGTTTCCCCTTTATCACGGAAATGTTAAAAGTGTTGTGCTCTTGAATCTAATCCATAGTGTAAATCTGCCTGATTTTGCTAGGTAAGATCATCGATTTTTCCATCCATCAGTTGATATTCTGGAGGAGTTGTTCATAGGTATTGAATTAATGCAGCTTATGATGTTGAAAGCTGGGTGGTTTTTGGCAGGTCGTGGGAAACTTGCATTCTGTACAAGATGCTCTGTTTCATATAACTGGCAGAATACGTGAGACCATATTCCCGATGAAATCCCCACGTTCAAACTTTGCTGCCCCACCACACTTGCCTCCCTTCAATGAAATGCCACCCCCATTTTCCAGGCCGAGGCATAACCCACAGTCTCCAGGCCGTTACCCACATTCTCCAGGCCGTTATCCACACCCTCATGGCATGGACCGTCCTATCCCTCCCCCGCCACCCTTTGATTTACAGCCTCCATTTCCTCATGGAGTGGACCGGAGCATTCCACCTAGAGAGCATATTCCGCATCCTTATGGGGGTGACAGACCAGCTTATGGTCCTCCATTTGACAGACCAACTTCACCAAGAATGTGGACTCCACAAGTATGTTATTTGTACCTTTTGAAAAAGCCTATGTGCCCTCAATAAACTTGTGAATGAACAAGATTTATCCATCAAATCTTACATTTGGAATTGGTTTCTGTTGGTTGGAGTTATTTTAGGGTTTCAGTGGCAGTCATCCTAGGGGAATGCCTGATTTTGGTTCTGGTAGGGCTCCAGGAAGCTGGCATTTTGGAAGGTAATGCTCCTTTTCTTTGTTGCTTGCTCAAATACCAACTGAATGCGTCTGCCTGATATATTAAACTAGATGGTGAAACTAGATGGTGAATGAATTTAAGTAATGCAGAAACAGCAAAATGTAGACTACTGTAGTCAAGTCTGCAGGGACTTAAATCCCATATTTTTGAACTTGACTGCAGTTTTGAGGCACATGTCTGGGACACTTGATGGTCATGTGTGATGTTTGGATTGCTGTGTTCAAAAAGTTATCCCTGTTTATGTTTTAGTCTGATCCTGCCGGCTCTGTTAATGAATCTCTACAATCAGTGGAAACCCAGGCCCCATGCCAACGAGCACATCGGTTGAGATTGTGATCCCGCAGAATTTGTTAGGGCATGTACATGGAGAGGATGATAGCAATCTGAATCAGATCAGACAGGTAAGCAGATGTTTAAGTCATGTGAATAAGATTATATTTATTGCGGCCTCAAGGACCCTTGGTGATCACAGGTTTCAGGTGCGATGGTGGACATTCACGATCAAAAGCATGGGGCTTCTGAAGGTGTTGTCGTGGTGTCTGGAACAGTCGACCAAGTCCGAGCTGCGCAGAGCCTGGTCCATGCTTTCATTTTATGCGGACAGACATCCTGACTCCGTTCAGGTTGAGTTTGGCGAAAGCCAAGCATGGGAAATGTCTCCAAAACGGAGCAGTTGTGCATCTCATCAAGCAAATTGCAGATACTGCTTGGTTTGGGATTGTTGTCATTGATAGGGTTATTTGCTGTTTATTCACATCGTAAAACATTTGGAAGAGGTGTCTTTGCTCGTCGATGTAAATGATGGCCGGGACGTTTGGTTGTATCCAGCAACCGGCTCCATGCTCGAGTACGAACTTTCTTCTTTTCCCCTGCCCTGTGTTCCGTTCCATTTCACGGGCAGAACTAAGCAACATGAAGTGATTAGGAGATCTGAGGTTCTGCATGAGATTGGTCGAACCAGACGATCACAACGCATCGAGCGCTCATGCAACCAAGACACTGACTTCCAAAGTCCACCTATCCCCAGGACCCCGCCGTTCGCTGAGAATGAGACGCGGCAGTGGTTGGGTTGCCGTCCAATACAGGGCGAGAAGAATCGGCCCAACCCCAACGCGTTTGACGAGTAAGAGTTAAAGGATGCTATATCTGGCGGACCTTGACTCGGACTTATTCTTCGCAGAAATTTTATCGTCAAAGTCGTTGTTCTTTTTTCAGAAAATTATAATTATTACTATGGAAAAGCTCCCTCTAAATGATCATTGCACTCCCGCATTTCGCAACAAATAAAAATTAAACACCTAAAAAATTGAGCTCGCTAAATCATTATGATTTTCATTTGTTTTTATCGTCCTCTCGGCTGTCCCTCTCGCAAATAAAAAAATTGGCATCGGAATTAATTTTCATTTTGCAAAAAAAATTAAGACGAGGAGGTAATTTTGTGATTAACGGTGACGGAAGAGACCATATCCAAGGAAGTCTACTTTCTTAACAAATCCGACCCCGACATGTCCCAAGTTGCAGTAGGCAGGCACGATGGTTAAAAATCAAGAACAGATGATAATCAGTAAGTTCGACAATGTTTACCATCCAGTCTTCTCGCTGTTAGTCCAAAATCATCTTTTTTATTCTCTTCTTCCGGGAGGGATTCAGTCGTTCCTCTCTCTCTCTCTCTCTGTGGGACAGGGACCGAAGCATCTCCCTCCTAGATCTGGACGCAGACAAAATTTCTATGTTCTCTCTCTCTCTCTCTCTCCTCTGCTTGTTTTCTCCGTCCCCAGTTACATCGTTTGCCTCCGCATTTAAGCTTAGATCCAATTAATCTGTGATTGCCTATGTACTGAGGCGATCGCACGGTTTCCCTTTTTACTTTTTTGGGTTTTCTTTTTCCCTCTCCCGGATTCTTGCTCTTCGATTATTTCTCAATTCGCCACGCAAAGATCCTTCCTTTGCTGGAAATTACGACGACCCAGAAGCTCTTTTCTTCGGTTTGGTCTTAAAGCTCGTCGCTTTCGTTCGGATGGTTTCTGATACCGAGTCGTGAATCTTGGAGGTAGTTTGAGTGTAGTGTGCTTGTGTGGAGTTCGAGATCTGGCCGGTAATTAGATGGCTAAGGCCAGATCGTCGTCGTCGTCGTCGTCGAGCGGGTGGAGGTACTGTAACCCCTCGTATTACTTGAAGAGGCCCAAGAGGTTGGCTTTGCTCTTCATTGCCTTTGTTTGCGTCTCTATGGTTGTGTGGGATCGCCAGACTCTTGTCAGGGAACACGAGGTACTCACGACTTGGCTCCTCAATTATCGTCTGTTTAACTCAATTATCGTCTCTTTAGCTGACTTGTGGAAAAATCCAACTGCTTCAAGTGCTTAGGCTAATGCTTTCGGCTTCGACATGGATGCTACATACAATTAAGACTGCCAGATCTTTCAATGGGTTTTTGTTCCTTTTACTGGATACTCTTGTTCATCTTGTTAGGGAATTACAAACATATTGAGGTGCGAAAATGAGGTTGTATTTAGGGTGTTAGATTTAGTGCTTAATGAGAAAAAGGAGCGAGGTTTGCCTTTGACCAATGGAGCAACTGATGATGAACCCGTTGGCCTAGTACTTACTGTAGTAGATGAAACAGGAACAGATGTCTAAGCTCCTACAAAATGGGAGATGTCTCCTTTATCACGAAGCTTTTTTTTGAACAAACCAACGCAATTAATTGTAGTGTAACGGTTTTGTATCCATCCCTCTATGCAATCACTCACAAGTGTTCCTTGGTGGCCATTGGGTAGGTGATCTGTATATGAGTGAATATCTCCGGGCAATCGTGCTGATAAATGACTAATAAGAATAGCATATGAATGACTGTCTTGCTATTAACATGTGCAATCTTGTGCTGATTGTGTTTTCTATCCTTAAACTTCACTAGCTTTCTTCTACATAAGGCATTCGAAGTGGGAATTAACTACTTCTGTAAATGAGCTTACGGCCAGTGATCATTATGCTGGCTGCTGCTTTGTGCTGTAAAGGTACAGATGTCCACCGTGGGCTGGATTGGGTGGTAGACTCAAGTTCGTCCCATTTGGCAAATGGAGAAAGTTCTTTTAAGGCATAATTTCTGTAGAGCTAGCTGTTGTCACAGGATGAGCTGGCCACACTTCTAAAGTATTTAGGTTTCTGTTGCAGATCATAAGAGTCAGTAAATTGACAAGTGCCTCCTTCATGGAAGGCTTATTATGGTCTATATCACCTAAAAACTGTTAAAACGGAGAGATAAGTACTAATCAAAGAAAAGCTTGGACAAATTCCTTCTAGCTTATCACATGATTCACATCCAATCTTGCCTTTGTTACATTTAAGTAGATTAGAGAACTTTTGGTTGGCACGTAGTGCCTTTTCACTAGAAAGATTGATTGTTCTTTTTTTCCTCTTGGACATCCATAGCACTTCACAGTGTGATGCATCAGTAATTGAACATTTCATTCTTTTTGAGATGGCTGATAGCGCAATGATACAATGGAGAACTGTGTTTGAAATTGAACAATGTGCAAATTTCCTGTTTTCCCACAATGAAATAATCTCCTGTCCTGCTGTGTGTTGAAACTCATTTTTAGAATTTTATTGTAGAATGATTGTAATTCTGTTTTGCAGGTAGAAATTATAAAGTTAAATGATGAAGTAACGGAGTTGCAGAATCTGGTAAGATTTTTAATTGCTAAGGCTTCATATTGTCGGCCACCTTTGGATCCCATTATTCTAGTTCTCTCTCTCTCTCTCTATATATCTTTGCAGCATGATAAACATAGTTTGCGATCATAGTTCTGCAGGTTTTCTTTATTGAAATCTATAAACTTGTGATCCATTATTTAATGAAGCTTGTGAGTTGGAGAGAAACACCTAAGTGTTTCTTAACTTTTAATTGTACCTGATGTTTTCTCTCTCTTTCTCTATTTAAATCTTCCACCCTTTAAGAAACCCCCAACTCTCAAAAAAGAAAAAGAAAAAGAGCTACAGCTGAATCTCCTGGGACATTGCACTTTGCTCTCTGGCGCATTCTTGAATATTGAAATGACATTACTCTGTGAAATATTTAGGGTAGGATATACGTTGCCTGACTTTTAATTTCTGTTTTCAGGTGGAAGAGTATAAATCTAAACATGGAGATGCAATTGAGAGACACAAAGATAGCGATTCATCCAAGAAATCGTCTCTTCCAGTTGATCCCATTGACGATGAACGAAGGGAGAAAGTGAAAGAAGCTATGCTCCACGCATGGAGCTCATATGAGAAATATGCGTGGGGTAATGATGAGCTTCAGGTATGCAGTGTATTATGATGGTCAAAAAGAGATTAGATGAATGAACTGAGTAAATTTTTCCTTTTATTAGTGGCCAACTTTCGACTGACCAGCAAGTTGCCCTATGTTTCATGTAACATTTGTTGTTGTCTATGCATATATTTTAATTACAGACGTGCCATGAATTACTTGCCCATGCTGTTTTTGTTGTTGTCTTTTTCTTGGATACTTATTTTCAATTTTTTGCTTTTCTTCTTTTGCAGCCACAGACAAGGCAAGGAGTGAACAGTTTTGGTGGCCTTGGTGCAACCCTTGTAGATTCCCTTGATACACTGTATATTATGGGACTGAAAGAGGAGTTTCAAAGGGCAAGAGAGTAAGTTTTAACTTCAATCAAGTGCCTTGTGATGGTTACCTTCTATCATGGAGTGCAGTGCATGTGTCCAATTCAAATTTTGTAATTATAGAAGGAATCCTGCTGTTTAAGGGGAAATATAGCTCATGATTTAGTGGGTGTATTGTGTTTTGGTGATTATCTATGAATGTTGAGCTAATGACATCTGTTTGATGCGTCACTTTTCCTTTTGACAAATTTGTGATTCTACCTTTACACATCTTCGTTGAAGGTTAATTTTAGTTGCCACTTGTTGCAGTTGGGTTGCAAATACGTTGGATTTTGACAAGGATTACGAGGCTAGTGTTTTTGAGACAACCATAAGGTTACTTTAGAAGGTTTCTTTTGTGTTCATTTAAGTCATCTTTATTCAATAACAGAAATGCATTCTATTTGTTGGAAGCAAAGGGCATATCGATAGCGCTTCTGCTGATACATGACTCCTTTAGGGTTGTAGGCGGACTTCTGAGTGCTTATGACCTTTCAGAGGATAAAGTTTTTCTAGAGAAGGCTAGAGATATTGCTGATAGGCTTCTGCCTGCATGGAATACACCCTCTGGGATTCCATACAATGTTATCAACTTGGCACGTGGGAATGCACATAACCCTGGATGGACCGGGGTAAGCTTTTATTTTGTTTTTTCCATTGAATTTGTAGAAGTTTTCAAGTCTTTTGTAAGTACCTTCTATTTTACTTTTGCTTTTTCCATGAGTTAATGTATCAAAGAAGAAAAGGAAGGATTTCTCAGGGAGTAGATACACATTTTACCTAATCAAATTGTTTGGAACCATTATGTTTTAACATGCTTTAAAACCAATCATTGTCTGTTGAAGTCTTTTGATCCGTTCCTTCTGCTGCTTATTTTCTCTGTTTTTGTTCATATTTTTTCGATGAAAGTTAATAATCCTTGCTTTTTTAGTCGATTGGGGTGTTTTGTTTACTGAAGTTACTAGTTAGGCCCTCTGCCAGTTTACTCCATGGGATGCATTCATTATAGTTGGCTTCACACCTGGGAGGTTGATCTGATTGGTTTGCGTTCCGTATGCTTTCAGGGCAACAGTATCCTGGCCGATTCTGGCACAGAACAGGTGGAGTTCATTGCTCTTTCTCAGAGAACAGGAGATCCAAAGTATCAACAGAAGGTATATTCATGATATTTGTAAGACATATGTTAGTGATAGGTGAAATACTTCCACATTATGTGCTCATATAAGATTACAAAGAGCCAGGTGCGCGTGTATGCTGGCCAGTGGATGGCTTATTATTTCTTCTGAAGCTTCTATCTGCGCTCATCGTAAGGATCTTCAAGGATGAAGAAGAGTTTCTTTATCTAACATTTTATACATCGTTTTGTGCTAAAGTATTTCTATGTGTCTGTTTGTGAAATTATATTTTTGTTGGATTTCGTGATGATTGAAAGAAACTTCTATCATCTGATTTACTTGAGATCTGTTCCTTCAGAATGGTTTTGTTGGTGTTATCCATGATCATTAAGAAGAGAAAGATAGAGCATATCTTTTGTTCTTTCCTTTTTTCATGTTAAACTATGGTTACTTTTCAAATAGATAATATGTTGATGTATCAGGTGGAGAATGTCATATCCGCAATTAACCGAACCTTTCCAGATGATGGTTTGCTGCCCATATACATTAATCCTCATAGTGGAACATCTTCTTATTCAGCCATAACCTTTGGTGCCATGGGGGATAGGTACTAACATTATGCGATGATTATGATCTCATGTTACCGTTTCTTTTCACAAACATGATCTTGTACAATCAACTTCAAGCTTCTAATGAACCTCATTTGGAAATTACTATGTTTTGGCACTGAATTTGAAAGGGCATTTTAGTAGCCCAGCAGCGAGTCAATGACTTGGTTGAAATTCTTTCTGCAGCTTTTATGAATATTTGCTCAAAGTTTGGATACAAGGGAATAAAACTGCAGCTGTGAGGCCTTATAGGTGAGAACTTTTAGTCGCTTCATATAGTTTGGTGTATACTTCATGCTCGCTTATAACCACAAGGTATTAGTTGGCTTGTATCTTTTACAGTTTTTAATTAATGATGTGACCTTCACCAAACTTGCCTGCGAAACTTAACTTTTTCTCGCCTGAATGCTTAAAATTGTATGCACCACCCAGTTGGTAAAGAGGAAGATCTCTGTTTTCTATGTGTCGACCCTGCTTTGTGAGTAATTTAATCTCTCTCTCTGTTTTTTTTTTTTTTTTTGGGAGAACTAATCACTTATGTGGTGAGATGTTCCGTTAGTATCATCTGACCATCACCTTTAACTTTTCTTGGTAGATTTCACAATAAGTGTGGTGATATAATCTTATGCTGTCCTTATGTTATGTCAATGGTTTTGAGGATTTCCTAATTGCCAACTTGACAAGATGTTCCTTGAGCATTATTTACCCTTGCCTTTAGTTTTTAGCGGTAGATGCTATATTGACTATGGTGACATAATTTTTGTCATCCTTTGACAAATGAACCTTTAATTGCATAAAATCTGTTTTTAATTAAAAAAAAAAAAAAATATGTTTTTAATTCTCTGCAGAAGGCTTTCCTGAAAATTGCAGAGTATATGTGTTGGTAAGCTCTGAAATGGTGCGCACTAGTCATAAAGAGTTGGTTTTTAGTGGGTTGCATGTATCAGAAGTGGCTTACTATTGACATAGTCTAGAGCACCTAAAATGGTACTTTTGTTTGAGGATAAGATCTTTCAGACTCGCTCACTGCAGAAGTTTCGGTCTTTACTGTTTGATTGTGGGTAAAAAGTCAGATGTTTGTTTTCTGATTTGGCTAAAAAATTACTTCACCAATAACTTGTTTCCTTGTGTTCTACTTGTTTTCTTTTTTGTTTATATTTCAGATATGATTTTCCTTTTTCCTCTGAGTTGAATTGTGTAGCAAGTTTAATAACACATTGACAATTATAATAGCTTTGGCTATATCTCTTATTAAGTTTGGTGGAAAAATGGGAAGCAGGGAAATGTGGGAAAGATCAATGAAAGGTCTTTTGAGCTTGATTCGGAAAACAACACCATCTTCTTTCACCTACATCTGTGAGAAGAGCGGGCACTCTTTAACTGACAAGGTGATATATGGTTCTCATACCTGCATTGCTGCATTGATTTATGTCCATGTAACTTAGTTTTGGGTGATTAATATATTGATCAGTATACTTTCACATGCTCAAGATTATTTTATTCTCTTTAACTTGTTTTCCAAATGGATGTAGATGGATGAACTAGCGTGCTTTGCCCCAGGTATGCTGGCTTTAGGATCATTTGGATATGGCCCAGAGGAGTCGCAGAAGTTTCTGACGCTCGCAGAAGAGGTAGTGGCGTAGCACTAATTATGTAGATGAGAAAATGTAACAATTCTTTTGTAGATATCATCCTGGTTAATGTTGCAATTGTTTTTGTGCAAACTATGTACACATTCATAAATGCTCCAGATATTGTGAGGCTAACCTTTTAGGCCTAGAGCATTAAATGTTACGGAACTAACAGATGAGCCATAGTATAGGATTCTTGTATCCGCAACAAAAATATACGAATCTCATCATCTGCGACCAGGTTTTATGGTGAATGAAATGTATTAGGGTCTGTATATGGACAGGAAATCAAATAATTGTTTTTGTATGGGACACAAGTGAAACTCAATGCATGTCATTTTGATCATCCACATCCATGATTGTGTTGCTTTATGGAGTCTGATTAAATCCTTTTGATGCAGCTTGCGTGGACATGCTATAACTTCTATCAGTCCACTCCAACAAAATTGGCGGGTGAAAACTACTTCTTTCATGCTGGGCAGGTTAGTTGGCTTTTTAGTGAAATTGCTGCTTTCGTAGGATATTCTGGAGCTTTCTTTAACATATGTTGTGACTTACAGGACATGAGTGTGGGTACATCATGGAACATACTCAGACCAGAGACAATTGAGTCGCTTTTTTACCTCTGGCGCTTGACTGGTAACAAGACCTACAAGGAATGGGGCTGGAATATATTCCAAGCTTTTGAAAAGAACTCTCGCATAGAATCAGGATACGTTGGGCTCAAAGATGTAATGGTTTCTCGATCTATGATCATCTCTTGTTTTTCAAATTCCCTATTTCCAAAAAAAAGAAAAGATTTCGGCTGAACTTCTGATTTTTTTTCACCTTTCATCTCGAAGACGCTGTGTTTCTAAATCACTCACTGTTGCCATCTAATGTCTGGCTTTACCAGGTTAACAGTGGAGTCAAAGACAACATGATGCAAAGCTTCTTTCTTGCGGAGACACTTAAATATCTCTACCTCCTATTTTCCCCCTCTTCAGTCATCTCCTTGGACGAATGGGTGTTCAACACAGAAGCGCACCCCATTAGAATTGTACCAAGGAATGACGTACCAAGGAACGATGTGATAAATCTTGCAAAACCGGACGAGCAACAGAAGCCAAAGATTAAGTTTCGCAGCAGGAAGGAAGGCCGATCACGAGCAGGAGATTACTAAATAGATGTTCCAGGCAGGCAAACTGGTCGAATCTGCCGGTTCGTAAGTTTTGGTTGCCCGACAGTTCGGGGGGTCCCCATTAGAAGAAGAGAATATGCGATGTGGTACTGACGAGTTAAACAGCCTTGCGGCGAGGATAGCTTAATGTATAGGCTATAGGCTATTTCCAGTCATAGTTTTTTAGGGACAGGGTATCTCCCTAATACCTATACAAGTGTATTCTTTGGATGAGAGACCCATTTCTAACTCTGGAATTTGATCTGCAACTCCCTTTACCTAGCTCCTCGGAGGGTGAATTTTCCTTTCTATATTGAGAGTTTTGACAGATTACAATGTATAATGAGAAGAGCAGGTGATTCTCATCTTTGTTTTGCTGGCGGTTTAGTCGTTCTTGTGATAGAAATCTTGTTTGACTGTCAGATTTGTCGAGTTTCTTCGGCTATACTGTGCATTCTTCAAAATGAGATCGAATGGTTCACCAACTTTGGTTAAGACCTCAATCTAAAGATTAACGAAACGGAAAATCGCGGTGCTTTTGTTGGATGATATTTACCCTTTAAATTCTTACGCTGCTGCCTTCGAACAAGCAAGATTACCTTATAAAATCATCCATGTGACATGGCCTTTGGTTGGATGATATTCACCCTTCTTTAGAAAGAGCAAGGGACAATGGCACGAATGGTTCTTGAGTTTTGATTCAATGTGGAATACAAGTTTTAAACTTTAGTTTAATATGTAGTTTTGTTCATGGAATTTTAATGTATTCAATGTGATTCATGAATTTTTTATATATGCTCAAGTTAATTATTAAATTATATGAAAATATTTAATGTGGTTCTTGAATTTAAATTAGTAAAAGGATAATATTGAATATTTTTAAGGACTAATTTGAATATGTACAAAATGTTTAATAATTTAAGGATGACATTGCATGTAAGACTAAAGTTCAAGGTTACATTAAATGAATTAGCAATTTATAGATTACATTACATATTAGATCAGAGTTTATGGATTATGTGTCATTATTATAAAAAGGAAGAAGATTATGGAGATTTTCTTTCTCCTTGGATTTTAGATTTGTACAAGTAGAAATGGCATGTGGTTGCCGAATATATACGAGAAATGACACACCGGATCTTTTTAACAGTAGCGATTTGATGAGCAGGTGCGTTTATTGCATAGAAAACTTTATAATAAAGGAAAATATTTTTCATGAAAATCATTTTCGAAAAAATCGATCGGTTTTCATATAATTAGTGGTTTAAGGAGAAATGATTTCCTTTCCGCCAATGCTGGGAGGAAAAGTCAGTTTTCTCTTTGATGAGAACTTGTTATTCTCGATTCATAGAAAATCTTTTCCGGTAGATCGATTGATTTTTCATCATCAAAATACCGGAAAATCAAAAATAATTTTTCAAAAACAATTTCTTGTTTTTTTTTCCCCAACTTGTGGAAATGCTTTTTAAAAGAACTCACGCGATTTGCAAGCGAGAGAGAGAGAGGAAAAGAATATGCTTTTTAGGCTTTTCCCACTTTTGACTATTTTCTCCTCCTCCTCCTCCCGTCCTTCACTCCATGGGAGTGGCGCTTCCTATTGAAGGAGAGCGAGAAGGAAGCTCTCTCTCTCTCTATCTCTAGAATGAAGTGAACTTTCCGGCGGCAAAGGACGGACCGACGGACCGACGGAACTGCGGAGCCTCCGATGAGAACGCCGTTCGGGCTCCTCCTCCTCTCTCGCCTCCGTCAACGCCACCCCCCTCGCTTCTCTTCCTACCGCTCCCTCTCCCTCTTCCCCGCCGGCGACGGCGACGGCGACTGCCGGAGCTCCGACGAAGATGCCTGCTCTCCCCTCCCGTCGCCTCCCGACCCCTTTCTGAGCCCCGATCGTTGGCTGGCGCGGTCCTCGCTTCCTCTATTCGGTCGCGGCTTTGGCTGGGACCCCTCCGGACGCCCGGCCTTGACCGGTTCGCTTGCGCAGTACGCCGGCCGCCAACATTATCACCACCACCACCACCGGTGCTGGTCTTATCGCAGTATGTCCGCTCGATTAGCTGTTCGGCAATGGGTTCCTTTCCTTTCCGCTAATTTAATCTTCTTTGAGTCTTGCTCGTGGCTTACCTTGTGACGATGCTCAAATCTGTAGACTTTTTCACGAGGGCGAAACAAAAGCATTTGAGGCCGATAAATATTAGCGATGAACACAGGTACAGCCGTCCCTCATTGCCCTATCGTGAGTTGGGTTGGTTTGGTGCCACATTGCGCGATTTGCTTGTTGTAACAATGGCTAGGTTAAGTGAGCTGGTGAGGGAGGGAGGGAGGGGGAGGGCGCTATAGTCTATGGCATCTCAAGTATATGCTGAATCTATTTCTAGCGGTTGTTTGGGATTAACAGGCAGATAAGTCTTCTTTGGTTGTTCAAGTTACAGTTTTTCATGGGATCTTTTATTTTAGGTGGCCATTACTCTTGAATTAGAGAATTCATTGAATCGAGTGGGAAGATTGACGTGTGAGAGAGGCTTATAGAGGGACTAAACAAAGGAGTTTATAATGAAGTCCTTCTAGCTGCAGCTTATGAGTGCAACTTGAGCGCTTGGTTTTTGGTTATCCTTGTTCAAAATTAAGAATTTTTGCGATACTTTGTCTTGTGGGAGAATCCACGGAAGTGATTATTATGATCATCAACTTATCCAAAAAAGAAGAAGAAGTTTTGTTGAAAGATGTTTCACTTGCAAAGAGGCAGCAGAATCCTTTGCTAATAAGTTATATAAATAGAAAGAACTTGTCCGAAATGTGCTCATATATCTTTCTTAAGATAGGCTGTCCTGTCCTTTTGCTTTTTAGTCATTTCGTTGCCATTATTAAATTGGTCTCTGTCAGTTCTGTGGCCAAAATACAGTTGACTCTGTACTGTATGTTTTCTCGTGGGAGATGGGAGAAGTTGTCATTGTTGATTGCTACTCCCTTTTGCCGTATGTGGAAGACAAGAAAATGCTGAAACCTATTTCGAAATGTGATATATGATTCACTTGCTGTTAATGGATCCCATTTCACAAATAAGCATTCCTCTCATTTTGTTGATTCCTGTTCTTTCTTCATATTTTAAGTAAATGGGTCGATTCTCCCTGTTGCTTCTCCTGGATACTTATTATTACGGGTTAAGCTTAAGTATACTGGGAATTCCATCGCCAAATGAATTTGCAGCACAAATATTACAGCCGTTTGATTGTGATGATCCTTGTGTGTAGGTTTGTTATTATCTAATGATGCCTGAGTTACTAATAGATTAATTGTAGGCATAGTTCTCTTGCCTAATAACACTTGTTTTCTGTCTGCCTGGCCTAATTGTTTAATCAGTCAACGAGCAGTAACAACTGCATTATGGTGTAATTTCCTTGTCTTCTCACTGAAGTTTGGAGTCTGGTTAGCAACCTCAAGTCATGTTATGTTGGCTGAAGTTGTTCATTCAGTTGCAGATTTTGCCAATCAGGTATCTTGTGAGAATATTATCTGCAAAGATGTATTTTTAATTACTTTTATCATGCAATTCGCACTTGTCTTAATAATTGTTGAACATGGAGAAGCTAATGCTTGCTAATGTTGTAGGTGCTTCTTGCTTATGGTCTTACTAGCTCAAGGCGCGCACCTGATGCTTTGCATCCGTGAGTATTCATATAATAATTATCTTTACCGAATAGAAGTATTTTTTGCATCCTTCTTTGATATAGTAACTATTGTATTATGAGTTCACTGTGACTTGGGATTTGCATTTTTGCCTTTTCTATGAAAAGATCTTCCTTTGTATTTCCTTGGCTGTTACTTGGAAGAGATGTTTTTATATTTCCAATATTATTAGTTGGGCTCTAAATCCAGTGGGAACTGATTTGTTATTCGTTTGACATGATGTAGTGATTAAATGGGGGCATAGTTTCGATAAAAATTAGAAAAGGATTGTTATAGCAGCACATTTTTTTTTTCCTATGTAAGTTACGATCTTATCAAATTTGCTGAGAGCTTCACCTGAGACTCATTCTTCTTCTGAGTATTCACTATGTTCTCTCATTTTCTGCAGTTATGGTTATTCCAAAGAAAGATTTGTTTGGGCTCTAATATCTGCTGTTGGCATTTTTTGTCTTGGATCTGGTGCTACGATTGTTAATGGAATTCAAAACTTGTGGATTGCACACGTAATCTTCTTTTTATTCTCATCCTTTGCCATTCTTCTCAAGTTTTAGCCAGTTCATAAAATGGGCTAAGTTGTTCTTGATATATAAATTCATTGTCTTCTTTAGCCTCCGGAAAATATTCAATATGCAGCTTTAGTGATCGGAGGCTCTTTCATGATTGAAGGTATTGTTACTTACCAATTTTTTGGGCTGCTATTTATAATGAAATTATTGGTTCTTCATGGATCAAATGCTGTTTATCAATGCCAACAGATTAAATAATCAAATGGTTGCTGTTTTGTAGGCGCTTCTCTCATTGTCGCCATACAAGCTGTCAAGAAAGGTGCAGCTGCAGAGGGGATGAAAGTGAGAGATTTTATCTGGCGTGGTCATGATCCCACGTCTGTGGCAGTTATGACAGAGGTAATAATGCTCTTCTGCAACTGTTCTTTTGCTAGAGGAAGACTTTGAGGAATGGAGACATTTGGAATGCTTTGCAGGAAAGGTTGATGGATTAAGGAAAAAAAGAAGAAGTGACTGATGTGTTAATGTAGCAAGGATGTAAATGCCAAAAGATTGTATCTAGGGCGTTAAATGCCAAAGATTTGTCTGGATCCATGTGTCATGCCTGGCATTATCGCATATATCAAATGTGGAGATTGCAGTGATGCTAATAAAGGATGGTGTCCTCACGCTTTCTTCTTGTGCTTGTAGTTTATTTGGGGTACTCCATGCGAACTTAACCTCATTTTAGATAAAACGCAATGATTGTTGACCTTCTGTTCTCAACTTGTTCATTTAGATGATGAAAGATACTTGTCATTTGTCAATGACTGATCTTTTCCTCAATAACTGTTAGTACATCATTCTTAGTCGTTGGGGTAGTTCTTGAGTTTTCTTAGGTCAAATATGGTATGTCCAGAGAAGAAAATTAGGCTTGTGGAATATCTGCTTTTGTTGTATTTCCACTCATTGAGGAAAACTATTTTGTTGTATTTGGGAGAGAGGTGAATCTCTGAAGTGGGATTCAATGATCAAGAAGCATTTGTTAATGGTTTTGGAGTATTGAGATGCTTTAATTTCTACAATATAAGTGGCTGTCCTTGCCCCATTAGGTTACTGGACAAGTGATATTTAAAATGTTCAACTGCTCTTTTGGTGTGAGTTAACATTAAAACTTGATATAGCCCATTTCTTTTATGATGGGTGATTGTAGCACCAAATTAAGGTGCGAGTGATGTTATTATCATTGCTTTGTGTAGCATGCCATCTGAACTTAATGTGGAAGGACTTTTAGGCTTCTTGCTGTAATCTTATTCCTCCAAAGGCCATAAAATTAGTTCTTTATGCACATTTCATCTACGAGACATTTTTGCTCTATTGTTAATGATTTACTGGTTTCTTCTATATACTTAGGCAATTGGCATCGAGATTTACTGGTAGTAGGGCTTAGATTTGCTGGCAGTAGCTAATTGAAATTCGCATTCGTTAGTGCATATCTCTCAACCTTGTGAAGGACTAACATAGTGGACGCTCCTTGGATTAACGGGAAGAAAAAATTCTACATGTATAATAGAGTAAGTTCTGCTGATTAAAGTCAAATAGCTCTAAAATTGATCGTATGGCTTCAATTTGGTCCGCATCTGAAGGTTGGTTTGGTTTTTGAGTGCTAGCATCAAGTTAATGGTGAATTCCTTTGGTGTATGGTTAATGCTCATGTTGCCATATTGTCTGATGAATTTATTCCTCACTGTAGTATATCTTGATAAAGCCCAAAGTTTATTCTTTTACTTTCTCCATTTATGTTTTTTATTATACAGGATGGAGCCGCAGTAACAGGACTTCTCATTGCTGCTGCATCATTGGTTGCTGTAAACACCACGGGCAATCCAATCTATGATCCCATTGGATCTATCATAGTTGGCAATCTACTTGGGATGGTATATTGCATCCATCCATTTTTTCGTGCTTCACTGTATCTAATTTTAGTGAATGGAAGTGCAGTTAGCACTTTCCAATTATGTGAATTTTTTCAAATGATGAACACTCCATGCTGATAAAGAGGAGAAAAAGTACTGTCGTGCAATCATTTTTTCGAGTAAAGAAGTCTGTTGTGAATTTAAACTGAATGTAAATTTCTATTTCATGCTTAGAATCCTTAGTTTCTGTTAGTTGCTTGTAGTAGTCTCAAAATTTGGCTGAAGATGAGGTAAACTTTCTGAAAGTTACTATCTCTTTGATTACATTGGCAGGTGGCAATATTTCTCATCCAGAGAAATCGACATGCCCTAATTGGTAGAGCAATGGACCAACATGATATGGAAAAGGTTCTTCGATTTTTGAAAAATGACCCGGTATTACTATGCTGAAGAGTTGTGATTTCAAATCTTACTTCATGTTGTTTTGTACATTAACAAGGGTGTACCTCACCTAGAACCAGTGTTGGATCATTTTGTTTTTACAATTTCAAGCTCTTGTTGTAGGCTGTTGATGCTGTGTATGATTGCAAAAGTGAGGTGATTGGACCTGGTTTCTTCAGATTTAAGGCAGAAATAGGTGACTGTTCTGCTTCTTTTTTCTTACTTTATACTTGAATTAAGATTTCTTAAACATTGGAGAAGATGGCCTATTATAATTTTATCTTTTCATTTGGAGTTTCATCTATGTAATGTCATTTGCATATTGACTAATGCATTATGCCTTTCACAAAGTTGTTACTCTTTGATGGATTTTTACATTTATGTATTATAAATGCGTAGAGTGTTGTAGTACCTCCTCTTTAGTTTTTATTTCCTTCACAGCTTAATAAAAAGATTCTTATTCCTTTTTCTTCACCGATGAGGTTCAACTTATTCTGGGTTCTTTTAGTGAGTTTGACCTTCTAATTTGCAGATTTGGTATGACTCTGTAGCTCATCGCATAATTTCTGATGAAGTTCTTGTCAATAGCTGTAGACTAAACTAGTGAATGGTGCCTGCATAATTCACACTACTGGTTGTTATTGGGGTTGTCTACATGTTTATGTGTTTGCTTTACGGTTAATTCTGTTTGTACTGCCAATATGTACAAACAAAAATGATTTAAGTGTGATGGGGCATGCACCATTGTCTTGATCTAGTGGCTAGTTCTAGATTGTGTCTCGAGAGCCTCAGACATGTTCACTTAGTTTTTTAGATGTTTCAACCCAATGTAATATTTGTAGTGTTTCATTGCGTAGCAAGAATCTGGGTAAGGATGGGACTTTAACATGAACCTAATTCTTATCAATAAATCTAGGATATTTATGCAGCAATTTCTTTCCCACTGCTTGCAAAGATAAAAGTTGCTAGCCATTAGGATTCATCCAAATCGACGTGCATAACTTCATTTATCTCATTAGGTGAACTTTTTCTTGAAGTATCTTCTTGAAGTTGTGCTTCACTCATGTGTGTCATTATTGATGGATTTAAAGACAGAGCTTTGTGTTTCCTTCAGTGATATAGATGATGGTTTGGCCCACGAGCCCTTGAGAATCAAAAGAAGCCAATGACATGTTGAGACCTAAGTGAAAGTGTTGGTTTATGAATTTTGAGCTCTTGGACTTCTGTTATTTGAGTTTTTCTCTCTGCTACAGATTTTAACGGGGTAGTGGTGGTGCAAAATTATTTGGAGAGGACCGGGCGCAAGGAATGGGCTAGACAGGTACATAAATTTCATTTTTTATATTTTTTTTTGGCCACCTTTTATTTATCATATCAATCATTTTTCTAAACACGACAGGTGATGAATTTATGGAGTTTTTCTTTTTTAAGAGTTTCGAACTATCTCACGTCAAATTCTGATAACTTTTACACATCTGCAAGATTATATCTTACATGAAGCCTGAACACTTGGCTACATTTTTGCCTGATTCATCTGCTATCATCATGTTGTTCATACCATCTGTAAGAAGGAGGGAAAAGAAGGGGGTGGGGGGGAGGGGGCGCATGGATACTTCCTTAAAGCTCGTTTTTCCCTCTTATTCTGGAGTTATTTTTTTGGGAATTTCAAAAAGGAATTGGGCAGTGAGCGTTTTAGGTGCGAGACTAAGATAGTGTTACCCTTTGACTGATCATATGATAGCAGGGGTTTGTGACTGTGATAGGCTAATTAAGCAATGAAATTTCCCATGCGCAGCCACAGATACTCAGTTTTGCCCCGATTTGTTTGGTCTTTAATTGGAGCTCTCTCTCTCTCTCTCTCTCTCTCTCTCATTCATGTATATTCCTCACAAAGTGATGCATAACTTAAGGATAATTTTTTGTGCACAGTTTCGTGAGGCTGCAAAACTGAAGGTTGATAGCGCACTGCTTGAGGTCATGTCACGCTATGGTATGTCTAGGAGAATGACTTTTCTCTGAAGTCAATGTTGCCGGTGATAATGTTTTGAGATATCATCATGTGTCATGTGATGATCTATTTCTGGTTTCAACTTGCAGGTGAGGAGGTGGTTACAGCTCTGGGGAGTGAAGTAGATAGGTTAGAAAAGGAAATACAAGAGCTTGTTCCGGGTATTCGGCATGTCGATATTGAAGCCCACAACCCAATTGACCAATCTCCATGATCACTCATATGGATTTGAAGCAGATCTGACCATTTTTCTCCATGAACGTGGCTCAATTTTTTTTTTCCACAGGAAAGATTGATCTTGGGGCTTAATGCAGGCTTGAGTTTTCTTCGCTGGGACTTGTAGGCTCGAGTTTGATTGCAAGGGGTCGACATCTTTTCGAAGCACAGGAAGCCTCGCTGTATTATAGCCCATGATTAGTGATGTATAGTAGGAAGATGTGTTGGATAGGAAAAACGAAATCGTCAATAAGATCTCTCTCTCTCTATATATCTCGCCCTCCCAGTCTCGATTGTTACCGAATTTTCTCTTCGCCAGTTCGACTTTGGCGAATGTCTCCAAGGAGACTGTCTTACTTTAAAATGGACACTTTTTTTTTTCTTTTTTTTGGCAGCCAAAGGCCTCTTATAGTCTCAGCCAGACTTTAACTTTTATTCGTTCCGGTTGGAGGAATTTAAGCCTTACCTCACATGTTTCTGCCATCTGAGGGCACAATATGGTCCATTGTAGGAACAGAATTAGGACCCATGTACTTCGAATGTGTGCTTCCTCTTGAGCGGTGGATACATCTAAAGTTAGGTAACTTGAGATCACAACACTTTTTACCTGATAGGATTATAGTAGTTGGCACTGTCCAATCGTCGGTTAACGGGAGAGGTCAAGAAGGCAGCTAGACTCTTGTCATTCGGGTTTGCAATCAAGACTTGTCACTCGGCCAGAGATCAGACATACATTACCCTTTGCCGCTGAGAGATGTGAGGGTTACTGGTTTGGTCGTCGGTTGGATATTTTCACTAAAAGTTCTAAAATTTATCGCGAAAGTGAATTGGATCTTAAAAAATACAATAAAGTTCTAAAATTAACTTTGTTAATTTCATCAAAAGAAAAAGTTGATGTGGCATTTTAAAATTATTTTTTAATAATACATCAGCATTTATTATTATTGTTATTATATTCAATTCTTATTTTCATTAGATTAAAAAACTGAAAAAGAAAACTAAAATTTTATTAAAAAATAGAACTGAAAAAGAAAAGAAAAGAAGAGAATGGCAAAGGCTTTAGCCATCGCCGCCACCGGCCTTGGGCGAGGCCTCGTTGGCCCTAGGTGAGGGCCAGCAACCCCTATGGCGAGCGCTAGGGCACCTAGATCTGGGCACACTAGTCCTAGGTGTCTGGGCACCCTCATGCTTGCCATGAGGGTCGTTGGCCCTCACTTGCGGTCGGTGATGCCTTGCCTAGGGTGGGCGATGGTCGCCGGTCCCCCTTATAGTTCCACCATGGGTTGCGGGCGGCGGCTGAAGAGCCATCAACGATCT
The DNA here is from genome assembly GCA_014182895.1 of Angophora floribunda. Taxonomy (NCBI): domain Eukaryota; kingdom Viridiplantae; phylum Streptophyta; class Magnoliopsida; order Myrtales; family Myrtaceae; genus Angophora; species Angophora floribunda. The sequence continues at coordinate 20,453,541 of CM024710.1, forward strand.
ACCATTTTGGTTTTTTTAATAAAATTTTAGGTTTTTTTTTTTTTTTTTAATCTAATTCAAAAATAATTGAATAAAAATAAGTAAAAAATGCCACATGAAAAATAAAAATTAATTAAAAATATCACATCAGTATTTTTCATTATTCAAATTAATGATGTTAATTTTAGAACTCAACTGTACCAATATATCAAGTTTTAAGATTCGATTATATTTTTAATAAATTTTAGGATTCAATTTTACTTCAGCTATAAGTTTTAGGAATTTTAACTAATATATCCCAAGACAACGATTTCTTGGCCGAGGGTACGCGCAAAGCCAGCACAATTCTTGAGGACTCCACGCGTTGGAAAGTTAACTTCGCCGAAGCTGTGCTCCTTATAAAAGAGCCAGGGGAACCTTCCAAGAGCATCGTCCGGGAATCTCAGGGAACTTTCATCAATCTTGCACTCCATTTGCTCCTACAGTACCCAGCTCGTCTCCTATATATGAACTTACCGACGTTCATGTTGTGCACAAACAAGGGATCCGACGTCGGTCGTGCTGGAACGATGGGGGCGACACCAGTGCTCGACGCGAAAGAGACGGTAATGAACAGCAAAGGAGCCGGTTCCCTCTGCTGTTACTGCGGAGGCCCCGTGATGGTGGCCACCTGCGCCGTCGAACTCCGGTTCTGTTTCATTCCCGTTTCTCACAAGGTCAAGACCAAGTTCTACTGCATCATCTGCTCCACCCGCTTCGTTCCTGCTTGATGCCATCGATGGTTTACTTCTCTTAGATTCTTTGTTCCCTTCTCACGGTTTCAAGGAAAGATATCGGACGTCCCGTTTGCAGCTATGGAGTTGATTGTCGTGTGCCTGAAGATTATACACTTGTCTTTTTGTTAAATAAGAGGATAATAATAAGCCAGCCCAATTTTTTTTTTTTTTTTAGTTTGTCCTACTTTAACTCTTCACTTATTCTTAAAACTTTGGAGAATGTCCTATCCCCAACCTCTTGAGAAGGTGGTGATCCGAACTCCTCATCTCTCTTTCAATGTGGGAAATATGGTTATTAAGGCAACTCCTAATAGTTAGTCCTCACAAAAAATTGAAAAAAGTGAGCATTATTTGATGATTTCTTGTATGATCTCTCATATAACAATATGACATGAATTAAGGAAAACAAAAACAAAATTTGTAGCAGGTATGCTGTTCTCCACACACGATTCTCTTGGCCTCACATGCTCCAATTTATAGTAAGTGTCGAGCATAATATTAGGATTAATTATAACATCTATAGTTTTTAAAAATCACACCAAATAGAAAGGCAAAATAAAAGAATTAGGGATTCATAGTTCAAATACTCACAAATTTTATGAGGGCTTCGTTTTGGTTCCGAGTATTACAAACTTAGCCCTTTGAGTACCCAACCATGGGCAGCTGCGTTGGTATTTATTCTCTCCTTCATTGCCGAGGTCAAGGGTTCAAATTCCTGCGTTGCTAACATGACTTAAGAGGGGGGTCATGGGTGTTGGGTTCCTATGTTAGCCTCTCCCAGGTATTGATGCTTGGTTCGGGGTGCACCAAGCACTCTACGGGCCGTGGGTTGGCGATTGGATGTAAGTCGAAAGTCGGGCTCGGCGAATCCTGGGTATCAAAAAAAATAAAAAAATTAGCCCTTTGAGCTCTAGAAACCCTTTGGCAAACGCGAATGACATTTGACAACATTTATGGAGAGCTTCTCGAAGATGCAATTACATTTTCAAATCCCTCTAAAGTCCCAAGGTGCATCCATAAAATTTTTCGGCTTTGAGCACTTCCAAAATGTTAATACATTTTTTTCCTTTCAATTTTGCCATCATTGAACTTTCAAAATTCTTTAAATACCCTCTTCTCACATGACATCGGCAATAGCCCAAGTTTGACTGCCGGTGAACCTTTTTTGAGGTGGTGCGAACTTGGAGAAAATTATAAGAAATGCCTTATAGCCGTGAATATCAATTTAATTATAAACTTTTCAATTTTAGTCAATTAAGTTTTAAATATTTTGACAATTTATTAATATATAGTCATTATGACAAATTCTAACTAAAAATTGCTTAAGTGGTCGCTGATCATTTATGTGACATAATTGATATTGAGATGAATAATTTTTATAATTTTTTAAAAACTCTTTTTAAAGGCTTTTTTGCATTTTTTTTCTTTCATAGTGGCTAGGGTCACAGCCAACACCTAGCCTGAGTCCGCCATAACGAACAAAAAAGAATTAATAAAAAACTCCAATTTTTTTTTAATATGTACGAAAATTACTCATATCAGTGTTAAGCATGGCTTGTTCAACGATGTTCACGTCAATATTTTCTAACAAATATTAGATGGAAAAATTATGTTGACAAATCATTCAAAAACTTAAAATTAAATTTACCAAATTAAAGAATGTAAAACTGAATTATAACACCATACAATAAAATTTTGACTTTTTGACACTTATCCCCTCAACGTTGTGACCCTTGCTTGAGGACGCATGATGTTCTAAGCGAGAGCTGATGGATCTAGCTCGTTAATGTCTTAAGCCCTTCGTCAGCGCCCAACAAAGATTAACATCACTCCTCTTCTAATTGTAGCTGGCTCCTAACATCGTTTAAACCAAAATTTCTCAAGACACTTTTAACTACACTCCACCAAGCACTCATTTCGAAAAATTTAAAAACCCTTGATAACTAAAGAGGATTTTACTTTTCCCATAAACATCCCCCCAAAAACTCAACCAAATGCAGCTGATTTGTGACTCAAGTAGAATGCACACTGTCCTCACGAACGCTTTCAAGGCAACTTTTTGGCTATGACAATTAACGCTAAAAATGCAACCTCTTGGTTTGGTTTGCTAATATAGGAAATATAATTGTAAACAATTGAATAAAGGCAAACACCATCACAAAGATAAGCCTTCAGAACAAAACCTTATCCTGCTCGAAAATCAACCAAAGACTAAAAGTCTTTCCTGCAAAATCCAACGCCTCAAAATAGCAAAACTACTAAGAACTGCAACAAGCTTAGTTCATCCTCCTGATGAGCTCATTGATGTAATTCTCGCGGTTTCCAGCATCTCCTCCCTCGACATAGTGGTTCCGTTTCTTCTTCATGCCTCCCAATGGTGCCTTGAGCTTAAATGGCCACAGGAAGTTATTAGCTTCCCTGAAATGAGGTCCTACGGTCATGATCTCATGGATGAGGTCTTCCGTGCAGATGATGCCATACTTGCCCAAAGCCTGTACATGAGTCAGATTCAAGTTACTTGCAGATTTTAACAAGAAAAACTTCAAAGAGCAAGAGGTCAAACATGAACATAACGAAGAAGCAAATGAAACCTGCTCAATGATCGAATTCTCAGTCAAAGCAATCCTTTGTTTGTTCAACTTTCCAAATCCCCTCTTGTAAATCAGTTCCCTGACACTCTTCAAGTTAGGGTACCTAAATAGGCATGCATCAAGCATATCAGTAAAGGTGCATCACAATAATATGAGGCCACCTAGGTAAACATCGTAGATAAGTGCATACCCATAAGTCACATAAGGCTCAACCCTGTGCAGCATATTCATAGTCGCTTTGTTTACCTTGAGGAAGACCCCATTAAAGATCTGCTCCAAAAGAAGAACAAGGTAAAAATGCAGGTATAAATAATTAATTAGCAAGGCCTACTCCAGAGAAGCGTGCAATGTCATTAATTCATTGTTGATTACACTTACATCATTACTACCATAAAAGCACACAGGCTAAACAAAAGAATGATCATATTATTGATGGTGATTGGATGTTGCGGTCAATCCTGAGTTAAATAAGCCTTTTCCTTTCTCTGGGCATGGGGATCAGCATACATAACTTTTTAATAAGTTTAGATCTTGAGGACTTTTTTACTGACATGTAAGGTGAAACTTTTTACACAAATAATAATCAACACAAATCCTTCTCCATAATAGCCTAACAGTCATCACTTGCACACAAAAACTGGATCTCTTACCTGTCTCAAACGCAACAGCTGCAAGATCTTCCTTGTTTTTGGATGCATTGCATTGATACTGAAAATAACAAAGATCCCAAATCAGAAAAAGAGAGAATTGGTGATCAAATTATTTGGCAATTAGCAATAACTTACCCACGGATCCGGATGATGAACAGAAGCTTAGCTTCTGGGTCAACATAGAAGCCTCCTTTCAATTTTGCCTCACGCTTCAAGTGAATCAGCTCCTTCTCCTGTTAAAATCATTAGAGAAAAGGCAATCCCATCAGAATAAGATAAGATTAATACATATAAATTGGTAGCAACACAGCAGCATCATCGAGAAGAACAATCATAAGTACCTGCTCCTCATACTCCTTCGAGTATTGCTTTGCTCTGATGTAAATCAACTTGCGGTTCTCAACATTCTTCTTCTTGGTAGCCTCAATCTCTTGAGATTTCGCCAAAGCCCACTCCTCATTTCTCTTCCTCTTCTTCAAAACTGACTCGGGAACCACCGCCTTGACTTCGGCCATTTCTTTCTACAGCAAAGCCAGGGTAAAGGATCAAAATAGTGCTTCCAAAATAGCACAACACAATTCTCTGGCATGAAAATGGAATCGAAAGATTCGTGTCACTGATCTACGAGCACATACGCACAGGCAGATTGCATCTCATGCATATCTTAACCATCCTAACCATACAACCCATCAAGGCAATTGCCTGTGTATTTCCCGTTCCATTTAGAACCTGTTTATCAATCTAAAGCTCATGGGAGAAAAAAAACACTTTCCGGAGAAACGCTGCATACAATGTAAAAACCCTGAAGTTCTGAACAAACGAAGCTTCACAGCTGAGTACGGCAATGACCAACCCCAATACTAAAAGAACAAACATCCATCTAACACCCTGAACTCAACCAGACACGACTCGCGGAAAAAAAAAAAAATCGAACCCAAGAAAACTACAGGCCAAAGAACGAACTTGGCAAAAACCCAGATCAAGATTAGCTCAAATAAGTTCAACGCGTACATCCAATCACTAACAAGACGAAACACACAAGCTAATGCAAGTCGCCACCGCACCGAGTACTTGCGTAGCAACGGATCAAGAGAAATGAGATCCCGCTCGGAAAAGATGCTCGGAACAAGGCTACGCTACCACAAAACGGGAGTCGGGTTCGGACTTACCGTCCCTCTGGCGGTCTCGGAAGGTCGCAGGGCTGAGCGGCGCCGAGGAGGATCGGGACTTTCTTCTGCGCGCAGAGGCAGAGGGAGAATGAAAACTAGGGTTTTGTAGTGCCTTGAATAAGCTTCGGGCTCGGGATATGGACCGTCCTGATTTCTCAGGCTAGCGTATAGAGAATCCTTGCCGTCGAGTGAAAGGGCTGGTTTAAGTTTCTTGGGCTTTGATGTTGGTGATTGGGGTTGTATTGAGTGGCCAGGCCCACGATCCATGTGGGAAATACATCACGTAAAAACAAAGCACTATGGCCCAAGGCCTTGAGATTCAATATTTTTTTTAATTGTCTATAAATAGTATAACGATATTATTGTCATTGTAAAATACAAAATTGAAATATTAAAAATATCTCAGAAATTCGGAAAATAAACATGACAAATCACCAAAACTGAAATATTAAAATTGGAAAAAAAAAACAAAGCACTATGGCCCAAGGCCTTGAAATTCAATTTTTTTTTTCATTATCTAGAAATAGTATAACGATATTATTGTCATTGCAAAATACAAAAATGAAATGTTAAAATTATCTCAAGAAATTGGAAAAGAAACATGACAAATCACCAAAACCCTTTATTTCTCTTGATTTTTGTTTTGATTTTACCATGATAGATCATCTGCCTAGCTGTTTATTTATCCTCATTACTATTATTGTTATTATTACTATAGCAAAGTTAGAAACTCATTGCTTCCTATATAATTGAAAAGGGGATGAAAACACCATAAATTTTATAATTTTCATATATCACTCACTTGAGTGGCGATTTGGCAATAGCTAAGAAACTTGATGTGCCATTATTTTAGAATAGATAGTTAGACATGGCTTGCCAAGAAAGAAAAGTCGGCAAAAAAAAGAGCTAAACAGAGTTGTCTCATCCAAGCAACAAATTTTCACATTTTATTGAAATACTAATGCATATAGATTTATTATTTTTTTCTACAATATATCTCTGATGAATAACTTACAATCTAAAAAAGTTAGGATAAATAAATCAAGTATAGAGTGAAATCTAAACTTTAAACATCAAAAGATATCGAAGAAGGTACGTAACCTCTTTGTAAAATTTATTTTGCGCAACACATGTACATTTTGTTCCAGTATACATAAAATATAGTTACATATATATTAATATATTTCAAAAGGTAGTATTTCGTTTGGTAAAAAGAAGAAGTAAATTTTTTATGGACATTCACTATTGCTGTCAGTGGGTTAAATTTCCCAAGAGCCTTTTGGTTTAGCATTCAGCCAAATGCACGTCTTGGCAATACTAAAATCTCAAGGCAAGTCGCCATAAACTTTGGCTTTCAATAATTGTAAAAGGCCATTTCTAGAGTAAAATGAATTTTTTTTCCTTCCAAAAGTATACTCAGTAATTTTTTTCACTGATTTTGCTCTTGTTGTAACTATTCATCTTCTTTGCGTGAGGGTGACTGGTGAGGTTGTGTGACCTAGACAACCGTTGCCTAGGTTCCCACTACCCAGGTGGCCCTTGCAAGACTTATGTGATGGTCGTTGGGTTCCCACAACCCAAGGAACGATCACTTGAGATTGTGCAATCCTTGCCAAGGTTACCCGAGATTGTGTGACCCTTGCCAAGGGCTATTGGAGGTTGGGCAAACTCATTCCACGGTCGTTGGCACTAGATATTACTCACCAAAGGCTTGAGCCCTTTGCTGGCTTTGACAAAGTGTTTAAGTGTTTTTTTAATAAATAAAAAATGCAAGCCAAAGCCCCTTATAATTTTTTTTTTTGCCAAACACTATTTGAACCCAAAATCATTTTGCAAAGAGTTTCTATCCAATGCAATTCACATTTTTCTAAATCAAATTATTAGTATTTGCATTATATCCAAAACCTATTTTTAAAGTTGAACCAAACATCTTAACTTTACTTATATAAATAAAACTAATTAGCGTGCCCGACCGTTTGGAATTAACTCGACTAATCTTGTCCAATGGCCCTCAGGTGATGAATGTAATCCTAAAGTGTTTCTTCGATTACGAGTGGCTTTTTTTTTTTTCCATTCTATTTTTACTTTCAACTTACTCTTAAATTTTTGTTGTCTCTTTGTAGGATATGAAAGTCAAAATCTACACTTGAAGCTAATTGTCCTCACTTCCAACCTCCCCATTCCCATGTGGGAGATGTCATTTGAATGCGAGATTTATTGCATCCTAATTAATTGCTTGATCCTTGAATCAAGGTAATTAGACTTAGAGCATTGTATTGACTTAATGAATTTTGATGTTGAGTTTAGCATCAACAGTTTAGATGAATGTTTATCTACTTGATGACCTTGCAAAATGATTAGATGTGTTCTTGGCACCTTTTGATGTCATTTTGTGTAGGATCATGAACCACCATCATCAACTTTCAACTGTTTTGAAAGAGCTATGAGCTGGTTTGTTAGCTTAAATCAAAGTGTGAAAATAAGTAATCGATGAGGTATAGAAGGGCCCAGAAGATTGAAATTCGGGACCTCTCTGATATCATATGAGATTTAGTAGAATATTGTCTATCATTTTAAAAATTTAAATCATTGGATTTTGATACGAAACCTCGTTTCATTTCGCGATTTCAACCACCATGCCATGAAACGACTCCAATCTTTGGAGTCACATTCCTAGATTGAGTGCGGATCGCGACCAAAGCTCTATTGTGTATTTCCCGGTCGATATCAATCGACACAAACCCTTCTACTGCCCATGCCTTGGCAACCTATGACCCATGGACAGCTTTTGTCACCATGAACTGCCCCTCAGGCGAGTCACAGTATGACGAGCTCTCGGACCTCCCAAACCGCTGCCGTAGGTCCGCTCCCCCGTCGGGTCAATGAAGGCCGGCGGGCCCGACCTAAGTTCACGTGCCCCACGACTAGCAAGGATTGCGCTATCTCCATTGCCCCCTGTCAAACTTCGATAAGTCCGAGGTTTGATAACACGTGTATCCTGCAATGGCCCTGCTCCATGTCCCATGTCAGAGTATGTCCTACGTCCAAGATCGAGATCTGACCTTGTCCAAGATCGAGATCTGACCTTGTCCAACGTCACAGCACTGCCTCGTAGGCACCACGCCATACCTGCGTCAACGCAGAGTCCCGTCCCTCACGCCAATTCAGCATACGAAAGCTCTCACCCCGACCGACCAAACCAAATCTCGACCGGACCGGACCGAACCGAATCGAATCGAGCCGAGCCGAGCCGAGCCGAGCCGAGACTTTAACTCCTAGCGTGCGCCTGCCCACCCACTGACCGTTTCTTATTTTCCCGCGCGAAACTTCTGAGAAACTTCTGTGCTTGGATCGTTTCAGAGACATATTCGTTTTTTTTCTCCTCTGCATCTTCGTCTTCGTCTCCCCTTTCATCGTTTTCTTCCCACATAGCAAGTCCTGAACTGTCTCTCACTTGAAACCTTCACTTCTCCTCTCTCTCTCTCTGCCAGCTGTTTTCATGCCGCATATCACGGAAGTCTTCCCTCGTTCTCCGCTCTCTCTCTCTCTCTCCCTCCCGGAAAATCAAAGTTTAGGCCCTCTTTCGTGTTAGCGCCGACATCTTCTGGAGGAAGAAACCGAAAAATCCCCGACATTCTCAGGGATGCCATCCAGTGCTAACGGCTTCCCTCTCCATTCTCGCGGGCACCGTGGTTGCCTTCCAACCAACGCGCCTACGTTTGGCTCCATTTGTCCTTCTTCTTCTTCTTCTTCTTCCGTTTTTCTGTTTGTGGGTAGCTTTGCCGTTGGGAAGTGGCGCGCGGAGAGAGGTTAGCTCGAACAGGCTGTTTGTCGTAACGGACGTGCATTAGCTGATACGACCAGTCTTCAGCAATTTGGCGGGGCAAGTTCTTCGTTGATATATATACATATATTTGTTTCCATGGTATGAGTAATTTTGTTAGCTGATGTCATGCTCTTAGACTGTCATGCTTCCTCCCTCAGGTTAAAGGTCTATCAGATTTGCTGAAAACCAATTCGGAGAAAGGAATTGCTGGTGATGATGCTGATTTATCAAAGAGGAGGAATGCCTTTGGATCCAACACGTATCCCCGGAAAAAAGGACGAACTTTTTGGGTACAACTATTTTTGTTTGTCTCGAGTTTCTAAGATAAGGCATTTTCTGGAAGGATCTTGTCATGACGATAGTATCAGACTGAGTTGACGTCCCTTGCAGACATTCCTGTGGGAGGCGTGGCAGGACTTGACCCTTATTATACTGATTATGGCAGCAGCGGTGTCGCTGGGTCTGGGAATAAAGACCGAGGTGAGCCTTGGCTTAGTTTCCTAATACTTCGATGATTTTGTCCAAAACCCAAAATATTTATCTAGAGAAGGTTTAGTTGACAGATGTATATTTTACCAATAGATGATTACTACAACTGAAATGAAAGCCTTACGTCTAATCAAATGATTTCATATTTGTCATATATTTTTCCCTCCTCAGGTTTCTCTCTTCCCTCTCTCCCCGACACCTCACTTCTCGGCGAAGGCAATCCCCGCCCTTTTGCCACCACTCATGGCCTTTTCTTCGGTGACACTCCCCCTGCCATCTTTTCTCTCGCCACGTTGCTTTTTCCAGCCAGATCAGAGGGGAATAAGAGCGCTCTCGTCTTCTCGGATCATTTGAGAACCCAAGGTCCGTGCTTCGCTTCTTCGATCCGACCAATTCCTCTTCTTAGTTTCTCCGAATCGTAGAATCAGCAGGTGGTTCTCTTTCTGGCTTCTAGATGGTCCGTGTCTTGTCATTGCGGCCTGATTTCGGTTCATCTTTCGCGATTAGCTTGCTTGCAATCTGGGTCGAGTTTTATTCGGGTTCTTGTTTTTGCTGTTCCGGGAAAACATTGTAATTCCTTGGAATTCGTCCGCAATTAAGGCAATTCGACGTTTAGACATAAGATATAGAATTTCGAGTGTGGTCGAGCGAATAGGCAAAGCTCACGACCTATAAGAGATTCATGGGTTTCTTCCCTCATATGTTCGAGAGAGTGACGCTGAGCTGAATGTCGATTAGGAGCGACGGTCTAGCACGTTCATTGAGTTGGTTAGTCATTTACATTTTAGAGAAAAAGAGATTTCAGTGTCAGTCTCCATCATTGGGATTAAGAAAGTTTGAACTTTTGGGTGGACTCTACCCTGACCTAATTGTATTCTTCATCATGAATTCGTTTCATTCCTTGCGCTAAAAGGAAATTAGAACGAATGCCACATGGGTATCATCTTAGGTTGTGATATATCTCTGGATGCTTTTTCTTAGTTTTTTTTCTCCCTTATTTGCAGGTCACTACATTGCTTTGCTCTCAAGTGTATACCACATTTAAGCAAAATGCACGGATGAAACTAACCTGCTGTGCTTAATTATTCTACGTGGAGGTATGCCAGTGTCTAGAGTGATAGTCAATTTTCATTTTGTAGTCTGGAAATTTTGTCAGCTTGTTGCAAGGGAAGGTGTGGGAACAATTAAAATTTTCTTTTCAGCCTAAAATTTGACGTTTCCTGGCTGAGGTATTGCCATGGAATGTATTCAAAGTACGTCTGAAGTGGCAGCTGGAAATGAACTCGCTCAAAAGCCTCTGATAACTGGGCTTCCTGATGATGTTGCTCTTTCCTGCTTGGCAAGACTTCCACGGAATTTCCACGCTGTCTTGAAATGTGTGTCTAAGCAATGGAGAGACATAGTTTGTAGTGATGAGTGGTATTCTTACAGGAGAAAGCATAATCTTGAGGAAGCATGGATCTATGCTTTGTGTAGAGACAAACAGGAACGTAGTTTCTGTTATGTGTTAGACCCCAGTTCCTCGCGAAGATGTTGGAAGCAGATTCAAGGCATTCCACCACAAATTTCAAAGCGAAAAGGCATGGGATTCGAAATGCTGGGGAAGAAGATTTACATTTTGGGAGGCTGTGGTTGGTTTAAAGACACTACTAATGAAGTGTACTGCTATGATGTTTGGAATGAAACTACTTCATTGTCAATTGCGAGGTACTACATGGTGATGTTAATGTTCTTAATTTATAAAATTGCCCCTGTGCTGTCTTTGCATGGTGAAACACTGTTTTTTTTCTTTCCTTTCCTCCCCTAGGCAAGGAACATTTGTTTGTGGAAAAAATGGTGATGGAGTTGCAGAGAAGTTTGATTGTGAAAGAGATGTTGACATAGGTGTAGGCACTGTGAGCAAAGCTACAGATGATTTATGTATGGTCAAAATGTTCCAATACTCTATACTGAGAAAATGGATTCATTCTTTTTAAATGAATAAATTACAAGTCTTTGTATTGTTGCTATAATCAATATAACTATTTAGTAGAGATTTACTCTTAGGGTACTAAAATTATCATCATTTTATAATCCATAACTTAAGTTTTTATTTTATTCAATTAAGTATTTTTCAAAATTAGGCTTGATGATTTTTAGTATTATAAACTCAGCACGTAGAAATCACTTTCGCCCTTTGTTTTCTCTTTTGTTCCCAGTTGGAAGGGCCATGATCTCGTGGTTTGTGACGGTTCGGGCCGGCTGTTCTCGCGGCCCACCGATGCCAGGAACACCAGCTTCGTCTCCGTTGCAGCAATGGTTGGACGCAGAGGTTTGAGAGCCGAGTTTATCGAGGCTGTCTTAGTTTCTTTCTTCTTTGCTGCGATTTTCAACGTGCGCCCGACCAATTGAGAGTTTATTGAGGCTGTCACTTAAATGAAAAAAAGAAAAAAAGTTTCGGGTAGGAAAAAATTGCATTATTTGAATTTCCGTTTTATGCTTAAATTCAATTAATTTGACCATCTACTTTTGGATGGAAAAACATATTTATGCAGGAAAATGTGGATAAGATTTCTTTAGGGTACTTTTCGAACTAGGGGTGTGAAAGAGATGTTGACATAGGTGTAGGCACTGTGAGCAAACTACAGGTTGTCATGGTGGATTCATTGGGTTCCTCCTTTTCGGAGCAGAACCGTCCAGTTCGAAAAAAAAGAAAGAAAAGAATTTGTTGGACCTTGGAACTAGGGGTGTCAAATGGGTGAGTCGAGTCGGGTTTGGGTTGGGTAAAAAATGATCCGACCCACATCGACCTATTTAACCCGTTTTGATCGATTTTCATATAATATAAATTTGATGACTCATACTCGACCAACACATATCCAACTTATACTCGACCTATATTACCAACACATATTAATATTTAACTTAATTTAAGAAAATCTACTCCCACTTATTTAGTCCACTTTAAACTTTTCACATATAAATTATTTGAATAAAAATTTCACATCAAATTTATAAAGTAAATTAAATAATAAAATATTAATAAATAAAAAAATGTGGATACCTCTAAATTGAAATAGTTTTTGGAAAATCATTTTAAAAAATCATTTTTTTAATTATTGTTGAGTGAACTTCGTTGGATTAGCAACGAATGTCGAGAACGCATAGAGGAGGGGATGAAAGGAGAGATGATGGGTCTACTTAATAATTCACTCAACCCATATTTGACCCATATTTAATTTTCATTTAACCCATATTTGACTCATATTTAACTTTCACTTGACTCATTTAACTAAAAGTGGGTCATAATATGAGTTTATGACCCATATTGACACTATCTACTTGGAACCTACCCTGGAACTTGTGAGAGGATATGTTTTAGGTTCCAGATTTCGATGGGTAGATTTCGGTTCCAAAAAATGAGGAATTTGTACTCAAGGGTAGGTTCCAAATTCTAAGCGAATCCTGTAAAGAGCCTGGAACCGCTCATCTCTACGTCATAAGTCCACTCCCGCGTCGGGTCAATGAAGGCCGGTGGGCCCGACCTAAGTTCACGTGCCCCACGACTAGCAAGGATTGCGCTAGCTCCATTGCCCTGTGTCAAACTTCGATAAGTCCAAGGTTTGATAACATGTGTATCCTGCAGTGGCCCTGCTCCATGTCCCATGTCAGTCAAGAGTATATCCTACGTCCAAGATCGAGATCTGACCTTGTCCAACGTCACAGCACTGCCTCGTAAGCACCACGCCATACCTGCGTCAACGCAGAGTCACGTCCCTCACGCCAATTCAGAAGACGAAAGCTCTCACCCCGCCCGACCAAACCAAATCTCGACCGAACCGAACCGAGACTTTACAAGTCTGCCTCGGTCCTTGTGGTTTCAAGTGCAAATCTTTTTATATTCCACGCATTAGTCCAAAGGTAATTTGTCGACACAGCACGTCTTTTCGTTCGTCCAACCAACCATAGACTAATCGATTGAGAGACCGACCTCAATGATCACCCGACTGCTCATTGGCTCGGTCGGACAACCACCCAACTCCTAGCGTGCGCCTGCCCACCCACTGACCATTTCTTATTTTCCCGCGCGAAACTTCTGAGAAACTTCTGCGCTTGGATCGTTTCAGAGACATATTCGTTTTTATTCTCCTCTGCATCTTCGTCTTCGTCTACCCTGTCATCGTTTTCTTCCTACCTAGCAAGTCCTGAACTGTCTCTCACTTGAAACATTCACTTCTCCTCTCTCTCTCTCTCTCTCCGCCAGCTGTTTTCATGCCGCATATCACGGCAATCTTCCCTCGTTCTCCGCTCTCTCTCTCCCGGAAAATCAAAGTTTAGACCCTCTTTCCTGATAGCGCCAACATCTTCTGGAGGAAGAAACCGAATGATCCCCGACATTCTCGGGGATGCCATCCAATGCTAACGGCTTCCCTCTCCATTCTCGCGGGCACCGTGGTTGCCTTCCAACCAACGCGCCTACGTTTGGCTCCATTTGTCCTCCTCCTCCTCCTTCTTCTTCTTGTTCTTCCGTTTGTTTTTGTGGGTAGCTTTGCCGTTGGGAGGTGGCGCGCGGAGAGAGGTTAGCTCGAACAGGCTGTTTCTCGTAACGGACGTGCCATCTCCAGCACGGTGACGACGGCGAGTGGACGTCATCTATATAGGTCCTCCAATTTTCTTTTCTGTCTTGTCGGCACCATCGTTGTTTTCTTGCAATGTTGGGCCGCGAAAATGACGATGATGTGGAAGCCGGTCCGAGGTTGCCCCGGGAAGAGGAGGAGGAGGACAATGTCGACCCGTCGGATCCTTTCGATGTTGCGGACACGAAGAATGCATCTCACGAGACTCTCAGGAGATGGAGGGTATAGCCACATTCATCGATTCCCTTAAGCTTTCCCTCTGTTTTTTTTCCTTTTTCCCTCCTTACGCAGTTCCTTTTTCTGCAATTTATGCAAAGCTGTGCTTTTGTCCATAATGTGAATGGAATCGTGCGAGAACTCCTAAGCGTCCACTTACATAGGCCTCGGGTTTGAGTATCCGCATCTAAGTCCGCCCCAGAAGTCAATATTGAATGTCACGGTATATATACCAAGATCCGGTGGATCCCATGTGAGGTCACTTGATCCTAAGAACTCTCGGCTTGTCACACCATGCAAGGCCATGTCTTGGCGACCAAATCACTAAATGGTGCATATGTTTGTATTCGAATATGGCAACTGGGAAAAAGCAAAAGGAAGTATTGAGGCATGGGAAGGAATGAAATAGTTGTGGATGTCACTGGAGAAAAGCATTCAGCATCTTAATTAGCAGGAGGAGCTTCCCCATTGAAATCATAATTTTCATAACATTCTATAAATCTTCATACATTCATTGAAATGTGATAAAATGAAGCTGGCATAGAGGGAAAAGTCAAGAATTGACCAGGAAACTACCTAGCATCATAATGTGAGTAAAACTATTATCATGAAATAAAGCTGGCATGAAAGAAAGAATTTGAAATCTGCCAATAAACGAACCGCACTAGATTATTAGTAAGCATATGAACTTAAATACAGTTTTTTCTTTTCCTATGTTTGTCGCTTCATTTGATGTCCTTCACGTCTGGTTCATGCTTTTCTGACCTCGATGCTTTTCTTCAGGAAAAGATTGTCGCTCTGTTTATTGCAGTGTCCTGTCCAGTTTTTCCATTTCTAGTTCATTCTTTGAATCTGTTGAGATTTGATAAAGTCTAGCTGCGCTTTATGTGAGCTTAAGGGTGTTTTCTACTTTCACAGCAAGCAGCTCTTGTCCTCAATGCAACTCGGCGATTCCGTTATACATTGGACTTAAAAAAGCATGAGGCAAAAATTCATAGACTGCGCATGATCAGGGCCCATGCACAAGTGATACGAGTAATTTTCTTCCTTAAGCATGTCTCTAGTACAGCTTTTAGGAGATTTTTTCACTCTAATCTTCTTATTAATTTTATTAGGCAGCTTTGCTTTTCAGATTGGCTGGAGACCGGCAGTTTGGTAAGTGATATATTGGATTTGATTCGTTGAAAAATAAAATTCCTATGCATTAGATTGTTGAAGTTAAACGCTTGTCTCCTATTATCCACTAAAAACTGCTAGACAACAAATATGCATCATACAAAGAACAAATTGATGGCACCACCACTTAACCAAGTGAAGGACTCTGATTTATTTACACATATGGTGCATTGCATTCCGTTTCTTTAGTCTGTTTATCCTTATGTCCCTGCCTTGATCAGTGTTAGGTAAAAGAGTGGCTCCTCCAAGTTTAACTGGCGATTATGCTGTTGATCTAGAGCAGCTATCTTCCATGAATAGGGACCATGATACGACCAGTCTTCAGCAATTTGGCGGGGCAAGTTCTTCGTTGATATATATATATATATGTTTCTATGGTATGAGTAATTTTGTTAGCTGATGTCATGCTCTCAGACTGTCATGCTTCCTCCCTCAGGTTAAAGGTCTATCAGATTTGCTGAAAACCAATTCGGAGAAAGGAATTGCTGGTGATGATACTGATTTATCAAAGAGGAGGAATGCCTTTGGATCCAACACGTATCCCCGGAAAAAAGGACGGACTTTTTGGGTACAACTATTTTTGTTTGTCTTGAGTTTCTAAGATAAGGCATTTTCTGGAAGGATCTTGTCATGACGATAGTATCGGACTGAGTTGATGTTCCTTGCAGACATTCCTGTGGGAGGCGTGGCAGGACTTGACCCTTATTATACTGATTATAGCAGCAGCGGTGTCACTGGGTCTGGGAATAAAGACCGAGGTGAGCCTTGGCTTAGTTTCCTAATACTTCGATGATTTTGTCCAATACCCAAAATATTTATCTAGAGAAGGTTTAGTCTACAGATGTATATTTTACCAATAGATGATTACTACAACTAAGCTCAAGTCGTAAGAATCTCTTTCTTGCTTGCTAACATGTTTGATGGGACGTTAAAAGATGTTTTGAGTTTCTCTCTACTCTTATTTGGTTCTTTCTTGATTAGTTCTCTCAATAAAGTTTCATGCCTCATCATATTCTGAGCAGTTCCATCCTTTCATGTTTATGCAGGGGTTCGAAAAAGGATGGTATGATGGAGGAAGCATAGCTTTGGCTGTTCTTCTTGTCATAATGGTAACAGGTATATTATCTGACCATAAGCCTTTACTTTTCATCATGAAACCAAATGTCATTCCTTACCCATCTTCACGACCTTCTGATTACTTTTAATCAGCCATCAGCGATTACCGCCAGTCTCTGCAGTTTCAAAATTTGAATGAGGAAAAACAGAATATCCAAATCGGGGTATGACGCTTAAAATAGTTTGTAATTTGATTATGTTGCTAGTGAGTTTCTTCCAAACAAATCACTGAGGATGAGATCTCTGCAGGTGATGAGAGATGGAAGGATGGTAAAAGTTTCGATATTTGATATTGTTGTGGGTGATGTCATACCACTCAGAATAGGCGATCAGGTGAGCCAGGTTAATCGGGTTTGTTATTCATTTATTTGACAGGTGATGACCGTGTAAGCTAATAGTTCTACTGCTGTCTAATACCAGGTTCCTGCTGATGGAGTATTAATCAGTGGACATTCTCTTGCAATTGATGAATCTAGCATGACAGGAGAAAGCAAGATTGTGTGTTTTCTGATGCTTTGGTTGATTTAATTGAATTTGTGATCCATATTTTTTTTTCAAGCATGACATTCATGCAGGTTCACAAGGATCAAAAATCACCTTTCCTAATGTCTGGTTGCAAAGTTGCTGATGGCGTTGGCTCTATGCTGGTAATATGATAATTTGCTCTTTCTTGTTTTTTTTTTTTTTGGTAAGGTGCTCTTTCTTGTTTTGTACTGCAACTGCCTGAAAAAGGTTAAATCCATTTACAATGTCAAGTAAGTAAGAAAACAGAATTTCAAAGGAAATGCACAATAGCGGGACAAGTGTCTTTAGTGGCTGTGCCTTTCTTCTCTGACAGAGACAATTGTGCATGTGATGTTTCCGGCAGAAGTAGAGACGCCCTTTTTGTGCTTCTATTGTCCTTTCCAATGCGAGGACGAGATCTTAAATTTGTTTTAAATGAAAAGGGACAAATTTTGATCCATGTCCTTTTGCTTAGTTGCTTTAAAGCGGGATAGTGATCATGTTGATGTATATCATTCCACATAAGTAAGGTGGGCAATGACACGATTATTTGAACACTTTAACCTCCTTTCTCTCTTCTCCTGTGAGACAAGTTCCTACATTTGAGTTCTAACTTTTTGCAATCATTACTTACCTTCAGGTGACTGGTGTTGGAATCAACACGGAGTGGGGGTTGCTGATGGCAAGTATAGTAGACGATACTGGTGAAGAGACTCCTTTGCAGGTTTAACATCAAGTATCCTGAGTTGGCTTTTCTTGGAGTCGTCTCCATATCCTCACCTTTTTCTTCTTGAATACCTAAACAGGTACGCTTGAATGGGTTGGCCACATTCATAGGCATTGTTGGTCTTGCTGTAGCTGCTGCGGTGCTCACCGTCCTCTTGGCCAGGCAAGTTTTTCCTGTGTATACTTATTCGTGTACCCTCATTCTGGTTTGAGCAATCTAACATCCTTATTCTGTCCATTTTTTGTAGGTACTTTACTGGAAAAACAACAAATCCTGATGGAACCGCCCAGTTTGTGAAGGGCAAGACCAAAGTCGATGACATCTTGGATGGGGTTGTTAAAATTGTGACAGTTGCAGTAAGTGCAGCTCCTCTTTGCTGTCTAATCTCTTCAAACCAGGCAGTTGACTGACTAAGAGGTGTATGTAGGTCACCATCGTGGTTGTTGCAGTACCTGAAGGGCTTCCTCTGGCTGTTACATTGACGTAAGTACCGCTAGTTTATATTGCTGTAACATTATGATAACCCCACGTCCAATTTGTCTCTCATTTTTCTTTTTCCCCCCAATTGTTGTGCAGCCTAGCTTACTCGATGCGGAAAATGATGGCGGATAAAGCCTTGGCAAGTCTTGTTTGCTTCTTTCCTCTACTTCTGAGATGTAGTAACAACCCATATTTTATAATACCCTTTTTGCAACACAACCACAGGTTCGAAGGCTTTCAGCCTGTGAAACTATGGGTTCTGCCACAACAATTTGCAGTGACAAGACTGGAACATTAACGTTGAATCAGGTTATTAGCCCTCAAATCCCTGTTAGCACTTTTCAATTATCTCTTTTTGCTGTCTTCTGGGACAACTCACTGGAACGTTTTAGCTGTAGTATTGGTTTTTCTGATTGATAATATTGAAACTACAGATGACTGTGGTTGAAGCTTATGTTGGGCAAAAGAAGATGGATCCACCAGATGATATCTCCCAATTGCATCACCTGATTTCTTCTTTGCTTATTGAGGGCATTGCACATAATACCCAGGGCAACGTCTATGTGCCAAAGGTACTACTCTCGTCCAGCCTCCTGCTAACTTTGAGAAATGAAAATGAAGAGGGATCCACTGTGATAATTTCTACTCAGTTTATGTGCTTGGCAATGTGTATTATCAATTAGGTTAAGAGGGAAGGAATGTATTTCACAATAAAATTGCATTTAGAAAGATGGTATTTGGTGACTTCTTTCCTGGTTATAAACTACATGTTTAGAAAAAAATTCCACAAGTCCAAGAAAAAAAAAACCTATTCCATTACTACTCTTCTTGAAAAGGTGCTTAGTGGTTCTTGGTTCATTTAGTATAAGTTTAATCAAATGGACAATCACTTTGTGTGGCTCTTCTTCACTTGTAGGATGGTGGAGATACTGAAGTTACTGGATCTCCTACTGAGAAGGCTATTCTTTCATGGGCTGTCAAGGTACTGGTTTTGGTAATAATCTGACGAGAAATCTCAGATAGATGAATTTGGAACTTCTTCAGAACATCTTTGTCTCTCTGGCAGCTGGGAATGAAGTTTGATGCTGTAAGAGCAGAGTCAACGGAACTCCATGTTTTTCCATTCAACTCAGAGAAAAAGCGAGGAGGAGTTGCTTTACAAATGGTAACTACTTTTCTCTATAAATCTCTGTCTGTTACTCTACAAATAATATCCTGGGAACTCCTTACCATACATATTGACACTTTATTCTTCCATTTTTTTTGGTCACAGACCAGTTCTGATGTTCATATACATTGGAAGGGAGCAGCAGAAATTGTCTTGGCCTCATGCACGAAGTTTTTTGACTCAGATGGTCACTTGCAATCAATTGATGAAGAAAAGGTTGGAGCTATTTCTTTTGTGGTAGGAGAAATATCTTTTGGTCATGGCAGAAAAGTAGAGAATGAAGCCTAGAGAACTACTTGCAGAAGCTTCTGATTATTACTCTGCGAAAGCTGCTGTAAAAATAGCACGGTCACCTATCCACCAAAATACGAAAAGAAAATGGGTGAACTTAAGTACTTTAAGCAGACTATCTGCATCATTTTGCTTGACTATCTAATAGTTTCATGTTGGTTTCACTATACTTAAGAGATAGAAGGGATTCTCTGTGCATGTATTGGTGCCATTATCTGTAGGCCATTTCATGCAACGCAACTTTGACAAAGCTATATATACACCTTTAAGAATTCAAACAGTGGCGGATCAAATTTATTGGATTGTTATTTGCATTTGACTTCTGAGTAAGCTCATTATACATAATTTAAAATGCATATCCCACTTGGTCCTCAAATTCAGTGAGTACGGTCATCCAATAACCTAGTTAACTCTTGCAATTTACTTTCTATTGGTTAATTTTGCAATTCTTCACCACTTCTTCCTGGTCTCTTCTGAGATCGTTCAGAGTTGTAATAATGACATGGATTTGTTTCATAATGGGTCGATGCTAATTTCTCTTTGACATAATTTCCTCGAGGGAGCTGTGAGAATAGCTTAGTGCTTGGAAATTTGGATGCCACCTTAATCTTTGAGCTTTGTCGCAGGATTTCTTCAAGCGTGCTATCGATGACATGGCTGCTAGAAGTCTCCGCTGTGTTGCGATCGCATACAGACCTTTTGATTCGGATAAGGTTCCCAGCGATGATGCGGGTCTGGACAAGTGGGTGCTACCTGACGATGATCTTGTTTTGCTTGCTGTCGTTGGTATCAAGGTATACACATCAGTTCTCAAGTTTATTTATCATGGACTGATTCGTTCTATTTCATACCGTTCTGGAAAAATTATTCCACCATAAACTCCGAAAAAGACATGGAGCCATCTCACACTACTTATGGAGTTGTGTAAGTGTCATATCAAAGAAAAAGCAGCAATGTGTGTTCTTAATATTCCCCAAGTGAAAATACAAAGCTCCTTCTTTGGAGCAGAAATTAGTTTACGATAAACTCGAGCGATGTGCTCTTATATAGGTGTAAAAATTTTATACAGAAGTTACTTGTAAGTTTAAATCCCATTTTTACTTGTAAGTCATAAATTTTATGCACAGTATTCTCTTTGCTATCCTTTATCAGTTCACGAAATTTTCCTGGAAAGATCTCAGAAATTTCCCCTTACCTATCTTATTAATTGTCAGAAGCAATTTTGCTTTGCAATTTGCTTTTGGTCTGGTTTTGTTGGGAAATTTGGCATATAAATTAAATGATCAATCTAACAAAGCTCACCATTTAAGCATTTTATAACCTTTGGTTGAAACTTGGATTTCCCACAAATTCACCTTTTTTTTTTTTTTTTTTTTTTTTTTTTTTTTTTTTTTTTTTTTTTTGGATTCCATATTTTTTAGTTGTGTTTCCCATTACATCTTTCATTTACCAGTGTGGAAACTAACTTAACATTACTGTATAATTAGTCAATGTTTGTAGGCTATCTATTTCTGTTTTTGAAATGCAACAGATTTTATATTGGCCTTGTGCTCATTAAAAATCGAGTTCTTTATACTTCGTTACAAGCATCTTTTATCAGCTAACAAGTCCATACATCTGCAGGATCCTTGTCGTCCAGGTGTCAAAGACGCTGTCGGGAAATGCACAGCAGCTGGGGTTAAGGTAAGTCATATATTGACTGATTTAACACTTTGCAGATACTAGAAAAGACGGCATCAGGGGAACAATAGGGAAACGTAGAAAGATTTCTTTTGAGCCAGATGGTCAAATGAAAGACATCATTGGTGATTAGTGGAACTCAGATAAAGTATCAATTAATTTTCGTTATACTTAAAGAATTTAAACATCTAAGGGACCCTTCCAATCTATTTGAAAAGCATACACTAAGGCAGATGAGTGGAGAATGATGTGGGGATGTCTGTATTTGTTCTGTCTAGGATGAACTAACTAATAGGAACCCCTTATGTGTGATTCGGTCTGACAGGTGCGAATGGTCACGGGAGATAATATCCAAACAGCAAAAGCAATAGCTCTGGAATGTGGGATACTTAGTTCAAACGAAGATGCCACAGAGGCTACCGTTATTGAAGGGAGGGTATTCCGTGCATATTCTGACAAAGAAAGAGAGCAGATAGCAAAGAGAATAACGGTATGATGTAGAATATCAACGTTCACATGTACGTCTAAAAGTAGACAAAAAAATTAAGAATGATTTGCCTTACAGGTGATGGGAAGGTCTTCACCCAGTGACAAGCTACTACTTGTGCAAGCCTTACGCAAATGTGGGGAAGTTGTTGCTGTAACTGGGGATGGAACCAACGATGCTCCTGCACTTCATGAGGTTGATACTGATTAATATGTGCATATCTATTTGTTTATTCATGTATGTCAATGTAAAACTTATATGTCTATATGCTTTTGCTCTTAATGACATAATATCAAACCAATAGATGAAAATGCCCTTCCTTATCTTCCAATTCAAACTTGTTTCACGTGGAGTTATCTTCCTGTTGCAATAGGCAAAGTGAATTCTGGAAGCACAGACAAAAAGAGCTCATCTATGTTGAGAAAAGCACGATACTTTGCTCTGGACCCTAATTTTTACCCTTCCTTGAGATGAACATTAAAAGCAACTTTTCATTTAATTTATATTCTGCCAGAAAGTCCTTATTCTTAAATATGTGCCTTAATAAAATCACAATAAGGTGCATCCAAATATCATCGAATGGAGTTAGATAAAGATGATAAGTACATGGGATGCTCATCTAGCATCCAAGATGTCAATGGTACTTCTCAAATAAGCATAGATTATTCACTTCAATCACGAGATGGCATATTTAAGATGGAGCATTAGGGAAAAGAGTAGAAGATACATGTTGAACATAATCAGCTTTATCTTAATTAATGACGTACTCTTTGTAGTTGGAACCTTGCTTTTGTGGTTATAGTTGCGTCATATTATGCTCTGAGTTTCCATGTTCCTACCTATTCACATCAGTTTGACTATTTGATAATTTAGGCAGATATTGGTCTTGCTATGGGCATCCAAGGAACGGAAGTTGCAAAGGAAAGCTCTGATATCATTATCTTAGACGACAATTTTGCCTCTGTTGTTAAGGTTAGTAAGAAGACTCCGATGATGTAGTAGTTACTGATCTTTGCTGTTCCCTTTGGTTTTTGAGAGCAAATGAAATGAAATTTTGTTTCTAGTAGCGTGTTCATGGTTAATGTTATTGCACTTAGTTCTGCAAATAGCAGAGAGCAAATAACGAGAAAAAACCGAGAGCACCAGTGCTTGCTTAGAAAACAGTTTTCAACAAGCATTTCGTTAAAAGAATATTAAAAGAAAAGTTTTTCAACGGTTTGCAATCCCAGAGCAATCTTCAAACACCAGAGAAGCATCCAGTCTTTCTCTGTCACGGCACAACCATCTCCATCATTGGATGCTGTATGAAAACACAGGGCAGTGCCCCATGGGTTCTCTTCCTACTCATTCATGTGTAAAGTGTGGTTTGAAGCGAACATAGAGGGAACTTTATCAAATATCAATGCATGAGACATAAAAGACCTTCAGGTGAATCGTAAGCCCGTTGCTTGTATTCATTTGGGGTGTTATCAGACTTCCTTTTGACTGATTGAGTGTCTATCTTTTTGAAGCTTATGAGTCATTTATGTAACGGCAACATTTCTGAACGGTGTATAGGTTGTTCGCTGGGGCCGTTCTGTGTATGCAAATATTCAGAAATTTATCCAGTTCCAACTCACAGTAAATGTTGCCGCTCTGGTAATAAATGTTTTGGCAGCAATAACTTCGGGTGAGGTTCCGTTGAATGCAGTACAGGTTAGTTAATCTTTGCTTGCTTGGTTGACCATGACACTATTCTAGGGGTAGCCCTAATAATGTAACCCTAGTTCTCCTTGAGAGGATCACAAAGTGCCCTGAAGCATTGGTCAAGGTTCATTTTCTTGTCTAAAATACTGCTCTTTCTGTGCAGCTTCTGTGGGTCAACCTTATCATGGATACTCTTGGAGCACTTGCACTGGCAACAGAGCCACCCACGGACCACCTAATGGAAAGAACTCCAGTTGGCCGAAGGTTTGCAAGTCAGCATGTCTTGTTATGCTTTAGCATCATACTAATGGCAGTGTCTAGATATAATCACGCACTCTGAAACCATGAAATGCTGAAAGTTTTTTAATTGTCTAGACAGTGGCAAAACAATTATAGATCTGGTTTTCAGTTTGCATGTGACTGGACATTGAAATTGGCAATAGAATAGAAGTGCATAAACTTTGCCTACCAGAGAGAGATGTATCGGTCACTAGACATCGGTCCTTTAGTCCCAGATATTTAGCGTTTTCGCTCTCTCAGCATATAGAGTGTTTGGGTGGCAAAAATGTGACTCCTCCTAATTCTAAACACTTCCTTTAGAGTACATAAAATGCAAGTCTCATTTAAATTTGCTTCTCCTTCTCTTTCTTTGGCTGATGATTTGGTGATTGATTATGATCTTGTGTTTGCTGTGTCAGGGAACCTCTAATAACTAATGTCATGTGGAGGAACTTGCTCGTACAGGTCTTTCTATTCGTTGCTCTTTTTGGAGATACCTGTTGGTTGTCTCATGGTCAGTTTGTTGCTTATTCAAGCCAACAGCTTTCTTCTGCAGGCTGCTTATCAAATATGCGTCCTTCTTGTCCTGAACTACCGCGGTGTAAGTGTTCTTCAGTTGAGCAATGAACCAAGGGAACATGCTGTCGACATCAAGAATACAATGGTGTTCAATGCATTTGTCCTTTGTCAGGTAAGTAGAGATACTAAATTTGCATCCCCCTGCCCACAATTCCTCAAAATAAAATAAGTGCCCTTTTGAGCTTTTATGGGTTCTTCAGTTTACATAATCCATCTAAGTTTCAACGATGAGCCTCGTTGTTTAATTTATTGTTCAAATGACAGATCTTCAACGAGTTCAATGCTCGAAAGCCTGATGAACTGAATGTTTTCAGTGGAGTGACAAGAAATTACCTTTTCATTGCTATCATTGCAATTACCATTGTGCTTCAGGTGAGTTCTTTGGAATATTTGCACTTTTGTTGTCAAATAAGTGTTTGCATATTCACGCAGCCTCTCTTGCTTGTGCCCCAGATAATTATTGTCGAGTTCCTTGGAAAGTTTGCTAAGACCGTGAAGATCAGCTGGAGTCTATGGCTTGCTTCTGTAGGGATTGGCATTGTCAGGTTCGTCCATTTTTGGTACCCATACAGTTAATGTAGTACTTCACCTTTTTCTTTATGTAATCACATTAGTTATCTTGGAGATGTCTTCTGATTGTAAGTCAGTATACATGAAACATCTTTATTTTAACAGAATCAAGAGCCCCTCTTCATGAAATTTTGCTCTAGCTAGGTGTTGAGAGTTTAATCGGTATTTTTGGGGCGTGAATCTGCTCCAGAACCTACACAAGATAAAACTCCTGTCAAATATCATCGAAAAAGAATCTAATTACAGACTACAAGTAATTGGAACAGCTTATTCCATCTTTGACATCATAGCAGCTTAAGCAAGGAGAATGGCTGCTTGAAACTTCTTGGTACTCTATAACTGTGCCTTCTGAGACCTGATCCTAATGTGCGGAACTTGAGTAAATACTTAATTTGCATGCAAAGCTGTTCTCACTGCATGCTAATCATGGAGAAGGCCTAATGTAATTTCATATGGATCCTAATTTCAACTTGTTGCGACCCTCCACTGGTTGTCTAGCTTGCGATTTGTCAGTCGTACATACGCTTGATTAATTTCTCACACGGTTTGTGCATGGCGTTTGATTTTTGTTGTACAGCTGGCCCCTTGCAGTACTTGGGAAACTTATTCCAGTCCCCAAGACTCCTCTCTCCAAGCTTCTCCGGAAGCCATTCACGAGGCGAAGGAGAAATGCTGGTGATGAATGAGTATACAATCCCACTCTGCTTCCACGCTTCCTACTATTTATTCCCAGTCTGTCGGTCGTGTGAAGATGTGACTGGGCTAGTAATAATTGGACGATATCGAACAGCTCCAAGCTTAGTGGTTGTACGTGCTGATTCCACTGTCCAAGTATAGTTTGATGTGATCATCTTCTAATTTTACAGTATTGATGCATACTTCAAGTGTAAATGGTAGAGAATATCAGGCTTGCTGAACTAAAAGCCCGTATGTTGTCATTTATCTCGAATTATTAGAAGATGGCAAAGCTACCCTTGGCTAAGAGGTCATCCTATAATATAAGTCTGCACTTGGCAGCACGTTCTCTCTATTTGAATCTTTCAAGTTGCATCATCGAAGAGACCTGAAAAATTCTCATGCGGACTCCCATGATGTGAATGATTGTCTCATGGGCTATTGGCCTTGCTACCCGAATGAAGTGGCTAAAGCAATGAGCAACAAACCTGAATATTTTGAAAGCCAAAACCTAACTGTGAAGTCCTGTAGGCAGACGAATCCCCAGGGATGTTTAGTTGAGCCTCCGCCTCTGAATTGGCCAATTACCTTAGCTTCTTTGACCTTGATTCTGTATATTCACTGGCACTAGTATAGACAGATATCAACTGTACATCCTATTCGCCAATGTTTAACCTATGTTTACATGCAGTTCTAATGTTTCCCTCCGCTGCTTAAAGTGACTGATGCATGTGGGATGTGTTTGTAGTAAATCGAATGAGTTCAACTGACCACTCCATTTAATTTGTAACCTTGGAAAAAGTAACGTGAAAAGGAACTAGACACTCGAAGACAGATTGATTAGAGGATGTGCAATTGTGTAAAATTTTCTGAATAGATTTAGCAACTTCCACACCAATGTTAGGACATTTTCTGTTCCAGTCTTCCTCTATGGATCAATATGGAATAGGTCTATGACGTGCATCATCTGGATAATTCTCAGTTTTGTCAATATATCTCAACAGATCTGGCACAATTGTATACTTGAATTTCTCAACAACAAAGGTAAAGTGTGATCCTTTGCTTCATTTCGACCACTGATCCAACTATCTGACCTGCACGTTTGATCACGTCCCAAATTATAGCACCCATCAATCCATCAGAAAGCAAACTCAAGCCAAAAACCAAAAACAGATGGAGAAGGAGCAGAATCAGATCGAACGTTGCAGCCACAAACACCCTCTAGTCCTCTGTAACCTCCGAGGGGTCGATGAGAAAGTCAAGTGCCATGGCTGCAACAACCCCATTCGAGCCTCGCCCTCCAACACCTACGCCTGCAAAGACTGCGACTCTTACCACCACAAGTCTCGTTCTGAACTCCCAGCTGAACTGAAGCACCCTTATCGCCCTCCACACACTCTCTACCTTCAGCTTGCATGGAGGCAACACGACTGCACTTTCTGTCACTCTGCCATCCTTGGCTTCAGCTTCTGCTGCGACGTCTGCAAATTCTACCTCGATGCTCGCTGTGCAACGCGTTACTTGACCACGAAATTTGAAGACGGGTCATCTCTATTTCCTCAGAGAAACTGAATTCAACGCCATTTACCACTGTGACATGTGGAGTGACATCGAGATGGACACCCATCTGTCTCAGTGCGCGATCCCTTTGTGCTTCCGGTCTTTCCATTTCCACCGCTCTCCATTCCCATGGCCGGAAATGGTCAAGTCCAAGCGCCACTTCTACCCGCTCACTTTTTCCAAAACCTTCCTGGAAGATGACTCAGGAGAGTACTACTGCGATGCGTGCGAGACAGAGAGGAATCCGAAACATCCCGTGTGTCGGTGCATGCAGTGTGACTATATTGCTCATGTCAGTCGTACAAAATCTGAGGTACGTCCTTTCTGCAAATGGCTTTTTTGATTGATTTTGCTGTAATACAATTATATTGTGTGGTAGTCAGAATCCGTTTCATGTTATTTTTCGATTGGATGATACAACTTGTTAGGTTGATATTGGACATAATACGAGAATGTCTTATCAGTTCCTCAGATTTCGTAAATTCAAGCCCGGCCCTCTTTCCTTTTCTGAGGAATATCTTCTGATTTCCTAGGCATTTCTTTGAAAAGGGTACTTCTGTGTTGATGCAATGTCGAGGCTCAGAGACATTTACATTGGAGTTTTCTTGAATTTCAGGTGCTGCCTTCGATTTTGGCAGAACAGTAGCAATGCCAAGCTGAGAGAACTTGCAAATGATGCTGGACTCCGGAGAATAGACATGAAGATATGGGGGCTTCGTGACAAGGAAACGTGCTTAGCCAAGGAATCAGAGATAATTCAGAGCTACGCGTGCTGAATACATCTCATCATTGAAGCCTGAGGTGGACTCGCCTTTTTGCTCTCCCTCCACTGAGGCTTTCGCTTAAAGGAAGGGTTGTAAAGTTGCTGGCTGTTAATGTGTCTCCGTCCAATCTGCTAATTCCTCGGAGTATGCTTGTACAATAATCTGTGTCTTGGAATCGAAAGGACAACCACCTGCCAAAGGTAAGG
Source organism: Angophora floribunda (assembly GCA_014182895.1). Taxonomy (NCBI): domain Eukaryota; kingdom Viridiplantae; phylum Streptophyta; class Magnoliopsida; order Myrtales; family Myrtaceae; genus Angophora; species Angophora floribunda. The sequence continues at coordinate 20,481,801 of CM024710.1, forward strand.
CCGCAGTTAAAGAAATGGGTGTTGATTAACTGTGCTGGAAACAAAGTGGTCTTTCTATTAGGGTTGCAGAATACGTGGCTAAAGCTAATGTTATCAAAAGCACAAGTTTGAGGAATCTGTCTTTTGGGTTATCGTTTCCTTCCTCGTCCCATATAAGATGGGAAAGTTCCAGTGTCTTAATACAAGGCCGATTCACTTCAAATGGCGCAGATGCATGATCTGCATTCAGTTTCAGGGATAGATGTCAACCCAGCATTGTCCTATCTCTTTCTGATTAATTGTTTCCCCCTCCTTGTTATGGTATTCTAAGTTCAAGTCCACGATGCTTATGGCAAAACAGAAAAGTCAATGATATGTCCTCTTCGACACTGTTGACATGCGACCTGCCATGTGATCGCTTCTCAGTTGGTCAACAATGTTATACAATTCATTCAAGTGGTCCTAGTTGCTTGAGAAGTTTGGCAGGTGGGGGCAAAAAGAGCTAAAAACTAGGACGTACTCTTGTTGAGTGAATGCTAAATTTTAATCTGGGTTCCGAGTTGTTGGTTGCTTAAAAAACCGATCTTGCCAGCACACATCTCTGAGATAAACCCATGAAGAAGATGGAGGAGACCATGGAGATTTGGCATTTTGCTCACGAACATCCCTTGATTCTACTAACCAACATCACCGACCCTCAACCTGTTCCGGCCAAAGATGGCAAAAACGATCACGAAGTCAAGTGCAATGGCTGCAATTCACCGGTTGAAGGCATGGCCTCCAAGTGCAGGGACTGCGAGTTTTTCCTGCACCAGTTATGCTTGGAACTGCCAAGAGAGCTGAAGCATCCACACCATCCGGATTATACTCTGATCCTGGACTTCATATGGAAAAAGCCCAGCTTCGTCTCCTCCTGCTACTGTTTGATCATCTTTGGCTTCAACTTCTGCTGTGAACACTGTCAATTCAACCGTGATGCCAGGTGCGCTGCGTGGAACTTGAACATTAAGTACAAGGATGGAGGCCAATTGCTTCTTCCGGTGGAGGATGATCCGCTGGTGCATTACTGGTGGGATGTGTGCAACGATTTCGGTCATGACACGCACCTTGTTCAGTGCATTGTTCCAGCCTACCCTCGCTGCTTCCACTTCCATTGTGCCCCCTTTGCGTTTCCAGAGAAGATCAAGTCCAAGTGCCATTTCCACTCCCTCTCCTTTGCTGAGACTTGGCTCTAGGACGACTTCGGCAAGTACTCCCGTGACCTGTGTGAGCAGGTGAGGAAATGGAAGACTGCTTATCACTGCATTGAGTGCAACTTCATTGCTTGTGTCAGCTGCACCGTCTGGGAGGTGATCAATCCGATGCTCTCATTTGATCGGCTTCTTTACAGAATTAATGATTATTTGCAATGAGATGCTCATTTGATGGATTTTGTTCTCAGGTCTTACCAACCATAATAGCGAGTACAAGAATGATGCAAAGATCAGGAGAGATCACACAAATGATGCCGCCCTCCAAAGCTCGATGGAAGAATTTACGACGTGCATGCTGAGGAAGAAAAGCTCACGAAAGATTTTGAGAAGATCATGGTGAAACTGAAGGCAGTGAGAGATTCTCGTGCTCGGTATGTTGCATCTAGGAACCAAACAACATGACCAGAAATGAGAATTATGCAGTAACTCTAGCCGAGTTATGCAGACACAGTGAGTAGCATTGTAGCTTTGGCATCAGAAGCCTGTCTGTACTGTTTACTGAGATTATCAAATCCTTTGGGTTGGTCATTGCACTGCGAAATCCGTATCTAAGATGCTAACCCCGGATCGATGGTATTTCATATTTACATTTGCTGTGCATCACTCGGCTTTGCATGAACTTTGTGAGCTCGAAACATCAGAATTCCCACCCGTGTTACTGCGAATACGGGAGGCTGCTGATCTCTGTTTGTGACTGAGATGACAAGCTTCAGGCATAGAATACGGAAACATCATTCAGAACTCTAATTGCAGCAAAGATCATATAACTTCCTACAGCTTTTGTGGGAGAATTGCCGGCTTCATCTTCTGCGAAATCGAGCAGCCTGAATAAGAGGCAGTAGTTTCGACTACTCAAAAGCAAGATTACAGAATTTGTCATAGAAATCTTGAGTTTGTCTTTGGGAAAGTAGAGCATCGAATTACAGATTGGAATGCAGCTAGACATATCTTGAAGCTGAACTTACATGCCGGCTTGGCATATGCTAAGCTCAAATGAAGATCTTACCTTTCAGTGCAGTTGTGTAAAAAGTATGGACTCAACGTAATATTTTTCACGTGGGAATGTTATTAATTAATGATACATGAATAGTTGTTTTCTTATATGGAAATTTTATGGGAAAAGTAATAATTTTTTTTTAACCTATTGCATTAATATCAATTCAATCGTAAATCTTTTGATTGAATCAATTTAATTCTCAATATTTTCACATTGATAATTAAGTCTATCCTGGCCAATTTAAATTTATTGATGATTTGGATTGTGGCCTTTTTTTATATTTAATTTTTTTGAATTTTGTTATTAAATTTTAAAAAGAATTCCCTTTTAAAAAAATTCCCCTTCTTCTTTTTTTCTTTCTCCTTTGGCTTGTGGCTGGTAGGCAAGGGTTGGTCTCATTGAATCTAATGAGGGCTTGACCCTCATGGCCTAGGTGAGGGTTGCCCTTGCAAATTTGGTGAGGGCTATCCTTATGGTCTGGCCATGGCCAAATATCAAACAAAAGAAAGAAAAGGAAAAAAAATAAATAAAAAATAAAAAAATGAATTGGTCAAATGGACTTGATTAGTGCCAATATGAAAATAATTATAATTAAATTGGTCCAATTAAAAATTTATGACTAAATTGATTTCAATATAATATGTCTAGTAACTGAATAAGTCACTAAATCATAGTATATCATAATTCTTATTTAAGTAGAGATAAAATAAATGTACTATTATCAAAAATTATTACCTCCTCAATGTGGCTGGATTAACTTTCAAAATCGAAAAGAGTAATTGTCAAACATTAAGTAATTAAATTAAAAGGATTGAAAGCGCAAATATTTGAACTTTTATTTGCTTCATATATATATTTTTTGGCTCAATCAAGTGTTCAGAACTTCTCAATTCTAGCTTGATGTGGTCGTGATTTTGCTAACATAACTCACTTAGTTGATGAAAGTTTAAATATGTAATTGACTTGCATGCTTGGCAAAAATTGAGTTATCTCTATTTATATGTCGAATGATGAGGAGAGAGGGTGTGTATAAACTCAAGCAATATTAGACATCCGATATGTTATTATTGAGGTGACATCATCTCAAGAGGCTATATTGGACAACAATGTGGATAATTGATGGCTATTAAACAATGTTGGTTTCTATGTTGGCATTTTCTCACATGTGATTTTAATGTGAGGCATCATATTGACCAACTTTTCAAAAGCTGAGATGCTAATGTTTTAGGTACTTGATTATAAATCGGGAAAAAGTTTTTTATATTTACAATGTTATCCTCTCCTTAAATTAAGTAATTGTTCCATTGAATTTTTGATAACAAAAAGTTTGTATTTACTTAATAATTATCCGTAGATTTGCCACTACACACTCGGTTGCACGTTCCTTAGATAACACGATTTGCCCGATTGACATGCCCTAGCATCTGAAAATAGAATTATCTCCCTCGTGTTCTAAAGAAAGTTTTCAGCTGCTCCGGCACCAAATTGAAAATCGGGGCAAAGTGGAGGGACCTAATTTGTCACCGGCTCAATTTGGGAGAAGGACCAAATTAGAACAATAAAATCATTCGGGGTTTCGAATCGCAATAAGTCAATTCTTTAGGGGGCAGGCGACGAACATTTTACGATCTCCTCCCAATCCCAAATCTCAGATCTAGGGACTCACTCCTCTCTTCTCTTTCGTATAGAAGAGAGTGAGAACGAAGAAGACGACGGCCCTCTCTCCTCCCCCTCTCTTTCTCTCTCTAAATTCGATCAGATCTCGCGCCTGAGCCGCCATTTCCTCCGAATTCCGGCGACCGATTCGTGATCTCTCCGGTGGGGACGACGACGACGACGGCGACGATGCAGAAGCAGATGGAGAAATCGTGCACCCTCCTCGTCCACTTCGACAAGGGGGGGCCGTCGCTGGCGAACGAGATCAAGGAGGCGCTGGAGGGCAACGACGTGCCACTCAAGATCGAAGCCCTCAAGAAGGCCATCATGCTCCTCCTCAACGGCGAGACCATCCCCCAGCTCTTCATCACCATCATCCGCTATGTCCTCCCCAGCGAGGACCACACCATCCAGAAGCTCCTCCTCCTCTACCTCGAGATCATCGACAAGACCGACGCCCGCGGCAAGGTCCTCCCCGAGATGATCCTCATCTGCCAGAACCTCCGCAACAACCTCCAGCACCCCAACGAGTACATCCGCGGCGTCACCCTCCGTTTCCTCTGCCGCCTCAACGAGGTCGAGATCATCGAGCCCCTGATCCCGTCGATTGTCGAGAATCTCGAGCACCGCCACCCCTTTGTCCGCCGTAATGCCATCCTCGCGGTCATGTCCTTGTATAGGCTCCCTGAAGGGCAGAACCTGCTGGATCAGGCGCCGGAGATCATCGAGAAGGTGCTCTCCACCGAGCAGGACAATTCGAGTAAGCGCAATGCGTTCCTTATGCTGTTTAATTGTTCTCAGGAGAGGGCTGTGAGCTATCTGTTTACGCACATCGATAGGATTAATGATTGGGGGGAGCAGCTGCAGATGGTTGTTTTGGAATTGATTAGGAAAGTGTGTAGATCCAATAAGGCTGAGAAGGGGAAGTACATTAAGATTATTATATCGTTGCTTAATGCCCCATCAACTGCGGTGATTTATGAGTGTGCCAGTACACTTGTGTCGCTGTCCTCTGCGCCGACGGCAATAAGGGCTGCAGCGAGCACGTATTGCCAGCTGCTGTTGTCGCAGAGTGATAACAATGTGAAGCTGATCGTGCTCGATAGGTTGAACGAGCTTAAGAGCTCACACAGGGAAATTATGGTTGAGCTGGTGATGGATGTACTTAGAGCGCTTTCAAGTCCGAATCTTGATATTCGGAGGAAAACGCTTGACATCGCCCTCGAGTTGATTACTCCTAGAAATGTGGATGAGGTTGTTTTGATGTTGAAGAAGGAGGTTGTGAAGACTCAAAGTGGGGAGCTTGAGAAGAATGGAGAGTACAGGCAAATGCTCGTGCAAGCTATCCATACTTGTGCAATTAAGTTCCCTGAGGTGGCAAGCACAGTTGTGCATCTCCTAATGGATTTCTTGGGCGATACCAATGTGGCTTCAGCTTTGGATGTTGTAGTCTTTGTGCGTGAAATAATTGAGACGAATCCCAAATTACGGGTCTCTATCATAACCAGGCTGTTGGACACTTTCTACCAGATTCGTGCTGCAAGAGTTTGTTCTTGTGCCCTTTGGATTATTGGGGAATACTGTCTCTCCCTCTCAGAAGTTGAGAGTGGCATCTCTACTATTAAACAGTGTCTTGGAGACCTCCCATTCTACACGGCAGCTGCTGAAGAGGGTGAGGCACAAGATGCATCAAAGAGTTCTCAGCCAGTGAATGTGGCAGCTACATCTTCTAGGAGACCTGCAATACTTGCTGATGGAACTTATGCTACCCAGAGTGCAGCTCTGGAAACTGCCATGTCTCCTCCAACCCTTGTTCAGGGCTCATTGACATCTGTAGGAAACTTAAGATCACTGATCCTTTCAGGTGATTTTTTCCTTGGGGCGGTTGTGGCATGTACCCTGACAAAGCTTGTATTGAGGTTGGAGGAGGTCCAACCGTCAAAGGTGGAAGTTAACAAAGCCACCACACAGGCCTTGTTGATTATGGTATCTATGCTACAGCTGGGTCAGTCACCAGTTCTTCCACACCCAATTGACAATGACTCTCATGACAGAGTCATCCTTTGCATCAGGCTGTTGTGCAACACTGGTGATGAAATAAGGATGATATGGTTGCAATCTTGCAGGGAAAGTTTTGTGAAGATGCTTGCAGAAAAGCAGCTCCGAGAGACGGAGGAAATCAAAGCAAAAGCTCAGATATCTCATGCTCAACCAGATGATCTGATTGACTTCTACCACTTGAAGAGCAGGAAGGTAAGCAACATTGTTTTTCTTGTCTCTCTGGTTTGAGTTTGACTTTTGTGCTAGTGAGCTAACTAATGGTCGATACTCATACTTTAGAGCTCTCTGGTTTTCTAGTCAATAGAAGGTCTACTTTTTCACATCTGGTAATCATGAGATTCGGCTTTACTGTGCATTCGCTTGTTTATGTTTCGCCTTCTCATTTCATTCTCTTTGGATACTGAGTGAGAGTTGATTATAATGAGAACGTGTCATGAGCCTATATGTGCTGGTCAATATCTGTTGATCAAATCTGTGCAATTTTCTTTCATTCCTCTCCCTTCCTCTTCTGTTTGTTTTTGTTTAATACTTATGGTATGTTTTGTTTCTGGCTTTTGCAATGTACATCACGTAACTATGTACTGTGAAGGTTTGGGCACTTAGTCTTTTCTTTGCATACTTTTCGCAGGGTATGAGCCAGCTTGAATTGGAAGATGAGGTCCAGGATGATCTTAAACGTGCTACTGGAGAGTTCACAAAGGATGGAGATGATGCAAATAAGCTCAACCGCATTCTTCAGCTCACTGGATTCAGTGATCCTGTCTATGCTGAAGCATATGTGACGGTTCATCATTATGACATTGTGCTGGATGTCACTGTCATTAATCGCACTAAGGATACTCTTCAGAATTTGTGCTTAGAGCTTGCAACCATGGGTGATCTTAAACTTGTGGAACGCCCTCAGAATTACACACTTGCTCCAGAGTCAAGCAAGCAGATAAAGGCAAATATAAAAGTCTCTTCAACAGAAACGGGAGTAATTTTTGGTAACATTGTATATGAGACTTCGTCAAATGTGCTTGAAAGAACAGTAGTTGTGCTGAATGATATTCATATCGACATAATGGACTACATATCTCCCGCATACTGCGCTGATGCTGCCTTCAGAACCATGTGGGCTGAGTTTGAGTGGGAAAATAAGGTATATCTATGAATATATGTCCTTGATGGCTTGTTTTATGAGTTCATTTATTGTTTGGCTAGAAACTTCCATTGGTTGTATTATTAAATTAGTTACTCTTGGGAAGTGAGCAGTCCTTCTTATTTTGAGGTTTTACTGTGTTCTTCTGCTCATTAGCTAAATCTTTTGCCACCTGATTTGTCTCCATTTTCTTGTATCCTTTTTTATGTGTTCTGTTCTGCTAACATCTTATACCTTGTGTAGGTTGCTATTAATACTGTTATCCAGGATGAGAAGGAGTTTTTGAACCACATCATCAAGTCAACTAACATGAAGTGCCTCACTCCTCCGTAAGTTGCTATGATATTCTATGGTGTCCCACAGTGTTCCTTGTGCATGGATTTGTTCTTTTTTATGTAATTTTGTATGTGCATTCTCTTGCTTCTATGTTCTTTATAGTTATGGCGGGTAGCAGTGATTATTCTAGACAGATTGTGATAGCAAAATATTAAAGTTCTTCACTGAAAGGGTTGATAGATCAATTGGTTGAAGTATAAATCTGTGGTGTGCCAGAAGTCAATATTTAGCAGTCCATCCAAGTTAAATCCTGGAAAGTGCTGTCTTACTGCCTTATAATTCCATTAAGATGCCAGGTTTTGCAGAGCAAGTAATTGGGGTCTTTGGTAGTTCAACTTATTTAATAGTTTTAATTGGAGTTGGTGGTATTGAAGATCTGTGGTGGCTGAATATGAAGCTTGTGAAATTTGCTTGATTAAAATTTTGTTGCAGTGTATAGTTCATTTATTATCTTTGTGTCTGTGTTTATCAATCAAAATTTTTTCTTTTGATGTCTTTATTTCTGGATCTTTGCCTTGTTTGGATTTACTTGCCCTGATAATCTTTTGCTTGTTGAACAATAGGTCTGCACTAGAAGGCGAATGTGGTTTCCTTGCTGCTAATTTGTATGCAAAGAGTGTTTTCGGTGAGGACGCCCTTGTGAATGTGAGCGTTGAAAAGCAAGTCGATGGAAAGCTTAGTGGATACATCCGGATACGGAGTAAAACTCAAGGGATTGCTCTGAGTCTTGGTGATAAGATCACTCTGAAGCAGAAGGGAGCGGCTTGATGGGACTACGACTGTTGATTTGAGAGTCATAGTATTCCTTATTAAATTTCATGCATGTGCTTTTGTAGTTGGCATAGCATTCTTCTCTCTTGATTATCACTTCGTCATTTCGCTCAGAGAGACTCAGATTTTGTTTAAAATTATTTTTCTTTCGCAACCCTTCAGAGTCGATTTCTTTCTGATGTGCGTCTTGAATTTGTGCAAATAGGTATAGATACAGTATTGGTGCGCTGCCAGTAATCAAATGAATAGATCATTTCTCAAGCTGATATTTTACCGGATTGACTTTTGATCCCAGCATTTCTCCTTATTCTATTGTCTTGCATTCCTTCAGCTAAATCACCTCTCCTGCTGAAGTTTCTTCCAATTTCTGTGTCGTGACAAAGATTATCTTTTAATTCTTATAGATGATAACTATTGGCAGGGATTTTGATAAATCACTGTATTATCCATTAATAATGAGTTTTGAGGTGCGAGAGAATATGCAGATTGTTTTTATACGCTAGCCGATGTTCATGTTCTGGCTGTCAGGCCAGTGATATGCTGGTTTAGCCTCCTAAAGCAAGTTCACTGTTGTTGATTCCAAGTGCATTACGAGGTCGCAGAACCACTTGGCATGCTGATTTTAACCCTGTTCGGTATTTTTCTTTTGAAGAGAAAACGATATACCACCCGGGCCAATATGTTTGTAGGTTTGGGGGGGTTTGGAAACGTTTGCCAAACTTGTTTTCCACTAAAGCATGTGGATGAGGGAGGCAGGGGTGGATGTCTCTTGCGTTAAGGGTGGTTGAACCGAGTCTTGAAAGTTTCTGCCCTATGTCGCTGGCTTCAGTTCTTCTCAAAGTAAGTATACATCCTCTTGAGTTGGTGTCCGTTTGGTTACTTCTTTCGGTTATGCCTATAAAGATATCATTTCGTTGGTGGTTAAGGAATTGTTTCAGTCCGTTCAAGGCAAAGTTTTCAGATTTGGCAGGTACCAAATTGCGGTACTTTTGGCTGTGAATTCACATAATTTCCACTCTTTTACTCCCTTTCGTCCGATTGTCACGTCATCCATGTTACTTTCAGTGAAAATCGAGTTTTTAACGTGGTGTCTCACCGCAATTGATTTGCGGCTTTTGAAGAACCTTGCAACTTTAACAATTGCAAATTGTTAAGTGGAGTAGATGAGTCTTTTTCCTTTATTAATAAATTAAAGAACAAGTCCAAATGAAGAACAAGAAGAAAAGTGAATGTTATTCGACATGCCGACTCCAAGACCCAGGCGTGCGCTTCAAATAAAATTAATGTCTTGACAAATTGCAGCTTGATTTACCATCTGGTAGAAATCCTCGTCTCTTGGAAGTGTCGACTTTAGATGGTCAAGATTCGATCCGGATAATCGGAGAGGACTTGTAGTCACCGGGAGGATGACTTGTAGAGTGCAGGTTAAGATCGCGTAATTGAATAGACTTGGGGGCCACCTCATTTGGATTTGCACACTTCGATACTTCCACACAACCTTTCGCTTCCCCAGTACAAGAAAATTGTGTGTCCCCAAAGGTTTTCCCCGATGGAGGGAGGGGTGTGCAATTAATCCAAGCAAGAAGATGGTTGCATGTTGGTTGAGGATATAAGGGTCTAATAGATATGTTTGTTTTGCAAGTGAAGTTTGGTTTGAATTCAGGGGTCTTCTTTTCACTTACCTTTGGTGAGTTGGTGAGAAAGTAGATGTGCAGTGTACAGGAAACTAGCAAGAGGGGTGCTCTTTTTTTACATGCGATGCGCAGAGGCCATTTAAAAGGCCGAACAAGAAGTCTCATCCACTAGGATTCCTGAGCCGGGACTCGTTCTTAGTCATGGCCGAGGAAAAGAGCATCGAGAGCCTTGTGGCGGCTAGAGACTTGTTGAGAACTAGTCTCGACAAGTCGAGGGCTCTTGGCCTTGAGTTAGATGAAACGAGCCTAAGATTGGAAACTGCGGACCGGAGATTGCTGTCTCTGGAGTCTGCATTTAGACCCACCTCTCGGAAAAAGTGCACGTTCCTTGCAATTGGAGACCACATAGACTGCGCCATACGGCCGGCAGACGCAGTCCTGAAAGTCTTTGAGTCTGTACGTGAGCTCGAGAACTCACTGTTGGCAAGCCCTTGCTCTAACCTACCATGTTATCTTTCGACCGTGAGGAAGCTTGAGCAGGCACTGAGATTTCTCTCTGACAACTGTTTGCTAGCAATTCAGTGGTTGCAGGGCGTGATCGAGCTTTTGGAAGACAATGGGATGACCAACGAACGCTACGTTTTAAACTTGAAGAGTTCGTTGAGCATCCTCCAAGATTTGCAGTCTTCTGAATTGAAGTCACGTCGTGACGGAGGAGCTCTTAGTATTGCATTCGACAAACTAGAATGTGAGTTTAAGCAGCTTCTGACAGAAAATAGTGCTCCTTCTGCATTTGACTTGCTGACAGAATGTTCCGCGATGAAGGATGCCTGCAACCCTTCATCACCTTTTACGGCATCTGCCATGCAGAAGTTGCAACCCATCCTCGAGAGATTGAATATGAGCAACCAGCTCGAAAGCTGCATAGATGCTTATGTCGATGTCCGGACCTTGAATGCTAGAGCAAGTTTACAAGCTCTCCACTTGGAGTATCTCGAGAGTCCAACCTTGCCCTTTGATGATGAGCAGATAATAGAGAGTGACCTGGAAAGGTGGAGCAAGCATTTGCAATATGCCGTGAAGCATGTCTTTGAGCACGAGCATAGGCTGTGCATGCAGGTCTTCGAGAAACTGGGGGAGGAAATTTGGACAAGGTGCTTTGCGATGATCGCTTCCCGTTCTGGAATCGCAGCATTTCTCCAATTTGGAAGTAAGTTCACAGAAAGCAAGAAGAGCCCTGACAAGCTGTTAAATCTGTTGAAAGTTTTTGCAGTCCTGGACGATCTAAGATCAGATTTTACTCAGCTCTTTGGTACGAAAGCCTGCACAGAAATCCAAACCCTGACAAGAGATCTCATTAGGAGCGTCGTTCACGGTGCTTGGGAGATATTCTGGGAGCTGTCCTTTCAAGTGGAACTGCAAAGGCAGAATCCTCCGCCATCAGATGGTAGTGTTCCGCTACTTGTGAGCTTTGTCACGGAGTACTGCAATCAGCTGCTGGGCGACAAGTACAGGCCCATCATGATCCAAGTCCTGGTGATTCACCAGAGCTGGAAGCATGAAAAGTATCAAGAGGGGCTATTCACCAATCAGATTTACAACATCGTGAAGGAAATTGGGCTGAACTTAGATTCATGGTCAAAGGCCTACCCCGACCGCACACTCTCCTTCCTCTTCATGATGAACAACCACCACCATTTCTGCAATCTCAAAGGCACAAAGCTCGGCGACATGATGGGTGAGTCTTGGCTAAGAGCACACGAGCAGTACAAGGATTACTATTCCACGCTCTACTTGAAGGAGAGCTGGGGAAAGCTTCTAGCGCCTATTTCGCAAGCCACTACTGATCCAACATCTGAAGAGGAACCGATAGATAGAGACCTTCTCAAGAAGAGGCTGAAGGCATTCAATGAGGCTTTTGATGACACGTACAAGAAGCAATATAATTGGATCATCCCTGAAGAAGATTTGAGGAAAAAGATGTGCCAGCGTATCTTGCAGGCTATCGTGCCTAGTTATGGGAGTTATATTAAAAAATACAGAACTTCTATCACTCCAGACGACAGTGCCCACCGCTATATCAAGCATTCTGTGCAGAACTTGGAGAATATGCTCGGCTCTCTCTTTCAGCCAAAGCACAGAAAGCTTGGGAATAGTCAAAGTGTTGCGACAAATTACCCTGTTGACAACATAAAAAATGTAATGGCCAGTCAACTCTACCTTACTCTAACTGCTGCTTAGTTTTAGCTTCGTTATGCTCTTCCTATGTACAGATGGTGGAAGGAAAATATACATCAAGTGAATACTATGCCTTTCCTAACCTTGTGCAGAGTATTCATGGCTCTTTGAAATTGTCATGTAATTATAGCCAATGCAGTACTTTCTCTCTTTCTTGTGAAAATATGGGGTGGTTAACAGGTCTATTTTAGCATCCATCTCCCGAAGGATGCTACGGTTCAAATGAAAATTGTGGATAGATAGTCATGCTGATCTTATTGGCTTTTGCAACAATAAGATCTATATTGCGAGCTTTATCTTATGAGTTTGGCTTTTCTGCAAAAAGGATGGAATTGCGATGACATGATAGATGAATGCGCAGGCAAATGTCTAGGCTCATCTCTTAGAAGGAAGCTGAAGGATAGTGCCAGTGTTGCAATTACTACTTATGAGAAAAACACACCCTGGCTCTGTAGTTAAGGAACAGATCTTGAAATTCAAGAGAGACGGATTCTTTATCGGTGCCGTAAGGATGAGAACTGAGAAAATTCACACAGTTCGCTCCAATGCTATGGACAGTGGCTAATCCAAAAGGCTTATAAAGATGAGATCAGTGGCTATGGTACTCTAATTAGTGAAATTTGCTCTGATTTTACCTTACTGTAATTCCAATAAATAGTCAAATCCTTATGGACAGCTCATCAAACCTGACATGGGATCTGCGTACTGTAAGTGTGCACGCCACTGCTAGTGATCTTATTTGAGCAAATCGAGTTCACCTTTAGTTGACAGTCGCCTTTTGCCTCCTTTCCGCCTTTTGCTTTGGCATAATCTCCTCAATCACAAGTATATCATTCAGGGTTATTGAAACATTACTTCTTAAGTCTAATTTTCTGAGATGCTGTCTAATTAAGTGAAAGAGTCACCATCATCTTCATTGATCTGAACCATTTCCAGCATCACAGACTTTAGTCATCGCTGACTTTTTAGTGGGGACCCTTGAATGAAAATGTGAGTAACCAATGGAAAATATAACTTGATCTCCTTATTCAGACCTCCTGTCCAAGTTGGGACCACCTCATTTATTAAATGATAGTAATTTGTGAGAGCTGTTTCCAAAGTAAAGTACTACCTCAGTGGACACCTCCCTCTTAGTCCCGCTACTTCCATCTGTACTTTTTACGATGCTTATTACGTTGAGAGATTCGGTTCACACGAGAAAAGTAAATCATCGGTATCATCAAAAAGTCACACGCGTCCCTCTCCTCTGAATTTTCTGGTCTTGTCCCTTAATTGAACTTACCAAACTCGAAGATTAGAGTCTTGAAGGAAAGAGCAGAAAGTTTGAATCTTTGATGTACTAATTGCCAAGTGACAAGAGACCCCACCAACGCTTTTTGGGCATTAGTTTAGATTAATGTCTCCGATAGAAATGTCAGCTGGCGATGAATATAATAACATAGATCTCCATTTTGGTTCCTTCACCCTGGAACAATAATACCAAGAATAGTAGAGTCTACCCTTTAAGCATTTTCATTCTGACCGAGGATCGTTTCCTTCCAAGCATCCGCCATGGCCTCATCCCCGTCGAACGCAATTTGGATCCTCAGAGAAGCAACCCGAATACCAGCCAGGAACCAGAAGCTAACGATCCAAGTCATGCTTCTCATCTCATGCCCCTCTTTCCTCCTTGTGCTGCTCCATTACTTTCTAGCAGGACCTTTACTGGAGAAAGTTGAGGATGGCTATGAACAGTCAAGGTTGGATCCCGGAGACGTAAGAGCACTTGCGCTTCTTGAATCATCCTTCTTGCTGGCCTTTTCCCTAGTTTCTTTCTCCGGGATGATGTTGGTCATCAATGGGTCAACCTTCCCTCAAACCACAAGATCTACGAGCCTCAAGGATCTGATATTGCGGATCTGGTCCCGCTGGAAGAAACCCTTCCTTACATGGCTGTGTGTCTCTGTTTTGACTGTGGCGTACGTCGTTATGCTCTTTTTCTTTATGCAATTCGCCAACTTTATGCGGGCATTTGATGGTAATCTTTCGGTGGTGATTGGTGCCGTCGCAACTGTGGCGGCGATGCTTCTGCTGTACTTCTACCTTGCTCCTAAATGGGCTCTTGAGCTGGTCATTTCTGTCGTGGAGGATGATTGGCAAGGCATAAAGGCACTGGGAGTGAGAGCTGAAGAGCTAATCCGAGGGAAGGAAACGGTAGGTTTTATCCTTGTGTTGGCGTTAGCTCTGTTGAGTCTCCCCATCTATGTCTTGTTCTATGTCACGGTCACAGATGATGAAGATCACCTCGCCCTGATGGTCAAGGTCGGTTTCGGCTTCTGCATAACGATCCTTTTGTGCCTGGTGAACTCCTTCAGCTATGCAGTGTTCACCGTGTTCTACTACGTCTGTAGTCGGAGGCAAGGGGAGAAATTGGAGGTGGAACTAAGACATGGGTACGATTCAGTCCCCCCTAATGTTCAGGTTGACCTTTCTGGTCCTTGATAGAGTTCTGCATTTGGCATGCGATTGTTCTTGAGCTTCCTAATGTAATCCCTATCACCAGTGATGGGAATCATGTCCACTCTGTAGGACATGGACTAGAAGAATGTTTATCTTGCTCAGTGACCAGAGTAGAGAATCAGGAATGGGTCCGAGCTACAAGTATCTTCTAGTTAGGAGTCAAGATCATAATGATTGTCGAAAGATTTCTCGTCTGTTGTATTTAATTAAATAACCTGAGCTCATTTTTGCTGATCACTTCATCTTGTTAGTGGAGTCTTATTGCATAGTAAACAAAACCCCATCAATGATATCTGGACTAAAGGGAAAAAGATCATCGGGAAAGTCTGGCACCGCACACCCCCTTTTCTCAGAGTCTAATGAGGCACTTACATAGCTTACTCTTACTTACAGATAAGTATTCAAAAACTAACTCATAATATCACCAAACTTACTTTTAGAACACTCAGAATGAAATACCATCTTCATTGCCCTTTGCTTATGGGACAAAGCACTTTGCATGAACAATTACATAATTTGTGGTGCAAATGAATCTAAATGGAAGAGGCATTTCTGCCAAAACTTTTGTAATATTGCATAAGGTGACATTGTAGCAACACCACCACTTGCCACAGTTATCCAAATGACTAGCCTAGAAACTAGGACACAATACAATCTTCCTCAAAATTGAATATACAAAATATTACAATCAACCACCAAATAATCGCCCAAAACTTCTCTTTCTTGTTTTGGCCAACAACCAAAACTTCTCTGAGATTGGACAAAACTCCAGCAATGAGCAAACTGAAGAGCCAAATCCTAGCATTGCCTTCAATCAGGAGGGGAGGGGATACAAAATACTTATGATCTAAGCTATCTGCTTTAATTGTTCCACCTTCTTAAAATCGGGTATATGGAAATTCTTTTCAATCTCCCATGCAATTTGAGACATACCATTGAAAGATGACTTTGCACCCTTCTCATCCGCAACTTCTCTTGGAAAAGGAATGCGGACATCAAATATACTACTTGGAGGGGAATGGATGCGCACATCAAAGCCTAATCGGTCAACCCATATCATTTTCGCCTCAGACACCTGCAAACATGTCTGAAATCCCTTGAGACAACACCGTGAAGAAAGATGTGCATGTAATGCAATGACAATAAGAAGTAAGATTATTACAGGCTGAATGCATAGCATCACTCAGTCATGCAGACATTAAGGCCAAATGCATCAGGCACGCATTCAAAGTGCTTAATGCCATCTAATTCTTCTTCTCATACGATTTCAGTAATAGTAGTTGAGATTTTTTTTAATGCCAAATGGCCAATCGAGCCAGATAGGACTTGCATTATTCTTCAAAATCAATCAAACAATTATTCATTTGTCAAAGGCATCTGCACAGTGTGAGAACTTAAAGAGCCATTTATCTTTTCACAAGCCTATAGTTTTGAATGAGACTTGAAATATTCAATGTACGCAATTCCAATTGAAAAGTTCTGAAAGTAAAGTTCAAGATAGGAAAGTGAAAATAATGTGTACCTGGAAGTCCAAATCAACATACACATTGCAAAAGCGATAAATATCTTCCATGTTATTGGTGTTTATCTCAGTGACAATCTTTTCAGCAAAGTCGCGAAGTGGATCGGGGTTTGCAACTTTATAATCAGATGCGGTAACCCATAAGCCATCCTGACATAGTACCCAACATCAGACAAGTGCACAATACGTTTTAATATCAGAAAGGTTGCCATTGCTCTACTGAAGATTAAAAATACAGACAAAAATGGAAACCAGGACAGAATATGCAGAAGACAAATTAACATACCTCCTTAAAGTCTTCAATCTGAAGTACCTTTTCCACATCTATGTAATACAATTGGTCTGCCTCAGCTTCCGATCCAAATCTCTTTGTCCACGCCGAAAGAAGCCGCTGAAGGAAAGTGTTCATTGTCACCCATATGAATGCACATGGTAAACTCAGATTATTACTCATGTGCTCCCATAAAGTGAAAAAGATTTAACTTCAACCACAATAAATGAGTCTCTATAGCCCCCATTGCCAGGTGACAGTATCAATTATCAACCTTAAAGCCAGACTAACCTAATATAGATCTTTAAATCCAAAGCAAATCTCTCCAAAATGTAAAAACATTACAACAGTATCCATGATGGCTACTACAGCTACAGAAAACAATTGCAAGTACTTCAAGACTCCTCCATACTAATAATTTTAACTCTTCTGATCAGTGGAGGATGTCTGTTTCCCAGATAACAGAAAGGCTATCAAACAACAATGTTTTACTTTTTCATTTTTCGCATTCGAAAAGTAAAGAAAAATTCACTATGAGGCACCAAGGGTTGCCAACCTATTTACAGAAGGAACTAAAATTCATGAGATCACCCATACAAGACACATAATTTCTCAATGCTCATGGATACTTAATTTCGAAACTACCCAGTATCCATGAAAAGTTAGAAGACTAGAAGCACTAATCATGCCTTTCTCTGTAGTCTACATGCTTGCAGATTTAAATGCAATAATACAATCACGAGTCAGTTTGAACTCAACAATCCAGGTCACAAACGCAACTAGTTTGTAAACAAGATAATTCATCTCAAATGAGAGGATGGCAGGAGAATCATCTAAATATTTGAATGGATTTGGATCCTACCCATAATCAAAGCTCTAGGTTACCAATTATGAGCATGGAATCTGTGGATAGCCAGAACATCAGCAAATTATATGGCAACTGTGGCAAAAGAGCCTCACTTCTGCTACCCTTGCTGTCGTAAGTCTCTTGATCAGCTCTTCTTACATCTCATACAAATAGAACTGGGCTTTGAGAGTTATGAAGCATGAATGTTCTTAAAGTATTTTTATTGGATGACTTATGTACTCTATCATGCCCACCAAACAGAAAAGAATAAAGATTCAGTCTTGGACTTCAAAACTGTTAGAAACATTTTTTGTTTGAAGGTTTTGAAAACTGAAAAAGGAAAAACGAATCTATCAAGAGATATGGCTTTATGAATGAGGTTTCTTGTGAAGCATGGCTCACTATGATTAAATTTGAATTCAAGATGATAAATTGCTAAATTATGTGTGCTCTGCCCTGTATCAGTAATTATTTTCTCCCAAGCCATTGCTAATATTTATTGGAAATAAACAGGCATAACTTGGCCAACACTCTGAAACAATATCCAGTGGGTAGAAAACATTTATGCATCTCTCTATTGATGCACATAGCTGTTTTATCTCCATATCTTTTCCAAGATTTAGCCTTGCGGATGATGGAGCAATCTTAAGGGAGGAGTATAAACAGAATCATACTGGAACTGAGAGTTATAAAGCTTGATCTGAATGTTATTCCCCAAATGATTGCTAAGCTTCACCTAGCTTCACCTGACACCCGATCTTTGCAGGTTCTTCTCAGATACTAGTCTTTATGTTGAGATTTTTATAAATTAAAATGCTAAATAAAAGATTTTTATGCTGAGTTTGGAAACAAAAACACCATCACTTGTTCTCCAGAATCACAGATATGATGAAGAAGAAGGTGCTACATCAACTGCCATTGCATCTTTTAAGACAATGTATAACTGAGAAATGGAATGTGTTAGTTTTATGTTTGCTAGGCAAGAGCCAACATGAGAAGCTTCATATTTTTGAAACAAAGATTTTATGGAGAAGCAAAGGATTCACAAAGCCGATCCTCAAAAAGTTTCCAAACTTCCACAACTAAGTGCTACACCATTCATTTTTCAGTAATTGAACGTGTAATTATCTCACACTCATTGTTTGAGGAGTTAGACTGGAAAGGGGAAAAGGACCAGGCAAGCCTATAGATAAGCCAAAGATGAGGGATGCCATTCAAGTATGGCTTCTGCAAACAACAGGGTAGTGAGAGCAGCAAATTGAATCCGAGAAAATAGAAAATAATGAAAACCTATGACTACAACATCACAGTGATGCGCATCTACCTCACTCAAAAGCATGATTTATGAACTGCATGCTAATGTTATCTGAGATCTCTAGGCAACTCTTGAGGTCATAACAATGTAACAGTCTTTCCATTTACCAGAGCATGTAAGAAAATTAACTCCGCTGACAACAAAAGGCATTACCTTCGAAAACATTCTATCTCCAGGCTTAGCAAGACTGCCCTGAATTGTGCACTGCGGAGTCCGTAACCCACACTGTTTCAACTGATTCAATGATCCCCCGCAAAATAGCAAATTTCTCCCAATCAGATAACAAAAGTAAACTACATTCGCACGTAAACAAGAATAAACTTGAAGTGGAAATTTTTTTTCAAAAACATAAAGCACCTGAACATGAAGACTGGACCTCTTGTCAACCGGGAACTGCCTGTCAGCCTCATTCAAGCAAAAGATTGGAGTGCCGTCCGGCGCAACCGCGAATCGAACGCCGATGCCAAGAGGCCAACCGTCGTCGGTCAACATCGAGAGCGTTCCTTCGGAGGTCAACTCCACGATGGTCCTCGAAACTTCGGCCGGAAACGGCTTCATCCTGGAGGACAATCCCAACGGAATGGCTTCGGAAACGGTGGAAAGGGAGCATTTCAGGGTCTTGAAGCAGAATAACTTCGGGAATGAGCATGATTTTCGAGGGAAAAATTGGGTCTTGAGGTCGGGTCTGAGAAGGGTCGACGAAGGAGTGAAATGGGTCCTCAGAGATTGAGCCTGAAGCAGCATTTTGAAAGAGAGAGAGAGAGAGAGAGAGAGAGAGAGAGAGAGAGAGAGGATTAGTTAGAACTGAGAAATTCAACAGAAGCAATCCAGGTAATGAGTCGATTGATGATCATGCAAGAAGAGAGGAACCATTCCAAAGATCGGATAAAGAGAGGAGGACGAGGATGGGGATGAATTGTTCAGACTCTTCTCTTCTGTTTTGATAATGTGGTCAGCTCCAAGTCCCTGAGGAGCTGCAGAACGACGCCGCTCGAGGAGTTTGGTATGGAACTATGAACATATATATAAACCATATGGTGTTTTGATAATCCATTCCTCTTCGTATAACAAACAAAATCATTGATTTATATCGATGAACCGCAAAAATTGGATATGGAACTATGAATATTTAGATCGATTGGTCTTTTATGATCATCCACTCATCTCCCTTCACATAACAAACATAATCATTAATTTAAATTGATAAATCGCATTACGTCATGAACGTTTAAGTAACGGACTTACGTGAGACAAAACTTTTTATTAAATCCTCAACAAGGTTATAAAACTTTCTATTTATTTCCGATTTAATCTTTTCTTTCTTTCTTTTTGCTTTGGAGCGAATTCCCTACCAAAAGTCAGCATAATCATTGTTGATGCGAGTTATGGATATTATGTAGTCTCGACTTTTGCTTCTTCTTTTTCTTTTTTTTTCAGATCGATTAATTGGACATATGTTATAGTGAATCAGTGAGAAGATTCACAGATAAGGAAGGCGACAAAGCATGTAGAGAGCCCGATAGACTCTAACTCGATATCTTTAGAAGGTGTGATGCTCTGTAAATCTCTGAACTCAATTCATGCTAAAATCTCTCAACAGCAGTGGTTTCACCACGTTTTCGTTATGTCGCGCACAGACGCCTGCCTACAAGGCTTAAACAAGCCACAAGCCACTATGCTTGAGGCCAAATCAAGCTCCTCCTTTTAGTTTGCTTCTTCACACAGTATCTTCACATGATCAGAACAATGAGAAAATCTCATCTGATGGTTGAACTAAACTAGAAGCATTGGTCTTAAACGGCTTTAGAAGAGCAGTGCAGAGAGCCGGCAGAAATTCAACACCAAGAGGTCCTCAAGATGCTGCATAATCCTTCACCATCAGAATTTCGCTGCACAACTTTTGAGGCACTTGCTGCAAATTCTTTCCTTCTTGCCATGCTTGTCCTACCAAGACTCCAGGCCCAATGTGACGAAGGTACACGACACTTCATCATTGAAAGGATAAGGATGGTTCGCTGCAAAAGAAGAGGATTATGAAAGTGAATTAAGTTCTTGACTGAACAATAGCAAAACTAAGAGTCTTTAAGTTAGTGTCAGAATCTTTGTTACCCGATATATCATGACAAGTGCAGAAACATGACTAAAGATTTTGGTCATTAGTCAATTGAGGATTTGAGGTTTTATTTCGCTCAATCGTTTTAAAAGAACTCCAAACAGGTCTCAAACTCACTGTCAACGGAATTTAGGCAATGAAAATGACAAATGACAAATAACCAAATATTCCACATGGCAGGTTAGATGTCCAGCGCCTAAATTCCACCCACGCGAGCTCGAGATCTAATATAGGGCTTTTTCAAAAGCTCAAATCTCCAACTGATCAAAATAAAACCTTAACTCTTCTATTGACCAATGGGCAAAACCTGATATCCAGTTTCTGCACTTAACCTAGATCTATTATATTTACAAGAACCCACATCAGCCTCTTTGCATCTAGTGGAATGGCTGAACCTACCTGGTTTAGGGAAGCCCTCTGGGTAATCACAGAGATCCAGGAATCCATCGCCGAATTCATATGCTAGATCACAAGGTTGTTCTGTGGACATTACTTCCTGGACTTGTGTCACCACAAAGTACAGTGGATAAAAGGAACTTGCCAATTGACTTAGCAGCGAATCACCTGAGAAAGAGGAAGTTCTTAGTCCACAGTATCCAGCAAATTTACCAACCAACTTACATCTGAATTTGAAGTTTAACACTACGCAAGCAGCACCCAAAAAGAAACAAGGGAAAAGGCCAAAATTCATTGCTTTGGCATAAATAATGACTAGTTCACGAAAATTGTGCTATTCTATATCAAGTAACCTCAATGGTATATGAAAGCTTCAAATTCATGAACCTGTCACTGCATCTGCTATTAAGCAACATCCAAAACATTATGTGAGGAAAAAAAAAGGGTTTACCAATAAAACGGCCATACTTCTTCTCATTCTTGGAACAGAATATAGCCTGTGTACAAAACAGGGCTTAGTTACATGCACACCTGATAACTATTACAAGAAGAGACTCAAAAACTGGAAGCATGATAAACTCAGAATTGTCAAGTAGTCAAGATTTTACCTTTTTGAAGAAATTTATCCAAGCAACAGAGGGAGGACCTGTCTTACAAGGGTTTTAAAAAGAAAATCAACCTCAACAGAGTGAAACTATATAATCTAATTTTCAATATTCTCTATAATTCCAGAGGAACCGTTGCTGGTGTTACTAGCAAAAATCTTACCTTCACTGGTTCGACAGTAGTAATACTCAAGTGATGTCTCTTTAGCTTCACCAGAGAGCAAACTGGACGCTTTTTTCTTTGCTAACTTAGGATCCTCATAGCGTGTGCCAGCTATCTCCCAGGCTCTTGATATAAGTCTGCACCATATTTCCAGGCCTTTCAGAACCAAAATTTAACCACAAAACCACCAGTTCATTTACAAATAAGTATGCTTCATATTACTCACTATTCATCACTGAAATCATAGCAGGCAAATTCAAATGACAAAAAATCAATACTCTCAGCAGCACAGAAACAAACATACTAACATGCTCGAGGAAGAAAAAACCTTGGGTTTAGCAAGCGTAGTAATCGATGACGCCTTTCCTCTGGAATGTCTTCAATTTTCTTCCTGAAAATTTACAAGACCCAAAACTATAAATGACTCCCTTCCACTGCCGACTTCAATGGAACCCAAAAGTAAAAGAAGTAGCATGATGCGTAAATCATTTCGAATCAAAGCAGCCATGCAATAAAAATTTATATTTTGATAATACATTCATGATGCTTATGGAATTTATCTTTACCATAAATAAGCAGCAGGGTTATAAGAACCGGGGTCAAGAGGAATCAACTCCTTGGGAGGGTAAAGATATGTGACCACATCTTGCTCATCCAAGTAAGCTATTTTACCATTTGGCAATGTTTCATAAGGTTTATCGTCCCACGGCGACAGATATTCCGTCTCGCTTCCATTCACAGCTCTTATTGTGCCTCCAGAGGACGACACCAATCCATATCTCCACGACTTCAAACCTAAGAAACAAGGTTGAACCATGAATTCAAACGCCCAAATATAAGAATGCACAAAAAAGAACCTTTATTGAACTGAATTCAGGCTCTTCCAGAGTCGAGATAGAGCAAGAAAAGTACAGAAATTGATAACTGGTAATTTCGAAAACAAAAAAAGTCAGGAAATTGATGAAAGACCCACCTTAATTTTACTGAAAACGTGACAAAACAGGCGATTCCGAAGCAAGTACGAGCAGAAAGAATCAAGAATGCGGGAAAGTTGCAGTCCTTGAATGGGATGAGAGAGAGAGAGAGAGAGAGAGAGAGAGAGTCGTGAGCTCTCACCTGAGGCAAGACGTGGCCACCGTCGGATGGGATGGTGAATTTGGAGCGAAGGAGGAAAGAAGAGAGACGGTGATGGACGGTGGTGGTGGGGGGAGGTTCGGCGAGTGCACCAGGAGTTGCTGCATCTGCAGGCGAGCGCCTCCATTGTTACTCAGCTTGAGGTGTACTCATGTTTTGGA
This sequence comes from Angophora floribunda, assembly GCA_014182895.1. Lineage (NCBI taxonomy): Eukaryota > Viridiplantae > Streptophyta > Magnoliopsida > Myrtales > Myrtaceae > Angophora > Angophora floribunda. The sequence continues at coordinate 20,504,893 of CM024710.1, forward strand.
GGGCCTTCCTTTGAAGGGGGTGTTTAAATATCCTTAGTTTAGCTGAACAAAAGTTATAAAAATAAATATATATATAAATATCACCAAAAACTCTAAATTATATCACTTGATGCCAATTTTACATTGAATTTTTTTTTATGCCACTAAAAACCCCTAAACTATACCATTTAAGATAAATTTATCCCAAATTTTATGATTAAAGGACATTTTCATCCTTTTTCATTTTCGTTTTTTTCTCTCTTCCCTCTGTTAGCGTCAACAAGAGCCGCCCTTGTCCCACCCTAGGTAGGTGAGGGCCACTCTTGCCGCCCAAGGCGGCCCTCGCCTATCCAGGGCAAGATGAGGGCGACCCTCACCTAACTCAAGCGACCCTTGCTTGGTTCGAGCAAGGGTGAGGATGGCCCTTACCCGACTTGCCCTTGCCTTGAGTCGAGCAAGGGTTGGCCACCTCACCCAACTCAAGCGAGGGCAACCTCGCTAGACTCAGGCAAGGCCAACCCTTGCCTAACTCCAACGTCGACGTAGCGTGCGAAAATGACAAGTGCTCTTGCTTTTTGGGCCAAAGACAGTTTGGGCGGGATTGGAAGTTTTGGCGAAGAAGTGTTTGATCGCATCATGAGGCGGAATGAGCGACTTGGGAATAAGAGGATGCAATGAGGCATCAATACCCCATCGGTTTAAGGATGCATAAAGTCCCGCAAATTTCGAGGAAATTTTGTTAAGGGAAGAGTTGAACATCCCGAATTTCCTGAGTTCTAATTATCGGAAAAGGATTCAACGGGTAGGAGTTTTGGACCAAATATTTGGAATTTGTCTTGGGGTAAAAGTTGCCAAATTACCCCTCTCAGATCTTTGTTTAGATATTTGTCTTATTTTGTCTTGTTCTCTTTTCTTTTTCTTTTTTTCTTTTCCCCCATTTCCCTCCGCACGTTTCTCTCTCCTCCCTCTTTTCTCTCTTTTCCCCACGTTTTCCTCCCCCTTGTCGACAGCAAACCCCCCCCCCCACTTGCCCATCTTATCCTTCTTTTTCCCCTTTGACCGGTCCTCTCTCTCTCTTCTCTCTCTCTCTCTCTCTCGTGCGCAGCTTCCCCTGCACGTTTGCCCCTCCCCCACTGCAGCTTCTTCTTCTTCTTCCTTCCTTCTTCTTCTTGCTGCTGTTTTCCGTCGGCCAGAGCTGCTGTTGCCTTGCTTCCCTCGCCGGCGAGACCAGTAACCACCTCGTCGCCGCCGCAGCTCCGCCATCCCGCCAGCTCGCCGCCGGTCCGCTGGTCTCGTCGTCCGCCGGCCCCGCGAGCTAGCTGCACCGTTCTTCCTCCTCTTCTGTCTGCGGTGTTGCTGTCTTGTTCCAGTCTGGTCGCGCCGCCGCCGCTGCTGCCGCCGGACCGCCTCAAGCCAGTCGCTCCCCTTGGACCTGTCTTAGCCGAACCAGATCCGGCCAGCCGTTCCTCCTCCTCTTCTGGTTTGGCCGGCGCTACCTTGTCTCCTCTGGTTCTGGTTCGAACCGAGCGGACCCAGCTCTGCCCGAGCTCCGCCACCTTGCTGCCGTCCTCCGCCGCACCAGAGCCACCCTAGCCAGCTGCCACCCTCACGAACCAGTTGCACCGCCTCCCTTTTCCCTCTCCAGCTTCTGTTTTCCCTTCGCCGGAGCCACCGCCTGCCTTGCCGGAGCTGCTGGCCGCCGTCCGGAGTTGCCGGGCCGCCCACCAGTCAGCCCCGTGCCGCCACAGCCGCCGGTTCCTCCATTTCGCAGCTCTTCGCCGCGTGGACAGCCGCCCTCGACCGAGACCCGGTCCCGGGCCGCCTTGTCCCGACGCGCCGGAAGTTCCCGGCGTTCCCCTTGCCGCCGCCGTCGCGCTCGTGTCGTCGGAATCGCTAAACCGTGAGTCGATTTCCTAATCCTTATTTAGGGGTTGATCTTGCTTAGGAGTAGTTTAATTAGTTTAATTATGGATTAGTGTTTTGGATGATGATTATGGGTGTTTTAATGTTATTGATTAAGCTTGCTTAGTGTTAATATTAATAAATATTATTATTATTATTATTATTGGAATAAATAATAATTATTTATTATTTTCGGAATTATTAATTAAATTAATTTATAATTTCGAATTATTAATAGTAATATTATTATTACTATTCATTGCTGAAAATTAATTATTTTTGGAGAAAATAATTAATTGGTGATTATTCATTGGAAATGGTTTTAATTGGTGATTATTCATTGGAAATGGTTTTAATTGGTGATTGTTTATTGGAAATGGTTTTAATTGAGTAATTTTGGGGGAAAATTACTATGGTCTATTTTTCCAAAGTCAATAGTATTTATATACTATTTTATTAAATGACATTGTTTTATTAAAGAATGATTTTACTAAATGGAATTATTTGGGTTGGATAATTAATTATGGGATTGAAAAATAATTATAAGTATTTTGTGGGACTTGAATTATTTTATCGGAAAAATCGACTATAGTATTATATGTTTCTTAAATGAGTATCTTTGAATATAATTATATTTTATACTTATTTTTGGATAATTGAGTATTGTTAGAAATAGTTGATTGGCGTCGTCGTGATGACACGTATTTATTTATTATTGAATATTGAGACGTGTGTTTATTTATTCTTAAATATTGAAACACGTGGTTGGATATCGGAAAGATCGTGATGTTGATTGGTCCCTTCCGAAATGACAAGAGTTGGTTGTTCCCAAGAGTTGGGGAATGTGTGTGATTGAATGTTGATTGAAAATCGAATTTTGGAAATTGTCGAGTGAGATCGTATGACATATTGCGTGGGTTATCTGAAATGGCATGTCGCATGAGCATGAGTGATATTTCATTCACGACGAGCAAAAGACATAATTGGATTGCTTGATGATGTGTTGCATGATCACATTAAATGAGGGAACCCCGGCGTTGCGGAAGACCGCCAATCCTTATGGGGTTGTGCCGTGGCCGTTTGGTCGCGACTTTGGTCGGATGCCCGACGGGGGACATGTGACGGACCGCTGGGTAGTGGGCGGGTCCTATGTTCCCCGTCGGGCCTTGGACTGCGGTAGTGGGCGGGTCCTGTGCTCCTTGGGAATGCCGTCGAGAGGAAGGGATGACCCCCGACGTCGCCGTGCCTCGAGGTAAAGAGGACGAAGCTGGTTTAGCCGAAACCGCCAACCATAATGCCGTTGGCCCGGGAGGGGGCGTTAATAATCGGAAAGTGTGTGGGTGTGAGACATGAGAAAGTTGTGTGAGATGCTTTCCGATTATTTGCATGCTCTTAATGTCGTGATGATTGAATTGACAATTTCGCAGGTTGCGTGTGCCAAGGCCGCTGGGTCGCTTGTGTTTCAAATCGTAAAAGGTCAATAATGTTGCTTGAGGTGTGGTATGTGTTGTTTGTCGGAACTAGGTTGCATGGTTAGATTGCTCCCAAGGCGAGCGAAGTTCCTAACCGGGCTTAGGACTTTGACTTGCCGAGTTTATCTCAACCCGTCGTGGTTAACATTTTTCGGGGCCGTAGGATGGTGGATCGACGCGTGTTACGGCTCGTGGCCGTTTTTGAAGGGAGTAGATTAACCCCGGCTTGTTGGTCTCATTGGCTCGTTAGGAAGATGCCCGTGGTAAGGGCTTGTATTTGTAAACTTCCTAGGGTTAATCGGTTAGTTAATAAAGCGATACTTTTGATGTGTTCTTGTTGGGTTTTCCTGCTATCCCCGTTTTTGTAATTGACCGGGGATTGTGTTTCGCTTCCGCATGCGTTTAATCAAAAGATAAAAATAACGGTCGGCGACGGATCCCGGGAGTCGCAAATCATATGACCGCAAGTGAACAGGGGTTGCCGCGTGCTCGAGGGTCGGGGCGAGCATAGCCCTCGCCGAATTGAAAAAATGAAAATGTAAAAGGATGAAAATGCTTTTAGTCAAAAAGTTTGGGGAAATTTATCTCAAGTAGCTTAGATTTGGATTTTTGATGGTACAAAAAAAAAATTTAAAGTAAAATTGTCTTAGATATCATAATTTGGGATTTTTTTGTGATAAAAAAATATTTAAAGTAAAATTATCGCAATTGGTATAGTTTATGATTTTTTATAATACAAAAAAAATTAAAAAAAATTATCACAAGTGGCATAATTTAAGGTTTTTGAAAAAGGTTTTTGAAAGTATTTGCAAAAAAAAGAAGAAGAAGAAGTTACCATTGACCTAGAGCCCCTTTTAATTTTGGGGTCGAGTACGAGAAACTATCATCGTCATTGAATCCGACTCTTGCTCAATGCACTTGATCATGAATCAGATGATGTTTAGCCTGAGGTGGTAGCCGGGGTTCTATGGAGCCGGTGCTCACCCCGACAGGACATGGCGTGATGAGCAATGAATGATCAACTCGAGCCAACATCTTGAAGCAAGGCGGCTCGTCCCTCTTCTTGATGACACGCATGTACCGCGCTTAGTGCGAAGTTTTCTATAGAATAGGGATTGATTCAATTTTCTCTGATTGATCACAAGTAATATTTTTGAGTGTCCAGGATTAAAATGCTTTGGCTAGTAATTGTACAAATGGATCCTGGTTCATTTTGGATAGCTCTGCTGGAAAGAGTCCGAAATCTTAAGTTTTGCAGCTTCACAGGAAGCAAAACAATATCTAGAGATGGACACTTTCTGTAGTTTTCTACAAAACGAAACAATGTTTGAAATCAACCCCACAGAAAGATCACATTTCCGCCCCATAAGGGCGCAAAGTAACAATAATTAGTGGGACTGAGCGAGGTTCCTTTTTTTCACAAGAGAGATTGTTGTCGAACTGTCCTCAAAACCTCTAAGAACATGCACCAGATCGATCTGAAAGACAGATAAAGGCGAGCTCGCAATGACATTGTGCAATGGATGCTTATGAACATCTTTTTGAACACAGCATGTGGTTAGCAATTCGTTTGTGGCTCCAAAAATAACATCGAATGAGCAATAAAAGTGACAATTTGCACTGGCTTTACAGAAGCTAACCAAGTTTGATACCACCCACTATCATTGATTCTAGATAAGTTTTGTCAACCAAGAGGAGATCAGTGCTCCTGCTCCCCGATTAGACCAAGACCGACAATAAGGAATGCGATGCCTTGAAGTAAGAGGAAACAGAAATGCAGTTTTCTGGCCAATAGGAGACTCCGAACTGCAGCAGTCAGTAGTAAGAAAGCCACTGCAAGCTCTTTCTTATATATCTTGCTTGTTTTCTTCCGAGTTTTGGCAAGTTCCGCTGGACATTCTTTTTGATTGTTGAGCTGAGTGAGCTCCTCATCGGATGCTCCTTTGCAGGTTTTACTGGTTTTGTTCATTTCAGCAGAATCTGCAAAGCGGCCTGTTTTTTTGGTGACAATCCACTCACGAGAACTACTCAGCTGTAGCAAACCCGACATTGCAGCACTGAATTTGGATAAGGACATTGTGTTCTCGAAAAGAATGTAAGGGACTACGAACGGAGTGGATCTGGGGTCGAGCAAAATGTTCAGTATCAACATTGTTAGGGGCCAATAATAAATTACCCACGCCGGTAGATTGGCTTCGGGAATGAACGTGGCCATAGGAAGAATCACACACAAGAATGTGAGAGAATAGAATGGAACTATAAGCTTCCTTAGAAGGAAGAATAGGAATATCAGGTTTGCTTTCTTCCAGAAATTGATCTGCAATGTAAAAGCAAATGAATTTGCTTTCTTTGTTTTTAATTTGAGATTCAGAAATAGAATAAAGTAGGAGTGAAATAGCAAGAGTAAATTACCTGGGAAGTTATGATCGATGGAAGGCACAACCGAAAGAGATTACACGGACCCGAATGCCATCGCTGTTGCTGCTTTCTATAAGCTTCATAAGATTCAGGAAGCTCACATAGTACCTATATTTTGAAATTTAATTTAGTGAGAAAGACTCCAAAATTATGGAACAAAATTGTTCACTGCCGACGTTTGTTCAAATGTATCAACCAAAAAATTCAGCAGATGGCATATGTACATTGCATGCAACTTCCTCCTAACTTTTTCCTGGAATCCCTTATTTTTGTCTTGAGTCTTTTTTCTTCAAGGACCACTGCTGATGTCTTAAATTTCAAATGAAGTTGCGAGAAAAAGAATGAAACCAAAGATGAGATCAAGCATCTAGATTAAATATTTACCTTCACATCGTTAAGGAAGATGAACTTCCAACCTTTGAGATGGGCACGGACCGCTATATCCATATCCTCTACAGTTGTCCTCTCAAGCCAGTCTCCAGAATCTTGAAGTGTTTTAATCCTCCAAACGCCAGCAGTACCATTGAAACCAAAGAAATTAAGGATCGCCCCGTTAACCTGCTGCTCCACTTCAAAGTGAAAGCCCCGATCGACATTCTGCATTTGCGTCAGCAAGTTCTCATCCTTGTTTATGAAAATCCACCTAGCTTGAACCAACCCTAAATTAGGATTATCCTGCAACATGGGATGAAATTAGTCATTGAGATGAGCACTGATCGGGAGCAAGAAGAAGATTAAAAGTTTGAGAAACCTTAAAAGGAGGGACTGTCTGCTTGAGAAAGTCTGGCTTTTGGCATAAAATCAGCATCAAAGATCGCAACGAACTCGTAGTTTTTCACATAATCACAGTCCATGGCAGATTTGAGGTTCCCAGCCTTATATCCAGTTCTAACCTGTCTATGCCTATATATTATGTTCACATCTTTTCTACTCCACTTTGAAACCTCTCTCTTGATTAGCCTCTGTATGCTCTCATCGTCAGAATCATCCAGAATTTGAATAAGCAGCCGATCTTGAGGCCAATCAAGTTGGGAGGCTGCTGTAATGGAATGCTGGTATACCTAAAGGAAGTTCACAGCAAAGTCTATCATATAAGAATGAGGAAAGTACACGGCCCAGAATGCAGCAACACCTTCTCGTATTCCCTTCTTGTATCTTAAGATTGACATGAAGATCATCCCATATTAAGGGAAAGTACTTGGTACATGAACCCTTTTACGGTGGTGAAGTTTTTGCAAATTGAAAGCACTAAGTTCAGTTCCAGTTTGTGAATTTTAGAGATTTAACAAAAATCAGTAGTCTTTTCTTTACTCCTTGATGGTATCCTTATTCACAGCCAAATTATCAATTCATCACTAATGACTAGCAAGATGCATACAGTATAAGGATGCAGTATTAGAGAGCTTTAAGTTACTGATCCTGTTGAAATTGATCAGCCATGATTAGTCAAAGCTGAACACAGATAAGCTGTACAAAACGATCCAGTTACGTTCACATAATAAAATATAGCATCCTGTCTACAGCTTTATTGGTCATATGAACGATTGTTTGTGAGCCTTCATCTTTCCGTGCTGCAATGGTCGTAAATGCTCCCTGATCAAATTCCACCAGATCACAGTGTGCTTGCACATTGCAAAACAGAGAAAAAGATAAAAACAAATGCAAATAGAAGGCAGTAGGTATGCAATGCCTACCTCTCTCTCATTGCACATAGGAATTTGAACAAGAACCATCGGGTACTCATACTCAGGACTTTCCAAATGGTCTGACCTGAATGGATCTCTTCTGCCATTTGGCTTGATCCCTTTGTACTTAATCCATAAGCAACCAAAACACAGCACCGTACGGTCCACCGACTGTATCAAAAAGAGTGCTATATAGAACCTACACAGAGCTTGAGCTAAAGGCACTATAGATTCAGCACGCAACTCCAACCACGAAGCATAGACCCTGTGAAACTGCGCTCTGATCTCTGAAGTTTGATTCGCGTTCAAACCAGCACTCAAGAAGTTATTCCACCCTTTTAAGTGGGCAACGGGTTCAATTGCTAGAGCAATCAAAGCCGCCACCAGGAATGCTAGGATAAGTCTGAAGAGAAACTTACTTTTTTCCAATTTCACAGTCTCACAACTCTCTCTTTGACCAAACAATAATCTCTTCATGATACTACTCAGCACCGTGCAAAGAACATTTCCAACAAAGGCCACTGAGCAGATGGCATTATTCGCCTTCATGAGCAAAACCCATTTAAGCTGCTTGGCTCTTTTGCTCTGGCCCTTAACGAATGGTTTCAATGCAGGATCCCCACCGCCAGTGACGAACCTAGAGCTGCTGTATTTTTCCATGATCTTTCTCACTGCGTCACTCTAACCTTGGAGGCTATATTGATAAGTGAACCAATGATTGTCACTAAGACCCCAATCCAAATACACTAGAACTTCTTTGCACTAGTGCTAACTACCGAAAAAAAGAAGGACAACTTGCAATGAAGAAGAAATATTGCGAAAGATCACCCACCCAAATGAGACTGTCCAAGAAGATGACATTACCTCGCAACACACTCACCTACAACGGCTCAAGGCCAAAACCAATAAAGGGCAAATGATTGGGGTACTTCTTAATGGTGGCAATGAAGGGTTCTGTAGTGTGAGCTACCCCACATAAGAGCCATCATTGGGAACTTTTTCTGCATCTTTGAGAATGAACATATAGCTATCCTCTGGTCAGATCCAGACTACCATTTCTAGCCTTGGAATAAGAACAGGCTAGCATGACCTTGAGTCTTTGCGGCCCTCTTGCCAATGAATAATTGTGCAGACAAGTATAGATGGGACAAACCTAGAATAGCTCAAAAGGAAAATTAAAAATAAGGTGAATCAATTTACAACGACAGAAAAAGGATATCGGATGCGCACACAAACACGCGGAGAGAGAATTTGGCCAACTTGTGAATTTTGTAAGCACAAATAATGGACTGTTTTCTGACAAATTTATTGGCGGGAATCCTTCAAAGGGAAAGGATTACTCTGATTGGCTAATATGAGCAGCCTAAGGGGCATGATAATATTCTTCCATCAATCATTATACATGAACATAGCTTCGATGGTGGCCTATGAACCTTGTGATATGATTGGTGAATTGTGGAGAAGCTCACATGCCAACTTCAGAGTCACAAAGCTTTGAAAAAAAAAAAAGGAAAGAAGAAAAGAAAGTTGATGGGGGAAACATGGGCTTTGTGCTCTCTGATAGAGTGCATCTACATGAAGGCTCAAAGGAATAGGGGTCAGATCGATTCCATCAATGTCGGGGAGAAGATATTTTCAACATTTCTCCTGTATTGACTGGCCAAGTCCCCTGTCAATCTCGGATTGATCGATTGAGTTTGATGTAGCGAGGTTGGTTCATGCATCTAAGGTTAGGATTAGTAAATTCTTAACCAAAGACTCCTTTTAAGAGGAGGACCAGTTACTTCAAAAATTTTGATGTAGCATACGTATTTTTATTTTTTTTTGGAAACAGATAAAATATATTCTATTCTCGCAAGAAAATATTCCATGGTAACTTTCATTTATGTGAATATCCCTTGATCTACTATACTATTCAAATAATTGTTGCCAAAGTGAAATGGCTAATTCATAATGTACCATATTTATGTAAGGGATGATATTATAAATCATCCATCAACTTTAGTCCAATGTTGTCCTTGAACTTTTTAATTTGTTTAATATGATCCACAAACTATTGGTCTAATTTTTAATGTGATCTTTAGACTATATGAAATTGTTTAAAAATTCAAAGACCACATTGAACATTGGCCTAAAGTTCATGAACTATTTATGTCATTTTTCTTTTTAATTTAAATATGCTATCGGTTAAATGAAAAGCATGAATATTTTTTGCGATTTATTTTATTTACTGACTAATGAAGTTCTTACAATAAGTTACGAGTGCTTTCATTTGCAGGCCATATGGATGAGGTCCAAATAACGGTACATACAAGGAATATTCTAATGTGAAGCATCTTTAAGTTCAGTCATAATTGGCTGATAAAGCATAGCACGCTTGAATTATTAGGTGGTTGGACTTAGTACCTTTTGTTTGGCTAGAATCTCTATCCTTGGACCCCCACCATTAGTAAGGTTTTATAATAGAATCAGAGAAAGTCAACTATTTGGGTACTTTGATTAGGGCCTTAATGATGCAACGTAATTGAGAGTTGCTCCATTTAACCCAGCTTCTATTCGGAGAATCTTCTCGATTAATTTAAATATCAAAGCAAATCGATGTGATTCAATTTTGTAAACACGATAAATATTTAATCAAGTAAATGTCACTATACGGAATATGGTATTGATTTGATTTTGAATGTACTTCAAGAAGGCAAGTACAAACCATTCTTGATAGAGTAGTTTATCGAATCAAACTTAGACTGAGCGAAGAGTCTTGAATATTTCCAAATATAAGTCAAATTTATTGTCCGGATCAACTTGATGATGGCTATGCTTTATCTTGACTGTCATATTATGGTCCGAACACACGATGAAGTTGCACTATGATCCCATTGGTGAACATATAGGTTTATTGTCTTTATGTTGCGTGGGAAATTTGACCATTAGAAGTAATACATCATCTTATCATACGGTTTATAACTTCTAAAAAAATGCACTTTCCATGATTAAACCATTTGACAGATTTTGCATGGTCATTTGGACTCCTTTTCTTGCACATATCTTTTGCTTTTGCTATTTTCAGATCAAGACGCCAGCGTATGTCCCCGATTCTTTAGTAAAGAGATTGATCTATCTACGTGACAAGATAGGAACATATGGAAATGCTTGAAGGTCAACTAGAAACAGGAATAAAAAGGCCAATAAATGGGACCATCGACTTCTAGATAGAACCCTCCGCTCCCCGATTGGCGATTCCCATGAAATTCTTGTTGCTGGAGTATATTCATGGAGACTAGAGAATAAACCGAGGTACTTCTTGGATCCTTTTAAGGTTTACAAGTTCCCTCACAAAGAAACAAGTGCCTTGTGACACCAATGGGGGCCACATCATTTGTTCAATAGATATATTATTAGGCGGGTTGACATAACTGTATTATTAATTTTTACGTGTTAGTACCTACATGCCTTGATTTTTCAATTTCGAACTGAATTTTTATTTTCCTCAAGAGGAAGGAATACCCTTTAACTATTTCATTTGAGGAATGTTGCCGAGATCTATATGAGGCCTTTTAGATAAAATTGTTTAAGGTCATACTTACACCATCTAGCATATATCTCTAATTTTTTAGTAAAGAGATTGATCTGTGTGACAAGATAGAAACCTATGGAAAGGCTTGAAGAGTCAACTAGAAACAGGGATAAAAAGCCAATAAAGGGGACCATCGAATTCTAGACAAATCCTTCACTAACCATTTGACGATTAGCGACCCTTAAGAAAATCCTTGTTACTCGATTTTATTCATGGAGATTAGAGAATTCCCAGTTGAAGAACATTGTTAGAGATGTGATTAAATGTTAGGGACTTTAATTGAATTTTGTTGTTTCCTAAATTAACTGGTTCCCTTGTTAATTGAATCGTACTAAAAAAATTCATGGAGATTAGAGATTTTAGTTTTGTCAGAAAAGAAAAAGTTAAAAGGCAATGTAATTTTCAAGTCGCCAGCATATGGACTAATGAAATGTACTAAAAAAATGACAAATATATATTTATTAAGATGCCATGTCATGATCTTACATCCAACACTTTAAAGCACAATATTGATGCGATTCATAACTATTTTTCCCTCGACACTAGGCAACACAAAAATAATAAGCTGAAAATAAGAAGTTATTCTTTTTCTGAAAAATTTCAAATAAAGACCTAAAATACCATCACTTTTCCAAATAAAATTTAAAGTGAACTTTGTTTCAAATAAGAGCATGAAGTGGCCATATCAACTCCAAAGAAAGGCCTAAAATAGTTATTACTGTTTCAAATAAGGATCTAGTCTCATCGGATTGGCTGATAAGAGATATTTTTGTCAAAACATAAGTTAAATTTAAATTAAATTAGATTAAAAATTTTAAATTTATAAAAAGGGAAAACATGACAGTGGGGTAGCCGCCATAGGTGATCCTGCCTGTGTTTTCCCTTTTTTTAGTTTGTTTTTAAAAAGAAAAAACATAAAAAAGAAAGAAAAAGGAAAAAAATTGAAAAGACAAAATTGCCATTGAGTTTAGTTCTTCTTTGAAACCGATATGGCCATATTAGGTCTTTATTTGAGATAAAGTTTACTTCAAATTTTTATTTGAAAAAATAATGACACTTTAAACCCTTATTTGAAATAATATCAACTTCCATGTCTTTATTTGATAAAATGTTAGCACTTTTTAAGCCATTATATGGAATTTTCTCTTCTTTTTCCTGACAATAAGGTTTTGTTTATTAACTTCAAATCAAATTCCAAACCCAAAACTCAAAAGTAGGTTAACCAACATTCAACTAAATTGCTAACTCAAGCAAGGATGAATTCCTCCGAATTGGAGGTTCTACGGTCCTCAAGGATCCCGATCATCGGGATAGATAGGAAATTATAGAATCATAAACAAATAAATCTTTTATATTTGTTGGAACCTTTCAATTATACATGCGTCACAACACTCTCTATGGACAACATTGACAGAATACACTCGACTCCAATGCATTAAGACAAGTCGAAACAAGACCGAAATATCGAGGAATCACACAAGAATGGCTACATAGGGTCCGACAAAATGGGGCAACCCTCTTAGTCGTGACTGGTTCTCCACTCGATGCAAGACCAAGACAGTCATAATTGCATAGCAAGACGTCATAATTCTTTCTCTTTTGGCGAACAAATTGATGCATCATCTTCTTTCTCTGACTTAGGATCCGGCTCTCCTTCATACACGCTTCACTTTGGCTCGAGGGTCTTGAACGAAAAGCAAGGAAGGGGAAGGATCTCATCATTCGTGGCAATAACATGAGGTATGCGTTCTCTCCCTCTCCGCCACGAAGCCTATGAACTGTTCCTCGCCAAGCTTTTGCAAGCAAGATTACTTCCACAAGAACAGTTTTTAAGCATAGGATTAGGCTATCCCACGCGGCAAACATAATGTAATAAGATTATGAATCCTCCACTAGCGCCTAGTTCAAAGATTCGGCTTGTGCGGGTTGTTACGAGCTACGATGATTATACCCAATTGTGAGGATAAAAAGAAAACAATAAGCACATTGAAAATCTTAAAATTTATCGCGAAAGCATAATTAAATTTTAAAATTTTCAAAGAATGCAAATAAATCTTCAATTTATCATGAAAGTACAGTTTAGTCGTAAAAATTTAAAAAAAAACAATCAAGTCCTAAAAAATAAATTATAATACTCAAGTGAGCATTGCATAAAAGTTATGACACTTGTGGTGTCCTTATCTTAAAGAATGATCCATTTAATAATACTAGAAATGAAAAGGAAATAATAACCATAAGCGTTAATGCTCATTATCTTATCGTGGTTAAACTAACTAAAAGATTCAGCATGCCCACTTGAGACTTTATTTGTTGCACATTATCTTTGCCCCGCTAGTTTCGGATGAAGACGCCAGTGTATATCCACTTCTCCCTTCGCTGGCGTTTCTTAGTTTCTTTACTCTAGAGAGATCGATCTTTCCCAACCCCATCCTTCCTGCCGCCGCCCACCGCTCTTTCTCACCCAATTCCATTAAAAAGGAAAATATTCATTTTTGCTTCTAAATTTCTGCCTGCTCTCTCTCTCACTTTTTCATTTTTTTATTAGTAAAGAAGGCCGGGGAGCACCTTCCTCGAGCGCATCTTGGCGCCTGGATCGACGACCGTTCCGTTCTGCGTGTTCTCTTTTGACTTTGACAGGCTTCGTCCGAATTGAGCCAATTTTTAGGGGGGAGGGTGGGGGTGAGCGGCCACAAATTCGCCCACAGTAGAACTCGAATTTGCAAGTGCAACATGTACATCACTAGACCATCACACTCAGCAACGATCCCTAAATTTTGACCCAATATATAATATAATTAATAAAATTTAACTTAACGTGCAATATCATTAATAAATTTTTAATTTGTTCAATATATCTTTAATATTCAATATTGTCATTGAATTTGAATTAAAAAAAGAAGAAGACAACATTCAATATTTCCATGTAATTTAGGAACTACATTGAACATGTATCAAAATTTCAATGGTTAAATTAAACAAATTAAAAATTCGAAGATTATATAACATATTGAGCTAAAGTTTGAGAACCATGCTAAACAAATTAAAAGTTCAGTGATCACATTATATATTAGGAAAATTCCAAAAAAAGGGGTTTAAAGTGTCCACATTTTCTCAAATAAAGATCCAAAGTGGACATTTTTTTCAAATAAAAACCTAAAGTGCCATTAATTTTTTAAATAAGGACATGAAGTGAATCTTGTTTCAAATAAAAATCTAAAGTGATTATATCTATTTCAAAAAAAGGCTTGAAGTAGCTAAATCTATATTTGTTTCATTTCAAAAAGGGCTATATCTATTTTAAATAAGAGCCTAAAGCGATTATATATGTTTCAAATAAGGGTTTGAAGTAACTATGCATGTTTCAAATAAGAGCCTTAAGGGCATTTTTATCATTTACCATTTTTCCTTTTTTTTCTTCCTTTTTTTTTTTTCTTTCCTATTTTTTTCTAATTCTTCTTGTTCCTCTTCATTGATGGGTGGCCAGCCACTGGCAATACCCATAAAGGGCTTGGCAAGGGTCACTCTCGCCAACCACAAGCGAAGGATGACCTCACCTAGGGGGGACACCACACCTCACAACCATCCATGTGATCAACACTCACTAGCCCCAAGCGAGGCTAAACCTTGCCAGATCTAGCGAGGGTGGCCTTGCCCATGGTTGCTGAGCCCTCGTTGACCCTTCCTAGAGACCACTGGTTGACATTGGAAAAGAAAAAAGAAGAAAAGAAAATATGGAGAAAAATGATATTGACTAATTAGAAAATTTAGCTAGATGGCGACAACAAGATCAAGCCCTTATTTAAAATAAATATGACCACTTTAAGCATTTATTTAAAACAATCATTGTCACTCCACTTCGAGCTTTTATTTGAGAAAATGAGATGATTTTGGATTATTTTTTGGAACTTTCCCTTGTCATGGGTCATAAAGATATGATACTGAGAACGTAGTTTGTGGGCCATAGACTAGAAATGCACTATACCCAAGAAAAAATTACACTTGTTGGCCCATGGATATCATGTGGAACTTGGGCCCGGTATGGGAAGACCCGGCCCATTTCGTCGGCCCACATTACTCATCATTAGCCACCAGACGGCCTTCGCCATTCGCCTTAGGTCAGAGAGAGAGAGGGGCCGATCGTTCTCACTTCTTCTTCTTCGTCCGTCCACTGCTCCTTCCTTCCACACACAGGCTCCGAGGTAGATAGAGAAAGTAGAGAGAGAGAGAGAGAGAGAAAGAAGGGGGGTCAAGATGAGCGCGCCGATGCCGTTCTGGAGGGCCGCCGGGATGACCTACGTAACGTACTCCAACATCTGCGCCAATCTGGTGCGGAACTGCCTCAAAGAGCCTCACAAGACGGAAATCCTCAACCGCGAGAAGGTCCACTTCGCCGTTTCCACCTGGAAGGACGGCAAGGCCGAGAAACCCGGTATGTCTACGCTCGAGCTCTCTCTTTTCCCCGTCGGTTGTGCTGTTGTAGTTCTTCTCTGGATTGCCGTAGCTGTTCGCCGTGGGTCGATGATTCCGGTTTTTGTGAATAGGGTTTCGATCGGGTTCGAGCTCGTGGGTAACCCGTTTAATGGATTGTTTAGAATTTTTGCTGCTGAAACTTCCGACTGCTGGCGACAGCTCGTTGTGGGCAGTGCTTGTGTAGATCTTGTTTGTCCATTGTGGATGCTTAGCTTTTATAATTGTTTAAAATGGTTCGAAATGTCGCGTTTTTGGTATGGTATGGAGACATTCCTGTGGATGTACTTGCGCCGATTGAGATCCTAGATGATTCGCCTTGTGAACGAGTTAAATTTTGTTTCTTTGAGATCCTTTTGCGGTGCTGTGCAGTGCATTTTCCTTGACCTACATAAAAAAGGATCCTTGGATGAGAAAACGATGCATTCGCTTGACTTTCACATCAATTGAAGCACAGAAAAACTGTCACAAAGGGTTGGATCAATCTGCTTCATTTTCTAGGGTAATAAGCTTTTGATCCCCTTCAATCAGCATTACTAGGGGCCTAGGTGTGCGCAATGTGCTCTCACTTTATATGTGATCTATCCTTAAGTTGCCCTGAGAAATTTCCTTATGTTTAATTTTGCTAGAGGGCAATAGTTGCCTATTCATTCTTGGTAGTGTTACTATCCTTTTCTAAAAGGACTCAATATACATTCATCTTTCATTGACTAGATTAAGGTGGTAGGTTATTAGAGCTTGTGAATTATTTCATGTATGGGATAACTAATTGTACCTAGTTTTGTGTTCCGCCATCAGTATGTAGAAATGTGAATTTCCTCCTCCTTATCCACTTTCCCCAGGAGTCGCTTCTGCATCTGTTAGGTGGTCAGTCTTGCTCTCTCTAGGTTTAGGTGATAACATCCAAGAGGTGATTCTTGTTGACAAAGGTTCTAAGATTATCTGCACTGTGGTGCACTTGCTCCCTGACATAGGGTCCTCACGGCAGGATTGGTTCTGCATTTAGATTTTGAGCATTGTAACCAAACTTCCTAACTAGGGAAATGGGACACCTGATATTTTCTCATAACTCTATAATTTTTAATAGATTTTTTTCTTTCTGCTGCTTGCCCTTTGTATTGCTGTGACCATTCATCAGCGATTCATGGCGTCATTCTGTTTTTAAATATTGTTGTGTGGGAAATGTAAATAACATCCATTCCACTCATATTTGCTTGTTCATGTTACTCAATATTTTCACCCGCTTTATGCTTAACTTTCTGAAAGAATAGAGGATAACTATTATGCAGCCCCACCTGCAACCCACAGATCAATAGAAAATGAAAAAGGCTCATGCTCAATGGACGAATTACTAGGGCTGCTAATCTTCTGTAGTCCCAATGATGCTACACATAAACTGTGTATATCAGATGAATGACAACAGTGCAAAAAGAATATACTCACTTTTTTCATTATAAACAAACAATGAAAGATAATTTACACTTGACCAAAAAAGAGAAAAATAATTTACACAAGCGTTCATCAGTAAATAGGTTTTTGTTATTTGACGATACATTTTCATTCTCTAGTTTAATGCATGCATGTGATTTTGGTGTCTTGCATGCTTTGTGTTATGACCTGGTTTGTGACTGGGTAATTTTATATTGTGTCCAAAGGTGTGGGATGGGTAGAGATTAGAACTTCTGTATCCCTGGTGAAGTTTGGGAAATTTGTTCCCATAAGATGTCCATTAGCCTTTTGGATCTACCTTAATGTCGCTTGAAGAATAGAGTACCATGGTCACTGCTTTTTAGTTTCTGTGCATGTGAATTCTGTTTGTCATGCCAATTCCTATGCATGAAAACTTAATCCATAGTATGGTACATAACTTCATCTGTAGACATTTTAATTTAGTTAATTCTACAAACACTAATATTATGAACTGCCTTCTGTTCATCATAAGGCATATATATATTTTGGTCTTTAGAGTTGAGAAGCTGTACCAATTGTTCCCACTCTTTGTGTGAGTTTCAAGTGCATGCCTTTTGCCTGTTGAATTAGCTTTTTCGACGACAAGTTTTTGATTGCCTAGCTATGTCGAAGAGATGCTTGGATAGGAAATGCTAATTTAGTAGTGCCATATAGTGGTGCTGACAAACCTTCTCAGTGTAACTAAGCATGTCTATTGATTCTCTGCATATTCTCAAATGACTTGATCAACATGTTCCATATTTTGTGTCATTTGCAATTGGGTTCTTTGATTGCTGACGGCCTGTAGGAGTTGATTTGTCATCTGAAAATGATGTTTTTAGTATTTCTTACTTGGGTTGACGTTTCCTAGGCATGCTTGGGTTGACCTTTCTTAATTATGCTTGGATAATGATGGAGGTCTCTTTGGCATATTCTTGGACAGCTCAGATTCTACAGAACTTTATTACTATACTTCTGGTGCTGCTTTTCTGTGTTTATTTAGATGTATAATGGATGAAATGCTTCATAGGATAGTTGCTGCACTTTTACTTATTCAATACTGGACATGTGTCCATGTCCGAGCTAAGATACGACAGAATTTTTCAAGTTTGAGCTGTGACTTGGTAACCAACCTAATGAGATACTTTTGCTGTTTTTGTCAGTAATTCGTTCGGATGTGGTGGAAGAGTGACAGCAATGACATGGGATCAATAAGCCGAAAAGGGGATGTGAATGTTTGCTGAAGCTGATGGTCTTTCCGTCGAGTCGGGCATTTTGTTGTTGATCTGTGATGACTACACCTTATGAGACTGTTTCTTGATTTTCTTCGTCTACCCATTGATGTTCGAGTTGAAATAATGGTCTGCTTGACTTATGCGATGAGACTCATGTCCAGCTACTTTTGAGTTGTGCTTGTTGCCTTTCGCGCGGCATTAATCAAAGCTCATGCTTTATGCTTTCTGGCAACAAAATGATAAACATTTTTTGTTTATACCCCAATGTGTCAATCGCCCGGCCCGTCCCCATCCTTTGCATCAACTATCATTCGCCTTTTAGGTAGACACTCTGCCAGATGCGGTTCCAACCACTGCAATTGTAGGTTGGACAAAGTACAAACCGGAGTTTGACGCTAAAAATAACAACAAGGTGCGACCAAAGTATGCCGAAGTTGCACCGGCTCCATCTATCCTCGTGCACTCTTAAGCGGGACGTTGTTGTCGCGGACCTCGTGATGACGTCGATTTGTATAGTCCAGCAAGGACCACCTTGGTATCTTTGATTAATCAGAAAGTCTGTTGCTTTCTGTGTGATTTGCGTTGTACGAACAGCAAAGATTGTCTCCATCCTAATGTCGTCCTCTCCCGTTCCCGTTGCTTCATCGCCCGATTGCATTTTACGCCTACGTAAGGAGGTCGACCATATCGCGCTTCAGATGATCAATAGCTAATTGGAGAAATAGTGAACTTGTAAAGGTAAAACGAGGAGGGATTAGCGACTGACACACACGAACTAGAGTTAACGCTCGTAATTTGTCTTTAAGACAGAAACATCTATATTACCAACAGCGATACTTAGTTGAAAGTCAAACGAAGCGGAGGAGACACGACCCGAGGAAGGGGAAAGCACGATCGGAGATGGAATTTACTGCGAAAGAAACGTAAGAGACTGATTCTCTCTCTCTCTCTTTCTTCCGGCCAGCTCCGATTCTTCGCTTTCACTTCTCAAACAGGCACGCTTTCTTCTTCGACCCTCTCTCTTCTTCCCCACCAACTCTCTCTCTCTCTCTCTCTCTCTCTCTCTCTCTCTCTCTCTCACCACCAGCTGCTGCTCAAATCATTACTTTCCTTTAGATCTACCCGGCTCTTGCTCTTCGAGTCACGGACCCCTGCTGTTGCTGCTAGTTGATCTGATCTGAGCGCTTGCACTGCGATTCCCATCGAGAATGGCGACGGCGAAGACGGCTCGATCGCGGGGAGCGCCGGTGAAGGAGAACGGCGCGAAGCTGGAGGAAGGGCTCACCGTCTTCAAGTCCGATAAGTTCGACGCCGATGCTTACGTCCAGACCAAGTGCACCCTCAACGAGAAGGTTCCCTCCCTTTTTATGGCCCTATGTGTTGCGTTGTGTTTGATTTGGGGCGTTGGCTGCGGATGCTTCGATTGGTCCTTTCGGGTGTGTCTGCTTGATTGTGTATCAATTCGGTGCGCCTGTTTGTGGGAATCTATGAGACTTTCGACGCGCGTTACTGTAGCTGGATGTTCGTGGTTTCTGCTTCGTCGTTAGTAGGCTCTGCTCACTTGGGAAATTGAAGTCTGAGCACCAAGTTCTCCTTTTTTTGGCTTCTTTAATCCTTGGAATCATGAAGAGGAGTTGAAAGTTCCTGCTTTTTAGTTCTGTGACCTCCATTTCTCACGCACTTGAAATGGGTTCCAACCCGAGATAATCCTGCTGAGATTTCACGCCAATAGTACCAGTTAGCCTCTAATTGAGCAACCAA
The DNA here is from genome assembly GCA_014182895.1 of Angophora floribunda. NCBI lineage: Eukaryota > Viridiplantae > Streptophyta > Magnoliopsida > Myrtales > Myrtaceae > Angophora > Angophora floribunda. The sequence goes on from CM024710.1 coordinate 20,524,835, forward strand.
AAATCTTAGAGAACAATTGAGAGTGGTACATCTGGGGCGCTGATTGGTGGTTTGCATTTGCACGGAAGTCAGCACACTTGTTCCTTTTGCTAAATCTTGTTTGGAGCTCTCTTTCGTTGCCTGTTTGGTAAAAAAGTCTCTAATTGGATGCATATTTTGGATGCAAAATGGTGGGACAATGCGATTTACACGGTACTATATTCTGAAAAGCACGGGAGATGCATGTAACCATCCTACTCCATGTGAAAGGGCCCTATTTTTGGGTTGTAGGAAGCAGTGGCTATACCCATAGTAGCAATGAACAGCAGTCTTCTAGACTGAACCTCTTAATTTGAAATTGATCGTTTCCCAGAATGAAAGTCCTATATTCACACGCATAAATAAATTTTGAATAGCATAATCATGTTTCAGTATCACGCTGCATCGTAAGTCACTTTGTGCTTTCTTTCTTTTTAAATCCTGGGTTGGGTAAGAGCTTCTTCTTTTCCTCCTTTGATCAAGCAAAAGCATCATGGAAAGGTTACTGAGTGCATTTTAACTCTTTTATACTATCATCAAGAAGAGTGTGCTAGAAGGTAAATATCATTTAATTGTTTACAAAAAGATTTTGAAGTACGAAAGTGCAAACACTGAATCAACCTATCCTTTAAAAGAAATAAAAGATTAAAAAGACAATCCATCATTTTTGTCAAAGGCTCCTCTTATTTGCCCAAACCAATGCAATTCTGGAGAATTTTCTTCCTGGGTTTGTCGCCATTCCATCCAAACCTCACAACCGTATTTTTTTTGTGGCCTGAAAAGCCTACAACTCCTGAGCCACTATTCTTGTTGACATCTGTCCTACTTTTGATAAATTGGTTGCGAAAAAGATATGTCTCTTTTTTATCGTCCCACAATTATCAGGTTAGTGTTAATCTTGTTATTCATTCTGTTGTCAAAGTCTTTCCTCAGTCAAAGTATCTTAGAAATCTTAAGAACTTTTTTGGCTCTAAGTAGATACACGGCTTTCCTAAATGTATACGTTTAGCACTTGTCCATAACTTGATAATCGTCAAATTATGTGCTTTCAGTTCAGTCCAGGTTGTTTGGAGCCTCTGATGTGCTTTGTGAAAACCTTTTCATTCTTAATTAAAATCTTTCTAATTCACTGGTTTTCAAGCTAAATTTTTATAAGCTCTTCTTCTCTCCCTTTAACCATGATTCCCATAGTTCAATTTGTCATGAACTATGCAAGTGCTGTTGACTACATGTACGAGATACTCATTTTATTGTGTGATGTGTTGAAAACCTCTTCAGAAAAGATGTCATAACTTTATTGTGCTATGGATACTTATACTGCTTTTCATTCTATCTATTGGCCCTCAACATTGCTTCTGGGAGGATCATCTCATCTTTCCACTTAATCTGAGAAGTAGGGGAACCTTTCAGAGCATTGAGACACTTGAAATAAGTTTTTGTCACTTTCTTGCAGGAAATAAGACAGTTATGCTCCTACCTCTTGGATCTCAAGAAAGCTTCTGCTGAGGAAATGCGGAGAAGTGTTTATGCTAATTATGCAGCATTTATAAAGTGAGTTCACAAGTTCATCATTCACTGGATTAGGGGTGACCAACGGTGCATTGTAGCCTATTGTTTTCTAAGCCTATCATGGTACCAGAAGATCCTTCAAGAAAAGAAATCTGACGATCGGCAGTTGATTAAGTTGGGCATTCGCTAATTTGATTTTTGTCTATTGTTCCTCTTGCAGAACATCCAAAGAGATATCAGATTTAGAGGGGGAGCTTCTGTCCATTAGGAACCTGCTGTCGACTCAAGCTACCTTAATTCATGGATTAGCTGATGGAGTTCATATTGACTCTTCATCTACCAGTGTGCCCGAAGACTCAACTGAAAATGTTCCCTCAGATTTTGAGGACAGAGAGCCTTCAGATTTGGAGAGGTGGTCAGTAGAATTTCCTGATCTTCTTGATGTTTTATTAGCTGAGAGGAGAATCGATGAAGCTCTGGCAGCCCTTGATGAGGGAGAACATGTAGTTGCTGAATCAAAAGAAACAAAAGCTCTGAGCACAACTTTACTTGCTTCACTACAGACAGCTATAACTGAACATAGAAACAAATTAGCAGATCAACTTGCCGAATCCGCTTGCCAACCTTCAACCCGTGGTAGCGAACTTCGCTCTGCAATATCTGCTCTCAAGAAACTTGGGGATGGACCGCGGGCTCACACTTTGCTTCTTAATGCTCATTTTCAACGGTATCGGTATAACATGCAAACCCTTCGTCCATCAAGCACCTCTTATGGAGGGGCATATACAGCTGCCCTTTCCCAGCTGGTATTTTCTGCTATTGCACTAGCTGCCAGTGATTCTTTAGCTATTTTTGGCAAGGAGCCAGCTTATACTTCTGAGCTTGTAATGTGGGCAACAAAGCAAGTAGAAGCTTTTGCTCTTCTTGTTAAAAGACATGCACTATCTTCATCAGCAGCTGCAGGAGGTCTACGAGCTGCTGCGGAATGTGTTCAAATTGCTTTAGGACATTGTTCATTGCTGGAAGCTCGTGGCCTTGCCCTTTGCCCCACCCTCCTAAAGCTGTTCAGGCCTAGTGTTGAGCAGGCATTAGAGGCTAACTTGAAAAGAATTGAGGAGAGCACTGCTGCTCTGGCCGCTGCTGATGATTGGGTTCTCACTTATCCCCCTACTGCCACGCGCCAATCTGGCAGGCTATTGAGTGCTTCTGTTGGGAACTCTAATGCATTTCAACATAGACTCACCAGTAGTGCGCATCGGTTCAATTTAATGGTCCAGGTGAAGGGTTTTTTCCCATGAACTCTTATCTTGTAGATGTTTTATTGAATTGTGTTTGCTTGATGTGACATCGGTTTCCTTGCAACTTAAATTGTTGTTGTCAACAATCAAATGAATAGGGAAAGTCACCTGAGTGTATTACTTTCCTGAAATATTAATCCTGAATAGTTGTGACAAGTGTGACCTTATCACAATTTTTGTTGTGCCGGTGGGTGGTCAATGCAGGTGGTTTTTCATTGACTTTAGAACTATTATCGGTCAATTGGAAGTGCCAATTTCATCCCAACACATCCATCCAGCTAATGCCTCTTTGTCAATTTTATCTCCTTTAAGATCCCAATCCTCTCTCTTTTTTCTTTCTTATTGTCTTTGGGGTGGGTAGGGGATAGGAGTTGGTTGCTGTAAGTATGGCACATGGCTTTGATTGTTAAGAGCACATTCTGTGGATTTGTCAGCATGAACAGATATTCTGATTCCTTCTTCTCCTTACCGAGCAAACATAGCACTGGGTGCTAGTGAACTCTGCCACTCACATCTCCTTGCAAATTCTCATCCTGCAATAGCTTTTGTCCTAATCATTGTTGATCTTTGTTATTTCCAGCGAATGGTCATTTTTTTTCTTTAGATATCTGTCAGACTTCTTTCAATTACCAACGGTTGACTCCTCTATCTCAAACAGGATTTCTTTGAGGATGTAGGGCCACTATTAAGTATGCAATTGGGAGGTCAAACACTGGAAGGTTTGTTTCAGGTATTTAACTCCTATGTGAACATGCTCATAAAAGCTTTACCTGGTTCAATGGAGGATGAAGCAAATTTTGAAGGTTCTGGGAATAAGATTGTGCGGCTGGCTGAGACTGAAGCTCAGCAGATTGCTTTGCTGGCAAATGCATCATTATTGGCAGATGAGTTGCTCCCCCGTGCAGCTATGAAGCTTTCTCCACTGAGTCAGTCTCATTATAAAGATGATTTCCAGAGAAGACCGGCAGATAGACAAAATCGTCATCCTGAACAAAGAGAATGGAAGAGGCGGCTTGTGAGCTCAGTTGATAGATTAAAAGACACCTTCTGCCGGCAACATGCTCTGGATCTTATTTTTACTGAGGAAGGTGACAGCCATCTTACTGCAGATATGTACATAAATATGGATGGAAATGCAGAAGAAATCGACTGGTTCCCTTCTCTACTTTTCCAGGTATGGTTTGAATGATACCTACCTTCTTTGCCATTTTTCAAGTCAAATTTAAAAAATTCATGTTTGTGCTCTCTTTCAACTTGTGTCTAGAAATGACATTATATTTCTTTTTTTTCCCGTGAGGTTTAAATAACCAAACCCCATCATGTATTGAAATTTCAACTGAGTCAAGGGAACTGAGCTGGTTTTTGGATCGCACCTTCTGTAATTTGCGTCACTTAATTCATCATGTCATTAGGAGTGTGACCAGATGATGCTACTTGGTTAGCATCTCAATGCTTACAAATGTGTATGTGTACTTAAGTGCTATGTTTGTTTTTAATGAAAATTCACTATGAGACAAAGAACAATCTGTTTTATGGGCATTTATCCCATGCAAGGCTTGACAAGAAGTATTCTAGGTCCTGTGGGGTACAGGTGCATCATGTTGTTTCTTGAATTGCAGCTGCATGTGTCAGTATCACTAAAAATTTTGGTCTCTCTCGCTGCAATATTTGCCTGACATATTTTCTACTCGTTGACATCTCTGTCCCTGTTTCTCTTGAGATTCATTTTTCAAAATCCGGGCTCTGAGTTTAAGGTAGAAGGATAGTTGTTTAAATGTAACCCTTCAATGTGGAATTATATTTGAAATTTGCAAAATTTTACTTTTGGTTGTCTAATGAAAGAGGTCAACAGCTGGAAAGGGGCACTTATCCTGCAGCTCTGCTCTGCTGTTTGAAAAACAATAAGACAGGGAAAACCTCATTAAAAGAGTCATTACTTTCTGCTGAGCACCTCCTGATTCCTAAACACTCAATGACCAAATTTCATCGCTTTATTTATTATTTTATTTATTTTTTGGGGGCTGGTTTCATATCTGATGAAATGGGATTTCTGGTCCTTAAACACCCAATCAAAGACTGATTAGTTTTTTTTCTGAGTTTTCTCTAATTGTTCGTGTGCTTTGTTTCTTATGATTTGTGATTGCTGCATACAGGAGCTGTTTGCAAAATTGACAAGGATGGCCAGTATGGCTGCAGATATGTTTGTTGGCAGGGAACGGTTCGCCACATTGTTATTGATGAGACTGACAGAAACTGTCATCCTATGGCTCTCTGAAGACCAGAGCTTTTGGGATGACATTGAAGAAGGGCCAAGACCTTTAGGTCCTGTTGGCCTGCAGCAGGTATTTGAGTATGACTTTCTTGCAAGTAATTCTCCATGAATGGTGAAAATAATTGGTTTGACTTTTTCCCTTTAATTTCCACATGCAGTTTTATTTGGATATGAAATTTGTCATCTGCTTTGCCTCCCAAGGACGATATCTGTCACGGAATTTACATAGAGTTGTCAATGAGATCATATCAAAAGCCATTGCAGCATTTTCTGCTACAGGAATGGATCCATACAGGTACTACATTGAGTATTCTTTGTTTGGGTTGGTCTTCCGTTGCTTGTGCATGTAATTCTATGTGAGCTCTCAACTTTGAAGAGGGAAGGATCTTGGTGTTTGTTGAACCATCTGCTTTACAAGTTCAAATTTTAGAAAATCGATAAATTTGTTATGATGGGAGAGGACATCGATAGTTTTTTTGTTACAAGATCGGTACTTTTCAGTCGATACCAAATTTTCTAATGCAAATGCCATATATTTGAGTAATGCAAGCCTTTGTTCCTGAGGCTGAAATGTTCTGTTTGCAGCGTGCTACCTGAAGATGAGTATTTCAATGACATTTGTCAAGATGCAATTGATAGACTGAGTGGAAAACCTAGAGCCATCAACGGAGACAGAGAACTTAATAGCCCGACGGCCTCTGTTTCAGCACAGTCAATCTCATCGGTTAGGTCTCATGGGAGTTCCTGAAAGCACTTGTCTCAGATCTGTATATTACAAAGCAATTCTTGTATCAATAGTCAGCAAATTTTTGCCTCGCCATTTTTCTTTTGATTTCATTGCGGTAGTGTTCTCTGTAGTTGTAGAGCATGACTAATGATACTATGGTTAGGGATTCTTTCCTCTGGGTGAGTGAGAACCTTGACATTGTAAATGTTTTATTTCGTGATCTTATCACAATTTTATTATTCTTTGTATACTGGAGCTTTCTCAGTGGATTAAGCAATCCTAGGAGCCTTGTGTGTTTGTTGTCGAACGGACTGACTGTTCTTGGTAACAGGAAGCTTTGATTCGTACATTCAGATCGATAATCAAGCAAAAACCTGGAACTCATCTGCTAATTATTACTGTTGCTCAAGTCTCTTTCAACGTTTAGCTGGGTGTGACTTTTTGTTGACTATGAAAGTCAATTATTTGGGAGTAACTCTTGCAATCTTGAACTCATCTACCGAATACCTCGAAACTACAAAGACGCCAACGTATGCACACTTCTTCAATATTTCTAAACTAACATAATATTTTGATTTCGAAGCCAAAGGTCGATGTATAATTCGAAAGAGAAGCAGGTGGCAGACCTACACTCCTTTGAGATGCTAAGCAATTTCATGCTTCTTGATGCTCATGACCGTTAAATGACGATTTTGTGAATTTAATATCGACCCATTATCAGAATAAAGGCATCATTTATCAACAGGTTTCATTTCTCGATCATAATATTGAAATGTCGCCTCAAATTTTCTGAGATAAAATGACAGATGTGGGAAAAAAGGGAGGGTCGATGAGAATCTGCTTTTCTAAATTTTACTTCCCCGGCAATGCGTCGATGCCCATTGTTTTATTGCATCGTCTTACCGGCTTCTATCGAAACGCACTGTTACATGCATCTGAGAACCAAAATCTACGACATTAAACCAAGCTACCTTCGTTTCTCTTGGGTACATTCGCTTTCAGTAGTTGGTTAACTACATCTTTCGTGTTAGGTCTCCTGCTCGGTCCCCTTTCGGTACACCTCAAAGCAATCAAAAGCACATCTGCAACTTGTTCCATGATATTGGTGTCCAGAGATTCTTCTGCGAGGCTTGGATCGACGATCTGATTGATATCCCCTGTGCTATTCCAAACCGACCTCGCCCAGCCTACAATGTCTGAGTTGGTAAATGAGGGATCCACTGGTTTTTTCCTTGTTAGCAGCTCGAGCAGAACCACCCCGTAACTGTACACATCGGATTCCCTGCTCATTTTCATCATGAATGCGTTTTCTAACACACAAAAATAGAGACATCCAAAATTAGTGCACCATAAAACCAATACAAATAAAAGACTGGAAGAAAGAAAGAAACAGAACATACCGGGTGCCATATACCCAACTGTTCCTGCAACGGCAATGGAAGGTGTAGCAGAAGCAGAATGATCAAGAAGCTTGGCGATACCGAAATCTGATACGTGGGGCTCCATATCTGAATCAAGGAGTATGTTTTCTGGTTTGATGTCTCGATGAATCACGGCAGGATCGCAATCAAAGTGTAGATACGCCAACCCATGAGCAATTCCAACCGCTATCTTGTACCGGTCATTCCATTCTAGGGACAGACGTGGACGTTTCTCATGTAAAGCATCATGCAGGCTTCCATTATCCATGTAGCGATATAACAGGAAGCCGTAATCCTTTCGCAGCCAAAAATCTTCCAATTTGACCAAGTTCCGGTGCCTCACCGTTCTCATTGTTTGGATTTCTCTAATCATGCTTGATTTTCCTCCTTTATCTGCTCCAAATGCAAGCTTCTTCAGTGCGTAAACTTTGTCTGGACTTAAAGAAGCTTTGAAGACGACTCCATGGGCTCCTCTGCCAATAATATACCTCTGGTCGAGGTTTTCAGTAGCTTCCATCACTTTATTTAGCAGAGAATCCGAGGCATCTTGAATGGGGATCTCATTTTCCTGGTATCTCCTTCTGCACGAAGTAACTAGGAAAACTAATCCAAGGATCACAAAAACAGAAACTAGAGAAGAAGCCAGAGCTATCAAGACTGTTGCAGCTCTTGTTACTCTTTTTCCGTCTCTTGGACTGTCGCAAGGGCTGAGACCATCACTCCCAGAGCAAGTTACTGAACCAGACGGACGGCATCTGACACATAGACCAGAGTTTCCTGAAAAAGAAGACGGAGTTGAGTTCAAATGGATCAGGTTTGGTATCGGACCTGTGAAGAGATTGTATGAGACATTTAGCTCAATTAATGAATCAAGTTCTTCGAGGACTGCTAAACTTCCAGAAAGATTGTTCTTTGATATGTCCAGCCTCTGGAGCAGGACCAAGTTCCCAATTTCTGAAGGAAGTTTCCCTGTTAATCTGTTACCGCTTAGATCCAAAGCATATGTCAGACTCTTCAGTGATCCGATCAAAGACGGAATTTCACCTCCTAACAGATTCCCACCCATTTGTAGCTCTAACAACTTTCCAAGGTCCGTCAAAAAAAGTGGAATGCCTCCATCGAAACTGTTCCCCGTCAAAATGAGTGTTGACAAACTTGTCCAATTCCTCAAACTTGGCGGAAGTGAACCATTCAGTAGATTGAACCCGACGTCAAAAGTCTCCAATCTTTTACAGCGTGACAGCTCAGGTGGCAAAGGACCTTGCAGATTGTTGTGAGAGAGATTTAGCATGACAAGGTTTGAAAGGTACCCTAGCTCCGGGGGTAGAAATCCTGTGAGTTTGTTCATGGACAAGTTGATAGCGGTAATATTGCTACAGTTAGCCAAGCTAGAGGGGATGCTCCCACTGATGCTGTTTTTGCTGATATCCATCCACAAAAGGTTAGGCATCCTAGAAAATTCTGTCAAGACCCCGGTAAAGTTGTTTTCTTTAAGGATCAACCTCCTCAGACTCGAACAGCTTCCTACATCAGAAGGTATGCTACCTTGAAGTTGATTCACACCGAGATTCATCACTTCCAATTTCTTTCCCCAGCACAGATGGGGTGGTATGGAGCCAGTGAACTTGTTATTAATGAAATCCAACTCCAGTAAACTACTATTCATTCCCAAACTCTGAGGAATGACTCCAGAGAAATGGTTGTTAAACAAAGTAACGTTTTGCAAGTTCTTGAGCTCGGTTATCTCCAGAGGCAGCTCTCCCGAGAGAGAATTGTTATAGACCAAAAGGTTCTTCAGGGATGGAATCTTCCAGATGCTAAGTGGAATCTCACCACTCAAGCGATTCTGAAACAACAGAAGATCTTCTAGCTCACTGAGGTCGCCGATTTCCTGAGGGATTTCCCCTTCAAGTTGGTTCAAGCACACTCGCAAGATTTTCAAGGACTTGCACTTGCCAAGTTCAGGAGGCAACTCTCCAGACAATCGATTATCAGAGAGATAGAGAGTAGAGAGTCTCTCTAGCTGGCCTATTGTAGACGGTATGTTTCCGGTCAAGTTGGCATGTACGGCGGCTAAAGTAGTTAGATTGCTACAATTGCCCAATTCCAATGGGAGACCCCCATTGAAATTGTTGTGTGACAAGACCAGAATGCCCAAATTCTCGCAACGGCCTGAACCAAAAGGGATCTTCCCTTCAAAGTTATTCTTACTAACATCTAAATAGACGAGGTTCTCAAGAGCACCAAGGGTTGGCGGCAAAACTCCTACGAGCTCATTCTCACTCAAAATGAGTTCTCGTAATTCACTACAATTTCCAATGGAATCGGGAATGGCACCTGACAAGTGATTATGATACAAATACAGAACCAAGACCTCTCTCATATCCCCGACAGCCTTCGGAATGGACCCATTCAAAATGTTCTCGTGCAAGCACGCATACTTTAGACTAGGAATTCGGAACAACGACTCGGGTATCTCGCCGGCCAGGAAGTTCGAGAACAAGCTCAAGTGGCTCAAATTACGAAGCCTGCTCAAGTCGTCCTTGATTTCCCCAGTGAACCCATTGTGGGACATGTCCAAGTACTCAAGATGGGAACAGTTTCCCAACTGTGGAGGAATTTCACCGGTGAAATTGTTTTGGCTAAAATCAAGGACCCGCAAGTGGGTCAAGTACCCGATTTCGGGTCCTACCCGACCCGAAAGCCCATAGCTGGAGAGGTTCAGGGAGACCACATTGTGTGCAGAGTCACACTCCACACCGACCCACTTGCAGGGGTTGGGATCGGAGGAGCTCCAGCTAGAGCTCATAGCGAAGGGCACGTTAGTCCAGCGCGCCATGAGAGAGCGCAGGGGAACGAGGCCACCGGTGCTCGAAGAAGAGACAGCGAGTGTAGGCAAAGAGAAGCAAAGTAAAAGCAAGAAATGGGCGAAAGCCAGCCCCATCATTCGGGTGAAGATGCAAGTGTTGTTTGAGGAATTTGAGGAACTCACTTACCCAGATGCTAGTTGCAGTTTTCTGAGATGACCCAGCTTCCGAGTTCTTGCTTGGAACACAGCTTTACCTCTTGTTTTCCTCCTTCTATCAGAAAGTTTCTAGTGATGCTGGGATTTGAGAGAGAGAGAGCTTTTCGGTGGGAGGCGATGCATGCAGCAGCATAACTGCAAAGGTCGGATTTAAATGCTGGTGGCGAGTAGTCAGAGAAGTCGCTGCAGGTCCCATGTCTTTCAGTTTCTGCACCTGCTAGTACTTTAAAAATTGACTTTTGCTAGCCATTCTCATTCGAATGTTTAATAAAGACTTCTTCTATCTTCGCGGCACTTTTCAGTTCAACTTTTATCTCGGCAGAAACAAGTCAACCAAGAAATTTTTTACGCGTCCGTTTTATTCATACACATAAGTGACCTGCGCCATTAGGTAAGGACCCTGCTATCCTGCCATTGAATTAAAAATAAGCTCTCTCTCTCTCTACCTCCAATGGCAGTTCTGTGAAACAACAAAAGTTTCCTGTCAGATTTCGATGCACTTTCTTCCTCAAAATGCCTGCTTTTGCACGTGGCCTTTCAGTTCAACCTCCGACGTTTTCCAAGCGCCAAGACTCAAGCCCGACTCCACGTTTGACCTGCATCAAAGGGTTCCCGCAGGTCCACACTGACCAAAGAAGGGACCGGAGGGGAGTGCCGGCTGGCTCCACTCGCTCGGACACACCCTCTTAGACACTGCCCTATCTGGTTGAGCCGCGTGACCACAAGCTTCGGTGAGAATTTGGGCAACCGACCGTGTGCATTTTGGAAGGGACGTGGCCGGCTTTTTATTTTCTTTTGTTTATCGATTTTAAGGTTTCTTATACTACTCATAACTTCTTTTTTTTAAATATAACAAAAAAATTATAAACTGATATATTTATAATAAATTTATCATTCCTTTTAATTTTCATTAAATTGAGTTAATATCATAACAAATCACCAACCAGTATACATGTGACAAACAAAAAATAAAACATTAATATAATACATTCATCAATTGCCACGCGTCATTCAACTCGACTTTTTTACTGAAAAATTTAATAAAAACTAACAAATTGTAAATTTGTCATAGGTGTATAAATTTATGCTTTTACGTGATTATTCACCTATTTTTAGCCAAAGTCCACCCTTAAATGGTAAATGAGAAAAATGGGTGTAACTGACTTTAAACACACATATGATTTGTATAATTTTTTTCGATCATATTATTAAATGTTTTCATAGTACTAGTTTAAGTTGACAAAAGGGAAAATGATATTAATGGTTCATAAATTTTGACTTAACATGTAATATCATCTTCAAACTCTAATTCGTTCGATGTGTTCCTTAAACTATTCTTAAGTATTTAATTTACTTCTAAAAATTTTGATTTATTCAATCTAATCCCTTGACTTCCAAGATAAAGTTAAATAAGTTTTGTGGTACAATTCACAAGTTTACATAATTACATTACTACTTGAAATTTGGAGTAATTTTCAATTTCAGTCCTTTTCCTAAATAAAAAAAATGATATTTTTATTATCATTTCACCTTTTTGGTATTCATAAATGTCATAATAGTTCCATTTGAATAAATTTTAGCTTATAATCTATAATAGAAAGTAGAACCCTCCTTTAGAGACCTATCGGATTGATAATCCTGCCATTTGAAATTCCTACCCACAAAAACTTAAAAATTTATCTATCTAAAAAATTAGGAATAAGTTTTAGATCAACATAAGTACGAATATCCATAGGTAAATTAATATTGTTTTTAGATTTCCTTATGGAAATACTTATTCTTGAATTAAAAGGAATATCAACTCGACACAACTCCAAACATTGTTCCACTTTCTATTATAGAAATCATATGCTAATATATACTTAAATAAATGGAACAATGACAATATTTATAAAGATTGGAACGTAAAAAAAAATTAATAAAATGATATATATATATATATATTTTAGTTAGAAAATAGATCAAAATGAAAAGATATATTAGAATTCGGGCAATGGCGTAATTATAAAAAAAATCTTGTATTGTATCGAAAGACTAATTTGAATTTGTAGGAGCTGATAGACTAGAATAAACATACAGAACCACATCGAACGAATTAGAAGTTCAATAGTGATATTGTACAATGAAGCAAAATTTATTGACACTTAGTGTCATTTCTCCTTAATTAAATGAAAATTGTATTTTTCAAAAAAATTATAATCAGGTTTGCAAATTTGAAGAAAGTTCACACAGAAAATCTTACATTTATAGGGAAAAAAGAAAGACCGCCAAAAAGACTAAACAACAGCAAGAGGAATCTACCAGTAAAAAGTCAACAAATGGAACCGGCAGCTGCGGCACTGTAAAGCAGCGAGTGTACCTGGGCGAGTGCAAAAGTCAGTGGCCCTAGCATTTCCTCGAGAAATCTACCGAATGCCCCGCTGCACAAATTCTTGTATAGTCTGGAATTAGTGGGAGCTGACGCTGAGGATGATGTCCATGCAAGAAAGAGGCAAAAAATTGCAACGACCATCATAATCAATTTACGTATTAGAAAACATGCAATCAAGTCCTCCACGTTATGTGTCGGGTCCAATTTAGTCGTTCCAGCAAACCCGAGCCGTTGGATTTGCTGGTGCGGAACACTAAAGTCCAACGTGACTTTCTTTTCTTAAGTACTTTTTAACTTGGTGCTCGGTTGGAAAGTGAAGATTTGAGGTTCAAGGATCAACACGGATTGAATACTTTTATGGGCATGACAACGAGGTTGGGGTTGCTGGGGAGGATCGATTGGAATGTCCCTCTCTTTGGTTTGACTAACATCTGAGAAAGGATGAGTTTTGCACTTATGAAATGGCCAAAAAAAAAAAGCAAAATTCGCCCCCACCCAGACGAGATAAATCCAACGTGCCCAACAGAAATCAATTGTTTAGGATGACCCTATTATATTAGTCAGCACGCGTTCCTCTACGTTCATCCTCTATTCACACCTTCCCGTGAAACGACAATTGATTTGCTGATCGTGGGATATTCTATTCTCCCGTTGCTCTCATGGACAATTAGATTAATTCGAAAAGAAGTCACAAAATTATAAGTGATGGATGATTTATTATAAGTCAGGACAACATTAAATGTGAAAGGAAAATTATGACCAAATAGATAAGTTAGTGTTTGGCCAGTACAAGAAGAAATTTTATAATTAAATTAGGATTATTCAATGTTTTCTATGATATATTTACGAACCATAGGCCCCACAAAACTTACTATGGTGAAAGCAAAACTACGTTCTCTAAAGAGGTGTCTCAGTTAGAGGATAATTACGTACGGCAAAAGAAAGTTACAACCCATAGTTCACTAACATTAAGAGAAAGTTACATGACTTATTATTTACTTAGGAAATTACGAATCATAAAACTCATGGAAGTTACAACCAAATGAAAATTAAAATCTCCAAGGAACCTCACAAAATAGTATGTAACTAAGTTGCCATTTACTGAATGCTGTTGCAAACTTCGAAGGAAAGTTATGATCATGTAGTTTATTAAGAGAAAATTGTTTAACAACACCTAAATTTATTTGACTAAACTTTTCAATTTTGCCAATTATATTTTAAATCTTTTTACATTTTACCAATTGAGTCTATTCTGTCAATTTCTACTGAAATTCACCGATATAAACATTAACAATCTTACATGGCATGGTCGGAACTAACGTCGATAATTTTTAAATAATATTTTACATGAGAATTTACAAGAAAATGAGGAAAATAAATGAGGTAGCTCTCTTTCAAGATTCAGAGATTTAAGTTCTTGGCCCGCATGTTACCTTTCCATTTATAACAATATTCTTTGTTATTTCCGTAAGTCATATGTAACGGATCATATCAAATGCAATTGCTTCATAAATTATTATTTCTTTGTAGTAATCTTCCCTTCAAAGTCGGAATCGATAATTAAAGTTTGTATTTTCGAAACCCTACATTCTTGTACGCGCCATTTGGTTCCCAACATTACCTTCCTGGTTTGCATTACCACCTTTTTCATGCTTTAACATATTCTTTTCGCTCTTTTCATTAGGGAACCTGCCATGTAGCCGTGGTAATATTCATAGACATAAGTGATCTGCGCCATTAGGTAAGGGCCTGCTGTCCTGCCATTGAATAAAAAATAAGCTCTTTCTCTCTCTCTCTCTACCTCCGATGGCTGTTCTGTGAAACGAACGAAAGTTTCCTGTGGGATTTCGGTGCACTTTCTTCCTCAAAATGCCTGCTTTTTGTACGTGGCCCTTCAGTTCAACCTTCGACGTTTCCCAAGCGACCAGACCCAAACCTGACTCCACGTTTGCCCATCATCAAAAGGTTCCCGCAGGTTTACACTGAGTCACTGACCAAAGAAGGGACAGGAGAGGAGTGCTGGCTGGCTCCACTCGCCTGGACACTGCCCTATCTGATTGCGCCACGTGGCCACGAGTTTCGGAGAGAGTATGGGCAGCCGACCGTGTGAATTTTCGAAGGAAACTCCCGACTTTTTCTTCCTTTTATTTATTCATTTTTACGGTTCTTATCCTATTCAAACCTTTTTTCTTCTTCTTCATCTTCTCTCCAAATTCCCACTCGTAAGCAGCGAGTGTACATGCACGAGTGCAAAATGCGGTGGCCTTAGAATTCCTTGAGGAATAAAAAAATGTCCCCTCCACTATCGGAATCCGCAGCACAAATCTTTCATTGTGTAGTTGGAGTTAGTGCGGGCTGACGCAGGGGATGATGTCCATGGAAGGAAGGGGGCAAAAATTGCACCGACCATCTTAATCTATTCGCGCAACGTGAATCGAGCATCACGTACTTAAATATATGCAATCAAGCTCTACTTGTTTTCTATCGGGTGCAATTCAAACGTTTCCAGACTTCTTCTTCTTTTAATTTAATATAACATCAATCACTGAAATTTATCACAATAATCATCATTCTCACGTGGGAAGGGATAGAAGGTAGATGATTCAAATTTCCACCTTCTCAAGGAAGGTTGGGGTAAGAACAATTTAGTTTCAAGTATGGGTTTCGACTCTCATATCCTATAAAAAGACGTGACAAAAAGTTTGAGAGTAAGTTGATTAGATTAAAAGTCTTGTAAGAAAGTAGAGCAAAAAGTTTGAGAGTGGGAATTAGTTAGAACAGAAGTAAATTATGACTAATAAAAATAAATAAAAAATTGACATCACATCAGAAATTGAAGATTGAGATTTAAGAATCAACAAAACAACGAGATTGGGGTTGTTAAAACAAATTTCTATTGGGTACAATTTGGTTGTTCCAAACTTCTTCTTCTTTTTAATTTAATATCACATCAACTATTCAGATTTGCCACAACAGCCATCTTTCTCACGTAGGAAGGGAGATTTGGTAGAGGGTTTGAATTCTCACTTTCTCAAGAAGAGTTGGGATATGGACGATTTAGTTTCAGGTATAGATTTCGACTTTCATGCACTGCAAAAAGACAAGAAAAAAAGTCTAAAAATGAAAGTTAGTTAAAATAGGAGTAGAGTATGATAAAATAAAAAAATGATGTGGCCTTAGAAAGTGAAGATTGAAATTTAAGAGTCAACAAAACAACAAGGTTAGGGTTGTTAAAAAGGAGAATGTCCCCCGGTTTGATTAACAACTGAAAAAGGATGAGTTTTGCACTAATGAAATGGCTAAGAAAAGCAAACCACCCCCCTCTCCCCCTTCTCTCCCAAACACGAGATAAATCTAACTTACGCAACAGAAATCAATTATTTACGATGACCCTATTAAATTAGTTGGCACGCGTGTCTTCGTACTGTATTTTCACATCTTCTCACAAAACGATGGTAGATTTGCCGATGAATTCTATTCTCCTGTAACTCACGTGTGGACCGTTAGATTAATTCGAAAAGGAGTTGCGAATTCATAAGTGATGAATAATTTATTATTAGTGAGGACAATTGTAAATGCAAAAGGAAGATTTATGACCAAACGGGTAGTTTAGTTACCATATGAGAAGGAAATTTACGATTGAATAGGAATATTAAATATTTTTTAATGATATATTACGAATCATAGGCCCCTCAAAACTTAGTGGACAGTGAAAGCAAAATTACATTTCCATATAGAAATGTCTCAGTTGAGGATAATTACATACTTCAAAAGAAAGATGCAACCCATATTTTACTAAGAATAAGAGAAAGTTACATGACTAAGAAAGTTACAACCAATAGCTTACTAAGGAAATTCCGAACCATAAAACTCAGAAGCTATGACCGAATGAAAATTACTATCTCTAAGGTACATTACAAAATAGTATGTAACTAAAATTTTCATTTATTGAATATAATTGCGAACTCCGACGGAAAGTTGTGATTGAGTAGTCTACTAAGGATAGGGAAGGGAATTTACTACAGACCGACGTGTGTTTTTACTGCTTGTGGAATATTACGAGTCATACATAAGACTAACAACAAGGAAAAAGAAACCACTACGTCTTCTCCTTACCGAGCAAACATAGCACTGGGTGCTAGTGAACTCTGCCACTCACATCTCCTTGCAAATTCTCATCCTGCAATAGCTTTTGTCCTAATCATTGTTGATCTTCGTTGTTTCCAGCGAATGGTCATTTTTTTCTTTAGATATCTGTCAGACTTCTTCCAATTACCAATGGTTGACTCCTCTATCTCAAACAGGATTTCTTTGAGGATGTAGGGCCACTATTAAGTATGCAATTGGGAGGTCAAACACTAGAAGGTTTGTTTCAGGTATTTAACTCCTATGTGAACATGCTCATAAAAGCTTTACCTGGTTCAATGGAGGATGAAGCAAATTTTGAAGGTTCTGGGAATAAGATTGTGCGGCTGGCTGAGACTGAAGCTCAGCAGATTGCTTTGCTGGCAAATGCATCATTATTGGCAGACGAGTTGCTCCCCCGTGCAGCTATGAAGCTTTCTCCACTGAGTCAGTCTCATTATAAAGATGATTTTCAGAGAAGACCGGCAGATAGACAAAATCGTCATCCTGAACAAAGAGAATGGAAGAGGCGGCTTGTGAGCTCAGTTGATAGATTAAAAGACAACTTCTGCCGGCAACATGCTCTGGATCTTATTTTTACTGAGGAAGGTGACAGCCATCTTACTGCAGATATGTACATAAATATGGATGGAAATGCAGAGGAAATCGATTGGTTCCCTTCTCTACTTTTCCAGGTATTGTTTGAATGATACATACCTTCTTTGCCATTTTTCAAGTCAAATTTAAAAAATTCATGTTTGTGCTCTCTTTCAACTCGTGTCTAAAAATGACATTATATTTCTTTTTTATACCGTAAGGTTTAAATAATTAAACCCCATCATGTATTGGAATTTCAACTGAGATGATTTTTGGATCGCACCTTTAATTTGCGTCGCTTAATTCATCACATCATTAGGAGCGTGACCAGATGATGCTACTCGATTAGCCTCTCAATGCATACAAGTGTGCATGTGTATGTAAGAGCTATGTTTTTTTTTAATGAAAATTCACTATGAGACAAAGAACAATCCGTTTTATGGCATTTGTCCCGTGCAAGGCTTGACAAGAAGTATTCTAGGTGCTGTGGTCTACAGGTGCATCATGTTGTTTTGAAATCAGTCTTAGTCCCTTAATGAGGAAAGTGCAGCTGCTCATGAGCCTCACTGTCAGTATCACTAAAAATTTTGGTCTCTCTTGCCGCAATATTTGCCGGACTTATTTTCTACTCGTTGACATCTCCGTCCCAGTTTCTCTTGAGATTCATTTTTCAAAATCCGGGCTTTGAGCTTAAGGTAGAAGGATAGTTGTTTAAATGTAACCCTTCATTGTGGAATTTGTAAAATTTTACTTTTGGTTGTCTAATGAAAGAGGTCAACAGCTGGAAAAGGGCACTTATCCTGCAGCTCTGCTTTGCTGTTTGAAAACCAATAAGACAGGGAAAACCTCATTAAAAGAGTCATTACTTTCTGCTGAGCACCTCCTGATTCCTAAACACTCAGCGACCAAATTTCATTGCTTTATTTATTATTTTATTTATTTATTTGGGGCTGGTCTCTTATCTGATGAAATGGGATTTCTGGTCCTAAAATAATCAATTGAAGACTGATTAATTTTTTTTCAGAGTTTTCTCTAATTGTTCACGTGCTTTGTTTCTTATGATATGTGATTGCTGCATACAGGAGCTGTTTGCAAAATTGACAAGGATGGCCAGTATGGCTGCAGATATGTTTGTTGGCAGGGAACGGTTCGCCACATTGTTATTGATGAGACTGACAGAAACCGTCATCCTATGGCTCTCTGAAGACCAGAGCTTTTGGGATGATATTGAAGAAGGGCCAAGACCTTTAGGTCCTGTTGGCCTGCAGCAGGTATTTGAGTATGACTTTCTTGCAAGTAATTCTCCATGAATGGTGAAAATAATTGGTTTGACTTTTTCCTTTTAATTTCCACAAATGCAGTTTTATTTGGATATGAAATTTGTCATCTGCTTTGCCTCCCAAGGACGATATCTTTCACGGAATTTACATAGAGTTGTCAATGAGATCATATCAAAAGCCATTGCAGCATTTTCTGCTACAGGAATGGATCCATACAGGTACTACATTGAGTATTCTTTGTTTGGGTTGGTCTTCCGTTGCTTGTTCATGTAATTCTATGTGAGCTCTCAACTTTGAAGAGGGAAGGGTCTTGGTGTTTGTTGAACCATCTGCTTTACAAGTTCAAATTTTAGAAAATCGATAAATTTGTTATGCTGGGAGAGGACGTTGATAGTTTTTTTGTTACAAGATCTGTACTTTTCAGTCAATACCAAATTTTCTAATGCAAATGCCATATATTTGAGTAATGCAAGCCTTTGTTCCTGAGGCTGAAATGTTCTGTTTGCAGCGTGCTACCTGAAGATGAGTATTTCAATGACATTTGTCAAGATGCAATTGATAGACTGAGTGGAAAACCTAGAGCCATCAACGGAGACAGAGAACTTAATAGCCCGACGGCCTCTGTTTCAGCACAGTCAATCTCATCGGTTAGATCTCATGTGAGTTCCTGAAAGCACTTGTCTCAGATCTGTATATTACAAAGGAAAGGGAAAATTAGGTTTGTGTGATGCAATTCTTGTATCAATAGTCAGCAAATTTTTGGCTCGCCATTTTTCTTTTGATTTCATTGCGGTAGTGTTCTCTTTAGTTGTAGAGCATGACTAATGATACTATGGTTAGGGATTCTTTCCTCTGGGTGAGTGAGAACCTTGACATTGTAAATGTTTTATTTCGTGATCTTATCACAATTTTATTATTCTTTGTATACTGGAGGTTTCTCAGTGGATTAAGCAATCCTAGGAGCCTTGTGTGTTTGTTGTCGAATGGACCGACTGTTCTTGGTAACAGGAAGCTTTGATTCGTACATTCAGATCGATAATCAAGCAAAAACCTGGAACTCATCTGCTAATTATAACTGTTCCTCAAGTCACTTTCAACGTTTAGCTGGGTATGACTTTTTGTTGACTATGAAAGTCAATTATTTGGGAGTAACTCTTGCAATCTTGAACTCATCTACCGAATACCTTGAAACTACAAAGACGCCAACGTATGCATACTTCTTCAATATTTCTAAACTAACATAATATTTTGATTTCGAAGCCAAAGGTCGATGTATAATTCAAAAGAGAAGCAGGAGGCAGACCTACACTCCTTTGAGATGCTAAGCAATTTCATGCTTCTTGATGCTCATGACCGTTAAATGACGATTTTGTGAATTTAATATCGACCCATTATCAGAATAAAGGTATCACTTATCAACAGGTTCCATTTCTCGATCATAATATTGAAACGTCGCCTCAAATTTTCTGAGAGATAAAATGACAGATGTGGGAAAAGAGGGAGGGTCGATGAGAATCTGCTTTTCTAAATTCTACTTCCCCGTCAATGTGTCGATGCCCATTGTTTTATTGCATCATCTTACCAGCTTCTATCGAAACGCACTGTTACATGCATCTGAGAACCAAAATCTACGACATTAAACCAAGCTAGCTTTGTTTCTCTTGGGTACATTCGCTTTCAGTAGTTGGTTAACAACATCTTTCGTGTTAGGTCTCCTGCTCGGTCCCCTTTCGGTACACCTCAAAGCAACCAAAAGCACATCTTCAACTTGTTCCATGATATTGGTGTCCAGAAATTCTTCTGCAAGGCTTGGATCGACGATCTGATTGATATCCCCTGTGCTATTCCAAACCGACCTCGCCCAGCCTACAATGTCTGAGTTGGTAAATGAGGGATCCACTGGTTTTTTCCTTGTTAGCAGCTCAAGCAGAACCACCCCGTAACTGTACACATCAGATTCCCTGCTCTTTTTTGTCATGAATGCGTTTTCTAACACACAAAAATAGAGATATCCAAAATTAGTGCACCATAAAAACGATACAAATAAAAGACTGGAAGAAGAAAGAAACAGAACATACCGGGTGCCATATACCCAACTGTTCCTGCAACGGCAATGGAAGGTGTAGCAGAAGCAGAATGATCAAGAAGCTTGGCAATACCGAAATCCGATATGTGGGGCTCCATATCTGAATCAAGGAGTATGTTTTCTGGTTTGATGTCTCGATGAATCACGGCAGGATCGCAATCAAAGTGTAGATACGCCAACCCATGAGCAATTCCAACCGCTATCTTGTACCGGACATTCCATTCTAGGGACATTTGTGGACGTTTCTCATGTAAAGCATCATGCAGGCTTCCATTCTCCATATAGCGATATAAAAGGAAGCCATAATCCTTTCGCAGCCAAAAATCTTCCAATTTGACCAAGTTCCGGTGCCTCACCGTTCTCATTGTTTGGATTTCTCTAATTATGCTTGATTTTCCTCCTTTATCTGCTCCAAATGCAAGCTTCTTCAGTGCATAAACTTTGTCTGGACTTAAAGAAGCTTTGAAAACGACTCCATGGGCTCCTCTGCCAATAATATACCTCTGGTCGAGGTTTTCAGTAGCTTCCATCACTTTATTTAGCAGAGAAGTCAAGCCATCTTGAATGGGGATCTCATTTTCCTGGTGTCTCCTTCTGCATGAAGTAACTAGGAAAACTAATCCAAGGATCACAAAAACAGAAACTAGAGAAGAAGCCAGAGCTATCAAGACTGTTGCAGCTCTTGTTACTCTTTTTCCGTCTCTTGGACTGTCGCAAGGACTGAGACCATCACTCCCAGAGCAAGTTACTGAACCAGATGGACGGCATCTGACACATAGACCAGAGTTTCCCGAAAAAGAAGACGGAGTTGAGTTCAAATGGATCAGGTTTGGTATCGGACCTGTGAAGAGATTGTATGAGACATTTAGCTCAATTAATGAATCAAGTTCTTCGAGGACTGCTAAACTTCCAGAAAGATTGTTCTTTGATATGTCCAGCCTCTGGAGCAGGATCAAGTTCCCAATTTCTGAAGGAAGTTTCCCCGTTAATCTGTTACCGCTTAGATCCAAAGCATATGTCAGACTCTTCAGTGATCCGATCAAAGACGGAATTTCACCTCCTAACAGATTCCCACCCATTTGTAGCTCTAACAACTTTCCAAGGTCCGTCAAAAAAGTGGAATGCCTCCATCGAAACTGTTCCCCGTCAAAATGAGTGTTGACAAACTTGTCCAATTCCTCAAACTTGGCGGAAGTGAACCATTCAGTAGATTGAACCCGACGTCAAAAGTCTCCAATCTTTTACAGCGTGACAGCTCAGGTGGCAAAGGACCTTGCAGATTGTTGTGAGAGAGATTTAGCATGACAAGGTTTGAAAGGTACCCTAGCTCCGGGGGTAGAAATCCTGTGAGTTTGTTCATGGACAAGTTGATAGTGGTAATATTGCTACAGTTAGCCAAGCTAGAGGGGATGCTCCCGCTGATGCTGTTTTTGCTGATATCCATCAGCAAAAGGTTAGGCATCCTAGAAAATTCTGTCAAGACCCCAGTAAAGTTGTTTTCTTTAAGGATCAATCTCCTCAGACTCGAACAGCTTCCTACATCAGAAGGTATGCTACCTTGAAGTTGATTCACACCGAGATTCATCACTTCCAATTTCTTTCCCCAGCACAGATGGGGTGGTATTGGGCCAGTGAACTCGTTGTTAATGAAATCCAACTCCAGTAAACTACTATTCATTCCCAAACCCTGAGGAATGACTCCAGAGAAATGGTTGTTAAACAAAGTAACGTTCTGCAAGTTCTTGAGCTCGGTTATCTCCAGAGGCAGCTCTCCCGAGAGAGAATTGTTATAGACCAAAAGGTTCTTCAGGGATGGAATCTTCCAGATGCTAAGTGGAATCTCACCACTCAAGCGATTCTGAAACAACTGAAGATCTTCTAGCTCACTGAGGTCGCCGATTTCCTGAGGGATTTCCCCTTCAAGTTGATTCGAGTACACTTGCAAGCTTTTCAAAGACTTGCACTTGCCAAGTTCAGGAGGCAACTCTCCAGACAATCGATTCTCAGAGAGATAGAGAGTAGAGAGTCTCTCTAGCTGGCCTATTGTAGACGGTATGTTTCCGGTCAAGTTGGCATGTACGGCGGCTAAAGTAGTTAGATTGCTACAGTTGCCCAATTCCAATGGGAGACCCCCGTTGAAATTGTTGAATGACAAGACCAGAGTGTCCAAATTCTCGCAACGGCCTGAACCAAAAGGGATCTTCCCTTCAAAGTTATTCCCACTAACATCTAAATAGACGAGGTTCTCAAGAGCACCAAGGGTTGGCGGCAAAACTCCTACGAGCTCATTCCCAGTCAAAATGAGTTCTCGTAATTCACTACAATTTCCAATGGAATCGGGAATGGCACCTGACAAGTGATTATGATACAAATACAGAACCAAGACCTCTCTCATATCCCCGACAGCCTTAGGAATGGAACCACTCAAAATGTTATCGTACAAGAACACAGACTTTAGACTAGGAATTCGGAACAACGACTCGGGTATCTCGCCGGCCAGGAAGTTCGAGAACAAGCTCAAGTAGCTCAAATTCCGAAGCCTGCTCAAG
This sequence comes from Angophora floribunda, assembly GCA_014182895.1. NCBI lineage: Eukaryota > Viridiplantae > Streptophyta > Magnoliopsida > Myrtales > Myrtaceae > Angophora > Angophora floribunda. Next base: position 20,548,113 of record CM024710.1, read on the forward strand.
TCGTCCTTGATGTCCCCAGTGAACCCATTGGAGGACATGTCCAAGTACTCAAGATGGGAACAGTTTCCCAACTGTGGAGGAATTTCACCAGTGAAATTGTTTTGGCTAAAATCAAGGACCCGCAAGTGGGTCAAGTACCCGATTTCGGGTCCGACCCGACCCGAAAGCCCATAGCTGGAGAGGTTCAGGGAGACCACATTGTGAGCAGAGTCACACTCCACACCGACCCACTTGCAGGGGTTGGGATCGGAGGAGTTCCAGCTAGAGCTCATAGCGAAGGGCACGTTAGTCCATCGAGCCATGAGAGAGCGCAGTGGAACGAGGCCACCGGCGCTCGAAGAAGAGACAGCGAGTGTAGGCACAGAGAAGCTAAGTAAAAGCAAGAAATGGGCGAAAGCGAGCCCCATCATTCGGGTGAAGTGTTGTTTGAGGAACTTGAGGAACTCACTTACCCAGATGCTAGTTGCAGTTTTCTGAGATGACCCAGCTTCCGAATTCTTGGTTGGAGCACAGCTTTACCTCTGTTTTCCTCCTACTATCGGAAAGTTAAAAGTGAATGGGATTTGAGAGAGAGAGAGAGAGAGAGAGAGAGAGAGAGAGCTTTTCGGTTTGAGGCAATGCATGCAGCAGCAGCAACTGCAAAGGTCGGATTTAAATGCTGGTGGCGAGTAGTCAGAGAAGTCGCTGCAGGTCCCATGTCCTGTCAGTTTCTGCACCTGGTAAGTACTTAAAAAAATTGACTTTTGCTAGCCATTCTCAGTCGAAAGTAGTTTACTCAGCAATTCCATAAATTCCATAGTGAATATGTTTAATAAAGACTTCTTCTTTCTTCGCGGCACTTTTTAGTTCAACTTTTATATCTGCAGCAACAAGCGAACCAAGAAATTTATTTGCGCCTCCGTTCCGTTTTATTCATAGACATAAGAGACCTGCGCCATTAGGTAAGGACCTGCTGTCCTGCCATTGAATAAAAAAGTACAAATATCACCAAAAATCATAAATTATATCATTTGTGATAATTTTACTTTAAATTTTTTTTGTGCTACTAACAATCCCAAACTATGCCACTAGTTTTTTTTTTTAAGTCATAACAATTTAAACTAAACTTTTTATAAAAATATACCCTAAACTTTTTAAAGGGCTTTTTTTCATTTTTTTTTTTTTTTTTTTTTTCCTTCTCTTCCTTCCCTCTACCATGGCCGGTAGAGGGAAGCCAATGATGGTTGCCCTCATCAAGGTCGAAGCCACCCTCGGGCTACCCCCTCGTTGGATCTAGCTTGGGTGGTCCTTGCCCAACGCCGATGAGGGCCACCCTCGCCTCGCCTGACCCAAGTGAGGTTTGCCATCACCGAATCTAGTGAGAGCGACCTTCACCTAAGTCGGGCAAGGGCAACCCTCGCCTGGGTCGAGCAAGGCTCGAGTGGACCTCATAAGATCTAGTTTGGGTGGCCCTTGCCTTGCTTGACCCAAGTGAGGGCAACCCTTGCCCGACTCCGATACCGACAAGGGTGGGCGAGGGCAACCCTCGCCGACTCTGACACTGACGAGGGCGGTCATCGCCAGCTTCCCTCTACCGGCCATGGTAGAGGGAAGGAAGGAGTAGGAAAAAAAATGAAAAAGGACAAAAACTCCTTCCAACTAAAAAGTTTAGAGTAAATTCGTCTTAAGTGGCATAGTTTGAGATTTTTTAATAATGCAAAAAAAGTTCATGGTAAAATTGTCACGAGTGATTTAAGATTTTTAAAGGCACCAAAAAGGTTTATGGTAAAATTATTACAAATGTCATAATTTAGGATTTTTAGTGGTATTTGCCAAATAAAAAATAAGCTCTCTACCTCCGATGGCGGTTCTGTGAAACAACGAAAGTTTCCTGTGGGATTTCGGTGCACCTTCTTCCTCAAAATGCCTGCTTTTGTACTTGGCCCTTTCAGTTCAGCCTTCGACGTTTTCCAAGCGCCAAGACTCAAACCTGACTCCACGTTTGACCATCATCAAAAGGTTCCCGCAGGTTTCACACTGACCAAAGAAGGGACCGGAGAGGAGTGCTGGTTGGCTCCACTGACCTGGACACCGCCCTATCTGATTGCGCCAGGTGGCCACGAGTTTCGGACCGAGTATGGGCAGCCGACCGTGTGAATTTTCTAAGGGAAGCGGCCGGCTTTTTATTTTCTTTTGTTTATCGATTTTTAGGTTTCTTATCCTACTCAAATAATATCACGAAAAATTTCTGATATATTTATAACAAATTTATCACTTCCTTTAATTTTTGTTAAATTGGATTAATATCATAACAAACCATAAATCAGATATAATAAACTAAAACATTAATATGATATCCATCTACTTTCAAAAATTTTATTAAAAATTAATAAAAACCGACGAATGGTAAATTTGTCATAGATGTATAAATTTATGGTTTTACGTGATATTTACCCTTTTTTTAGACAAAGTGCACCCTTAATTGGCAAAATGAGAAAAATGGGTGTAACTGACTTTAAACACACATATGATTTGTATAATTTTTTTCGATCATATTATTAAATGTTTTCAAAGTACCAGTTTAAGTTAACAAAAGGGAAAATGATATTAATGGTTCATAAATTTTGATTTAACATGTAATATCATCTTCAAACTCTAATTCATTCCTTAAATTATTCCTAAGTATTTAATTTAGTCCCAAAACTTTTGATTTATTCAATCTAACCCCTTGACTTCCAAAATAAAGTTAAGTAAGGTTTCTCGGTACAATTCACAAGTTTACATAATTACAGTACTACTTGAAATTTGGAGTAATTTTCAATTTCAGTCCTTTTCCTAAATAAAAAAAATGATATTTTTATTATCATTTCACCTTTTTGGAATTCATAAATGTCATGATAGTTCCATTTGAATAAATTTTAGCTTATAATCTCTAATAGCAAGTAGAACCCTCATTTAGAGTCCTATCAGATTATATTCTTGACATTTTAAATTCCTACCTACAAAAACTTGAAAATTTTATCTATCTAAAAAATTAGGAATAAGGTTTAGATCAACATATGTACAAATATCCATAGGTAAATTAATATCATTTTTAGATTTTCTTAATGGAAATACTTATTCTTAAATTAAAAGGAATATCAACTTGATCAACTCCAAATGATGTTCTACTTTCTATTATAGACATCATAAGCTAACATATACTTTAATAAAGGTAACAATGACAATATTTATAAAGATGGAAATGTAAAAAAAAAAAAAAAAAAGGTAATAAAATGATATATATTTTATTTAGAAAATAGATCGAAATGAAAAGATATATTAAAATTCGGGCAATGGTGTAATTATAAAGAAAAATCATGTATAATATCGAAAGATTAATTTGACTTTGTAGGAGTCGATGTACTGCAATAAGCATATAAAATCACATTGAACGAATTAAAAGTTTAATAGTGACATTGTACAAGGGAGCAAAATTTATTGACACTTAGTGTCATTTCTCCTTAATTAAATGAAAATTGTATTTTTCAAAAAAATTATAATTTCAGGTTTGCAAATTTGAAGAAAGTTCACATGAAAAATCTTACATTTTTAGGGGAAAATAGAAAGACCACCAAACAGACTAAACAATAGCAAGGGGAATCTATCAGTTAAAAGTCAACAAATGGAACCTGTGCGAGTGCAAAAGCCAGTGGCCCTAGCATTTCCTCAAGGAATCTACCGAATGCCCCGCTGCACAAATTCTCGTAAAGTCTGAATTAGTGGGCGCTGACGCTGAGGATGATGTCCATGCAAAAAAATTGCAACGACCATCATAATCAATTTACGTATTAGAAAACATGCAATCAAGTCCTACACGTTATGTGTCGGGTCCAATTCAGTCGTTCCAGCAAACCCGAGCCGTTGGATTTGCTGGTGCGGAACACTAAAGTCCAACGTGACTTTCTTTTCTTAAGTACTTTTTAACTTGGTGCTCGGTTGGAAAGTGAAGATTTGAGGTTCAAGGGTCGACACGGATTATATTCTTTTATGGGCATGACAACGAGGTTGGAGTTGTTGGGGAGGATCGATTGGAATGTCCCTCTCTTTGGTTTGACTAACATCTGAGAAAGGATGAGTTTTGCACTAATGAAATGGCCAAAAAAAAAGAGCAAAATTGGCCCCCACCCAGACGAGATAAATCCAACGTACCCAACAGAAATCAATTGTTTAGGATGACCCTATTATATTAGTCAGCACGCGTTCCTCTATGTTCATCCTCTATTCACACCTTCCCGTGAAACGACAATTGATTTGCTGATCGTGGGATATTCTATTCTCCCGTTGCTCGCATGGCCTATTAGATTAATTCGAAAAGAAGTCACAAAATTATAAGTGATGGATGATTTATTATTAGTCAAGACAACATTAAATGGAAAAGGAAAATTATGACCAAATAGATAGTTTAGTGTTTGGCCAATAGGAGAAGGCAGTTTGTAATTAAATTAGGATTATTTAATGTTTTCTATGATATATTTACAAACCATAGGCCCCGCAAAACTTACCACTGTGAAAGCAAAACTACGTTCTCTAAAGAAGTGTCTCGGTTGAGGATAATTACATACGGCAAAAGAAAGTAACCGTTGAGAAAACTCATTGTTTTGATGATAACAAATTATTTTATACATATAGAAATTCATATATTTTCCAAGGAAGAAAAGTCACAGGGTGATGTATTCTTCTGAGTCTACATGTACCAGATGGAGAACACAAGGAGACACGCCAAAGAAGTTTCTGAGTTTACATGTACCAGACGGAGAACACAAGGAAACGCAAAAAAAGTTTCTGAGTTTACGTGTACCAAACGGAGAACTAGAAACACGCCGAAAGCAAGATCACCAACGGTCATGAATTTCACTTACCTTATTTATATTGATTTTGTAATATCAAATCGATTAGCAAAATCAATCATCAAGATAACTTCCAAAGAATGATGAAATACTTATGGAAGCTCGGATTCTGATTGTATGGGCAAACAAAATTCAAGAGGATCCAATCTATTTTCAACGATTAAGAAAAATTTCCTTATAAAATCTGTCCAAGAAAGGAAAGGGAAGACGGATCAAGGTGATAGCCAACGGTCAAGTATGGCTCGGCGAGTATATAAAAGGAGAATGCGACTAAGAAGAGAGATAGGATTAATATTCAATTCTTTACTAATTGTCTGAAAAAGTGTGAAATCAAGTGATTCTAGTGTATTACCAAGAAGAAGTGAGTCAATCAACATTTGATCATATTTGATCACATAGTGAATCCAGCCTTTTGGCTAATTGCATGAAGAGTGAACATGAACTTATCAAAAGCTAAACTACTATAACTGTATTTGCAATCTTCTCTACTCTCTCTATTTAATTTTTATTTGCATATTGCAAAAGCTTTATATTACTTGCACATAAAATTCATCTACACCTATTCACCCCCTCTAGGTGTTAATACTAGCAATATCAGTAACCACCCATACTTCACTAACATTAAGAGAAAGTTACATGACTTATTATTAACTTAGGAAATTACAAACCATAAAATTCACGGAAGTTACAACCAAATGAAAATTAAAATCTCCAAGGAACCTCACAAAATAGTATGTAACAAAGTTGCCATTTATTGAATGATGTTGCAAACTTCGAAGGAAAGTTATGATCATATAGTTTACTAAGAGAAAATTGTTTAACAACACCTAAATTTATTTGACTAAACTTTTCAATTTTGCCAATTATATTTTAAATCTTTTTACATTTTACCAATTGAGTCTATCCGGTCAATTTCTACTGAAATTCACCGATATGAACATTAGCAATCTTACATGGCACGGTCGGAACTAACGTCGATAATTTTTAAATAATATTTTACATGAGAATTTACAAGAAAATGAGGAAAATAAACGAGGTAGCTCTCTTTCAAGATTCAAAGATTTAAGTTCTTGGCCCACATGTTACCTTTCCATTTATAACAATATTCTTTGTTATTTCCATAGGTCATATGTAACGGATCATATCAAATGCGATTGCCTCATAAGTTATCATTTCTTCGTAGTGATCTTCCCTTCAAAGTCGGAATCGATAATTAAAGTTTGTAATTTCGAAACCCTACATTCTTGTATGCGCCATTTGGTTCCCAACATTACCTTCCCCGGTACATATTACCTTCCTGGTTTGCATTACCACCTTTTTCATGCTTTAACATATTCTTTTCGTTGTTTTCATTAGGGAACCTGCCATGTAGCCGTGGTAATATTCATAGACATAAGTGACCTGCGACATTAGGTAAGGGCCTGCTGTCCTGCCACTGAATAAAAAATAAGCTCTCTCTCTCTCTCTCTCTTTCTCTCTCTCTACCTCCGATGGCTGTTCTGTGAAACAACAAAAGTTTCCTGTGGGATTTCGGTGCACTTTCTTCCTCAAAATGCCTGCTTTTGTACGTGGCCCTTCAGTTCAACCTTCGACGTTTTCCAAGCGCCAAGACTCAAACCTGACTCCACGTTTGACCCTCATCGAAAGGTTCCGCAGCTTCACACTGACCAAAGAAGGAACCGGAGAGAAGTGCTGGCTGGCTCCACTCGCCTGGACACCGCCCTATCTGATTGCGCCACGTGGCCACGAGTTTCGGAGAGAGTATGGGCAGCCGACCGTGTGAATTTTCGAAGGAAACTCCCGACTTTTTTTTTTCCTTTTATTTATTGATTTTTACGGTTCTTATCCTATTCAAACCTCTCTTTCTTTTTCCAAATTCCTACTCGTGCTTCGTACATAATTATTCTTTTAGGGAAGTACGCCCTTAGATGGTAAATGTGAAAATTGATTTTAAACACACACACATGTGATCTATATAATTTTTTCTATTATATTAATAACATATCTTTAAAGTATTAGTTAAGTTAACTAAAGAGAAAATTATACTGATGATTTCTAAATTTTGACTCAACCGTTGATATCATATTTTACTTAATTAAATGAAAATCGTATTTTTCAAAAAGAAAATGTAAATTCAGGAATTACACATTTTAAGAAAGTTCACATAGAAAATCTTACATTTTGAGGGAGGAAAAAACCCACCAAAAAGACTTGATAAATGACACCACCAAAAAGACTTAGCAATAGGAATCCATCGTTAAGAAGTTGTAAATGGAACCGGCAGCTGTAAGTTCCCGGTAGAATTAGATTCCGACGGTGGCCACGCGGCGGTTTGAAGCAGCGAGTGTACAAGCGCGAGTGCAAAATGCGGTGGCCTTAGAATTCCTCGAGGAATCTACCGAATGTCCCCTCTACTGTCGGAATCCGCAGCACAAATCCTCCATTGTGTGTAGTTGGAGTTAGTGCGGGCTGAAGTAGGGGATGATGTCCATGCAAGGACCGACCATCTTAATCTATTCACGCAATGCGAATCGAGCATCACGTACTTAAATATATGTAATCAAGTACTATGTGTTTTCAATCGGGTGCAATTCGGTTGTTCTGGACTTGTTCTTTTTAATTTAATATAACATCAATCATTGAGATTTGTCACAATAATTATCATTCTCACATGGGAAAGAGAAGAAAATAAAAGATTCGAATTCTCACATTCTCAAGGAAGGTTGAGGTAAGGACAATTTAGTTTCAAATATAGATTTCGACTCACATGCTCTGCAAGGAGACACGGCAAAAAATTTGAGATTGAGTTAATTAGATTAAAAGTCCTACAAGGAAGTAAAGCAAAAAGTCTAAGAGTGAGAATTAGTTAAAATAGGAGTAGAATATGACTAATAAGAATAAATACATAATTGATGTCACATCAGAAAGTGTAGATTGAGATTTAAGAGTCAACAAAACAACAAGATTGGGGTTGTTAAAACAAATTTCTATTGGGTGCAATTTGATTGTTCCGAACTTCTTCTTCTTTTTTATTTGATATCACATCAACTACTTAGATTTGCCATAGCAGCCATCCTTCTCACATGGAAAGGGAGAGGTAGTAGAGGGTTCGAATTCCCACTTTCTCAAGAAGAGTTGGGATATGAACAATTTGATTTCAAGTATAAATTTCGACTCTTGTGCACTGTAAGCAGGCATGGCAAAAAATTTGAGAGTGAGAGTCAATTAAAATAGAAGTAGAGTATGACAAAAAAAATCGAAAAAAAGAAACTGATGCCACCTCATAAATGATGATTGAAATTTAAGAGTCAACAAAAGAGGTTGGGGTTGTTAAAAAGGAGAATGTCCCCCGGTTTGACCAACAAATGAAAAGGGATGAGTTTTGCGCTGATGAAATGGCTAATAAAAGCAAACTCCCCCCTCTCTCAAACACGAAATAAATCTAACTTACGCAACAGAAATCAATTATTTACGATGACCTTATTAAATTAGTTGGCACGCGTCTTCATACTGTATTTACTTACCTTCTCACAAAACAACGGTAGATTTGCCGATGATGGAATTTTCTATTCTCCCGTAACTCGCGTGGACCGTTAGATTAATTCGAAAAGGAGTTGTGAAATTATAAGTGATGAATAATTTATTATTAGTGAGGACAATTGTAAATGCCAAAGGAAGATTTATGAACAAACGGGTAGTTTAGTTACCATATGAGAAGGAAATTTACGATTGAATTAGGAATATTTAATAATTTTTTATGATATATTACGAATCATAGGCCCCAGAAAACTTAGTGGACGGTGAAAGCAAAATTACATTTCCATATAGAAATGTCTCAGTTGAGGATAATTACATACTTCAAAAGAAAGACGCAACCCATAGTTTACTAACAATAAGAGAAAGTTACATGCCTAAGAAAGTTACAACCCACAGTTTACTAAGGAAATTACAAACCATAAAACTCAGAAGTTACGACCAAATGAAAATTACTATCTCTAAAGTAAATTACAAAATAGTACGTAACTAAATTTCCATTTATTGAATATAATTGCGAGAAAGTTATGATCCAGTAGTTTACTAACGATAGGGAAGGGAATTTACTACTGGCCGACGTGTGTTTTTACTGCTTGTAGAATATTACGAATCATAGAAGACACATAAGACTAACAATAAGGAAAAAGAAACCACTACGTCTTCTGAAGAAACGTTACAAAAGGATATTATAAACGGGATAATTATCATTAGCGAGGATAATTACGAATTACGAATTCCCAAGAAAAGTTACGATGAACCAAGTAGCTTACGAATTTGCACGGGAATTTACGAGAAAATGAGGACAATAAACGAGGTGGCTCTTTTTCGAGATTCGGAGATTTAAGTTCTCGGCACGTGAGTTACCTTTCCGTCCATTCACGGATCATATCAAATGTTTTCACTTCGTAAATTCCTTACCTTCCAATCGCGCCATTTTAAGTTCCCAACATGCTTTGCCTCGTACATTACCTTCCCGGTTTGCAATACCACCTTTTTCATGCTTGACATTTTTGTAGCCGCGGTAATATCCCGCTTTTTATCATAATTTCGTGAGATGTCCAAGTGAGACGGTATATACCAACTTTCCCATGATAAAATTCTTTGCCTGCATTGTTGCCAACGGAAGTTTTGACGAATAAATACGACAGGAAATAAACTAAAGGACTCCCTCTGCTAATCACCTAACATGTTTACAGAGTAGAGATGAAAACTTCACTATGTTTTTTCTTCTTTATTCTCTCTTTTGGCTACAGAATACGATCAAAAATTTACGATACCACGAGACAAAGTGTGTACCATGCCACTATAAGCAGCACACTCGACTAAAGGTGGTGGCATTACTGGCTTCAAAGACTCCACTTTCATCGTGAAACAAATTACAGGACCAGCTGATGAGATCCCTGGCAGCAAGGAATGGGAGTGTCAACCACAATCACCAGCGATCAGGGCGGCACATCTGTGTATAACAGAGAAAACCGCCCTGCATCCTGTACAGGGAGTGTAAAAGGAAAGAGGAACCTCCTGGCATGTAGGAAGAGAGTCGTGAGCTAAAAAAAGATAAGAAATTCGGATTACTTACTTGAAGGAATGCAACCTAGTTGCAAAGCTAACAAATGCAGAACCATAGCAGATACTCTATGAAGGTCCATGATCTGGTTCTAGTTTTCGTGTGCCAAACCACAGCGCAAGGTCACCATGTCATGAAGGAAGATTTCCACGAAAGAAAAAGAAATTACCTTACGAGACCTCAATTGTTGAGAGATAACATCAATGAACGCTTGTGGTTCTTTGCAACATCATGGAGCAATCAACTCTCCTCCTGAAATATCAAGAGAAAATTAATTCAACATTCAGTGAAGTAAATCAACACTCTGGGAGAAATCCTAAACACCTTTTCTTAATAAGTCATGAACAAGACCCTCGCGCCACCCCAAAGTAATACCCCTCCATCTCTGATGGGCCAAGAAAACAAATAGGAAAAAGATTACCGACGAAGATGGGCAATGGAGACCTCCAATATTGGAACATGGGCAGCATCGAGGTTGCTCTGCATGGGACCAAATTTCAAGTTTCATTAATATTAGGATCACCTGCATCATAACACCAGCAGCAGATTGCAGTCCAGTGGAAGCAATTTCAAATGAAGAGAAAGACTTCAGATCTCTCCACAACATCAGGCTGGCACATAAATGAGTTGATTCTTTCTGAAGTATCTTCCTACAAGTATCAATTGCTGCTGCAAGGATCTTGAAGGAAGTAGAATTGGGCGTAGATTGCAAATATCATTGTCACGTGACTGGCACCAACCATTTCAGCAGAAACTCAAGTACCTGGAGCCAGGGAGGAAGTTACAGCTGCATGGAAGAGGATCCATGACAAACAAGTTTTGCATAAAAAGTAACAATTAGCTTGTCATGCTTTGCTCGACAAGTTGCACAACAACATGCCAGTCCAAAATTTACACCAACTCTTAATCACTGAAAATTACCCCAAAAGAAAAAAAAATCTTCATAAATTTTATAACCAACCTTCATGGATGCAGATACTCATTCCAACCCATTCAACCTAATTTATGCTAGAAATTTTCTATCAATTGATCAAGAGACTATTTCAAGTACTCTAATCTACACAACCTTGCAAATCTCCCTTCTGAAATAGCATCCTCACACTGTAGATGTTTTTATCAGCTACAGAAATGCCAATATGCAAAACTAAACATCGTTAACCAAGTTTTCTAAGTTCATCTCCAAAACACGTACAAAATAGGAGACTGATATGTTCCTGGACTAGTGAAAAACAAAGAAGAAGAAAGGTACCTCAATATCATCCCTCAAGATATATACCATTGACAAGCAGATTTTCCTCGTTACCAATAATCACAGGTTGCTGTTGCTCTAATTCAGTACTTGGTCCATTAATCATTCCTTAACCCACAGAAACAGCCATGTCTGACATGTCCTCAGAGCAAGATGCGTCCAAAGACAAATTACTTTCTGAAAGGGCCAACGGAACCGGAGAATGTATATCTCCTCCTATACATGCATCCTGCACAATTCTATGGCTGCATAATGCAATTTCCTCAGCAGGAAGCAATCCCAAATCTCGCATCTCAATTAACAGACCAAAAGCCCAATGTGAACTGCGTGATCTGGAAAGAAAACTACATATCCTTTTAAAATTATTACAGCTTAATACTATCCTCCCATCAACCATTTCACGCAGTATCTGGATCACCATTTTGGCATCTTTATCTTTGCAAAAACCAGAGACCATCATATTATACAGTTGCATATCAGGAGATATGCCAACCCCCTTCATCTCATCATACAAGGCAGCAACTTCATGACCTCTACCTCCCCTAAAAAGTCCACGGATGGCCACTGTGTAGGACACAATGTCCACCTCATATTTCTCCTCTATGGCTTTCCTGAAAAATCTAATTGCTTGATGGCATTTACCAACTTTAATTAGACCACTGATGATTGTTGTATGTACATGAGCATCAATATCAGAACCAGTCCTTATAATACCATTATACACATTTATTGCTTCCCCAATTCTTTCTGCTCCACAAAGTCCACTCAACAATCCAACAAAACTGTACTTGTCTGGTGTGAAGCCACTATTGATCATATCATCATACAAGTCTACAGCCAGGGATGGTTTACCAGCCTTGCAATAGTAACTCAAAAGAGAGTTAAAAAGCACTAGGTCTGCCTCAATGTCAAGTCCAATCACTAACTCGCGCATAAGAGAGAATTCCCTCGAATGGCAAAGGGTCGTCAACAATGAGCAGATGGTGTAAGAATCAGGTACCAGATTTCGTTCAGACAGACTAATGAAAATAAAAAGTGCATCATCAAACCGCCTAATCTTGCAGAAACAATCTATGAGTACATTACAAAGAACCAAGTCAAGAGCACCCCCTCTTGACTCCATGACACTTAATATCTTCAATGCACAACTAACCATCTGGGATTCCATGAATCCCTTTATTAGAGTAGTGTAAGTAACAACATTGGGGGCACAGCCACTTTCACCCATCTTCTCCAACAAATATACTGCCATATCAAATCGCTGCAGCCGACAAAACCCATTTATTAACATGCTCCACGCATTTACAGATACAGCACCACCCATAGTTATCATAAGTGTCAACACTTGAGTTGCCTCTACTAACCTACACTTCTTTACAAAAGCATTCAAAACCATCTCAAGCGTGGCAATGTTAGGATAAAAACCATTCTTCAACATACTTCTGACGACACTCCTTATTTTAGCGGGCTTGTCTTCTTTACACAAATTACACAATGCGATATTAAAAGACAAAAAGTTCGGAAACTGAGTCTGCTTCAAGACCTCAAGAGCAACGTCAACCCGTCCAATCTTGAACAGAACATCCATCAATATATTGCGTGCGAACGTGTTGGGAGTGAAACCAAACCTCCCCATCTGCTCGAAAGTCTCGAGGACCAACTCATACATTCCTCCATGCCAGTAAATCCTCAACAGGAGAAGGAAAGTCTGCGCCTTTATCGCGCACCCAATACTCTCCAGCTCCCCAACAATGCAGCTCACGGTCCCGTAGCGATCTCCAACGCGCGCGACCACACTCACCATGTGATCAAACGAACGCCGGTCGTGAAAATAATCAGGTTGCTCAGCACACCACAGAAAGAATCTCAGAGCAATCAGATCGGAGGGGCACCTCGATAGAGTGGAGCAAACGACGTCGGGCGTCAGAAGGGGCTTGTCTTTAACGGGAAATCTGCCAATTCGTCGGCGATTTTCTCGGGAAGAAGAGGTGTGACCTCTGCGAATGGAGGGTTGAGCCGGCGACGGAAGAGGGAGACCGACGAGAGAGAGGAAGCGAAGCCTCGGAAGGGCGTGGATTCGAGGGCAGCGACGCGATGTCCATGGAAATCGCCATAACATTGCTCGCCGAATTCATATCATAAGCTCACGCAGGAGGGGGACAACCGTGGATTGAACGAAGGAGGAGGGGCGACGGATGTCCAAGGTTTTTGCATCTGCTAAACCCTAGTAGAGAGAGAAATTTGTCAGAGAGTGAGAGCGCATGAACCTTAAAGATTGTTCATTTCCGGTTTATTTCCAGTTCCAATATTTTGTTTGTTTAAAGTAGCGTTGAACTAATCGGGAAAATACGGTTAGGTCCTAAAATTTTTACACAATACAATTAAATCCTAAAATCGGCAATATTTGTGCAACTAAATTCTTATGTTAGCTAGACGGAAAATGATGATGTAACTTTATTTTATTGATTCTTCTCTCCTCCATGGCTGTTTACTTAATTGAGCTGTCCAACATGGATTAAAACAATGCTGTTCTTCCCCCTTTGGACCCGTGAAAATGGCTTCAATGCTAAGCCCCGGCTTAAATTGCGATTCCTAATCTTGGGTTGAGCTATGCTAATAAAGTGTGGCAACCAACCAAACGAGGGCACTAACATTTGAGTCAAAGTGATGCCACCACTAATGAAGCTGGCTCGAAATTAACTTGTTATTGTGGTTTTCAATCACGAATTCTCATGACAAAGAAAATAAAAAAGACAGTAAAAAGGTTATATCATTTGTGCTCAATTTGATGATTTGGATTGTTGTGATTTTTCCATGTTGATTGATACGAAGATATTAGATGGAGCGAGGACATGATACTCAACATCCTCGAAGGGAATCGAGCACTTTGCGAATCCTTGCCAGTTGACCCTTGATGAGATTCTCTTGCACCTACACCTAAGACTAGGCAGAAGTATTTGCCCTGAAAAGCAAATTGAATCAAGCGCGCAAATTAGAAGTAATCGGCGTATCTAATCACGAATTTCATATTAAGTACACCAATTTCTGTAGCCGGTCGAGGTTATACTTAAGAAACTAGATCATATACTCAAATTAGCTTCACGTAATGTCAATCGTGCACACGAGAAGAACCTGTTTATCAAATCTCTTGTTCCACGTAAGTTCGGATTCCAACTTTAAAAAATCAATCGACATTACTCACAAACGAATAAAAAGGGGACAGTCATGTTCAGCAGGGTAACGTCCGACATCGCCTAGGCTTGCACATGAGAATTGCAAATGGTCCGATTTCTTAGAAAAAGAAGCCATCTCTCTCCCTCGTTAGGTGTTTCATGCCCTGCATGCTTCTCTCTGGCACGATGCATACGCAACAATGATTCTGATCTTGAAGGTCCAGATAACGAAGCTCAAAATGATGATCAAATCACAAGTTTTGTAGCCAATGTGACCACACTGTTCAAGCCACATTACTTCGTCCCAAATCCCGCCTCAATGTCAAAACCTAAGCAACTTTTTGTTCTTCAGCGGTCTCTTTAACTAAGAAACTATTCTAATGCTTAGTGGGGAATGCTCCCAATATTTTGTATGATCCACATCCCATATTATAGAATTTGCAACAGAATAATTAAACAAATTGAAGAATGGGCGAGCGCATCATGTCAGGAACTGAGTTTGAAATTTCAAGTTCATACATCAGAAAGCTCCTATGACTACGATTAACCAAAAATGAATCTGCCGAAGATATGCCTCGAAAGAACTTTCTGTACAGTTCTAAATTCAAGATAAGATCTGCCCTGTGAATCTGTCAACTTAGGGAGGGACGTTAATCTAAGAGCACTCCTGCCTAAAAGCAAAATCACCTGTTAGAAAAAGCAGCTGCAGCGATTGAACCTCCTCAGAAGTACGGCGCTTTCTCATTTGTTAATTACCAAGCCTGTACCAAAGTCACAGCAACTTGTAATCTCGATTGTCTGAATAATTCTGCTAAAACAGTGAAATGACTTCCTCGCTTGGGACACAAGGATGTTCAATTCGCTATATGTCGATGACCGATGTTGTTATCATGGCAAGAGTAATGCTATGAAACAGTTGAACATGATAGAGGGTGTTTTTCCAATGTCCAAATATCATTATCTCCTTGTGTCCATGATATGTTTAGGCTTTCAATAGCCCACTACATCTGCATGACATGTCATCTACTGATGGACTTTGTGATTGCTTATGTCAATGAACTGAATGAGAATTGAGGTGCTAAAGCGAATAAACCAAATATAGTGCAGACTGATGCACCAGACAAACATACAGATAAATATGTCAACCTCTATAAACTAATCCAGGCAAAAGTATGTCCTGCTTAACAAATGCATGACTTCGGTAACTGTAACATGGCTGGATGACATGTTAATGATACAACTATCTAGGTGGTCTCATTGACATGTAGAGAGAGATGCCAATGTTCATGACTTGATGGTGAATGGATGCATGGAACAGCTGCAAGATGCATCCTATGATGAGGTAGTTCGATTTTGTTGAACATGAGAAACAGAGTACGTCCCCTTCAAGCTACTGATAAGTCATCGTCTGTGGAGCTCCATTGGCTCCTGGAGCAACAAGCTGGTTGGCATCCTTTCTTTTCCCAAATGGGTTCTTTGAGTATGTAATCGTACGTCAAAGAAATGACAAGACAAGTCACAAAAGCGATGATGATATAAATAATAAATGTAAAACTACTGACATCATGTATTTAACATGAGTTATCAGTAAAAGAGCACATAAAATGAAAGTTCAAAAATCATGGTCTCGGTTACTGCAGGCATCCTTTCCTTTCCCAAATGGGTTCTTTGAGTATGTAATCGTACATCAAAGAAATGACAAGACAAGTCACAAAAGCGACGATGATATAAATAATAAATGTAAAACTACTGATATCATGTATGCAACATAGGTTATCAGTAAAAGAGCACATAAAATGAAAGTTCAAAAATCACGATCTCGGTAACTGCAAAATTCAAAACTACATAGGAAATCAAGATGCCATTTAGGCTCTGTTTGTTTCATGGAAAATAAATAATTTGGAAAGTATTTTCTAAAAGCAATTGCTCATATTGCATACAAAAATGAACAAACGAAAAATATTTTTGTCGTCCATGAAAATATCAAGACATAACTTGTCAATAATGAAAACATTTCTCATTAACTAATAATTTCAACCAATACAAGCAATCGCTTATAGGAAAATGTTTTATAAATCATCAATTTTCTGCGAAATAAACAGAGCCTTCAGGTTTACAAATGGATAAACCTGCCAACTGCTTAGAGCAGTCGAAATAACAACGACAGTAAACAGCCACAGGAACACAACTCCACCCCAGAGTGTCGACTTAATGGCTTAATATAATTGTCAAATGCATATTCTGCAACCTTTGGAGATAACAACCAATTCTAAAGACAGTTCCTAGAAGATAGTTCTTCTGCATCAGTGTCTTTCTAGAGATCCTCAGAATAAATTGAGCTAACGAATTTCTATTAGTGCAACGAAAGTCAAAAAAAGAGGGAAGATGGCAAGAATAAATAATTGATTCACAATAGTAAATGAGATGGCAAAAGGATATTGAATTCGCATGCCAACAGAACCAGAGCTGGAGATAACAGCACCCTGCAAACTGTGATGTACATTTGTGGCACTATTGACATCCTGTCCAAAAAAATGAATGGATTTGTTACATGAGACATGCTAAACAATGTTCTTAGCATCAAATGAAGTGAAACTAGCATGGTAGCAGTATTCTTACTTCAAACTCAATGAAGCAAACCGTATGTCTTTCCTGCCTAAGGATCTTCATCTGCTTAAAGCCAGGTTGCCTGTGTAACCAGATTCCAAAGAGGTGAAAAATGAAGTTCCTCCAGCAGCCATGTCCTAAATTGGCAAGAGGAACCATGACAAGGTAAAATTTCTTACACAGAGAAAAGACCCCTGAGTTCTTCCTCGTTAACATTCTCCCCAAGATTCCCAATAAACAAGGTATTGCATGGAGGATTGTCTTTCATGTTCTGCAAGACCATCAAAAGGAATATGTAGGCTTCCCAACAATTTACCAAAAATGAAAAGCCACACTTTAGATTGATTAAAACAAAAAAAAAAGGGGACAAAAAGAAAGAAACGCTTGAGTACAAAGATACTGAGGCACATATGCTTTTTATCTACTTGAATTTTTTCTTTTTCCACCATTTTTTTTTTCGAATAACGACTGATATAATTAATCATAAAAAATACAGAAGTGCCCCTGCCCAAATCTATTATTGACAGATTAGACTCAGAGAGAGAGAGAGAGAGAGAGAGATAAACAGACTAACAAGACTCATTGGTAAAGGGAAAGGATGAGCATTTACTGGAATAATTAGTGCTTTCCCAAGCTTCACAGGTAGAGCAAGTAAGAACTGCTAATGACCCAAATGGCAAGGGTGCATAAGCAAGAGTTATTTGTGCATGATTTGTCAAAGTGGCACCTTGAAAAAGACGTTATAATATTTTTAAAAGGTTTATGAGCATACCTCTAGCTCAATATCCTTACAAAAGACTGATGAGAGTAGAAAATCAAAAAGGTGTTGACAAAGTTAGTAAGACAAAAATCCTCATATCATGTGAACAGGACATTCTGTGTATTAAACTAATGCATGCTCTACATATACAACCAAGAAATAATATCTGGTACAAGAAGCATTAGCAAGATACCTATTAAACAAGGAAAAGTATCCAGCAAGTTGACATCATTTGGTGCATCCTTAACTTATACAGGTGGAGAGAAAATAATTCAATGACAACATATAAAAAGCAACTATTCAATTCCATGATTGGATCAATTTCAACAATATACAGGAACAAGGAAACCACTTCAACTTTGCAATTTATCAAAACCACTTTAATAATGTTGATAACAATACAATGCAAGCAAGCTTGATTAAGTTCTCATGCAAGTCATAATTTGAGGAAAAAAATCAAGTTTTGACATCTAAATGAAAGATTTGCCATAGCAAACAATGACAAATGTCACAGCTCAAGTGGAGTAATTCAGCTCTACCTGTACAGGCACATAGTTGGTAGGTGCTGGAACGGGAGCAGGAGCAGGCATTGGCACTGCAGGTACAGGATAAGCTGCATACGGATCATAAGGTGGAGGAGGAGGGGGAGCCATATACCTAACATACATAAACAGTATCTGGTGAGAACACTGCTGCAGAAGATGCTTCCATATAAACAGCGGCACAAGCCTCTTATAAACCATTCATTCAGTTCACTCTTTTCCCATTCATGCAATTCCTTCCCATCATGAAACATAAGCACTATTACCCATGTGGTCCCCAAACAGGTGCTGGAGGGGGATGAAATGGAGAGGGACTGGCATAGCCAGCATGGGTATAGTCACCACCAGTTCGCATGCGTTTACTTTGATCATAAACTCCAGAATCTGCCACAATTCCTGCATATAAATGGACATCAGAATCCAGAATTTCAGTTGCAGTTGTGGATTGCACAACAATAATAAGCAGAGAGGGGTATTAAGTAAGGTATATTTAGAGGGCCGAAGGTCTGAACCTTCTAATTTTATTTTTTTCCATTCATTTAACCTTAAAATAGGCTTAACTACAGCTTTTGAATCAACCACCATAAATTCCGTGTTTTAAGTAGAAAACAATCTTGTTGGCATAGATGGTCTTGCTCGGTGTTATAGTAAAAAAAAAAACTACAAAGAGATTCAATTAATTAATTCTTTTCAGCTACCAATAACCAAGATTTTTTCAATGTTTGGCTTATATTTATCTCTATCTAGAGTAAAATAGACAGGTTGTAAAGGAAGAGAGTACAACAAAGAGTTATTAGTAAATGGCTTCCCTTTGGAAGTTTCATATCCTTCAGCTCCATCCAAAGAGTAATAAGGTCAACTAAAGCCACAAAGGTGTTATCAGAACAAAGAAGTTATCTCACCCAGAACCCAAACATAAAGGCAAACATCTTTCCCTTCAAGTTCAACTGATGAATGTCCCCTCTGACTAAGTTGTTGATGGAGTTATTTATTCACTTATAAAATTTCTGAGCATCACTAGCTCCCTATAGGTTTTGTTTGTAGAAATTGAATCTCAAATTTAACTTCCGAGTGAGCAACCTAAATATAATAATAATAACGCTAGAGAAAAGGCCAAGTAATCATGAAATAAGGCAGTCTCAAATTTTCTTCCCACCATCTCAAATGGCAATCGGAAAAAGCATTTATCGGATTGAGATGGTAATCATAATATGGCATGCTAGAGCTCACCTCTCTTGACAAACAGATTCTTCTTGGCCATCTCAGTGTGCAAGACAGATTTTGTCTCCGCATCAAAAACCATATCCTGACCACACCGTGGACAAAATCAGTCAACACCCACGGAGGGAAGAAAGCAAATGACACAGGCAACGAAGAGACATGGCAAATTATTATCAATCATTACAATGCACGATTTCATTTCCAACCTGCAGCGTGTCTTTAGCGGCAAGCGCAAATTGAGCTGTCGAGAACAGTGCAAAGCCCATGGGTTTTTCGCCTTTGAAGTTCACTTGTGACGCCTCGTAGCCAGGCAACCACCTGAGAAGATTCTGGAGTTCCCTCTCTTTGACATCATCCGGGAGGCCGGTTATGAAGATCGTCCGGACCTAAAACACATTGCATACACACACCCAATAACTTCACCAGCTCTTTTAGCGAAGGAGAAGCTGAGCTCGTAGATTACAGGCCATCGATAGATAAAAGAGTCGACGCTCTAACACGACATATTGAGCTTTCAGATTTCACTGAGATCAAGCCACAGCGCAAGATCGTAATGCTCAGTAGCTGCTAACGCCGGACGAAAAGATTCGGACTTCAAATTAGGGTTAGGCAGCTTCCGCTCAGTCTCGAGAGCCTCAATAACACGCGTGGCTAAAAAGCTAAAAAGCACGCAGCGCGAGAACGCGAAGACCAGCAGAATCGCAAGCAAAGGGAAAGGGAGAGAGAGAGAGCACCTCGTCGTGAGAAGCGATGGGAGACGGGTGGGCGTGAGGCGGGGCAGGAGGGGCGGCGGCGGCGGGTGCCGGAGCGGGAGGCTGAGCTGCGGCGGTGGCGGGGGCCCACTGCTGGTGGTAGGGGTGCATACCAGCACCGGCCATATCCCTCTCCCTCCCTGTCTCTCTCTCTCTCTCTCTCTCTCTCTCTCTCTCTCCGAGATTCCTCCGATTTGCTCGCCGGCAAGATCGATGGCTCCGGGGGCGATTTCCGATTGGGATTGGACTCCAAGAAACTCTGGAATTGGAGGACGAATCTTGGCGTAGGGTAACATCGCCACCACCGTCGTCACTCCATTTTGCTCAGAACCCTTTTCCCCATTTTGCCCCTGCAGAACCGGACCGGCCCGGTCCGGTCTGGGCTTCCAAGGAGTGAGAAGCATTTTTCTTTTGGGAAAATGGAACCAAAAACCTTAAACTATGCCCTCTGTGACAATTTTATCTTGAATTTTTTTTGTATTACCAAAAACCCCAAACTATGCCACTTGTGACAATTTTACCCTTAACTTTTTTTTGTGCCATTAAAAACCTCAAATTATGCCACTTGTGACAATTTTATCACAAACTTTTTGATTGAGGGGCATTTTCATTATTTTCTATTCTTTTTATTTTTATTTTTTTCTCTTGACAAAGGGCAAGTGGCCCTCGCCCGACGCCGGCAAGGCTCACCCAGGCCGGATTTAGCCTGGGCCGCCCACACTTGGGAGAGCCTTACCAGTGTCGGGCAAGGGCTGCCCAGGCCAGATCCAGCATGGGCGAGCCTCACCCGCTCACCCAGGCATGGGCGGCCCTCGCTCGACTCCGACGCCGACGAGGGCGGCCGCCGACTTCCTCCTATTAAGAGAAAAAAAAATAGAAATTGACGAAAATGCCCTTCAACTGAAAAACTGTGGAGTAAATTTGTTATAAGTAACGTAATTTAGGATTTTTGGTGGCACAAAAAAAATTCGGAGTAAAATTGTCACAAGTTATATAATTTAGGGTAAAATTGTCACGAATGGCATAGTTTGGAATTTTTGGTGACACAAAAAAAAAGTTCAAGGTAAAATTATCACAGAGGGCATAGTTCAGGATTTTTTATGACATTTTCCCTTTTCTTTTTTCCCACGGTCACAGACAAGACAACGAAAGATCGAAAAGAACAGAGATAAGAGGATATACCTATGTTTGGTTTGGTGGCCTTTTAGGCTAAAGTCAAATATAAAAGAAATGTAAATAAGATAAAATTATCCTGTAAGAGAGGTGGGGTAAAAGTGAATAGGACTTTGATTTCATAAAAAGAAAATCATTTTTCTCAAATAAAAAATTTATTAAATTAACAAATTTAAAATTATATCTCAATATAAATATTTTTGTTATCCTTACCAAAAAAAAACAATTCAGTTTTTTAATTTAATCTTATTTTTAATTATATATTCGAATTTAATTCTATCTTATAATATACATTCAATATATAAATATATATTTATTAAATATTTTAGGAGTTTTAGTATTTTAAGTACATTAGGACAATTTTCTATTCAATAAAATTTTATTATAGATTGATTGAAGGGGAAGAAAGAATAAAAAATTAATTAATTAAAAAGTAAGAGATTTTTATTACATCCGTTTATAAAATTTGTGGTTCATTTATATTGATATGCCATTTATACCAAACGACATATATGATATGATGTGAACATATCTAACTTTATTACTGTAATCATTAAACAGTGAATAGAATATAACAAAATCTCTGATTTCATATACTATCTTATACAGTACTATCCTGATTTTAATCCGAACAATCAAACGTAACCTAAGATTATGCTCTATTTGGACTTATAAGCAAAATGTTCCCTTTTTCCTTACCCTTTAAAATAAAAAGAAATTATTCAAATTTCAAAAAGTTACAAAAAAATTATGCATGAATTTATGCTTAGTATTTGTGTGTCCTGAACATTTCAGGAGTTCCGGATTAAAAAAAAATCAGAATATGTGTGTTGCCAGATTTTAATTATACAAAAAATAGAAATTAAATTAGATATCACTCACATCAATCATCACCCGCCTCTCCCTTCTTCGAAAGGTTCCTGTATGAGTTCTTTTGTTTACAGTATTTTGCACTTGATGGCATACTCTCTCTTTGAAATCTCGAGTTGCCCATGCAAATACCGAAATTATGTTTCTCTCTACATGTAAAATGAAACATAAATATGGCGAGATCCCAAAAGAGCTTCGATAAGTACTCGTACTTAGCTCTCATGCTCGCTCTCCTCCCTCCCTCCCTCCCTCCCTCCCTCTAAAATCCTATGTGCTTCTCCTGCCTGAAAATTTCCCAGGTTCATATTTTTTTCAAGGGGAATATGAATGGACAATTTGGCAGCATCCGACCTGTTCTGTCAAGGACAATTTGACAAGCTCCAATCCGGATGATGGCTCTTTCGTTCTGCTGTCCTCTGCTGAATCGGAATGCGGCCAAAATGGGATCTATTCAAATGAACTTTAGCTTTTCAGGAGATACAGGAATGCTCATTCGATTGTGACATACAATGATTTCTTCCATTGCTAGACATTGAGATGATATATCTGTTCATGGATTTATCTTAGCTATCGAAACAGATCTACACCGTGAATTGTATTTTCTAATTCTGCAGGCTCAGTTTCAATGCATGTTCCTTGTCTATTTTCACAATGCTGAAATGCATCGTAGCCTGCCTGGCCTCCATTACCAGCTCTGGCTCAAACAAGTGTCGGAACTTTCGAAGAGATCGGCATTGCTTCAGCATTCCTTGAAGACTAGCCATCGTCAGATCGACATTAGATCCTGACTTTGTAATGTATTCCTCCTCCCAATACAAACATTTCATGGATTCATATCTGAGGAAGAAAGCCGAGAAGATGAACACAGTTCTACAGCATATCATATAACAAGGGTACAACAAACAACCATGGCAAACTCTCAAAACCGGTAATGCTAAAAACTAGAAGATGAACGATGAGACTGGGGAGGGACACGTGAAATACTCCAGAAATCACGGTAACACAACTGCCAATACCGCTTCTGCAGTGACAGGAACAGAGCTTATTGCCATGAATCTCCGGCCAATAGCTTTATTCATCACAGAAATTGGCCGCAACACCATGAGAGCATCATTTGAATCATAGATTCAGGAAGACAAACTCCTCAATAGCCGGGACTTCTCCGATTTTCTGGAGTGTCTCCTTATTTGGCTCCTCATCCACACCAATTGCCATGATAGCCTTTTTCCTACGCACAGTCCGCCCCACGCTCATGAAGCTCACGTTGACATTACACTCACCGAGTATGTTCCCTACACGACCGATCATGCCCGGCTGGTCAACTTGCCTGCACAGGATAAGGTTCCCTTCCAAGCTCACATCGACCGCAAACGAGCCCACACAAGTAAGCCAAGGGATCCCATCCTTCACTTTCCCCTCAATGCTGATCTCTCCATTGTCGGAGACTGAACTGGCGAATTTAGATTCCACATTGCATATCTTCACTTGAATTGAGTCGACGGGAGACTCCGGGGAGGCGTCCACGCTCACCCGCTCCTCAACTATTCGGAGGCCCTTTTGCTTGGCTGTATAGTCTGCATTGACCAGATTGATAAACGAGGCTGATATCGGCTCGATGATGCCCTTTGTGATCATTGCTCGAAGGAGTCTTGTGTCGAGATCATCAGTGTCACGAGCTGACTTATAGATGACCCTAACAGATTGAATTCCTTTCCCTCCTGCCACTAACTGTACAGCTAGCCGACCCAACTTCTCAGCTAGCACCACATAAGGAGCCAGTTCGGATAGAACCTGTGAACAGGATCAAGAGGTTAGCTGATGAACAATATGTTACTGGAAGTGGACGATTTAGATGTAAGTAGCAGAATATCTTACATCTGGGGGAACCATGGGAGCATTGACCGCAGTTGCAGCAAGTTCTCCATTCAATGCTCCAACAACAGCCTCCGCAATCTCAATAGCAACACCTTCCTGTACAATTATATCATGGATTGGTTGAAGCAGCTATGTAGCCAGCGAAAATGTTGTGTGTCATTTAAGTTGTCAAGTGTAAAGTTACCTGTGCTTCCTTTGTGCTGGCTCCCAGATGAGGCGTGACAGTAACATTAGGATGTTGCACCAACTTGCTGTCTGTTGGTGGGGGTTCCTTTGTGAAGACATCAAGTGCTGCCTGTTACAAGAACAACGAGAAGAAACAATCTTTCACTGAGTCTTCGGAAACAACATCAGAACAGAGAGACAACTTTTCAATGAAGAAACAAATCAACGGTTGGAATATGTCTTGTATCTTTTTCCTCACGTGTTAGCAAAAGAAAGCACCTGACCATAAACTAGGTCTGGAGCCTAAGAGGTTATATAATAAGCAAATCTCCTTGAGAGTTCTTGCCCCCTCATATACGAAGATATAAAGCAGATAATCCTTCCACATAACCGGATCAAGACTATCATAAGCAAGAGCAACTTGACTAAGAGGGAAAAGGAGAGCACTTGCACCTGAGCAATTATTCCGCTATCGAGAGCCCTGACTAGTGCATCCTCGTCAATAACTCCTCCCCTGGCAACATTTACGATGCGAACTCCCTTCTTCATTTTCGAGAATGTGTTGTCATTGAAAACCTTGGTAGTAGTAGGCGTGAGAGGCATGTGGAGAGAAATGAAGTCTGCAGTGGCAATGGCTTGATCAAAAGATACCAATTCCACACCCATGGCTCGGGCTCTGTCAGCTGGGGCATAGGGATCGTGCGCTATGACAGTCATTCCTAGACCCTTTGCACGTCTCGCAACTTCTGATCCCACTTTACCGAATCCCATGACAGCTAACGTCTTTCCAACTAGAGAGACGCCAACATACTTGCTTCTCTCCCATTTTCCTTGAGAAGATCACAAAATTAGATTAGCAACATGGAAGCAGCAATCAAGTTCACCGTGCAATAGTAAGGGAGTAGATAAAAGAATTGAGGGAGGCAAGAATATCTAAGTCAAGGCATTCGCAGTATCATGGGTCCAGAAAAAGCTGGCGGTGTGAGTAATCCTAATAACACAATAGATACTTAAACATCTAAGTTCTTTGCAAGGAGCCCACCAATATCTGAAAGCAGCTTTCTCCATCTTCATAAGTCCAGCGTGATATGAACCATGGCATAGGTCAATTACTGATACCAACCATTAGATTTGCCCAAATGGCCATCATTTTCATATGAGAAGAGAGATATGAGAATTCGAATCCCCACTTTTTCAAATGGTTAGAATGAGGACGATTTAGTTTCAGGAGTGGGTTTCGATTCCCACGTCCTGCGAAGAAGTAAGGGCAAAAGTCTAAACCTTAAAATAGGAATAAAGTAAGATAAAAAAAAAAAACTCCCAGCCACCTAAAAAATGTGAAATGTTGGGTCTATTGTATGTTGTATATGCTAAAGGAAGGGGAGACATTTTACAAGAGCCTCTAACTCTCGGAAAGAGTTTCTGCGGGACAGAACCATGCGGCCATGGTTCAATTACGAGGTTCGAAGGTAGCGAAGTCCAAATCAAGAAACCGTCTCATTTAGCTCTTAAAAAGTCAAAAAAAAAATTAATTAGTTTAATTATGAAAAAGAGAATTTAGCTTAAATTATGAAAAATTAAACACAAGTATATAACTGAGAACTGAGAAGGATCAAGCGAATGAAACGCTGCTTATAAAAACGAGCGATAATTCCAACTCCGCAAGAACTTCCATAAAGCAGCTCGACTTTACATAAATTAGATTTCTCCTCCCTAAAGTTGTCCTTCCTCACGCGATGACAAAACTTCATTATACCCTAAAGCAGTCCCCTGCCGAAAGAAGAGACTGAGTTTTCACTTGCTATTCCGTTGGAATCTCATTTGAGTTCCTACCCTCTTCTTTCAAAAGGTAAACGTCTGTCGATCAAAACACCTTCGAGCGAAATAAATTGAGATGGGCTATAGTCTTCTGCGTATTAAAAGACAAATGGCCATTCTAGAAATCACAAGCAAACCTAACCAAAGAAAGAACACATTTTTTTCCAACTTTGAAAAACAAAAGGGTAGCAGAAATCAGATTATGTTGTCGCTTTCATAGATTCAACCACTTGCAGCCCCTAGAGATCTCCCTCGGTTGGTAGATAAAACAAGTGAGATCCAATCCCATATTTCAACTGATCTAGAATACCCACTAAATTCCAAATGGGCCACAGCTGAATCTCCTAAGTCTAGGCTTAGAGACAGCATCTACAATAATTTAAGATATTTCCATAATTAATATACCTATGATGCAAATAGGGCGCGCATTAGTTTATCAATTCTGCACTGTTTAGGCACATGTGAGGCATGTGGAGGCCCCCAAGAATGTGATGGGTGCAGAAAAGCATTTAATATTACTTTTCTTTTTTTCTCTACATTGAAAGAGCAACTAGCAACCGGTGGATATTTTTTGTATTTATGATGCAGCAGATCTCCTGTACAAATATAAAATTCAAAGCAGCGACCACCACCACTACCACCAACCCCCAAGAAAGAAAATGCTTTTCCTTTTTCCTTTTTCCTTTTTCTATTTTTTGGGTGGGGTGATTGAAAGAGGACGAATTCATGCACAAGTTCATCCAACACAACGATCATGATGGAGATTCGATGCCGCAAAAGCTGTACAAACTGTCTGATTGCACGGACCACAGGTTCAAAAAGGTTTGTGAGAGACTAATGATTTTGCAGGCGTTCATTTTCCCCAGCAATCTTTGAGATTAAGAAAGAAGAAACTAATTTTGCTAAAATGGAGCCATGATGCATATCTTACCCATGAGTTGGCTCGATTTAACATCACTCACCAACTTAAAAAGGACATTGGTCACCTAACTTTAAAATAATTGAACTCTTTAGATCTGGAAGACATCCCAACTTCTTCGATGGAGACAATGGTAAGTTTTGCATTTGAAATCTTGTCTTGTCACATGGACATTCAATTTTACAACCATCGCTAAAAAAATCTCAAAATTAAATTGAAATCAATCTAATAGGGGACTTTCCATCTCATATGAAGACATATTTATGTGTGATTTTTTTTCCTAAATCGAATTGCTTGACCCAAAAGTGGACCTTTTTGCAGTTCCGTGATGTAAAATTTTTCTTTTTTTTATAGTTACGTCTTCAATATTGACATTAGGAACTTTTGAAGCGCCCGTAATTCAACAAGGTCAAGATCTTGAGTTCCCTCCTATTTGCTTGGACTTAGCCAGAACTCGAAAAGCTCGTTTCACCAAGAAAAGAAATTTTTTTGTCATTTTTAAATTAGGTTTCTGAGTGTCGGCATCTCTAAATTTCTAAAGATTAGGCATACGAAATGCTAAAAGAAATGACATTTAAAACGTGAAAAATTAAATTTCTGCAAAAGGACAAAAGAAGTTATGGCTACCAATCACGAGAGCGTCTCTCCCTCTCTCTTTTTTGTTTTGGGGGGAGGGGGGGAAGGCGCTTACCGGCTTTAATGGAGGCGTCGGCCTGGGCGACATTGCGAGCCATAGCCGCGAGGAGGGCGATGCCGTGCTCGGCGGCGGCGACGGTGTTCGCCGTGGGGGCGTTGACGACCAGGCAGCCGTGCTCGGTGGCCGCCTGCAGGTCCACATTGTCGATCCCGACGCCGGCCCGCCCCACCACCTTCAGCCGCCCCTTGGCCGCCTCGAACACCTGCCGCGTCACCTTCGTCCCGCTCCGCACGATCAGCGCGTCGACGGCCGAGATCTTCGCGCACAGCTCCTCGGGCGAGAGGTCGTACAGGCACTCCACGCGCCCGTAGCCGCGCAGGACCTCGAGCCCCGCCTCTCCGAGCTTCTCGGAGACGAGGATCGTCGGCCTGTCCCCCGAGCCTAAGCCGGCGCCGCCGGGCTCGGCGCTCCTGGCTTTGGACGCCGACGTCTCGATCGATTCGGCCGATTGGAGGGCATTGGCAACGATTAGGGGGCGGCGGGGGGCGCGGCCGCAACGAGGGCGGGAGCGGGAGAGCTTCAAGGAGATTGGGGAGGCGGTGGTTGGGGAGAGGAAGGCGAGGAGCTTCAATTTCGATTGATGCGAAGAAGAAGAAGAAGGCGAATACGGCGAAGGGATTGAAGGTGGGAAGATGAATTTGGTGGAGGAAGAAGCAGCAGCCATTTGAAGAGATGGAGAGAGCTTCTCTGTTCTCTTTCTTTTTTTGGGGGGTGGGGGGGACGATGATTTGTCCCTTTTTTTTTTTTTTTTTTTTTTTTTTTTTTTGCTTTGGTTGTTGCTGGCGGTGGTTGCTTCAGATCTTCTGAGTTTTGGTTGGAGAGCGTGAATTTTGAGAGATCTAGTTCGGTATTTATAGGGGGAAGGTCAAAGAGACGGCAAAGTTCTTGGGGGTGGGGGTTTAAGTCTCGCTCCTCCCGCGGTTACGGACAAACGACCAAGAGAGAGTTGTTAGCTTAGCTTCTTTCCTTTTACGTAAATATTGTGAAAAATTAAGTGACTGAAATCTGAAAATAAAAGTCAAAAATATTTTCCACCGTTGAACAAGAAAATTATGATTTGATTTTCTTAAATAGACATATACAATGTTTGGGCCCTAATGACTCACGCATGAGTTGCCAAGCAGTAGAGATGTGCAAAAGATCCGACCCCGCCCGGAACTGGACTGGACTGGCCCAAAACCGGTGGTTTCTAAGGGAATCGGTTCAGTTCCTAATTCCAATAAATTGGAACCAATGCTTGGTTCCGGTTAAATGGGGCGGATCCACCGCCCGCCCACTCAAACCAAACTAGTATTATAGTAATATATTAATTTTGATTATAAAAAAATTAAAATTCTAAAGCTCATATTTAGAATTATTTCCACATTTCTTTACCACTTCTTGTGTGCATAAAACTTTTCTTTCTTTCCACTTTTGAGTTCCCTTTTACCTTTGTTGCTCTGTTGATTTGAGGGGCTTGTTCAAAAAGGAAAATTGAACAAGTTCAAGAGGTGGGTCCAAAAGATGAGATCAAAAAGCACAGAGAGAATGAGAGTTTTCGTGATGTGTAGATTTTACTCAAGTAGGGATGATTGACAAGTTCGTGATTTCTGAATAAAACTGACTTGAAAATTCAAACTACTTGTTTCTTACTTCATTTTAACTCATTTATCCGAGCATATAATATATTGCATCCATCAAAATCTTATCATAGTAGATATGAGTAGAGCCAATTGTTGTCGCACCGTGAGAGACCGAGAGGCAAAGAAAATTTGGGAGGCATTGAAGTCTCAATAGGGGAGATAGAAGAAAATCATCACCATCACAAATGCATTCCCACCAATGCAGTCTTTTTGTCGACTCTTAAATTTCTGAAACATATCTGCATTTGAATAATTCTTTCGTGCCTAAATTTGCATCCTCTAAGACTATAGTCTGGTTCCCGGATGGATCCTTGAAATCAACGGGCGGTTCCGAATCTAATTTTTCAGAACCGATCCTTAGTAGGTGATTTCTAGTTCTAGGGTGAGAATCGCCTACCCGGAACATGCACACCCCTAAATATGGGCACTAGAGTCTTGAGTTCAACCGCGATGAAACTCGACTCTACCTAGATCCTAAGGTCAACCCCAATGGAGATAGCGAGGGTAGCCAAGATCCTGGGCTCAGCCTTCGTGGATCCATGCCCAAGTGTTGGCGATCCAAGCTTGAGTACTGATATCCCTCACTTGACCTTTGTGGACATGGGCCCGAGTACCGAGGCATGGAGCACGGGCGCCGAGGCTTCAAGTCTCACCTCAATGGATTCGAGCATGAGTACCAAGGGCTCAGGCCCGGGCATCGAAGTCCTCCTCGATGGACTCAAGCAAGAGCGTCAAGATCCAAGTAAGGGTGCCAAAATTACAAGCTCGGCCTCAATGGACCTAGCCTTGAGCACCAAAGAATTTGTCCTAATACCCAAACCCAAGAATCGGCATTGGGATTTTCATACCTAAATATAGAGTTTTAGGCCCTAGGTGTTAATACTTAATCATATTTTGAAAATGATTTCTAATTTTTTAAAAATGAAATCATTTTCTTGAATTTAAATGGGTTTTTAAGTGATTAAAAAAAAATTTTTCGTTACTTTTTTTTAAGCAAATCAAGCACAAGAAAAATGAGAACAATTTCTTTGCGAAACAAAGGAAACCTAATTCAAATTTAAGTTTTGTGCAGATGGTAATTTCTATTATTTGTTTTTACCTTTTCGCGGCCATATGTTGAAAAAAAACTAATTTTAAAAAATCCTTCAATGTTTGATTCTCTCGACTACTCTCCGATTGCATGTGACGATCTCTTCATCTTTTCACTCGTGGATAGTTCAGGTCTTGAGCGGATAACACGGAAGACGCGGCGAGAGAATTATTAGTCTTGCACTTTTGGATGGATCTAAGCGAGTCCTGTCGGACAAGTCTCGCCGGATTTATCTGACATCGACAATTAAGGCATTGCCGGTCTGTTCTACTTGTACCAGTGATACCTTGACGTCGATGAAACCATGCCATTTTTCTTCCGAATTTTCTAAATTTTCTAAATTTTTTTCTTTTATTTATTTTTTCTTTCCTTTCCCTTCTTTTCAACTCCCGAGTTCCTTTTATCATTCATCGTCTTTAAACTTCCAATTTCTCACCCAAAGCTCGCTACCTACCACTTGCTTGGACCTCTTGCAGCCTCCATTCTCTGTGGCCATGGGCAAGGGAAACAATCCCTAAAAATCACAGTCAGGGAGGTTGCCGCCATCATGTGAGGCGAGCAACCTTTGCTGGAGAGAAGCAACTAAGGTCACGACCTCATGGCCATGAATGGCCTCTAATATTCAACTTGTTAATTATGAAATCTGATTAGCGCTTGGATATTATATTCATTTCACTGCTTCCTAAACGAATTATCTCATATTTTCATTAGTGATAAAACCGAGGTAGTAGATTCTTGACGGTGATTCGGTATTTGGCATGGCAATAATCATTTTTCATACCAAAAAAAAAAAATCGAGTGTGGGTATATTCTTAAGGTATGCACATGATTTCAGCCTCATTTTATCTATAAGACAATCGACCTTAGTTTGTTGAATTTCATCGAACAACTTTTAGAATCTAGATGAATATGGAAATCTGATGGTGCCCGATTAAGTTAATTTACTAGTTTCTTTATCTTTTGGGCTTTTTAATAGGCATTGCTAAGGGAGAATTGCACAATTTTTTTTTGTAAGGTAAATTTGTATCCATTCCAACCATAAACTGTATGATCAAAGGAAATCGACACCCATTTACACTCATCGTATCATGACCAATGAGTAGAATGGTACCGAAATCCAAGGAAAACTAGATCAACATACACGGCAGTAGCCACCTAAAGGAGAGCAACCAAAACACTTTAAACATAAAAAATGGAGGCACTTAAACCCCAAGCTCTTTGTAGCCGCATATTGACAGGAGAATTGCACAATTATTCCGGAACCTATTGTACAAAAATTGATCAAGTCTCAATCTTTTATACCAAATCGGTGTAATCTTAAGCCTTCGAGGAAAAATGCCATTGAGTCCACTTAGAAAAAGTCACGCAGGATTTATCGTATATAATAGTATAGTTATCGCCGGCCATTCTACCTATAATAAGTACAGCATGATGTGATGTAAAGCCGCCTTTCTTTTTCTGACTTTTTCAGAAATTTTTTACTCTTTTTCTCTTATTTCCCATTCATTTTCTTCTCTTCTTTTCCGCACACTAGCTCATTTTACTGTTCATCGTCTTTAAGTGCACGGTTGCTTGGCCAAAGCATCTCCGGCGCATGTGCATTGTTGCACGCCGGCGGCGGCCTCCGTGGCCATGAACGACAACCTTGGACTCCATAGCCGCGGGGAAGAGAAATAGAGAGACAGAGAGACCCGTGGTCTCTCTAAAAATCACAGCCATGGAGCAAGTCAGTCCCACGCGACGTAAGGCGAGCAACCTCCGCTAGTTAGAAGGGACGAAGGTCACGACCTCATGGTCACGGCCATAAACTCCCTCTAACGTTCACTTTGCGAATCTTAGAATTTGATAAACGCTTGGAGAGAAAATTGTTCGAACCTACTGTACTTTTGTAAATTTGATTTTAAATCTTTTAATTTTATTAATTAAGTCTCAAACATTTTTTATTTTTTGATAATTAAATTCATCTGATCAATTTTAACTGAAATTCACTGACGTAGACGCCGTCTGACCACAGGCAAGGGGCAAGGACCGGCAAGCGGCGACCCTCGCCAGCTCTAGGCGAGGGAGTCGTGCTACTTGCCAGCTCTAGGAGAGGGTTGCGATGCCCTCGCCAAATCTGGCCTAGCAAGGGCTTGGCTATTGCTACCTCACTCGGGTGCAGCGAGGTTTGCCAAGCCTTTGCCTTGCCAAATTTTGCAAGGGTGCCGCAACACTCACCCGGAGCTAGCAAGGGTCTATTCGCCACTTTTGTCAACCCTCTTCAAATCATTTAAAAAAAAGAAAAAAGCATTAAAATTAAAAAAAAATTCGAGAATTAGTTTAAAAAGTCCACATCATGCCTCCAATAAAATATTCAAGTGATTAAGATGAAAATATTTATAACTCAATTGATAAAATTAAAAGATTTATGACTGAATTAACAAAAATGTAATAAGTTTATGACTTTTTTCATAATTTTCCTAATACTTATAGAGTTATTTCATATTTCGTTATGTAATAAAACAGAAACAGTAAATTCTCATCGTTGATTTTTGTATTTGGCATTAACCCTTTTTTCTATAAAAAAAAAAAAAAACTGGGCCGAGTCCATTCACCTTTCTTACGTGTTCTTGGACAGTTAACGTCAAGGAAAGTTCCAGGCTGGAGCAACCTGAAAAGCCACCGTAGCGGAACAGAACTTGATGAAATCTCTTATGGCCAAATCGAATTTTTCTAACCCGGATGAATACAAAGATGTCAACCTCATTTAATCTATATGACAATCCACCACCTTAGCTTGTCGAGTTCCATCAGACATCATTGGACATTCGATAGAGAAGAAATCCAATAGCACGCAATAAAAAAAGTGACAGCATAATTAATTCGATCCAATAGCAAAAGTATGATTCCTACACTTCCTCACTTAACTACTAAGAAAAACATATTTATAATCGTGTGATCATTTAATTAAGTATGAATCGACCATGCAAATTGCGAGACGAAACCTCGTATGCATCTTCTTAACCTTATCAACTGGGTTGCTAAATCAAGACTTTAGTGCAGAGGTTACGATGAGATCTATGTAGATCCCACGTACTTGTGCTATTTTTGTAATTAACATGATATATATGGTCAATTCGGTTGCGATATGATCAACACTATTCATGGAGATTTTTATAAAAGCATCGCCGAGGTCTCTATGAACATTCATGTCCACGGTTGGTGCCCCTACCTACCATTCCTCATTCAGTTTAAAGCCTCGATAGCATGCATTATTTTAGGAACATGAGCTAAATTTATCTTAGTGCGGGATTAAATTCAATTTACAAGTCACAACCATAGTCAAAAAGGTTGGCTAGTGCTTTGCTTGTCGGGATAGTTAAACAAATCTAATGACCGGATTTTAAATTCTTGGTGTGAGCCTCTTCTTTTTTAATTTTTCACCCAAGAGAAAGAATTATACAAATTTACGACCGGATTTTAACTTTGATGCAATAGAAGGCAAGAGTAGAGTCGTTTTTCTCTTAACAAGCACTATTCCAACAAAAGGGAAGCATCAATTAGGGTGGTCGATTTCCGAGTAGATATTGGAAGAATCCTGTAAAGCATGATTAAGCATGATTCGGAAAAATTGGGAATCGGCTTCTCGGTTCTCCTCGAGAGATGGGCCCCTCTAAGGAACTACAACAAGCCGAAAAGTCTTTTTCTCTTCCCTCTTTCTCTTCTCCTTCCGTCGTCTTCTTCAATCTGAGTCATGGGGAAGGGTTGAACTAGTCTCACCCTCCCCAATCTCTCACTTGCTGAGTTTGTTTGTGTTTTCTTTTCTTTTTTTCTTATCTCCCGTTTTAAATTTGGAAACTTTTTTTCTCCCAGTCTGGCTCTAGATCAGCGAGTTTAAACTCTCCCAATCCAGTGCTATTTTTAGGAGCCATTCTCTTCCAATTTAGATTTGGGAATTTAATTATATATTTTCAATGATTCAATATCGTCGTGCTCTGTTTGTGTACAAATCATCTGCCTCTATCTTCAATGATGATCGCAAGAATTTTGTTGATTCGTTGAGTCATGCAAATTTGATCTTTTGAATGTTATATTTATGTTTATTCAACTTGTTTTAGTTGTTTTCGTATGATAATGGTGTAGAGAAAACCAAATCTAGATCCCCAATAATATATTTACTAGGGAAGAAATTTCAAGCGTGTGTTCATCATTGATAATAATACGATATCTAATGATCGGCTACCAATTACTTTACTTGACAAATTCACTATTATGAAATGAGTGTGTGCTTAAATTTGTTTGCGCTCTTGGTTCTCTATTTAGTATTGTATTGACTTTTATTCTATTTTAATTATTTTGCTTAATAGATCCACCTTTTATGAAACGAGTGTCTATTTAACCTTATCGAAACTCCATTGATCATCTATAGTTTTCTTCATTTGGCTTTATTTTGCGGTTTTAAACTTTTCACCGTTCGATATGATTTATCACAAAGTTCATGTACTTTTTTTTGGTCAATGAGTTTATTTACTTTTCATATACTCCTTTGAGCAATTAAATAATCTTTAACCTGGAAAAAAGAAGAAGAAGAAAGAACGACGCTAGAAAGCAAAAGCCCCATCGCTTTTGAGAATCACATTCTTGAGAAACTTCTCAGAAACGGAGGAAGCCCGATGAGTCCTCCTAGATTATTATTATTATATTTTCAAATGCGTGAAATTATTTTCTTTTTAAAATCCAGCATGCAGGGGCACTTCATGATCACGACGCACTACTTCTAATAAAAAAAATAAAAAATCTCACCTCCTTTATTCACGGGACCCCAATAAAAGACAGCGGCACCTTTCAATTGTCCTTTTCTCCCTAATAAATTCCACGTGGAATTGACAGGTGACTGGACCCCAGCTCCATTTTTCTTTCCGCGGTTCATTGACATTTCGGACCGCGAAAGTGACATTGCAGACTTCCTACGATATTTCTTTTGCGTACCTATATTTAAATGTATATTTTTATATTTTATATTTATCGGGCATCTTTAATTACTCGTGCCCTTATCATCGTGAATTTAATTATTTGATTATTCATAAATAAGGTGCCTACGAGGTTTGTTGTGGATTCGCTTTTGTTGTTGCTAAATATAATATCTTCCTTCTATTGATTTGAGCAAAGTAATAGTTGCTTAAGTTAAAAAATTGATTTTGGATATAGGGATCCAATCAAGGTCACTAGCAAGAACTCGTGATCATTTTTTTTTGGGTGATTTTGGGCATTTAGGGCCAATTTAATGAAAACATGACTCAATAGACTCATCGATCTATTACAACTTGTTCTATATGTTGGAAGCACATAGTAAAAACTAATACATTTTTTGGGAAAATTGTCAAAAGAGAATCAAAGTTCAAACTCGTTGATATATTTAATATTTAAACCAATGAATTATAAATTAACTTGTATACATTGTCTTGTTTTACACCATATCACGTTGATTATCGGATGGATTTTTCTAATATAACTCATTCACACATGTATCTTAACATTATCTTGAGATTTTATTTTGGTTTGATGTGATTTTATTCAGATATCCTCCCTCTGATTCTTTATCTACTATTGTCGGCACATCATGATTTGGATGGCCCGATAAAGAAATTGAATACCCTTCATCTCCGCAAAAGCAATATGCGAGTGTCGCCATGACTTTCTTCCCTTTGTGTAGGTAAGAATACGAGGTTTGGCCGTTGAATCATGTTATGCTCGCTAACTCCTTTTTAGTTGGTGTTATTTAAAATGGACAATTTTGCAAAGATTAGAAAAAAGGTAACACTATTTCCACCTATATATGACTAAATCCATCAAATTTTCAATATCACGTGCTTTATTATTGTTTATAGGTGATATCCTATGTATTAAAAGCATTATGATTTCTTTTTATTGTTAGATTTTACTTCTTTAAAATTAATTTCGTCAAAAAGGGAAATTTATGTGGAACCTAATTTTTAATCCATAAATTAATAGTCAAGCAAAATTTAGAAAAAATTGAACATAGACACCTCTTTAACACAATTACTTGTTTATAAACTTCAGTTTTGTTGTGCATATCACAATCAAACTCTTTTTTTATCAATTTTTTATATACATGAATATATAATGGGATGATTTGATGAAATAAAAAAAAAACCCTCTTTAAATATTTTCCAAATTAAAATCACAAGTTACATTCTCTAACGTGAAACTTTAAAAATATGACTTTCGAACCAAAAAAAAACTTTAAAAAGATGAGATTTAAGTAAAAAAAATTGCATAAAATGATTTTTTTTTAATTTCAATGCAATCTCATCAATTTGCATCAACAAAAATTGATATCATCCATAAATTATTTATTAAAAATATCGAGATAAGAAAGGGTTTAAAAATGATTCAAGCAACAAAAGTAAGAGTTTTATAAACATGTGATTGTATTATAAAAAAATTCTATGTTTAATTTTTTCCCAGATTTTACTTGATAATATATATCCATATAATTTAGGTCTACTGGAAATTTATTTTTTCAATAAAAACTATCACTGCAGAAATAAAATAAAAAAATGACAAAGAAAACATAATGCTTCTAACATACGTGGGATACCCATAATTAATAATTTTTTTTTTGCGAAATACTTAATTGCAATGACTAGATTCTAAATAGAAACAGAAAAGAAAGAAAGAAAAGGAAAGTAAATAAATTTGGAATTATCACTTTAAACTGCAATGGAATGATGGGGGATAAATTTTTATATAAAAATTGGATAGATTTAGTCGTGTATATATATAATATATATAATACAATATAATATATTTTCTGAGGAAATAGCGCCGACCTTGAAAAAAAAAAATGTCGGAAATCTCTCTTAATGAGCCGGGCCAGACAGGCCCAACTTCGCAACCAGCCCACAGCCTCTCTCTCCCTCTAGCCTTAAGCAGGCGGATCTCCAAACCCTAACAAAAACCCTCTTTGATCGCCACTTCTCGAGCACCGCCTCTTTCATTTCGCTCCCCTCGCGCCGTACCTGCTGTTAAGCGGCACAAGGCATCCACCGGCGGTGGCCATCGACGAAGCAGTCTTCTCGCGCTCGGAGGGCGGCGTTCGAACCTGTGAAGTGCAATCCGGCGGGGTTCTGGCGGCGGCGACTTTCCGTCTAGGTGAGCTGCCCTCGTCCGCGTTGCCCCTTTGTCTCGCCTAGGATTATTGCGAGCTTGTTTAGTTGAAGGGGTTCGAGAGCTGCTGGACTCTGTGTCAACAGCGTCGTTTAATTGCTTCGGTTCTGTACGCACGTCATGTTCGTCACCTGAGGTCGTAGTATTTGAGAGGTTTCCACAGAAACGAGAATTTAGTTGCTCTTTGTACTATGCATGATTGCTGCCAACGTAGGTATTGTGTTTGATGTTGGCTGAGTTCGATGGCTCCGCATCTATCCTTGTTTATTACGTATTCTATATAGTTGAACATATTCAGCCGGGAAAAACTATAACTTGTTGGGTTTTGGGATGCCATATGGTAGCTCGAGCTGTTTTTCGGATTTTAGAGGATCCAAGTTGGGTTTTCGGGTGGGGGTCGGCTTCAATTTTCTCATCTATGACATGCATGCATGACAAATCTGATTCTGGTGTATTTGTTTTGCTGCAGAGGTTATAAAAGATGGTTCAGTACAATTTTAAGAAGATCACGGTGGTGCCTAATGCGAATAATTTCATTGATATCATCCTATCTCGCACCCAGCGGCAGACACCAACTGTTGTCCACAAGGGGTATGCTATATCACGGCTCCGTCAATTTTACATGCGTAAGGTGAAGTACACTCAAACGAATTTTCACGACAAGCTCTCGACCATCATCGAAGAGTTCCCTCGGCTGGATGACATCCATCCTTTCTATGGTGATCTTCTTCACGTGCTATACAACAAGGACCATTACAAGCTCGCTTTGGGGGCAATCAATACGGCAAGGAATCAAATTGGAAAGGTTGCTAAAGACTATGTGAAGCTATTGAAGTATGGAGACTCGCTCTATCGGTGCAAGTCTCTGAAAGTTGCCGCCCTTGGACGAATGTGTACCTTGATGAAGAAGCTCAGTGGCAGTTTGGCTTACTTGGAACAGATAAGGCAACACATGGCCAGGCTACCTTCAATTGACCCGAATACTCGCACGATCTTGATTTGTGGGTACCCTAATGTTGGCAAGAGTTCTTTCATAAACAAAATTACAAGGGCTGATGTTGATGTGCAACCATATGCTTTCACAACAAAATCGCTCTTTGTCGGTCATACCGACTATAAATATCTCAGATATCAAGTCATTGATACTCCTGGGATTCTGGACCGTCCCTTTGAAGACCGTAACATTATTGAGATGTGCAGCATAACTGCTTTGGCCCATCTACGTTCTGCTGTCTTGTTTTTCTTGGACATATCAGGGTCTTGTGGTTACAGCATTGCCCAGCAAGCAGCTCTTTTTCATAGCATCAAATCTCTGTTTATGAACAAGCCCTTGATGATAGTCTGCAACAAGACTGATCTGCAACCACTGGAGGGTCTCTCAGAAGAGGACATGAAGCTGGTTATGGACATGAAAGCTGAAGCTATGAAAACGGTGATAGGTCAAGGAGGCGAGGCCACAAATGACGAGGGAGTGTTGCTGACTATGAGCACTTTGACAGAGGACGGAGTAATTGCTGTAAAGAATGCGGCTTGCGAGAGGTTGTTGAATCAGAGAGTGGAAATAAAGATGAAATCAAAAAAGATAAATGACTGTTTGAACAGGTTTCATGTTGCAATTCCAAAGCCACGTGACCAAAAAGAAAGACCACCGTGCATACCTCAGGCAGTAGTGGAGGCTAGAGCTCAGCAAGCAGCAGAAATGGAGAAGAGGAAAACTGAAAGGGATTTGGAGGATGAGAATGGCGGTGCAGGTGTATACTCTGCTAGTTTGAAGAAGAACTACATCTTAGCTGATGATGAGTGGAAAGAAGACATATTGCCAGAGATTCTTGATGGGCACAATGTGGCTGACTTTATAGATCCTGATATTCTAATGAGGCTTGAAGAGCTGGAAAGAGAAGAAGGAATGCGCCAGGTTGAGGATGATGATGATTTTGAGATGGATGGGAAAGACTTGACACCAGAAGAGCAAGAGGCATTGGCTGAGATCAGGAAGAAGAAAAGCATACTCATACAGCAGCACAGGGTCAAAAAAGTACCGCAGAGAGTAGGCCAACTGTACCAAGAAAGTTTGACAAAAGCCGTGAATTCACGGCCAGAAGGATGGGCAGGCAGCTATCATCTTTGGGACTTGACCCCAGCTTGGCAATTGAGCGGGCCCGCAGTAGATCAAGGGGCCGGAAGAGAGAGAGGTCACCCGAGAGGGGTGATGCTATGGATGTGGATGCGGATCAGTCCAATAAGAAGTTGCGAACAAGGTCTACATCCCGGTCTAGGTCAGTGTCCAGACAGCCTGCTGAATTTGTTCCTGGATCGGGTTTCAAGGACTCCGATCAAAAGGTCAAAGCTATAAAACTTGCAAAGAAATCTGTCAAAAAGAGAAACAAGAATGCTCGTCGGGGAGAGGCAGACAGGGTTATTCCTAACCTCAAACCAAAACACTTATTCTCTGGCAAGCGCTCAATTGGAAAAACCGACAGGCGATAAATCTCAGGTACATTATGTTAATTTGCATTTTTTTCAGAGTTTAGGTCTCAGGTAGAATTAAGCTTTCAGAATGCATTTTGGAGGATTATTACTCTATTTCTAGATGTCATTACCCTTGTTTTCATGTAAGTAGATAGTTGATTATTTTAGAGATGCTAAATGTACCAAGTCTTGTTTACTAAGTGATGTTGCAATCTTGGATCTGATGATTACATGAGCAAATTGACTTGTTATGGCGGCCGCTTGTTAAAGCATTCAATGTAATTTTTCAAAGTCGTTCAGTAAACAAAAATTGCACAAAGGCTCAGTTTATCTAGCTTTCCCCTTTGTAGGTTGGTGCCTAACCTTCCTTGGCAGTTTACTTTGTTCTTCAAATTTTGCAATGTGGATGTGGGTGCTGATCAATATGTAATATTTGTCATACAGGGAGGTCCTCATTTTCATCTCCTGAGAAGTTTTGCTCAGCATCTGTTGTCAGTTGCTTTCTTGTTCCTGCCTGCATGGTAGTTTCTGCATCATGAGTTGCAGATCAATGTCTTCAACGTGGTTCAAAAGGGTCCTTGGCAGGAACGGATGTTTATGCTGTTGCTTTTATACAGCTCCATAGGTTATCTTGATTCTAAATTTGTTTTCTTTGTTTGTCCAAGAGTTCTGAACCTTGTTATACATTATTATGTTCTCTCATTTTGCTTTATGAGGAAACCAAGGATAATTTTGAGCACTCTGTGTGTGATCGATGTGCTGTAAAGTACGATTGGCACACAATTTTGCTGTATCAAAGAAATGCAGTTTCAATTCTAACCCTGGCTGTCACTGTTGTTGAGTCGACTCTATGTTCAGCAGAAGCATGATCTCTCTTCGTCCCTAAAGTGTCAATTTGATGATGTTGGCAAGGATTATTGGAGAATGTGCTGCTCTTCATTGACATCAAAAGAATCATCAAGCTTCCAACTTCTCGTGGGCTGGTAAACAGCGAAGCATCACGGAATTTGGACGTAGTGACGCGCACACACCATCTCTAGATTGTAGCCCTCAAGAATCCCGAGGACCTCACTTTCCATATTTTACATTCTGCTTTGCAATGTTTTGATTATTGTCTATTTACCTCAAACTTTTTAACTGAGAGCAAACTGCGGTGAATCATAGGGAAATTCTTCCAGGAACTTTTAACTTGTAACACTCTACCCCCACAAAAATTGCGACAATCGACCCTTTGGACTTTCCGGCGGAGAAAAAAGTTAGTGGAAGAAATGGTAAAAATTGTAGCTAGAGATGACTTTGTCATCATAGATTGAACTGTCTTCATTACCCTTCTTCTTCAAACCTTCATCTTCACTTTCTCGTCCATTTTTCCTCCATTAGAGTTCGGTCTCCTTTTCCCCCTTTCTTTTTATACCATCCCAGCAAGTTCCAGTGTGCCCCCTTCTTCAATACCGTCTCCATCATCAACCCACCACAAGCTTTAAGCCACCCATCTGAAGTTTTGGTCTTTCAGGTGCTTTTCTGTTCCTGCCCTTTGCATTACATAAAACTGTTGCCGTGCATTAATCTGGTCTGAAGCTCACTGATGGAGGCCAATGACAGTGCCGAAGATCGAATTAGTGTGCTCTGCCGAAGATTTGGTAGTCTCTGGTCAAATAAGGATATATACAACTTATGGACGGTGTCGATTCTATTGAAAAACTGAGTGTCGCCTCACACTTCGGGCAGTTGTACCCAATCCTAGCATAACCTTTCAAGCATTCCTGGATACAATGGAGAAAGCATGGCGAAAATGATGCTGGGATTCTCCGGATAAGTAGATCCTGGGACATTCGCGTTTATAGCTAGAACTGAAATAGAAAAGAACAGAGTGCTTGGTACTGGGCCGTTATCTTTCGCCGATCATTTGCAGCTTCTCAAGCAATCCAAACCGGATACCCCACCCAAATGCCTTGACTTCACTCATTGCGCTTTTTAGGTCCACATACATGGTCTCCCTTATGAATATATTTTAGAGCAAGCAAATGTGAAGGAGGATGCTGAGAGCTTTTCAGCTGTCAAAATGGGAAGAGCAAAATTCAGCATGGATTTTGTTGGCATCTCTGAAGTCCGGAACCATTCTAAGCAATGAAGGGAAGAAACTCTGGGTGGATTTCGAATGCGAAAGGCTCCCTCACTTTCGTTACTCACGCAGGAGAATTGGGCATCACCCTGAACACAGTGATGAAGTCCCTCATGTCGACAGTGAGGGATGCTTTAGGCAATGATGGCCCCTTTCCGGAAGATCTTTTGTGAAAAGCGGAACGAGACTTGTGCTGAGAATGGAATTATTCCAGAGACTCTAAACAATACGAAACAAATCAGGTCGGTTGATCCTGCAAACGCTCACTGTTGTCAAGAGCAAGCTGAAGTTTAGAGTGGAGAGAGAGAAAAGAAAGTTGCTGACAGAGGAAAATGCCCAATCCAGCATCCCTCCTTTTCCGACTATAGATGAACCCGGAATGTAATACCACAGCAAGACACGGGTTATCGAATTTTCGAATTCATATGTCTAATTCCCGGTGTATGATTGATTAATTGAAAGAATGTTTAAAGGCTATAAGTAAGCATCGGCCCAAGGAAATGTCAGGAAAAAAGAAAAAAAAACTGACATTTGGCTCAGTGTTAGGATCACCGAGGTTTAATGTGCATTAAAATGATATGGAATGGAAATTAATCCTCTCGTATGATGATGAATGAATCTAAGTAAATTTTTAAATTATTTTGTTTGAATTTTAAAACGTAAAATATAAGGTATTCCTATTTCGTTGAAAAGAAAAACATACAATTTAAGATAAAAGCGTGGGACATATAGCATCGACATTAAATTGATATGAAATGGAAATCAAGATAAACAATGAGTTAATTATTGATTGATTTGTAATAATAATGATGACCTTTTTCTCTTTGTGAAAACTGCTACCGTCCAATCAGAAATAAGTTAGAAGACGTTAGAAAATAAGAGTTCGGCAATAAGCCCAGAAGCATCCGAACTTGGGTTTCTTCCCGAAGAAGAAAAGAAAAAAGAACCACAGAATCAGAATCAAAGCAGTAGGACGATCCACGATCGCTGTACGATTGGCTTCTTCGTTTCCCTCTCCCCAAGCCTATCAGCACCCGGTGGAGGTACCTCTCTCTCTCTCTCTCTGTGCGCATGCGAATAGCGGGAACTTCTCGTTGATGCTCAACAGTGCCAGTCAACAGCAACTGCTGATTTTCCTTTTCAGAGGCCGTTAATGCATTGAAAAGATACATGGGATTCGTCGAATTTTTGGTTTTTTGTTCATCATTTGCGATTTGGAGGATACCCTCCTTGGAAAGCCCTCTCCTTTAGCATGGTGTTGGGAAATCGACACCCCGTGCTTGCTTTGGGATAATTTTTCGTCAAATGGTACGTGAAACTCCGCTGGCGGAGGTGTGTCAGTATCGAGATGATCGGGAGGAGTCGAACGACTCTCTGAGTGGCGACGACAGGGCTCTGGTGGAGCTGTTGCATAGGGTAATTCGTTTGTTATGTGGTCGTGGTGCCGTGATGCCCAATCCACCGAGAAAAAGCTCGGTGCTTTATTGAGTGGGAGCTTAAATTAAAGCTAGGAAAGTTTTTGAATTTGCTGATAACGGTGATGAGAGAAAGATGCGGTGGATAGATGGGCGAGTCTGAGTAAAAAGTTAAAGCGGGTGTGCCGGGTGTGTTTG
The DNA here is from genome assembly GCA_014182895.1 of Angophora floribunda. Classification (NCBI taxonomy): domain Eukaryota; kingdom Viridiplantae; phylum Streptophyta; class Magnoliopsida; order Myrtales; family Myrtaceae; genus Angophora; species Angophora floribunda. The sequence continues at coordinate 20,591,989 of CM024710.1, forward strand.
TGCGTCTGCGCCAATGCAAATGTGCTCGTATAAGGCTGTTAAAAATTTGATAATTGACATGTCTTTATTGATAATATGAGCTATAGGCGTGGTTGTTCCATGGCACCATGCACCATTTCCCGGGTCATACACCCACTTAAAATGCAGTATACATGTTCTTTGTGTTGATGGTAAGCCACCACTTTTCACTTAATTCACCAACACAAAGAACAGCACTTTTATGATGGCATGGTGAAAAGAACTCTTGAAACCCATGTGTGGCACTTTTGGTTTTCATAGATTTTAGCCCTCATTATGCGGGATCGGATATATATAAACATATAGCACTGATATCATAAATCTTCATAACTTGTTTTGAATGAAGTGGGCTGAGAGGTTTGCAATGCTTATCTCTTTCCTTTCTTCTTTCTGCTTTAATTATTTTGCTTAAAAGCTCTTATGTTTCACCACAAAACGTGTTAATGTTATTGAAGTACCAGGCTCACAGAAAAGAAAGATGGCCTCACTAAATCTGGTAACAGTAGAATTCAAGAGCTTTCTGGCTATATTAATTCTGTTAATCTGCTTGAATTTGCACATTGTATTCCATTTGGAAACTGTCATTTTCATCTTGGATGGTCAGTCTACGGTTGATGGTAGGAGTGAAATTTGAGGACCCTTCTCTGTCAGTTTTTGCAGTGCGTAATCTTTCCATTTACTTTGTGAAGACAGATTTTGCTCCATTATGGATCTTAATGATCTTAACAAGGTTTGGGAAATCAAGCCTCTGAAGAAGATTGGAGAAGAAGATGCTAGAAAAGTTCTTGAGAAAGTTGCAAAACAAGTTCAGCCAATAATGCGAAAACGTAAATGGAAAGTGGAGGTTCTTTCTGAATTTTGGTATGCTGGTTTTTCATTGTCTCCTCATACTCTATTTCTCTAATACATATATATCTTTTTTCATGTAAGATTGCTTTCTGATTAAATTATTCTCGATCCTCTTGGTAAACTCTGAATTTTTAGTCCTCCCAATCCATCTCTTCTGGGGCTGAACATAGGTGGAGGGGCAGAGATTAAGCTCCGGCTAAGAAGACCAAACAATGAGTGGGATTTCTTCCCTTATGAGCAGATTCTTGATACAATGCTGCATGAGCTCTGTCATATTGAATATGGTCCACATAATACTGACTTCTACAATCTTTTGGATGAAATCAGAAAGGTAACTTTTGCATGCTCCAAAATTTTATGGATGGATGGTGGTGGTGGATTACTACCTAGCTATGACCCCTCACATGTTGTACACCGGGGGAGTTAGCGTGGTGTCTGCTTCATTTTGTTTGAGTTTGATGGATCTGCATGAATATAATTTACAATGGCCATTTCTCTTTTGTTAGTGAAGTAACTGCACTCAACCATCCAAAACGTAGCTTTGCTTTGAGGAGGTTAAATGCCTGCATATAAAATTGAGTAAGCATTTAAAAACCCGAGAAGCCATGTTGGCAACTAAAATGGGGCCCAAAAGTATGGCGACTTTAGAAGGATAAGCTGTCATGAAATGAGCTGTGCCATTTACTTCCCTAGGCATCCCCTTGTTCTAGCAGTCTAGAATTTGGCAATTTGGTGAAGCAGCTCCTTGATTCTTGTACATGTGTCAAAACATGCCAATCCTTGTTTTGGCCACCAGTTCTTGCAGTCATCCTCTATTATATCACCATAGAATGGGCATTTTGGCCAATCCTAGTGCAAGCAGTAACTTTTGGCCTCTGCCTGGACAGGTATTAAGGTTTCAGCCTTCTGATCGAGGCTTTGATTGGGGCCCTGGCTATTTCTTGCCGGGACACAGCATTCCTTTATGAGAATTACCATCAATACAAAAATAGCTAAACTAAGAGGAGAAAAATTGAAACCAAGGCTTTATCAGGCATTCATTTGTCATTCAACCTCTATCTTTTCATCTTCGAGATGCTTCACATGGTCATAACTTACAATCTTGTGATTATCTTTAGAAGAGATAGATTTGATAACTGTACGGTCACTCCCTGACGTATGTTTGTCCCATCATTCCAACTGTGCTGATTTTCCTCTGCAGGAGTGTGAGGAGCTAATGGCTAAAGGAATTACAGGAACTGGTCAAGGTTTTGATCTTCCAGGGAGACGTTTAGGTGGGTTCTCCCGACAGCCTCCACCATCATCATTGCGCCAAACTGCTCTAGCTGCTGCAGAAAACAGAGTGAGACGTGGAGCTCTACTACCATCAGGGCCTAGGCGTATAGGGGGCGATAGTGACATTAGGAATGCTCTTAGCCCCATACAGGCTGCTGCGATGGCAGCAGAAAGGAGATTGCGTGATGAACTATGGTGTGGATCCAAATCTGCAGAGGGACAGGATGGATTCCAAGGAAGAGTTGAACCTTCCTTGGAACTTGCTGAAAAGTCAAAGGCCTCCACATCATTTGCTGGCATCTCTGCAACAACTTCACATGTCAATTCCACTTCCTCTCTGGAAGCAGTGAATGATGGAGCGAAGTGGCAGTGTGATACTTGCACTTTATTAAATCAGGTGAATTATTCTCCCTTACAGTATTTGCAATTGTACACCACAATATCATGCGGGCTTAGAAAGTCTCAAGTGCCACCATTTCAAAGTTAAGTCCCTTGACTCCCTGTCTCAGGCACATAAGTTTGATAAGCTGCCTTGCCACTCATGAAAACCATGAATAAATGACTCATTTGCTCCCATTTTTTTGGATGATGGAAAGTGTCTTTGCAATATATAAGTTACTTCACTTCTGATTGTTATTACTGGCTTGGTTTCTGAGGCGCTATGTTTTATTCTTATTGTATTTAATTGATCGATTTACCAGGATGTGCACTCTAGAAAATGGTTGTTTGTAACGGAATCTGGAGGGGAGTCTAGCTCAGCCCCCTTCTTATATCTTCATAATTTTATTTTGATTTCCGTAATTGCATTTGTGGATCTTGGATTAGTTGTCTGATATGGCATCAACACATTGTCCACTCATCTTTAAGTCTGCATGTGAGGTAGTAATGCAACTATTTTTCATGCTTGGCTTGGTTCGTTGCAAATCTTTCAGCCTGTCGTACTTCATTTCTACTTTTCTCGATCCTTATGATACCCTTTCTCTTGCAGCCTTTGGCATTATCATGTGAAGCTTGTGGATCCCAAAAACACATCGCAATTGCAACATCGAATGTTTGGTCATGTAAATTTTGTACACTTGATAACAGTGTGAAGCAAGATAGATGCCTAGCTTGTGGAGAGTGGAGATATTCATATGGTCCACCTGCCTCTAGCCGCGGACCTTATGTTGGCACCTGAGAAAGAGAAGTCAATTCTCTGCGATACAATCAGCACCAGATTGTGGTGTATACTCTGCGACTTGTTTTGCTACTGCTCCATAGAATGATAACTGTGGCTTGTAATTACATGAAACTTATGATTCACCGAATTATGATCCTTACTTATTGGTCGTTACTGTTGGTTGTTTATGTTATGGGCTCGACAGATTCTCGAAGATAGATTTTGGCACGGGCAAACTTTCGCATGGTGTCCTCACTGGGATGTCTCAGATAGATTTCACACAGAAATGGAAAGTTACATTCTTTGAAGAAAGGATTATACTAATGCAAAGAAGGTCAAGTGCTTGAGCAGCTATTAGATGTTGAGAGAACCTTTAAGGTGTCGTATGGTGATGCGGTGCTGTGTTTTCAGCCCAGTGAGACCCTATTTTAGCAGTATGTAAAGATTGGCTTTATGCATTGTATTTTAATAGAAGGTCAAAAGATGCGATTCGGCATGCAATGTTGAGCATAGGAAACGGTGGACTTCTCGAAAGTCCGGTGTTTTACTCGCACAGTATCCAAGATCTTGTAAGTTTTGACCAGAAATTATCGATTTTCAGCCATAGCTTATCCAGTAATGATGGTCAGAGAACCGAATTCATTCAATTTCAAGCACTGGTGATTCACTGTGTCGACAGTGAACCACAAGGTTTGACCAAGAAGTCGGTAGAAATTGGATTGCGCGGTGTTGGAAAAAACACTGAAATACGTTTTGATAAGTTGATCTTGGGGAGAATAATCATCAATCTTAAATGACAAACCAAGAATGCATAGGAAACACTGAAATACTGAGCCGCTGCCACTGCGGTATCAACAGCACTAGCAACTACGTCGGCGACATATTCCCTCTGGTGGCGGCAGCGCAGCAGCAGCAGCACCAGATGCACTTTCTGAGCTGGAGCAGGTGAGTCCGATAGGGAGTGGGCGCGGTGGGACGGTGTACAAGGTAATTCACTGGCTGACAGGGCGGCTCTGCGCACTCAAGGTCATCTATGGCAACCATGATGACACGGCGCACCACCAGATCTGCTGGGAGATCGAGATCCTCCGGGACGTGGACAACCCGAAACGTGGTGAAGTGCCATGACATGTACGACCATGACAGCAAGGTCCAGGTGCTGCTGGAGTTCATGGATGGCGGGTCACTGGAGGGCATCCACGTCGGCGACGAGAGTCACCTGAGCCACCGGATCCTGAGCGGCCTCGCTTACCTTCACTGCCGTGAAATCGTCCACCACGACATCAAGCACTCGAAGCTCCTAGGAACTCGAGCAAACAGGTCAAGAACGCCGACTTCGGCATGAGCCGCTTCTTAGCCTATATTATGGACCCCACTCCTTGGTTGGCACCATCGCCTCCCTGAGCCCCGAGCGCATCAACACCGATCTCAACCACGGAAATACAAATGGCTATGCTGGCGACATCTGGAGCTTCGGTGTCAGCATCCTCCAGTTTTACGTCGGCCAGCTACCCTTCGCCATCAGCCACCAGGGCGACTGGGCCAGCCACAGCTGCATCACCAAGTTTCATCTCAACCTCCATTCTCTTCATCTTTGTTGCCGGTTCTTTTCCATCTTTTCTTCGTCGTATTCTCTCTTGCCTTATTTGCTTATTCACCTTGGAGACTGGGTTAAGTGTCTTTGGAGAGAGAATAAAAGGTTGGGCCTGGGCGTAGTAGATGGCGATGGCGGGGGTCCTCCGAAAGTGGTTCCATCTCGGCCAGGTGTCAATCAACTAGGAAACAAAAACATGGCTTTCGTGGTAGTCTAGGATCGCCTAATATCACTGTCTCTTCTTGATCTTGACGTTCTCCTTTCTTGATGTATGCATGCAGCAATGCTTCCCAGTAAAGGAGAATCTGTTATCTATATTTGCTCTCTTCCTGTTGGTGCCAACTGCCAAGTGCCAAGCCTCGATCGTGCCTAGTGCGAAAGGGAAAAAAAGCTAAAGTGTTGGCTTTTCACTATGCAATGCCATGTGCTTCTTAGATGTTAGTTAAGGTGGGGGGTTACTGGTGTTTTTTTCGCTATTCTTGGTTAAATTCTGTGGCGAGATGTGTTTCTGCAAGTGGACTTTTAGATCTTCTCGGCAATGTCAGCTACTGGACACCTTCAAGATTGGGCAAAGATTAGATACGGCTTTGGACACTATTAATGCACGGTTTTTTGGTTCTTTCTTTCCTCTTGAGGCTGTGTGCCCCATCACCATGAGGGACGTACCACCTAAGGCTTAAATGGGAAAAAAGGGAGAAGTATCAGAGATTCTCTTCAATCCACAAATGGGTTTTATTCTTCCTGTGTGGGTAATGCAGTGAATGCCTTCTCCATCCTTAACTTTTTTCTTATTCTTTTGCTTTGATGCTCCTGTGGCACCATAAGTACACAGGAGGCCAAAGTTTTGGTGCTCTGCGTCTAAACAAAAGACACAGCTTGAATTGAATGCCTTGTAGAAGACGTGGCATCGGAACAATGACAGTGAGTTAAGCACATGGGTGAGAAATCTGGGGTCACCATCAGGGGTTTTTATGGGATTTTTTTGAGTTGTATCATAAGGAAGGATGGATGATGCCCTGGCCTGTTGTGAATATTTTGAGAAATAGCTTTTTAAGCTCATAAAGATTGCTCAAGTCAATCCTCTTGGAAATGATTTTCTTCGGCAGCTAATAATTTGCCTTACCTTACCGGGGGACTCTATTCAACTATATGCTTTAGGCAGAATAATGTGTTTCTGATCTTAAGCAAGAACACCTGGGTTTTAATATCCATCATTTTTCGAAAAGAAAAAGGAGTGACTTAACCATGAAAACAAATAAAGAGCAGGTGACAACTCAATTAGCAATGCTGTGCTATGAAATGCCATTTTAAGTGAAATAGTGGAGTCTGGCTCTTCTTATGTTTAGACATGGAGACTGCTTGTGACTGAACGACTGCATATCCATTTGTTCTACTCTAATTTCATATTATTCATAACTTAGTTGAGGAAACAAGATCAAATGATGGATCGGTATACCAGCGTATGCTTGTTATGCCCAGGAAAATGCGTGATCCTTGTCATATGAGGTATCCCCACATAACAAGGCTAGAAAATGTCCCTGTTGCCTTTATTATCACCCTGTTGATGCAACAGAAACACAGAATGACAGTGGCAAACTTCACCCACTAGCTTGGGATTTCTCTTAAAATGCCGAACATTTCAAATTTTTTCTGGGAAAGCAAATTAAAGAGGCAAACCAATAGCGTCAAGCAATAGGCCAATGAGTCTGTCTCTCTTGCTGATTCCATTCTGTATTGACCATGACTTGAATAAATGTTTCAGAATGGATGAACTGAGCCAAATTAGTTTGCTTTCCAGACTTCATTATCGCAGCCAGGTTGTTAATTCATCGTGCACTCAAGCGAACTAGCTGACATTTTTGCTAGAAGGATTGCCGCATTAGCCTTTCTTCTTCTCAAATTGCCATCTACCATCTCTTGAACACCCGACTGGTTAATGCTAGATGAACAAGTATTCACTGAATATGCGCTACAAACTGCTTGCTTCGATTCTAGTTTCAGTTTGGGGTAGTGTATGATATGTCTGTGTAATGTCCTTATCTTCCAGCATCTTCTGTCATGATTTTCTTACTACAGTTTGTGCATGATATAATCGGTACTTGTTTCACACTGGGTCTGTATTTAGGTGAAATGGGCCTCTATGGTATTCAAGCATCAATCCTAACGACAGGGAGTGAGATGTGCACTGGACTTAATACACTAAGTCCACATGGATACAGTAAGGCTATTTTGTCAATGCATACGTGGAATACGTTTTCTTGTGCTTATCACTCAAAAGAAGAGGGGAAAAGGATTTCTCCAAGTCTTTCAGCCTATTATTCTATCCTTATGATAACATTTCCTTTGCAGCCTCCTCCATATTATCGTGCAAAGTTGTGGATCCAGAAAGCACAACCCAATTGCAAAATCGAGTGTCTGGTCATGTAAATTTTGTACGCTTGACAACAATGTTAAGCAAGATAGATGCCTAGCTTGTGGAGAGTGGAGATATTCATATGGTCCGCCTACCTCTAGCGGCAGAACTTATGTTGGCACCTAAGAAAGAGAAGTCGCTTCTCTGTAATAGAATCGGTGCTACGTTTGGGAGAAGACTGTACGACTTGTGCTACAGCTGCCTTGTATCATGACGATAGTGGCTTGTAATTACATGAAACTTCTGATACCCCAATGTAAGATCCTTGCTTATTAGCTGGCACTTTTCTTGTTTTTGTAACATACTTGACAGATAGAGATAGATTGTGACATGGGAATATTTTCAATACGTGTAATCACGGACATATCTCAGATAGATTCTCACATGGAAATAGATAGTGACATTCTTTGATAAAGGGATTATATTAATGCAAAAGTCAAGTGCTTGAGCGGCTTTTAGATGATAAGAGAACTTTGAAGGTGTCAAACGGGGATGTGCGAAAGTGATGCGATCAATTTCCAGCGAAGAAAGACCTAATTAACAGTACAGAAAGATTGGCCTCAGGTACTGTATTCTGAGAGAAGGCCAAAACATAAGACCCCGCGTACAATATTGAGTGCGGTGTTTTCCTCGTACAGTAACCAAGAGCATGCAAGTTTTGACCAGAAATTATCAACTTTTAGCCATAGCTTATACAGTAATGATAATTAGAGAACCGTGTTCATACAATTTCAAGCACTCGTGAATCACTGAGTCAACAGTGAACCACAAGGTTTGGCCAAGATATTGGAAGAAATTGGACTGCGTGGACTTGGAAAAAAACTGAAACACGTTTTGATAACTTGTTCTTGGAGAGGATAATCAACCATTTTAAATGACAAATATTATATATATATATAAAAGAACATGTGATGAAATGAGGGTTGGAGCTGCTTTGCTTGACGGGTGTCTTGTTGTACTCTCTCGAGTCTAAGGGCACGAAGGTGCCAGGAAATATAATAACGCAGCAGACACCCCAAAAGGGTTCGAGAAACTACCAAGAACTTGGTGGACTCAGTAAACCCAAGAAGCATTCAAATTCAACGGTTAAAGACTGCGAAACCCTAAAAAAGAAAAAGAAAAAAAAAACTAGAAGCAGCGGCAGTAATCTTACGACTTGGTAGTAGTCCACTCTTCAAGTGCATGAAAATTATCTTATGTTATAAACCGACCATCGCAACATATCAAATCAAAACAGACCAACTAAAGAAAAAGAAAGAGCGAGACAGAGAGAGAGAGAGAGAGAGAGAGAGACAGTGGACGTGTCGATTTGACAAGTGTCAGAAGCCCGTGCCGTGATGAGCCCGCTTTTTGACAGGGCAAGTTGGAGCGAGACGCTTTCGTTACGTGGCGTGGGATTGATTGACAATGGAGTTTTCCCTGAGATGGACAGTGGTGGGACTCCTCTTCTCTCTCTTTTTCTATTTTTCCAATCGGGTTTTCTGTGTTCCATGTTCATGCATCTCCCCCTCATTTTGTAAAGGAAAGTCTTCGGATTCAATTCAACCCCAGCTCACTAGATGAGCATCGGTGTCTTGCAGCTTATGACAGCTAGGGTTTTGTTTTGGAGCTATAAGCCTGTCGACGAGGTCAACTCTTTTTTTTTTTTTCCTTTCCATCGAATATGTTCAGTTTCAGTACATTTCAAGGAAACCTCATCTTGCTACTTTATCCCATCGTTGCATTTTAGGGTGTCATAGCTCAAATTTAGAAATAAAGACTACGATAGGAAGAAAGTCGCATTGCCAGATGTAGCATGGCGACATCACTTTGCATATCTAAATAAGTAATTCATTCTATAAATATGTTAAAAAATCACAGCAAATGTGAGAATTTAATTCCTTAACTTATGATATACTCTTTGTATCGTCACGTGAAATTTATTATTCTTTTTCCCAAAAAAAAAAGTTACAACTAAATAACGTTAAGAATTTTGTTCACAAGTAATTTTAAAACCATAGCCAAATCAATTAAAAGTGAAGATAACACTTTTTAGGATACTTCGAAAGTGGAAGAATTCCTCGTTTTAATGAAATCACTTAAATTTCAAATGGTAATTTTTAAATTCTCAAAATCCATTTGATAACGCTTAACAAGTAATCAAAGAGAACATTTTATACTCGCTCTGAAATAGTTTCCCGAGACTTATGTAAGGGATTGAATGTGGAGTCTCCGACGAATGCTTCCATGTAATGAATTCCATAGAAGTTCATCAAGAAGATCCAACCAAAGCTCGGATGGGCAGTACATTCCTCAGCTGAAAAGCCATATTGTCATCACAACCAAAGCATCGGAGCCTGCCCCATCACAAAGCATACCCATCACTTTCCATCACCAGGCAAAAGCGGACCGAGTAAAACCGACGACCAGTTCGCCCCAATTAAAAAAATCTTCGATGCAAAGCTGATATGCTTCAAGTTTGCAGGGATCATTGCCAGCACCAGAATGCCACTTGAGAAAAAAAGAAAAAGAAAAGAAAACATGTTGAACCAGAATTTGACCGTGTCACTGAAGTGGGGTTCTGCAATGGCCTCTCCCAGTTGCAATTGGAATCAGAACCAAAGCAAAGCTCTCATGTAGATCTGGTCTTCACCATTTAGATGTTTATAATTCAACTGTAGCTGTTAAATAATGGAGAAGACCTCCTACATGAAGTCAACGAAAATTCGAAGGTCTTCAAGGCAACATATAAGAGAAATTATCTCTTTACCCTTCTTGAGTGAGAGATGATGGAGATCTCGCACTGCTTATTCTCTTCCGGCATAAACATGATAATCCGAGGATTAGAGCAAGTTTGTTTCACAGAAAAGAAATTGCACGGGAAAATATCTTATGATTCATTTATATTTTGTTTTGTTTGTATTTTGCAAGTAATGTAAAGATCAATTCTTGATATTTGGTAGTATAATATTATGAGACATAAATTCAGGAAAAAGACTTAAGTATGATCTCAAGTCCAGGGGTAGTGGCCAAGGTCGTAGTAGGCCCGACCTTAGGGGACCCGGGCATGTTCACAACCCCCTTGTAGGGTCGCTAATAGGGCCTTAGGGGAGTTGGGCAGAAGAGTCTAAGCTAGCTATCGAGAACCCAATATTGGCATTAGAAGACATGACTTGAGTGTGGGGATGTAGGCCAACCTTTGGGGACATGGGTGAGGTGTGGAGCCTGGCCGGTAGGGTTTCAGGTTTGGGCACCAAGATGGTGCTATCTTGGGAGACCTAGGCTCGAGGACCAAGTTCTCAATCTGATTGCTTGGGGTCCAGTTGTATTTGGCAAACCTACTTTGGAGTTAGGGGTCGATATTGTTTATTCATATTATTAAATTGTTTGGTAGGAGATAAGAATGGACTATTAAATTTATGTTAGTCGCTTTTTGTCACTTTTTCAATTCCAAATGCATGGCAAGATAAGGGAAATTTGGAGAATGTATTCTCAACCTCAAAAAATGTATTATGCTTCTAAAACAATATAGTCATCATAAAATAGACTATCATCATTGACACTGATAAGCAATTGTACTATCATTGCCACTAAATTTCAATTTTCATAATCCTAAAATCGTATCTCCATATTAGCCTCCTCTTCCTTATCACAATCCATCCGTTCTTGCCTTTCGCAATCTGTCGACAGCATTCGTGACTGGTCGCAAGCGTGAGCAAAAACATCACATATGGTTAACTTTTTCTGCATTTAAATCTGGGACTATGGATGGAGACAGGGCAGAATCGTGTAGCATGAGCGGACTCTCCGCTCAGAACTTGAAGGACGATAGGCATTAAAAAAAAAAAGGTGCATTAAATTCTTTTTTTAATTTTTTTTTTCCTTTTGGGGTCTGGGTCTGAGAAACTTGCGTCTTATCGAAAATAGATGACCAGTCCTATTTTCCCACAAAAAAAAAAAAAAACAAAAGTGACTAATTTTTTCAATGCTGCCAGAAAATTTAAATTGAAAAAAAGGCCATAAAACGAAGGTCGTGAAATACGAGGATGTAATTACAAGTTTTTTTTTTTTAAATTTCGGTTTAATTCCGCGAGTCATTAAAATCCGGAACCGGACCCTAAGCAATTATTTGTCTTCGAACGTCCAGGCGACGCGCCTCCCTCCTCGCCAACCCCAACCCTCAAGACAGGGCGCTTGGCGCCCACGCGCGACCGCCAGAGAGACCACCCACGTCCGACGTTTCCCATTCGCTGCGGCGGGCCCCACCCACATGAGCTCCCCAGCCCGTGGCTGGCGAGCGCGTGATCCCCCTTCGCCCCCACCCCCTCCTCTCTCTCTCTCTCTCTCTCTCTCTTCTTCTTTTCCTTTTCCTTTTTCTTTTTATTCCAGGAAAATGGAAAAATCTCAGATTCTCACCCCCACCCCCATCCCCCACCCTCCGTCTTATGATTGAGGGGCTACCTCTACGCCTACAATGTCCAAAACTCAATCTAACCAATTTTAATTTTAATTCTTTTTATTCCCATTTCATCACCCTAATAATATTATTATTATTTAACTTAATTTTAATTCAAACTATATATTACAAATAATCGATTTTTTTTAAATAAAAAAGAAAGATACATTTCCTCCCCCTCTTTCTCTCTCTCTCTCTCTTCCCGCAAGAAGGAAAAAAAAGCCCTTTTTATTGATTTTTTTAGTTTTTGGTTTCAAGAATCGGGAGGTATGAGGATTTAATCCCTCTATAATCTCTTCCTTTCTCCCTCCTTCCTTCCGCATCTTCTCCGTCGTTCTTCATCCATCCATGGGTGACTCCGCTCATCGGAACCCCGCCCACCACCACCATCCGACACTCGTAACCTCCGCAGACCCGACAAGAGACGAGGAAGAAGAAGAGCAGCTCCCTGCTGCTTCTTCTTATTAACCCAAGTCTCTCTCTCTCTTTCTCTGTCTTATGCTATATTTCAGACCGACCCAAGAACAAGAATCGCTCGCCGATTCCGGGAAGAGGTAAAAGATTGAGACTTGGAGAGGGGAGTCATGAGGCCGATTCAGCCACCGCCGGCCGGCGCCGCCCCCAATTCCTCCTCCTCCTCCTCCTCCTCCTCCTCCAGCTCCTCCGGCTCCTCCTCCGGCGCCAGGGGCAACCGCCCGCGGCGGCGTCCCGACCTCACCCTGCCGCTCCCTCAGAGGGACCCGGCCCTCGCCGTCCCCCTCCCCCTCCCGCCCTCCAACTCGGCGCCGTCCACCGGCAACCACCACCACCACCACCACAACGGTAGCAGCGGCGCCGGGAACCACCTCAACAACGTCTTCCCTCCGCCGCCGCCGGTGCAGCAGCAGCAGCATCAGATGCACTTCTCGGAGCTGGAGCGGGTGAATCGGATCGGGAGCGGGAGCGGCGGGACGGTGTATAAGGTAGTCCACCGGACGACGGGGCGGCTCTACGCGCTCAAGGTCATCTACGGCAACCACGAGGAGGCGGTGCGCCGTCAGATCTGCCGGGAGATCGAGATCCTCCGGGATGTGGACAACCCGAACGTGGTCAAGTGCCACGACATGTACGACCACGGCGGCGAGATCCAGGTGCTGCTGGAGTTCATGGACGGCGGGTCGCTGGAGGGCATCCACGTCGACAACGAAAGCCACCTCAGCCACCTGACCCACCAGATCCTGAGCGGCCTCGCGTACCTCCATCGCCGCAAGATCGTCCACCGCGACATCAAGCCCTCCAACCTCCTCGTGAACTCGCGCAAGCAGGTCAAGATCGCCGACTTCGGCGTCAGCCGCATCCTCTCTCAGACCATGGACCCCTGCAACTCCTCCGTCGGCACCATCGCCTACATGAGCCCCGAGCGCATCAACACCGACCTCAACCACGGCAAGTACGACGGCTACGCCGGCGACATCTGGAGCTTCGGCGTTAGCATCCTCGAGTTCTACCTTGGGCGCTTTCCCTTCGCCGTCGGCCGCCAGGGCGACTGGGCCAGCCTCATGTGCGCCATCTGCATGTCCAACCCCCCCGAGGCCCCCGTCTCCGCTTCCCCTGAGTTCCGGGACTTCATCTCGAGCTGCCTTCAGCGCGACCCGGCCCGGCGGTGGACCGCCAGCAAGCTGTTGAGGCACCCCTTCATCTTGAACCACAATCCGGGGCTGCATCAGCAAGTTCTTCCTCCACCTCCACCTCTTTTCTCATCATCTTAGTCGGCGGTTCTTTTCCTTCTTTTTCTTCGTTTTCTTTTCTATTGCCGTAGCTGCTAATTATTGGTTCTCGGGTCTTTTCCTTTTGTAGTTCTTGATTTTGATATGATCATTGGGGTTTGGTGTTTCTAAGGGGGAGAGAAGAAAAAGTTGGGCTTAGATGGTGGGTGTGATGTCAAGGAAAGCTTCAGAAATTTACAGTATCAATGTTTATTCTTGATCTTGACATCCTCCTTTCATAATGGAATGGAATGCAACAATTCTTACCGGTAAAGGAAAATGTGTTTGCTATGTTTGGTCTTTTCCTGTTGCTGCCAAGTGCCTAGCCTCAATTATGCTTAGTGCAAAGGAAAAAATAAAATAGCAAGCAAAGTTAGCTTTTTTCCATGCAAAGCTATGTAACTAGATGTTAACTAAGTCACGAGGCATGGGATTTCTTTCTTCTAGGTGGGGATCACTGGTTCTTTTGCTATTCTTGGTTAAGTTCTGTGGTGGGATATGTTTTTGCAAGAATCGGACTTTGAATAATTGCGGCTATGTCAGCTTATGGGACATTTTCAGGAGTGGGAAAAGATTAGATTTGGCTGTGGACACTATTAATGGACGTTTTTTGGTTCTTTCTTTCCTGTGAGAGGCTGTGTGTACCCTATAATCATCATGGACACATCACTTATGTGGCTTAAATGGGAAAAAAGGGGGAAGCATCCGAGATTCTCTTCAATCCATAAATTGGTTCAATTCTGTTCCTGTTTGGGTACTGCAGTGAGTGTCTTCTCCACCCTCACTTTTTCTTATTCTTTCGCTTTGATGTTCTCCATGGCACCATATGTACACCAGGAGGCCTCAGTTTTGATAGAATGTTGGAGTGGAAAGTCTTGGCCCTCTGCGTCTAAACAAGAGACAGCTTGCTTGCTCTTGCAGCTTTATTTGAATCCCTTGGCATGGGAACAATGACAGTGAGCTCAGTACTTGAACTAGGGTGGAATTTTGGGGACACCATCAGAGGGTTGAGGGATGTTCTTTTAGTTGTATCGTATGAAAGGATGGATGATGCATTTGATTAATTGAACAGCAAGTTCAATAGCTAGACGATGCTTTTGAGTGACTTTGTCTTGGGGTCTTTAGCATTGATTCCGCCTGGCTTGTTGTAGATATGTTCAGAACTACCTTTTCCAGGCTCATTAAGATTGCTCAAGTCAATCCTCATGGCACTGACTTTCTGTCGCAGCTAATTTTTAACCTCAACCAGGTGACTGACTTGATTCGACTATTCGCTTTAGGCAGAATAACGAGATAAGGTGATTCTGATCTTTAGCAGAACATTGGCGTTTTAATATCTGTCGCCTTCGCCTTTCAAAGAAGGCAACAAGTCAACATCCAACGCTATGCTACGCTATGAAATGCCGTTTTAAGTGAAATGGTGGAGTTTCTGGTTTTTCTCGTGTATAGACATGGAAACTGCTCATGTATGAACTACTTAGGTCAATTTGTTCTACTCGAATTTCATATTTTCGGAACTTAGTGGAGAAAACAGGATCAAATGATGGATTGTCATACCAGGATTTGCTTATTATGCTGAGGAACATGGCCCCGAGCTGAAGAAAGATGCCAGTTCATCTATCATGACAATTCTCGTGGTAAGCGACAAGGCTAGAAAGTGTCCCCGTTGCCTTGTCCTTAACAGCTGCTGATGCAACTGAAATGCAGGACTGTCCTGGTGTTTGAAACTCTCCTGGGAAATCATGCTTTTAGGCCAGTGAGTCGCGCGGGTGGTGGCCATGACTTGAAAGAATGTTTAAGAATAGAAGAACCAAGCCGCCAAATTAGTTTGATTTCGAGACTTCATTATTGGGGCCAGATTGCTTTCATTCACCGTGTCTGTGGCATCGCTCAAGCGAAGTAGCCGACATTTTTGCTGGAAGGTTGCTGAACTAGCTTTTCCTCCTTCTCAAATTGCCATCTACCTTCTCTTGAGCGCTTAAACTGGATGAAGCCAAACGACCAAGTATTCCCTGAATATGCGCTGCGAGCTGCGCTCTGCTCGCTTCGATTCCAAATAGTTTTGGTGTGATGTAAGAGATGCCTGTGTAGAAGCCCTCGTCTTCCAAGCATCTCGCCTCATGATTTTCCTACCACAATCGGTTTATGATATAATCGGTACTTGTTTCGCACTGGGTCTGTACATTTTGGCGGAGTGGGCTGGTACGGTATTCAAGCATCAATATTCGACCACAGGGGAAGCGAGATGTGCACTGGACTTAGTTCCACTAGGCCCACGCATAGTAACACTGACAATGCTATTTCTTCGTCAGTGCATGCCCGGAACATGCTTCCTCGTGCTTACCACGCAAAAGAAGGAAGGGGGAGGAAAGGTTTCTTCAGGTCACATCGAAAGATTGTCTCGTAATTACAGTCTCCGTTTTCTTCAAGTCATGCAAATGACTTGAGGACCCAATTGCAGCAATCAACAAAAATAGCAAGGTGCTTCTGTGGGAAAATGGGATTTCTCTTGTTACGCGTGGCTTGATGTGGCAACTCATCAGTTTTGTGACTTTTGCAGTGATCATTTTGGCTCTGAACAGACAAAGATCAGAGCCCAATTTCTCCTTCTCATCAGCGAGACGTAGCTCCTCCCCTGGAGTCTCCATCGCTTAACTTAAGCTAGCAGAAAATCAGATTGTTCTGAACTTGAAAAGTAGAGGGAGAATGAGAACCGTCACTCCTTTTCAATCCTTGGACTACTAACGAGGAGTGTTTCTTGACCAGAATTGGTGGCGTGGGTTGTAATTTGTGAAAGGAAAGACACAAAAGAGGAATTCGCAACCAAATCCGAAATGAGGAAGACAAGCACTAGCGGAGGTTCTTCTTATCTTGTTCTATTGGTGGTGGATTAAAGGGTGGAAGTGGGTCTTGACAAGGAAAGATGCTGCTTGTGAAAAGGAAAATTTTTGCTTCCTTTTTCCCAATTCTGATTAGTTTTAGGGGTGCCTGAGCAAGTAGAAATACAGTTAGGTTTTGGATGGTGGCCCCACCTGCTGTTTTTTTTGGGTGTCCTTTAGTGTTGTAGTTAATGAATTGATCAATTCGTGTCTTTGAAATACTTGTTAAGTAACAAAATAAAGAAAATTCATAATTATCAGTGCACGATTCTTTTTATAACGATACGTACTTGATATTTTGGAAATAGAAATACTCATAATGAACCCTATTGAGCAAGTGTTCAAGTCACTCACGGAAAGGTATACATCCATCACTGTAATTTCTAGATCTCTTAAAGTTGAGGGCATTAATTGCGGATGGGTTACTAGACAACATCCTTAAATTTGATTGTCGGCGTATTAATAAGATGTCAATAATGACTATATGGAAATTTTTGAGCGGTGATCTCACTAGATAAATAGCCTTAAAATCATTTATGCATATGCAAATCTCCGAATTTTCTGATAATCAAAGTTCAGACAAATTTGTTAGCGATCGTGTTGAAAATTAATGAAATTATTTCGAGTTTTGCAACATAAAGAAAGAATGACTTATGCACGCCAATATTTGTATATTTTGAAAAGCTCTAGGTGTTTTAACATAAATAAAAAAATGCTGAATGCATAGGTTATATCAATCTTCTAGGGCAAGGAAATGAGTGAAAGAATGACGGTATGTGTGACGTTGAGAATGTCGTAATGGGGCGAGTTGCCCTTTTGCGAATGTTCTTTTACGTGGGGGAAATTATTACCAAGTTGATCCCATAATAATAATTATAGTAATAATATAAATAAAAAACACTGACAATTTCGTAATCATTGCAAACAAGAAGAGACAACGGAATAGCACTATGCATACATACAAATATATATAAAATTGTCACAATGCCCTAAAGAAAACATTTTATTGGCCAAGAGAGCCAAAAAGGAAAATTTAAAAAGAAAAGAAAAGGGAAGAAAAGATTGATGTTGCACTCCAAGAGAAATACATCTTGAGGTGATTGGGCAGGCCGTGGTCCCGTCTCCCCATGTTTTTGAACTTCTCAAGAAGAGACGATTTCATATTCAAACCAAACATTGGTGGTGGCTGTGCCCACTTTTGGATCTTCAAAGGTGTTTGAAAAGAGGTGAATGAATTCACACATTTCGGTCCGTTTCGATGTGCGAAGGGAACGCAGTAGACTAGAGGCCATTTATCTCCCGCGTCTCGAATTTTGATATTTAATAGAGTATTTTGTTATCGTACAATTTTTTTTTGAAATGTTATTATTTATACTTCAAATATTGAATACTTTTCAAGAATCGAAAGATATCAACTAGTTCGACCCGTTTTGTAATATTCGATTTGTGTCGAATGCGATCATTCACTATGCCTTTTTAAAAAGGAATATTAGTAGGGCCTCCACCTAATTTGGGGGGTGATGCAGGATCAACCTAGTTTGATGTGTAGGGAGCTTTTTCGATTTGAAAAAAAAGGTACTTGTTTTTTTGTGGGTGTTGGACAAGTCCAATCTGCCATGTTTGTTTAGTTGAAATTCCACAAAACGCAAGCTCGAACATAGCTCATCATCGACCGTGCACCACCTCCCATCGTGCTCATTCTCTTTTAAATTTTGATTAATCAATCCCGTCGTCCATCCACGCCCATTCATTTGATGAATACAACGTCCTGTGGGGCTTTGCCAACCCCTCTCCCTTGATTTGTTTTACGAGTGAAAAGGACACGGGGAAGACATCCGGCCTAACGATCTCTCTGTTTGGACGTCACGTCTAATGAAGCTACTTCGCATCGCACGAGATTCTAAAATTCAAGATATCTGTCTCTCCATATGAGACACGCCATAATTAGGCAACACGACATAAACTGTTCAGAGAATCATCTGTGATGTCGATCGAACTCGTGATCTAATTGGAAAGCATGCTATTCCTATTAAACTTGGTTGCATTTGATTTTACCAATCGACCGGCGGCCAGAAATTCTCTCTCTTCTAGTCCCAGTCGTGAAAACTTGTGTTTGCCACCGGAGGGGTGAAACACGTGTTCGCTCGTCTCGAGCGATCCCACCCCTCTCGTCCTACAATCCACACGGTGTCTCCCAATCATTTCCCACCACGCTCGATTCCGGACGCCTGCTGCGAAGCAAATCCAAAGGCAGGAAAAGGGAGAGAGAGAGCATTCGAGGACAAACGATGACCGACATGTCAAGAAGCAGCAACTGGCCTCACATCCCCTAGAACAAAAAAAGAAAGAAGAGAACAAGACAGGAAGGGGGGGTCGATGAGACCCACGTGGAAGAGGACCCTTGCCGACACTTCATTTCCTTTATAAAGGGCCCCCCATTATTGCAGAGATTAAGAGCTTAAAGGAGTCGACTTTTTCATTTTCATCCCTCCTAATCTTTAAATTCGAAAGGCGATGCGGATTTGAACTCCGAAAGAGTCGTTTTGAGAAGGGTCAAAGCCCGCTCTCTCTCTCTCTCTCTCTCTTCCCCATCACCACCCACCCCAGGCAGGCCATCTCGGTTGAAGTTTGCCGACAGGGTCTGGGATCGCAAATGGTGGGGAGGGACCCGGAAAAGGAGGCGGCCCGGAAGGAAGGGGAGTAATAAAAAGAGACGAACTTGACCGCGAATTTTACTGAGTGGGAGTCGAGCCCGACACGTATCGCGGGGTTCGCTGCAACTGTATTTGTACGTACGCGAATGAAGGGGTTTTAATGGTAAGGTGGGAGGAGGAGGAGTCAAGTCGTGTAGTGGGGATTGAAAATCAGCAGCTCCTAAATTACGAAAGAGAGAGAAGAAGAGTGACGTGTCGGTGCAGAAAATGATGTTGTGATAGAAGGAGAGAGAGAGAGAGAGAGCAGCTGTTATAAGGTTGCGCGACCTCAAAATCTTAAAAGCCGGTCCCAACAACACACCCACACATTTTTACTCTCTCTCTCTCTCTCTCTCTCTCTCTCTCTGCTATACGTAAGGTACAGAAGAAAAAAAAGCGTTCTTTCGTGGGTTCTTTTCAAATCTTGCCGATCTTTGGAGGGGGAGTTGGGGGGGAGTGAGAGAGGGAGAGAGAGAGAGAGAAAGAAGAAGGAGGAGGCGGTCTGGCCGGGTTAAAGACCATAGCGGTGAGAATCGCCGGCGGCGGTGGTGGCGGAGGAGGAGGAGGAGGGAGGAGGAGGAAGAAGATCAGGAGATCGGCGAAGAAGAAGGTGAGGAAAGTTGGGGACAAGTTGATGGAGTTGTGGCGCAAGATGATCTTTCCCGTCCGACGAGTCTGGTTCTCCGTCTCCGCTCGCCTCAAAGCCCGCAACCACGGTCCGTCCCATCTCTCTCTCTCTCTCTCTCTCTCTCTCTCTTCCTCCCGTGTTGTTCTCTGTGTGTCTCTGTGTTTGTGTGTGTGAGAGAGAGAGGCTTACAAGAAAAAAAGAAGAAAGACACGAAAACGATCCCCGAAAATTATCCATGCCTGAGAAAAACTTCACCTGCCCTCTTCAAATTCAGCCCTTTCTTCAATGTGTGTTGATTTACGCCATGGTTTAACCATCAGATTGCCACCACACGGTTTGCGGATGATGGAAATCTGCAGAGTCGAAGTTCTTAATCCTCCTTGGGCGAGGAGGATGCCGATTTCTGTTTCTGGCTTTTAAGCACATCTACACACATCCATACGTACGTACGTACGTACGCATATGAACATGAAGCACCCAACGATTTCCAGCCCAGAGCGTTCGGAAAATCATTAGTTCGAGGATGGGTTGAGATAGAGAATCTTTCGTTAGAATTTTCAATTTCTTGAGGGATGGAAAACGTAACCCATCTTCCAGTTTTCTAATTATCTGCTCGGATGGATTGAAGTTTCGAGCTTTATCATCAGAGACCGTAATTCCATCCACCGACCGACCGACCGACGCACATTTCTTTTTCGATCCGGAATATGCCGAGGCCACCACCCCCCCTTCACCATATTCCATCTTATCTCTCACCTTTCGTGCTCTGTCTTCTTTCTTTCGTCTTCACTCAAAGATTTTCCCTTTTTCTTTTCTTTGGGGGGCAGAGTCGCTCGAATCTTGCTATTTTTCTAGGCGCCCTGAGAAACTATAGTCAAGTGCAAAAGAAGAAGCAAAGAACCATGTCCCTTCGGTTCAAGTGAGGATGAAGCTATGTACCGTACTGTGTTCGCTTTGGTGATTCTTGCACATCCTCCCCTTCCTCTGGAAAGATTCCAGTTCTCGTCACTTGAGAATCCTCAGGATTTTTCCATGATGGTGGGGGGAGGGGGGCGATAGGCGACCGCCAATCGTGCCCGTTCCCGCACCGAAAGGGCGGCGATTAGGATCAGCGGTGACATCATTTTACGCCGCACCTTTTGGCACTGGCATTAATTTTAGGTGCATCTCTTATGACCAAGATCAAAGCACCATACATTCACCTAACTTTACAGATGTAAAAACTTCAAAACACGGGTCGTCCTTGTCCTCAGCCTTGCCTTTTCATGTCAGGACCACTGTCTGTTTTACTTGCGGTGCAATTTGGTTTTTTGAGCTTCCCACGTTCAATTAAAACTCCCAGGGATTTTAACGGCTTGAGGCATTAGGATCACAAGAGAAGAATGTAACTCTTTTTGGCTGATGCAGGTGCTGGACATATGAAGCTCGAGGATGATGTACAGACCTGCGAATACCAGGATGTGCAGGTGATGTGGGAGATGCTGAAGAGGTCAGAATCGGAGCTGATGGCCAACCATCCCAAGCGCAAGGCGCACCGACCTTTCTGGAGGGTCCTCGTGTGGTCAAACCACAGCACGCCTGCATCCCTAGCCACTGCCGACCATGCTTGATAAGAGAAACTCTAAATGGGCGCGTGCCGCCCCGGGATTCAGTGACTCCCTAGTAATACTATCCTGCAACTATTAAAAAGAAGAAAAGAAGAAAATTTGCCGCATAAATTCGGGTGACCATTGCAGTAGCATGGTGTAGAGAGCTATTGCAAGCGTGTCGAGAAGAACCGAGTGAACTACAGACGATGTAATCGAATACAGCAGGTCTTTTTACTGTTGCGTGAAAATAGCGACGCCAAACGACCAAGTCATGTAAATACGTTTTTCCTTTTGTCACATGCCCTATTGCAGAAGATGATGCGACTTCCCACCTTAAAGGGTTTTGCACGTTCTGCCTAATGATGCCTGTCTGCTGCAAAAAGTCTCGTACTGCACGAGAAGCAACTGATGTTTGATGGGCTATATGCCGGACTATAGGCAAAGAAGCAAAAATAGTGTGATTGCTCTTAAAAGGGGATGGTGAAAGCAAAGTCAATTTTTGAAACAAGATGATCTGTGCTTATACATATGAAGACCATCTATCGTACATAGGCCCAGTCATTGTTGCAAGTTCTGGTCTATTGGCCGGAGAAGCAGACTCCAAATCTCGCATAAGCCCAAAAAGAAACGATGGTACAGTTCTTGCTAGCTGGGGAAAATCCATTACCAAATCTTACTGTTCTTAATATGATAGCCAGAGCAACGAGCGTTTTTAGCAGAAGGGTAGATATACTTTCTACGGCTCGACATGACTATAATTCACAGATAACAGGGGATAGACTCTAGACGGTCTTTCAAACACAGGAAATCCATGTCCTGCTGCGCTACCAACTTTTTCTCCGTCGAAGATTACTGCTTTGTCAACACATTATAGGAGGGGAGAGAGTAGTATGCAGTTCAATATTATTGTATGTAGTGACAAATGCAAGAACAGAGAAACCAGAGAAGTTGCTTTGAGTGTTGACTGAAGTGACAACCTAGCAAGAGCATCAAAAGCTCCATGAATGACAAGGCTAATGAGCAACCTGAGAGTGCGTTGTAGATGAATGAAACATAGTCAATGGTTCAATGATTTTAAAAATCATATTAATATTCTAGAGAGAGAGAGAGAGAGAGAGAATCAATCCTGACCCTCACCTGCGGTTTCCACAAATTCTTGCCTAGAAATGGTTCATGCATTACCAGACGTTCGCTCTTCATGCACTCTGCTAAGCCTTCTTAGCAGATAAAAGAGTAGACATTCAAAAGAAAAGACTGCACAGATCATCAGTATAGGGAAAAAAACTGAGAGAAATGACACCATAATTTGTTACCACGGAGTGAATCTGTAATAATCATTGTTTTGAACTTCGGATCACCATTTTACCATTTCTTCTCCAGAGACAAGCATGTGCCATAGACAATAAAAGAGTATAAGCTACTTGTTGGAAACTGGATCAGAAATCCTTATTCTGGTAACTACCACCATGTAAGTCGTCTCAATCACACCGTGACAGTACCCTGGTGTAGTCATCTCAGCACCCTTTTCGCTGTCATTTATGTTCTTATATCAGCAGAACCAGGGACAAACAAGGGAAATGACGCTTATGGCCAACAGTGACATTTTGTCATTGCAGTTTCTTATCCAGAAAAGAGACGTGAGCAAAGATTCGATTTCAAGAAGAACAGGATAGTATTGGACCAGAAACACATTCAAAACCGCAATGGTCTAATAACTTTCATTAAGCTTAATTAGCTCCAAAAGCTGCTTGTCTCCTGTCTTCTCAGAACATGTGCCTCGAGACAAACGCAATCTTAGTACAAAAAACACAAGGCATGTTCCTCGTCAAGTGCAGAGAATAATGCTCCTCGATTTTGATGCAATTTCACTGTCACACCTGAACTAAAGGATGGCCAGAAGAGTTGATAAAATGCTTTGAATTGCTCTTTCATAGAAGTGCTGAGTTCCTTTTTTTCCATAATAGTACGAGTGCTTAAGTGCTTGGAGAGGGAAAGAAAGAGTACGGCAAGCTGAGTTAGCCCAGAATGAGCTCAACTCTCCCTTAAAAAACTGAACGCTTAATTGCCAATTACTTAGATGATCCCCAACTGGCATATAAGCATAACAAAATTAACCTCTGTTACAATTAGAAGAAATTCAGAGTTGTAAATACACAAGTAAATATGAACTTCAGCATCACTGGATTTTATCATCCTATTAGACTGAACAAGTTACTAGTACAAAACTGCTTGAAAACTTCCTCTAAGCTGTAAGTTACAAATCAAACCTGCAAATTAATTCTAACGATACAAGAGGGCAGACAGAGATAAATACTCCTATTTCTTCCTCCTCTTCCAAACAGTTGCTTGGCTCTTGGCAGCAAGAATATAAATTGAAGGAAATCTCTCAATCTCAAACCTTCATAATCTTTTAGAAGCAAAATAGAGATTTATCCTGAGGGCAAGAGACTACACAAAATAATTCACGATATGTATTTTATTTGAGCTGGTTGTCAAACATACTGGAGTCTTTCTGCCACTTTTGAAAAGCCAAAAACGGGTGATGTTTGAGTTAAATTCAGATACTTCAGCCCTCTAATGCACGTGCGCATATTTTCTCTAGCAGCAATGGCCAGTCTTCCCCAAGCTGCTGAGGCTTTAGCTCCATAGAAACCTTGAAGTCCAACATCGATATGACAAATGGGGGTTTTCCTTCCTCCCTAAATTCTAAAGGCCTACCACCATTTTGTAGCCAAAATCGATCACTTGGCAAGACAACTTTATCTTTCGGAAAGCTGTTCATGTGGAGACTGCTTTTTCTCAACTGACCCCAACATCTCGTTTTCATCACCTTAATGCAAGACCGGATAAGCTCCTTTAAGTAAGCATCCAATCCATTATTCAGTAGACTCGCACAGTCCATTGACACCCCTTCAAGACCCTGAGCTGAAGCGACCTGCTGCATGCGATCTCTCAATGTCCTGGTATCTAGCAGCCCACCTTCATTATGAAAGCTTGAACATCTAATATTGCTCGTGACTGCTAAGGCTCTCTGGGCACCACCTGCCGTAGCAGTGGAGAGTGAGATTCCCAGAGGAGCTTGGACTTGATGTCTATTGCATACTTCTTTTGCATAATTAGAAACTGTTAGCTTACTCTGGTCCTGGGTTCTTGCGCAGACTAAACCACTTGTTGGTGTATTCGTGATTGGCAGTCTAGTGTCTTTCTCTGCTTCTTGATGATGCTGCACCGGCTTCAGTAGAGCCAGACAAGTAGGATTCTGATCTTCCAAACTGACTTGAGGATTCTCAGTTGTTGGAAGACAAGGGGTGAAATTTACTATCCCGCTCAGGCCCTCAGAGATACCCTTTGGCGATCGTTGCGGTGGAAAAGGAGTAAAATCCCCATTCTGCAGGAGGATGGCCCCACCATCAGTACCCAAGAGATCTCTATCATTATTTAGCAATGGTGGAGGGACTTTTCCATGAGCATTTTTCAAAACTGCGAGTATGAGCTGATTATGGAGTCTAATATTATCTTTCCCAAGCAGCTTCCAACAAAGCTTATCGAACTCAGCCTTGCTCAGCTTCAAACTCAACAATCTGTTCAAATAGCGAAAATACTGCTCCGATCTCTCTGGCCCGATTCTCTTGACTATCTGTGCTTTCAACTCGCTTAGGTTCACACGCAAGGGCCGACTCGGTGGTTGCATTTTCAGTAAAGAAAACCAGGCATCACACGTGCTCAAGTAACCCAACTCGACTCCCCCCAGCATAAACAAAAGCCCAAACTAAGCTAGGGTTTCGACTCGGCACGTGCAAAATCACATTTTGCAAGAGCCAGAGAGGTAAAACCAATCTACGGAACTACGACCGAGATTCAAAACGCGGACCGCCACGCATCTCCAAGCAAGAAGAATTTGATCCCGGGCACACACAGTCTCCCTCCAAATTTCAGTTCCATCAAATTCGAACTCCACCAATAACACTCACTGACCAAGCAATTTTCTACTTTTTTTTCCCCCTCAATTCTAGCAAACTCAAGCAACTAAACAACACCCAAGGCAACTCTTGCGAGAGCTCAGTACCTTGGAATTCAGGAGGCCAAGATGATCGCTACACTCTCTCTCCTCGACAAAGGACACTCACCTCGGGGAAAAAGCTCGAGCAAGCTCGACCCAGTCACCGCGTCACCACAGCTAAAAGGCAAACAGCGGACATCGCAGCGACTCGCGGGGGCGGAAACTTGGGCTTCCTTCAGGCACTAGGAGGTGAAAGAATTGGAGGTCGGACCCGTCCGGAGCTCCGGCGACGGAGAGGGAATCCGTGGAGACAGAGAGAATCCCTCGCCGGTGCTGCTGCTGCTGCTGGTCCTCCTCTTCTTCTTTTCGCAGGCATGGAGGTCCCTTCCCAGTCTCTGCCGTCAAGGTGCATTGGCTTCGCTGGCGTGTGGGTTTCTCTGCGAATTCCCGAGCTTTGACCTTCGAATCATTGCTCCCCGCACACCACCCCCACCTCCCCCTTCTCTCTCTCTCTCTCTCTCTCTCTCTCTCTCAGAGAGTCTGCACAGAGAAAATGGTGGGGGAGCCTGGTTTTTTTAATTTTTTTTCTTTTTCAAGTTTTTTTGGGGGGTTTTGGAAACTTCTAATTCCTTTGGAGGAACACCTCACGCGCTCATGCTCACGTGCGGAAATGTAGGGAGGTCTTCGGTTCGGGCGGGAGTTGGGCCGCACGTGAGGAGACAGCGCGTGGCCCATCTCGTCCTCGCGAGTGCGTGTGTGAACGCTCGACTCGGCCACCCGAAGAAATTCGACCAATTTTTTTTTTTGGTTGCCAAAAAGCGTTCCCACGTCTGAAAAACATTTTTGCCCTTTTCGGCGGTTTAAAAAAGACAGGTTTTTTTTTCCCAGGTGGAAAGCATCCAGGAAAATGGCTGCCGCCGTTCAAACTTTGAGAATACCCACCGCGGTCGGAGTCTAATTCGGCGGCATGTGCTGTCATGGACGGGCTGCCGCGGCCGGGCCTGTGCTAATCTGAAGGAGCCAGACCATGGGGATATCTCTTGAAATGTCGCCAGGACGATCGATGGACAGCCCTAAGTAAGTAGCTTGTAGAGATCCTATCCCTCCCCCCCAAACTCACTGACTGCAGCTATAAACACATCACGAAGGCGTCGAATCAATCTTGAATATCGAATTTAAGGTAAGTCTATAGTTGTCTATAATAACCCGTTGTTCAGGCTTTCACCACCCCCACCCCCTCGGTACCGCCATGTCGGTCCACTTGACCATGGAGTGGCCAACTCGGGTCTAGAGGCTAGAGGCGGTCGGCAGCACACAGTCATTTAAGCTACATCGTCTTAGTTGTCGTGGCCAGACCAACTCGAGCAAAGGTGTGACTCTTAAGGAGTTATCCAATAACTAATCAGAAGGGTCTTCAAATTATACTCCGCAAGCAGTCAAATGCTGAAACGATGCACATGTGGAGAGTCGAGCTCTCAATTAAGTAGTTCACCTGTCGACAGTATTTTCACATTTAAACTTAGATAATTTCCAACTTCTCCGGTCACTTGAAATTATCATCCGCCTCTGAGACATAAGAAAACAACTATGGATGCTGAAATGCCGACCTAGGAAGAGAAGGATGCCGCTCGGCACAAATTGTCAATGTAATTTGTGTTACCAGCACTTAGACCATTGAATCAAATTAGTAAGTTTGAGTTTTCCAATTTTTCCAATGCTCGGCCTCTGTACCATAAGTTGCACAAAAAGCCACAAGGACCTGCCGAGGCGATGAGAACATTTAACTATCTCAAAGATACCGACACCACCACCAGCCAAAAAGATTCAACGTCAAATAACAGCATTATATACAATCTCAAGGCTATTCAGCAGGATAAGCCCCAAAGAAAGGCAGCTACAAAGGTCATCCCCTCACGCCTTTCCTGTTCTAAATAAATAAAAGAAAAGGAATTTGCCTGAGCATGACCATCTCAGATGCCATTGATACTGAAATGGATGCATGCGCACATCAACTCTGAATCGTAGGATAATCATCCAAGTCACGGTTGAAGACTTATTTACAGTTTCGAAGTGGCTTTGTCAAGCCACAAATATTATGGTAACACCAACACATGAAAAAATTGTTCATGAAACAGGCTATAACATAAAATATATCAGGCGAAGGAACAATATCACTGCTAGGGTGTGCCTGCACAATGCCAAAGAACAGAAAGGAGTTCATTGTGAACAGAGGCAAGATGTGCAAAAGGAAGAGTACAATCAGCTTTGGGAAGGAAAAGGAAAAAGGAAACAAAAAAGTAGCAGCCAGGACTTTCTCATATTGTTTTTCCCCTCCAGAAAGAAAACCTAGAAATTTACATAATTAAACCAAGCCCAGTAATGCTGCGTCTTCCATTCTTTAGGAATCAAAGAAAAGGGTGCTTCAATGATATATGAACAGTTTGAACGATGACTTGCCCTCAGAAAAACACTGGCATTAATTCGCCATAAGCACCAATTCAGAATGTAGAGAGTACCTGCAACAATCCATTTAAAGTTGTCAAACTGGAAAATGTATGATATCATGAAGTGATTCTGCATGTGCACATGTTTGCAGTTAATTTATAGTATACTCACATGCCACTAATAATTTGTAAATGACCAAATGGCACCACATTTGCTAGGACAGAAAAACACAAAAGCCTTTCTTAGCATATTGTTTTTAAAAGGTATATTAGTTCAGCACAAAAATTCAAGCAACAACAAAGTATATCTGATTTCTATTGGTCTTTTCCAAGAGATACCTGTGCAAGAGACATGACACAATGATCAGCCTTTTAACCAGATTGCAGTGCTCTTTGTGGGTCAAGTTGGCCACTACAGTAACTGGATGGAACAGCGGAAAGTTCCAGTTTTCCTTTCCACTCCTCACCAGGTTTCAATGTGATGGGCTTCTCAATACAGGCAGCCTCGACACACAACATATGCTTATACTCATCATCCCCAAAATCTGGTATGGCTTTTGCTCTCTTATCCCAGGGGTTCCATACCACTGGAAAGAAAATTATGCATGTAAATACTGGATTGAAATGCATCTTAGAATACATGAGGTAAAAGCCAAATACAATAGAACTTAAACAATCAATTACCAAACATTAGCAGCAAAGAAGTTTCTGAAGGTTAAACAATTACCATTCTGCATCTGCTCCTATCAACCTGCCTTATCACAGAAACACTAGTTTGACATTGGCTTAAAATTTCCAAAGATTTCTGACCAAGCCAGACATATGCTCAATCACATCCAATTCTGATTCCCAAAAAGCCATGGAAAAACCCCGAGAGTGACAGATTGCCTTCACAGAATTATAATGAGCTTCTAGAAGAACAGTCACATTAAAGCTCTCCAACCAAGAAAACGGAAAAATGTCAACCTGAAGTCTCAACAAGATATATACTAAAGGCAAACCTCCTGAGATGAAATGTAGAAGCTACGCCTTATTGAGAAAAAATTGCAAACATTAAACTGTCACAAATTGAAAACACACTGGTGATCAAAGAGCAATAATAGAAGTCTGTTCACTTAGTGTGCTAATATAGGTAGTTGCACATTTCACCACAGGCAGCAGCTATGTTCTTTTGCATCTTTTCTATTCCAAGCAAATTATACGACTGAGATTTGCCAATTGAAGGGAATGAGGTGAAGTTTGAAAAGCGTTTCTTGCCTTATAGATTTTCCAGAAATACATATAACAATTAGGGCATCCTGGCAGAAAACCTCCCCCACCCCACAAAAAGGAATCTGAATTTGATATCAAATATTGTACTAAATAAATTTCTGGGGTAGAAGCTACTTGTGCTCTGTACATAATTTCCCTAATTGCTACTCAAATCAGATGATGCTGGTCCCCCTTGTACATAGACCACAATTAGTGTAAATCACCAACCAAATTGGTTGGGCATATGGTCAAAAACCATTTGTGTCCTCTAGTACCATAACCTATAGGCTGATGCCAATACTGGCAAGGAATTGAACTAAGCAGTACTACCAGCTCAAAACTGGCCCCCTTTGTTGACAATCAAAACTGCAGACAATGTTAAATTACATCAATGCATTCTAACAACCTAGCAGGCAATTATTCGCAAAAAAACAGCAAGAACT
The DNA here is from genome assembly GCA_014182895.1 of Angophora floribunda. Classification (NCBI taxonomy): domain Eukaryota; kingdom Viridiplantae; phylum Streptophyta; class Magnoliopsida; order Myrtales; family Myrtaceae; genus Angophora; species Angophora floribunda. Next base: position 20,621,404 of record CM024710.1, read on the forward strand.
GTTATTTAAGTAGATATGGAGTAGTTTGTGAACTTAGTCAGGCTCAGAATCTAGTGATCCGTAAGAGAAACTGATTTGCACAGGCATCTATGCTGTAAAATGTCTGCAGGAATGCTCAGATGTAGATACAAAATTCATGAGCCGATAGCTCCTCCATGCAGCAACATGGCATCTCGAACCTCACATATCTAATTTTTTTTTTTTTTGGAAATATCTAGATTGCCCAGCATCAAAAATTAGGAAAGCCAGAATCCCGTTGACATGTCATAGTGGGTAGACTTACCAGCATCTGGAAGTCCATCTTTCCGCAAGACAACTGTTCTCTTTCGTTCATGGTCCAAAATAGCGATCTTTGTTGGAGTGCTGAGATACACCCTGTCAATCTGTAAGAGTCGAATAAGGCAACAAGAGAATACCTATAATTATGTATAGATCAAGGAATGGCAACTCTAACTTCAACAACATATACAGGAGAACAAACACTAACTTCTGATTCAAATGTTATCGCATCCCCTTGTTCTGTGAACCGCTCCCTGTTCTTCAGGTTATCCAGATAGTCCAGTGTCTCTAATCCCTCAACACGCACTTCACTAATCCATAGAGATTAGTCCATTAAGACGTATAACAAAAGAATAGAAGCAGGGAGCAAGCATTACTCAAATTACGCAAAGGAACCATCCTGGAATAAAGTAGCCAAAACAGATATGAAGATAGTGAGAAGTAACACAGGCAACATGATCATCTGCCCATGGCAACATTTGAAAAACTATAAACAACATATAAACTCTCCAATTACTTCAGATCTTATTAGATGACCAAACAGTTTGGCCAATAAGTATAAATGACTAGGATAAGAGTTGGTCCACAATTATAAGCAGAATAAGTATTTTTCGGATCATAAAGCAATCTGGAGACTCTGGACCTACCATTCAACCGATACAGCTGTAGCATTTAAATAGTCTGTTGACAAGGTCAGTCAAATATATGAGCAAAAGCAAAGATAAAAGAATGATTGAGAGCTCACTTCAAGACCTAGGTTTTTAAATATACTTCACAACTCCCAACCACCAATAAAGCTTTCTCTCGAAAAAAGTTTTATTCATCTAAACACTTCATGAAATTAAAGCTCTAGAAATGACTAGTCAAATCATGATTGCAAATGCTGACAAACATTAAATCACAGAAAGTTCATTAAGAAAAGTTCATTATTTGTTTTATCTAAATCCAAATTTGAATCCTAGAAAGGGCAAATCAGGAACTCAGAGGTCAGTCCCAGGAACAGATATGATTAGAGAAACTTTGCAACAACAACCACAATAACAACAATCCTATTCGTACAAAGCATAGTCAATGTCTTGAAACATTTTCATAAAGTTCCTCATTTCAACAGGTAGTTCAAACTAGAGGAAACATAAAATGTACTCGTGCAAAACCTGATGTCAGTAACAGCAAAATAGGTGTGGTACGCAAATGTGAATGAGAATGGCTTCCCATCGGTGTTCATATTTCGAATGCGAGAAGTTAACATCAGATCTCCTCCAGGTCCCAAAGTTATCCTCAGACGATACTCATACCTACAACCAACATAGAGAATAAATCAATGCACAAATCTGCCAAGAGAACAGCATTTATCTAAGCAACCAACCAAATTTTCATGGGTAACTCTATAGCAAAGTTGTCGTTTTACCACAATCAATTCATTCAACTTTTACATAGGAATGATGAAGTCATGTGTCAAGATAACATGTGGTGAATTCCAAAATCGTGTCTCTTTTTCCAATGCACAAATGCTGCATCTAATTGACAAGATATGCTCTATGAGATTTATGCACCTGTGGGGCCAGATCTTGACATCTTCTTCCGAGTGCATTAGGATAAGATCAACGAATGCCTTGTTGGAGCTATTTGTAGTAAAAGCTGGAGGATCATCATCAATGCGCCAAAACCTATTCCTTGCAAATCCATGTGATTCGAGAGGGCCGAGATTTGAGAACTGAATATTTAGGGCCATCTTTTAGAGATTATGCAGTTTGGAGGAGTCAAGCCAAAATTGCTCAAAGAGGAAGAGTACATACTTGAGGAAAACAGATAGGAATACCTCCGCGGATTGCCCTTGGGGGATTAAAACTAGCCTGTACAAAAAACATACAGCCAAGGCTACTGTAAATGGTCTATTCAAACTGCAAAACAAAGATATTTGAAGAGGTACATTTTACTAATTCCTGCTTTCCTTTTCAAAAGATAATTGAGGAGTTAGACACAAGGGGTGAATAACTATGAGATGCATGCATATTTTTGCTAAGTCAGGCAAAAAAAAAATAAAGAAAAAAAGGGAAAAAATTACACTAATCCCTCCTGAACTTTTCAGGATATTGCATGTTCACCCCTGAACTTTTGACTGTTACACAACCCCCCCCCCTTTCAATTTTGTTACAGCTATCAACCTCCCTTCTTCTTTTCCGATTGTACATGCCTAACATGTGGTTATTCAAGGGTAAAATTGTAATTCTTCTTGGTTTTCTAGTCTTTTACTCCCAGCTGTTTAAGAAATTACAAATAAAACACATATCAATTGAAAAAAAGAAAGAGATGATCTTTACAAAATCATTAGCACAAAAATTAATAGTAACAATAACAAATTTGCTTTCATATTATTTTATCTATGATTATAATTTTTTATATTTATTTTAACAGTATATTTCTTGTTTATGAAACTGCCACCACCCCCAGCAAAGTTGGTGTTTCCCGCCTTAGTCACCACAGTGGTCCTATTCATCTTTGTCGTGTAAATTATTTCTCTCTAATTGAGAGATGATTTGATTTTATAGTACTTTACAAATTTCATTAATTAGTCTTTTTTTTATAGTTTTTTCATTTCCATAATCTATGTTTATAATGCAGAAACTTGCAAGGGTACATAACTATGCAATGCTGACGGCCATGGTCCTTTTAAATGGCTAATCGATGGAGGATATATGAAAAATAAAGTACCAAATTAACAGATTTCAATGATAGTATTAAATGTTTGAGATAACTTCAAGAACTTTTTGATATGAAGTTTAACCACATTATTTTTATTATTAGCATTATTATTATTGTTGTTGTTGTTGCCATCTCCATCAGCCCACTAGCCATTAAGCCCTAATATCTTTTGATAGTCATTACATTCTTTTCTGATTTTTTGTATATAATGTATTAATTTAGATTTGTCATGCAATTGGAGGCAAAAGAGTGATTTGACTAAGAAAATCAAGAAGACTTACAATTTTGCCCTTGAAAAATCACATGTTAGGCACATGCAAAGAGAAAAATAGACAGAGGACTGACAGTAGCAACAAAATAAAGTGAGGGGGATTTGTGTGGCAGTCAAAAGTTCAGGGGTAAGCGCACAATATCCAGAAAGTTCAGGAGGGTTTTGATAATTTCCCCTAAAAGAATAGCAACAGGATGCATACAATTTAGAGATGCAAAAAAAGGTGAAGAAGGAGTAGAAAATAATTTTGGGGAACGTCATTGAAAACAAAACAATAGCTCCACCTGCCTCTCTACCTCCACCAAGAATTCAACATAGTTTCAGTGGGATGATCATAAAAGTTAAGCCCACCATCTATGCAAGTCAGTAAGCAATAAAAATCTCATAACCAGCAATAGAAAGGCATGGCAGCTTCTGGACGGCAATTAAAGGAACAGTTGAACTCAAATGAACTCACAGATAAGCGTGACCTCTTTTTGTAAGAAGATTGTCTTAATGACAGACTGATTGTTCTGGCATTACTAAAGCATATCTAAAGTACAGGGGTTACTCCCAGCAGAATGTTAGCCTTATATAACAGACTAGAGCAGAGCTCAAATACCTCAGTAAGACTGAAAAAAGAATCGAGAAACGCAAGGAGTTGGTGGGCGAGAAAGGTCGAGTACAGTTTAGTCTCTTAGTTGAAAAAGAGCAAAAAACAAGAGCATTATGTAAAAGTTAATCCAGTGACATGAAAGAATGCACAAACATCTTTATGGATGGGAAGCAATATGTAAAATCTGAATAAGCAGACTACATGACAAGATTTGTAGACAAAGCATGACAGACATTGGAACCCTAGTCTACCATTCTCTTCTCTCCGTGGCCCTCCTTTTCAAATTCCAACAAATCAAATGATGCAACCAAGATGGGCATTCTTCAGCGAGACCTACAAGAACAACCAACTACGGAGCACCTCCCCAGTCGATTCCAAGGATGTCATGGACTATTACAGAGAACTTTTAGGCGATATATAAGGTTCAACAATCCAGAGAAAAAGATGCAAAGAAGCAGGGCACCTTGCTACTCAGGAAAAGCAATTCTTCCCCATGTTCATTCTTCCAAGACGTTACATGGCCGCCATAAAGGTACACCTGTTTCAAACACCAATATCCCAAGAAATATCAATTCAACGAGTACACTTCAAGGCGAAAACAGTCGTCAAGGCCGATAAAAGCCGAATTACTAAACAAGGGAATCGCCACGCCTCAGACGCGCGTGGGAAATCAAATCCCATAACACGACGACCGAGGGGATCGTCAGAAAAAAAAAAGAAACAGGCGGAATCACGACACTAACACACAGCAATCTACAGAATGGAGACAACAAACGCACGAATCAGCACGGCATCCTCTCGAAATGCCCCGCTCAACCGACCAATCCCCATCACAGCGTCCGAATCCGACGCTCGTTGCACTCGATCTAACCCCCTCCCGACACTCCACCGACACTCCGGCGCTCAAAAGGCAAACGATCAATCCCGACGGAAAAGAGCAGAAAGGGAGCACGACCGAAGCCACTCCGAAACGGAAAAACCGACAGGCGCAGAAACAATGAGAGGGGGAGGGGGGGGGCGAATCGATCCGATACCTCGGCGGAACAGCCGCGGACTTCTCTGAGGACGACCTTCTCGAGGCCATTGATGCCCTTGCACCGCTCGACGTACACGAGCTCCCTGTCGGCCCTGGACATCCCTCCCTCTCTCTCTCTCTCTCTCTCTCTCTCTCTCTCGTCGGCGGCGAAGATTTCGAATCTCGGGGGATCGCCTGCGAGAGCGAGCGAGCGCGTCTCTCTCCGCCCGTGTCGTGTCTAGATGCCGACACAGAAAGAGAGAGAGAGAGAGAACAGAGGAGAGAGAAGGAGTTGGGAGAGTGCGTGAATGAATGAATTATATTTGGTGAGGAGGGGAAGGGAGGGGGAGGAGATTCAGGTGGCTTTCATAATGCAAAAGGCCTTGGCCTTTCTCCTTCTCCTTCTTCTTTTTTATCTTCTCCTTCCCTTTTTTATACTTTGGCAGTATTCATGCCTCTTTTTCGCTTGGGAGAAGGATGCTTCCCTTTTTTTAAGGTTGTTCTTTTTCCCGTTTGTTCACACTCTTCATTGTCCCCCGTTCCCTTTCCTTTCCTGTTTGTTTTCCATCGGGAGAGCGTGGATCACCTTATCCAAAAATTTATAAATTAATTTTCATTGTGATCGATTGGACGTTATATTAAATTCCTCGTCTCGATATCTTTTTCGCGCAAAAACAGGCAACATCTATCTGGCTCTTAGCCCGAGTCACCACCCTCTTGCGCGTCCCGTCATGAGAGCCTCGAGGTTTGATCGTTAGGGCCATTTGATTCGAGTCCCGCTAACATCGCTCGAGGAATAATCCGGTGTCACCGAATCAGCAAGGTACCCCTCGTTGTGTCGCCCCACCGATGCGGGGCCGGATTTCATTTTACGTAATGGCCTTTGGTTTGCTGATTTTGTTGACCAAGACGCACGATGTCGCTGTCGAGTTCTAGGACCGAATGGGATTTCACGATCTACGAATGGTTAGGACAGGTCGTCCAACGGTCAACGCACAGGGATTTGGTGGGAGTCGCCCAGTTTTCTTGAAGCTGACCCTTTCAGAGCGCAGATTGGAGAGCCAGCAATTAATCAAAGACCCCTTTTCGTCGCTTCTTTGTTCATCGACATTCGAATGCCTAAGAAATGGGCAGAACAAAACTCCAAAAATGCGCTGCCGACGGCAATTTAAGAGACGTTCCATTCGTTCGTAAGGGACTTTCTCTTCCATACACCTTTGCCAGCATCAGTCCAAAAAATGGTAATAATCCGTGTACGTTCACTCCGGAAAACGATGTCCGACGGGATAGACCCCATCTCGCATTCGAGGCGATAGGGTTTGAGGTTAACGAAAGCAGAGATAAGCAGCAGTGCTATTCCTGGCTCACGGCACATCGACAAAATCCAACCAATTTGTTACAGAAAGAAGCTCGTTGACATATTTTATAAGCCACTTCATAAATTCGGCACAGGTTGGTACATCTCTGCCCAAATTGAGGATAAGGGAGGCTCAAGTATCCTTGACAACCTAGCCAGTGTTTCTCATGTACAAGAGATGTTACACACCTTAATCCTACTGAGCCAAAAAGTGTCTCAAAAGCCCTTATTCATAATGTTAATTACTGGGCCGAGGGCCGAAAGCTCTTTACATGTTCCGCCAGTCAATGAGGAGATAGAAAAGGCTTATTTACAAAGAAAACACTTATAGCTAGTAATCCAATAAATTTACTGATCCGCGTAAACCTATTTTCTGAAATAAATTATCTTACAGGTCAGCTGCAAGCATCGATTAGTCATATAATTTCTACATCCCTACGTACATACATCCCATCATCTTCTGCAAACTGGAGTCATTGCTGAGCAAAAAATGAAAAAGAGTCAGATCCACCAGTGCGAGGGGCCAGAATATGCACTTAACCAATAATAAGTACCTGAGGATTTTGAGTATTTTCTGTCTTAATTTTGTGAAGTTCATCTTGAATGCACACGAGCCTGTATAATGAGCCAAGGATTAACATAATACGGAATTAACAAGCACCATAATTTATTCCTTAAAAATATATTGCATATACCTCCATTGCAACTCCATTACTTCATAAACTAAATCCTTCTCTCTGTCATTAGCTGCTTCAAGCTGAAACAAAATGCTGAATCTTCACATTCCATAGTAAAGAAAGACTCGTATAGGTCATGAAGAAAAAGCCACAACATGTTTCATCTTTGCAACTTGACCTAAGTTAAAATCATGATGCTTCAAGGAGAAAAATAACATTTGTGATATGAAGTACCCTACATTGTCCACATTCACTCAAGTGTTTAGACCATCATAAAGAGGCAAAAAGATTTGGCCTCTAAAGTTCGTGACTGCAGAAAAAGTTCCAATCATTTAGCTAAATCACAACGAGAAGCAAGTATATATACAGAAGATAGTTCAACATTGAGGTTACTAACTTTATTTAGAGAAAGCACATGGAGACATGGAAACTTCAATCCTAAACCCTCATATAGAATGTGAGGTGATGGCCTTGGAAGGTATAACATCTCTTTGAGAAGCAGTTTACTAATCTTGGGTTGATGCCAAAAGGGCTGCCAGCCCATCAAGGAGGATCTAAATGCCCATAAGAACGGTGCTTTCTCGGTGATGCCTAATATAATTGCTTTATCAAATTTAATATAGCTGACCACTTAAGAGCCACCATGAAGAAATGAAGAATGATTGTTTTTTCCCCAAAACTGCCCCAACGAAATTATGTGACATACCAAAGATTTCTCAGTCACAGAGGTAAGTGCTTGGATGCCTTCTGAATCAATTGCACTATGGACTGCGATGATGAAAAGTAAAGACATTAGTTTTGATAAACGACCATCATTCAAGATGCACAAATCCCAATGCTTGCACCTGTGGATTCCCCAGAATTAATTTGCTTCATTATACTTAATATGCAATCCTGAAGACATTGATAAAAACAATCAGAAATTTCATAGTTAGTTGAAACAGATCAAACATATTACATGGCTTTTTCATACCCTCTGAGCGATATTAGCCTGCAAAATTGAGTGCAATGCTAGATAAAGAGAATGGCCAGAGAGGCTTGATGATGTCACATCAGAGGTTGATGGCAGAGCTGAGGCAGGCATTGGAGATTGCTGGGGGAGGACCTGCATGCCCAGTGAATAATTGACTCAAAAAAAAAAAAATTGAGCAGGAAAGGAATTTCTTTCTCCCAACGAAGTCAATCACAGTTCACTGGCTGTGGAATCAACAAGACTTAACCCAAGAATTAAGGTAGAATATTTAAAATCACAATAGCTAGACTGTGCAGGGAAGGGATGCTTAAAGAAGAGCCCCCATCATATTTTGGACTGTGATAGCAAAATTATCAATAGGACTAAACATGATCATTAAAAGTAAAATGTAAAAGATACTAATACCTTTCACATGACACTGTCAGCGATCATGTGCAACAGGCTACATGAGGGGAAACATGGGTAAATCTACCAAAGTCGAATGCAGTCTTTTTAATAAACAATCTTCCCATTTGGGTGGATCAGAATAAATCAGAAAAACTGCAACCACCACAAGGATTTCACCATTCTAAAGAAATAGGATAGCATGATTGTCCATGAACATGGGCCATGAAAATCAGATTACTAGTTCCACATGTTCCTTAAATTATCACTTTTGGCAGTCTAAGTAGATAAATTTTAGCTAATTCTAATGAAGAACAGTTCATTGCAGCATTAGCTCATAAGAAATACTCTGAATCCTTAACGACTATTGTATTTTATAGCATTAGCAATAGACAGCAGCACAATGATAAAATTACCAATCCAGTTCAATAATACTCCTCAATGTCTGAGTACTTTGCCATAAAAGCACAAGAGAATGACCAATAGATCCATAAACACAAATGAGAACTACCAACCTGCATACTATGACTCTTATGCAGTACAGGAGATGGAACGACCTGAGTAAAATGCCAAATTACACATCAAAAGTTTTCTTATTCTGATAATGAAGAAGCATCAAAATTAGAGTTGTCATTTACCTTTTCTGATTCAACATTTTCAGATGTAACTTTAAAACGCCCCTTTTGCTGTACAACTGGCACTTTTGCTTTTTCATCAGGATCATCAACATTTGCCACTGCAACAATACAAAACCTAGTCAGAAGAGGAAGGGCTTCATACATCATCTCTTATGCAGGGAAAATAATTGGTATATGAAGGAAAAAGGAGGTTGAGACCAAAATATCTAAGCACACACCTGAAGATCTGCTGGCTTTAGGGGGAAGGTCGGAAAGCACATCATCTGACATGGAAGCAGTTACGCCATTGCCATTTGATACTATCGGTTGATATTGGAATTTCTCACTGAAATTTAACAAGAACCTCTAATGAAAAATTGGATGTTCAATCAACAGTGATAGTCGCCTAATCTCATAATCAGGAGAAAAATGTTCTACTAAGCCAGAAATAATCATCTAAACAATTCCAGACCTTTCCACTCTGCAAAAACGAATATTTTTTTCTGGTAAATTGTTGATACTGAAAGAGCCTCCCTTTCTGTGTTGTGAAAAAGTAGGGGTACCCTCCACACCCTTTCCAGCGATCCCCATGTCAACCTTTTCATTGAGTTGGGTTCTCTCCTCGTGACAAGGGGAAGAACTCTTGTCAAAAACATGTTCATGATTTGAACTATTAGTGCTTAAGTCATCATCAGATCTTTCACATCTCACTCTGCCAAGAAAAAGATGTTACAGTCAGATGAAATGCAGATATATTAGTATTAAACATAGTAGACTGGAATATTCGAGAATATACGTCATAGAACTTGAGGATGGCTGTACAAAAAGTAGTAGCGGATTGATTTTGCAGAAAATCCTCCTGCAAAGTATAGTAAACTTAGAATAGGATGAGCATTTCTAAGGGGAAAAGAATGCGAGCCTTGTATAACCTATTTAAATACCGTCTCAGCAACTTCTGGCAGCTGCTCCATGGGAAAATCTTGTGGTTGAGATAATTCATCATGTCCTTCTAGCGCTGATAAAGAAGTTGTACTTCCATCCTGGGTATTATCTGATACAGACTCCTCAGCATCCTGGATCTGATACAATAAAGAATTTCTGTACCTTTTGAATCCTATGTATAATTTACCACATCATAATGAGGAACAGATAAGCCTGTGCCATACCAAAGATGCCTGAGCCTTCACATCATCAAGATTAAAGTTCCAACCGCTGATTCCTCTTTTATATTCATTCTGCATTTAATTTCCAGAAGATTTTATCCATTAGAATTTGTTTAGACTCCAGTCATCACATAAATTGAGAGGCACATGAACCCCACCAAAGTGAGAGTTTTGTGATGATTATGGAGAAGATAACACGAAGGGTAGATTCCCACGATACTCTAGGGTTTTAGGAAAAATGTAGGGACATCTTCATTTATTAAAATGACTTTAAACTCCTTACCAGAACAGGCAAAAAAACAACCAAGATATTAAGAACACTGATGTGTTAGTAGGGGCGTGGGGGGACAAATCAGCATATGCATATATTTTCTCGAACCTTAATCTTTCCCAAACAATTATTTTGATCCAGTCAAACAACTCAGCCATTCTCCTTTAAAGAAAAAACAAGCTGCTCCCTTTGACAGAGTGGAAAGGTGGCCAGCTCATTTTAGGAAAGTATTACTTTCTTCCATTTTCGAAAAGAAACTGGTCAGTTCCTTCCCTCACCCCATATTCATGGGATTCTAATATAAAAATCACAAAGCCACGAACCGTTTAATCCAAACAGAATGCACTAGAGGAACTGTGAAGATAAACTCTTGACCTATTTAAAGTAGCCAAACCTGTGACATTTCCTCCTTCTGCCCATCTGGCATTTTCTTCTGTGCTAGCATATCCTCTTCCTTTCTCTGTAGTGGATAACACTCCAGTAACAAGTTTGTTTGATCTATGAACTAAGTAATAAAAGCCAAAGAAAAAGAACAAGGAGACCAAGTTGACATTGTCTTTTAACAGAAGATATGCTGACCTTCAATGCCTGCATACGATCACCAAGGGCAGGTAGACCATCCAAAAGAGTCCGTACTATATAATCATTAGATCTTGCTTGCTTGAAAAAAGAATGCTTCAGGAGTTTCTTAGCAGAAGGCCTCTTGGAGGGATCCTTAACCAAGCAACTCGCAATCATTTGCTTGAAAGACTGCAAAAGAGTTGCCAAAACATAAGGTGAAACAGTATTGGATGGGAGTTTTATCATACTTGTCCTCTCGAAAGATACCTTTGAAAACTTTCTATCTCTTTCATAATCAAGGCCGGGAGGCGCACTCTGCAAAGTCATGAGCAGTACCTGGCCAGAGAACTCCAGTTAAGATTTGATCAGAGTTTAGGGCATATGCATCTGACGCCCTAGAAAGGAACGAAACTCGTCAAGACAGACATATGCACCTTCATCGGAGGATACTTTGAGAATGGAGCATGGCCATGGGCTAGCTCCAAAGCAGTTATACCAAAAGACCAGATATCCGCTCTGCATGAAATTTGTGAAAGGCACATCAATGGGATGCCGCAATCTAAGAATAGGACTATAAGACTCTTACAGGTACCAAGAGGGTAAAAAGTAGCCTACTTGAAATCATAGCCATGTAATTGCTCCATAACTTCAGGCGCCATCCTACAGCAAAAACAAACAGAAAGATCGATTCGTTTGTATTCCACACATATGATACTTATACAATATGATTTTGGGTATCCTCAAACTGCATAATGTAGCTATTGCAATAAGAATCCCAATGATGTGCTTAAATTCTGTCACTCGTCAAAAAAGAAAATTTCCGGAATAAATTATTTCTACATGGTAAAAGGATGTACCAACAAGGTGTTCCCACAAATGTATTCCTCACACGTTGCCTATCACCAGAGTCAAAAAGACAGGCAGAAACACCGAAATCTCCTAGCTTTATGGCTCCACGGGCACCGATAAGAATATTTCCAGCCTATAAAATGGTATAATATAAATGTAAATGCATGGTGGACATAAAAGGTTATACAACTGCAACACAGCTGAGATGATTGAAAATTTATCTGAATAGACAGTGTTAGTAGGTACTTTCCATCTGATGTAAAATTATGATGACTTAAAGAGTGTTAGATTTTTGCACCTTAAGACTTGCAGACATGCAGAATGATGAGGAATTACTTGCAGCAGACTTTCTTAATTCTCGCGTCATAAACTAGTTACAAAGTCATACTTCAGAATGTCGTGCTTTCTTCTCTTCTCACAAAGTCAGTTGTTTAATTACACTTGCGGGTCATCATGTTGTCCAAATTCCACCAAGCAACTAATATATGAACACCTAATAACGTGCATCTTCAATAATTTCATATTACGTATATTACTCTTCAGAAAGTATATCTTTTACCATATCAAGAGAATTGTTCATCGAGGCTTATTTCCTACAGACCCTGAAGCACCAGCTGAAACAATAGAAATAACTCTCATGTAGCTGAACCTGACGAGTCCCACCCCGATATCTCAGGGAAATTAAGACAATGGTTAGAAAGGTCTACTTTTCTTCCCTGCCAATGAATTATCATTATGTTCCAAAGTAGAGACCAAACCAAATGTAAGTTCTTCAAGCTGCTGAAGATTATGTTCAAGAAAATAAAAAAGAAACCATTCTCTAAGTGTTTCATGTAGCGTATGAGGGATACTATTAGTTGTAACTCCAACATACTTCCCTGCTACTGTAGAAATGGAAACAGGCTGAAAAACCTTAAATGACCGAAATAGAAAAACCCCAAAACAAAGTGTTGCATCTGAATTACGATATTGGATGAAGAAATAGGAATCATGGTTATGTCTATATGTTGCCCTGGCACAGGACATCAACCTTGTCAGTCAGAAAACATTTAACTCTATGCTAGCACAACTAAACAGATGGCCCCATGCTAAATATCTACAAATAGAAGGAACTAATTAAATAGCTCCTTGTATAGAAGAACTCCAAATGTGGTACTGAAGAAAGGAGTTAACTTACTAAAGACAACAACACACGCCATGCCTACAGTACTAAAAAAGTGTCCTAAAAAAAAAATTGCTTACTTTTACATCTCGATGTATGTGGCCATGCTGATGAAGGTACTCCAAACCCTTCAATACTTCACGTAGGATGGTGGCAATAACCACCTCCTCGAATCCATCAGGATGTGCAGCCTTCAAAATGTGGAGACAAGACCCACCAGCCATGTAAGGCATGACAACCCACAAATTGTGATCAGTAACGAACGAACAGTGCGATTTGAGCACATTTGGGTGGTTGACCAAGACCATCGTCTGTGCTTCTCGAAATATGTTGTTCTGTTCAAAGTACATGGAAGTGACTTATTACAACCACCGCCATGCTAAGTAGGGGGACAAGAATTAGCAATACCAACTGCTTAAACCTTGAAAAGATTCACATCCAAGACAGACAAAAACCACCGAGATTCTTGCACATTGCATCAAAGCATAGAGATTACTTCGAACTAATATGTTAAGAAAGCAGGATTCGACTTTCTGTTCCTTTTTTCCCATTAATTGCATTTTCAGGCAAATTAGAAGCAGGAAATTCGACATCAATCCTTCCGGAGAGAGCATGGTAAAGCCTTGAACAACCACTGAAGAAAGCAATCGGCCCGTCGAAGTAGACAGTGCTCGTTAACGCTCGAGAAAAGCAATGGATATGAGAGGTGTCCTCGTCCAGGTTTTTAGAGCATCATATAAACGAGGATATTACCGAAACATAACAAAAGGGAAGAAACGATCAAAGCAGCAAAGACCAAGGAGACCAGGCTAAAGTCAAATGCTGCCCCCACCAACGCTAGAAGCGAAATTATTCGTTAAGACGGAGAGTCCTGCGCTTCGGCCATCAGTCTAAGAAACGTTCCCAGAGTCGCCTGAGTCCAACTCCCCAAACCCACATTTTCGTAATTCAAAAACTATCGCCATATGTAGTCCCGAAAACGTTAGCAAAGTCCTCTCTTTTTTTTCCAGTTCTCACGCGAATTTCCGAAATTGCTCCATCGAAAACCAAAAGGAAAGAAAGGGGAAAAACGTAAGGTCTTAATATCCAGCTCGAATAGATAGATACTGCCTGAATCGAACGTACCAAACGAATAGAAAAGCGCACGTCCAACACAAAAGGACCCCAAAAACAACACCACCAAAAAAGCCAGGGCGAGGTGGGAAGAATTCAAGGCACGTTACCAAATCGGAGTTGTCGCGCTCGAAATCGAGGATCTTAATGGCGACGACCTCGTGGAAGGGGACGCAGAGGGCGCGGTGGACGGAGGCGCTGACGCCCTGGCCGATCTCCTCATAAAGGGTGTAGTGCTCCGGCCCTATCGGATACTTCCTCTTCTCGTTCTCCATTCTCTCCCCCGCCCGGTCGAATCCCGCCGCCCGCTTTCGCCCACCGTTCGGGGGATCTCGAAACGCAACGCAACGCAACGCAGCGCCGGTGGGGGACGACTTCAGAATTCACAGAGTCAGTCCTGCGCGAATGTCCGCACGACGGAAGAAGGAGAAGATGATGGAAGAGGACGCATGCGCATGCGAAGACGAAGACGAAGACCAGCTTCGGGAGTCAGTTTCAGAGAGAGAAAGGAAAGGAAAGGAAGGGGAGGTGAGAGATGATGGCATTAATGAAGGACGAAGGCTTCTCGTGACGAACCAGAGAGGAGAGAGAAGAAGAGAGAGCGCGCGAGGCTATCGGATCGCCGCTAGAGAAGGAAGGGAAGGACGGAGCAATTGCATGCAAGAATCCCGCCACTTGTGCCTGCCTCGCTTCATATATATATATTGAAAAATATTGAAAAAATAAAACCCGCAAATTTTAAATCTACTCCCAATTTTGCCTTGAAATTTTTCATCACATAAAAAATCCCAACTTTAAATCCAGTCTCAATTCTACTTAATTTTTTTATCACAAAAAAATCTCAAATTTTAGATTAGTCCCAAATCTACCTCGAATTTTATTTTTATCCAAAATAAAAATTACCAACTTCCAATCTATTATCAAATCTATCCACATGGTCTATTCTTAACTTGAGTGACATGACATTCCACATCGATAATAAATCTACATCAATATGGTGACATTGAAAATTATCTCCAAAATAAAATCATTCAAGAATCTGAAATTTAGGGTTGACTAATGACCATTTTTAAACAAAGACCTAATGGAGGCATATTTAGGACTAAAGTAAAAATTAACTATCTTTCTCTAAAAAAAAATAGTTCGGAGTAGATTTAAAATTTAACCTAAAATTTGAAATCGTTTCTAACGTAAAAAAAAAGTTGGAGACGGAATTGAAATTATACCTAAAGTTGATATTTTTTTAAGGACCTAGCCTTACGTGCTTATAAAGATTTGCAACGTGTGTCGTACGCACGCTCATGAATACATTAAAAAAAATACAAAAAAGGAGATCTTTTGTTTCTACAGTTTAAAATACGGTGCACTTTGAAGTCAAATTTGGGTGTTTTTTTTTTTTTTTTTTTTTTCGGATGTCCTCTGTAGCAATTTTTTTAATGAGATTTTTCCCAGACGCGCAGAAGAAAATCTTTCCATCTGGGGATCACCACAAACCCCCCACGCCCCCTAATCAACTGTTTCCTAAGAGAGAATATTTGCGGGGGAGAAAAAAGGGAAAAATAAAAAGGACTTTTACGTGATCAAAGGACTTTTTTGAGGGAAGGTGGTGGTGGTGGTAATTTCCTTAAACGGGGGTTGACGAAATCATGTGGATTACGCTTTTTTGAAGGAGATAATATATATATATATATATATATATATATATATATATATATATATCGTTCCCCTTTTCGGCCCAATTCCTCGGGGTGGGGCGATACACTTGGGCTCGCACGCCGGGGGTCCTTCCCAAACGACGTGACGTCCGTCCTACCGGGCCGTCGAACGCTGCGGATTTCCCGCGACAGCCTGAATACGGACAAAAAAAACGCGTGCGTCTGTCGTACGTCTGACTCGGCTTTGCCGATGAAACATGAAGACGACGCTACGCGCTTTTTGCATTGCGGGGAGCGATACGATGAATGGCGGGCGAATTCGGTTCCACGGGTTTTGGCGTCCGTTGCAAATTGCCTCCCCAGCTTTTGAATTTTCTTCTTCCGCAATAATCCCCCCTACCCCTTGACTCTGAATCCTTTTTTTTTTTCGATTTGTGTTTCCAATCATGCGGTCGTCGCGTGACTAATTTTCTTTGTTGACAAAACTAACGATGCCGTTATGATCAATGTAGAAAATATTAAAACTGAGAAAGAAATAAAAGAAAGTCGAAGCCTTAAGACTCTTTATGTCTCTATTGCTATTTAAACCTAATAATAATAAAAAATAATATTTATGCTACTCCAGCCATGACTCTTAATCCATTTGCCACTCACACTGAAAACTCTATTTTTTTCTCAAGTCGGGTCGTCACAGATTTCAATTTGAATAAATCCGTCAAATGGGTGAGTCGGATTGGGTTTGGGTTAGATCGAAAATAATCCAACCCATATTGACCAATTTCATCCGTTTTGACATATATTCATGTAATATAGACTTAATGACTCATACTCGACCTAACACATACCCGACCCGACCCGACACGTATTGCTCAAAGTCATTATTATTGTAGAAAAACTCAAACCCACTCTAAACTCCATGCTAAATAAATAAAACTTCAAATCAAATTTAAAAAATGTAAAAAACCTATAAATTGAAATATTTTTAAACAATTTCGCCAATTAAATATATCTTTGTAAAAAACCTATTAATTGAGATGGGGTGGAGGTGAGCGACGAAGTGTCGCGGTTACCAATAGGTCACCACCACTCACCGAGCTCGAGGATGATTCAAAGAAAAATCCATGTTTTACAGTTGAGTCAAAAATTAGTCAAAATGACCGACTCATATGTTCCCTAATTCGGTCGAAAATGGATCAGAATATGTGACCCATTTTCGACCCATTAAGATAGAACATGACTCATAAAATGGGTTCATGACTTATCTTGACGCTCCTAAATTTAGATATCAAACTCAATTTTGGTCGAATACCAAAAACATGATTCAACACATGCTCCACAAATACATATGGCATATTACATTTTACTCCTAAGTCTTGGCACACATGACAAGTTACTCTGACTTTTTAGTTTTTCAATATTCATCCTAATGTACAGTCAGATGAAATGCAGATATATTAGTATTAAACATAGTAGACTGGAATATTCGAGAATATACGTCATAGAACTTGAGGATGGCTGTACAAAAAAGTAGTAGCGGATTGATTTTGCAGAAAATCCTCCTGCAAAGTATAGTAAACTTAGAACAGGATGAGCATTTCTAAGGGGAAAAGAACTCTAGCCTGGTATAACCTATTTAAATACCGTCTCAGCAACTTCTGGCAGCTGCTCCATGGGAAAATCTTGTGGTTGAGATAATTCATCATGTCCTTCTAGCGCTGATAAAGAAGTTGTACTTCCATCCTGGGTATTATCTGATATATCCTGGATCTGATACGATAAAGAATTTCTGCACCTTTTGAATCCTATGTATAATTTACCACATCATATTAATGTGAGCAACAGATAAGCTCGTGCCATACCAAAGATGCCTGAGCCATCACATCATCAAGATTAAAGTTCCAACCGCTGATTCCTCCTTTATATTCATTCTGCATTTAATTTCCAGAAGATTTTATCCATTAGAATTTGTTTAGACTTCAGTCATCACATAAATTAAGAGGCACATGAACCCCACCAAAGTGACACAGTTTTGTGATGATTATGGAGAAGATAACACGGAGGGTAGATTCCCACGATACTCTAGGGTTTTAAGCAAAATGTAGGGACATCTTCATTTATGAAAATGACTTTAAACTCCTAACCAGAACAGGCAAAGAAACAACCAAGATACTAAGTACGCTGATGTGTTAGTAGGGGAGTGGGGGACAAATCAGCATACGCATATATTTTCTCGAACCTTAATCTTTCCCAAACAATTATTTTGATCCAGTCAAACAACTCAGCCATTCTCCTTCAAAGAAAAAACAAGCTGCTCCCCTTGACAGAGTGGAAAGGTGGCGAGCTCATTTTAGCAAAGTATTACTTTCTTCCATTTTCGAAAAGAAACTGGTCAGTTCCTTCCCTCACCCCATAATCATGGGATTCTAATATAAAAATCACACAGCCATGAACCGTTTAATCCAAACAGAATGCACTAGAGGAACTGTGAAGATAAACTCTTGACTTATTTAAAGTAGCCAAACCTGTGACATTTCCTCCTTCTGCCCATCTGGCATTTTCTTCTGTGCTAGCATATCCTCTTCCTTTCTCTGTAGTGGATAACACTCCAGTAACAAGTTTGTTTGATCTATGAACTAAGTAATAAAAGCCAAAGAAAAAGAACAAGGAGACCAAGTTGACATTGTCTTTTAACAGAAGATATGCTGACCTTCAATGCCTGCATACGATCACCAAGGGCAGGTAGACCATCCAAAAGAGTCCGTACTATATAATCATTAGATCTTGCTTGCTTGAAAAAAGAATGCTTCAGGAGTTTCTTAGCAGAAGGCCTCTTGGAGGGATCCTTAACCAAGCAACTCGCAATCATTTGCTTGAAAGACTGCAAAAGAGTTGCCAAAACATAAGATGAAACGGTATTGGACGGGAGTTTTATCATACTTGTCCTCTCGAAAGATACCTTTGAAAACTTTCTATCTCTTTCAGAATCAAGGCCGGGAGGCGCACTCTGCAAAGTCATGAGCAGTACCTGGCCAGAGAACTCCAGTTAAGATTTGATCAGAGTTTAGGGCATATGCATCTGACACCCTAGAAAGGAACGAAACTCGTCAAGACAACATATGCACCTTCACCGGAGGATACTTTGAGAATGGAGCATGGCCATGGGCTAGCTCCAAAGCAGTTACACCAAAAGACCAGATATCCGCTCTGCATGAAATTTGTGAAAGCACATCAATGGGATGCCGCAATCTAAGAATAGCACTGTAAGACTCTTACAGGTACCAAGAGGGTAAAAAGTAGCCTACTTGAAATCATAGCCACGTAATTGCTCCATAACTTCAGGCGCCATCCTACAGCAAAAACAGACAGAAAGATCGATTCTTTTGTATTCCACACATATGATACTTATACAATATGATTTTGCGTATCCTCAAACTGCATAATGTAGCTATTGCAATAAGAATCCCAATGATGTGCTTAAATTCTGTCACTCATCGAAAAAAAAAATTTCCGGAATAAATTATTTCTACATGGTAAAAGGATGTACCAACAAGGTGTTCCCACAAATGTATTCCTCACACGTTGCCTATCACCAGAGTCAAAAAGACAGGCAGAAACACCAAAATCTCCTAGCTTTATGGCTCCACGGGCACCGATAAGAATATTTCCAGCCTATAAAATGGTATAATATAAATGTAAATGCATGGTGGACATAAAAGCTTATACAACTGCAACACAGCTGAGATGATTGAAAATTTATCTGAATAGACAGCGTTAGTAGGTACTTTCCATCTGATGTAAAATTATGATGACTTAAAGAGTGTTAGATTTTTGCACCTAAAGACTTGCAGACATGCAGAATGATGAGGAATTACTTGCAGCGGACTTTCTTAATTCTCGTGTCATAAACTAGTTACAAATTCATACTTCAGAATGTCGTGCTTTCTTCTCTTCTCACAAAGTCAGTTGTTTAATTACACTTGCAGGTCATCATGTTGTCCAAATTCCACCAAGCAACTAATATATGAACACCTAATAACGTGCATCTTCAATAATTTCATATTACGTATATTACTCTTCAGAAAGTATATCTTTTACCATATCAAGAGAATTGTTCATCGAGGCTTATTTCCTACAGACCCTGAAGCACCAGCTGAAACAATAGACATAACTCTCCTGTAGCTGAACCTGACGAGTCCCACCCCAATATCTCAGGGAAATTAAGACAATGGTTAGAAAGGTCTACTTTTCTTCCCTGCCAATGAATTATCATTATGTTCCAAAGTAGAGACTAAACCAAATGTAAGTTCTTCAAACTGCTGAAGATTATGTTCAAGAAAATAAAAAAAAACCATTCTCTAAGTGTTTCACGTAGAGTATGAGGGGTACTATTAGTTGTAACTCCAACATACTTCCCTGCTACTGTTGAAATGGAAACAGGCTGAAAAACCTTAAATGACGGAAATAGAAAAACCCCAAAACAAAGTGTTGCATCTGAATTACGATATTGGATGAAGAAATAGGAATCATGGTTATGTCTACATGTTGCCCTGGCACAGGACATCAACCTTATCAGTCAGAAAACATTTAACTCTATGCTAGCACAACTAAACAGATGGCTCCATGCTAAATATCTACAAATAGATGGAACTAATTAAATAGCTCCTTGTATAGAAGAACTCCGAATGTGGTACTGAAGAAAGGAGTTAACTTACTAAAGACAACAACACGCGCCATGCCTACGGTACTAAAAAAGTGTCCTAAAAAAAAATTGCTTACTTTTACATCTCGATGTATGTGGCCATGCTGATGAAGGTACTCCAAACCCTTCAATACTTCAAGTAGGATGGTGGCAATAACCACCTCCTCGAATCCATCAGGATGTGCAGCCTTCAAAATGTGGAGACAAGACCCCCCAGCCATGTAAGGCATGACAACCCACAAATTGTGATCAGTAACGAACGAACAGTGCGATTTGAGCACATTTGGATGGTCGACCAAGACCATCGTCTGTGCTTCTCGAAATATGTTGTTCTGTTCAAAGTACATGGAAGTGACTTATTACAACCACCGCCATGCTAAGTAGGGGGACAAGAATTAGCAATACCAACTGCTTAAACCTTGAAAAGATTCACATCCAAGACAGACAAAAACCACCGAGATTCTTGCACATTGCATCAAAGCATAGAGATTACTTCGAACTAATATGTTAAGAAAGCAGGATTCGACTTTCTGTTCCTTTTTTCCCATTAATTGCATTTTCAGGCAAATTAGAAGCAGGAAATTCGACACCGATCCTTCCGGAGAGAGCATGGTAAAGCCTTGAACAACCACTGAAGAAAGCAATCGGCCCGTCGAAGTAGACAGTGCTCGTTAACACTCGAGAAAAGCAATGGATATGAGAGGTGTCCTCGTCCAGGTTTTTAGAGCATCATATAAAGGAGGATATTACCGAAACATAACAAAAGGGAAGAAACGATCAAAGCAGCAAAGACCAAGGAGACCAGGCTAAAGTCAAATGCTGCCCCCATCAACGCTAGAAGCGAAATTATTCGTTAAAACGGAGAGTCCTGCGCTTCAGCCATCAGTCTAAGAAACGTTCCCAGGGTCGCCTGAGTCCATCTCCCCAAACCCACATTTTCGTAATTCAAAAACTATCACCATATGTAGTCCCGAAAACGTTAGCAAAGTCCTCTCTTTTTTTCCAGTTCTCACGCGAATTTCCGAAATTGCTCTATCGAAAACCAAAAGGAAAGAAAGGGGAAAAACGTAAGGACCTTAATATCCAGCTCGAATAGATAGATACTGCCTGAATCGAACGTACCAAACGAATAGAAAAGCGCACGTCCAACACAAAAGGACCCCAAAAAGAACACCACAAAAAAAGCCAGGGCGAGGTGGGAAGAATTCAAGGCACGTTACCAAATCGGAGTTGTCGCGCTCGAAATCGAGGATCTTAATGGCGACGACCTCGTGGAAGGGGACGCAGAGGGCGCGGTGGACGGAGGCGCTGACGCCCTGGCCGATCTCCTCATAAAGGGTGTAGTGCTCCGGCCCTATCGGATACTTCCTCTTCTCGTTCTCCATTCTCTCCCCCGCCCGGTCGAATCCCGCCGCCCGCTTTCGCCCACCGTTCGGGGGATCTCGAAACGCAACGCAACGCAACGCAGCGCCGGTGGGGGACGACTTCAGAATTCACAGAGTCAGTCCTGCGCGAATGTCCGCACGACGGAAGAAGGAGAAGATGATGGAAGAGGACGCATGCGCATGCGAAGACGAAGACGAAGACCAGCTTCGGGAGTCAGTTTCAGAGAGAGAAAGGAAAGGAAAGGAAGGGGAGGTGAGAGATGATGGCATTAATGAAGGACGAAGGCTTCTCGTGACGAACCAGAGAGGAGAGAGAAGAAGAGAGAGCGCGCGAGGCTATCGGATCGCCGCTAGAGAAGGAAGGGAAGGACGGAGCAATTGCATGCAAGAATCCCGCCACTTGTGCCTGCCTCGCTTCATATATATATATTGAAAAAATAAAACCCGCAAATTTTAAATCTACTCCAAATTTTTCATCTCATAAAAAATCCCAACTTTAAATCCAGTCTCAATTCTACCTAAATTTTTGATCTCAAAAAAATCTCAAATTTTAGATTAGTCTAGTCCCAAATCTACCTCGAATTTTATTTTTGTCCAAAATAAAAATTACCAACTTTCAATCTATTATCAAATCTATCCACATGGTCTATTCTTAACTTGAGTGACATGGCATTCCACATCGATAATAAATCTACATCAATACGGTGACATTGAAAATTATCTCCAAAATAAAATCATTCAAGAATCTGAAATTTAGGGTCGACTAATGACTGTTTTTAAACAAAGACCTAATGGAGGCATATTTAGGACTAAAGTAAAAATTAACTATCTTTCTCTAAAAAAAAAAGTTCGGAGTAGATTTGAAATTTGACCTAAAGTTTGAAATCGTTTCTAAGATAAAAAAAAAAGTTTGAGACGGAATTGAAATTATACCTAAAGTTGATATTTTTTTAAGGACCTAGCCTTACGTGCTTATAAAGATTTGCAACGTGTGTCGTACGCACGCTCATGTTTTCTTTGCGTGCAAATACATTAAAAAAAATACAAAAAAGGAGATCTTTTGTTGCTACAGTTTAAAATACGGTGCACTTTGAAGTCAAATTTGGGTGTTTTTTTTATTTTTATTTTTCAGATGTCCTCTGTAGCAATTTTTTTAATGAGATTTTTCCCAGACGCGCAGAAGAAAATCTTTCCATCTGGGGATCACCACAAACCCCCCACGCCCCCTAATCAACTGTTTCCTAAGAGAGAATATTTGCGGGGGAGAAAAAAGGGAAAAATAAAAAGGACTTTTACGTGATCAAAGGACTTTTTTGAGGGAAGGTGGTGGTGGTGGTAATTTCCTTAAACGGGGGTTGACGAAATCATGTGGATTACGCTTTTTGAAGGAGATAATATATATATATATATATATATATATATATATATATATATATCGTTCCCCTTTTCGGCCCAATTCCTCGGGGTGGGGCGATACACTTGAGCTCGCACGCCGGGGGTCCTTCCCAAACGACGTGACGTCCGTCCTACCGGGCCGTCGAACGCTGCGGATTTCCCGGGACAGCCTGAATACGGACAAAAAAAAACGCGTGCGTCTGTCGTGCGTCTGACTCGGCTTTGCCGATGAAACATGAAGATGACGCTACGCGTTTTTTGCATTGCGGGGAGCGATACGATGAATGGCGGGCAAATTCGGTTCCACGGGTTTTGGCGTCCGTTGCAAATTGCCTCCCCAGCTTTTGAATTTTTGTTTTCCCGCAATAATCCCCCCTACCCCTTGACTCTGAATCGTTTTTTTTTTTTTTTTCAATTTGTGTTTCCAATCATGCGGTCGTCGCGTGACTAATTTTCTTTGTTGACAAAACTAACGATGCCGTTATGATCAATGTAGAAAATATTAAAACTGAGAAAGAAATGAAAGAAAGTCGAAGCCTTAAGACTCTTTATGTCTCTATTGCTATTTAAACCTAATAATAATAAAAATAATATTTATGCTACTCCAGCCATGACTCTTAATCCATTTGCCACTCACACTAAAACCTCTATTTTTTTTTCTCAAGTCGGGTCGTCATAGATTTCAATTTGGATAAACCCGTCAAATAGGTGGGTCAGGTTGGGTTTGGGTCGGGTCGAAAATGATCCGACCCATATTGACCAATTTGACCTGTTTTGACCTATATTCATGTAATGTAGACTTAGTGACTCATACTCGACGTACTCATACCCGACTCGACCCGACACATATTGCTCAAAGCCATTATTATTGTAAAGAAATTCAAACCCACTCTAAACTCCATGCTAAATAAATAAAACATCAAATCAAATTTACAAAATTAAAAAATGTAAAAAACCTATAAATTGAAATATTTTTAAACAATTTCATCAATTAAATATATCTTTGTAAAAAACCTATTAATTGAGATGAGGTGGAGGTGAGCGACGAAGTGTCGTACGATTACTGATAGGTCACCACCACTGACCTACCAAACTTGAGGATGATTCAAAGAAAAATCCATGTTTTACAATTAAGTTAAAAATTAGTCAAAATGACTGACTCATATGTTCCATAATTGGGTTGAAAATGGGTCAGAATATGTGACATATTAAGATAGAACATGACTCATAAAATGGATTCATGACCTATCTTGACGCTCCTAAATTTGGATATCAAACTCAATTTTGGTCGAATACCAAAAACATGATTCAACACATGCTCCACAAATACATATGGCATATTACATTTTACTCCTAAGTCTTGGCACACATGACAAGTTACTCTGACTTTTTAGTTTTTCAATATTCATCCTAATGTACAGTCAGATGAAATGCAGATATATTAGTATTAAACATAGTAGACTGGAATATTCGAGAATATACGTCATAGAACTTGAGGATGGCTGTACAAAAAAGTAGTAGCGGATTGATTTTGCAGAAAATCCTCCTGCAAAGTATAGTAAACTTAGAACAGGATGAGCATTTCTAAGGGGAAAAGAACTCTAGCCTGGTATAACCTATTTAAATACCGTCTCAGCAACTTCTGGCAGCTGCTCCATGGGAAAATCTTGTGGTTGAGATAATTCATCATGTCCTTCTAGCGCTGATAAAGAAGTTGTACTTCCATCCTGGATATTATCTGATATATCCTGGATCTGATACGATAAAGAATTTCTGTACCTTTTGAATCCTATGTATAATTTACCACATCATATTAATGTGAGCAACAGATAAGCTCGTGCCATACCAAAGATGCTTGA
Organism: Angophora floribunda; assembly: GCA_014182895.1. Classification (NCBI taxonomy): domain Eukaryota; kingdom Viridiplantae; phylum Streptophyta; class Magnoliopsida; order Myrtales; family Myrtaceae; genus Angophora; species Angophora floribunda. The sequence goes on from CM024710.1 coordinate 20,646,387, forward strand.
GCCATCACATCATCAAGATTAAAGTTCCAACCGCTGATTCCTCCTTTATATTCATTCTGCATTTAATTTCCAGAAGATTTTATCCATTAGAATTTGTTTAGACTTCAGTCATCACATAAATTAAGAGGCACATGAACCCCACCAAAGTGACACAGTTTTGTGATGATTATGGAGAAGATAACACGGAGGGTAGATTCCCACGATACTCTAGGGTTTTAAGCAAAATGTAGGGACATCTTCATTTATGAAAATGACTTTAAACTCCTAACCAGAACAGGCAAAGAAACAACCAAGATACTAAGTACGCTGATGTGTTAGTAGGGGAGTGGGGGGACAAATCAGCATACGCATATATTTTCTCGAACCTTAATCTTTCCCAAACAATTATTTTGATCCAGTCAAACAACTCAGCCATTCTCCTTCAAAGAAAAAACAAGCTGCTCCCCTTGACAGAGTGGAAAGGTGGCGAGCTCATTTTAGCAAAGTATTACTTTCTTCCATTTTCGAAAAGAAACTGGTCAGTTCCTTCCCTCACCCCATAATCATGGGATTCTAATATAAAAATCACACAGCCATGAACCGTTTAATCCAAACAGAATGCACTAGAGGAACTGTGAAGATAAACTCTTGACTTATTTAAAGTAGCCAAACCTGTGACATTTCCTCCTTCTGCCCATCTGGCATTTTCTTCTGTGCTAGCATATCCTCTTCCTTTCTCTGTAGTGGATAACACTCCAGTAACAAGTTTGTTTGATCTATGAACTAAGTAATAAAAGCCAAAGAAAAAGAACAAGGAGACCAAGTTGACATTGTCTTTTAACAGAAGATATGCTGACCTTCAATGCCTGCATACGATCACCAAGGGCAGGTAGACCATCCAAAAGAGTCCGTACTATATAATCATTAGATCTTGCTTGCTTGAAAAAGAATGCTTCAGGAGTTTCTTAGCAGAAGGCCTCTTGGAGGGATCCTTAACCAAGCAACTCGCAATCATTTGCTTGAAAGACTGCAAAAGAGTTGCCAAAACATAAGATGAAACGGTATTGGACGGGAGTTTTATCATACTTGTCCTCTCGAAAGATACCTTTGAAAACTTTCTATCTCTTTCAGAATCAAGGCCGGGAGGCGCACTCTGCAAAGTCATGAGCAGTACCTGGCCAGAGAACTCCAGTTAAGATTTGATCAGAGTTTAGGGCATATGCATCTGACACCCTAGAAAGGAACGAAACTCGTCAAGACAACATATGCACCTTCACCGGAGGATACTTTGAGAATGGAGCATGGCCATGGGCTAGCTCCAAAGCAGTTACACCAAAAGACCAGATATCCGCTCTGCATGAAATTTGTGAAAGCACATCAATGGGATGCCGCAATCTAAGAATAGCACTGTAAGACTCTTACAGGTACCAAGAGGGTAAAAAGTAGCCTACTTGAAATCATAGCCACGTAATTGCTCCATAACTTCAGGCGCCATCCTACAGCAAAAACAGACAGAAAGATCGATTCTTTTGTATTCCACACATATGATACTTATACGATATGATTTTGCGTATCCTCAAACTGCATAATGTAGCTATTGCAATAAGAATCCCAATGATGTGCTTAAATTCTGTCACTCATCGAAAAAAAAATTTCCGGAATAAATTATTTCTACATGGTAAAAGGATGTACCAACAAGGTGTTCCCACAAATGTATTCCTCACACGTTGCCTATCACCAGAGTCAAAAAGACAGGCAGAAACACCAAAATCTCCTAGCTTTATGGCTCCACGGGCACCGATAAGAATATTTCCAGCCTATAAAATGGTATAATATAAATGTAAATGCATGGTGGACATAAAAGCTTATACAACTGCAACACAGCTGAGATGATTGAAAATTTATCTGAATAGACAGCGTTAGTAGGTACTTTCCATCTGATGTAAAATTATGATGACTTAAAGAGTGTTAGATTTTTGCACCTAAAGACTTGCAGACATGCAGAATGATGAGGAATTACTTGCAGCGGACTTTCTTAATTCTCGTGTCATAAACTAGTTACAAATTCATACTTCAGAATGTCGTGCTTTCTTCTCTTCTCACAAAGTCAGTTGTTTAATTACACTTGCAGGTCATCATGTTGTCCAAATTCCACCAAGCAACTAATATATGAACACCTAATAACGTGCATCTTCAATAATTTCATATTACGTATATTACTCTTCAGAAAGTATATCTTTTACCATATCAAGAGAATTGTTCATCGAGGCTTATTTCCTACAGACCCTGAAGCACCAGCTGAAACAATAGACATAACTCTCCTGTAGCTGAACCTGACGAGTCCCACCCCAATATCTCAGGGAAATTAAGACAATGGTTAGAAAGGTCTACTTTTCTTCCCTGCCAATGAATTATCATTATGTTCCAAAGTAGAGACTAAACCAAATGTAAGTTCTTCAAACTGCTGAAGATTATGTTCAAGAAAATAAAAAAGAAACCATTCTCTAAGTGTTTCACGTAGAGTATGAGGGGTACTATTAGTTGTAACTCCAACATACTTCCCTGCTACTGTAGAAATGGAAACAGGCTGAAAAACCTTAAATGACGGAAATAGAAAAGCCCCAAAACAAAGTGTTGCATCTGAATTACGATATTGGATGAAGAAATAGGAATCATGGTTATGTCTACATGTTGCCCTGGCACAGGACATCAACCTTATCAGTCAGAAAACATTTAACTCTATGCTAGCACAACTAAACAGATGGCTCCATGCTAAATATCTACAAATAGATGGAACTAATTAAATAGCTCCTTGTATAGAAGAACTCCGAATGTGGTACTGAAGAAAGGAGTTAACTTACTAAAGACAACAACACGCGCCATGCCTACGGTACTAAAAAGTGTCCTAAAAAAAAAATTGCTTACTTTTACATCTCGATGTATGTGGCCATGCTGATGAAGGTACTCCAAACCCTTCAATACTTCAAGTAGGATGGTGGCAATAACCACCTCCTCGAATCCATCAGGATGTGCAGCCTTCAAAATGTGGAGACAAGACCCCCCAGCCATGTAAGGCATGACAACCCACAAATTGTGATCAGTAACGAACGAACAGTGCGATTTGAGCACATTTGGATGGTCGACCAAGACCATCGTCTGTGCTTCTCGAAATATGTTGTTCTGTTCAAAGTACATGGAAGTGACTTATTACAACCACCGCCATGCTAAGTAGGGGGACAAGAATTAGCAATACCAACTGCTTAAACCTTGAAAAGATTCACATCCAAGACAGACAAAAACCACCGAGATTCTTGCACATTGCATCAAAGCATAGAGATTACTTCGAACTAATATGTTAAGAAAGCAGGATTCGACTTTCTGTTCCTTTTTCCCATTAATTGCATTTTCAGGCAAATTAGAAGCAGGAAATTCGACACCGATCCTTCCGGAGAGAGCATGGTAAAGCCTTGAACAACCACTGAAGAAAGCAATCGGCCCGTCGAAGTAGACAGTGCTCGTTAACACTCGAGAAAAGCAATGGATATGAGAGGTGTCCTCGTCCAGGTTTTTAGAGCATCATATAAAGGAGGATATTACCGAAACATAACAAAAGGGAAGAAACGATCAAAGCAGCAAAGACCAAGGAGACCAGGCTAAAGTCAAATGCTGCCCCCATCAACGCTAGAAGCGAAATTATTCGTTAAAACGGAGAGTCCTGCGCTTCAGCCATCAGTCTAAGAAACGTTCCCAGGGTCGCCTGAGTCCATCTCCCCAAACCCACATTTTCGTAATTCAAAAAACTATCACCATATGTAGTCCCGAAAACGTTAGCAAAGTCCTCTCTTTTTTTCCAGTTCTCACACGAATTTCCGAAATTGCTCTATCGAAAACCAAAAGGAAAGAAAGGGGAAAAACGTAAGGACCTTAATATCCAGCTCGAATAGATAGATACTGCCTGAATCGAACGTACCAAACGAATAGAAAAGCGCACGTCCAACACAAAAGGACCCCAAAAAGAACACCACAAAAAAGCCAGGGCGAGGTGGGAAGAATTCAAGGCACGTTACCAAATCGGAGTTGTCGCGCTCGAAATCGAGGATCTTAATGGCGACGACCTCGTGGAAGGGAACGCAGAGGGCGCGGTGGACGGAGGCGCTGACGCCCTGGCCGATCTCCTCGTACAGGGTGTAGTGCTCCGGCCCTATCGGATACTTCCTCTTCTCGTTCTCCATTCTCTCCCCCGCCCGGTCGAATCCCGCCGCCCGCTTTCGCCCACCGCTCGGGGGATCTCGAAACGCAACGCAGCGCAGCGCCGGTGGGGGACGACTTCAGAATTCACAGAGCCAGTCCTGCCCGAATCTCCGCACGACGGAAGAAGGAGAAGATGATGGAAGAGGACAGAGCCAGTCCTGCCCGAAGCTTCGGGAGTCGGTTTGAGAGAGAGATAGAGAGAGAGAGGGAGGAAAGGAAAGGAAGGGGAGGTGAGAGATGATGGCATTAATGAAGGACGAAAGCTTCTCATGACGAACCAGAGAAGAGAGAGAGAAGAGAGAGCGCGCGAGGCTATCGGATCGCCGCTAGAGAAGGAAGGGGGAAGGACGGAGCAATTGCATGCAAGAATCCCGCCACTTTTGCCTGCCTCGCTTCATATATATACGTATGACTCGGCTTTGCCGATGAAAGATAAAGATGACGCTACGCGCCTTTTGCATTGCGGGGAACGATACGATGAATGGCGGGCGAATTCGGTTCCCCGGGTTTTGGCGTCCGTTGCAAATTGCCTCCCCAGCTTTTGAAAAAAAAAAATTCCCGCGATAATCCCTCCTACCTCTTGACTCTGAATCGTTTTTTTTTTTTCAATTTGTGTTCCGATCATGCGGTCGTCGCATGACTAATTTCCTTTGTTGACGAAACTACCGATACTGTTATGATCAATGTAGAAAATATTAAAATTGAGAAAGAAATAAAAGAACGTCAAAACGTTAAAAAAATTTGTATCTCTACTGCTATTTAGACCTAATAATTTGATAAAAACAATATTTATGCTACTCCAGCCCCAACACTCTTAATCAATTCGCCACTAACACTAAAACCTCCAATTTTTTTTTTCTCAAATTGAGTTGTCACGGATTTCAATTTAGATATTAAACTCAATTTAGGTCGAATATCCAAAACATGATTCAACACATGCTCCACAAATACATATGGCAAGGTCTTGGCACACGTGACAAGTTACTCGTGACTTTTAATTTTTCAATATTCCTCCTAATGTATCGAAATGGGTTCGAAGCTACCTTGACATTTGACGGATTTTTTTTATCTAATTTCTACTAAAAAAGGACTTAGGCTACCTTAACCGAGGGTTGCCTTGCTCTCGTCTGGTACATACACGTGGCTATACCGTGTAGCCTCTATTAGTGACATAGCTACCATTTGTTAGACGGCCCCTTCAGGTGGATCTTCTCTCCCTCTTCTAAATATTTCTTTATCATTTTCGTTAGTAATAGGAATTATAAAATATTTAATTACAATTCATTTATATTTTGCTCAAACAAGAACTCATATAAGTATGATATTTTTAATGACTTGGTACTTTTAATTATAAAACTCGGCACAGCGAATCAGCATTTTATACTAGTATTATGTTTCTTATAAAGTCTAATATAGTTTATCTTTTATTTAACAAAATTTTTTATTTAACAGAATAAACACATTAACCCATGCAAATTCATTAGATGTGCCTGCTGCATTTGTCAACTTGCATGTTTTAACCTATGTTGCAAGTCCCAAGAGATCGTTCAAGGAAAATGATATACAAATTTTGGTTGATTACATGATAAGATCCAAAGTTCGGAGTCAATAACTGAAACGGGATACAAAGGTTTGGTTATTTGATTTTTATTATTTTTCAAGAAGGGCCTGGATTTGAAAATTTATCCGGAGGACATCAAACACTTTAAAAGAGAAATTGCAAAAATTTAAAAGTCGGGCAGCTTACAACAAGTTCCGAAACTTGGAAGGAAAAATGCAATTCACTTTTATTGGACAAAGTTTGACATCTGCAAAAGGAGCTAATCCATCCCACAACAAAACACACGACCGTAAGTCCAATTGAAAAATGGCCGTAGCCAATGAGTGCAACCGATCTCAAGACTTCAGATGGCACATCGCAAAACTTGAAGAGTGCTCAAACGTTAAGTAGAGCTATTAAGCCACCGAACGCTCCACACGGGTCTAAAAACATTAAGGAACTATTTACGAGAAAAAAGAGAGGATAGACTAAGGGGTGATTTAATCACTACAGGGGTAGGTCAGAGGACAGCAAGTATTCCAAAATGAGAAAAAGAATCGTGGGACTGTCACTGCAGACTGCAATATATTAACATGCAGAAGAGCATAGAATATGCAGAATATCAAGTATCTTCGGTCCCACTTCACAGCTAACACGTGAAGCCATATTCATATGTCACGAACAACCACCTTTTCATACAGAGCAGGGGGGAAGGGCAGGTCCAGCAAATCCTGGTCACGGCACACAAGCTAACAGAGAATTTTATCATTTGCTGTAATATATAGATACAGGCTCATACACACTTGCAGGCTTTCCAATGATCACGGTTGACTTAGAATTCCCTCTCTGGGAACAGAATAGGAGCAACCAAAGACCAAATGTAGAGGGCAGCAGTGGCCCAGCTGGTAACAATTCGAACCCAGACGGACGGCCAACCAACATCCACCAACCTTCCACTTTCTCCAACCGATGTCGACCACCCAGTCAAAAGCATGGCAGAATACATACTCGCGAGCGAGAAAATGATATGGAAGAAAGAGTATGAGTATGTGACCGGCTTAGACTTCTCTTTCTCTTCCTGCTCTTCTGCCTTGCCGTCCAGGGGCAGCAATGGCTTGCCTGCACCTTGGAAATGCAAGTTGTCATGCCAAAGAATACATGGTACTTACATCTTAGACACAGAGTATGAGATCAATATGATTTTCTATCTAACAGGATGACGACTTCCCTTATTTACACTGACAGAGTAGTCATGGATGCAGTTGCCTTTTCAAGTAAAACCATATTTAGACAAAGCAAACAATAAATCAAACAGGAAAGTTGGCAAAAAAGTTGCTTATAAGAGCAAAGTTGGTTGGAAAGTCACTAATGGGCACCCCACTTAAATATAAAGAGAGAGACCCCTCAACAATTGACATGTCCTTGGTGCCACTGTCTTGTACATTTGATTTTTATGCCCACGCACCGCAGAATTTAAAATAAACCCTCTGAACCTTGCTCATGGGGAAAAGTTCTAGGTTGACACTCTGAATTGCAACTATGTGATTCATAAGAGTATAGTTTGAACACAATAGAGGAATAAGGGCCCCAGACTCTCCGAATCAACTGAAAGACTCGATTATTCTAGATATGAGAGAGAGAGAGAGAGAGAGAGAGCTAAACAGAAACCTTATTCCAACAAGAAATCTCAAGATAAAATCCCAAGCAGCAAATACAGAAATATGCAATAATTAAGAAAACATCCCCATCAGAAACATGGATATCAGTCTCGGAAAATTTACCTGCACGAGGTGAACTAGGTGGGGAGAGGAGAGTTGTGGAAGATCCAGCTCTGACAGCAGAGTAGACCACTGAAAGAACAGTAGTGACCAGACCTAGAGTAAGGGTCCCTGTGGAAACAGCTTTAGAGTGGCCATGAAGACCATTGCACTCATAGTCCCTTGGTTCACTAGCGAGCCCACTGTAACAGAGGTAAATGCAGTACAAAGATATAACTGCAGATGGCAAGATGCTTCCATTTACCTGATTTCACAGGGGAATAGAGCAAAAATAAGATTGCTAAATCGTTCTTTGATACTGCACAGCCACTCAAATAGATGGAAAGAGCATCACAAGGAAATGTTATCCACCAGATATGTGCATGGTACCGTAGCAACTAGCCGAAATATTCCGAAACAACATCATACAAAGCACAAACGTTCCCCTAACTTATCACTTCAGGAGAATTCAAATCCAAGGGCATGCAATAATGGACAAATTCTTATATTCTGGAGAAAGCAGGAAATCCAATGATATTGAAACAAAGGGCAGGAATCTGCTAGTAGTCACCCTATGAAGGGAAATACTAAAGAATTTCTGTAACCTCAAAAAACCAGTTTGCCACTGCTCCAACCTCTATAAAGAAAGCACAGAGAGACCAAATCAAGTAACCATGCAGAGAAACGGAACACCAATTCACCAAGCACTAAGAACCACAATGACAAATTTCCAAGCATTGTAATAACCACCTGCTGTTCATTCAAGTACAGATTTACCTGAGGTCAATGGGTGACAGCGTAATCGATGTAATTGTACAAAAATTGTGAAGAAGCACACAAGAAAACATAGTACAATACACAAGAAGTCAGGAACTTACAGCAGGGTGCAGGGCAACCACAGCAAAAAGAAACGCGAAGATTAAAGTCGTGACAATGAAGAAGGTATTGAGCCCACAATCATGTCCAGATGGTGTGAAAAAATGAAAGAGAACCCCAGAGAAGGCGAAGGTGGCCACATAACACACAAGTGAAACCACAAACAAAGCAATATACCTACACAAGAAAAAGGTCATGGACTCAATCAGTAATATGGAGATAAATGAAACTGCAAACAAGCAGGATCTATATGCTAATCAAAATAAATAATCCAAATATAGCTAGAGAAGATGGAACTGAGAAAATGAATAAATATAAGGGAAAGCCCTGATAAACAGCTTAACACCATAAGAAGATGTTATTTCATTAAAAAGCAAACTAACCAGAATTGCTCGTCATATCCAACCCATTTGTCATTCCATCCATGGACAAAATCCAGCAAAAGGACAACTTGAATGAGAAGAAAGAATCCCGAGCCAAATTTTGAAATGGACTCTGCAATAGAAAATTTCAATAAGTACTCAATCCAAGCAATGAAACCGTGGTTTTCTAAAGGGCAAATAACCTAATAATTCAATGAAACAAATCCACTTGCTTCAACCTTCGCAATCGTATGCAAGATCTACTTTTCCTAACCATGAAACCCTCAAAGGAATGCTATAAAGATGCCTTCCCGACTACTAAGGCATTCAACAGTCACAATCAAACATATCAAGGCTCAAATACGTTCAGATTGTAGCAAATTTGACATGGGAAAAGATGATAGAGAAATTCCATGTGAAGCACGTTGTGAATCTCACCGTAAAAGCTGATGATCTCATTTGGAAGGAAAAACATGAAGATTACCAACAGGCACCAGGTAATGACTTTCATCATCCATCCGCCATGGTGAATACCGTCGCGAGGGTCCCTTTGATTTTTCACCCCAATCATCATAACAGACAGAATTGTGAAGAAGAGAAAATTCCCCAAGCTCACCCTCAAGACAGCATCAGTTTCAAACCACTCCCTGTTCGGTGTCTTGTGAAAATGATTGATCCCTGCATGTAAACAGTGTCTCTATATCATGACAACTTAAGGTTATTCCAACTACATCAGAATTGCATAGGGGATGACATCTTCACAGCGTTTCCCAATCATTAGCATGTAATTCCGCAGACTAATCTTCCTCCAAGACAAACTTAAGCATCAAAAAGATTGAAACAAGTATCTGTGCGTGCAAAAGAAACCGAATTTAATAACAACAACAACAGACTTACAAGGGAGCTTCTCCATGAGAGGAGCCGCGACTTCACGGAGAATCCATGAGACAATCAGAGAAAGCGCGAAGAGGCCACAGTAAGCAATCCGAGCCGACCTCCGGCTAATTCCCGAAACCACTGTCCTGCAGGCATCGCAGGCGCAAGCAGCGCAGCAGGACGCGAGGCAAGATGCTGCCCACATCTCCTCCTCCTTCTATCACCCAACCAAAAACAGACCCTGACCAACAACAAAACAAAACCATCGAAAAACGTCACAGCTACAGAACGGGCACTCAAGGACTGAAAATTGCTAATAATTGCACACCCCCCTAGGTCACGAAACCATATCAAAATCGAGTGAGTAAGCAACCCCGCCGGAGCCGATCGCAGCAGCTAGGTAAAATTTCAACAGACTCGCGCACGGACTGCGAACCCCGCGAGACCGAAAGGGACGAAATCCGCCGGCGGGTCAGAGTTCGTTAGGTTCGACAGCTCCGATTACACCGATATAAACAGAAGAAAAACCATAGAAATTCGACAATTTCGACACCGATCGAGCTCATGTAACAATCGATGTCGGACGAACCGATCGAACGGAAAAATCACCTAGGTTGAAGATTGCGGTTTCGTACCGGACTGCTTCGGACAGGGCGCAGAGCTTTCGATCGCGAACTTTCCCAGGAAGAGAGGACTTCAATTTGTGCAGACGATGATCGCGACGAACGAACGAGAGAGGGGATGATATTCTTGACTTTGTCTCCACTCCCCTGCCGGGTCGGTCGAGAATGAGATTGGGTCGGATCGTTACGGGGCGACCGGATCTACGATTGCCCCGGGCCTTGGGCCCAATCCGTTGCCCGGTTTCCATGCCCGGCCCAGCGGCCTGCCAGGCCCGTCAACCATTTTTCCTGCCGACTGTTTCGACTAGTGCTGGAGGCCTGTCGAGCGGAGTTGGACTACCGTGGACATTTATGTGAGTTTACTCATCTTTTAAAGTTTTGTCCTAATAATCACCCTTCCTGATTTTAAATCCCCACATTTTGAAAGGGTTGGAGTGGGGATAATTTAATTTCAAGTATATTTTTTGATGTAAAGAGGCTGGACAAAAATTTAAGAGTTAGAGTTAGAGTTGAAATATAATATGACCAATCAAAAAAAAAAAAAATCGAAAGTCACTACTAATGTCAAGCCCAAAGAGAAGTGTGAGGATGCGATTGGAGCAAATGATATGTAGCCAAATGGAATAAACAATGAAGTGGTATAAATTTCCCATAGACTCTTCACCTCTTGATTGAAGTGTCGACACGAGTAGCTATGGCCTGTACCAAGTACATCAAGCTTTTCAATCATGACAGTGCCTAGGCAAATCAATTCCTCTAATTCTATCGTTCCAAAAAAATACCGATACTCTCCACAAGTCTTTGTATTGTGCACGTGTCAGAAAATTGGAACTCTTCAAACATTTTTCAATACTCGAGTTTGGAATTTTGACTTGTGATTTCAATACGCACGGGTCAATTTTAAAAAGGTAAATATGTAAAGAAATAAAAAAAAAAAAAAAAAGAGAGAATGAAGAAAAATATAGTATTCTCTTCTCTTTCTTACTCTTTTTTTCCGTGACACACAATATATTCACCAAATTTATTTTTCTCTTTTCTTCCGATGTGCAAGTCATGTAGATTGCTTTTTTATTTTCTCCAAAATTTATGGATTATTGAAACAGAGTTGAATTTATTAAAATAAAATAATGAATGATATTAACAAAGAGTAGATTAACGTTTTTAGTATAAATTCATTCTATAATCTTTTTTATTACTTATTTATTTATGAATTTAAATTAAATTAATTTGATTGAAAAAATTATTTATTATATATATAAATATATATTTGATATATAATATGTCTTAATGTGTCGAAAAAAATCTATTTTCGAAAAATAATTATTAGCATATTGTGTCATGTGTCAATATCGATGATAATTAGTTCGATCCATCAAATATGAGCGAGGAATTTATTCAATCATTATAAAAAATCAACGATGGAAAATCCAGTGAGAAAATGGAGGGCGTAAACCCCAAGAAAGTCATCAAATTTCAGATTCAAACTCTAAAATTCCACGTGGATCCTCAGAGATGAACGTAAATTAAGCATCGAACATGGAGGCACGACGACCCGATAACTTTCGGGTTTTCGTCAGCAGGAGACCGGAAATGGGGCGGGGAGTCAAGAACGGGGAAAGGGGAGACAAAGAGACGAACAGGAGACGCGCATTGGGGGTGAGCTCTGATTGGTCGAAAGACGACCGCTCGATGCCGCCAAACGTCAACTTGCCCGAATCCAACGACCCGGTTCCTCTTTCTTTTATTATAATAATAAATTATTATTATTTTATTATATTTTTATTTGGCCCGATCGCGTTATATAATGATTATTAATAATTATCTATTATTCCCGAAGTTTCGTAACAGTATACACGGAAACGCGCTCTCTTTCTCTCTCTAATCCACTATTTTGGAGTGGACGGCATCTTCTGCTAATCTACCCAATCTCTTTCTCTCCAATCTCTCTCTATCTCGCCGTGAGACGCGGAGGAGAGAGAAAGCTCGGACCTCCCCCCTCCTTTCATCGAACCAGGGGAAGGAAGGGAGGAAGAAAAGGCTCGAGCTTTTCCACTGTTCATCACCATCACCATCACCATCACCATCGCCGTCCTCGCGAAGACAAGGCACTACAAAAAGGGTCGTCGAATACAGCGCCGTCTCCCTTGATCTGGATCCTCTGCTTTTTCTGTAAGTCTCTCTCTTTCTCTCTCTCGAAATGCTTGATCTCGGTCTTCAGATCCGATCGCGTCTTCCTGATTCTTGGGTGGTTAATTGAACGTGTCGTCGATTCGTTGTGATGGGTCTCGGGGGAATGTTGCGTTCTGGGTTGGCGATGGCTGAATCGTCGGATTGACTGCAGAGTTCACTAGATCTTAGGCGTTTGATCTGCCGTCGGGGCGACACGATCGAGTTTGCTCTTTTTGCGATCCTTTCGGTAATCCTAGGGTTCTATGCTTCTATTCTCGTTCCTCCGACGCGTACCAGTGTGGTCCGTCTTTCTCAGCTCCTTCATTGGTGGAAACAATGATGAACGATCTCGGTTGGGTAATTCGTGGCCATAAGTATCTATCATCTAGCTCCCGTCGTTGCGTCCGACATAGACAAGCTCCACGTCAATGTTTTTCGGAGCAGCACATGTAAAGATCCGACTTTGAGTCTGATTCTCATTTTGCTTTTGTGTTTTCATCTCACGTTGCGTGTCTCGATTTGATTGCGGTGCTTCAAATAGAAAGAGTTTTGTCGTTGAAATAACACGATGTGCTTTTCTCTACAAGCTCACGGTGCGCTTGCGCAAATGGGTCTCACTAATGTATGGAGCTTAAGATCTTAACTTATATGCTAATCATCTGGTTTTGGTGCTGCGGCACGCTCGTTTGATTTGTGATGAAATCCTTTCTTCTCCTTACATAATCTAATCGAACAAGAGGAAATTCTAATCTGTGTCCCTTGCTGCCCTCATCTCATAGCAGACCGGTGGCAGTTTCTGGAAATTCGTTTATATACTCTGTACCAATTTCAACATCATATAATGAATAGGTTCTGCTACACAACTTGTGATGTATAAATTCGGTGTTTGCCTTTTGCAATATCTCTGTGAGAGCACTTTTTCCTCCGTGACTGATTTGCCATTGCTTTCAGAATCTACCTCTTCATGTTTTGTCCCTTTGAAAGAGATGCGAATTTCCCCACTCTGTTGGTTTGTATTCGCTTAAAATCTTACCTCTCATATTGCCATCTATTACATCTTTCAGCAGAAAGTTGTGTTGGACTTTTTCAGATCTGTTTAATTATCGATGTGTTCTGACTTTTTGCATCAATGAACACAAACATGAAAACAGGAAGTCCAGGTTGGATTGATAATTCAGACTGCAAGCCATGGTTCTCGACACTGTACTATCATCTCCTCACCGGAGGTCACCATCATTTAGGAAGCAATTTGGACGAGAAGAGTTGGGAAGCTGGTCGACCCTGGCACAGAGGCATCGCTTCCTTTTGACGGCTCTTGCACTTCTTGCTTTCCTTTGCACGATCTATCTCTATTTTGCCATCACCTTGGGTGCAGCAGCTGCTGGGACGTGCTCTGGCCTGACGGGGACTGAGAAGGCACTGTGTCAGGCGGCGAAGGCTTCTGTATCCAAGGGAAAGCTAAAGTTCCTTTAACCTTCACAGCAGGATGTGACTCGTTTATTCTTCTTCTCCCTGCTTGTGGTGTATCTGCAAACTCCAATGGCTTATAAATTTAGATATGTCTTTTGCTAGTTTCTATTTGATTTCATATTTCTTCTCGATGAGTGGTCGGGGATATTTTGCATTGGAGGGGGGATAGTCTTGCAAATGTAAGCATTCTAACAAATAGTTCAGACTTGTGAGGAACTCCATCTTGAGAGTCGTCTGTGAACTTGTGTTGGCGAGTAGAGTAATTATTTGCCTTATTTCTGGTGTCTCGGCTTTCCCACATTATACAAGTTTTGATGTCTGTACTCGGTAACTGTTTTTATTACATATGAATGATCTCTCTAGATGGTGGTAAAATCTTGACAATCAACATGGGCCAAATGTTAAAAATAACAATGAAAAACCTGCGGGGGTTTCAATATCGGACCTACTCATCGTTTTCCCCTCGTTGACAAGAAGATACCCTCCGTCTCCTTCGTAATGTGGATATAAGAGCTGTAACCAAACATTCCATTGTCTTTCTTGTGACTTATTTTGTTCGTTTGGGCGAGAGGAGCCCTCAGCTGTAAATGTAATATGTATCTTGCCCCAGGAAGTATATAGTGAACTTTGCACCTACAAAAGTTACATCTGCACCGACGATCCTCTTCAATTCAAGGACCCCGATAAGTTTTAATTCACCTTAATACCATTTGCAAAGAATTTTCCTTTCAAAGCTCAAGTTTAATGCATAAAACCCAGTCAGACGACATTAAATTGAGTCACAGACAAGCGCAGTGAGTGACCATTACTAAAAATTCAGAGGAGCCTATGTGAAATAGTTATGCCCCAACATGTATTTAGACTACATTTTCGTGTAGTTCTGGCTCAGACAAGACCTGTTGAGATACCAAGGAGCTTCACCACTGTACACGCAAAAAGAAGAATCAACTGGTAAAGCATGTTTTGTTATTTTCTAGTTGAAGATGAGGTACAAAAACCGGATTTTCATCACTCCAACACTCTCTCCTAGTCATGCATATTGATAGCCATTTCCATGAAATCTGACAATGGGTTCATTGATGTCTAGATTACTTTTATTTCTTTGAGCCAAGCAGTATGTAGGGGGCAGGGATCAGGTTTCCCTTCTGCAATTGCCTTCTCAGACAGAGAGTAGAACCAACCATTACGCCATTTGAACTGTTTGCAAGGAACAAATCAGCAGTTAGACATGGTGCATGAATTAATTCATGTACATTCGTCCAACTCAGTTCTTGCTATTTACCTCCTTCACTGCTGTTGGGAAGTGCGCCACAGCTCTTGAGTAAGCACATAATCTGTCCTCCATGCGTTCATCAAACACTATGCCCTTTTCAGCTGCAGCAGCCAACGCAAGTTCTTTAATAAGGCTCTCTACCTGAAAGATGAGGCAAATTCAAACTTGTCAATGCAGTTCCAAATGATTCTTCATGGAACAACTGATTGGAAGTGACAAACTCACACATGCCAGAATCATTGGAGATTTTAAATACTCTCCTTTTCTAGGAAACTAGGCAAGGTAAACATTATATTGTGACAAAAACCAAAGATCTCTATAATTAATGACAGAGAAGGACTATCCATGCTGATGACTCACGTCTGTAGGGACAAACATCAGAGGTATACTCATAAAAAGGAAGGAACAGCCCCAAAAAGAATGTAGAGCGTGGACATAGAGGGCATAGAGCATTCTCGAGCTTCAACACATATGGAAACTGCAGTGATTCCGACACTAAAATTGTGTATAATATGTTTAAAGTTACTTAGCCAAAAAAGGTAAAATAGTCATTACACATGAAGTCTATAAATCATAAAGATTTCTCATAATTCAAATCCAAAAGAACAAAAGGGAAAAGGAGGCATGACATTTCTCCCCTTCTTCCGACATCCATAAGAAATACAATAAAATTAAAAATGATGGAAGTCAAACGCGGATGAAACAAAAGCAGCCTTACTTCAGAACGAAACTCCTTCTCCACAACACCTACGGTTGCACCAGGATGGCGAGCTCCAACAAGCATGAATGCTGAAATCCAGATAAGCTTCTCTAACATCTGTTTTTGAAATGCTTCTTTGTCCAGGACCTGAGTTGCCAACCAAAAACCTCCGTCATAAAAGACTAATAGAGAATCCCAATTTGTGGAAAAGCAGAATCAATAAACATTGAGGGTTACTCATATAGTTGACAGTTTGTAAGTTCATAAAAATGCCAAAGAAATGAATTGATTCAGATAAAACGGAATTTCAAGTTTCCAAAAGTGGAGAAAAGATACAAAAAGGCAATCTGCTGGTACCTTGCAAGACAGACCTCCAGCTTGTATTCTTCCAGCAATTGCGGAAGCCCATTTCCCGTATGCAGCGGTCAGTCCTTCAGGATTAGTATCTGTCTTGCCATCAGTAGGCGGTTCTCCTAACTTTGACACCGCAAAGTACGCCAATACTTGGTCTGCATCACTTAAACCTTTGCTTTCAAGCCAAGGCTCCAGCATCCCATTCTGAAAAAACACCAAATCTGCAAGACTGTCAGGATACACAATCTCATGACCAACAGCCTCTTTACAAGAACTCTGAAAGCAACAATACGAGTTTAGGTATTACAAAATTGACATCTTTATCTCCATGCAGAAGGGAAATGAGAAGGTTTCTGATGATTGTTGCAGCAGTAAAGATGGACACTTCACAAACAAAATGTGCATTGCAAGTTGCAACTCCATTTATACAGACTAGTAGAATTTCCAGCGAGTCACCCAAAGAAATGCAGTAAAATCTGCCCTGCAAATGGAACTCATGAAAGGAATACCGAGCAAACCTGCAAACTACCCTATCACTATAGATCTAATATCTACTCCATAGCCCACTGTATCAGTAAACAATCAATCTAGTTGAGCAAATTAAGTCAGTCAACGAATGAAACGAGATATCTTTCGGAAGTAAATAATCGCCAACTAGAGTAAACAAGCTCAAGAAATATATCACCTAAATAGGACCAAAACGAAGCACTAAAGTCTAATTGACTAAGAAGTCACGATGCCACATCCATTCATCAACTATCTTGGGGACTTTCCTATGAATTCATCTCCAAGTAGCAAAATTGCCAGTGGCAACTGATTCCTTCGCCAAATCCGTCGAGCCCCTGAAATTCCAATCCAGAGAGAACGACACCGAACAGAAGAGACGCTCTATCCAAAGCAACGTCGCGCACACCATCTCGAAAGCCTCGTAAAAATCCAGATAGCGTACCTCTCCAGCGAGACGACGGGGTGGCGTCGAGGACGGCGTCGAGATCGTCGTTCCTGGTGCACACGAGGATCGGGCCCTCGAAGTCGGCGGGCACGGGCTCCCCGCGCCTCACCAGCACGTCGCCCCGCTCCCCATCTCCTGCAGCGCCCTCCCCACGCGGCCCCCGCCGACGATCACGGCGGGGACCACCTTCGTCGCGGCGGCGGACATGGCGGTGACGGTCGGGGACGCCCGGGGCTTCGCGCCGGCGGCGGAGGCGGTTCTGGCCGAGGCGGCGGAGGCGGCTCTGGTGAGACGCGTCCAGCTAGAAGTGGGCGAGAGCGTGGGCGCGAGGGCGGTGGCCATGGATGGGGCGGAGAGGAGGAAGGCGAGAGGGAGAGCGGATAGGAGCGGCGGTTGAGTTCATGGTGGATTCCGGGCCTCTGTGCTTGGGAAGAAGTTCGGGATTAGCCAAGAGCGGAGTGTCGTTAGCCACTCATTTTATTTTCGCATCTCCCACTCATTTTATCCCTTCTTCTTTTTTTATTATAATTTCGTTCCCCCCTTATTTTTGATATTTTTCTCCTAATAATAATGTGGAGTAAAACTTTTATTTCTCTTTTTTTTTTTTTTTTCAGAAAAATAAAAAGAATGAATTGAAACAAGTGATTCCTATGCTCTTATTTAATTCGGGGCATTACTTACTTATCCCTTTCGATGTAATAATTTAAAATAGTTCCCAAATTGTTGCATCGGGATGAAATGAGTATCGTGTCATTTTCAATATGCTCGATCTCATATGTTTCGAAGGACTTCTATTGAAGAGATGAGAAATATAAGAATGAGAAAATTTCAAATAAAAATCCAAAATGTCATCGTTTTTTTAAATAATGGATTGAAATAAATATTTATTTCAAGGAAAATTTCAAAAAGGACCCAAAGTGAACATATTTTTTTCGAATAAGGATCCAAAATGTCCATTGTCTCAAATGAGAACCCAAAGTGGCTAAACCAGTCTTAAATAAAAACCTCAAATCACCGGGCAGCTAAATGTTCGCCGGCCGGTGAGCGTGCGACATTTCTAGTGTCTAGAATAAGGGTAATTTTGTCAAAAAAAATGATAAAAATTAACAAATCCTAAAAATAGAAGCCTCAAACTCTTCACGCTTTTCTTCTGCACTTCATCATCTAGGCTCTTTGTCCCCTCTTACTCGAAAAACCCAAATTCTTTGTTAATGGAGCAAAATCCTTTAACTCCTCGAGTTCTAAAGGTATGTGCCATCACCCCCTAGCTTGCCCCCCTCTCTCTCTCCATGGAAGCGGATTCGCATTGTGCCCAAGATGTGGGTCCTTGAAATCGAGATGTTCTGTATCTCTTGATTGGGTCTATGGAAGTGGATTCGCATTCCACCTCACTCTCTTGGCTCTCAGGGTTTCCTCTCTCGCGATCCTTTGCGAAACTCCCATGACGGAATCGAGCGGCTGAGCTCGCCCAAAAATCTCTCTGCCCGGAGGCAATGGAGACGATTCGTCGCGGCGGCGGCGGCTCGCTGTTGGCGACGCCACCGCCACTTTTTCTTCTCCTCGTGATGATAGTGAGTTGCACTGTGGTGTCGCCGGCGGCAACGAGCTTAGCCTTCGCGACGTGTGAGCTTAGCTTCGCCAACCGTAACAGGCTCTGCAACGTGAACGGAGAAGAAGAAAACGTGAGAATGTGAAGAATTTGGGGTTTTGTTTTTAGGGTTTGTTAAATTCTATTAATTTTTTTGACAAAATTGCCCTTATTCTGGCCACCGAAAATGCCACATGCTCGCCGGTTAGCAAACATTTGGCTGCCCGGTGATTTGAGGTCCTTATTTGAAATTAGTTTAGCTACTTCGGGTCCTTATTTAAGACAATTGTCACTTTGGGTTCTTATTTTAGAAAATAGACTTATTTCGGGTCCTTTTTTGAAATTTTCCCTTATTTCAAATAAGGATATGGAGTCTCATCATTTTCTCAAATAAAAGTTTGAAATGAACTTCACTTTAAATAAGGGCCTTAGGGGACATGTCAGCCTCACAAAAGGGTTTTAGCTAATCGAGAGCATTTCCACCATTTACTCTCTTTTTTAATTTTCTTTCCTTTTTCTTTTTTTACCAAAAAAGACAAACTTAAAAAGGAAAAAAAGTTAAAATTTTAAATAAAAAATACACGTGGTGAGCTAGTAACCCTCACCTGCCTGTGGCCACCACCCCATTGTTAGTGGGGTAGCAACCATGACCAATAAGGTCGTTAGTGACCTTTGCTGACCAATGACGAGGACTTAGTGGCCCTCACCAAAATCAAGAGAGGGTTGCAACCCTCCCAGTTTTGGGTGAGGGTCATCCCTGATCACTGCCCCCACCAGCAATGGGGCAAAGGCAAGGGGTTGGGGTAGCCTTTTGCCTATTTTTATTTATTTTTAGTTTTAAGGTTTTTTTTTTCCTTTTTGAGTTTGTGCTTTTATGGGAAGAAAAAAAATAGAAAAAGGACAAAAAAAGAAAGAAGGAAAGAAAATTTAAAAAAAGAGTAAATAACATAATTGCCCCTTGATCGGATGGTGAGGTTAGACCATTCTTTGAAATTGACATGGCACTTCACACCCTTTTTGAAACAAGGTCTATTTCAGCCCATTATTTTAGAAAGCGACAGCATTTTAAATCTTTATTTGGAATTTTTCCCATAAGAATCATTTTGAATGAGGACCATAACTATCACGAAAATGAAGGCAACTTTCCTAGTTAAAAAATTAAACCACAAAACAATTGGTACAATTGTTTAAAAAGTCTTAAACTTTTTATACAGTGATCAATTTAGTCTTAATTTATTCAATTATGCTATTTCAATCTTAGACTTTTAATTTTTGTCAAACTTCTCATAAACCTTTTAATGAATTGCCAATTTAATCCTTTTGGCTAGATATCATTGATACGATAATCTAGTCAATCATACATGATGCAACCGGCATATACGTAAACAATTTTTTAATGTTTAAAAATTTTGATTTTTTATTAATTTTTCTCTTTTTACACAATGTACCCTTTGCTCAACAATTGGTGGAGGTCATTAGCCCTGGGCCAGAGGTTGGTAGCCTCGTGGGCAAAATAAAATAAAATTTCAGAAAAGATTAAAAAAAGTTATCAAAGTCAACATTGGCCACACCACATAAGATGACTAATGTTGACTAGACTACCTTATTATTATTAGTGATATCTAGCCAAAATTAGCTTAAAAGATTAAATTGACAATTTGTTAAAAAATTTAAGATTAAAATGGTATAATTGAAAGGTTTATGATTGAAATGACCTCTGTACAATAGGTTTATCACTTTTTGGATAACATTTTCCAAAATTTTCTAATAAGTTTATATGATCAATAGGGTCATTTTCAAAAAAACAAAAAGAAGGAGGAGGAGGAGGAGAGGGGAACATATCCCCGAAGAGATGACAAGTAGACTCACTCGCCATAAAATTAGTTCGAAAGTATATCTTCAATTCATTTTTTAATTTTTTTCATATGTAGATCGCCAAATGATAACGACATTTGCCATTATAAAAAAACGCACGCTTAAAAATGAGATAGGAAGAAAGGAAAACGATGTCTCTTTACTCAATAGAGGAAATCGTTTTCCCTACATGTCCTAATTAAAAAAAAGAAGAAGCTTATCTCATCAATGTAGGTGCTTGTGTCATGAACTGACAGTTTCTTAATCGCAAGACAATTCGTGTGGCACTTGATGTGTACATAATATCATGCCAACCTTCCTTTTATAGTTATTTTAGAGAACAATACAACGAATGGTTTTCTTGCATCAAATCATATCACGCCCAACTTAGCTTGAGGGTCTAATCCATCAAGCGATAATTGAATACTTTAGGCATAATAATTGATCTTGATCTACTATGGCATCATCAAAAGAATAACATTAATTTGACCAATTTATGCATGGGAGGCCAACCCCATATTCAAAACTCTTAATTTATCATAATTTTTCTCACTGATGAAACCCCTTTTTTGGTGTGTGTTAGGGGAGGATCTTTTGGGGATTTGAGTTCGTAACTTTGTGTAACATACAGTCGAATAGAGCACATAAAAGGCTTGTTGAAATGGCAAACCTTGTTACTCTTAGCTCGAAAGTTGCTCCATCTTTTATGGAGAAATCCAAAATTCACATTTCAATTGTGAGTAGCTCTATTATCCAAACGTGAGCACAACCATTTATATCTCATTTTCAAGTTAATTACTAAATAAGAGAAAAGAAAACTAACCATTTTTCTCAAATTTTTTTTTCGTAAATTACCTTTTTACAATATGAAATTTTTCATGGGATAAACATGTCTTTTTATTATAGCTACATACTCGTTGTGTCATAGATAATTTATATTTATGACACGTAATAAATTGATATTTTTTGTCGATATTGGCCCAATTGATAAGACTAGAACCAAACCAGAGAGCACTCCAATAAAACCCCACAAATCCAACCAAACACGTCACGTTGGTGCTACACGCGACAACCGGTCTCATCATATGCAAGTTGAGTCTCCAAGGGAGTTTTCAAGCAGCATTGGTGCAAGAATTGGTCGCGCTTATATGTTGCTCGATATTGATTTATGACTCAAGTGATGTAACCGAAAGATTCGAAATGGAATCAACACAAACACAAAAAAATTTAAGATTTTTTTTTGGTAATTTCCTCGTAACCTCGCCACTAATCTCCAAATGTTCCACAATCCTTCCAAAGAGAAGAACCCAAAAAGGAGATCATGATGAATCCCTACTTACCAAATGTAAATAGACTTACATGTCCTAATCTCCATTTGGCAGATTATAAATCACAAATCACATCCCAAGTTCAATTAGGGATTTTGTTCATTTAGAATTGCATTTCAAGAATGCGCCCCCCGCCCCCCTTTTTTCCTTGTGAATTCATGCAAGGAAAATCTGCCTCTCTTGAAAAGGACATGGCCCTTTACATAAAATATTTCCATCCCGTGATGTCTACTCCCACGGTCGATGATGATTCATTTACTTAGTAATTAGAATATTTTGTATTCCTTAGATCGTGTCTCGATACCGTAGACAATGACCCGATGCTATGTGCCACGTGAACCTGGATTGATAAGTCCGGCGTTATATCTTTGACTATAGTCGCACAAAAGGGCGAAGGATCGGAGCCAAAAAAGAGTCTAATTATAGTAAGGTCGATTACATGCCAGCCTTGTCGTACCCGGGACGACCCCGAATAGGTAGAAAAACGTAACTAAATCCTTGGCGAAAGAATGTCCCCATCATTTACATGTAAATTTTGAAAAAAAGAAGAAGAAGTTAAGCAGAAATAGTAAAATAATTTAAGAAAAAAGAATCTCGATCGTCTCTTTACTCTTATCGATTCTCGTCGCCGTCTTCCTCCCCGTCGCCTCTCCTCGCCTCCGTATTCACATATGGCCACCCGTCCGTGTGCATGCTCGCGTGGCTGAGCTGCCATCGTTTCTCGGAATGATGTCGCCGGCCGGAAAGTTTTCTGCGAACCCTAATCGATCTCCTCCCCTCCCAACGGCCGCTAAAGCCTTGGCTAGACGTCGAGCTCACAGTGGAAGATAGGGGAAGCGAATGAGCTCAGATCCGCGAAGATGCCGTCGTCGTCGCCGAGCCCGCCGCTCGCGTCGTGGTGGCAGTCGAAGTAGGTCTGTATGTCGTCGGGGAAGCTCCGGCGGGGCGCCTCGGACTCCGAGGACGTGGTCGACCCGGCTCCCCGGTCCTCCTCCGCCGAGCTCGTCCTCTCGAGCATCTCCTTGAACTTGGACGACTGCAGCAGGAGGCTCAGCGCCGAGGAGGCCGAGTCGCCCCCCTGCGGGTGGTGGAGGTGGGCCGGCCCTCCCCCGGCCGCCGTCTCCGCCGCCTCTGGCCCCGCCCCGCCGCCCGCGTCGGGGCCATTCGGGGCGCCGGGGCTGGGGCGGAGCCACTTGATGTAACGGCTGAGGTCGAAGTTGGTGACGGCGTTGAGCCCCCGGTACTCGATGGCCGCCATGTCGTATGCCGTGGCCGCTTCTTCCTGGGTAGCTGAAATCAACCAAAAAAAAATAGGTAAAAAAAATATAATAAAAATAAATATTTTCAAATTTCGCATACGTCATAAATCAGGAGAATTTAATTTGCACGAAAATATTGGTGGGGGAGGTAGTTTGAAGAAGTGAAGAGTAAATAGCTGGAGAAGCGGTTGGAAGTGGAAGGGGTTTGGCGATCTAACATCTCCAACCGACACCCTCGAGCTCCGAAAAGGTCATCGGTCTCACGACAAATTGTGAGTCGATGCATCGGATTCGCCATCGTACTTTCTTTCTCGGGCATCGCCCATGTGGCCGCCGGAGAAAATGTCGGCTGGGCCGCACCGTCGAGACATGAAGTCCGGAGCGCCGCAACGACAATCCACCCCCCCCTTTTTTTGCCTTTGTAGGCGCCGTGATTGGCCCCGTTTGGAGGACGCGCACGTGCCGGTGAGATCGAGCCTTTTCTACGAATCCCGTATCCGTTGCCGGCGATGCTTGCTCTGAATGGGATCATCGATGATGCAGATCGAGGGCGACGGCCGTGGGCGTGGGGGGTGCGTGGAGAAAGAAAAGTTTCGTGACTGGGACGTTCCGCATTTATTTTATTTAATATTGGCACATGGGATGGGATAACGTGGCTAGCGTCTAGAATTGGAAAGAAACGGAGTCGTTCGAGACTTGGGGGAAACTTTCGTGTCTAGGGTTAGTGGGTAGAAAAAGGCCAAGATTCAAGGACCTACTACGATTGACCAACTCCGTAACTATCCAAGATCCTGTAGAATTCTTTATATTTCAGGTGGGGTGTGATATGATGAATGTTTATCATGATTTAAGTCAAATTACTTCTTTTGGGAGATTAAATTATTAGTAATAATGCTAGTTAAAACTAAATATAATCTATGGATGCCGATCCGATTCTAAATTTTCCAATTTTACCAACTTAATCCTAAGTCTTTACTTGAAATTCTAATGTTACCCTCCATTCGACTAGATTTTGTTGAAAATTGATGGTGGATTGCATATGTCGGCAATTTTCTAGCGAAAATTGATCGGGAGCATTGCAATGGAATCTTGCACAAAAATTTAGAACCAAATTCAGTAGATTTAAAAAGCTTTTAGGATTAAATTGATATTCGTATAATAAGTTTATGTTTAATTGGGTAACTTTTCCATTGAAATTACTTATAGCATGGACTAAATTAATGCAAAATTCATCTCTAATACTAAGGGGGAAAAACAAGCGTTTAGGCAAGTAAAACAAGCAATGAAATTTTACCATAAGTCCCCAGGTATAGATACTTGTTGCCAAACACTCTCCCAATTCGAGCCTCCCATCTACCATTGTGATGATGCCTGTGCAGTAGATAAATGCAAAATTAGCAAAAGTAAGAAACAAATAATGAGCATATGTATATATATATTGTTTTGCCAAAAAGTAATAAATAAATAAATAAACATTTGCATCGTGCATTGTAGGCCGTCTAATATCCAACCACATTGTCGGACTCCTCACCGTTGGCTCCGACACGATACACAACCGTCCACTAAACTCATTAACTTTCGCCCAAAGCAACTTGTGGATGTTACAAGTCAACCTCTCCATTAAAGCTCATAGCTGTTGACTTACCTTGGTAGGGAAAATAAGTCGCATTGACACGTGGGCTCGCACGGAAATTCCATAATAATTAATTATTTTAATTTTTATTTTCGATCGTTATCAGTTTTGGGTTCAATGTATTTTTCGAGCATTAGTCATGTGGCCGCAAAGAGATCGTGTCTTCTCCTCTATAGTGCAACGACACATGGCTAACGTACACAACAGCAAAGATCTAAAAAAATTGGGAATCTCTATGTCACCCTCGAATTGTCAATCAAAATTGCATGGCGTTGTCCTGGGTAATCTTGTGATTTACCTTGCGACTCCTCTATACTTCGAGACTCCACGAGAAAATCCGCTGCTCTTTCTGGAAATAATTAGGGTTTCCGTCAAAACGAATTTTTGTAAAAAGAAAAGAAGAGAGAGAGAGAGATAGAGAGTGAAAATCAAGTGGGAAAACTTAATCTAAAAACATGCCTTCTCAAGGATCCAATGTATTCTTCCTTCGACTGGCCTTCCATTTCCTTCAGCTCTTCTTCATATGCAGACAACTGGAGCCACGATTGCATAAACATGAAATTAAATTAAGAAAATTGATGAAAATATTAACTCCTGCATAAATATATATTGATCTAAAGACTAAATAAAACGAGGGCTAATTTTTATATTTTAAGAGAGAATTTTTACAGGAAAATTAAGGACAGTTTCTGGTCCCCAGTACTTCAATGCGGCCAAGTCATACGCATGTGCTGCGGCTTCTTCATCGTCATAAGCCCCTGGGAAAATCACCATTTTTTTTCAACATTTAGTCAAATTACGAGGAAATATTCGAGGGACAAAAAAAGAAAATTTCCTAAAGCCGACAAATTCAATGCGTATTTTCTCAACAATTGCAAAAATTCTGACAAAAAAAAAACACTTGAGAAAATTAAGGAAATTATAGAGGGGGGCTTTTAACCCTTTTTTCCCCCTCTAAATTCTTGCCGTCATAAGATATTCTTGAAAACGAAATGCGAAAAACCAAAAATGTAAAAATAAATAAATAAATAAATAAAATCAGAAGGCAGGAGCAGCTCTGCATATGTAGGTAACGAACTCACCTAGATACACTGCATTTCGGTGAGTATCAGTCGCCACAATCGTCGCCGGATCGATAGCCATGGACGGTCAATAGTAACTCGTTTAGGGCAAAAAACAAAAACCTTCGGCTAAAACTAAAATGAAAATTACGAAAACAGAAAGAAACAGCAGCAGAGGATCGATCGCATGAAGAAATTAAATTTAATTAATTAATCTTACCTTGCCTTCCTTTCTTGTTCTGCGACTCGTTCCAGCAGTTCTTGTCCCACAGATGAGCTTCGTATCGACCCGTCCACCGATGCCTGCAGATACATCGTCAGAAAGTAGCGCTACATCCATCCAACCGAAGAAGAAGAAGAAGAAGAAGAAGAAGAAGAAGATCATCCCAGAAGAAAAGACTGAAAAGAAAGAAAGAAGAGAATCTTCCATTTCGATACGAAGAGGCGGGGGGGCATCGAACCTGGTGACGCCGCGGTAGGCGGAGCTGCGCTGCTGCGGCGAGTCCCGGGGGACGCTCTTGCGGGTGCGCTTGCCTTTCGCCTTGGCGACCGCGTTCGCGTTCCTGTCGCCGCCGTCCTTCTGGGGGTCGGAATCTTCATCTTCCTGGTTCTGCCGGGGCCGTGAGGTTTTCGCCATCGAAGCTGCTTCCCACAGAAACGATACGAAACCAAACTCGGCTTGGACTACTAATATACTACAGTGTCAAGAAGAAGAAGGGGCTTCAATGAGAGAGAGAGAGAGAGAGAGAGAGAGAGTAGTCCAATGGAAAAAGAGTTTTAAGAAAAGAGTTAAAAATGATTAAATAAGAGTTTTTCCATTTTTGTAAGGTGAAAAGAGCGTTTAAATAGAGAAAAGGAACGAGGAGAGAGAGTTAATGAGAAGCCGGCTTGAGAGAGAGAGAGAGAGAGAGAGAGACATGGAGAGATGGGAGGAAGGAGGAAGGAAGAACGAGGGTTAATGATGGTTATGGCCGTCTTAAAACGGCCTGTGCTGCGAGCCCTTTCTCCATTGTCCTCACTCGTCTCCGCTCCTTCGCTTCGACCTACGTGCGTCGGCGCACGTGCGCCCACTTCCTTTCCCTTCCCCTCCTTCACGCGCCGCCCGGTTTGGTGGATTCTCGGGGGCCGGGCTAAGCCCTCTCCCTCCTCCGTCGTTCCGGTCCAAGGATAGGCTGATCTGATCGTGCTTAGACTCGAGGGCTTCGAAAGCGATCGCTATGCTCGCAAGATTGCCTCTATTGTACTTTAGCAGTTTTGTTATGTACTGCTGGTGATAATTGTTCTTACATGTCCAATAAATTTTGCTTCAAATTTTGACTTGAAAAAAATGAACAGGCGCTACAGGGAAGATCCGTTCAAAAAGTCATAAATCTATTGTACGATGGTTCATTCAATCGCAAGTCTTTCGATATTGCCACTTTAGTCCATTTATCGATTTAGTTTTAAATATTTCAATTATGTTAATCTAGTCTCAAATCTTTTGATGACTTGTTAATATAGTCTTAAACATTTTGGCGTTTTGTCACTATTGTCCTTCTATCTCATTATCCAAATGATGGTCCATGACTAAATTGACAAATTTTCGAAAGATTTACGACTAAACTGATAAATTGAAAAGTTTAGAACTAAATTAGTAAAAGATTTATAACTAAATTGATACAATCGAAATGTTTAGTACTAAATTGATGTCATCGTAAAATAGGTTTAGTACTTTATGAATAATTATCCATTAGCTATGGTGAGTTTTTGCTGTGTGATTAAATTTGCTCATTATGTCGAAAGTAGAAGAAACGAGTCCATCTATATAGCAATGTTTCCCATTTATTATCGAGCGACCGATTGAACTTGGAGCGTCGTGAGCGGAAAGATAACTGCAAGAATGCATTCATTACGTAGAGCCTACATGCCCAAAAAACGAAAGACTTCAATTGGCCTCCGTGAAAACTCTCTGTACTTCGACGCTGCCTACTTCTATACAACACGACCGGCTCTGCTTCCGGTCTAACATGTCCATATCAAAAAGAGTAATGTTGGGATATTGATGATATTCATGCATTCAACCGGCCTATCAAATGACATGGTAAACCGTAAATCGCTGTCTCAAATTAATAAAACCCATTTAAGCATCCCTCAGAAAAATTCACCTCGACGTCGGTCAGAAGACGACGGGCTCTCGGGTTCGAAAGCGATGCGACGCTGATGAAGGATGGAACATGCGCAAGTTGTTTTGGACTTTTTTAACTTTGTCACTGTCGAGCCCTTTAAATCCCTCCCAAAGAAAATCAAATTTCGCTCCAAATTTCAACTCTCTCTCTCTCTCTCTCTTAATTTTTTCTTCGAGTGGTTAAATGGAGTCCTCTCTTCTGCCGACCATTTTCTTCCTGCTTGCCGGGCCGAGTTTTGTAGGTGGAATTTATGATCCGCGGTGCGGTTCGTGGCGCTCGCATTTAAAGGGCACCTCCCATCCGCCAACTCCGCACAGCCTATTCCCTCCCCGCGCCCCCATCGACTCCAAACGACGCAAAGATTCTCATATCGAATTTCTATCGAGAGTCTAATGGCACATTATCGCATTCCCATCGACCTCAGTTCGAAACCTTTTGGCGAGTCGTGGGCTTATAATAAAGCGAAGTCGAGGTTGACTTCATTGCCTTATCTTTCTTCGGGAGTGTTTTCATTCATGAGGATTGCCAGTAGTAGTCCCTCCAATTCCTTATCTTAACGTGTTGTATTAACGTGCTAGTGCTCGTACTTCTTGCACACTTTATTTCAAGTTATATGTTTTTCTTTCAAATAAAGTAGAAATATCTCATTTTTTACATCTTAGAGTTTAAACAAAATAATTTGAGAACTTACTCATGTCCAAATTGACAAAAGGATTTAGATATCCACTCTCACGACTTGAAACGACACAAAGATTCTCATCTCGGATTCCTATCGAGCGCAAGTTTCCCCAAGAGTCTAATGGCCCACAATCACATATCTCGACCTCAATTTGAGGCCTTTTGACTAGTCATGGGATCATAATAAAATGAAATTGAGGTCCATTTCACTAGCCTATCATTATCCAAGGGTGTCTCCACCTACGAGGGTTGCTAGCGATAATCCTTCTAGGGCGGACACTTAGCTTGGGCGTGTTCTTTATTTTAATATATTGATGTTTGCACGCCTCATACAATTTATTTCAAATTATATATTTTTCTTTCCAGTAACGTGGGAATATCCTATGTTTTACATATCAGAGTTCAGATGAATAGTTCAAAGATTTACTCAAGTTCGAATCGATAAAGAATGTAGGGATCCATACCCACGACTCAGAACGAAACAAAGATTCTCACCTTGGATTCATGTCGAGCGTAAGTTTCCCCGAGAGTCTAATGGCCCAAGATCGCATATCTCGACCGAGCCGATTAGCTGAAATTTAAGCCGTAATTACGCTGGATTAGATTCAAATGTCTCCCTAATCGAAGAAGGCGTTGAATTTTCTTGGGCTCGTTTCGTTGCGATCATCGAAGATATACACGTTGGTGGAAGAGATTTTGTTTCTTTTCCGGGCGGAACGGGGCGCCTCATTATAACGACATTTTCAAAACAATTGCTTCCTTCTTCTCTCGATTTAGGAGGGGGGGGAGGGGAGCGAGCCTGGCTCAATAAATAGCATCGCTCGTTCCACCAACTTATTATGGCTCATTTCTCTAACGCAAATCATGTCATGTTCCTTGTCTAGGACTTGGCCTTGTACCCCTTCACAGAGAGAGAGAGAGAGAGAGAGAGAGAGAAGGAAGGGACAGGTGGGTCCAAGGGCAGAACTATATTGAAGATTCAATGTGTGGACATCCTATGATTATGGATCTTTCAACTCCTTTAAGCGTCGGTTGTCACTGTATTCATACGACTAATATCTTGTTACTATGATGTTCCCGAGGCATTCGCTAAGCCTGCTTAAAAGGGTATGTTTCTATTTCTAGGGAAAGTATAGTGTATCGCAAACTTATATTAAATCTTGTTGACGAGTGTGCTTCCGGGACGCTTTTTAACAAGAATGATATAAATAATTTTCAAAAAAATTCAAAACAAATTGAATCTTTTGTGATTTACCTAATGGTGTATGGCTTACTCTAAAGTGGTTTGGCCCCCCTTAGATACAAGTTAGAATCCCATCTACTTCTTAGAAAAACTTTGGTTCATTTATGGCGTAGGTTTTGGCATGTGTCGTGGTGGAGGATAACCCTGACTTTTCTCCCACTAGCACCATGGTAGGAGTGTGTTGATGGGTTCGCTCAAAATGAGCAATAGTTATGGTTCAAACTGAGTATTTATGAAATTCCTATAGTACTGTATAAGAAGGTCACTGCCCCTAATGGCCCCTTCCCACTCTTTTGTCCTTCAATAGAACAACAGACTAAGAGAAGCATTTTCCCAACAAGAGCTACACGCCCATTTCACTTTCAACATTCTCACGGTATTTTCTCAACACGGTAGCCACATCCACGCCCCTCATCCTAATTCCCTATACTCAGCGCACCTCGGCATTACCCGTGCCATGGATTTGCTCCATCCACATCCCCACCTGGTTCGCGATCCGATCACTGAAGTTTCGATCGGAGCGATCCGAATCGATCAGTTCCGTTCATGAGAGATCGATCACGAGAGCAAAAGGGCCCACTTTGATCTTCTTCTAGTCTTATCTTGTGCGGTCACTATGCGTTTACAGGAGATTTCTGTAGAGCGTTATCATCCTCTTTCCCAAACGTACTCTCTTGTTCCCCACCGACGGCAAAGCAAAAGAGGAACCTGGGAAGAGCAGCAGCGCGTTGGTCCCCACGCATGTACTCGTCCGATACGACACTTCGGTTTCGTAGCAATGAGCAAAAGCTTATTAAAACTGCTCCCACTTATTCGGCCTCGCCTCACCAACCTCTGTTTCCTCTATCAATTCCGACCTGTGGGCACTTTAAAAAAGGGTAATTAATTTCAGGGTGGGCTGGTCCTAAAACCTGAAACCAGATCGTGCATAGTTCGGTTCTCAGTCTGTGGAATCGAAAATAAGCCCACCTGGTCATGAAAACAGATTAGGGTGGGTCTTAATGACTTATGTATTTATTGTTCTGTTCTCGACAAATAAGAGTTTCTCAACATTAAAGAAAAAAATAATTTACTACTTAGCGTCTGCTCTATAATTAAAACAAAAAGAAAGAAATGTCCATTGGTCTTGTCATTCCAATTGAATCGATCTCTCGAGAATAATCCAAAATCAATGATTTAGTTTGGTCTTAGGTTTGATTAACATTGATGCACACCCCTAGTGGACATGGTGTGCAGGTGAATTTATTGACATCGCGATTGATATGCCCATGCATGGATCTTTGCCTGAATGTAAATTTAGATGGGAATAACACAGGCAATTAAATTTGACAATTTTCAGTATATTTCAATTCGTGTTGAAGGAGAAGAAGAATATATCAGTTCATTTATAAGTTTCGTAAGATAACTATTTAAAATAAAATAATATATCAATCAAGATACAGGTATTTAAAAATTAGATATATGCGAAATCTCGAGAGATATAAAATATCGATAGAAATATTACAATTATCTCGGCAGAAAAATCTTAAATATCCCCGACAAATTTAAAGCGCCGGGTATCCCGTTAGGAGATGACATGGAGATTGCGAGATTCGATTTTCTCGCGCATGGATATTGGCTTGATGGGCCTTTTGGGCCTACTTGTTACGGCGTTCGTTCCCAGTTCGGGATTTCCGTGGGCCTTTTATGGGCCTGTCGCTCTTCTCCGTCGTTTTGGGCCTCGCAACTCGTATCGTTCTTTCCTCGTCTGCTGCTCTTTTTCCTTAGTAGGGGGGAAACCCTTTTTTCGACAGGAACTGCATCTTTTTTCGTACGCGTCACGTGACGTCGCCTAGGACGGCTCTCATTGGTCGGGCCGTCGCGTCAAATCATGCGGATTTTGCACTTACAGTGGCAGCTCCGTAATTATCCGATCGCGGCCGGATAATGCACGTAAATTATAGATTTATGGGTTTTAATGGGAATCCAATTCGTGCTTTATTAAGAAAGGTGAATCTCTCCCCCGATTGCCCGATATTTTTTCTTTCCTCCTTGACTTTACTTTCGCCTTTGGGAGTAAAGCAGAAAAAGGGCACGGTCCGACGTGGCGATCTTATCCGAAACGCGCCCCCGGCGCGCGTGGGGCCCGCGTTACCCCGATCTTACGTGACCGGGCACGGCAAGCCAGGTCGCGGAGCCAGCTGGCGGGACACGTGTCGCCGCCCCTCGCTCCAGCCACCAATCGCAGCCGAGACCAGGATCGCCCGTCCACCCGACCCAACCGGGGCCACCCGCGTGGGAAGCTTCTCGACCTCCTTCCTGGGACCACCTCCCGGCTCGCGGCCCGGTTTATCCAAAAGCCGCACGTGATCGCACGTGACGACACCCGGGTAAACCTGAACCTGGCAGCAAAGGGCCAAAAGGCGGCCCGCCCGCGTCAGCAGAGCCCCGGGGGTCCGGGCGTGCCGGCCGAAAAAGACGTCGGTACCCCCTTCCTCGAGTACCGGCCGCGGAGCCCGGTTCGGTAATTTCGCCACGCGAGGTGGGGCCCAGGGTAATTTCCTAGTTGTCACGCCCGCGACACGTGGCGATTCGGTTGACGCGCGTCGCACGGCTGGCCCGTCTTCTTCTCTAAGCGAGAGTCTAGAGAGAGAGAGAGAGAGAGAGAGAGAGAGAGAAAAACAAAAACAAACTCTTCTTCTTCTTCTTCTTCTTCACCCTGCGAGAGAGGAAACAAATAAATAGAAAAAAAAGGGAGAAGATTTTGGAGATTCTTCGGTTCGGCGATTCCGAGTCGTGCGCGGTGCGAGACCAGTCGAGATTCATAGAGGCTGTGGTGGTTCCGTGGGGCGCTTCGAATTGACGCGTCGGAATTCGTCTCGTTTCTTCTGCACTGTCAGTCTGCGATGGTTCATCTTCCCGGGATGGCGGATGCGTGCCGGAAGGGGAAAGTCAAGTTCGAGGTTGCCGACCAGGTCGATCAGGACCAGCTCGCCCCCTCCGACAAGCGGCCGAAGCTCGCCTACTCTCTGCAGGTTCATCGCCTTTTGCAAAGCTTTCTCTTTTCCTTTTTGCGTCGCGTGCGTGTGAGGAGGGAGAGGAGGGGAGATGTCTCGTGCTTGAGAATGCGAGTTAAGGGGTAATTTGGATGAGAAGCGAACGGGTCACCGGAAAAAAAAATTATTTTTTTACGAACAGATTGCGGAGAACGTCTGAACTAAATTAGCTTTGTATTAATAGCAGACTATCGAATAAAAAATTAGAGTCGTCCTGAGGATGGATTATCCAAATCGGTCCTCAGTTATTTTGCAGTCGATTCGAACTGATTTCGTGCTTGATTCTTCTACTGAAGATGGAACGGTCTGTAGATTTCGTGTTTGATTTTGCAGTTGATGAGCGTGGTTTAGGATCGGTGGATTGTGTCGATCGTTATCTAAATCTTCACATGGTAGGAGGGAGCGGCTTTCTGTTCAGTGAGTTGAATCTTTTGAGTCGGAGTGGACTGGTTGTGCGATGTGTGCTTAAGACTCGTGAGTTTCGAAGAGGGGTTACTGCTTTTTCCTTTGCTTTCCCATTTCGTGAGCTGGAGATTGTAACCGTTCTTTAGTTAATGAAAATTCAAGCCCTGGAATGGGTTCGTTTCTCAGTTATCGTTTATAGTTGGCGGTTGGTTGATTGTTGTCCCCGCACGGGCTGGAAGCAGGAGACTATTACTGTTTACCATAAGCTACTGTGGGGTTGGTTGGCTCTCTGATATTGATTGTGTGAATATGTTTTTGTGCGGCAGAGTGATTTAGATTGTGGCGATATAATCGGAATCCCTCTGGAAGTGTGCAATCCGCTGAGCGAGCCTAGCCCACTGGGCTTGCGGCTTAAGAAAAGTGAATCCTTCGTGGAGTTGGTTCAAATGAAGCTCGAGCACACATCGAAATCATCCACTTCAGGCAATAAAACTCACAAAGGAGTTGCTACCGATAAGCTCAAGGCCTCCAATTTCCCTGCTTCAGTTCTCAAAATTGGCACGTGGGAGGTAGGTTTGCTTGGTCATCTTGTGTAATTATTATATGATAAATTAAATGACGCGTATTATTTTGCCCTGTCATTAAATTGCAGTATAGGTCAAGATATGAGGGTGACTTGGTGGCAAAATGTTACTTTGCAAAGCATAAGCTCGTTTGGGAAGTTCTTGATGGTGCTCTTAAGAATAAGATCGAAATTCAGTGGTCGGACATTGTGGCCATCAAGGCAAATTATTCTAGCGAAGGAAATGATAACCTAGACGTAGTGGTAATCATTGTTTCCTTGGTTGCTTCATATTTTAATTCCTTTTCTGGATTCTATATGAATGATGCATTACCTTTTGTATATAGCTGGCAAGACAGCCTCTTTTCTTTAGGGAGACAAATCCGCAACCTCGGAAGCATACATTGTGGCAGCCAACATCGGATTTCACCAATTCACAAGCGACCATGCACAGGTAAGATGAAACTTCTCTTCTCTGGAGTCCCTCTCATTAGCTGTTCAAACACAGTATATCGCAAATCCCTCAATAGTTGACTGCATTATGTCTTGGTAGCAGGAGTTCCTTTATATGCCAGAAATGAAAATGAGCATCACTTTAGAAAATTAAGAGAAAGAAGTGGTTAGTATTGTTCTCCCCAGGATTAATTTGTTGAAGGCATCTACCAAAGAAAATTTGTTTAGAGTATTTGTTCTTGTAAGGAGTTAAGCCAGCTTGTTCTCAAAATATTTGCATATGTACTCTGCACTGCTCTGCTTGAGTTTTATGTTGCAAATATAGATCTCCTTTTTTCTTTAAAGACACAAAGGGAGGAAACGTGCCTCTTATGTAGTACTGCTAATGATAGTGGGATTATTATTTCTGGCGTAGGCACCATTTTCTGCAGTGCCCACAAGGACTACTTGGGAGGCACTTTGAAAAGCTTGTTCAATGTGATCCGCGTCTCTATTTTCTTAGTCAACAACCGGAGATAGTGGTGGATTCTCCATATTTTGATACCAGAATTTCTTCGTTGGACAAGAATGGACCGAACCTCCCAGGGCTGAGTGTGGAAGCATCTTCCTTGTTTGCTATAGCTCATGTCACTTCGCCACCTGCAAGTGAATTGTGTCCAACAAAGAGAGAACAGCAGGATTTTGTCGGTACAGCTCCTGATAATTTCTTGTGGACCACATCTTCCCCCAGCTCTGGTAAAAATATTGTCCCATGTTGTTCGGTGAACGTTGATGATTGCTTACGATATTGCTGCTTGTTTTTGTTGGGTGACAGTGGAACAGCAGTCAAGATATAATTATTACTATCTCTTGAATTTTTATGGAAATAAGAATGCTTTTATCTATGTGAAATAGGTAGCTGGATGTATCTGTCTTTAACAAGGACAGTTCGGAACTAATTAGAATTGTCTCTACCCTTTTCTTTGGCGGTAAATGTTCTGGTAATTGCGGCCAGTGATGTCAACCATTTACCCTTGTGAGCTTAAGCCACTGGCTGGTCCTATACACAACATATTTTGTATGAGTGCTGTGAAATCAGTTCTCTTTTGTCTAGAGTTTGAGAAAAGCTTTGAATGTTAATCTGGATAGAAATGGCACTTTCTGTTTTGCTTCTTTTTTTTGGCAGCCAGTATTGCAGGCATTTGCTAAATTTGAGCTGTATGTAGAAATAGGCCACTTCCCTGGCCTTACTCTTTCTCTAGAACTCCATAATGAATGCATACGTAATCAAGAGGCACCCCTTAAGTAGCTCCTTAATCATCACTTCTCATGTTAAAAGATGTGACTGCTTTTTTCTAATGATGTGGTTGCAATTTACTGATTTGTGCAGTGGTCGATAGCCATGCTGTCGAAGAAATTGGGAAGGCACAGAAACTATGCAGCCAGATAAAAGTACCTGGTTTCCACCACTCAATGTCGGTGAGTGACCTGGTCAGTCACATTGGCCATTGCATTACAGAACGAAGGGCGGCTGGGGATCCACTCTTTTCTGCTGAGCAACCGCAGAGCACGTATATAATGGAGGATCTAACCAGATACTTATTTAGCGACACGCAAGTTTCGGCCTCAGATGAACAGGCTTTCTTGTCAAGGGTCAATTCGCTTTGCAGTCTGATCCAGAAAGATGATGCGACTGCAGGATATTTGCAAACCACAAAAAAAGATAATGACATGGATGTGCAAAATGACAGCACTGCTCCTGCTTTTGAGGTTGCGATTACTGAGGAACGATGTGGATTGGGGGCTGAGCCCAAGAACGAGTCGGCACGGCCCAAGAGACACGACTCCGTCGGTGACCTGCTGCTTAATCTTCCAAGAATAGCCTCTCTACCTCATATACTATGGGAGGATTCTAAAAATCAAAGTAGGTAAGAGTTGGCAGGCATGATCTCCAGTTCCAGGATTCTGAGATTTAGAATTGATGAAGAATCCGCATCGTAATTTCAGAAGTAGGGAGCCTATACTTTAGTTTTCTTTTTCAACTGGGTTTTAACTTTCGGCCTCTGATTGTGATTGCTTGTTTGTCTATGGTTTCTTTCGCGTTTGACGTGTAGTGCCAGCTTTTTGGGGGCAATTCTGCGCCTTAAAGTTTTCCATTTTGAAGTTGGTTGGAGTTTTCACTCGAATGGAGTCAATTTAGTTTGTGCTGGAGTTTGGAACAAATCTATACATTGGATGGCGTATATTCTAAGGTTTTAGGAGCACAGGTGGGCTTCGCGGAAAGGCCAGTGCCGTGCGTTTCGCTTTCGAGATTACTTCATGTCTTTTTTTTAGACGATTGTTGATTCTGACAAGTCGCCCAAATACAACGCAGTGCGATCCTGTTTCAGTCGATCTAACGGGGGATGTGCTTTGCGGATTTTACGCATAAAGGATATTCGTATGCTAAAATTGTCGCATCATCCTTGGTAATCGATTGGGGTTGCTTAACTTTATTTGTCCCTAAGTCAAAAAGTGAACTTTTTTTCACTTTTCCATCGAAATTTATAAACATTACAGATATTCAAGAAAATTGCAGAACTTTCAAAGGAAATTAAGATAAAATTACGAACATAGGTTCCGACATATTAATATTGGTATGATGGAATGGTTTACCAGAGATCGCCGATTAAAGGAGAGGCCAAATCATCGCGTCGCAAAATTTGAGAAAAAGGCAAAAAGTCGATAAGCGAAGATTCGTCCAAACGAGACAAAGGTGGATGCGATATGGTGAAAATCAAAGCGTTCCCGATCGAGTTAGGAACATTTTTTTGCATGTGATCCCTGCGATATGAACACGGACGATGAGCCGATGTGCGATTCCGTCAGTCGTCGGACCTCCACGAGAGGAACAGATAAAAGAACTTGCAGCAAAAAGGAAGAACAACACAGTTTATATCAACAGACTTGTATTACAGACCCGCTATGTTCAATTTCAATTACAAATGGGAACCTGCACTTACATGGTATTAGCTAAATTTCCTTCTTTTTGTTTTTTTGCTTTTTTTTTTTTTTTTGGGTCTTCACCAGATAGATAACGACACTCGCAGCTACCTTTGATAACACGGAGTCTCTAACCCTCTAAAAGGAATTTTCGGAGGAAAATAACATATCAAAGAACACGCAATACTCTTAGGTCCGGCTATGCCTCCCTGTTTTCATACGTTTATCTATATAGACTCTTTGAAAATGAAATAGGAAATGAAAGAAGAGCTTTTTTACCGACATGCGACGTCTAAGGCTCGTCGGGGACATCTTCCAGCTGTTCATTTTCATCCAACATGTTCATCAGCATCGATATCTGGTCCTGCAGCATCTTATTCTCTCTCTCGACCTCGGAGCGCTTGCTCTTTTCTTCGAGTAGCTGCAATTGTAGATGCTCGAGACACCGCGAATCCTCATCCAACTGCTCATTCAGGCCATCAATTTCCCTGTCCTGCACGACCCATCACATCACTTCCGGGTCCTTAGTTTCCATAATGAGCGAAAAACAGTGGGGCATTGGATTAGTGTTTTTTAAAAGTTAGGCGGTTTTGCTAATAAGCACCTTTCTGTTCATCTCTTGAACTGCAATCCTTCTCATGCTTTCGACCACATCGACATTCACAAGCTTTCTCCTCTTCCCGATAAGCCAGCCTCGTGGATAGCTTGCCGAATCGAAGTCGGGTGGTGGCAGCAAAGACTCATTTGATGGCTGTCGGCCCTTGGCGCTTCCCACAGGCTCCAATGGCTCAAACAAAGCCTTTCGACGCTCGGATAGTGGAGGCGTCTGCATTGAGTCTTGCATATTCTCATCTGTTGGTGCATCTTCCTGCTTGTCGGGAAGTTTATCAGCAGCATCGGCCACCTCGTTCAATAACTTTCCACTAACTGTCGGAAATTTGGAAAAGAAAAGGTTCTAGTACCAAGCATTCTAGAATTGGAGCTGCAAATAAGTGAAAAGCATACCTTCTTTTCTTTTTTTGACTTCAAAACGAGAAAGAAGTGAACAATGAATCAAGAACAACTCAATCAAAAGTATGAGCACTAGTGATATTAATAAGCACAATCTTTAAGCTGATACATTGAGAAAGGTCATCGTAAAGCTGTAAATGTGCCCAAGTGAGGTTTAATTTCATATTCGCATCTTTACGCTGAGGGACATGATCATATGGTGGCTGCCAAGCCAACGTCCTCGGCGAAGCAACCAAATTAGTATTCTCTGCATAAACTAATTCCATCCAAGATTTGAGACTATCGAGGAGAATTTATGAGCAAATCAGCTTACACATCCTAGTAGAAAATGACACGGCACAGGTGCACAACCTTCAAACCTAGGTTTCCACTCAAGTCCTTTAATCCAGTTTTCACTCACCCAATTCATCCTACACTCAAGATCATAGAGCAGAAGAGAAGAAGAGACCAAAGCGGAGGCTTGAAGGGAATTTTGGAGCCACCAAAACTGAAGGAATAGAAGGCATCATTGGTCTATTTTCTTCTTTCTTAAAAGAATTACAATAAGTCGATGGAACAATTTTTTTTTTCAAACAGAAAACTAGTGGCAAACCACGAGATTTGTTCATCTATAAGATAGCTAAACAGATCAAATCCAATGATTCACACAGCAGTCACATCTTGCTTCCTCCATGATCTTATATGATACAGCTAAGGATCTATGCCATTGGGGATGAATATGCGACCCTAAAAAGCCGAGGGGGTGGACCGAGGGGGTGGGTGGCTTTGTCGTTGACAACTCCATCGATATAAACATAAAACGAAAGACAATCTTTGGATTTACACACGTGCCAAGAGAAAGTTTGAAGGCATTGTCCCCTAGCATAAACGCTATCTTGCTCAAAGGCAACGGCTCAAAAGGGCTATGTAGTTATGGCTGCTCCAAGGGAAAAAAAACAAATACCTAGTAGTTAGACAAGGACAACATGCTTACCTAACACAAGGGCAGAAACTCGTTAACAAAATCGCAATTGGGCATCGTGAAAAGCGTGAATTAAAGACTACCAACTTTCTGAACAAATGATTTTGTCTCACGAGGGTACAGAAACATAAAAATAAGGACTTTGCTCATGAATTTCTAATTAAAAAACCCCCGGTTGTGCAAAGTCAATTAATTGGATCCAATCAGGAAAAAGAATGAGTCGAGGTTACAAAGATGGACCATTTCCAAGCTCCCAATATAAAATACAACCCCCGAGACATTAAGCAAATATACAAAGACCACACATCTCGAAGAAATATATATTGAGAACTTATGGTGTAGCTGAAGGGCAAGAAATCAATTAAAATAAGTAGAGACTCTTTTGGAACCATCCATCTTCGATGGAGCAACAGGGGCAAGATAAAGATCGGTGGCGTTAATAAAGTTAAAAAAAAAAGATTTTTGAAATAATTAGAGAGAGAGAGAGAGAGAGAGAGAGAGAGAGAGAGAGAGAGAGAGAGAGAGAACGACTGGTAAGCCAGCTAACCAAACGCAGTTAAGTAACGTACCAGCAAAGACTTAGCTGCAACAAGTGCCTCTCTCTCTCTCTCTCTCTCTCTCTCTCTCTCTGAATCTATAAGCAATTGCGCTACAGAGAAACGAAGATAATCTGCAGTACGTACATAAGAAGCGCCCTGCTTCAAACCCAACTCAAGAAACATGTACCGACGAGGAAATTTTGAGAATTCTGCAGCTGACCCTAAAAAGATTCGCACTTTTTCTTCTATTTACGAAGCATACAGCACTCTTGCGCACATACATCACCGGATAACCCCAGATACGGAAGACGGATCGAGTCTTATTACCTGATCTCTTGCGGGATTTCCAGAAAATCCGAGGACTCGAGGCCGCCGGAGAGAAACCCGGAAGATTCCCATCCACGGCAGCGCTACCACCGTCCGGTTTCTCTTCTTGGAACATTTCGAGAACCTCCACAGCTCTCGGAAGCTGAAGCGTCGACCTCAGACAGAACACCCACCGAGAGAAAGAGAGAGAGAGAGACGTCTGAAAGAGAGGAGCTTTTAACGCAGTTCTTCCGTGCGTCCTGGTCGTCTTCTCTTCCTTCCGGGTCTCGATTCTTGTTGTTGTTTGGTATTCCCGAGAAAGAGCAGAGCAGGGCGAGCCAGAAGATAGGAAATTGTTTGCT
The DNA here is from genome assembly GCA_014182895.1 of Angophora floribunda. Lineage (NCBI taxonomy): Eukaryota > Viridiplantae > Streptophyta > Magnoliopsida > Myrtales > Myrtaceae > Angophora > Angophora floribunda. Next base: position 20,686,973 of record CM024710.1, read on the forward strand.
TTCCCCTTTTAAAAATCCCATCAGAAAATGAGGCGAGGGGGGGGACCCACCTGCAGTTGGGGGAGGGGGTTTCGACGGTCGGGATTTACCGTGGGGGTGTCGGATTCTATGCCCACGGTTGGCCCTATGCGACCATTTCTGACGTCAGCTGCCCATCATTTTTGTGTTTTTTTTTTTTGGTTTTTCCTTAGCCGGTGTCTTGTCCTCCGTGTTGAAAAGTCCCACGAAACGAATATGCCAACCGCGGCATTTACTGAAACATTTTTTTAATTATTTTTCGGACCAACAAAACTAATCTTTAATTGTTTTAAAAAAATTAGATGATTATCCTCAATCAATATTCATTTGCCAAAACTAAATTCACAGGTCGCCCCTTCTGTATCGAATTGAATTTCTTTGTAGATGAATTATGGGATCGTTATTTTCGTTATAAATAATGGATGTCTACGTCATCAAATTTTGATTTTATTCGAGAATCTCGCCATTAGATGATTTATTTAGAGTCGATAGGTTGGAGGATAGCGGAGAATTGACAAGTATATTTAAGACCTTATCTATCATTTCCGTATCGAATGATCTCGATTAGATAATGACGGAATTAATACCTCTTGTACACCGTGCACAAGAAGTTTTTGAACCATTGAATATGCATGTTTCCTCTCTTATGTCCATTTAAGTTCTCATTTAAATCTTGTTAACAAATGTCCACAGATTACATTGAATATTGAAAAATAATAGAAACAAAAATGCCAGGCGGGATCAACTTTCTTTATTGAGGTGTTTAATCAAATACTTTTATTGGAAGTTCGCAAATCTTATCGATTGCAAGAATTGTGCCCAATAAATAATATTTCCAAAGAGAGTTAAGGAAAATGATAATCACACTGTAGTACAACCCAATAGGGTCATTGTCATCCCAAAATCCGCAACTTACCTTTAGGATTTAATCTAATAGTACATATGTTAATTAAGACGCTTCTCATCCAAAATTTTGACGTCGTTATCAAACATGCATGCATTCATATTTATCGAGAGAAATTACCCAATCAATTATAAATTTATTATACAGATATCGGTGTAAACCCTAAATTTTTCACTTTTATCAATCGAGTCTTAAAATTTTTGCATGAGAATTTCAATGTAATCAATCGGGTCAATGTTCATCAAAGATTATCGGCATGGCACAAGGGTTAAGTAATCGGAGGGTTATAACATTTCTTTTTAATATATGTACGTGAATTTGTACATACATTCAGAGTGATGCATGTGATGTCAACTCAGGCCTTTTCAAACAGCCCTCTGTCCGGTCACATTTATGTTAGCGTTGAAACCCATCAGTCCTTTCAAATTTGCCCAACTGCTTAATCCAAGCGCTAGCTGTTGTCAGCTTACAAACATCATCAATCCTCCCTACTTTACTCGATGGCCAGCCCACATGCCCGATGGACCCGATAGAAGCAATCACTTCATTTCTATCCGAAAGGAGGTCCGAAGCGGCCAATTTTTTGGACTAGTCCTTTGTCTTTTGCACACGGCAGATCAGCATGCGCGGTAACATTCCCCTACCATGAAACGAGAACTGCCTGCGATGAATAACCAATCTTTGTGCCCCCAGCAAAACTGAATCATCCGGGCACTAGTACAAATTCTGCTAAATTAGGGTGCAGCGGCTTCTTAGCCGTGCTATAAAAAGAGTAGAACTGAGATAATGAGAGCGAGGCAGAGAGCAGAAACTTAAAATAACTGTAGTAAGATGATGAAACACTTCAATGAATTGGAGCACTGGAAACGCCGGTAAATCTCCCCAAAAGTAAAGGTCCTCTTCCCTATTAAAGAGGTGCAAAATTCGTTTGAACAAGTTTACAATGGCAGAGCATACCTTGCTCAGTGTCTCCCATATGCCACATAGTAGCTTATGCTTTGCTTCTAAAGACAACTGTATGTTCAGCGAACGAAAAAACAGAAAAACCTGTACGCCAGTTATCATTGTAGCTGAACAATTACAAGCATTCAGCTGGTATTGAACTCTTCTTATAAAACTTCAGTAACATCTTATCTCTAAACTTTTGGTCATTGCCTCCAGAAAAAGCAGAGGTTAGAAGTCAACGATCAGCAAAAATCGATGTATCCATTGAGCAGCATGGGGCTCAGTCATCCCCAAAAATACAGGTGACGCATGGAGGATCTTTAGCTTGGTCTTCAGGTGTGATCCAGTCCAAACAAGATTCATGAAATGTGTGACCACAGGGAAGAACAGAAATGGTGGGAGGACGGGATGGTATTGAGATAGGACCCGATCCTGGTTCATATCGAAGATCCCTTTTGCACAGGAGACAATTATGTCCAATGAGCTGGGAAGCTTCATCTTCAACTGCAATATCAGAATTACTATTTCAGTTCTTTCATGGTAAAAATAATTGCGGTATTTTCCACTTCGCCACAATTAATTATAGCATTGAAACAAGACAAGGGCCATTAGTAATCACTGCATGATGAAGCTCTAGTCATAACAAATTATAACATTGTGGCTTGAGAAGATCCATTGACCTAATTGCAAAGGCATAGAATGCTTTTCCCAAAGGTAAGTACCAAAATAGAATAGAATATATGGGTCTGAGAGATACCTTCCAATCTTATACGTGCAGAAGATGCAGAAGGATTTTCTATTCCAGGCAGTGCACGAGCAGCCGGTGGTACAATTCTTGGGGGAACAGCTGGTGATACAGGTGCCGTAGGTCGAGAAATCTGCCTTATAGTTGGCCCTGTGTGAGCTGCTGGAGAATACTGAGGTAGAGGTGGATAATATGGATGCACAGGAAGCCTATGTGGTGAAGCTAGAGGTGGAGAATTTTGACGTTGATTTGAAAGAGGTCTTACAGATTGAGCTTGGTGAGGGAGAGATGGAGCAACCTGGTTTGGTGCTGGAATATTTGGCTGAGCTAAAGCACCCTGACGTTGGATGGGGTCATACTGCATTGGCTGGGCTGAAGAAAATGCTGGCACAATTTGTGGTGTTGGGATGAAACCTGCAGGGGATCGATGCTGCTCGGCCAAAAGGGGCAGAGGCAAAGCAACCTGGCGTATGAGTTGTGAAGGAGTTGCATTTTGTCTTGAAGAAGGTATATATGAAGAGGTAACGGGTTGTAAAAACGTCAAAGTTGGCCTTGAAGATGGGATGTATGGAGTGGGGGTCGGTTGTAAAGTAGTTGCAGTTTGTCTTAGAGTAGGAACTGATGGATGAGCGATTGGCTGTGAAGGTGTGGCTGTTTCTGTTGAATAAGAAACTGATGATGAAGTGATGGGCTCGGTCTTCCTGCGAACCACATTGTAAGTAGCCGACGGAAGTTGCAGTGCCTTCCTCTTACAAGATGATCCAACAGGCATTTTAGAGATCTGTTGAAGCTCAGGTTGCTTCACAGCTCTGGGTAATGCACCTGCATTTTATTAAAAGTAATTACCAATAAGGCCTAAAATGTAAAACTCTACTTATGTGCGAGCAAAGGTTAACCAGTAAATACCAGCAGAACTGCAGCTAAGAAGATTTGGAACTGGCTTAATCACATGATTTGCCCAACTTTGCCCTAGATTGCCTGCAATCGAGAAGTCAAAGATTTTACTGAACCCTGATGAATGACTTGTTGACAGCCTGATAAATGAAGTTTTATTCAAATGTAAGGCATATGCAATGGACAGCATTTCACCGCTAGGAATTACTAAAAGAAATAATGTTCAAGAATTTCATTATATTAAGACAGTCACATTTCTAGTCCATTCTTTCTTCTAACTCTTCTGTCAAAAAACAACTGATGAAAAATCTGCATGATTGGGAACTTGATGGCTACAGCCTGTATATTCATTTTAACTTGACTGTTGATATCCAGTCCAGCACTCTCTTTATCCTAATTACTCTACACGACACATTCAAGGGATTTATGTAAAAAATGCATAAATAGGAGGAGAAGGACGTGGAACTCTGTTCGTCTTGTATATCAGCCCATTGACTTCATATTGTCGACATGGCTGGTTTCCAGATGCAGAGTAGCATGTTATTGTACTATGTTATCCTAACAGCTCATAAAGAACTGCATAAGATATGAAACCCTAATGGAGACAAAAGCATCTGTGACAAAAAAGTGCATACATAAAAAATGCCAATCAAAGTCCATTCAAGCATGCATGTCCACATGAGCTAGTAGTCAAAGACACGTGCAAAAGACTGTAGTGGTTGACTGAAGACCTATGGATAAATTACCAGATTGACCATGCCGAGGAGAGAAGATGCTGTTACTCGGAGAGATTGTTTTAGAGGGTCCTCTTGAAACATTCCTGTCAGCTTGTGTATGTGTACTTCCCATTGTACGAGAAGCTGCTTGAGCATTATTCTGACCAAATGGAGAAGATGAAGATGGACTCCTAGTTGACCCATGCTGTGCCAAACCAAGCAGTACAGAGTGGTCACTTACAGGTAATTTCGAAGATGACACTAGATGACTCTGACCTATGTTTGCAGATCTCATATCCATGCTTCCTCGAAGACTTAAGTTTCCATTGCCTGATCCAGGATAGACACATCTATCATTGCAATGCTGCAAATGTAAATTGCCGCACTGGCTTGACCTGATTTCTTGGTGTCCACCGTACAAAGTGGCATTTCTGTAGCTTACAGAGTTACTGTCCACATTCTGCAATAGAGCAGAACCTCCAGACGTGCTGTTTTCAGGATGCAGCAGATTACCAATTTGACCATGATAATTGCCCCCACCAGTTTCTTGAGCACTACAGCTGCTAGAGACAAAAGGTTTTGAGCTCATCTCTGTGTGAGTACCTGTTGAAAGGGTCAAAAGTCGTCCATCAAGTTCTTCAGGAGATTTGAACTGCAGCATGTTGGACATGTTACCGCTGTCCTCTCCTACTTGACCACTATCTGATCTTTGATTTAGCAAAGGTGCAAGTAGCATTTGGTCCTCGAGATTCCCCATTAACTGATGACTAGGAATATTGTTATTACTTGATTGTCCTTGCAACAACCATTGCAAGCCTCTGCTTGAATTTTCCTGCATGATTCCCAAGTTTGTGGGAGCATTCTGAAGATTGGTGGCACCGCTGGCTACACTACTAAAAGCCACAGAATCATGATCTCTCAGTACATTTGTTGCCCAAGTAGGTCCAATTGTCCTAAGTCCTGTGCTTACATTGCCTCTGAAATCAGCATAATCTCTTGAAGTCAAAGGATCCAGGACATTGGGTCTACAATTCATGAAATTGTCCAATGTGACTACATTACCATAAGAGCTACTCTCAGGCACCCCAAAAAAGTTCCAACTTACGCCTGGAGTAGGCGGACCTTGTCCTTGCAGGATGGGGGAGTTGCCATTTCCACTAGTATGACTGAACCTAGACACTGAACTTGCCATATTACTGAACTGGAAGTCACCAACAGTATGGATAGTACTAGCTGATGGGAAGTGCCAGTTGTCTGAATAAGCTGCTCCTTGCCAGTTCCCATTTGGAACAGGAGTTGTTGACGATGCACGAGAAGCAGGAAAATTGCCGCTTTCATCATTACTCAATTGACCGACCATCCCAGTCGAACCATCAAATTCATTCTTTAGCAAATGATATGCAAGGTCTTCATTCACTTGTGGACGGGAAGTGGAGGTGGACGGCTTGAATCCACTCCCCATGTTGCCTCTACCTGTCACTCTTAAACCATCCTATGTCCGGATATCTGGAAATTTCACTTCAAGAAAACCATCCTACAGAAGAAAAGTGACAGTTGCAAGAAAAATAAATTAAATTGACAGACTTGAGTTGCATGGTCAGAGTAAAATGACTGGATTGATGAATACGCACTTGTCGAAGCTCCTATACTGAAGAATCAAGCCAAATGAGCGTGCATTAAGAAAAAGTCTAACTATATATACGTGGTCAAGAAGATCAAGTTTTCCCCAAATGGGGACCGATATCATCATTATCTTCTCATTCTTAGGATTCCACAAAGCGCAACACCCGCGCTACATAGTACACAAATTTGGTAAAACCGATATGTCGACCCAACATTATTCTTCCGAAATCTTGCACATCACGTAACGGTCCAAATCAAACAAGCAGAGAGTATGCTCAACTAAGCTCTTCACATATCCTCCCACATGACTAGTAACAAGTGACAGCAAGAAGAATGACAAATAAACCCATCTGTACAGAAACAAACCTTTCTCTCACTACGGACACCATGCCAACTCTCTACAAAAATCACCCTATAACTCAACAAGATAAAGAGCCTCATTTCCCGGAGAGCGATCACTCCACAAGACGAAAAAAGGCAAAACCAACTTATAGAACGAAGAACAGGCGAAAATCGCGGAACCCCAGCCATCGAAAACAACACAGATGAAACCCAGCAGAGGACCTAGCAAGCGCAATCGAGAAAAACTCACTACACCCAGTAAGCAGCAGCAGAGGAACCGCGGACATGATCGATCAAAACCCCTACGAAACGGAAGACAAAGCTACGAACTTTACGTTCCCCAGCTTAAAAAAACGATCGGACCGCTCGAGCAGACAACGTGGAGAGATCGGAGAGAGGACCGTACTCGGTGTCTGATCACGTAAGCGTACGGCGGAGAGACGACCCGTCAGAAGGCGCGACCGCCGAAGACCCGTTCCGTCCCAAGTAGCGGCGTCACATCAAATGAGCGAGCAACCCTACGTGAATCTGTTAAGAGGGAATGGCAAGAGGGGAAGGGAGAAAACGAGGAATCTTAAAGGAAAGAAGGAAGGTGGAGAAGATGGAGAATGCATAAATGCAGGGGAGCGAAAACTGGGAAGGAAGACGTTCTTACTTAATAGTGAAGAGATAGAGATAGAGAGAGAGAGAGTGGCGTTGCGTTTGGCGCTTATGAGAGATCTCCAAGATAGTTTTAAAGGGTTCGGTGCGGGGCCCATACCGGCCTTTTCTCCACGTGTCTCTCTCCCTCTCTCTCATATAAAGTCTTATGTCAGCCCCGCTAAATCCTTCTCGCCTGGCTCGCTCATTGTCTTTTGATGTAAAGGAGTCTCGAGCCACTGGAGATTTTTGACTCTGCATAACGCCCAGCAAAATCCTGCAAATCGAAATGATGCATTGTCAAATTTTGCGTGGGTGAAAAAAAGGGTTGGAAAGCTCAAAAGCCGATGAAAATATTTTTAAAAAAAAAAAAACCCGATACGTCGTCTCGTTAATTAATTTTTGCATGGCGCGACGTCCTATTTTAGAATTACAATAAATAAACTTTTAATACGATTGTCGCGAGTAGAGAGATGAATAAAAGCGTCGTTCGTCGGTCTCGGGAGGAAACCTGAGGGAGTCTTTCAATATCTTCCTCCACGGCGGCCGTGTTGATTCTCTCCAGAGTAAAGATACACGTTTGATGATTTTTGAAAATGGCAGTTGCAGAAATTTACAAATCGAATTTCCACCGATAATCTTCTTTGTTACGCAAATTTCAATATTTCATAAACATTGAATCGAATTTAATTCGAGAATATTCTTAAAATTTTCCTTTCGTTGGTCTCTTATAATTTACCTTTTCTTCTTTTTTTGTTTTTTGTTTTTTGTTTTTTTTCATCCCCTTCCTATTTACGCTTCAGATACCAACATGAACTGGCCACAAGCCAACTACACAGCTATGCAAAAAAGGTAAATAGAAAAACACCGGCAAGATTACCGGCCATCCGATCCAGATACTTAGTTTTTGATGGATGCTCCCTGTCGGATCTCTAAGGAACGACCAACCGCACCCCCAAGCAGAGTACTGTACCGTTTTACTGCACCAAGAGCTTGTAATCAAATTAATTTACTGAATAACTCAGGCAACATTTAAGTGAAAATTTAAGGAAGTACTTTGGCGATGACGAGACGAGAGAACGCGTGAATCACGGAGGAAGGCGAATAGATGATGCCACTTAAGCTCTGGCATGGCTTGCACGGTAAAAGAACCGGAACAGCTTTTACCGGAACAGCCCCGCTGATTGATTTTCTGCATCTAGAGTGCTGAAGAGAGAGGCATGAATTGGGCGTACAAGAATAAAGTGCTTTACAAACATGGTAATAATTGATTCTGTTTCTCATAAATTGTTATTGCCATCACTCCCCAAGCCGTCCTATTAATCCAGGAACGGTCGGTAAGCAGGAAAGAGAGAGCACACGCCCACTCTTGGTCTCTAAAGTCCGAGATGCTCTACTAAATCAGCAAACACAACATAAATTAGGGCATGTTGCAGCAGAGGCATCGCCTCGGCTGCAATCTCCAATGAAAGATACTCTCATTCTTCCTCCAACTGTGAATTCAAGTAACAAAAGTTCCCAGGCACTCTGTTTGGTTTTCAACGGTGCTCCCAGCTATAAGCTCAAAAACCAAATGGAAGAAACACCAATGCATAGGAAGAAACTTTAACTACAACAACAACAAAAAATGACAGAAAACATACAACTATGAAACTAGGCTAGCACGAGCTGTTCTGAGACTGCTGACTGCAATCCTACATTAGTATGGACAACATTAATGGACAAATATTTTCCTACCAAAATGTTTTTTTTTCTTCACACTGAAATCTTTTTCACTGCCATGGATTTGACGCGTTTTTGAGAAGCTACATAGTTACCTTCCAGGATGTCAATAGGATTGCTGTCACCATTGAACAAAGCAGACCTCTGGTGCATCAGGTTTCCCCTGTTTTCACTGCTGAAAAATAATGGATCTGTCATTTAGCAGTTCAGGTGTGCACCCTGAAAACCCATACCCGTGAAGCATAGGTAGATGAAAAATGTTAAGGTGGGTTCCTGAGGAAAGCATATGAAAGTTGAAGGGATAAGCGTATCTGCTGTCAATAGAATTTGTTTAAATTGTGAAGGATGCTATAGTCATCTCTAAAGCAACTCCTGCAGTACAATTGCCAATGATATTCCCCGACTCAGTCCACTAGTCTACTTTCACATGATTATGTCCACGCCGAAGGAGAATAAAGCCCAGAGATGCCACCATTCCAACAAGGTACCCTATTATGGCTCCATAACTCACACAGATCGGCCACTCCTGTTAAGAGAAGGACATGAGCGGCGCCTTATAGCTGCTTGATGTGGGGAATATAAAGAGATGCAATATGCTCCACTGAAGAAATTAAAGAGGGAAACCAATATTTAAAAAGCAACTTTCTATATAAACACCAAACAGGGTGAATTTTCACGCTGAATTTCGGAAAATGCAGTTCTTGGTATGTATAAATAGAAGTTAGATCAAATAAACTTAGAATCCTTCCTTTCTTATAAGAAATCAACAACTATCCACTTCAAAGGAAAAGAGTCATAACTACTCCACTTCTTAATTTCTTTTTTTTCACTTAATTTAATCGTCTTGCTGATAGGTCTCAAGAAACAGACATCCAAGATCTACACATTAGCATAAAACCTTTCAGGTTGAGATAAAACCAGACATCAAGTAACAAAATTAAACCATTAACTCATTTCCTCAGCTTGGAGAGGAAAAGTCACGCAGAGTGTTGGAGAGGAACATAGAAATCAGTGGTCCTACATAAAATTCTAAAATTCCAAACAAATTATCAGTAGCTTTGCATCGATTCCTTCAAGTAAGAGTGCAACACAGAGTCAAGTAAGCTGTATCCCCTCAAGGACAAATCCATTCAAACTAAGAAAAACCGTCAAATCAAGGTAATTGCAAAGACCCAAGAGACCAATATCTGGGTAGTGAACCATCACAAACAGTTCGACCAAAAGTAAAGAAAAAATCATCAACAAAAACAACTGGAGTAATGACAGAATTTACAGATTTACCTACAGACCATCCAAATCAAACAATGACAAGCTTGTTGTAAGGAGAGAGTACCTGCCATGGCCTTTCCCAATCAAGTGGCATAGGCCATGCACCACACCAAGCTCCAATAATTGCACCATGAGCAGGCAGACAAATCATGAAATCTATAGAACTGATCGGCCTATACATTCAAACATAAGTTAGGCCCAATGTTGAAGAATAAAGGCTATCATAAAAAATCCTTTAACAGTGAAAAGTACTGCCCCATGGATGTGACACGATTTTAGGAAACAGGATACTAGGGAGCAAATTACTTTGTAAATGCAAAGATCCGTTGCCAACTGTTCCATGAGGCACCAAAAACACAAGCGGCCGGCACGACCTGCCAAAGGATGAAGAATTAGTTTTCAGAAAGACTACACTCGCCAGTAGCCGCTTAGCAAACTGATGCAACATGTACAAATAACAAGACTCCGATTACATGTTTTCCAGACTAGAAGGTGACTGATCAGAGTGAATTGATAAAACCCGTAGCTAAAAATACTTTTCTCAATAGCCAATAATACTTTACTCTGTGCTCAGGTTAGCTACTGACGGCCAAACAGGTCAGAAAATAACAATGGAGGCCCACTAATGAGCTGATTTAACAGATAACATGCCAAACACATAGCACTAGGGGGAGCCTGCAAGAAGTAACATATAGACAGATTTGCAAAGGAATCAAAAGTGACAACAAAACTTACTGTCCAGGTCGACATCACGAGGGACCAGTCAATGGTCTTCACTAAGTACCTGCGGAAGGGTCAAACGAGAACTGTCATCGAAACATTCAGCACGAAATCAGCAGTCCCAGTGATTTCCCAGTTACTAACTTATATAGATTCTTGGAAGAAAGAATGAGCAAAAACATAATATCCAAAAACTACTCACTGTATCCCAACAGGCGCACCTAATGCAATAGCTCCCAAAGCATTAACCAGAGCCCCTGCAAATTCTCATACATCAAAACGCTCAACAAGAAATCTTCAAGTGCCTCTCAATTTAGACATTCAAAACAGGACAAAAAATCTGCTGAAAGAAGACAGACCAGCTGGCAATGCAAGCGCGCCACGAATGACAGCCCTTATATACTGCGGGAGATTGGCAAAAACAGAAAGGGCTCAGACACGAACTCAAATGAAGTAAACCCGAAGAATGAAAAGAGGGAAGAAACCAACGCTACCGAGGTTTGTGCAGGCCTCTCTCTGACAAGACTGTAGAGAAGGATCGCGATCGGACACTCGATGACCTTAAACCACAAACCTCACAAGAAATCAGCCGAGAAAACTCGAAGACGGTACGGCGAGAGAGGGAGGTGAGGAAAGCAAGTACCCAAACGAGACGGAGAGTTCGAGAAGGATCGGAGACGAGATCGGCCGATTCGCCGCCGGCGCGAGCGATCCACAGCGCCGCCGCCAGGCTCAGCCCGCATGCCAGGTGGAGCGAGAAAGCGTAAGGCGCGGCGAGTCCTCCGGTCGTGGAAGCTTCGTCGTCGGAGCTTCCATCGTCGGAGGTCTTCGGCTTCCTCTTCTTCCTCTTCTCCTCCATGCTCGACGAGTTCGCCTGCTTCACGATGATGGTGGTCCGTGGAACTCGTCGTTCGAAAAGAAAGGACGGGCTGAAACAGAGTAGGGGTCGAATATTGGCCTCGGGCCGGGTCGGGTCGGTTCTATTGACGTGCAATTTCTATTTTTTCACCCCTCCCCGGTCTCTTTTTCTTTTTTCCAACGGTCTTGATAATTGAGAAAATTATGTGTAAACTTCATTTCATTTTTCATTTTGGCCCGGAATATGTGTGATTTTCATTGATATGTATTTTTGACAAGCCGTGTCCTGTTATTTACAAAATTACGATTTCAAAATGATAATGAGATAAATTTTTCTGCTTAGGCCCCGTGGAAACTTCAAGACTAATTAACATACTTGAATTGAATTTTTTTTTTCAAAAGGAAGAAAGCACGATGCTAAAAGAAAAGTTCATTTTTATATGGCATGATGATGAAAGGAAGAAAATCAAATTGAAAGATTTGTTGGTCCTCCACCAATTGAAGATTGACCGGGCCAGTCGGCAAAACTAGCTCAATGGAGAGTGGAGACTCCCTGGTCAAGTTAATTGGCTACTTTCTTTATGAAGATGACGGAACTTACTAATTACGAGAGGTGGGAGAATTGATTGCATAGGTTAAAAACACTCTTTACAATGATTATGTCGATACTCTTGAAGGTTTTCTCAAAGAATTGGCACAAGTAAGGTAAGAACAAATTTGAGAATGCTTTAATCCCATCGGCCATGTGTGCGAATGTATCCCTCCAAACTTAGCAAGGGGCTGTTCTTACTTAAGATTGTTCACCTGGATATAATTAATGAACCTTGCCCGAGATATACCAAACTGCTTCTATGAACTTGGACTGTCCTCTTTCTAGATAGTCCAAAATGGCTAAAAGCATATGACTTCTCTAGAAACCCCCTTTTTTTCTCTGATCTCAAGGCTCGAAATTGCTCCAGAGCACAAATTTGAAATTAAATCAAATTAATTTAGAGCTAAGTTTTCGTTTTCAAGTACATGCAGTACTGCCAATTCCGTACGTAGTGTGGACTTCTTCTATGAAGTGATTTTTCCAAGCTCAACAATTTTATTAAATTCCAATACGTTCATGCCGCACTTAGATCTTTCCAATCATTTTCATGTACTTATGTTATCCAAATTGTTCTCCTACCATTTGGTCCATTCATCCTCCAATATCTGGTGCTGGTGGAGGGTCATCATCTCTTCCAATCATGTTGATCTTTCGTCTGCACACTTGAATACACATGTTATCTGGTTCAGTCGTGCGCACACTCATCGTCCTGGTTCGATTTCTTGTTGAAGTATCAGAAACACTGCCTCAAGACTACTGACTCTTTATTTTCCAAGGACCTTGATATGATTTTGTCACGGCCAGTACATTTCCTAGCATTTGCAATAAAAGAGCTATTCACTTCTTTACTCCAGTGTGAGCTCATATGCATGATCACAATTTGCACTTTCTTCTTGATTTTTGGGGGATGTTCCTTTGAGCATAAAGATAACAAGAGAATCTCACATAGCATATGAATGAGAGGAGTGTTCAGGTGATACAATCCCCTAGTGGATGCGAATGAGTGGAGGATCCCACAAGGCCAATGATTTCACATGCCTGTTGAGCACAGACAGAATATGCAAATTTGCTGCTCCTAAAGCCACCATGGTAACATAAGAATGTTATCAAATTCAGCATTTATGGTGCTGTGCTGTATCCTCAGATGGAGGAACCTAATGGAACAAGAATGGGCATGGATGAAGAGCCAAGTCAAGTAGATCCAGGAACAACATGGCTAAGCTCTGGCATGAGAAGATAAAAGAATCTGGCCTGCACTGGATCATATGTTTTTCTGCAAGTACTTGCTGCTGCTGTATCTTGAATAGTGCCTAATCAACAACTGACTAGTTCAAGTTCACGCCGAGAGATTAGCTGAGTGATAGAAAGTACGAACAATTAAGTAAACTTGTTCTGTGGAGCTTCGGAATCGTTCTAGATGGTGATGGCCCCCCCATTTAGTGCAGTGCAGTGCCACTGAGGTGACTATACCAAGGAGCATTTTGAAGTTGACGCTGCGCCAAGTGTATGACGGTAAAGCTCCAATTTGGAATTATCTACATCATATCCCATGCCGAAGCAGCCTCACACATTGTGAAACGATGCTGGTGTAGTTCGGACCTGGTTTCTTTGTCGCGGAGGATGGTTCGTCTCTTGATAAGTGTTGAACTGGCGATCACTGGCCAGGCTGTTTAAGAACACCATCATTAAATGGTTTATTCTCTCTGTATGTGACGAAACTATTGATGTTGCTAGGGTTCTTTTAGATATGTTCAAGCAATAATCAGTATAGCAGCTGAACAAGGTTCTTTGACATCTACTTATGGGCGACACGGTTGATATAGGTCGAGAACTATTTCATACTTGTCTCCCTGAGGAGTTGAACAGGTTGCTCGGATTTCATGAACTATAATCTGTCTCTCTTTGTAGCTCTTCAGAGAATGGCAGAGACTACTTCGATACGAATTATGAAAGCATGGACATTGCCACTTTGCCATATCAGACTTCACTCGCAATCCTATTGAATTCAATGATTCTTAGCTGCCTAGGCATATGTTTTCCACGCGACCTAGCATCTACTGTGCTGGAAAAATGATCACAAGGGAATTCCAGGACAAATCAATTCTGCATAGGCTACTTTATTTAGACTGATAGCTTGTGTGGAACCTCAAAATTCAACAGATCTCTTTAATACTAATGCCGAGGTACCTGGATTGGTAATGTATTCCAAGATTCTGGAACACTTGCCATCGGATAAAAGTTTCAGTTAATATTTCGAGCACGTCCAGGAGTATGAAACAGTGAGATGCCGAGTCAGTAGTCCATAATCCCACTAGAGCACCATCTGCAGATGAGAGATGATTAGAAAGGCATTAAGAGGATCGCCAATAAGAGATGTCGTGGAGCCTGTCTTCTTGATATTTGACTGGCCACACTTCCCGAACGAATCAACCAACTCGATCCAGTGAACATGGAGACAAGTTGCAGCCATTGACATTCTCATGAATGTCAAACGAGCAAAAACGTCAAAGCTGCATCTCTCCTTTTGGGCGGATGGGTGAGTGACTAAAGCATCACGACATCAGAATAGAGGTTTCTTCCATGATGGAAAAGTAACATCCCACCGAAGGCCAGCCAATTTTCTATGTCGTCCCTGCAAAGTGTGAACACAGTCGTGGAGCTGAGTTGAGGATCTAGTCATCACTATGGGAAGGGAGAGGCTGCCTTTTTAGTCCTTCCGGGCCATCGATTTCGCTGTTGAAACTTCTTCATGGAAAGATCCAGTTCCACCTCCCCTCCATCCATTACCTCTTATGTTTTCGCTAGCATCCACTCTCCTATTTACTCATTCTGCTCTGCTCGTCCACGCAACTGTAACCCCGCCCCATGTGCCAGTACAGATTTTCTCATTTCACCGATTTATCCTGATTCTGCTGAATCACTCTTGTCGTAGCAAGATGTGATTTGCCAAATCAAAGGAACCCGAAAATGTTACTTATTAGCTGCATATTTCTTGCACTAGTGCAGCACTGGTTTATTGTTGCCAGTCAAGCTCAAGCTGCTCTGAGTCCCCCGAGTCACTCTCATCCTCACCCCCGCCACTTGCTGCTCGGAGACAGGGCCGCTCTTCTGGAATTCAAGAAGGCAATCACACACGACCCGAATTCCGCGCTGGGTAACTGGAACGAAACAGTTGATGTCTGCAGCTTCACTGGAGTCATCTGCAATGCACAGCATCACCGGGTGATTAATCTTACCTTAGAAGGCCAAGGCCTAGTGGGGCCGCTCTCGCCTTTTCTATCGAATCTTACGGGCCTCCGGAACTTGAGCCTTGCTAGCAATAACTTTTTCGGGAGGATTCCTCCTGAGCTTTCATCCCTTCGACGCCTTCACAATCTCGAGCTCTATGATAACAATCTTGAGGGTCCTATACCGCATTCATTTGTTCTTTTAACCAATCTTCTTACGCTTATTCTAATGGGTAACGAGTTGACAGGTACAATTCCAGTCTCTCTCTTTGCAAACTGCACCAAATTGAGAATTTTAGACCTCTCAATGAACTCCCTCACAGGAGAGATCCCACCAGAGATTGGTAATTGTCGTAATCTCCATAGCCTTGGTCTGTACAACAATGCATTCAAGGGCCATTTACCCGTCTCTCTAAGAAATGCTTCGCAAATGTTCTCTATCGATGTAGAATATAACAATCTTGAAGGCCTGCTTCCTTCAGATATTGTGGAGAGGCTTCCTTTACTCAAGTATCTTCATCTTTCATACAACAAGATGCAGAGTCACGAAGGCAACACCAATCTTGACATTTTCTTCACATCCTTAGCAAACTGCACTATTCTGCTCGAACTTGAACTGGAAGGCATGGACCTAGGAGGGAGCTTGCCAAATTCCATTGGCCAACTTAGTGTCCACTTACAAACTTTGTTACTTGAAGAGAATCAAATTTTCGGATCGATTCCCCCGGCCCTGGGCAGATTTTCCAATCTTTCTTTGTTGAACCTATCGTTGAATCTCCTTAATGGATCGATTCCCAAAGAGATTAGGGGTTTGTCGCGTCTAGAACGGCTCTTCTTATCTAGCAACTTGTTCAGAGGCAAAATTCCGACCGTATTGAGCCAGCTTCCGCATTTGGGTTATCTTGATCTGTCACATAATGAATTCTCTGGGGAAATCCCGGCAGGTCTTGGGAACTTGGTTGAAATGAGGTATCTTTTTCTTAACAACAATTTCCTCTCAGGAAATATACCGTCATCGCTGGGAAGATTGTCCCAAGTGTACCAGCTAGATCTGTCGCATAATCAGCTATTGGGAAGAATTCCGCCGGAGCTATTACTGGGCATCAATGAGATCAGATTGTATTTAGATCTGTCTCACAACAATCTTGAAGGCCCCCTACCAATTGAGCTCAGCAAGCTGGAAAAGTTACAAGCCATGGACCTCTCCTGGAATAACCTCAGCGGAAGTATCTTCTTTCAGATATCGAGCTGCATTGCCCTGAAAGCCATAGATTTCTCGCACAACTTGCTCGAAGGGAACCTTCCAGATTCCTTGGGCGACCTGAAGAACCTCGAGTCCTTCAATGTTTCTTGGAACCAGCTCTCTGGACCCATCCCTGTGAGCCTGAACAAGGTTGAGAGTCTGACATTTTTAAATTTCTCGCACAACAACTTACAAGGCATGATCCCAACAGGAGGCATTTTAAAATCTGTTAATGCTTCGTCATTCTTGGAGAACAAGCACCTGTGTGGCAAGATTCCAGGCATACTGGCTTGCTCTAGAAAGAAAACTTGGTTCCGGTCACGCACTTTCTTGGTCATTTTCATCGTGGTCATGTTTGCATCAGCATGTCTATTGACTACATGCTGTGTGATTGGATGCCGGCGCTTCAAGATCATAACTTCTTCCAGGACTGAACCGGTAAACACGCTGAAGACACCAGATCCGATGTCCAATTTTCCAAGGATGACGTACAAAGATTTGGCAGATGCCACCAGTGGATTTGATGACCAGAGTCTGGTTGGATCGGGTAGTTATGGACGGGTATACAAGGGAGTTCTCCCGGATGGAACGGTGATAGCAGTGAAGGTTTTACATGTCCAATCGGGAAATTCCACCAAGAGTTTTAACAGAGAATGCCAAGTTCTAAAGAGGATCCGGCACCGGAACTTGATAAAGATAATAACTGCTTGCAGCCTCCCAGATTTTAAGGCTATCGTCCTTCCTTATATGGCAAATGGGAACCTCGATAGCCATCTGTATCTTCATTCAGGAACGGGCTTAAGCTCGAGATCTTCTGACTTGACCCTCATGCAGAGGGTATATATCTGTAGCGACGTGGCCGAAGGAATGGCTTATTTGCACCACCATTCTCCAGTTCGGGTCGTACACTGTGACCTGAAACCAAGCAATGTTCTTCTCAACGATGACATGACCGCATTGGTTTCTGATTTTGGAATAGCCAGGCTGATTATGTCAGCCGGAGGTGGAAATGCAGCATATGTCGAGAACATGGGGAATTCCACAGCAAATATGCTATGTGGATCTATCGGATACATCGCCCCAGGTAATGATTAAAAATGCGTTGATCCTAAAGATTCAGAGAAATTCAGTACGGTTGATTGCTTAATTGCCTCCAACTGTCAAAAACTACCCTACATCTTTTGAACTTTTATTGCAGAGTACGGATATGGGTCGAACACATCTACAAAGGGAGATGTTTACAGCTTCGGCGTTCTGGTACTCGAGATGGTGACGAGAAGGAGACCGACTGATGACATGTTCGTTGGGGGACTGAACTTGCACAAATGGGTCAAGGGCCATTACCACGGGCGGGCCGAAATGATTATAGACTCATCATTGTTAAGAGCTTTCAGAGACCAATCTCCTGAAGTGCAGAAGATGTGGGAGGTCGCCATTGCGGAGCTCATAGAGTTGGGCATCCTTTGCACGCAGGAATCGCCTTCCATGAGGCCTACAATGCTCGACGCCGCCGATGACTTGGATCGACTCAAGAGATACCTTAGCGGAGACACCACTACAACTTTCGCATCTTCACTTGGAATTTCTTCATCCACTTTTGGGACTGATGATTAAATCTCGCATCCACAAAATATTGTACAGTTAAATTGTAGTTCCATTCAGCTCATTTCCGAATAAACACATTAGTGATTTTTTTTGTTTTGTTTTGGCAAAAACAAGATGACAAGTTTGAAGTTTCAATCCCATGCAGCGAACATCGTCGCATTTCTCACAAAAAGATGTCAGTGGCATTACCAGTGCATAAGAAAGTACACCCATTCATTCTCAACCTAAGTGGGATACGCAATGAGTTTGGCAACATAAGTTTCGTGACAGACCAAATGATGCATTTACTACTCCGACAAGGTCAGGAATCTGCTCGATGAGATATCTGGAGGAAACCACTAAGGCGACTTTCGATCATCAGTCGTGCCATCGCCACATTTGGTTCGCGGGGGGTAGACACTAACGAGTCCATGAAAGCAACGAGCAGCACCAAATAAGGTCATCTTGCCGAAAGTAGTGCCCCTGTGCTGACTACTGAGAACATGCTTTTACAGCGCCGTCCACTATGGCCTAAACGATAGTGGTGGAGCGTGCTCGGGCACGAGCTGATTCATGAAATCCTCTAGTGCGGTCCATGATAGCTTTGTTAGGTCGGCCATCGAGCATGTTGGCAACAATTGGGCATGAAGAGATGCAATTAGTTCACTGGACAAAGGGGAAGGCAGAGAGATAAAGGTAGAGATAAAGGCAGGTCTAAAACCAAAAGTTTATCCTTAAGTGGCTCTTCCTTTCCAGACCAGGTAATGGCCTGTGACGCAACATCCAATTCTCATTTGTTATTGTTGGGAGCGTTGTTTACATGAAATGCTTGCTGGCACGAGCGTTCTAGAGGATCGCCCTCCACCGATCGTGAAGCCAAAACCGATCTTTCTAGTGCCGCCCCTTTATGGATCACCATCCAAGTCTCCACACAACATGTGTTTCTCGCGATGGTTGCGACAGCAACGTTTCACATGTGCATTAGATTCAGATATCACAACGATGATAGTGAAACTCGCAATCATTGCACTCGATGCTAGCCCCCCGAGAAGATTTGATAATTCTGTGTCAGGTAATGCTGCTTTTAACCAAAAACCTTGTGTCAACAATTGTAGTCAATTCTCAGCATTGTCATCCCAACTGAAGAAAGCAATCGGTCCCCCAATCTTTTCAACAATTTCCCAAAGCATGCGAAGTTGAACTTCCACTTGAAACCAATTGCAAATCTAATAACCGAGTGCCAGTAAGCGAATATACATAGATTTGGCAGGCAATCTAGCACTAGCTACAGCTCATCCCTGAGCTGGAATCTCTGATTGGATTTTTTTACGGCTTCCTGTAGTGTGGGAAATGTACGGTCGAGTTTTGTATTGCCACACTGTGCTTGGTCAGTTCAACAAATATAGCATCACTCAGAAGCATGGACAAGAATTAGGAACTGTCAGCAACACCCTTTCTCTATTGCTATTCAATTAAAGATGAACTCACATAAATGAGGTCATCTTTGCCAAGAAATTGATGACATGCCAGCAAGCATATGAACAGGCATGTCAATGTATCCATAGCAGCTAATGCACTAACTTATGGCATGGAGAACTTTTTACTACTCTCAGCAAACTTACTTACCTGAGTGGATGTGTAACTTCTACCAGATCTCTACCAGTGATACTTAACACTTCGTTAGTTACATAGAAATAAGGAAGTCCAGGGCAAAGTACATACCTCTTCCAACTATTTCAGCTCGCATCCAGCAGAGATTTCCCAGTTAAGAACACACAAATGTGCGAGCTCCGAGATTTGTACTTGGAATTTAGTATTCGTAGGGAACTCATAACACCCCGGGGCGGATCTTCAGGTGTCTTAACATTCAATGAATTACAACTTTACTGATTGGTAGTAAATACAGAGTACACAGATTCAAATCCAAAAGGTCATTGGCAAAACAAGGTCTCCAAAGCAAAGTATGCCGATCCTAGTTCAAGATGTCATTGCTCGAACTAAGAAATCTTTCGGGACTATGTTTAAACAATCAGTTGTATACCCGAGCAAAACCCTTTCTTGCAGGGAAAAGATAAATTTTCAAGATCACAGAGAGGCTTAAGAATGAACACTGGATTTCGAGGGAAGTATTAATTAGATTCACATGATCGAAAAAGGAAAATGTCCACTCTGAGACTATTACATGCACCTTTAATTATAACTACACATGTTTCTCTCGATCCCTCTCAACTCTCAAACAGGGACTCAATCACAACACACATAAAAAAGACAGCTCTAGGCTTCTGCACAACACTTCGATTCCCTTAATCCACCTCTTCAATCTTGGGCCCAGCACCAGCGCCACCGGAGCTAGCCTTCTCGCTGTAAGGACCATAACCTTTGGGCATGTCAGCACCGCCACCCATCGGCACATCTCCGCCGGCACCCTGGTACATCTTGGCAATAACAGGGTTGCACAGGCCTTCCAGCTCCTTCAATTTGTCCTCAAATTCATCCACTTCAGCCAATTGGTTCCTGTCGAGCCACTCAATCGCCTCATCAATTGCCTTCTCGATCTTCTGCTTATCAGCCGGGTTCAGATTATTGGCGAATTTCTCATCTCTCACAGTATTTCTCATGTTGTAAGCATAGTTCTCGAGCGAGTTCTTCGCTTCCACCTTCTTCTTCACCTCCTCATCTTCCGCCTTGTACTGCTCTGCTTCCTTCACCATCCTCTCTATCTCATCCTTGCTCAGTCTCCCCTTGTCATTCGTAATTGTAATCTTGTTCTTCACACCTGCGGTCTTATCCTCTGCTGACACATTGAGAATTCCGTTTGCATCAATGTCGAAACATACATTGATCTGAGGAACACCTCTTGGGGCTGGAGGAATGCCCGTGAGCTCAAATTTGCCCAGAAGATTGTTGTCCTTCGTCCTCGCCCTCTCGCCTTCATACACTGAATGAGCACGCCCGGCTGATTATCAGAGTACGTCGAGAACACCTGCTCTTTCTTCGTCGGGATTGTCGTGTTCCTTGGGATAAGAACAGTCATCACACCACCGGCGGTCTCAAGACCAAGGCTCAGAGGCGTGACGTCGAGCAAGAGCAAGTCCTGCACCTTCTGACTCCCTTCACCAGTCAATATTGCAGCTTGGACTGCAGCCCCATAAGCAACAGCCTCATCAGGGTTAATGCTCTTGCACAACTCCTTTCCGTTGAAGAAATCCTGCAGGAGTTGCTGAACTTTCGGGATCCTCGTCGACCCACCAACAAGGACGATATCATGAACCTGGCTCTTGTCTATCTTCGAGTCCCTCAAACATTTTTCTACGGGCTCCATACACTTCCTAAACAAATCCATGTTCAACTCCTCGAATCTCGCCCTAGTGATTGTAGCGTAGAAATCAATACCTTCATAGAGCGAGTCGATCTCGATCGTGGTCTGGGTCGTCGAAGACAGAGTCCTCTTTGCCCTTTCGCAGGCGGTCCTCAACCTTCTCAGAGCCCTCGCATTCCCGCTAATGTCCTTCTTGTGCTTCCTCTTGAACTCCTGTACAAAATGATTCACAAGCCTGTTGTCGAAATCCTCACCTCCTAAATGAGTGTCACCGGCCGTCGCCTTCACTTCGAAGATGCCTTCCTCGATCGTCAACAGCGAGACATCGAAAGTCCCGCCGCCGAGGTCGAATATGAGGACGTTAGTCTCGGCGGCCCTCGACCCTTTCTTGTCGAGCCCGTACGCGATCGCCGCGGCTGTCGGCTCGTTGATCATCCTCATCACGTTGAGCCCGGCGATCGCGCCGGCGTCCTTCGTCGCCTGCCGCTGCGAGTCGTTGAAGTACGCGGGGACGGTGATCACGGCGCTCTTCACCGTCTGTCCCAAGTAGGCCTCAGCGATCTCCTTCATCTTCGTCAGCACCATCGACGAGATCTCCTCGGGGGCGAACTGCTTCTCCTCGCCCTTGTAGCTGACGACGATCATCGGCTTGTCGCCGGAGCCGGCGACGACCCTGAACGGCCAGTGCTTCATGTCGGCCTGGACCGTGGGGTCGGAGAATCGCCGCCCGATAAGGCGCTTCGCGTCGAACACCGTGTTTGGGGGTTCATGGCGACCTGGTTCTTGGCTGCATCCCCGATGAGGCGCTCGGTGTCGGTGAACGCGACGTACGACGGGGTGGTGCGGTTGCCCTGGTCGTTGGCGATGATCTCGACGCGGTCGTTCTGCCAGACACCGACGCAGCTGTAGGTGGTGCCGAGGTCGATGCCGACGGCCTTGCCTTCGGTCTTCGGAGCCATGGACGGAGGTTGATCGGAATGTGCTTCGGGGAAAGAATCGAACAAGAATGCGAACGGTTTCTGAACTTCTTGTGGTAGCGCGCGATCAGCTTGCGATTGCTTGCAGTTGATGGTCTGAGTTGGGGAGCTCGGAGGGAGGGGGAGGAGCATATAAAGGCCATGGCGGGAAAGAGAGAGAAAGTTCCAGAGGCGACTGGAAGAGGCTAGAGAGAGAAGAGATCGTGGAGGAGGAGAATAAGCAAAAGCGGAGTAGAAAGAGAGAGGACGCGTTTCGCTTGCTTCTTCCGCGATCGCCGAGAGAGTTCTAGAGATGGAGAAGAGCGGGCGAGTGGGGCGTTCGATCCGACCCGGGAGATCGTGTCTCCGGTTAGATGGCGTTTTCTGGTTCTCGTAGTTTTGCGGAATCGTCATTTTTGACCCGTACTTTTGTTTTATTGCAATTCTAGCCCCTGTATTTTACCTTTGGCTAAGTCACGCCCTTCAAATTTACCGGGAAATTGACGAGTCAGCCGGCGACTTCACACGTGGCCCCATTCGTATATAGGCCTCCAAACAAACTACACTTTTTCATATTCTTAAAAGTTACGAAGAGAATGAAAATATTTTGTATTTTCTTTTTGCAAGTTCAATAACTACAAACCATTATTAGAAAAATCATTTACATTTTCTATTTTAAAAATTTGTTAATCATACCTACCGAAGAAGAAATATATTTATTTTCAATAGACTAATTGTATATAATATGAGAAAAAATTTCTGCTTGGGACTTGACAAAAATTCATTAAGTTAACGTTTAACTGGTACCCATAAAATATTCGTTAATAAAATTCGCATGTAAAAGACTTTTCATTATTCCATTTCTTAAAATCTTTAGTACTCAAATTTCTTTTTAGTTTCCAATCGGTGCTATTATGACTCGAATTTACTTTTTCCTAGTATAATCCAAAAATCAATGCGAAAGAGGGCTAAGTTTCAATTAAAGGAAAATCGGTGCTCTCTCATATTTTTGAGATTATGCTTATATTTTATCCATGGTCACCCATTTCACGTAACAAATTTTTTTATTATGGAGCTTCAATTAAGTTTCTTAGATTACATGACCATTTTCACCGAATGGACTAAACTTTCTTATTTTCTTTTGGGTTGATTTTACGAAAAACTTCAAATTATACACCTAAGATAAATTTATCTAAATAAAATTTTCACCACAAAAAAACCCAAACTTTTATATATATGAAAAATTTACCTCAAATGACCATAAAAAATTTCAAACCGGTATCGTTATGATAAATTTGCTCATAAACTAATTTTTGACTATAAAAATCTCAAAATAATACATTTGTAAAAAATATCTCTCCGTTAAATTGGATTAATGCCACAAAAACTATAAAATTAGTACAATCGCGACAAATAAAGAGTGAAACCTCAAATTGGTATATCAATCAATTGTTATGTGTCATGTGATCAAGCAATTTGACAATATGATTAAATTGAACTTAACACGGGGTAAATTTGTCATTGGTATATTAATTTGGGATAAATTTATCAAAAGTGTACCGATTTTGGGTTTTTTGTGGTAAAAAATTAGTTTTGAGTAGATTTTTCATTAGTACACCAACTTGGGGTTCATTTTCTTTGAGAAAATTCCAAAAATTGGCCCGAAGTGCCCATATTTTCTAAATAAATGCCCAAAGTGAACATTGTTTCAAATAAATGCTTAATGTGCCATCACTTTTTCAAAATAGGGCCCGAAGCGAATTTTATATCAAACAAGGGCATGAAATGGCTAGGTTTGTTTTAAATAAGGACCTGACTTTCTAACGAATAAGGGTATTTTTGTCATTTATCATTTCATTTTCTTTCTTTTTTTGGTTCTTCTTCTTCGTCTTTGTTGATGGCCTGGCCATTGGTGATGCCCATGGAAGGTTCAACGAGGGTCGCTCTTACCCGATTCGACGAGGGGAGGTTGCCTCTTGTGGCCAACCACCCTCACCGGCTGTGGATGAGGGCCTGTAAGTCCCTCGTCGGCCGTGAGCGAGACCACCCTCCCTAGATCTAGCAAGGGTCGACCTTGCTTGGGGGTGACAAGGGCTCAACGACCCTCACCGACTGCAGGTGAGGGTTAGTCTCGCCTATGCTTGGGCAAGTGAGGCAAGGATTGTTGAGCCCTTGCTTGCCTAGACGTAGGCGAGGCCAACCCTCGCCTGCCAATCGGTGAGGGTTATCAAGCACTCGTCGGCCTTGTGGTTGGTTGCGAGGGGCGACCTCCCCAAGCGAAGCCATCTCTCGTTGGATTGGGCGAAAGCGACCCTCACCTAGCCCTCTATGGACATTGTGATCCTTGCCTTGTCTTCCCAAGTGCAGGCAAGGTCGACCCTTGCTGGTCTTGCGGTTGGTTGTGAGGGGCAGCCTCCCTAGGTGAAGAGGAAGAAGAAGAACTAGAAAAAAGAGAAAAAAAAAGATAAAAAAGAAGAAGATGATTATGATGAAAATTCCCTTGGCCAGTTAAAAAATTTAGTCGACCGGTAATCGGCGAGACCCTTATTTGAACTAATCATAGCCACTTCATGCCCTTATTTAAAATAAGATCCACTCTATGCCCCTATTTAAGAAAATAAGAAGATTTTGGGCTTTTTTTGGAATATTCCTTTTTCTTTTCAGCCTAATACCAAAAAAAAAAATAAAAACACCAACTTTTAACTCTAGTTCCTACTCATCTTTAGCACTCTCGTGCATAGACTGAGGCGCATTTCCCTCCACAGCATTCACAGGTATTTTCATCTTCTCGCTCTCTGTTGATAAAAAAGACATCTTTTTTTCACTTCGTATTCATAAATCCCGTTCTTCATTTCACACGTTGTCGCAGCTACATTGCGTCGGAAGTGAAGGTGCTCGTTTGCCTTAACCGACCCGGAGGTAATCCCGCCTTTTTTTTTTTTCTTTTTTTTTCGAACGGACACCACCGTCTCCTCACTGTCCGCTCAACGGCTTGTCCGCTCACTCTTTCACTGTTCCATTTGCAGACCGCTCACTCTTTCTCGCTCTTCGACGGAATGGGAAGCGTGTTCACCCGTCCTGTCTCCGGCGTCCGCCCTGGTAAAGTTTCGGTTTTTTCTTTGATCGACGGCGCGTCTTGTGTTGGGAGAGACCCTGGTTGATGAGAAATGGTAGAAATGGAACGATCGGTAGGTCTTGAGCTAGAGTGAGACTAGGGTTTGTAAGAGACGGTAGAGATGATGGATTGTGTTGCAGTCTCTTGTGAAATTTCTGACTGACGTGCATTCTGTACCCAATGGAGGCGAGGGCGAGCCCCGGACGGATGCCATGGTCGACGAGGCATTGGCCATCAAGATCGAGATCGGAGGTAGCAGCCCTCGCCTCGCCTTCCCCAGTGTTGATGGCGACAGTGTTGCTGGGAACACCCACCCTGTGGTCCACCGCAATGGCGTTGCCGGGATTGTGGAGGACGAGGCCGGTACACAAGGTGTTTTTGAATGTTTGCTGCTGTTTGCACTTGTGGCCTGTGTTGTTCTCTACACGGACAAGAAAATAGATCTACTGAGTATGCTGCTGATTTTTGTGTTGGTGGCGCTTCTGTTTGGGGTAAAGCACGGCATGTCACTGCTTCGTTTGTTCTGTCGTTTGTTCTGAAAGCAGTGATGGGGTGTATTTCTGTATAGAACAGTGAGGTATGAGGTATAGAATAGGAGATTGCAGCTTTGGGAAATGGATGTGAAACTTAGTTTTAGAAAAGTGGATAGGACGATGGTTTTTGGGATTTGCCATTGGGGCGTTAAACTCATGAGCAGTACCTGTTGCATCTTCAGTTTTTTGAAACAGAGACGCTCTCTTTTAGCCTGAATCTGGCTTCCACTGGTTAAAATTCCCTCAGTATCTGCATGTCCTGCTTTTGCCACTTCAATTTGATCTGTGCTTTGCTGAAGTCTTTATTCTGTTTGACAAATGGAGCTATATATTATCATGTTCGTGGTGGAAAGATACTAGTGACCTGTAAGCATTCTCAAGGAAAGATAATTTTTGTGCACAGTGACCTCACTAACGTTGCAGCTCTCAAGCAGTGATGCCTTCATATGTGTGTTCAGTCATCTGTATGACAGGTGGCAAATATGACTAACATAACATTGTATAATTGATGGAGAATTAAATGGAAAATCTACTGAGCAGCTAAATTTTTGTCGACTTTTCTTCATACCCTTTCATTAGTTATCACATTCTGTGACATATCAATTTCTTCAATTCCATCCTCACACTTTTCTTTAGGCTCAATGTTTGCAGTGACTGCCTCAACTCTCATAGCATCGGCATCCTCTGTTTCTATGGAACTTCTGCAGTCGTATCATCGACCTGTGGAGAATCGGGATTTGTGGTCTTTTTCCTAAGTTTCTACTTTAAGAACTTCTCCATGAGCGCAGCCATCTTTCTGTCCCTTTGGAGTGTCTTTTTCACGCTCAGAGTCGTCACTGTCTATTTTGGAGACTCCATCCTTATTAGGCTCTTTCTTTTTAAAGCATGCTTCCTCTGTCTCACTCTAGCTGTAGATACTTGTAGACTCTCATTTAATTGCATTTCAACCTCCTCTTTGTTGTCATGTTTAATCTTCTCATCTGCAGTTTTTGGTCCATTTTCTATTTCTTCCAGAATTGACACAATTTGGTGTCAGGAGCTGAAGCGTTGATTCTTGAGGGATAGTCTGGTCAAATGTGCTTCCGTCTTCTGCTGCTTCTCCATATTGGGTAGCAGATGTAGGTAGTCTTTCAGAAATTTCTTCATGCTTTTCTGTTTCTTCTGCATTTATGTGATAATGGATGAGCAGCTCTCGTTTTCAGTACTTTCTTTAGCATATGAAGCTCTTGTTTCTTCCTTAGGTAGCTCAATTTCTTCTTCTGTTATAGTTGGATTTTCAACAACAGTAATCTCTTGCTCTGCACACTTAGAATCACTTTCTGAAGATTTAGGCAGGAAGTTGGTGGAGGTTTCATAACTTTTTGTTCCATCAACCTCTTCACCTTGTTTACTGTGGTCAGTTCTGTTCTTTCTGGAGGCCCCATGTCCGAGCAAATATCAGATGCCATATTGGGTGTGTCATCTAGCTGTTCTTTTTGTGGTCTCGCCTCTTCCAGTCCAATTCCCGCAGCAGCAATTTCCCCTATTTATTCCACTGTCCGCTTTTTGATTTTGTCCTCCTTAATGGTTTCCACTGGCGTGATAAGGAGACCAACTGGATTTTCTTTATCTTGGTGCTGTCCCTCTTATTCCACTTCTCCCGCAATACATGTCTCCCTTTCCAATCTCGAATGTTCTTCAATCTCTATGTTCATTGTCTCTGTCTATTCAGTCAGCTCCCATCTGTTATAGCTTTAGTCACTTTCTGACAATAAAATTGTCACTACTATAATTTGAGTACTATGGGATGCATACTAGGCTATGACTTCGACTTTGGAGTTTATAAAATTCATCTATGTTAATTACGTCCTCCATAAGCCATTCTTTTACGTCTCATTAGCATTTTCAAGGACACCATTCAGTTGTTTGACAAGATATAGACAAGAAGAAATGGAAATAGAATTGGATGATTTTTTGACCTCTTGTTCTTGCAAACTGTTGTCGTTACCTGACTCATTTTGTTGACACGACGTTATGAATCTATGACCATCTCGTAATCCCATGTAGAACAAGTCTCTAGTCTTGAGTTCATGCTCTCCTTGTTTTTCCCTCAATTAGTCCTATTCTTGTCCCGCCACTGGAACATAAGACGCTGATGTTAATGTCAGTGGGATGTGCGAAATCATGCTTCTCAACTTTTGGATTGCTTTCTTAGTAGTTTCTGTAAGTCAATCAAATTTTTCATACCTTTTTCCATTAAGTGTTGCATCTATCCCCATGATTTGTTGAATTGTGCTCTCATCTTTTAGTAGCAGAGAACAAAAATTCATCTCAACTGTGTCGGTATCTTCACATTTGTCGCGTGCATATGAGCACTCAAGCAGTGGCGGGAAAGAAATTCTTGGCTGTATAATTTAGCTCTGTGGCATCGTCTAATCTTAAGCATCTCTCAATATAAACTAACTCCAGAGATGGGGAAATGTGTTCAATTGCTGCTGCGGCACCTTAAAATATAACTATATCATCAATCTCCAAGTTGTAATTGAAGCTGCATATTCCATCCAGTGTATGATTATGACACTCTTACCTCTTCTCCGGCACAGAATCTCCCTTTTAAGTTGTCCTCAGCATTCTCTGTGGAGACCTTTTCTTCCGGGGTTCTGTTCTTGATATCCGTCTCCGGCGCAAGCAATTCCACTTTACCATATCTCTTATAAATAGATAGGCATCGATTTTGAAATAATACCAATTCATTTATCGGATCGGTAGGGTTTGAAGGAATTCCCGTGATATCTGCAAATGAAATTATCCAAATTTCGTACCAGTTGCCAGTTTCTCTCTCTCTAACCCCTTCTTTCAAATTTCTTACGATGAGCACACGAAATCGGATTGTCTAGAAATAACGATAATTAAACCTCGATGTGGGTACGCGTGTGGAATAGCCCTAGGTCGTGTACCGAAGGAAGTGGGGAAGATTGATTTATATTGTCAATCCTCTTGAGGCTTTAGCGGTCTTTTTTGGACCTTTCAATGATTACATATGACCCTGACGACGGAACCCAGAATTTTATTTTGGGAAATTTAACTTACCGTCACGAAGAAAGAAAGCAACATTCTAGGGTCTCGCTTCAAACCCCTTCCCGGAGATGATCAATAGATAAATGCAAAAAATGCAAGCTCAGTGGCATCAAATCTTTTGATTAGATGCACATAATTCTTGCCATCACGGACATGCGACATGTGGGTACATATAACACGTGCTCCCTATTTGGCAAAACTCCAAAATTAAAATAATTAATATCATTAAAAATCTCAATTTGATATAATCGTGATAAATTTATCATTTGCTAATTTCTGTTCAATTAGATTAATAGCCGTGACAAACGAAGAGTAAAAATGCAAATCAATATACCCGTTGTCCACGCATCATTGTCCTTATATTTATAATTTCCCATATTTTCCCTTTGCGTTATTAGACTAATATCCCTCAAAACTAAATGCCTGAGAACCGATTTGAACCCAACTGCCAGTCGGCGCTTCCCGTCGAGTTCCAAAGACATTCTAGCCGTTCCAGAACTCTCCAGCCGAACTCGGATTTTCACTCTAGTGTCGACTCATCTCCCACCTGTCAACCTCCCGCTTCTCCCACCGGACCAACCCCACCCCGCCCTGCATGCGAGCCACCGTCTTTCTTCTCCGCTCGCCCTCTACTAAAGAGAGAGATTCACGGACCGACCGACCAAGAACACCCTCGATCGATCTCACCCCTCCTAGTCCACACTCGAAAGAAAGCAAGAAAGAAAGAACGACCCACGACGAAGCATCATGGCGGCGAAACCGGCGGAAGGGAAGGCCATCGGCATCGACCTCGGCACCACCTACAGCTGCGTCGGCGTGTGGCAGCACGACCGCGTCGAGATCGTCCCCAACGACCAGGGCAACCGCACCACCCCTTCCTACGTCGCCTTCACCGACACCGAGCGCCTCATCGGGGACGCCGCCAAGAACCAGGTCGCCATGAACCCCCACAACACCGTCTTCGACGCCAAGCGCCTCATCGGCCGCCGCTTCTCCGACCCTTCCGTTCAGTCCGACATGAAGCACTGGCCGTTCAAGGTCGTCCCGGGCCCCGGCGACAAGCCCATGATCGTCGTCTCCTACAAGGGCGAGGAGAAGCAGTTCGCCCCTGAGGAGATCTCGTCCATGGTGCTCACCAAGATGCGCGAGGTCGCCGAGGCCTTCCTCGGCCACCCCGTTAGCAACGCCGTCGTCACCGTCCCTGCCTACTTCAACGATTCCCAGCGCCAAGCCACCAAGGACGCTGGCGCCATCGCCGGCCTCAACGTCCTCCGCATGATCAACGAGCCCACTGCCGCTGCCATCGCCTACGGCCTCGACAAGAAGGCCTCCCGCTCCGGCGAGAAAAACGTCCTCATCTTCGACCTTGGTGGTGGCACCTTCGACGTCTCCCTCCTCACCATTGAGGAGGGCATCTTCGAGGTCAAGGCCACTGCTGGCGACACCCACCTCGGTGGTGAGGACTTCGACAACCGCCTCGTCAACCACTGCGTCCAGGAGTTCCGGCGGAAGTACAAGAAGGACATCAGTGGCAACGCGCGGTCGCTCCGCAGGCTGAGGACTGCGTGCGAGCGTGCTAAGCGTGCGCTGTCCTCGACCACGCAGACCACCATCGAGATCGACTCGCTCTTCGAAGGTATCGACTTCTATACCACCCTCACTCGGGCCCGTTTCGAAGAATTGAACATGGACATGTTCCTGAAATGCATGGAGCCTGTGGAGAAGTGCCTGAGAGATGCAAAGATTGATAAGGGCCAAGTCAACGATGTCGTCCTCGTCGGAGGCTCGACGAGGATCCCGAAAATCCAGCAACTCCTGCAGGACTTCTTCAACGGGAAAGAGCTGTGCAAGAGCATCAACCCTGATGAGGCGGTTGCCTATGGGGCGGCGGTCCAGGCTGCGATCCTGACCGGCGAAGGCAGCGAGAAAGTCCAGGACTTGCTCTTGCTCGATGTCACGCCGCTCAGCCTCGGCCTCGAGACTGCCGGTGGGGTCATGACCGTGCTCATCCCCAGGAACACCACCATCCCCACGAAGAAGGAGCAGGTCTTCTCGACCTACTCTGACAACCAGCCTGGCGTGCTGATCCAGGTGTACGAGGGCGAGCGGGCGCGGACCAAGGACAACAACCTTCTAGGCACATTCGAGCTCAAGGGTATACCGCCCGCGCCAAGGGGAGTGCCGCAGATCAACGTGTGCTTCGACATTGACGCGAATGGGATCCTGAACGTGTCAGCAGAGGACAAGACGGCCGGAACGAGGAACCAGATCACCATCACCAATGAGAAGGGCCGGCTGAGCAAGGACGACATCGAGCGGATGGTGAAGGAGGCGGAGCGGTACAAGTCCGAGGACGAGGAGGTGAAGCGCAAGGTTGAGGCGAAGAACTCACTGGAGAACTACGCCTACAACATGCGGACCACTGTCCGGGACGACAAGATCGCCGGGAAGTTGAACCCAGAGGACAAGGAGAGAATCGAGAAAGCCGTGGACGAGGTGATCGAGTGGCTTGAGAGGAACCAGCTCGCCGAGGTGGACGAGTTCGAAGACAAGCTGAAGGAGTTGGAGGCGCTGTGCAGTCCGATCATATCGAAGATGTACCAGGGCGGCAGTGACGGGCCGATGGGTGGCGCCAACGACAGTGACATGCCGAGTGGCGGCAGCGGGTTTGGTGGTGGCGCAGGGCCTAAGATTGAAGAGGTTGACTGAGAAATAGCTTAGGAAGGGATCTTTCTAGTTGCTGGACGTTTTACCGCACTTCTTGATGTTCATCGTCTGTTTCTTCTCCTGTTCTTCTTTGGGCGTTGTCCTGTTTGGTGTTTTGTTTTTAGGCCAAAGTTCTTGTAAAAATGCAGGAAACGGTGTGTTGCTCAAAAGTGTATTTGCATATTTCCTTACACTGAGGAAATTTTAATATCTGCAATGAAGTCTCTCGGCTAAAATATGCTAGGATTTACTAGTGTAACAGTGAAAATAACATATTATGAGAATAACTTATTGTTATAAGTCACATATAAACGAGTGGGTTTAATTATTTATAATTTTATTTTTTGTGGTTTAATAATACATTAAAGATCGCGACTTAATCATTTACTGGAATTAGCTTTCTCCAATTAGATCGATAGAGATTGAGCTTTGGTGAACAATTGACATTATTACCTCAATTAGGGTGTGCTTTTTGGGTAGTTTTCGATTCCACTGGATTTAATCAGCGGAATAAGTTTAGAGGTTTTTATTTTTTTTTGTTTTTAATTTCAATAAGGAAAAAAGTAGAGATTGTTTATGGGAGCAATCTCTTCATTTATAAGTAAATTATTTGCGATCGGTAATTTCATATTTTACTAAATTAACTTTCAATGTTTGTAAGAATTTTTAGAAAGAAAACAAAATTTATTTGTTTATTTGTAAGATCACCAATTTTAGGGCAGATCGGATCTATTTTTGGTTCATTAATGATTCCGGTTCAATTTTTGGTTCCAAGTGAGAATCAATCACCTATAGCCTTAATAAAGAGAACGAGAGTTTTGCTTGACAAAGATATCTTTGGCTCAAGGAGACTTGTGACAAACTCAAACATTTTTTTTCTAATTATCATATGTTGACACTCAAATTTTGCAGACCCAATCATTCATTTGTTGCATTTAAAAATCAAGGATTAATTTTTAACTTTTAAACAAAAAACATTAGAAGTAAATTACATAACATATAATTTTGGGAACATTCATTATTTAGTTTATTTTTTTTTATTGCATTTACATTTAATCGGGGAGGATGGATTTGAATTGATGGTTCTGAGTTTTAATTTAACAAGTTGGACTAAGCCTTAAATTGATGGTTCTGAGTTTTAATTTAACGATTTTAACTAAACCTGGATGTGAAAGAATTTGCCCAACTCACTATTCTCTTATAGCCTAAAGTTTATTTATGACGAATGACAAGTTAAAATGGTGATATAATTCAGAAAATTTGTGTAATATTCTTCTAATATTCAGTAAATCTCGTTTATCTCTTTCGTACTTTGATGCAATACGAAGGAAATCAAAAGGAAAAATGCGGGTGTGCGGACAAAAAGAGTAGAAAAGGACAAGAAATATCGGAAAAATAAGAGGGAATATAACACATGGGACATATATTTGGATAAATATATCTTCGCTCAATTACAAGCACAAGAAAAAAAATAAATTCTTCACGCATATTTTAGGCTTAAAGAAGAAATAAAATATTATGGCTT
This sequence comes from Angophora floribunda, assembly GCA_014182895.1. NCBI lineage: Eukaryota > Viridiplantae > Streptophyta > Magnoliopsida > Myrtales > Myrtaceae > Angophora > Angophora floribunda. Next base: position 20,720,225 of record CM024710.1, read on the forward strand.
TATTTCAAAAGATATTAGGCTTGGCTATCACTTTCCTACTGCGTGCTGTGCTAAGAATTCCAACGTGTTGACACGTGGCCATCACCACTCCAAAAACCGACGAGCAACCAAGCCTGATCTTGCAGGTTTGTTGGTCGTGAGCCCGACATCGCCGAGCCTGCCTCGACGTCGGCCGCTGCTCGTGAATCTTTGTTGCCAATCTCGTTTATGAAGTAAACTATCCAAATCAGGTAATTTTCCCGAACCAAATTTAGTCTTAATTTTTTATTGCCTAAATTAGAATATCGGATGCTAATATTAATTCTATTGAGACGTTAAACATTATCTGATCTTTATAATTACTAATTTGATTAATGAGATTTCGCATCCTTTTTTTAATATTTTGATTTTTTTGGCTCATTGATCGTGTTTATGTCTAAAATCAGTACAATTACCAATTTGATCCTTGAGACTTTGGATCACTTTTTAATTATCTTGATTTTTTTTGTGCATTGATGATGTTTAAAATCATTGTAATTAATAATTTGATCCATACAAATTCAGATCAATTTTTTAATTATTTTGATTTTTCCTATGTGCTGGTGATGTTTAGGATTAGGATAATTGTTAACTTAATCTGTGAGATGATGGATTATTTTTTTAATTATCTTAATCATTTGAAATCTCGATAAATATTTTGCTGTAGATTGAGTATATTAATTATCCGTGATAACTGCCATGTTTGGAAAATATCAAAAGAAAGTGACAAGATTGCAGGATAGAATATGGTAATTTTCTAAATAGGTTAGGATCGCATGTTTAGAATTTATCTAGTTACATTTTTAGATTGCAGGTTAGGATAGAATCTGCTTAACTAAGATAAGTTTCCGAACTAAAATAGATTTAATGGAAGAGGATGAGTTCGATATTCACATAAAAGCATGAGAGTTTTTTTCTGATTGCTGTTTTTGTTGACTGCCTTTCATTGATGCTAGGAGGTTCTACCAGTGAGGCTTTGTAAATTCTCTTATGCTATGCGATGGTTGCTAGTTAATTATCGATCGGTACCGTTAGTTTTGATTGGCCTTTCACTCCAGTGACCAAGAATGCAATCTACTATGCTCCCCCAGAACAGAAAATTTTTAGTTGTCCTTTTCAGAAGTTTCCAAAGGAAGAAAATGAGAGGCGGGTGTGGAAGATGTGGTAGAATTTGAAATTCTTGTGAGAAAATCGAGGGAAAAGCAAAGACTTTCCTCCATTTTCTTCTCGTCTAAAGCTCACATCCTTCCAAAAATAGCATTGCTATTCTACCATTCTTTTGCAAGTTAGGAGTCGTGTTGATCTTTGCCATGCAGGCGTTTGCTTCGAGCTGCAGCAACTAGAATTATGCATCATGCCGGATCAAATTGAGCTGCCATGTGCATTCATTTATCATTATAACCGGTGGTAAATATGCCTTCAATTTGATCCGGCTTGACTGAATCGGCCAAATAAGTTTAGAGTATTTTTGACTATTTTTTACTCTTTGGGAGGATCTGGCCCGTGGATTGAACTAGTGGAACAAGTCTAGAACACTTTTTTCTTTTTTTTCAATATGGGCAAAAAGTAACGATTATTTGTGGGAGCAATCTCTTCATTTATTAGTAATTTATTTGTGATTAGTAATTTCATATTAGGAAAAATTTCAAAAAAGGACACAAAGTAAGTATTTTTAAAAGGATCAAAAATGCGAAATAAGTTTGGAGTATTTTTGGGTAGTTTTTGACTTTCAAGGAGGATCCGGCCTGTGGATTGAACCAGCGGAACAAGTTTAGAACTTTTTTTTTTCAATATGGGTAAAAAGTAACTATTGTTTATGGGAGCAATCTCTTCATTTATTAGTAATTTATTTGTTATTAGTAATCTCATACTATACTAAATTAATTTTCATTATGTTTAGGAATTTTTAGAAAGAAAATAAAATATTTTTATAAAAAGTAGCACCGCCAATTTTAGACTGGATAAGACCGATTTTCTATTCATTAATTCGAGTTTTGATTCTAAGTGAAAACCTATAATCTCTATTCTCAACAAAGAGAATGTAAGTTTTGTTTGACCAAGATATCTTTGGCGAAACATGCGACAAACTCGAACCTTTCTTTTCTAATTATGATCCTCAGAAAAATTATCGACTATGTTTCTGCCACCATTGCTGGCTTGAGTGAACTTCCTAGGACTCTGGATATTTTATTTTTTACTTAATTTTCATTTGTTTAAATGGAACATGAAAAATATGAATGAAAGAACTATTCATAATTCTTTTTGATCGAAAATGATTTTTTGTTGATTGATATTTTTAATAAATCAAAGGCATAAACTCTTCTCCGACCAAAAAAAAAAAGGTAAAAATTTCAAGAACTCATTTGCAAATTTTTTCACTCAAACGAATACATCTTATATCTATTTTGGCTCGAAGAATTTTATAAATTCTAGGTCAAAAAGCAACTGCCAGTGGAGAAGGACGGTCGAGAGGGAGCGCCGACGTCGTTTTTCCCAGCGTCAGCAAAGCCCGAACGCGAAGTTCGGTTCCCCCTTCTTCCTCCCTCCATTTCTAGGGTTTCTCTCTGCTTGCATCTCGAAAAGATCTGCTATTTTCCTGATCGATTGAGCCTCCGTAGCTTTCAAAACCCTAACGAAGCTCTTCGTTTTCTCCGTGACCGCCAGGAAATATGCCTGCCGCCCCGGCTGCCGATGACGACCTGAAGAAATTGGAGTATCTGTCGCTGGTCTCCAAGGTGTGCTCCGAGTTGGAGACTCACTTGGGCTTCGGCGACAAGGTGCTCGCCGAATTCATCACCGAGCTGGGCCGGAACTGCGAGACGGTCGACGAATTCGATGCCAAGCTCAAGGAGAATGGAGCCGAAATGCCCGACTACTTCGTCCGTACTCTTCTCACTATCATTCACGCGATTTTGCCTCCTAGTGATAGGGACGATAAGCAGCAGGGGAAGAAAGGCGGCGATGGGGAGGGTGGTTCCGAGGGTCAGTTCAAGGCTTTGGGGATTGCTGACAGTAGAGAGAGGGTGAAGGATCTGGAGAGGGAGCTCGAGATGGAGGCGCAGCAGCGGAGGGGAGAGAGTGGAGAGTATGAGAAGGAAGAGAGAGGTAGGGATAGGGACAGGGAGAGGGACAGAGAGAGGAGAGAGAGACCCCGGGATAGATATGATAGGAGAAGTGAGGGAGGGCATAGGGATAAAGAAAGAGAAAGAGAAAGAGACAGAGACAGAGATAGACGTAGAGATAGAGATAGAGACAGGGATCATGAGGAGGATGATAGAAGGGGAAGGCATAGAGATCAGTACGAGAGAAGTCGAAGGGATGGCTATGAAGATCATGAGGATGATAGAGAAGACACTAGAGATAGAAGGAATGGGAGGTATAATTCCGATGAACTGGAGCTATATAAGGTTTATAGAGGGAGAGTTTCTAGAGTGATGGATACAGGGTGCTTTGTTCAGTTGAGCGACATTAGAGGTAAGGAGGGGCTGGTGCATGTTTCGCAGATGGCAACCAGGAGGGTTGCTAATGCTAAGGATGTAGTGAAGCGGGATCAGGAGGTTTATGTGAAGGTGATTTCCATCTCCGGTCAGAAATTGAGTCTTTCCATGAGGGACGTGGATCAGGACACTGGAAAAGATTTGCTTCCGCTGAAGAAGAGTGACCATGATGATGCTTATCGCACTAATCCAACTTCAGGGTCAAGGGATGGACCTGTTGCCAGAACGGGACTCTCTGGGATCAGAATTGTGGAGGAACATGATGTGGCTCCATCAAGGCGACCCTTGAAGAGGATGAGCTCACCGGAGAGGTGGGAGGCGAAGCAATTGGTGGCTTCAGGCGTGTTGAAGGTAAATGAATACCCAATGTATGATGAGGAGGGGGATGGAATGATGTATCAGGAGGAGGGTGCTGAGGAAGAGCTTGAAATTGAGCTAAATGAGGATGAACCTGCATTTTTGCAAGGACAGACCAGATATTCTGTGGATATGTCGCCGGTGAAGATTTTCAAGAATCCCGAGGGATCCTTGAGTCGTGCTGCGGCACTGCAGTCTGCTCTTATAAAGGAGCGGAGAGAAGTACGGAGCAGCAACAGAGAACAATGCTTGATTCTATTCCAAAGGATCTTAATCGTCCTTGGGAAGATCCCATGCCAGAGACAGGCGAGAGGCATCTCGCTCAGGAGCTCAGAGGTGTTGGCTTGTCAGCTTACGATATGCCAGAGTGGAAGAAGGATGCCTTTGGCAAAGCATTGACTTTTGGGCAGAGATCGAAGCTCTCCATCCAGGAACAGAGGCAGAGTTTGCCCATTTACAAGTTGAAAAAGGAACTTGTCCAGGCTGTACATGATAATCAAGTTCTCGTTGTTATTGGTGAAACTGGTTCTGGAAAAACTACTCAGGTTACTCAGTATCTGGCTGAAGCGGGTTACACCACCAGGGGTAAGATTGGATGCACTCAGCCTCGTAGGGTGGCTGCAATGTCTGTTGCCAAGAGGGTGGCTGAGGAATTTGGTTGTCGTTTAGGGGAGGAGGTTGGATATGCAATTCGATTCGAGGATTGCACAGGACCAGACACTGTCATTAAGTATATGACTGATGGTATGCTTCTTAGAGAGATTCTGATTGATGATAACCTGTCCCAGTACTCAGTAATCATGCTTGACGAAGCACATGAGAGGACTATACACACTGATGTCCTTTTTGGACTGCTTAAGCAGCTTGTGAAAAGGAGACCAGACCTTCGGCTGATAGTGACATCTGCCACATTAGATGCGGAGAAGTTTTCTGGTTATTTCTTCAACTGCAATATCTTCACCATCCCTGGTAGAACCTTTCCAGTGGAAATTCTTTACACCAAACAACCTGAAAGCGATTATTTGGATGCAGCTCTTATTACTGTCTTGCAGATTCATTTGACAGAACCGGAAGGCGACGTCCTACTTTTCCTGACTGGTCAGGAGGAGATTGATTTTGCTTGCCAATCTCTTTATGAGAGGATGAAAGGATTAGGCAAGAATGTTCCAGAGCTGATTATCTTACCTGTTTATAGTGCCTTGCCCAGTGAGATGCAGTCCAGGATATTTGACCCTGCACCTCCGGGGAAGAGAAAAGTGGTTGTTGCAACTAACATAGCCGAAGCATCTCTCACAATCGATGGCATTTATTATGTTGTTGATCCAGGGTTTGCTAAACAGAATGTCTACAATCCAAAGCAAGGTTTGGATTCACTTGTCATCACTCCTATTTCACAAGCATCCGCAAAGCAACGAGCTGGACGTGCTGGGCGTACGGGGCCTGGTAAATGTTATCGCCTCTATACAGAGAGTGCATACCGCAATGAAATGTCCCCTACCACTGTCCCTGAAATCCAAAGGATTAATCTTGGTCTGACTACTCTTACGTTGAAGGCAATGGGTATAAATGATCTGTTATCCTTTGATTTCATGGATCCACCGTCACCCCAGGCTCTGATTTCTGCCATGGAACAGCTCTATAGTCTGGGAGCATTGGATGAGGAAGGGCTTCTCACAAAACTGGGAAGGAAAATGGCAGAATTTCCTCTGGAACCGCCCTTGTCGAAGATGCTTCTTGCTAGTGTAGATTTGGGATGCAGTGATGAGATTTTGACCATCATTGCTATGATTCAGACAGGAAACATTTTCTACAGGCCTAGAGAAAAACAAGCCCAAGCAGATCAGAAGAGGGCCAAGTTCTTTCAGCCAGAAGGAGACCATTTGACTCTTCTTGCAGTTTATGAGGCTTGGAAAGCAAAGAATTTTTCTGGGCCATGGTGCTTTGAGAATTTTGTTCAGTCTCGATCCCTGAGGAGGGCTCAGGATGTTAGGAAGCAGCTCCTCACCATCATGGACAAGTATGTGTTCTCCTTTGTGTTTTAAAATCTTTGTTCTGCTTCCAAATTGCAGTATAATTTGTTGCTGTTGTTGCATGTTTTTCTTGATCCATATTTTTAAGAGCCCAACCAAATTTATGCATGTAAATGTGAATTATTGGTGATTAGACTTTACTGGCTACTTCTTTTGCTGTTGTTGAATACCCATCTTACTGCATAAAGTTTTATAACCTGGCCCTCTCCCTTTTTGCCATGCCGTAGTGAGTTTTTCTCAGCTGTGAACTTTACAGTAATGCTGCCCATAAATTATGTTGTTATTTGTGTTTACTTGAATTTGTGTTGTTTGTTAAATTAATTGTTTCCATCCTTAAGAAAAGGTACCAAAGGTAAACTGTGCGGAATTTCATTAAATGGATCTAAATGCACTCATTTTTCTCCTACTTCTTCTGTAGGTATGATTGTGTACTATTTTCTTTTGAGCTACAGAATGAATCATGTCTGGAGTTCTGTAAACTTATAGTCATCACACCTGACTTTTGTGCCTTAACAAGCATTATGTTAATTTGATTTTTGACAATGCATTTCAGGTATAAACTGGATGTTGTCAGTGCTGGAAAGAACTTCACAAAGATAAGGAAAGCAATAACAGCAGGGTTTTTCTTCCATGCGGCTCGAAAAGACCCACAAGAAGGTTACAGAACCTTGGTTGAGAATCAGCCAGTCTATATACATCCAAGTAGTGCTCTCTTCCAGAGACAGCCGGACTGGGTTATTTACCATGAGCTTGTCATGACCACAAAGGAGTACATGCGTGAAGTAACTGTTATTGATCCTAAGTGGCTTGTGGAAGCGGCGCCAAGATTTTTCAAAGTTGCAGATCCCACCAAGATGAGCAAGCGGAAGCGTCAAGAGCGTATTGAACCTCTTTATGACAGATACCATGAACCCAATTCTTGGCGTCTCAGCAAAAGGCGTGCTTGACATGTATGATTTACATTTCTGGCTGAGTAGTCCTCGATTTTGCTTCATCGTGTAAATGTTTCTTACTTTTTGCAGAAGGTAATTTGTAAAACTCCTTCGCTGAGGTATAGTAAATTCAATAACTTTCTGGTTCGACAGGCATCTTCTCTTTCTGTTTTCTGTTGCTTCCTATTGAACTTTTTGAGTTGAACAACAGATTAAGCGTGTGTTAGTGATAGTCCTCAAGGTGTACCAGTTTTGATGATTAAAGTAGTTGAAGATGTTTGAGAATAGCTTGTCACAAGCATGTGCCCCTCTGCCTGGAGATAATTTTTGGGCTCTTTGAGTTCTATTTACATGTAGTTTTGTGCTTGGCAAGTTGGCACATTTGAAGGACGTTTGCCGGCCAACTTTGAATGATACTTCATGACCCTAGATCCTTTTCTAAGCATTGGTGCTTTGGATGTGTTTAAGGATGGTTGTAGTCTGAGAACTCTGAGAATCGATCACTACCTATCAAATAAGAAAATGACAAATCTTGTATTCACGGTCATGTGAGGATTTAAGAGTTCCACTTGTTCAGTTGGAAATTGTTGGTGTCGGAATGTAAATTAATCATATTAAGGAGGAAGCAGGAAGAGGATAAGTTTGATGTTCACATAAAAACATGTGAGAATTTTTTTGGTTGCTGTTTTTGTTGAATGCCTTCCATTAATGCTCTGGCTTGCGATTGACTTGCCGGTGTTAGGAGGTTCTGCCTGTGAGGCTTTGTAATTCTCTGCTGCTATGTGATGGTTGCTAGTTAATTACCAATTGGTACTGTTATTTTTGTTTGGCTTCACTCCAATGACCAAGAATGCAATCTATTGTGCTCCCCCAGAACAGAAGATTTTTAATTGTCCTTTTCAGAAGCATAGCCTTTAACATTACTTACTGCGATGAGGTTGGAGAATGTAGTTTTCTAATGCCATGCTGCCTGTAGGTAGATTCCTCAAAGGAAGAGGAATGGGAAGACTTCCTGTTCATTGCAAGTTTTCTTGGGTAAATTTTTCATTGTTGACTTTCTTTTACTGGGATTTAGTATGCCAAGTTTTCTCTGTCTTGGCTTTTCCCATGGTGACCTTGTTATTGTTAAATTCCTCCATGGTGTTGTTTTCCTGGATAACAAGCCTGAGATTTTTTTATTGATGATATCGATTTTAAGGATAGTGGTGACATTGAGGATATTGAATAGTGACGATATTGATTGTGACTGTGAGACAGAACTGGAAATTCTAATTATTATAAATTTACTAACTATACGATGACCTAAATAGGCCGAGTTATCTTCTGTTTTTTTTTTTTTATGCATGCTGTGGCTTTTCTTATTAGGCTTTGTTTGGGAATGCAAGGGGGAGAAAAAGAGAGGTGAGTGTGGAAAATGTGGTAGAATTTGAAATTTTTGTGAGAAAGTCAAGGGAAAAGCAAAAACTTTCCTCCATTTTCTTCTCATCTAAAGCCCTCATCCTTCCAAAGATAGCATTGCTATTCTACTATTCTTTGCAAGTTAGGAGTTATGTTGATCTTTGCCATACAGGTGTTTTCTTTGAGCTGCAGCAACTGCAATTATGCATTCATCTGGATGTTTGATTCTGTTCGTGACTAACATCTCCAGCTAGGTTGAGCATTATGCCGCAGCAACTAAAGTTAAATATTGTCATGTTACTGTTGTGATTAACTCCTGCAGATAGGTGAGCATCATGCTGCACCTAGAATGATGCTCACCTAGAAATTCATGTTTTTCATTTGGTTGTAGATCATTAACTACTCTATGTAAGAGTGTTCCCTCTAAACCATAATGTAAGATTGGTGAAAATAATGGAGCTGAGAAGCATTCTGAGCTTTCTTGTGTAGAAAACCACGTGGGTTTTGAAGGAAGGCAGCATGTTTTCCCTTACTTCTAGCCTTGTCAATGACTCGAAGGTAAAGCTAAGTTGCTCAAGTTATCCGTATATATGACGTGACTTGTATATTGGGTTGGATGATGAGTTAATTGCGGTATGTTTGGCCAAGTATTAGGCATCAAAATTTGGATATTTGGGGAATAAGAATACTTTCCCTATCTTTACTCTTTACACTATGTCCTGATAAAAAAAAATAGAATAAAAAAAAACCTTTTCTTTTCATGCTTTTTCTCTTAAATTAAAAAGAAGAAGCAATTCTATAGGTTTGAATAAAAATTTGATTGATGATTTCATATGGTTACTATGCTTAGTGCTTAGTGTGCAACTCGTTGGTTTTTTTTATAGGATAGGATAGAATTCCAAAAAAATGGACAGACCCCTACCGTGAACTAAACTCTAAAGAAAAATCATTATTAATGGTCCAAGACCATACATATTGATAGATAAAACTTCTATTTATTTGCTGAATAGATAGATAGACCGAAAGTATCATAACTATACTTAACAAGAAAATACTAGGAAAAGTCCACATATAGTGAAGATTTTTTATTGCTGTTGGAAAAAGTAGAAGTCCCACTCCTATTAAAATAAAGAACTGGAAGTGGAATGAAGGGGATAATCCATGCAAAATGGTCAAGGACAGTTTTCGTAGAGCTGCAGTTCCACAGACCTCTATTCATTGTGAAAATCCATTACCGATTGCAATTATGCCCTTCCAAAATCCCTTGTTGCTTCGCACAGATTATTTGCGGCATCATGTCAATGTCTAATTTGCAGTTATCAGGACCCTCCTAGCAGATCGCTTTCGTTGATACTGCAGAGACAATGAGAGTGCATTCCATTTTCCATTGGTTAGTGAGGCGATAACCTCATGTTGGATGTTATCCTGCTAGATGGACTTCCTGTGATAATAAGCAAGCGTATCTTGACATCCTAGCTACATGGTTGGCCGTGGCATTTTGTCATATCTTCCGATGACTTAAATAATCTGCGTTCTTTCGGCCTCAGTCTATTTAAGAGTGTGCCTTTTACGAGTACACCAATAAGTCGATGTAGAGAGGTTCAGTTTATTGAATTCCCTACAAGCCCGTCCTCTCTCTCCTTGATGCAGATTGAACCGTAGAATTTTCCTTGCCTATTAGTTCTATGCTTTTAATAACCAACGGAATAGCAAGTGCTTTTTCTTGGGTGGCTCCTACTTCAATGGGAATTTGATGAGTCGATCTGCCTGCATGTCTTGCTTTTACTACTATATTGGGAGTTACTCCATGTATTGCTTGATGTAAAACTGATAGTGGATCTCTATATCTTGTTTTCTTGTAAGTTTTACTGGGTGCGCCTTATATAATGCTTTTGGGCAACCCTCTCAACAATTAAGAGATCCATTAGGAGAATACGGGGATTAGTTGAAGTAATGAGCCTCCCAACATTGGGCGGCTCATTACTTCAATTCAATTGATATAATGAAAAATCATCTCACCTTTTTCAGTTGGAACTTTATGTGGTTTTAAAATTCCCCCTCCCTATAAGTTCTATGCTATAGATTAGGGACTAGCAAAATTAGAAAGGAAACGCCGGATGAGTGGGTAAAAGAATGATACATTTATTTCCTTTCGAGACTGTCATTCTTCTTTCTCTGTAAATGGAAGTTCTAATGTCATGCAGAAAGCATTATAAAGCATAAAATCTGAGCGTCCTATTTCAAATCCATAAAGCTTTGGTCGATAACTTATACCATGTGACCGAATATGATGACTCTTGGGTTTGTTCTTGTGTTTTCCTTGCTTTATAATCTTGAGGTGTTAAGAGGCTTGAGATGCTCGCACCACCCGTGATTCAGCAAAAGTTCCTTTCTTCATGATAAAATAGGAATCGATTCTGCACCGCTGTTCTCTCTTTTCCAAAAGTTAAGCATCACAAATGACTCTCGGTGCTCATTTAGAATCCACTGACGACATGCAAATGCTAATGAAGAAGATAATGACCATGCTTTGAGTTTAAGCCGCATGACCGTTTGCCAAAAGTAAAGCTTCTTGCTAGTGTAAACCGAATCCTTGGTCGAACATTCTGTAGGATCTCACCTTCCCCTCTACGGACAAATTTGCGCCGAGTTTAGAATGAAGCAGCTCTACCATGTGTCAAGGACACGAGCTTTGATCTGACAACTCAAGAATGTCGCTGTTCTGAAATTGGAGTGAATCTCATTCCCTCGCACGGATGTAGGTGTCTTGTATAACTGACAAAACTTTGGAAATGAGTACCTTATTGCCATTGAATTTCATTTGTTGCTGCTTTTACTCCCGCTCGAAGATGTCTGTCCATCACAGTGGGAAAGTTAAAAAGGATAGTCGAGTGCTTAGTTTTTAATTCAGGGTGTTGAGTGCAATAATCCTAACAGGCATAGGGTGAAATTCATTGTTCCCTCCTACATACATGACCAGGACCCTCAGTAACCTCCTAACATCTGATTCATATTGATTCGCGTCACCTGCTGCGAATAAGTACAGTTGATGTCATTCACTATACTTTCTTCCAATCATGTAGAGAAAGCGGCATTCAAGATTCTCCATCTTTCTAGGAAAGAGCCAATGTCCTGGAACATTCAAATTAACCAGTCTGGCGAATCCCATCAAAAACCGCAATTATAAGACGACGTGGATTTTGGTTGGTCACAGCTTAAAAAAGTGGCTCCAGTTTCACGCAATGGTTAAATTTAATTCAGCTGCAATCTTTCTGGAATAATAGAGTGCTGCCACGGGCCACTCTTTTAATTCCCTCGAACTGCATACTGCCAGGCCATCCTCCACACCTTTTTTCATCTTTCCCCCTGGCATACTTGTTTATTCTCTCTAATATACTTCTGTCAGAAATATTATCCACATGGAACCGACAGCGCAACCTTTCTTAATAAGCAAAAAGAAACTGCACATTATTCTCTTATGCCTTCTGGTATTTGAAGCAGGCTCACTCTCTCCTGCAAATCACTGAATCCCCTCCCCCTTTCCTAGCTCAACTCTGCAGACATACACACCTGCACGCACACACGGAGAGATAGATAGAGGTTACAAAAATGAAAGTGAAGCTTTTTGTATGGTTGTTTTTCATAGTGTCTGCTCAAACCATTCTGATCTTGTCTGTTGAATGCTTCTCCAAGCCATCCATCTCTACCCAAAATATACAAGGACAGCAAGTTCCAGGTAGGATTTCTTTCCTCTTCATTCTTCATTGCAACTAATTAGTGTCATATAAATTGTCAGAAGCCACCTTCACTCCAGCGGAAAATGCTGCAGCAAGTTATGCAGGTTTGAACAAGACCGCTGAATTTTCGGAAAACACTAGTGGGAGGCTTGTGAATTCCGTCACAAGAAAAGGTTCAAAAGGGAAAGGAGCTTATGGTGGTGCAAATGTTGTCCATCGACCACCACGTCCTAGAAATGCAGCATTGTCCTCTGCTGCACCTTCTTTCTTAGTTTTCTCAGTGATGTTAGCAACTTTCAGTTTAATCTGTCCTTGTCACCTCTAAGGGGCTCAATATGCTCATCGTAAATCTTAATTTGGGACCGTATCTGTTCTCAGCCTTGCGTTTGTGCTTGTCAATATGGCGATTGGTTGTTTGTGTGATGAGAACTTTCTATGGAACAAATCAAGCAAGTATTAGCTCTTAACCTTGATGAGTTAATTCTTCATACCAGGTTTCTTTCTCTTGCTCTTTTTTCTTTAAACCTGCCGGCCCCACTGATGGTTAAGGCCAAGTCTCCGACCGCTTCTGAAGCCATCGCAGGAAAAGCTCAACCAACCATACGGTATTCAGATGCAGTCTTAGAAATAAGGGCAAAGCAACATGTTCAAATTCGAGAACTTCCAACTTCGATGATGCATCGGTGTTTCAGCAGGCGAAGGTGGACATAGCTCACAGACCTGGTAGCACTGACAGAGTCAGTAGTTCATTGACGCCTAGTTTAACACCTCATCCATGACAATAGATCTCAGGAATCAAAAGCAGAAAAGCATATCTCGGTTTATATTATAAATTGAACTTCATAATATAGTACAAATTTCTCTGAGTCCTGTGCGATGCATCTGATCCCATTTCGGCATACCGCCACATCAGTGCACTTATGCTTGACAAATGAATAACATGCGCAAAAGATTTCTTCGAGGAAACTAGATAAAAGGAAAGAAGAAATTTCTTTTCTATTGGTATTAGAAACCGGCCCCTCAGTTGTCAAGCTTGCACCTTTTTCGTGGTGACTCACCAGGGAGGTCGTACAAGAATTTCTCAAACAGTTTCATGTGCTCTGTTTGCAATGAGATAGCAACAGACAAGCTCCCATCACTGGTTGGGCTAGGCAATATGAACGATAATCCCTCATATGCAATTCCGCCAGGCCCCATGAAGATAGGGCGGCCCCAACCAAAGTCTGCGTCATGAATGGGCAACCTGACCCAACTAGTAATGCCCAGATTTGGACACCTAAAAGTATGCGCCCCGCGAACCAATGCCGAGAGATCAGGCTGGAGCTCCAAGTAATCAAGGGCAGATCTTAGGTAATCATCGTCCATTCTCACCAATGACTCACGGATCTTCTGTGCAGCATACGATACTGGTTTTGATTGGAGATCGCCTGCAACAGCAATTGGCGTGGCTGTAAAGATCACATTGCCAAAGTAACCCCGCGGAAGTGGTGGAGACAATCTCATCCGTCCGTCTGTTGCAATGTACAATTTAGTGTCTTGATCATCGGAAAGTCCGCGTGCTCTGCACGCACATCTCCAAACGTGACCTGCTAATGTTTCATAGGAACTATAACTAATGGTATTTCCATTTTCTAATTCTGCCTCTGTCTTCAGGGTATCTAACTGTTCCCGCGTAACTTTGAAAATGGAAACAGTAGTGCTATATGGAGCTGAATTAGCAGTTTCAGCAGAAACTCGCAATGCAGGTGGAGACTGGTATTCAATGTGAGGGAATTGAGGCCGTGGTGGGCTACGGGCGCGCAGAAGGGTCCGGTTGATAAATGGAGGGAGCTTTACGTCAAGTCCACGAGCCAGATCGGACCATGTGTTCACAAAGTATAGACCAGAAAATCCATCAGCCGCATGGTGCTGCATGCCAACACCAAGCGAAACTCCCCCGCACTTGAAGTATGTAACCTATATAAAGGAAACAATCGAAAATAATAACACTGAAATCTGATTTGAACCCAACTTCTTGATGAACTGGTTAACTGCTAGCAATCATTAGCTTCCAAGCGGCTTACTCTTGACAAACAAATTCTGGTTTGGTTTTTATGCATGAATTCCTAGAGGCAGAAAAGCTCAGCCAGGTCTCTCAAGTGAGACCTTACTTGTTGCTGGTATGCACAATCTCTAGTCTGAGACAAAGATCGAGATCGAGATCTTGTTCATTGTTTTTAAGTCATGATGCTTAATAAAACCATAGCTGAAAGAAACCAAAAATTCGGTACAAGATCAACTACTTGGTTCCCTCGTTCGTACTCTTAGAAAGGGAGACGTTTTATTTCTGAGCATTGAACATTAACTGTCAAAATCAAGGTTCAACTTCTATTTGAGGTTTCAAAAGTACTCTCTGACAAAAGCTCACAAAGTATGATGAGAAACCCATGGGTACAAGGACATCAAGAGCATATGATTCTTGAAAACAAATTATGTTTACGTTAATTACTCTCATCCTTGCTGCTAGACAGTGACTCCCCAAATTAGCCATTTTTAGTTTTCGCTGATCATATTTTAATTTCACTTCAATTGCAGTTGTAGAACCACAAATCTTCATTTCAGCTATCTCTATCTGATAATCTTACTGATCTTGAATCATCGTGAATATCATCAAGAGTTCATGAGAATCCATCCATCCTCACCACATCAAGTCAACCTTCCTTTCCATAAGAATGAATCGATTCTAGGAACAGAATCAAAAAGAGAAATCACACCTGTAGCACCAAAATAGGGTACGAGGATATCCCACCAGAGTAATCCACAGCGGGAATAAGCTTCCGGAGCTCCAGAGTTGGCGCAAAATCCCCGAAATCATTGACCAACGAGCTTGTCTCAGCCTCGACAAACAGCACGCCCTCGGCATTGCAATCGATCTCGATCCGGCCATCTTCGTCCCTCTTCAATCGCCCAGCCATCGGGTAAAACAGCACCAACGCTCTGCTCAGCGCCTCTTTCAGCACTCCGGAATCAAAGAAGTCAGCCGATCCGGTCGGCCGGTAGAAGTACACGCTCGGCGTGTGCATGCTCGGGACCACCAAGTCCACGTTGGCATTCCACAGGGTACATCTCGGCGTGTCCTCCGCCGGACGTACCATCGTCGACTCTTTGATATCGATTATCATTCTCGAGAGCGTCGATGTTATCCGAGCGCCCTTATGCTAACGTGTGTTCCGAACCGGAGGATGCTACACTGCAACACGCATTAGAGAAGCAAGAACGTCAAGAAAACGATCAAGTCTTTATCGAGCTTCCACACCGCAGTCTCCATCTGAAAGTTGGTGAAACCGAATGGTCAGCTCAGCTTTCTCCATCGACGTGTGTTTGTTGGAGACAAGTTATGCACCAGGAGTTGACCAAGACGCTACTAGACCCCCACTAATCAAACTTCGCAATTATTCTAGAGAAAGAATTAGCTGCAACGCGAAAGTCTGCATTGGGGGAGTTCATTGAACAGGCCAACTCCGCTAAAAAAAAAACAAAAACAAAACAAAAAACCGGAAAATTCTTGCAATCATTAGACGTGCACATATCTGTTGCCATGCTCGACAAAAACACTCTGGAAGAAACACAACACAGAGTTCAAGGTATCGAGCAGCAGTGATCTCTCGACGTGATCTGCCACGGCAAGGCAACTAACGACGTGTCTAAACGAAATTCGAACGAAGGAAGGGAAGAGAAGAAATGCAAGAGCTGTCCACTTCCCTCGACACAAAGCGTTTCCTGCGAACTTACCAAGAATCACCTGCGCGCTTCAATGGAGGAGAACGACGTCCGCGTTGCAGAGCAGAAGAAACCCAAGGGGACGATGGACACAGAAGAGAGAGAGAGAGGAGAGAGAGAGAGAGAGAGAGGTAATACCTTAGTTGGTGGAGAGGTTCAACCCCTCTGATACGAACGAAGGTTTTTTTTCTTTTTTTAATTGACGAAGAAAAAGGCGTGAAGAATGACTGTCGTCTTCATCACCAACCCCCGAGAGACCCCACCACTCCCCCCGTGGTACCTGCGACTCTTCGCCCAATGCATGGACGCCACGTGGCTTTACTCCCCCTTGTCTCCTCCGTCCATCCAAAAATCGTTTGTCGTTGTCGGTGTGTCCCGAAACGTTGTCTCCAATGCGACGAATGGAGAAGGACGGAAACTTTTTTTTCTCGACAAATGATTTGTCATATGGCCCAGAAAAATTAGTCAATTAAAAGTATTTCCATGAAATATTTCTCATTTATTTATTTTTGTAAATAATATAATCAATCAATTTTTGAAAATATTTTTTTAAATATTGAGTTTTCCGTAAAAAAAAGCACACCCCTTGGGTGAATTGACACATCCGCAAGTTAGTTTTTGATAACTTAGACTATTTATCTAAGCACTTAAAAACAGGAATTAGGGCATCGTTATTATCCCCCGTGGCGAAGGCCAGAAAGCCCTTTCTTTTCTGTGGTTGGAACATTGATTGGGCTTTGCATAGGGTGAGAGGCAGAGGGCTAAATTAGGACAGGTCCATGGGCCCTTGTTGGGCCTTTGGGGGGGGGGGGAGAACTTTTGGGAGAGTTACGGCATGGCTTTGCTCTTTGCCGTCTCTCATGTCGTGGCTTTGTCAAAGAAATCGAACTTTCAATGTTTCCAATCCTAGCCCAACGATATAGCACGGGAAGAAGGGTTAAAATCTTGGGGTTAATGTCACAAAAAAAACTCCAAACTATACTTATTGTGATCTAATTACTCCAAACTTTTTTTGTATGACTAAAAATCCTAAACTTGCTCATTATCATGTAAATTAGCTCATTCTTGTACGTATGAATGTTTTGGCGTGCAGGTTTTAACTCCATTGCCGATCTGCATCGCAGTATTCGTGCTTCATTTGGCCAAAGCGACGTCTGGGATGACCAGGTGGCAGCGAGAAACCTTTTTTTTTTCTTTTTTAAATCATTTGATAACCCTTTTTTATTTATTTGAAGATGTTATGTGCTGTTGACTGATGTTTGTGACTCGTGGGGGCATTTGGAGCAGCGGTGTATCATATCACCAGCACGTCCTCAGATTAGCTGGCGTCAGGGTCCTCAAATCTTGCACCAATTTGGCTCACTCTTCGCCGGACTACCCAACTGGCAGCCGCCGCAGCTACCCCTTCCGCCATCCCCATCAAGTAAAATCTTCTTTTTTTCTTTTTAAATTTTACTCTTGCCCTTTTCATCTCACTTGTCTGTTTCTGTGACGGGATGATAAATGATCACCAGGACATCCTCAGATTAGCTTCGGTATGAACTAAGGGTCCGTCCTCAAATCTTATCTGCGATCGAAATATTAAAAAAAAAAAAAATGACTCATCTGCAGAAGGGACCATGTAGGCCTCAAACGACGCCTTGATTTCCTTAATTCGTATTTCCCTGGAATTAGGTTGCTCTTTTAGTAAAAAGAAAACGACAAACAATCCTAGAAATAAGGATATTTCCTGATAAATGATCAGAAGATAAGGTCTGTCATTGAGATTCATCTCAAAAATGTTGGGACCTACCTTCATTTCATTTCACATCGCATGTTTTGTCAGTTAAAGACTGCAATTCCCATTGCTGAAAAAAGGTTCCTATGAATACGCCCATCCACATGTTTTGCTGAATCCAAACTGAGATATAAGCTGTGTTTTAACTAGCCAAGAAACACCTTTACCGGTAGGTCCTTTTCCTTCTTTATCATCTTTCTTTATCGGTGCCGCCACATCATCATCACGCAATATTTCTTCCTTCTCTGATGGACGGGTTTGCAAATACTTGGAGGACTAGTGAAAAAGTGAAAGGAAATTAGATGACTGATGATACGAGACCATTGTTACACCATTTAAGAGATTAGTGTGGCCGGGAAGATACTTGCATATATTCAGGTCCGGCAGGTTGGGAGGTATGCCAAGATCAGGCTCAACATGAAGTTAGGACCCCAATTTTTCTCCATAGATGTGATAGGGTATTTGGCAAAGCTGCAAAAAGGTAAAAAATAGTAGGGTTCATCTTCAAATGAGATCATGTATCTTGTAAAGCTCCAACTACTTTTTCTTCACAAACTGTAATGATAATGATCCAAAAAGTGAAATGACAGCCTTCTGTTGGGATTACCTTGATCATCCAACTACCGTCATGAATCTTGATGGAGTAATACTTCAGAAATCACCATATAACTACAACTTTTGCGCTTCTATACCGATTCTCTGAATGGTTTATAAAGCCTTAATGAATAACTGCTCCTTCTGTAATTCTTTCCCTGGTTCCCTACTAATTTCCGAAATTGAACTATACCGCACATCATGAGGCACGGCTCTCGAAAGAGCCAGTGTAATTAGCTTGGAAAACAATCGCATTCAGCAGCACGATGATGTTACATACCGATCCTTGTCTTTCTTAAAAGCCATGAGTTTTGGTTGAACACTCGGTTGTGGAAGCTCCTTTCGAAATCTTTGAAAAGCAGAAAGCAAATTAAGGGCAAGTTGAAGATATTGTCGTCATTAGGCAATCAATAAATCGTCGCTTGATATCTCCAATGATCGAACTGTCCAGATGAAAATATAAAAACCAGTAAAGTGCAAGAGATATTTTCAGCCAGAATTTGTAAAACAATATCGGTCTTTGGCATTCCATAAACTGGAAACAAATACGATAATGCTATATCTTTTAGTCTTCAAAATGCTAGTAGGACTCGGTAAGTTGCATTTCTAATCTCACAATCATGCATCATTTTAGCTAATTTAGTGAATTTAGAATACATGAGCATTTGCCAAAGAACATATCCTTAAACAAGAGAACGACATCTACAAAGACATGGCTACTTCATGGTATTTTTTCCAAATTAAAGATAGGAAAAGGTATAGAGTAGGCTTTGTTTGGTTTGCGGAAAATATTTTCTTCATTTTCTGGCATTTAGTTTACTTAGGAAAATGAGTAAACACAAATTCTATGTTTGAATCTAGGAAAATATTTTTCTCTTTGAAAAAATAAAAAACATTTTTCATAATATGACTAGGTATCGGCGCTTAGACTCGAAACTTTACGCTTGGTTATAAAATCCCGGCATTGGTTCATAGGTCTTTGATGGCCAGGCTGGGCCTGGGGCCTTGGTGCCCAGGTCCATTAAGGTTGAGGTCGAGCTCACAACCCTATGCTTGTGCCCAATATCCCCGCACTCAAAATCGGGTGCATAAAGGCCATGCTCAAGTCCTCAATATTCAAGCTCGGTCCTTGATTAACCAAACATTTGTTCTTATAAAAAATACTTGATATTTAAAAAAAAATTGAATTTTTAACTTTCTGGATAATTTTCCCAACATTTAACTCTCCATCCCTCCAAGACTAGCAACTTCTCTTTTCCTCATTGGTCGAATTGATGGCTCTATTATTCAGTTCAGTGAATGACGTAGAATTCCATGCGTCCCCGAAAATATCTATCATCTAGTTGCAAAAGATAAAGATATAAGTAAGAAGGGATAAATACAATAATGAAACACCTATCATCAACTTGCAAAGGATGTTCTCTAACATGAGTTGGCAACTTGACCAATAGGACATGCAATCTTCTTTTTTCAAATTTTCCTCCACTCTCGGTACAGAGTAAAGGAACGATTTTGTTTTGTTTTTTTGTGATATAGACAGCGAAAAGTTGGGATAGTTGTAATAATTGTAAGGCAAGTATGAAATATCCAAATAGTGCTTTTGTAACAAATTAACTACAATCTTTAGAGGAAAATCAGGAATTTTAGTAGATTCTATGATACAAAAGTCAGTTTAGGATAAATGCGGCACATATATATCGTTTTGAATTTTTTGCAAAATGAAAATTAGTTTGGAAACTATACCATAAGGGCAATGAGGCAATGACTTCACTTTCTAAACATATATCATGTATACCATGATTCCTTACCTCGATAAGGTAAACCCAACAGCAAAAGCACTCTAATGGGCCAACACTCTGGGCCTTCCCCCTCTCTTACTAAGACCCCACGCCATCTTCTACAGTGCATGTAAGTTATGTGCTTGGAATCCTCTTAAGCTCTATAATTGACTTGGAATCCTATATGCAAGATAACATAATCACATACGTTAAGCATCTAGCAAGACCGGTCCATAAATTTAAACCTTAGTTAAGTTACCGGGATTCAATAATCTAAACTTTCTTATTATAAATAAAACCGGAAGGGTTGAGTTTGTTTTTATGCCTATTTAAGGCATAGTCTTTCGGGGAAAAGACTTGAACATCAATTTGTACATGCACAAACCTTAGAGGATGCCATGCAAGCGTGTGTGAGGATTTCCAGGTAGTCTTTTTTTTCCTGCTCTTAGAATTCGCCCAAACAAAGTACAAACTCCTGAACGTTAGGTATATTATTGAACATAAACATACATTGCTCATCAGGAAGGATTGTACTGCAATGGATGTTGATCAGTGCGTCAAGTTGAGGTCACAAATGGTAAGCTTGGAAATTTAAGATTAGAAGTGATCATTTGACAAGGCCTGACCTGAAAGGGCCTGAAAATGGAGCGTAATGTGGCTCAAGTCTGCCCATATATAGGATTTTCCAAGCTGAGCAAGGATCATGCCCGGACAGAGCCAAACATGGTACGGTCGGAGTTTTATCATGTAACACCTTGCCCAAGCATGATATGACAAAATCTATATTGGACTTTCTAAGCCGACCAATGGTTGTTAAATGTTCGTGTTGGATATGAAGATTGGTCAACTAGAAATGAGTTTAACAAAGGTGAATTGACACATCCACGGGTGAGCTTTTGATAACTTTAAATCATATATAAGCACTTAAAAACAGGAAGCAGGGCATCGTTATTATCCCCCATAACGAAGGCCAAAAAGCCCTTTTGTTCTGTGGTTGGAACACTGATTGGGCTTTGCATAGGGCGAGAGGCAGAGGGCTAAATTAGGATGGGCCCATGGGCCCTTGTTGGCCTTTGGGGCAAAACTTTGGGAGCGTGGCATGCCTTTGTTCTTTGCCATCTGTCATGTCATGGCTTTGTCAAAGAAATCAAACTTTTAATGTAGCTGAAGGGTTAAAATATTGGGGCTAATGCCAAATAAAAACTCCAAACTATATTAATTATGACACAAATACTTCCATTTTTTTTTATCACTGAAAACTTTAAATTTGCCATCGTGACATAAATATAGCAAAATTTTTGTGCCGTAAAAAAATTCCAAATTTATATTAGCGTAACAAATATGTCTTGGATGGAACTAGAATGGATGGTATATATGTCACATATATGTAAGTTTGAGTTTTTTCATGATGCAAAAAAA
Source organism: Angophora floribunda (assembly GCA_014182895.1). Lineage (NCBI taxonomy): Eukaryota > Viridiplantae > Streptophyta > Magnoliopsida > Myrtales > Myrtaceae > Angophora > Angophora floribunda. The sequence continues at coordinate 20,741,521 of CM024710.1, forward strand.
AATAAAATTGGGAGTATTTGTGTCCTAATGGACAAGTTTAGAGTTTTGGTGATACAAACAAATAGGGGTATTCAAATTACCAAAAAAAAAAAAAAAAACAAATAGGGGTATTCATATCATAACGAGTATAATTTGAGGTTCTTTGTGAAATCTTGGGCTTGGATGGGAATTGGTCAATGACTAGAATATTGCTTTAATTTAATTTTCATCATTATTTAGCCACTTAAGTTCGGATTTAAGAAAACTCAGTTGTTTGAACACAACCCCATGTACATGGTATATAGTTGAGTAATAATCACTAGTCTTTACCAATTGAGAGGTCAACAAGCATTTTTATAAAGGCGAACATTTCCTTACTTGGAATAACATTCGGGAGGGAGTCTATACCAACCACTCTATAAGTAGAGAATTTTACCAGACATAAGTGAATGGGTGATTTATTTATATTCATAGAGATTCGTAGAGCTAAAATATTTGAATATCTTATAGTACACAAGCACACTTAAGAAATATAGAAGGAAGGCTGATTTGCAAGATTGGCTTTGAAATAATGAATGTAGACAATCAAACAATTAAGTCATATTCAAACATTCAACCAAACTCTACCATATTTTTTTTCTTCAGAAAAGACCATGAAAAATCGGGCATTGTGATTCTACAAATATCTTTAATAGGAATACAATGTTGGATGTCCTCATTGATGAAGACCCTTTTATCTCATTTTTGATGGAAACTTTTTTGAATTCTTGTGGGACAAAGTTGTAGGGAGCATTCAGTTGTATTCATCTTTAGACCCATGTCCTTTTGGATGGCTGCATATCTTTTGGGGCCACAGACTTTTTTGTATGAGGATACCCTATTGGACTTTTGGCCTATTTTGGCCCTCCCACAAGAAGAGCCTTCTTCCTTCGAGTGGGCGATATCATAAGTGGATGATTATCACATTGATGACTCATCGTTGCTGCGATGCACAAAACGAAGAAGTTGAGAGATCTTCAGTGGGTCTATCCCTTATTCATTCATAACCCGTTTTTCCGTCACTAGGGATAGTTTCCTTGTAATAAAATATCCTTTCAAATAATTAAGCATAACGAGAAAATCTGTCGATTCCTTTAATAATTTGCCCTTTATCCCACTCTTTGCTTGCATTTCCATCTTTTTTTCCCTTTGTTCATTAATTCTAAGATGGGCAGGTTTGGGTCCATAGTATGAGTAGTTCAAATGACAAATTTTGGCAGAGAAGACGCTCCAAACGAAGATTAGAGAAGATAACAAGCCAATACTTGGCACAACCAAACATGTGAATGTTTATGAATGAACACGACCATCTACATAGAGAAGGTTAAACATGTTCGGAGAAGACAACACTTAAAATGGAGGTTAGAGAAGATAATAAGTCAATTCATAACACAACTAAGCATGTGAATGCTTTTGAGCGAACATGACCACTTGCATATAAAGGCCGAACATGTTCGGTTGTATTAGAAGCCAAGCTACATCAAGCCGATTAATGGTATTAGTTAATAAAAAAATAAACTAAGCAATGGCGATGCCTCAAAATAGCTAAAGGTTCAATTTTGGAAGGCCACAAAAGTATAAGGACAGATAAGAATAACTAAGAATTAGTCTGAAATCATATAATAACTGAGAATTAGTCTGAAATCATATTGTAACCCCAAATAAGTCCGCAATAGAAGTCCTCGTTCATAACCAGATAATGGGTATTATCAAATGAATCTCACATCTCTCGCGTCACAAGATTCGACCCATATATTGAACTTTTTTCTTACTCCACTGTCTCATTAAAATAATCATTTAGAAAGTTGATTCACAGAAGCGATATGCCAAATTCTGCCTTGATATCCATTCCATATTCCTCTAGCATTATCTGCACTGACTCCTCAACCTCTCTCTCTCTCTCTCTCTCTCGAGTGGTATGATCATGATGTGATGTGCCGCCGCTTGCCTTATTTTAATAGGAGATCGCACCCAACATTAAAAGCGAAGTCATCATTAAATAACAATAATGGCGTTGCCCCTGAAGGAAGCGTTAAATCAAGATTCGAAGGGCCAATCAAGCCGAGCCGAGCGACGGGTCGTCTCCTCTCCCTACTCTCAACGTCTCGTCCCTTCCTATTGAAGCGTGTTTCCAGTGTGTCCTGCCCATTGATCTTTTCAGAATCCACCTTCCAAGTTCAAATACCACAGCCACAAGCAAAAGCCTCCTGTATTCTTCGCAAGTTTGTGTGTATATAAAGGGAGGGAGGGATACTGTGGGTGGTTGGATTGTGGGATCTTTTAAACTGGTGTTATCTGTTGCTTTTCATTTTCTCCAGTTAATATTCATTCGTGAGGCATGGCTTCTGCTGTTGGTTTGATGGGCAAGAACGGGTATTGTTGGATTCAACTCAAGAACAATGAAAGGACGTCGATGAAGAAGAGGAAGGCCTGTAAAAATGGGGTTAAAGTCTCTTGCTCTTATTCTTCTTCCGTTGTGGATCCGTACAAGACTCTCAGAATTCATCGCGGTGCTTCTGAATCTGAGGTCAAGAGGGCCTTTAGACAGCTCGCTTTGCAGGTCTCAATTGCGTCCTCTGCATATTACAGTTCGCTTATGAAATACATGATTTAGTTTGGGGAATGGTTTTTTTGTGATTGAAGTTGCAAACTTTGTCGTTACAGATTCATGAGTCGTCCGCTTTTTGATCAAGATCGTTGATGGGTTTTTGCTTTGTTTATGTTTTTCCCAGTATCACCCGGACGTATGCAGAGGAAGCAATTGCCAGGTGCAGTTTCATCAGATCAACGAAGCATATGATGTAAGCCAGCATTCCATCTCGAAGAGTGTCCTTCATGAGTCATGCAAAGATCAAGCTTAACTTGGTTATAATATCATTGATGATATGTCCAACATCAAGCATGTCGACTCTGTTTTGTTACCCAAAGAGACAAGAAAAAATCTCTTAGCTTATTTTTTACCGATTGATGATATATCATTTTCGAGAGCTTTCTTGGGGTTGAGAACTGAACTACGCACAAAACCGTCTGCTCTGATTCAAAGGAATGGTGGGTCAGGTTCTTTGGGTTATTTTTCCCAGTTGTCTTCGCCCAAATAGTGAAGGAGACGATGATGTTCATTGGCATCAGCATCTTTTCCAATTTTTTTTCTGCATTCTGCCAACATAGTCAGCATCTGCAAGTGATGTAAGAACTACCCACCATCTCTAAATAAGGCCTTAGTGACTCCTTGCCTTTTTTCTTTTTCATCTATTATTAGGTCAAAGAGGCTTCTGAATTATGCTTCTGAATTCTACTGTGCTTTATGAGTCACGATACTCTTGGCTAATCAAAGTTCTTTCTCAAATGTTTCTGATGCAGATTGTGATGAGCAATTTGGGAGGAGAATCGAATGGTCCGCAGATGTACGAGTCGGTGGACGAAGGGATTGACGAGCCCATGAGAGGGATGGACGATTCAGATTGGGACTTGTGGGAAGAATGGATGGGATGGGAAGGAGCGGGAATCCGCGACTACTCATCACATATCAACCCTTACATTTGACCATCTCAACCCAGGGGTTGTGTTTGTGCATATTATGTATGATGGATGTGGGGCCTAAGTCATTCCTTTTTCTGTAGATATGCACCATTACGAAACAGAGATGATGGTTTTGGCCATTGTATATTTGAAAGACTGACCTCAAGGTGTTCACAAGAGAACATGACATGAGATCAAAGTATAAAAGTTTCTTATTCATGTATTTAATGTCTATTTTTTATTCCCAATAAAAGCAGGAAACTCTAGATGCAGCGACAGTGATCCTTGTCAACACATTTCCGGCTGGTGGTGTCACCATATAATGATTTTGCAGATGTTAATGTATTCCTCTACAGAGCAATTCTGGGCAAAGAATGGAGGTTTTGTGCATCCTTGGGCCTCTCTTGGGCCTCTCCTGGCTTGATGCCTGTTTTAGGAATCAGCAAAATAAGAAAGAATAAAGTAAAAGGAGGAGGAAGAAGAAATTAGCAGCCATAAAGGTGCTGGGGCAAGAAGGGAAAAATAGAGAAGTTCATGATTTTTAAAGTAGGTAAGAATCAGACAAACGTACCAAACGAGACAGAGGAAAAGAACTCCCTGTGACGGCAATTGAGATTTTAATATAGAATGTCTTTATCTTAACCTAAAAAATGTTTTGGCAAAAAAAAGGAAAGAACCTTAAATAAATGAGGACACAAGTTATCTCAGCATATTTATAGTGAGAACAGCTCTTCTCAACATCATTAGAGAACCAGTTTAGCAAAGAACTTGGCAAGAAAAAGTTGGATATTTAGCAATGGTAAAAGCCACAAAAAATTCTGAACTTTATCCATTGTGACACATTTACCATAAACTTAAAATCCAAAACTTATACCTATTGACACAATTTCCCCAAATTTTTTTTCATGACACTAAAAACCTTGAACTTATATCCGTGCAACACATTTATTCCAAAATTTTGATTTTATAGAAAAAAAGTTTGAGATTTTTGGTATCACAAAAAAAGATTAGGGTAAATATGTCATGATGGACAAAGTTTAGGGTTTTTAGTGTTACGAAAAAAAATTTAGAGTAAATATGTTGTGTTTGGTAAAGTTTGAAATTTTTTGTGTTACAAAAAAATTTGGGATAAATGTGTTACGGTAGAGAAAGTTTGGGGTTTTTGATTTCAGAAAAATAGGAGAATTTTGTCTCAACGTGTGGATTATGTAAATAATAAAAGTTAGTTAAATCTTGGCTAATTATAAAAATCTTCAAGGATTCTCCTCCAATGCATTTTCTGACCATTTTTTGGTCGTTGACTTCAGATGTTTTGCTGATCCTTTTGTTCCTTATGCAGTACCTAAGGTATTTTGTCTTAGTAGTCGCTATTTTCCCTTGCAACTCACTTAATTAGGGTAAGGCACTCTTGTGGTATGCTCCATTCAATATAAACATCAGAGGCAATGGCTGCATCTATAACATTCAGAGTCAACTAATGATGTTAAGGTTAGTTTTGGTGAAGTTTTCGCAGATAGGTAGGGACCATTTATCCAATCTGCTACAAAATAAAGTCATCCTATTTATGATCAAAATCTTTCAGAAGAGTTGTGTTATTGTACTTTTTTCTCGTAAATTACGAAATGTAGTTAGTTTTTTCTTAAAAAAATATATATACAGATAAGATCTAGAATAGATTTGATTATGAGCCTGGTAAGCTGCCAGATTCGACATGCGGTTTGGCGGGTTTAGGGTCAAATCCATATCAAGATCACCATCCACCGTCACACAGAAGAAGAATTCGATAGGAGCTACCAATCCATTAACGAACCGACCGGAACATGCAAATCGAAATCGATAGAGAAGGGGAGAAACCCTCTGCGAAATCCGAAGTTTGCCCCCTTCTCCTCCCACTCGAAGATCGGATCAAGAAAAGCCAACTTCGGAAACCTTCCACCTTTGAACTCAAGTCGCACCCTTTTTAGCGTTGCAATGATTGATTGGTGTCAGTTCAATCATGGGTCATTGATCATCAATTTGGGTTCGTCGACCCCGCTTTAAAAGAGCCTAGTTCTCTCTTCTATGAAGGTAAGATGGTTCATGTTCACAGCTCAAACTCAATTTCGTCGCTGTCGTTTGTCTGCGGTTCCCTGTAGGTCCAGGTTATGGAAAGCGAGATGGCCTTTTCTATGTGCTCTTTCAAATGGGAAAATTTCGAGCTTCTTGTGTTAAGAACTGATAAAACCATGTAGTGGTAGGTTATGAGCTTCAATGGTTAGCTGGGAAAGTAGAAAAGGTCTGATGTTAGAAAGGATTATTGATGTAAATATGAATGCTGCTGCTGCAAAGTTAGGAGTGAGAGTTAACACAGAAGTATTTGATAGTTTGCCAATACAAAATAAAAATGTTTCTTAACCAAATTTTATGAAATGCTTTGCTTCATAAATCTTGAGGTAGAAGTAGGATAGTGTGGCATGATTGGCTGAACACGTGTTCTATTTACGAGCTTGCCAAACCCATCGGTCCTATCTAACATCCATGATCCATCAGTTAACTGAACATGCACGACATAAAGACAGATTTGAATGCAATTCAAAGACATTTAGCGCCACATTTTGAAACCAGCTTTATTCATACTATTTGAGAGATTAGATTTCCACTCTTGATCAACATTGCGATTGTCTAGGTTAACTAAGACAGGAAGAATTGTGAGAGGACTGTGGAGAACTTCACTAAATTTTGTGTTCAACCTTCGTTTATCTGTGAAGAGTGAGCCAGCAAACACAGATTTATTCTTGTTAGCTCTTTGCATTCTTTTGCTATCTAATACACTGTCTCTTTTAGAATATTAGAGACATATGATGCCTAAAAGCTGAAATGAAACAAAAAGGCGAAAGGAAAAGGCAATATTTGCCACGGGCAATGACATGATGGTTAATATCGCTTACCGACATCAATTTCTTTTCATGCATGTAGAAAGGCTCTAAGCATATTGGCAGGGCTTGAACAATCCAAAGGGAGAGTTTCCAGATTTGTTGACATCTTTGCCTTTCTCTTTCCTCGCAAGCTAAGTGTTACTATCAGTAGGGGGAATTTATGTGTTAATTCTCTTTGGTGATTTGAGGAGGTTCTGAGTTGAAAGAACAATGTGAAAGTTTATACAAACACAAACAATCTAGCACCTAAATATGTGCTCTCAGAATGTGAAATATTTCTGCTAGTTCCAACATCAGCTACCTTCTACTTTTAATCGTTTGGTGTATCACAACATTTCAAGTTTATCCATGGCAGATCTCAAAGAATGCCTCCTCCCACCAAGACTGGCGTTAGCTATTAACCTTAAAGAAGCATCGCACCGTTCATTTGTGCCTGGGCGTTGGCCTTTCCAAAGAATGGCTATCACAGGTCTTGAGAAACGAGATCAAGGTCTTCGGTCATGGATTCGTGTTTATTCCTTTATCATTATTGCGATATTGCACAGATTGAAAAAAGCCCTGAAATCTTTGATGGCTTTATATCGTATTCATTTCTAACATGTTTTTCATAGTGAGATATAATTTCCTCGTAATAAATTCTCCTTTGGAATAGTCAAGTATGATAGGAAAATTTGCCCATTCCTTCTATAGTTCCCTCTCTGTCCCACTTTCTACTTGCATTCCATCTTTTTTCCTCTTGTTCATTAATTCTAAGATGAGAAAAATTGGGTCCATCGTACAACTATGCTCTGAACTATTCTATTCAAATGACAAGTTCTTTCGGAGAAGACATTCAAATTGAGGGTTAGAGAAGAAAACAGGCCAATTCAAAGCACAACAAAGCATGTGAATGCTCGTATATGAACATGACCATTTGCAGCGAAATGGTCAAAGAGGTTCGGTGGTATTAGAAGCCGAGCTTGACAGCGTGGTAACCTTTAAGTTGACTAACGGTATTAACTATTAATTAATTAATTAATTAATTAAAATAAACTAAATGATCACGATTCCTGAAAATAGCTAAAGGTTCAACCTTGGAAGGCCTCAAGTGAACAAGGACAGATGGGAATCACGGGGAATTAGTCTGAACGCACAGAGAATGTACCCTTACATAAGTCCATAGCAGAAGTCCTCATTCATAACCAGATAAAGGGTAATATCAAATTCAATCCCACATCTCACACTATCAAATCCGATCCTTTATATAAAAATTTGTTAACTCTTTCATCTCAGTAAGATAATCCAAATTCTACCTCGCTATCAATTCAATATAAATTTAGCATAATCTGTATATTGACTACTCAATATCACTCTCCCTATTTCTCTCTCTGTTGAATGATATATTTCTGATGAGATGTGTGGTTTGCCTTATTTAAATAGTTGATCTCGCCCGACATCAGGAGTGAAGTCACCCTTAGATAACAATAATTGAACTGCCCCTAAAGGAAGCGTTAAATCAAGATTCAAAGGGCCGAGAAGGCCGAGCGAAGGGTCGTCTCCTCTCCTACCCTCAAAGTCTCGTCCCTTCCCATCAAAGCGTGTTTTCCAATTTGTCCTGCCCATTGATCTTTTCAAAACCCACCTGCCAATTTCAAATACCACAACCCCAAGCAAAAGCCTTCTGTATTATTCTTCTCAAGTTTGTGTATATATAAAGGGAGAGAGATATACTGTGGGTGCTTGGATTGTGGGATCTTTTATACTCGTGCTATCCGTTGCTTTTCATTTTCTCCAGTCAATATCTTTTGTGAGACATGGCTTGCGCTGTTCGTTTGATGGGCAAAAGCGGATCTTCTTGGATTCAACTCAAGAACAATGAAAGGACGTTCATGAAGAAGAGGCAGTCATGTAAAAATGGCGTTAATGTCTCTTGCTCTTATTCTTCTTCCGTTGTGGATCCATACAAGACTCTCAGAATTCACCGCAGTGCTTCTGAATCTGAGGTCAAGAAGGCCTTTAGACAGCTCGCTTTGCAGGTCTCAATCGCGTCCTCTGCACATGACAGTTCACTTATGAATCAAATGATTTAGTTTGGGGAGTGGTTTTTCTTGTAATCGAAGTTGCAAACTCAAACGTTACAGATTCATGGGTCGTCCAAATTTTGATGAAGATCGTTGATTGAATTTTTGGCTTTGTTTCTGTGGTTGTTTCAGTATCATCCGGACGTATGCAGAGGAAGCAATTGCAAGGTGCAGTTTCATGAAATCAACGAAGCATATCATGTAAGCCAACGGTCCACCTTGAAGAAAGTCATTCATGAATCATGCAAAGATTAAGTTTGACTTGGTTATACATAATTGGTGTTATGTCCAACAGCAAGATTGTCGACTCTGTTTTGTACCCAAAAGTAGAAGAAAAAATCTCTAGTTTATTTTCACTAATTGAGTGATAATGTATCATTTTTCGTGGAGAATATTGATAACTGAACTACATATAAGACTCTCTGCCCTGATTCAAACGAATGGTAGGTCAGGTTCTTCGGGTTATTTTTCTCACTTGTAGTAGCTGAAATAGTTAAAGAGATGATGATGGTCATTAGTATCAGCAACTTATCCACTTTTTTTCTGCATTCTGCCAATATAGTTAGCATCCGAAAGTGACATAAGAACTACCCACAATCTCCATAGGAGGCCTTAGTGACTTCATGCCTTTTCTCTTTTCCATTCATTATTTGGTCAGGGGGCTTCTGAATTCTATTGTGCTTTTGGGTCACGATACTATTGGCTAATCGAAGTTCTTTTTCAATGTTTCTGATGCAGATTGCTATGGGCAATTTGAGAGGAGAATCAAATGGTCCCCAGATGTACGAGTCGGAAGACCAAGGGATTGACGAGCCAATGAGCGGGATGGACGATCCAGATTGGGACTTGTGGGAAGAATGGATGGGATGGGAAGGAGCAGGAATTCGCGACTACTCATCACATATCAACCCTTACATTTGACCATCGCAACCCTGGGGTTGTGTTTGTGCACATTATATATGATGGATGTGGGGCCTACGTCATTCCTCTTTCTGTATATATGTATTATTACTACAAAACAGAGATGTTGGTTTTATTGTATAGTTGGAAGAGTGACCTCAAGGTGCTCATAACAGAATAGGGCATGAGAGCAAAGTATAAAATTTTCTTAGTCATGTATTTAATGTCTATTTTTATTCATCCCCAATAAAAGGAAGAAACTATAAATGCAGCAACAATGATCCTTGTCAATACATTTCCCAGCTGGTGGCGTTACCATCTAATGATTTGCAGATGTTAATGCATTTCTCTACAGAGCAATTCTGGGCAAAGAATGGAGGTTTTGTGTATCCTTGGGCCTCTCCTGACTTGATACCTGTTTTAGGAATAAGCAAAATAAGAAAGAAAAATGTAAAAGGTGGAGGAAGAAGAAATTAGCAGCCACACAGATACTGGGGCAAGAAGGGAGTAGACAAGTTCAATATTTTTGAAGTAGGTATGAATCAGACAAACAAACGAGACGAGACAATTAGGAAGAGCATCAGAACAGAAGACGGAGGAAAAGAACTTCCTGTGATAGCATTTGAGATTTTACTGTAGAATGTCTTTATCTTAACCTAAAAAATGTTTTGGCAAAAAATGAAAAGGACCTTAAGAATATGAGGACATAAGTTATCTCAGCATATTTACAGTGAGAACAGCTCTTCTCAACATCGTTAAAGAATCAGTTTAGGAAAGAAATTGGCAAGAAAAAGTTGAATTTTTAGCAAATATATGAGAATTTTGTTTCAGCGTGTGGATTATGTATATAAAAGAAAGCTATTTAAATGATTTGGTGTATTGTGGCATTTCAAGTTTATCCATGGTAGATCTCAAAGAATGCCTCCTCTGGCAAAGTGCCTGCATCAACTGTTAACCTTAAAGAAGCAATTTACCGTTAATTTGTGCCTGGGCATCGGCCTTTCCAAAGCATGGATGTTAGAGATCTTAAGAAACGAGGTCATGGTATTCGGTCATGGATTCGTGTTGATTCCTTTATCATTATTGTAATATTGCACAAATTGAAAATGTTCATTAATCTCTAGTTGCACTTTCTCATTCATTTGTAACGCGTTTTTCATAGCAAGAGACAGTTTCTCTTAATAAAACCCTCTTTGAAATAGTCAAGTACGACGGGAGTTCCTTGAATAATTCCCTCTCTGTCCCATTCTCTGCTTGTATTCCAACTTTTTTCCTCTTATTCATTAAATTATGATGAGAAAATTTGGGTCCATAATATGACCGTGCTCTAAAATGTTCTGTTCAAATGATAAATTCTTTTGGAGAAGGGACTCAAATTGAGACTCAGAGAAGATGACAAGCCGGTTCATAGCACAACAACGAACACGACCATTTGCATTGCAAAGGTCAAACAAGTTCGGTGGCATTAGAAGCCTAGCTTAACAGCTTGGTAACCATTAAGCTGAATAACGGTATTAAAAAATATAAACTAAATGATTACAATGCCTTAAAATAGCTAAAGGTTCAACCTGGGAAGGCCACGAGTGAAGGACACATAGGAATCACAGGGAATTAGTCTGAACACATAGAGAATGTACCCCCAAATAAATCCATAGCAGAAGTCCTCATTCATAGCCAGATAAAAGGGTAATATCAAATTCAACCCCATGTCTCACACTATCAAATTCGATCCTTTATATAACAATGTTATGACTCTTTCATCTCATTAAGATAATCCAAACTCTACCTCCATATCAATTCAATATAAATTTAGCATAATCTGTATTGACTACTCAACATCTCTCTCAGATGGTATAAATTGCAGTTATTAGGACTCTTCCAGCAGATTGCTTTTGATACTGCAGAGACAATGAAAGTGCATTCCGTTTCACGTTGGTTAGTCGGGCAATGACCTCCTGTTGAATGTTGGCTGTTATGCTGCTAGATGGACCTTTCTGTGATAAGTAAGCGTATCTTGGCATCCAAGCTACATAGTTGGCCGTGGCATTGTCATAACTTCTGATGACTTCAATAATTTGCATGTCTTCCTGCCTAGATCTATTTCAGAGCGTGCCTTTTAGAAATACACTAGTAAGTCGCTGTAGACAGCTTCAGTTTATCAAAGCCTGTTCTCTCTCCTTGATGCAGATTGGCCTTTAAAATTCCCCTTCCCTATTACTTCTATCCTACATGTTAGGGACTAGCAAAATTGGAAAAGAAACGCTGGATGTGTGGGTAAAAGAACGATATATTTATTTCCTTACATAGAAAGCATCATAAAGTTCAGAATCTGACTGTTGTTTTTGTCTAGTGAAGTTATGGCAGTCGGTTGTTTGTGTGATAGCAAAACTTTCTGTGAACAAATCTATCAGTCCTATGATTTAATTCTTCATACCAGGTTTCTTTCTCCTGCTCTCTTTTCTTTAGACCTGCCGGCCCCTCGATGGTTGAGGCCAAATCTCCTACCGCTTCTTAAGCCATCACAGGAAAAGCTCAATCAACCATATGGTATTTAATGAAGGCAAAGCAACATGTTCAAATTCGAGAACTTCCAACTTCAATGATGCATCTGTGTTTCAGCAGGCGAAAGCGGACATAGCTCACATAGCTCACGGACCTGGTAGTACTTACAGAGTCAGTCGCTCTCTGGTTGAGTCGTTCATTGATGCCTAGTTTAACACCCCATCCATTACAATAGATCTCAGGAATCAAAAGCAGAAAAGCATATCTAGCTTTATTTTATAAATTGAAGTTCAAAGTATAATACAACTTCTCTGAGTCCTGTGCAATGCATCCGATCCCATTGCGGCACACAGCTGCATTGGTGCACTTATGCATGGTGAGTGAATAACATGCGCAAAAGATTTCCTTGAGCAAACTAGATAAAAGGAAAGAAGAAAGTTCTTCTTTATTGGTTTTAGGAACCAACCACTCAGTCGTCAAGCTTGCACCCATTTCGTGTTGACTCACCAGGGAACTCGTAAAAGAATTTCTCAAACAGTTTCATGTGCTCTGTTTGCAACGAGATAGCAGCAGACAAGCTCCCATCACTGGCCGGGCTAGGCAATATGTACGATAATCCCTCATATGCAATCCCGCCAGGCCCCATGAAGATAGGGCGGCCCCAGCCAAATTCTGCGTCATGTATGGGCAACCTGACCCAACTAGTAACGGTAAGATTTGGACACCTAAAAGTATGCGCCCCGTGAACCAGTGCCGAGAAATCAGGCTGGAGTTCAAAGTAATCAAGGGCAGATCTTAGGTAATTGTCGTCCATTCTCACCAATGACTCACGGATCCTCTGTGCAGCATACGATACTGGTTTTGATTGGAGATCACCTGCGACAGCAACTGGTGTGGCTGGAAAGATCACATTGCCAAAATAACCCCGCGGAAGTGGTGGAGACAAATCTCATCCGTCCATCTGTTACAATGTACATTTAGTGTCTCGATCATCAGAAAGTCCGCGTGCTCTGCACCCACATCTCCAAACACGACCTCCAACATTTCTTCATAGGAACTATAACTAGCGTGTTTCCATTTTCTAATTCTGCCTCTGATATGGCTCCAGGGTATCTAACTGTTCCGAGTAATTTTGAAAATAGAAACGCTAGCGCTATATGGAGCTGAATTAGTAGTTTCAGGAGAAACTCGCGGTGCAGGTGCAGACTGGTATTCGACGTGAGGGAATTGAGGACGTGGTGGCCTACGGGCGCGCAAAAGGGTCCACTCGATAAATGGAGGGAGCTTGAGGTCAAGGCCACGAGCCAGATCAGACCATCTGTTCACAAAGTGCAGACCAGAAAATCCATCAGCCACACGGTGCTGCATGCCAACACCAAGCTAAACTCCCCCACACTAGAAGTATGTAACCTATATAAAGATAACAATCGAAATTAATAACACCGAAATCTGATTTGAACCCAACTACTTCGTGAACTGGTGGCTGCCAGCAAACATTAGCTTCCAAGCGGCTTACTCTCAATAACTCAATTTGCTTATAATAGGGTCAAATTGTGGCTTGCTTTTTGTGCATGAATTCCTAGAGTCAGAAAAGGTCAACCAGGTCTCTCAACTGATAATCAATCTAAAGGCACCAATGTGAGACCGAAATTGTTGTTGGCATGGACAATCTCTGGTCTGAGTCAAAGATAAGGTCTAGTTCAATGTTTTTAAGTTGTGATGTTTAATAAAATTGTTACAAAATGCGAGTGATCGAATAATAAAATAGACAAAATAAAGAAAATAAATCAAATATCAAATTTACGTGGTTTGGTCGTAGTGACTTTGTCCATGGGAAGAGCATCAATGAATTCCTCTATAGATGAAGCGGTACAACAAAAATTACAATTACTTGAGTTGGTCAAATACTCTTAAGCTATGTTTGGTTGTTTGGGTTTCTAATCATGATAAGACTAGATAGAATATGATATGGAATTTAAGGGATTTTGCTATATCCTATATATTGTTTAGTGATTGCATAATAAAGTTGGATATATTCACATTACATTATATATATTATTTGGTATAAACGGTATATTATTATAAATGAATTATAAATTTTACAAACGGAGACAGTGAAAATCTCTTATCACACTCTTGTCTACTTTATTTTTATTTTATTTTATATTTTATTTTACTCTCTTTTTTAATTAATTACTTTTTTATTTCTTTCTTCCCCTTCAATCATTCTATAATAAAATTTTATTAAATAGAAAATTGTACTAATATACCTAAAACACTAAAACACCTAACATATGTGATAAATATATATATATTTATATATTGAATTTATATTATAAGATAGAATTAAATTCAAATATATAAAAATTAAGATTAAATTAAAAAACCAAATTATTATTTTTTGTTATTTTGAATTTCTTATATTAGAATTCAAATATTATTTATATTGAAATATAATTTTAGATTTGTTAATTTAAGAGGTTTGTTATTTGAGAAAAATAACTTTTCTATTTGGAATTAGAAATCCTATCCACATTTATCCTACTTCCTTCGAGGGATAATTTCATTTGACTACTGTCTTTATTACATTCGACTTTATTTTGTCTTGAGTAAGCACCCAACGCAATATACGATAAATTTTATCCCGATTGCCAAATGCAGCATTAGTGTTTCTTAAGCCTCAATTACACTAAAAAACTCATGTAGTGTTTAACCCCATAATTTCTCACTAAATAATCTTTCACTCTCACGAATGAATTATATACAAAATCTTACTTTAAGAATTTAATTGGCTTCGACACATGAAAGCTCTTGGTGTGATTGCATGGCGAAACCAACGGAAAGACCCATGGCCAAGCACTTGTGAAACTGCGCTTCAAGAATGGTTCTCGGGACATGCATGGTACGAAAACCATGCTTTACGCTCATCAACTTCCACTGCCTAAACTGCCCTTAATAGAATATAAGGGTAATTGCATTAGAAGTTCTAAACTTGTCAACAAAATGCAATTTAGTTTTAATATTTTTAAAAAGTGCAATTAAATCCTAAAAATCAAATTGATAAAATCAAGTCTTTCTGTTGATAATACTTTTGAAAGTCTTAGGACTCGATTGTGCTTTCTTGACAAGTTTTAGGATTTGATTATATTTTTTGAAAATTTTAGGATTCGATTGTGCTTTGTGAAAAGTTTTAGAGCTTAATGATACTTTTTGAAAGTTTTAGTTATCAATTGCACTTCTTAATAAGTTCTAGAACTTCTAGTGTGCTTTCTTTTTTGTCAACGACTTCTAGTGTATTTAGCCCCTAAGTAGCATCGACATCGACATGTGATACGATACGATATGACATGCCGACATATTAAATGTATATTAAATGTAGAATTCCAACATATTGGGACATGTTGTATATTAAATGTATATTTTTATATACATATTAAATTATCATTTTTATGATTCTTTTAATCAAACTACTTTAATTCAAATTCACAAATAACTAAATAATTAAAAAGAGCTCGGAATGAATTTACACTGAAAACAATAATTCATCATTTGTTAATATCATTCATTGTTTCAATTTGATAAATTCAACTCTATTCCAATAATCCACAAAATTTTGAGGAAAAAATTAACAATCCACCTTCCGAACTCACTTGTCAAAGTGTGTCCGAAGAGAAGAGAAAAAAAAATCAAACTTGGAAGGTGAATTGTGTTACGGAAAATGAGTCGAAGAAAAAAAAAGACTAAATTTTTCTTCTTTCCTCATTTATTATTATTATTATTATTATTATTATTATTATTATTATTTTTAACATATTTACAATTTTCCTCATTACTTATTATTATTATTATCATTATCATTATTATTATTATTTAACATATTTACATTTTTCCTCATTACTTATTATTATTATTATCATTATCATTATTATTATTATTTAACATATTTACATTTTGACTCTTTATTTTTTGAATTTTTTAAAATTGATCCCGTATGTCACGGATTCGAGGTTTCCGTGATCAAGGAACTGTACAAGAATGAAGAAGAATGCCCCAACTCACCCAAGGGTTCCCAAGAGCTTCCAGAAGGTTCCCAAAGACGGTGAGATGGTAATTACCCGAGGTTAAGTAGGTGGAATTTTTGTGTTAGTTTTCTTTGGTGGTTTGAGGAGGTTCTGAGTTGAAAGGACAATGTGAAGGTTTACACAAACACAGAAAATCTATCACCTGAACATATGCTCTTAAAAATGTGAAATATTTCTGCTAGTTTCAATGTCAGCGATTTTATGCTTTTAACCGTTTGGTGTCTTGTAGCATTTCAAGTTTATCCATGGCAGATCTCCAAGAATGCCTCCTGTCGCCAAGACTAGCGTTAGCTGTTGACCTTAAAGAAGCATTGCATCATTCATTTGCGCCTAGGCGTCAGCCTTTCCAAAGCATAAATGTTATAGGTCTCAAGGAAAGAGATCAAGGTCTTTGGTCATGAATTCTTGTTGATTCCTTTATCATTATTGCGATATTGCATAGATTGAAAAAAATTCAGAAATCTCTGATAATTCTGTCTCATATTCATTTCTAACAAATTTTTCATAGTGTAACGTTGTTTTCTTGTAATAAATTCTCCTTTAAAATAGTCAAAGTACAAGGGAAAATTCGTCGATACTTCAACAGTTCCAACTCTGTCCCATTTTTTGCGTGCATTCCATCTTTTTTCCTCTTGTTCATTAATTCTAAGATGAGAAAAATTGGGTCCATCGTCTATTATGTTCAAATGACAAATTCTTCTGGAGAACACCCTCGACATGACGGTTAGAGAAGATCCGGTTCAAAGAACAAAAAGAATGTGAATGCTTGTAAATGAACACGACCATTTGCATCAAAGAGGTCAAAAAGTGGTAATAGAAGCTGAGCTTGACAGGTGGTAACCATTTAGTTGATTAACGGTATTAATTAATAAAAAATAAACTAACGATCATGATGCCAAATAGTTAAAGGTTCAACGTTGGAAGGATTAAGTTGATTAACAGTATTAATTAATAATAAATAAATAAATAAATAATAAACTAAATGATCGCAATGCCTTAAAATAGCTAAAGGTTTAATCTTGGAAGGCCACACGTGAACAAGGACAGATGGGAATCACAGGGAATTAGTCTGAACGCGCAGGGAATGCTCCCCCAGATAAGTCCATAGCAGAAGTCCTCATTCATAACTATATGAAGAATAATATCAAATTCAATGGCACATCTCTCAAATTATCAAATTCGATCCTTTATATAACAATTTGTTGACTCTTTCATCTCATTAAGATAATCCAAATTCCACCTCGCTATCAATTCAATATAAATTTAGCATAATTTGTATTTTGACTACTCAACATCACTTTCTCTCTGTGTTGAATGGTATAATCCTGATGAGGTGTGTGGTTTGCCTAATTTGAATAGCAATTTGAGACCCAACATCAGAAGTGAAGTCACCCTTAGATAACAATAATTAAACATCCCCTAAAGGAAGCGTTAAATCAAGATTCAAAGGACCAAGAAAGCCGGCGAAGATTGGTCTTCTCTCCTACTCTCAAACTCAAAGTCTGGTCCCTTCCTATTAAAGCGTGTTTCCAATTTGTCCTGCCCATTGATCTTTTCAAAACCCTCCTGCCAAGTTCAAATACCACAACCCCAAGCAAAAGCCTTCTGTATTCTTCTCAAGTTTGTGTATAAATAAAGGGAGAGAGATATACTGTGGGTGCTTGGATTGT
The DNA here is from genome assembly GCA_014182895.1 of Angophora floribunda. Taxonomy (NCBI): domain Eukaryota; kingdom Viridiplantae; phylum Streptophyta; class Magnoliopsida; order Myrtales; family Myrtaceae; genus Angophora; species Angophora floribunda. The sequence continues at coordinate 20,759,187 of CM024710.1, forward strand.
GGGATCTTTTATACTCGTGCTATCCGTTGCTTTTCATTTTCTCCAGTCAATATCTTTTGTGAGGCATGGCTTGCGCTGTTCGTTTGATGGGCAAAAGCGGGTCTTCTTGGATTCAACTCAAGAACAATGAAACGACGTTCATGAAGAAGAGGCAGTCATGTAAAAATGGCGTTAATGTCTCTTGCTCTTATTCTTCTTCCGTTGTGGATCCATACAAGACTCTCAGAATTCACCACGGTGCTTCTGAATCTGAGGTCAAGAAGGCCTTTAGACAGCTCGCTTTGCAGGTCTCAATCTCTTCCGCTGCACATGACAGTTCACTTATGAATCAAATGATTTAGTTTGGGGAGTGGTTTTTCTTGTAATCGAAGTTGCAAACTCAAACGTTACAGATTCATGGGTCGTCCACTTTTTGGTCAAGATCGTTGATTGAATTTTTGGCTTTGTTTCTGTGTTTGTTTCAGTATCATCCGGACGTATGCAGAGGAAGCAATTGTAAGGTGCAGTTTCATGAAATCAACGAAGCATATCATGTAAGCCCACGATTCCACCTTGAAGAAAGTCATTCATGAGTCATGCAAAGATCAAGTTTAACTCGGTTATACACGATTGGTGTTATGTCCAACAGCAAGATTGTTGGCTCTGTTTCATAACCAAAAGAACCAGAAAAAATCTCTAGCTTATATTTCACCAATTGAGTGATAATATATCATTTTCCAGACCTTTCGTGGAGAATATTGAGAATTGAACTACGTATAAAACTCTCTGCCCTGGCAGGTCAGTTCTTCGGCTGAAATAGTTAAAAGAGATGATGGTCACTAGTATGAGCAACTTATCCAATTTTTTGGCTGCATTCTGCCAACATAGTCAGCATCTGAGAGTGACATAAGAACTACCCACAATCTCTTAACAAGGCCTTAGTGACTTCTTGCATTTTCTCTTTTTCATTTATCATTCGGTCAAAGAGGCCTCTGAATTCTACTGTGCTTTATGAGTCACGGTACTCTTGGCTAATCAAAGTTCTTTCTCAATGTTTCTGATGCAGATTGTGATGAGCAATGTGAGAGGCGAATCAAATGGTCCCCAGATGTATGAGTCGGAAGACCAAGGGATCGACGAGCCAATGAGAGGGATGGACCATCCAGATTGGGATTTGTGGGAAGAATGGATGGGATGGGAAGGAGCAGGAATCCGCGGCTACTCATCACATATCAACCCTAACATTTGAACATCTCAACCCAGGGGTTGTGTTTGTGTATATTATATACGATGGATGTGGGGCCTAAGTCATTCCTTTTTCTGTATATATGCACCATTACGAAACAGAGATGATGGTTTTGGCCATTGTATATTTGTAAGAGTGACCTCAAGGTGTTTATAAGAGAACATGACATGAGAGCAAAGTATAGAAGTTTCTTATTCATGTATTTAATGTCTATTTTTTTTCCCAATAAAAGCAAGAAACTCTAGATGCAGCAACAATTATCCTTGTCAACACATTTCCCGCTGATGGTGTCACCATATGATGTAATGCATTCCTCTACAAAGCAATTCTGGGCATAGAATGTTTTCTTTGTGCATCCTTGGGCCCCTTCTGACTTGATACCTGTTTTAGGAAACAGCAAAAGAAGAAGAAGAAGAAGAAGAAATTAGCAGCCATAACAATATTGGGGCAAGAAGGGAGAAGAAAACAAGTTTATGATATTTAAAGTAAGCATCAATCAGACAAACATACCGGATCAGATGATTAGATAGAGCATCGGACCAAAAGACATAAAGGAAAGGAACTTCATAGTGTGACAACAATTGAGATTTAAATGGCGTGTCTTTCTCTTAACCTCAAAAATGTTTTGCCAAATTAAAAAAAGAGCCTTAAGAATATAAGGACACAAGATATCTCGGTGTAGTTGTCGTGAGACTAGCTCTTTTTAACATCATTAAAGAACCAGTTAAGGAAGGAACTTGGCAAGGAAAAGTAGGAAATTTACCGTGTGGGATATGGAATTAAAAGCAAGCTATAAGATTAATCTAATCTACTAGAAAATAAAACCATCCAAGTGAAAGAAATTTTTTTCTTTTAACTTTTTTTCATTTTACTTTTTCTTGAATTGTGAAATGTTATCCATAAAGAGAGTAGATAGATTAAGCGAATAGTCTTTAATAGACTTGATGATAGACTTGGCAAGTCGCCAAAGTCGACATAAAGTTTGAGCTTGTTTAGGATCTTCCAAATTCTATTTTAAATTGTATCCAATTCGATTTATCACTTATTAGGTTTAACCTTTTTAAACTCTTCCAAAGACTAACGGGGTAAGCAAGCTAAAATTAAATGAAAATTCTTATACTGTTTCAGATTAAAAAAAAATCATAATCACATGAATATATGTGTCAATCGTTCGAGATTCTCAAGACAATGTGGACCGAGTTTGTGCTGCTTCGCAGCGTCCTTAAAACTTCTCTAATCTGTGTCCGTTTTGACGGGTCCTGTCTCGTCCTTTTTCTTAAAGAGATTACCTATCTCTAAAATCATGACGCTAAGGATGAGGAACCTTCACCATAGATAAGGAAAATGGTTGGATGAACCGGCCATTATATCATAAAGACAAGCACGCGCTTCGCGCTGTCATTAGCGCCTTAGAAAAATCGATCCATGTCCAAGCTACAATCCACCGCCGCGGAGGAGAACCATTCAATAGGAGCTGCCAACCGACTAACGAGCCCTCCGGAACGCGAAAATCGGAATCGAGAGAGAAAAGGAGAAACCCTCTTCGAAAATCTGAAGTTTCCCCCCCTTCTCCTCCCGCTCGAAGATCGGATCAAGAAGAGCCCACTTCGAAAAGCTTCCACCTTTGAACTCAAGTCGCACCCTTTTAGCGTTGCGATGATTGTTTAGCTTCAATTCGATCGTGGGTCATTGATCATCGATTCGGGTTCATCGACTCCGCCTGAGGAAGAGCCTAGTTCTCTCTTCGCTGAAGGTAAGATGATGCATCTTCTTCGCATTCGTGTGTTTGTGGGTTCAGCTCAAACCCAGTTTCGTCGCCGTCGTTTGTCTGCAATTCTGTGTTGGTCCAGCTTATGCAAAGTGAGATGGCTTTTCTATGCGCTGTTTCTAATGAAATGATCGAGCTTCTGGTGTTTAAAACTGAAAAAACCATGTAGTGGAAGGTTACAAGCTCCAATGGTCAGCTGGGAAATTGGCAACTAGTTCCATCTTGAGTTTCCGTGTTTTTCCCGTACTTGTGAGCATGGTGATACTCCTTTTTGCTGGACAATAACAGCTTGGAATTTAAATTTGCTGTTCTTGCTCTGTGATGATGGGAAAACTTGAGGAAGGATAAGCGTATCTTGTCATAGAATGAGAATCGAATGTCTTTATGTATACGGCTTTTGATCATTTTCTGTTGATGATCCAAATTCCAGGGAATCCAATAGGAAAGGTCTGACGTTCGAAAAGGACTATTGACGTGAGTCTGAATGATACTGCAAGTTACAACGGAAAAGTGTCTGGTAGTTTACTAATCGAAAATACAAATGTTTTGAACCAAACATCATGAAATGCTTCGCTTCATAAATCTTGAGGTAGAAGTAGAACAGTGTGGCACGATTGGACGTGTGTTCTAGTTATGAGCTTACCAAACTCATTGGTTTCATCTGACATTCACGATCCATCGGTTAGCTGGACATGCTTGATATAAAGACAGAATTGAATGCGATTCAAAGACATTTAGAGCTACTTTTTGAAACTAGCTTTATATATACTATTTGATAGGTTAGATTCCCACTTGATACTCCTGATCAACATTCTGATCGTCTAGGCTTTGGACTTAACTAACACGGAGAACTGTGAGAGGACTGTGTGGAACCTCACTAATTTTGGTAAACTTGCTATCTGTGAAGAGTGAGCCAACGAACACAGAGTTATCCCTATTATGTCTTTACATGCTTTTGCTATTTAATACACCGTCTCTTTTAAAATATTACAGACAAGTAACACCTAAAAGCTGAAATGAAAGGAAATGGCAATATTCACCACGGGCAATGATGTGGTGGTTATTGTCTGTTACTGGCATCAATTTCTCCTCATGCATGTAGAAAGGCTCTAAGCATGTTGGCAGGGCTTGAACAATGCAAAGTCAGAGCTTCCAGATTCATTGACCTCTTTATTTTTCTCTTTCCTCGCAAGTTAGGTGTTACCATCAGTAGAAGGAGTTTCTGTATTAGTTCTCTTTGCTGGTTTGAGGAGGTTTTATATAAACACAGACAATCTGGCACCTAAATATGCTCTTAAACGTGAGATATTTCTGCTAGTTCCAATGTCAGTGATACTATGCTTTTAATCGTTTGTTGTGTTGCAGCATTTCAAGTTTATTCATGGCAGATCTCAAAGAACGCCTCCTCCCGCCAAGACCTGCTTCGGCTATCAACCTTAAAGAAGCATCTCATCGTTCATATATGCATGGGCGTCAGCATTTCCAAAGCATGGATGTTATAGGTCTTAAGAAACGAGGTCAAGGTCTTCGGTCATGGATTCGTGTTGATACCTCTGGGAATTCTGAGATCATTGAGGTTGACAAGTTCACAATGATGCGACGTTGTGACCTTCCAGCCCGTGATTTGCGCCTGCTTGATCCATTGTTTGTTTATCCATCTACAATTCTTGGGAGAGAGAAGGCTATAGTTGTTAACTTAGAGCAAATTCGATGTATTATCACAGCAGATGAGGTTTTGCTTTTGAACTCCCTCGATAGTTATGTGTTGCAGTATGTGGTGGAGCTACAACGCCGGCTGACAACAGCTGGGGCAGGTGAGGTTTGGCAACCAGAAGGTGGAGATTTGAGCAGTAGGAGAGGAAGTAGAAACTTTGATGATTTGTTTGGCAACACTTCCCCGGATTATTTGCCTTTCGAGTTTCGGGCCCTTGAAGTTGCTTTAGAAACTGCTTGTACTTTTCTTGATTCTCAGGTTTGTGATATGATGATGTTAAGACCTAAATCCTATTCTTGCCAACTCTGTCATTCAATTCACAGCTTCTAATTGTTACATGGTATCAATGACAGCATGCCTTTTAGCATTAATGCACTGTTTACAAGTTTGGGTAACACATGGGGTGGACTTCTGTCTTTTGTTTTGGCTTGAGGATGGAGTACGTCGGGAGGGAATGATTGCGTTTTAGAGAAATTAATGAAACAATCCATTTAATCATTTGTTACTCTCCTGAGACTTTTGCAGGCAGTTTGTAACATCATGACTCTCAGTATCCTAAGTACGAAAATGTAGATATTGTACTAGGTTTTGTTCATGATTCAGGCTGTTACTGGTACGAGATAATTTACTGAAATGAAACTTATAGAACTTGCAAGGAAGTTGATTTTACCGGAAAGTCCCATACTTGTCAAATGCTTGCGATTCTATCTCCTTCTATCTTGTAAGTGCATCAAGATAAAGGAGTTTGTACGTTTTAAAAATTTACTAATTCAGTAATGTAAGTGCATTTAGGTAAAGGAATACTGTACATCTTTGCGATTGACAATTCTTAAGCATTGTGATATTTGAACATATGGTTTTTATAACTTTACTTAGACTCTCAACTGTGGTCATGGAAAATTTAGGTACATATCACATTGAAGGATACTTTTTGCAAAAAGCTGTCCCTCATTTGGTCTTTCCCTAGATTGTGGCCATTCTTGTGTATTCATTCATAAGTACTTTCGAAGAGAGCATTTTTATAATATGATTAATTGGTAGTTAAACTTTAAGTCACGGCCAAAACATAGAAGAGTTTCCTTCCCTTGGGAATTGTAGTACTGGTGATATTTAACAGTATCACTAAAAGGAAGGGTGAAATCGGTGGATGGACTGCGATTTTAGAGTGGTTGACACTTCTTACATATGAAAGTTATTGTCACTTGTTTTGCCATATCCTCATTTTTGTACAATTTTTTCTAATTAATGGCTGTGTTCTCAAATTTTTTGTAGGCAGCAGAACTAGAAATTGAAGCTTATCCATTGCTGGATGAACTAACTTCAAAGATAAGTACATTAAATTTGGAGCGTGTTCGGCGTTTGAAAAGCAGACTCGTGGCATTGACCAGGAGAGTTCAGAAGGTATTCCCTGTTCATGTTTCATGCTTGTCCTTCATAATCTGACTACCTTTCCTTCTGCTCGCACTTATCGGCTGCACTGGTTTAGGTTAGGGATGAGATAGAACAGCTAATGGACGATGACGGAGACATGGCTGAGATGTACCTCACTGAGAAGAAACGAAGAGTGGAGTCATCGTACTATATTGATCAGTCTTCGGTCGGCTACAGGTCCAATGATGTTGCACAATCCTTTTCTGCTCCTGTTTCTCCTGTTTCTTCACCTCATGATGGCCGAAAGCTTGAGAAGAGCCTAAGTATAGTGAGGAGCCGGCATGAGAGCATGAGGAGTTCAGAAAGCTCTACAGATAGAATAGAAGAGCTGGAGATGCTGTTGGAAGCTTATTTTGTTGTCATCGATAGCACTTTAAATAAGTTGACATCGGTATCCACTAGCTATCTTTGTTAAAATCTTCTTTCATTTATACCTGGTATAGGGGAAAAATATTGATCACTTTGTTTGTTATGCTTTTCAGCTGAAGGAGTACATTGATGACACAGAAGATTTCATTAACATTCAGCTGGTATGCCTGTTTCTTTATGTTCTTGTTGAATGATAATTTTCATGACTTATGTCCTCGGAGGAAATTGGCTATCGGGTTTTAAAAATTTTAACAAAATAGTTACTGGGCATTGTGGGTGGGACTCTGCCACATATAGCTTGGTGACAGCATAGCCTCAAAATATTCGTGTTGCTACTTATTTGTTGTCATCGTTACTGAGGCAAAGAAGTAAATAGATGTTGAAATTCTCTCTAAAGTGTAACCTAAGAGGGATGCACTTAAATGTTCATAATACTGAGTGGACTTTTGCTATGTTAGGAAATTTACATTTACGAAACTTGCTAAAATTTGCTATTCTATGTACCTGCAGGTAAAGTTAGAATTACGGTCGCGTTTGTATAGTTATTACTTTTTGTTTTTTATTTAATTTAAAAATGTGATGCATGCATCTTGACTTTCTCTTGTCCCAAAACACTGGAAACTTTCACCCATACATAATTATTTTGTAATTTTTTAAATTTGATAATATTTTGTATTTTGGCAGGAAAGCAAAATTTTGCTTATTGCTGTTTAAAAAGCCTAACAACAAAGGAAATTTTAAAGATAGAGCAGAGCAATCTGGACTTGCCCTTTTTTTTTTTTCTCTCTACACTTCTGTTCTGTTTTCTTTTTAAATTTGTGATGATATTTCTTGGCTTGCTTGAAGATGCACTGATCATGGGTCTTGTGCTTGCAGGACAATGTCCGAAACCAGCTGATACAATTCGAGCTGCTGCTGACGACTGCGACTTTGGTTGTTGCTATCTTTGGTGTGGTGGCAGGGATTTTTGGGATGAACTTTGATATCTCATTATTCAACAGTGCTGATGCATTTCAGTGGGTCCTCATCATAACAGGAGCATGCGGTTTAGTGATTTTCAGTGCATTTGTGTGTTTCTACAGGTACAAACGACTCATGCCTCTATAATGTGTCGGGAATCTCAATATCTTTGACGGATTGAATTCGTCATTGCTATTCTTTTGTATAGCCATGCCTTCCAGCCCTGTAGATGACATGGAGGAAGAAGAAAAATGAGGAAAAAGTGGGTTCTTATTGTCAGTTCTTTCAATTTGAGCTCATATTTGAACTGCACAAACATAACTGAACCTCAAAAGTAGTTGTCTTGAATGCAATGTCAATGAGGAGGCTAAGAATGTGTGACTGTGGTCTTTAAGTTTTGAGTTCATGCAGTCTCCAGCCAGTAAGATGCATTCGATCTGGGATGCCTTGCTGTCGATGTTGAGCTTGATTGGTTCAACCATGGATTTGAAAGGGCAATAAAATGTTAGGTGTATCTTTTGGCCAGAGCAATTGGTTGTGCCCTCAAGGGGCAATGGTACAGCAACCTAATCGACCAGTACAAATAATTTGAATCTGGGATTGGTGGGTCTAGCGAGTGAGATTTGAAGAGCCCGTTAGGTGACCGTTGCAACCTTTGTGTGAGCTACTACCTGCAATGTCTGCCGTATCTTTGTCTGTTTCGTTACTTCGCAGTTGCCTACTTACGATACTGTATACTTTAATCGATTCTCATAGATTAGGTATAGATATGCCTTCTATGGAGGGGGCTGTTTGGACCGTCGCCCAATGTCCATTTATTTAATGGGAAACTAAAGTGGAAACAGAACAGACATGCTCATACAAGAAATAAATGCCACGCTGTCCTAGATGCGGCAACTAGGCCAACTAGGCCAACCATGCCAATATCGGAGAGAAGTATTAAGTTGGTATAACGCTTGTACCATGTGGCCTTTCAATGTAGCAAGAGATTTATTTTGGGCAGGCGCCAAAAAGTATACATTTCGATATTTCATACGAGGACAATTTGTATCGAAATGTCATGTAATTGAGAAATGAAACATCAAATGGCGCACTTTGTACCAGCGTCGATCCTGAACCACCCATCGGATATAAACAGTTCGTTAAGCGGTATTGCAATTGCGAAGCTGACCGAAAATTCGTTAGTTGGCCCCCCGTTGATTTCTTGTTTCCCTTTCTTCTCGCTGTTTCCTAGACAAGAATGGTCCCACCACAATAATGGTGTTGGTGTTCTTGTTGTCCTTGTTGTTGAATTCCTTTTTTATTTTATTTTATAGGGATGCTTCTCCTACGATGACAATTAAATGTGGAGAGCGGCGTGCAATTAATTAATTAGCTTTACAATGGGTTTTTCTCTGCGATTCGACTTAACGAGGTCAAAGCAACATACAATTTCTGATTTCCTAATCTCCAACTTTAATTTGAAATGAGGAGGGAGAACATCATGGTTTCCCATACAACATATAATGCCAGCAATAATCTGGGTCTGATAGAAAAAGGGGCTGGTCCCTCCTCCCTCTCCAAAATTTCCTGGACCCAATCTATTAAAGACATGCTCTGTTCTGCTCTGCTCACAGTTCAGTCAAAATGGTGTGGGTAATCAAAGTGGTGGCACCTCCCCCACAGTGACTCAAATAGAAAGTGGGCATCTTCGAGACTCATCCTCATCACCACCCACCAACCAACATAAGTTTCCTCCCATGGCCATCTCATCCAACTCCATCATGCTGCTGCTCATCGTTCTCGCGGCGGCCGCCGTGTTCCCGGCCGCCGCCACCGACCACATTGTCGGCGCCAACCGCGGATGGAACCCTGGCATCAACTACACCCTCTGGGCCAACAACCAGACCTTCTACGTCGACGACCTCATCTGTACTCTCTCTTTCTCTCTCGCCACACATTTCTTTGTAGTCTTCACTTGAATGAGCTAGATCTGTACTCCAAAACCCATTTCCACTTCTTCTTTTTTCAGCTCCTTGAAGGCAAAGTACCTAAATATGGAATGCTCCTCTGCTGTCATTGCATTTTGGCTTGTTTTTCAAAAGAATCTGGTCGTGATCTTATTAAAAACGAAAAAAGATGGAAACTTGCTCCTGATTCTCCCATTTTGAAACAAGAAACATGTAGGGGACTCGGAGTGATTAATGCCGTGAATCTCCTAACCTTTTTGCCTGCTCTTTCGTCGAAAAAGTTCGCTCCTTTAATTTATGATGTTCAAAACGATTGAACAGCGTTTAGGTACCAGAAGAACCAGTACAACGTGTTCGAAGTGAACCGGACAGGCTACGACAACTGCACGACCGAAGGAGCCACCGGCAACTGGAGCAGCGGCAAGGATTTCATCCTGCTCGGCAAGGCCAAGCGGTACTACTTCATTTGCGGCAATGGCCAATGCTTCAACGGCATGAAGGTCTCCGTCCTCGTCCACCCCCTGCCTCCCCCGCCGTCCGCCTCCGTCTCCACCGGCAATTCGTCCTCCGCTTCGGCCAATCGCAGGTTCCTCGGAAACGGTCCCTGGGTTCTCGGGTTCTTGTTGCTGTCGTGGGGTCAGTTTGGATAGCGATAGGATCTGGATGGTTCTTCTAGGGGGATAAAGATGTTCCTCTTATCTCTCTCTCTCTCTCTCTCTCTCTCTCTCTCTCTCTCTTGTCACGTATGATGGGAAGATTATGACTGCTTAGTTACCTTTTCGTTTTGGTTAAACGAGGCTTATTATTTTTCGGAATTGGAGCTTGGCCTACTAATTAGAAATAGGCTTTAGCTAATAGCTATCGTCCATGAAATTCAGTCCTTCCAATTGCAGAACCAGTAAGGTTTATTCTTGTAGTTCAACTGAAGCACCGGTCCCTCGTTCTACCTCATAAAACTACCTCTTCCTTCTGTGTGTACTTTATCTCCCTATTTCACAACCACTTCTTGAAAAAAATTTAAAATTTCTTCTTCATTTTCGATTTCATGTGCAAAAACTGATGAACTTCTAGCTAGGATACTCTCTTTTGAGGCACGCTTGTGATACGTGCAGATTTAACAATACTAGTATTGTTTGCAAAACTCGTTTGATGTTACCACACATTTCTTCTATTGCTATGCTTTTGAAAGTTCAAAGTCGGCGTGGCAACAATGCCATAAATATATAATCTAATGGTGCATGTGATTTGCGCCCACATGAATGTGAGTATATCCAATGCTGTCTTTCAATTTTATGCTCCTTGACTGAAGCCACTTAAACCCAATTATTTAGTGAAGGAAACATAACGAAAAGACCTTTCGGCCCGCTACAGGCCCGGCCCTCACCCTGCACAGGCACGGCATCATTTGCCTGTTCGAACATGTCCTGCTTCTTTTTTACCTCTGGACCTACCCCCTTTATTCAAAGGAACAAAAGGATGGCACCAACATTGAACTGCAGCTACCACGGAATGATTGCAATAAACTATCCGTTCACCTCATTGAAGGTCCAATCGAGCATGCATAATAGATCCCCAAGCTTTAGTCAGTGCCCAGATTTCAAATAGCTGCATTGAGAAGGCTTTTACATAGCCTTTGTTCTGCTTGCGCTTAGTTTGGGCCACCTTCCCATCTTTCATTAAGCAAGCAAGCTGCCTACCGTTCTGAAGGAGGGAAGGAGGACCTTGCATTGCCTTTCTCCGCACATGGCGTCACATTACCTCCTGCATCCTCATAAGTCAGGACGAAGCAGCAAGGCCCGCGTTCAGTTTGCTAACCACACGTTGGCCTCTCACGTTTTAAAAGCTCCGCTGCTGGGTGTGGCAGTGGCCGTTCAGTTGTGGTCCATCCACGTGCCAACATGCCAGCCCGATTCGAAAAGCCATTTAGTAGTTTCACTGTATAAATCTGTAGATATCAGCTGTGCATTCCTTAATGCATTGCCACGACCGGCAGTATTCATATGGAAAGGACCGCAATAGCACCTAGCTTTTGAAACTTCTGTCATTCATCTTCGGCATGATGTCATCAGCATTGTATGCAAAATGTAGACTTCGGTGAAACAATTATAGTAGGTGGCATCACAATGCATTTATTTTTACTTGAGGTTTTCGCTTTTCATTCCTTGGCCATGTACTGATACAGCAGAGTTTCCTTTTATTTTGGGTACACTTGGGGATTGATTGTCATGGAGATTCTATGGGATGATATCCAGTACAATCTCTTCTTGAACTCGAGACCTGACAGAGGTTCTTTTGTCCTCTATTTCCTTAATCCTTTGTAACTTGAGATCTAATACAGGTCATTTGATAGAACCCTACCCACCCTAGACCCGATCACCCCTAATAGAAACGAGTTTCTTTTTGTTCTCGAAAAGAACCTCCAAGGAAAAAGTTCTGGCATAAATAAACTAAGCGAACTGAAATAAGTAGTGCAGTGCGGCAGTGAACCATGATACTTAGTTCATGTTGGCTAGAGTGAAAAGAGAGGGTGAGCGGGAGACGTGTTTGTTCTCCTATTATTTAATCCCTGAAGGAAGAAATGCTCTTCAGCATAGCATGCCGTTCTCAAAAACATGAGCTTGTTTCAAGTTGCGGTGACAAAATTTCCGATCCTTGAAAGCGAGCATACAGAGAATTATCAACTGTCTTCCAGTTTTAAGCAAAACTTACCGTTCCTAAAAGCTCTGCTAAGTGCTAATAGGCCTTACTCGCAAAATGCGACACCCCCAATAGAGACTGGACTCTCGTGTCAAGTGCCATTCATCCTGCATGTGCAGTATTACCTGCATTCTGAGCCCAAAGCGTGATTCCGTTCTTCCTTCAGGAAAAAGAACTTGGGCAAAGAATTTAGGTGAGCTCTTTCATTTTCTTTTGGCTACCAACGACTTTATACTCTGTAATCCAAAGTCATGAAGATTGGAGGATGATTGGGTTCAGCTCCTGTGTGCCCTAATAATAAGTTTAGTATTGATAGTTTTCGCACGGGTTTACCGTTCATGTGATTCTTAACAAGTCCAAATGTTTGATGTTAGTGGCCGACATTGTATCTTCTTCGCAAAACAAAAATGAGAAGTCTGTGTATGATAGAGCACCCTTCCTGATCCTTGCCTAGCTGGAAGTCTCGTGTGCCAGGAAGCCCTTCATAGACACAGCTTAATTGTGCCCTTAGAGTCTCTTCTGAGCAACATTAAAATTTATGACTGTTAAGTGTACGAACTTAGCGGAAGCACCCTCCATCTGCTAAATGTCTCTCATTCGTATGGGGTACAAGTGCATGCTCAACTCATAACCAGCTTACACCATTTCCATGGGCGAAGGGAGAACTGAGATCTTCTGTTTCCTAACCATACCAAAAAGGAAGATCAATAAAAAGGACGGATGATCTAGAGATTGAATCTACTCCTAGAAGGGCTCCTTACCAGTTACCACTGCCTTTAAGTACGGTCCTAAATAGGATGGCCTTTTTAACATTTTAAGAGCAACATATGGAAAACTTTTGTACTGGAAATAGATTCAACTGAACCAACTGCATCTTTTGACCATCATGTTCAATTGAAGTTCTTGACAATCTTGCTATCCAGAATTTGAGATGGAGACTATAATTATGTGCGTCCAGCATACAATGCAGATCGAGAAAGATGGTGGCAATACAAAAGGCCGCACACTTTGCAGCCACTTAAATAGAAAAGGAAACTAGAATCCTATTGATGTGTCCACGATACATGGTTCAACTCAATGCTTATGTACATTGAAAGTGATTTGATCAACTCACAAGATCTAACTTCAGGGTCACACCTTTACTCTGCATTAGTTTTTGGTTTCCTCCTTGATCTGCCAATCAATTTCGCTGGTGGTGATGGAGAGAACTCAAACGGCAGCGGTGGAAGATCCATCTCCCCTTTCAATATCTTAACTATTTCTCCTATGTCCGGCCGCAACTCTGGCATCTTCTGTAAGCAAATTAACGCCAAGTTAATGCACAAGCTAGCTTGCTCCTTGTTATACTCGCCTTTTAACCTCTCATCCACAAGCTCTAAAATTTCTCCGGTCTGAGCTAAGTGTCGACACCAGCTTACCAAATTCGCTTTCTCCAACTTCATTGGCGAGGCAAGAACATGCAACGGTCTTCTACCAGACACGATGACTAGGATCAACACCCCAAGGCTGTATACATCAGCCTTCTCAATCAAGTATCCACAACCTCCATACTCTGGGGCGATATAACATAAAGTTCCTCTCATGCTTGTCGTGCTGCTTAGCTCGCGGCTGAAAAGATCTCCGCTCCAAATATCGCTGCCATTAGAATGAGCATTCTTCTTCCTCAGGCCCCTTCTAAAACTAAACTCCCCATTTGTGTCGGCTTCGAGCTGGTTTTGTTCCCCTCCAAACTTTTTCCTTTGACAGATGTAAAAACGCCGACGAGACCGAAATGAGGCAATTTAAAGCCTTTCTTCCACTTCATTTTGAGATTTTTCAATTTACTATGCTTCCTCATAATATCAGCTGTGTGCTCCTCTTTCCACCAGTCTTGCATCTTTCTGTGTCTCTTTTGACAGGGATGCTTTCCATTTGCATCTTTCTTCTCAGGTTCCTTATCAGGATGTTGTTGATTCCCAACTTCTCGAGCACAGGTTTCATTCGCAGCCTCTGATTTATCTAATGGCAACGATGAATTATTATGGTCAGTCTTTCCGGGAATGTTCTTTCTGTCATCAAACCAATCTGGATCAGTCGGGCAAATTTGGCTGCCAATCCATTCCATGACGTAGTCTTTACTGCATAGTTCACCACTTCCATCCTGTCTCCACCACCAATCCTTACCCCACTGTTGTGAACCCGGCAGATCATCAGCAACCACAGAAGCAATCAAATTTACGTCATTTCCAGGACGATGAAAGCTGTTGAACTCATCATCATAAGGAACAAACTTCTTGTTCCATTCATCAGAAGCAACATCGACAACTGAGACTTCCTTGCCCTTTCCATTTCCTCCTTTAAGATCACTCTCAGCCCCAATGCTAGCATTATAACTAACAGAGTTCAAGTTCAGAGCTTTCACAGTATAACATGTCCTGCTATTCTTTGATGAAGAAGAGGCTTGCAAAGCAAGAGCAAAGTCTACCTCAGGCACGCACTCTGCTCGTTCGACTGGAGTAGCAATAGCTGGAGTCTCTGCAGTCAGGGTTCCTGATAGGTCTTGGCTCTTCCATAAATCCTGACTCTTGCCTAAGTCCTGGCTGAACAAATCCACCCCATACTCGCCCTCAATTTTCATTCTTGACAAGCCAAAATCCGAAACCTTGGCCCGGAGTTCCGAGTCGAGCAGGACATTACTCGGCTTAACATCTCCATGAATCACAGGTGGATCACAACCAAGATGCAAGAACTCCAGGGCTCTTGCAACATCCAGTATAATGGCAAACCTCCTCTCCCAACTCAAGCTCGAACTCGAGTCGCCTTCTCCGAAAAGCAGCTCCTGCAAACTCCGGTTCGGCATATACTCATACACTAGTATCCTCTTATTTTTCTCCACACAATACCCCAAAAGATTGATCAGGAATGGTGATCTAAGCCCACCGAGAATCTGCAACTCATTCTGGAACTCCCTCTCTGTCTCTAGTGACATGGCATCAAGTCTCTTCACAGCAACTAACTTGCCATCCTTCAATACCCCCTTAAAAACAGTACCAGACCCGCCTTTCCCAATCATGTTGGCCTCATCAAAGTCCGAGGTGGCAGATTTCAGCACCTTGTAAGAGAACCTCTCAATCTTGAGAGGAGCACTGGAGTCAAATGGGATTGTTCTTGACCTGTTCACAATAGAGTGATAAAAATGGTAGAGCAAGTAGAGGATGGTAAAGATGATGACAACAGAGGATGATATTGTTAGGACTAGGAACAGGACTTCGTTTCTATTGAAGGAACTGGGTCTGGCAAGGCCTGGGCTTGGAGGGAAGGATCTTGAAGGCATGCTGAGTTCGATTCTACTGGTACTCGGGTTTTTCAGGGTTTATGATGTTTCTGTTCTTGCAAATAAGTGGTGAAGGAAAAGGTTGAGGGTGGTGGTGGTAGTGGAAGAAGATTTTAGGATTCCATCCTCACATTTGTGCCCTCTGTGGAGTATCCTAGGGAGGTTGCTTTACAGTTGGATAATCATATGAGAGATGATCCACTATGTTGTATTTTGGGATTTTTCGTGTATTTTGATAATGGGATTAGTGATTGGGAAATGACGGTTAGAGAAAGAAACAAAAAAAAGAAAAGGTGGAATGGAGGGCCCCTAGGTGCTTTTGACTAAAGAGGTTTTTTTTCTTTTTCTTTTTTTTTTTTTTTTTTGCAGAAAAAATGTTCATGGAAGGCCGAGGAAATGGAGTGAAGATGGAATACAGTGAAGGGTGTTGGTTTTTCCTTTTCATGAAAAGGAAATGCTCACTATGAGTACACTTGTCACATGCCATGTCGATGTTTATGGAATGCTGACTAGATTGATCTCCTTGCGTCATGTATCGAACTTCACAAAAAAGTGTTTGAATTTCATATAATTATGTATAGTAATTGATTCTGCTAATCATGTTCAGATGGAAGAGTTTCGAGCGTGGAGATGTTACGGTTCATGCATACTCGGTGGAATTTACGCCCTTCAGAATTACTGCATGCAAGGGGAATCCTGTTCAGTCACTTTTCTGTCCCTTTCTTCGTTTGGTCCTTGTTTGTTCTTTATCTGGATCTGCAAATCCCTAATTTGGTCCCGGTTTGTTTAATCTCTGGCTGCAGTTCTCTTTACTTTTTTACCCCATAAATCACAAGCCAAGAATAAGGCGACTTTCTCTTTGTTTATTCATCACTTTATGGAGAATATCATGTGATGTTTAACAGGAGAATGTTGGAATTGAGTGCTACATCCATTGTTACCTGTTTTTACTGTGGGGGAGTAATATGTCCTAGGAAAGATGTGTCAAACTAGAAAACTCTTTTTGCCATTGTTGTTCTTTGCTCAGTGTTTTCTTTTTTTCTTTTTTTCCAAGCATGAGGCTGTTTCCATGTCACTCCATAAAAAGAAGATACCACCAAGGACAAAGCCATGGCCTTTATGGGTGCAACGTTGCTGTTATGATAATGGCGTCTCTGGTGCACACGCCCTGCTTTTTTCCTCTCTTTTATCATCACCGCCATTACTATCATTACAGTGAATAAAATCCAGAAAAATTTGAAGAAAAAATATCAAGATTCCAGTAGTGAATGAACATGGGCGGTGGGGGAGAGGAGAGGTGGGAACCCGTCCGCCAAGATGGTCAAATTTGTCCTCTCTCTCTCTCTCTCTCTCTCTCTGTAGGTATTTTGTCTCCATTCTCGTATAGTGTGTTGCTTAAATGAAATTGTCCCTTTCTTTGTGATTTTCACTGACATGATACATGTTTCCTTGAAGACCACACCCGTTTGTTGTTTAATTTTCAGAATGTCAATTTTGTTCTTTCATTATATATGTCATTGAATTGTTATTTTTTAACATTCTTTCTTTTGCCTTGTTTACTGTGACATTCTTTCCCCCAACTTTTCTTCAGATAAATGCTGCAGCTGGCGCAGCGTGATGTGCTTGCTCACCTAACAAACGAACAAAAGCAGAGAAAAAAAGCCGAGCTAATGGACAGCAATCTTGATGAAAGGGAGTAGCCTTTTTGACCTTTCCGGTTCGCCCTCGTTCACTTTCTCTTGGGTAGTAATCATTATCCACTCCCCGCAGTTTCAAATCCTATTCACAAACCCTATTCACATCTCGGAACATTTACCTGACTTGCAAATGGAAGACAGTGCGATGTCTATCTATCCCAATGAACATCAGAGGCTTTCAACTTTGGTTCAAAGTGCATTTTCCTATTGAAATATGCAGAAGAAACTCTTGACCCATGACAATAATGCATAATAAATAATCTTGTCATAATTGAACTATATTTATTTTGCAAAAAAAATGAATAATTTAAAAAATATTTTCTTAACATTTTCAATGAAAAACATTTTCATTATCGATAATAATTTATATTTTAACATTTTTATGGATAATGAAAATATTTTGTGAAAGGAAGCTGGTATTTGGAGAAGGAAGCATTGAGCATGCCAAAGGGTATATTTTATACCAAGTTGTCCAAATCATTTGATCATTACATTAATCACTCCAGTTTTTCTTTTCAAAGGCTGGTGGATTGTGCCCTGTTGAGATTCTAAAAGCTGGACAATATCAATTGAACTAATGGGAATTTGAAAATTGAAAATGTCAATGCAAACTCAATTTTAAAAAGAAAAAAGAAATCAAAGGAAAGCAAGTTTGTCAAAGAGAGAGGAATGGAATATTGGGAATAGTATTCTCTTCCCATTAGGTCACTACTGTTCTTGAAATTGAAAAAGAAAAATATATTAATTAAACCGAGGAAGGGGGTGACTGATGATAAGTTATTTAATGAAACCCTAGTAGAGCACGGCATTTATGGATTTAAATATTTACTATCGTCAGAGTTTGCCTTAAAATGTGGAATAATTTATGGACGTGCGTTATCTTTTGACCGAGAATGTGATGTCCTAAAGAGAGGGGAGAGAGAAGAGAGAGAAGCTTTTCCACTGAGAAAAAGAAGAGCAAATTAATCATCATGCTTTTGAAATTGCTATAATTATGTTCCGAAAAGAGAGATTAAAAAAAATTGATTTGGGAACTACGTAGTCGCATTTATCGAGTGGGGTTGTCCCAGGCCAATGAAAGAAAACTTTTCCCCAAAAAGCTTTGACTAGAGATAATAAGATCAAATTAACAATGTGATAATCTCCATTTGATGTTGGTGGTGGGCTTCTTGGGATGAGCTGTGAACCTCTTTTTTAGAGAGTTCTCAGGGACAAAACTCACTTTCAACGTAAGATTAGGCCCATCAAACAAATGTGTCGAGTCGAAAATGGTTTAACCGAAATAGACCAATTTAGTCTATTTTGACTAATTTTTATGAAATATAAATCTAGTAATCCATAATCAACCCGACCTGTATTGCTAAAATACTTTTATATTTAATTAAATCTAGAAAAACTCATAGTGAAACTAAGGTAGAAGTGTGGAGTGAACAAGCATGGGTGAGTCAAAGAGGGGTTGGGTCTAAATAAATTGTAAGCCTCATTTATGACTCATTTAACATTTTTATTATCTTTAAACTCATTGATCCGTTTGTTGAATATAACTAACCAATGTAATAACTCAATCCATCATATATAAATTAAGAAATGTGCCTTTGATCCATTTTAACGCATCTGCATAAGATTTCTATGTATCAATGTCATTTAGTTCACTTTCATCAAAGTTTAGTACACTATTTTAGTACATAGAGCATGGTAACATTTGATAATTGAGGAGGATGCAGAGGTTGTTCACTGGTCTTAGATTTACTAAATTGAATCCAAATATATTTTCGAAATCATGTGAGTGACCCACTTGAAGAGGCGAGCTAAAAAAAATTCAGGCCAAGAAATCACAAGAGAAAATTTCCCTATTTTGTATACATATTTAAATTGCTTATTCTCTCTTGCAAATCTCCTCTCTTTCTATCATTGGACGAAATCTGGCTCCATTGACAAAAATAAATATTAAACAGATTCTTTTTGACCCATTTATTTGAGCTCACAAAAGAGATTATATATCAAAAGGTATTTTCAAGCTTTCTTTCCAAAATGTTGGAAGATAAAGGTAAATATTTTAAGCTTTCAACTAGGGGTGTGCAACTGGACCGGACCACCCGAAAAACAAGGTCGGAACTGGTTCCCGGTTAAATCGGTCCAGGTACAGGTTCCAATTTTTGAGAACCGATTGAAACCGATCCGCGAACAGGGTCCAAGCAAAGGCCCACCCAGAACCGGACCGGTTTTGGAATCGGTTTTTACCCTGTTAAAAATAAAAAAATTGTCTCTCTGTATAACGCTTTTGAGTTTCTTTGTTTTCGAAGAAATGTTAACAAAAGAAAAATTTTCTCTTAATCAAATTAAGAGAGAATTGTTTTGAAAGAATTGTTCTCATGAATTATTTTTCTTTTTTAATGATTCCACTTTCAACTATTATAGCATTAATTCTCAGTCCAACTCAAGAAAAATGTTATTTTAATAAGAGCTCAATCGCATATACATAAGTAAGCATATTAGGTCATATTATAAGTATTTGTGGGAATAATACTAATATTAGATTCATATTTATTGCTAATATTTATGCATTCTTAGGATTTTTGCTTTGTCTTATAATGTTAGGAGAATTACGTTATTGTTTTTTTTTTATAATTAATGTAAAAATCGAAACTGTATAGAATTTTGAATAGTTACAAAAACGGTTCCAATGAAAACAGGGGTTGACTGCATTCCGGACCGGAAAAAAGGGGGTTGGGTCCAAAGCGGGATCCAATAAAAATGGGGTAGGTACATGGTCAGAAAAGAGAATCAGGTTATAACAGGGTCGGGTACAGGGTTCAAGTCTGAACCCTACCCACCCTGGACCCGATCACCCCTACTTTCAACAACAAAAAATGGTAAATATTTTAAGCTTTAAGAATTATGGAAATGATTAAGATAAATCGAAATTAGACCCATTTGCCGTTCAAGTAAACAAAAAAAGAGAGTTGCCATTTGGAGCTGCAACGTGGCAGCACGAGAACCGTGTTGCATGTGATGGAAGAGCTCGATTCAGAGGATCCTCCCGCGTCTTCATAACTGCCATAACTGCAAACTCCCTCCATGTCCAAAATTCTCTCAAACCAAAGTCGAAAAAAAGAGCACATCTTGACATCCCAGCAATGCAGATTAGATTACCTCATGTCTGATGATCAGACATATGGATACCATTCAAGGTTGGTGCTCTAATCTTTTCCAAAGCTCTCCCTTTTTCATTAGGAATTCACAAATCATTGCCGAAACCATCTTTCATTGAGCAATCCCTGTCGTGGTTGTTTCCTTTTTTTCGTTACAAATCCTGCATTGTTTGTTCAAGCTTTGGGGAATAGTTTAATCGATCGGATATGGAGAACTTAGTGCATTGCGAATCTCGTTTCTGGGTTTTGACCAGCATTTCACGAGGACATGTCGGATCGATCATAGGTTTTGCCTGAGTCGGACGAGTAATTCGCTGTTTATATGCTTTTGCTTGCTTAGAAGAAGCGTGAAAGCATTGAGTTCTTAATCCTTAAATATTTTTGCTAGGCCTGGTGATCTGGGGTGTAGAATGGATCGAGCAAATACACGAATTTGTTCCGAGATTTCCAAAGATCTGTTAAAAATGTCGATTGAGGGTGTCTTTTGAGGGATTCAATCTGAAATTCCCCATACGGTCGGAAGGAAATTAACCAACCAAAGGGCGCACTTTTTAGCAGTTTTGATTTTCAAACTTTTCATCTGCAATCATACACCAGTGAACAATGTAAACACACGGCGCTCATTTTGATTCGATTCCTCGACATGTGAGGTCAGACACAATGGTGTCTCGAACGTTTAATATTGTTGTTTGTTATTAGGTGGAATTTCCCAATGGTTCTGCACCCCTACAAGTGTATTTAGCCCTCTTTGCTTTTCTTCCTCAGGTGGTATTTGGATCTCAGCTTCTCTGTGAGTTTGTAATTAAGACTTGCTATTATGTGAACAATCTCAATACGATGTTTGATTGTGGTTACAAGTCGCAGTACATTGGAGGCCAAAGAGAGAAGTTTGTAAGGTATGAAATTTGAGAACCTTCTTAGTTTGCTCTAGTGTTTTTGTACTCGAGTTTGCATTTCCACTGAGCATGATCAAAGCCCAAATTATCGTAAAAATGGGGCTACATAACATTTGTGGAGTGATTAACTGGGTTTGGCTATATCGCAGGCATTGAAAAGAGAACTGGGGTATTTTTTTTTTTTTTTAATTTGTCATATTGTCATTTGATTCAGAGCAACATGGTTCCTGCAGGTTGGATGATTTGGATTCTACAGTATCAATGCCATCTCACGCCGGTGGGATGAAAGGACATGGCTTCAATTTTGCGGGACTGCTCCGTACTGGTCATGCAAGAAACAACGCGTCGAAATCATTCAGAGTAGGAGTGAAAAAGGGCTCGGAAGGACTTAGGGCGTTCGGTAAATCAATTAGATTCGGGGTCAGCCGTGCAGTGTTTCCAGAAGATCTCAAAGTATCTGAGAAGAATATATTTGATCCCCAGGACAAGTCCCTTCAGTTCTGGAACAAACTCTTCGTCATTTCATGCATTCTTGCAGTGTCCGTCGATCCTTTGTTTTTCTATCTTCCTGTGTTCAATACATCGAATTGCCTCGGCATAGATAAAGCGTTAGCAGCTTTAATTACGACAGTCAGGACAATTCTTGATGTCTTTTACCTTATTCGAATGGGTTTCCAGTTCCGTACTGCATACATTGCACCATCGTCGCGAGTTTTTGGACGGGGTGAACTTGTGATTGATCCTGCACAGATAGCTATGCGCTATTTAAAGCGCTATTTCATTGTGGATCTCCTTGCTGTTATACCAGCACCACAGGTATGAGAAACTTCGAATTCCTAGTTAATGGTTTTTGTACTTCATTTGATTTCTTTTTTATCATAAAGTTTCCAACTTCTCTCACATTTAGTTTCCCTTTGTATTTTCATTCAATCTTCACATCTCTTCTTTATTTATGGTTAATATTCCTTCCAAAACTGGCTTGTGTTCTTTCATGATTTTTGTTTCTCCTTACTTGGTTTGTATTATTATTTAAATTGCACGGACATGATAAGCTTTGTGAACAACGGAAAGAATTGGTGTCTTTCCTCTGAAAGATTTCGCGATTGAAATTCATAAGATGGAAAAGGGCATGTAACAAATTAACCATTTGCTTCCCTCTTTTAACTTCTGTTCTTGCTTCTACTTAATTCATGATGTCTTTATATTGCAGTACAGTGAAGATATGCGTTAATCCATATCTTTCACTTCTCATGTTAATATCTTTGCTTCTAAAAATTTGTTATGGTTCACTAGAAGGCAGTTTTTCCTATCCTAAAATAGCACTTCCCATCTGTTCAGATTGTGGTGTGGAAATTTCTTCAGAGATCAAAAGGTTCAGAAGTGCTGAATACTAAGCATGCACTGTTAAATCTAGTCTTCGTTCAATATATTCCAAGGTTTGCCCGCTTTATACCTCTTACATCGGAAGTCAAGAAGACGGCAGGTGTTTTCGCTGAAGGTGCTTGGGCTGGTGCAGCATATTATCTACTTTGGTACCTGCTAGCAAGTCATGTAAGATGTATTTCCTGCTGTGAAATTTTAGCCTCCACATCTAGTCTGATGCGGATTATCTTCTTTCAATCAAAAGAATTCTAATGCATGCCTATAACATCCTTATAGATTTGTAGTAAACTTCTGTGAAAAGTTGTCCAAAAAAAAAAACTGATGATTTCATCTCTTAAAGATCTATTTCTGCGAACTGGATGATTTTGCAGCATAGGCAATTTAACCAATCTATGCTGCGTTCTCATACATTTGTCATCAACTTTTGCAGATATTCGGGGCTTTGTGGTACTTACTTGCTGTGGAACGTAAGGACACATGCTGGCAGAAAGCCTGTGCTGAAACAAGACCCAAATGCATCAAAGAATTTTTGTACTGTGGCAACAAGCATATGTCAGGATACGATGAGTGGAGAGCAATCATGAAAGATGTTCTCGGAAGAAAATGCAATGTTGCAGATGAGAATTTGCCATTCAATTTTGGAATATATACTCAGGCTATATCTTCTGACATAGTTTCATCAAGGAACTTCTTCTCGAAATTCTTCTATTGTCTGTGGTGGGGCCTGCAGAACTTGAGGTCTGCTTTTGGTTCAATGTTTGATAAGATCTTCTAGTTCGCCTTTTGCAGTTGATAAAATTTCCACTATAGTTTTAGGATGCATCTGCACAGTTAGAGCTTTAGTTAGGATTGACCAGTGAGACCCGGACATGACACCTTTAAATTACAATTTGGTCTTTGATCAGGAGGGATACGACCATTTTATACACTCAACCGTTGTCTTATTGCAGCATATGTGTTCTTCTGCAGCACATCTTCACCAAAGCAAGAGTGTTCACTTTTGAAGCACTAACGCTGAAGATTAGAATTTGACATCCTGATCTTATCTTTACAGTACACTTGGGCAAGGGCTCCAAACAAGCACATATACCGGCGAAGTCCTCTTCTCCATTGCACTGGCAATTTCTGGCCTCATCCTCTTTGCACTTCTGATTGGAAATATGCAGGTATATAGGATTTTATATGTGGAGTGGTTACAGTCAATTTTTGCAAAAGCATTACAGTGGTCGTTTGATTGACTCGAAATTATTCTCTATATCTGGCACTTGCTGTTAGTACCTTGTACAAAAGTGTTAAAGGTAAGAAAGCAGAGGCATAAGTAGCTCTACTATCTGTAGAAGTGAAAAGGATACCTTTTTGTCCTGGTAATTAAGGGCAATGAATAGACGGTGATACACTGTAGTTCTGATGTTGGTGTTACTATAATTACAACAGACCTACCTTCAGTCTCTGTCCATTCGTCTGGAGGAAATGAGGATAAAGAGGCGGGACTCTGAGCAATGGATGCATCATCGGCTGCTTCCACAGGATCTCCGCGAACGAGTTAGGCGTTACGATCAATACAAGTGGTTGGAAACACGTGGAGTAGATGAAGAGAGCTTGGTCCAGAGTCTACCGAAGGACCTGAGAAGGGACATCAAGAGGCATCTGTGTTTGAATTTGGTTAGAAGGGTAAGCAAGCCACTTATCATCAGTCTTCCTCATTTTTTTTCTTAAGAGAAATGTTTCTGAGCAATCACTAAACACGGGGAGAATGTAGGTTCCTCTATTTGCCAATATGGACGAACGCTTACTTGACGCAATCTGCGAGCGGCTAAAGCCGAGTTTGTACACTGAAAGTACATACATAGTGAGGGAGGGGGACCCGGTCAATGAGATGATGTTCATTATACGTGGGCGACTGGAAAGTGTAACCACCGATGGTGGGAGGAGTGGATTCTATAACAGAGGATTCCTGAAAGAAGGTGACTTTTGCGGAGAGGAACTTCTGACCTGGGCATTGGACCCTAAAGCGGGTGCCAATTTGCCTTTGTCGACTCGGACCGTGAGTGCTTTGACAGAGGTGGAGGCATTTGCGTTAGAAGCAGAAGAGCTGAAGTTTGTTGCGAGTCAGTTTAGGCGACTCCACAGCAGACAGGTTCAACACACATTCCGCTTCTATTCACAGCAATGGAGGACTTGGGCTGCCTGCTTTATACAATCTGCATGGCGGCGTTACATGAGAAGGAAACATGCCGAGCTTCGGCGTCTCGAAGAGGAAGAGGAGGAGGAAGACTACAGTGAAGACGAGGACGACGATGATGTGAGGGCTTTAGTTGGTCAGAGTTCGTTTGGAGCTAAGTCATCGACTTTTGCCGCAACAATACTCGCATCTCGCTTTGCAGCTAATGCTCTTCGGGGCCACAGACTGCGGGTGTCAAGTTCCAAGGGCTTAGCAAAATTACAGAAGCCTCCAGAACCTGATTTTACTGCCGATGCGGAGTAAAGTTGAGAGTATCTGAGAAGATGGAAATAGCACAGTCGATTTGCTCGTTAGGGTGGTTTTCCCATGTAAATTGATCACTTCATCCAAGTGTAATATTTTGGAGCCAGGGCAAGAGTCTGATAGTGAAACACCTTATTGCATTTATGTTCACAAAGAGATGAAGCTCGAGATAGGGTGAGAAAATGTTTCCTGTGGGAGTATATGATCACTGTATCAACACAACAGAAATAATATGTCAGGCCATCTCCTGATAAAATTTAAAATTAGGTTTCATTTCAGTTGTTGATTCCTTGTGAGTCCAACACTTAACATCAAATGACTAGTAAAGGGTGGCCTTTTCGGCCCATTCATCTGAAATGGTAATCAGACATTTAAAATCGCATTTTTTGTGTTCCAGTACATAAACCTTTTCGTTTCAGAACGATGTGAAAGGACCCGCCGTCCTAAAGTTGTTCAACCATTGAAAAATGATTGTGCACTGACGGGTCAAAAGAATCGAAGAAAATAAGCGAGGAAAGACCAAAAAGAAAAATATTGAAGAGCTGCAAAAAGTAGGATCATATGACGTGCGATGCCCACTCCAGTTCGAGTCTATTTACCATTTACCTTCATCATTATAGTACTATTCAAACCATCTGTTGCTGGAGCTCAACTACGCCATGCTGATGAAACTTCCAACTCTACATCTTCTTCCCACCAAGTAGCATTCTGCAAATGCCAGATGACAAAGCTATGGTGAACTTGAAATAAAACTTTCGATGGTCATCCAGCAGTTCACATATTAATCTGCAATGCTAATACTATGGACGTACTCCATGACTGATGGTTTGATTTAAAAGATGCAGTATCTAACGTATGGAAGAGAAAAGGCTAAGGTGGAGACTTAAATATAAGATGTATCACATTAGTCCAATTACAGCAAGATTCATTTCAGAAATAAGAAGGGCTGCAACATGTCATTGCATGGAAAGGGGGCATGCAAAAAGACATGGTCTAGAGGTGAAGTACTAAATTAGGATTGACCCAAAAAAGAAAGAAAAGGAAAGTACTAAGTTAGGAACCCCTCATTGTATGCATTTCTCTTAAATGAGCATATTGAAAAGAGACACAAGTCTAAGACATAATTGCATAAATGAAACATTAAATGAACTGTTCCTGCCAACTTTATGTAGAACACAGAAAATGCATTTTGCCTCCTTTAAGTGATCAGGGTTAACTGATATAATATCAATCAAGCAAAGCTCGGAAAGTTCATAATAACCTTGTAGCCTCTACGAAGAAATTCTAGTGAGCTTCCTTGCTCTTCTTGCAGTCCCAAGACCCTCAGTAGTTCTTCCTTGGTCTAATGCACAACGAAGTAATCAGTCTAAAAGCATAGAATATGCATCAACCAGCATAAAACTCAGGCTGCATTAGAAGAGCTTATACTTCGCCTAGTGTAAAACGTGTGGCACTCTCTGCTACACACGCAAATGAACCATCTGTTTGCTTAAGCATCACCTGCCATGGCCCTGGAAAAGTTTGAACTTAATTAAGATGTATGCACCAATGCCGTGGCTGAAACCGATACTAAATTTCATCCATCCTGATCAACATCTATCTTTTCATCTAAAATTAGGGAAAACATGCAATAGCCAGCAAGGATATAGAGTTATTTTGGTTCACAGCACACTCAAGAGTAAGATGAAAAAATTGATGGTAAACTTCTTCTAAGAACCTCCTTTTTATTTCCAAATGTAAGCACTTTGACTTCTTTGACATTAGACAAATCGTTTTTTCCAGAGTTTAGGGAAGATAAATTAGCATCATAGCCTTCATTTGATCCAACCACATTCTAATTCAAAATCATCATAGTCTTCCTCCATAGTTCAAACCTAAATCTGAAGAATTTTTTTGGCTTCAAATAAATCCTTTGCAAGATTGCTAACCATGCAAAAGAAAGCCAACTTATTGCATACCAGGATATTGGCGAAAGAGCGCTCCGCTGAAATTGATAATGTAAGGTGCTACTGCAACTGTCTTGAGTTATAAACAAAATTTTACATTCAGTCGAATATTATAAGTCAACTAAAAAAGAATATGATGCACCAGCATGAGAGATGTACCTTCGAGTAGTCTCTAGTTCTAATAAAGAACACAGGGGTGAACTGGGAAAGAAATCGGTAATGCAAATCTTTGCTTGGAAATCCCAGAAGGCCTAAGTCAGCTCTGCAAAAGTACATATATATTAGGACTCAAAATAATGTTTAGCATTCCAGTACCATAGTGCAAACAAGTAGACTTTAAAAAGTAAGACTTACCGCAGGAACAGGTAGACCTTAAAAAGTAAGACTTACCGCAGGGTTTCAAGTTCCAAATTGAATAAGAGTGATGGAGTTGACTTGGCAAATTGGCCCTGCAATATCAAATCAAGAGTTGCAACTCAGAATGCTAAAGAAGTAACTCTTTTGCCTAAACACTACTCAGTAAAGATGATACCAACTAGGAATATCTTTGCAAACACTCTGGGTAAGACTTCAATTACGGTTCTTAGAAAATTTACAAGATAATTTCCAAAAAGGACAAATAGACAAAGACAAAAAGATTCATCCGATCATAATAAATACAGGTGATCAATGCATGAACTTATGGAAGATACTGGGCCAAGCTAGCAAGTACAATGAATGATGTAACTTCAATAGGATCTTATACCACGTATTTTTCTATGACTGAAAGTTCACGAGTGCTGCAATTTAGGAACATATATAGTGTTGGGGGTACATCTGACTTCCAGCAACCTGCATGGAAAGCATGAGGAGATTTTTAACTGCAATATTTGATACAGAGATTGT
Organism: Angophora floribunda; assembly: GCA_014182895.1. Lineage (NCBI taxonomy): Eukaryota > Viridiplantae > Streptophyta > Magnoliopsida > Myrtales > Myrtaceae > Angophora > Angophora floribunda. The sequence goes on from CM024710.1 coordinate 20,787,057, forward strand.
CAAAACTGTTGGAAAGCATCATTAAGGTCAAAATCCAGGTCAAACCAGACAGAAAATTTTGGAAGTATCTTAAACTAATATTCACCCCTTATACAAAGTGAACACAGAAAATGTAAGGGAACACAGGGCTTGAAGCATTTTTTCTAGGACAGAAATGAATTATCAGGGGTTAGTGTTTGTCCATTGCCAGCAAACAATCATAACATGAAGTAAGTTCTACCTTCATTTTCATCCTCAAAGTCAAAATCCAGAGTGTTCCTCATGGACTTAAAGAATGTAGTGACAGGGCCGCTAGGTACATCATCCAAGGAACCAACTGTTATGCCATCAATCTGACAGAGTAGATTAAACTGAGTGTACAGAATAGTTTGCTGAATTGAACACCAAATGCTCCTGGCTCGAGAAGTATCCACCAACTAGCTATATCAAAAATCCATCTGATCACCATGGTAAAAAATTGTCCAATTCATGTTCATATATAAACTATTCAGCTATAACAACTTTTAGCTTCTTCATGTTAATTAATTAAATTTACAGTTACTTATCCTGAAATGAAGCCTTTTCTTCTATTTTCTTTCCATAGTGGAGCTAATCTTTTTTAGAATTGAGAAGTTCTTTCTTTAGAATGAAAGATGGCCCTTAACTTATGCTCAAAACTCTCTGAAATTGTTTTTGAACCAAACTACCTCAAAAGAGCAAGCATTTGATCCAATTGGAGCTCAACTTTCTTAAATTTAAGAAGTTCTTTTTTAAGAGTGAACCATGGCCCTCAGGTTATGTTCCAAACTTTATAGAGTTTTTTTGGAACCAAAATACACACATATGTAAGTAAATTTAATGATTTAAAAGCCTCACAAAGTCAAGCATTTGATCCAAATGGAGCTAAAACTTTCTTTTAGAATGAACTATGAACTGAACTTTGCAAAGATTTTATCAAAATTAAACTATACACCACAATAAGAAAGATTATTTGGAAGCTCTAAATGTAACAAGATCACACACTTGACCTAATTGAAGCTAAACTTTCTTAGAAATGAGAGTTCTTCCTTTTTAATCAACTATAGCTCTCAACTCATTCTCCAAAGTTTGCAGAGCTCTTTTTAAATGAAAAATACACACATTTATAAGTATAAGATGATTTGGAAGCTCTAAACCTCACAAGATCAAGCATGCAGCCACTTGGAGCTAAACTTTCTTACCATTGAAAATTCTTCCTTTAGGATGGACGATGGTCCTCAACTTGTGCTTCAAACTTTATAATCTTCTTAGAGATTCAAAATACAACCAATTACAATTAAATTAGATGATTTGAAAGCTCTAAACCTTACAAGATTTAGCAATTTCCATTTACTTTTTAGTCCACTTTTCATATTGTTGCTATCATTTTGCATCCAATCCATGTCTAAGACTACTGACCAAGCATCCATGCTCTCTAGCACCCAAAAAGAGAGCATGTTCACTTCTCAAGATAATGAAACCAATGGCACAATAAAAATAAGCACAGGATTCGCTGCAAATAAAGATGGTGCACAAGAAGAAAATTCACTCATTTATTTGTTACCAAATCAAGAGCTGACTTAAAAAGCTGAGTGGATCTACGTTTCTCTGGCTTGTCTGGGAAAACCTGAAGTTATGCGAACTCTATAAGTTTCATTTTGTAACCACTCAAAAGTGGAAATGTTGCTACATAAGAGAGCTCATACTTACGATGCAAGCTCTGGTTTCCCTCTTCTCTTTAAGTTTCCTTACAACGGCCAATGCAAGTTGAATGTTTGCATCAATGTAGTCATCTGAAGAGCCCTTCACATATTTAGGAAGTTGGAAACAATTATGTATACAAAGTAATGAGTAGTCTATGATTAATCAATTGCAGTGACTTAATTAGACAAAAGAGTAGAATCGCTGATTGCATATCGATATTCACATAACTTACGATTAGTCACCATTTAGTTAAGTGACTTCAGTTCATAGATAATCTCACTAAATCTTCAGAAAATCAGAGCCCAATAAGAATCCATGTAAAGCAAAGAGTGAAATGTCAAGTATGACTGATAGAGTAAAATGCAGCCTACAAGGTGATATTTAAAGCCTTCTTGTGTATAGAGGGGCAAAGAGGTACCTTAAAAGAAGACAGATCGCTTGGCAAAGGTCTGCATAAGAATCAAATGAGACAGAAAAAGCAGAAGTCAGAGGCCAATGTGAAACCTGATTTAGTTTCAAGAACATGACATGCGAAAACTTCAGAGATGGTCTAAGACCATATTATCTTTTGTGTCAGAATGGATTCTCTAGATCTTATGAAAGCAGTGTCGATGGTGGACCAATTACATCAAAATATCACCAAGGAACAACAAACTACTAAGACAAGCATATATCAAAGAGTGTTATGAAGTCAAAGGACAATATTCACATGAAGGATGAGCTTTTGCCAGCTTTCCACGAGATGCTCACCCTCATTTAGTCATAACTTCAACCATTTCACAAGAAGTTCACATTTCCAACTTCATTTCTTTCTATTTGTGTGGTTCAAGAGGATGACGAGGTGAAATTACTGGCATGATTAACTCGCACAAAGATGCCAATGCAGCAAGAGATTATTACCCGAACTTCTTCTGCTAGACCAAGTCAATCACGTAAAGAATTAAAAGACATGTTTTGACGCAAATCACATGTTGTTAGTGATTCGGTCTAACACGTTTTAGAATGAATCCATACTGTAGTTCTTTATGAATACAACTGTAATCAACCCAAAGTGGCCCTTCTTTCCAAATCAACGAAAAGAAATAACACTGTATGACAGGCTTGAAACCACTGAGAGAAACACAAAAGTAGCATGTAAAAAATGACCAGCAACTCAACCCCGTCCTAGATCAACAGACTTGCATCATCCCCATCGCTTCAAAATCAACGACACAATCACAATTCGCAATTAACGATAAGACCGATAGACAAAAAGGGGCAAAAGAAACTTACGGGAAATCAATCTCCATTCGGGTCATGCCATCTTCGAGAGCGAAAGCGAGAGAATTGGCCGCGTCGGCGGCAAGAACGTCGTACGACTTGGGCTTGTAGAGGGCGACGCCCCTCTTGCGGTCGGAGCTCGAAGGCGGCGACGGCGACGACGACGCCGTAGCAGCAGGAGCTCGTTCTTCGCCGCCGGCGCATCGGAATCTTCTCCGGGCGCGTCGCCTTGGAGAGAAGCGAGAGAAGCGGGCAGAGGCGGAGGAGAGCGAAGGAGGAGGGCAGAGGAGAGAGAGGTTGGGGAGCGGCGGTGGGGACAGGGGAGAGGGAGAGAGGGAGGAGAGAGCCATGGGGAGGGAGGGCGGCATGGCCAGTCCAGTGAAAGCTCGCGTCGAGTGAAGGAGAGAGGAAGCCATGGCCATGGAAAAAAGGAGGAAGAAAGGGCGCGGTGTGTGTGGTGCGCGTGGATTATAGATTTTTTATACGACAAGACGACGATAACGATTAACGAACTTGAAATGTTTTTTTTAACCGAATTAACCGATTTCACGTCTGAAAAAGAACGGTAAAAATCCATGTTTTTTTCCTTCTTCTTTTTTTCTTGGGTAGAAGAGAGGATTGGATTACAACAGTAAAGTTCTAAATACATATTCCTAAGTGTAACAATCCGATCTTGTGAGGATAGGAGTACGGCTAGGAGTATGGCTCTATCTTGAAGTTTGTGAAGATTATAAAAATGAACCAAATCTCACATCCAATTAAGGACAGTCGATGAGGTGATGTACCACATAAAGTTTGGCACTAATCTTAAAGTCTTTTTTTGGTGAAGACAAAAGAACAAAACTGTGAGAAGAGTGAATCAATGAGCAATGCACTTCAAAGCGAATAATATCATTGCGAGTAGGGCCAGAAGTCGGCCTTAACACTATAAGCTTTCCGGCCTGAGAATCTGGTGTCATCAATTGCACTGATTCAAGTTTAAAACCTTTGAGACACTGCAAGGTAAGGCCTGTTCAGTCCCCTCTTTTGAGGTCCGCAACTCCGGCCATTATAATGGAGGCATAGCCCAGATCACGAGAGAACCCGTTTTGCCCGTCCCCCTTTGCCGTAGCACCGTGCTCCACCTGCCCTGAGCAAGGCCAGATGAAGGATCCGCTACACCATCAACATTTAACTTCAACCGGTCCTCCGGAGGTTTGTTCTATTGGATCGGGTATTCTTTCAAGATGGCGACCCTTAGTTGAACTCGTATAAGCTGCAACGAAATTCTGCAGCTTTACAAAGGGTTTGAAAACATCATCAGTACGATCAGTCCAGAGATACCGTAACGCCATAAGAATGATCACAGTTCACGGAGTCTCGGCCACCTTACAAACCTCCTTGGATCTAGTATTCTAGTGAATTACTAAAAGAGTGTTGCAGACTAATTGGCACATTCAGCCTATGCTAAACCTCAGCAGCTATGGGGCAACTGTGCGATATGAACGGTCCATCTCCATTCCTCTGATAACAAGATTGCACTTTGCAGCGATCCCATTACGAAGACATTTCCAAACTGAATTCGGATTTTTCAGTCTAGTTTCCAATTTCCAAATCCGTTTCCAACCTTTCTCATCTCCTGTCGATTCTCATCAAGCATCTGCAATCTCATAAGCTGACTTCAGTGAGGAGGGCCCCAGTCCTAGACCCGTTCCAGCGGTCCGTTTCCTTATCGTCCGGATGATACGATAAGGGCACCCTCTAAACGCTGCTAAGGATGTGGCAAATAATCACTCTCGGTTTCTTGCTTAGTTCATCTGCCGGCACCAGCCATTGTTACACTTTGAACAGGGAATTGTAGAGCGCGAACTAGATATGCATTTCATGATCAGTTTCCATATAAGTGCCCGGGAACTTACAGGCAACTAGTGTATTTCCGATCAAGTCCTAGTCGAGCCCATCGCAAGCTTTCTTGAGGTCGGTTTCCGTAGCCATATGATAATCAAAACTAAATGACAATGTAATCGCAAAGAAATTGATAAGTCACTCAAATAAGGCTTCGGTAGTAGATAACCTATGGACTATCAAAAAAGTGTCGTTTCATACCAAAACATGACTTGGAAATCACCTGACCGATAATTTCTTTTTGCCAACAATTAGTTTGACGCTCAATCAAAGAGTTTTTATTTTAAATTAGTCATAACCCAGCATACATTGCCGTTACTTGGAACAAAAGTACTCTACACAAGCAGGCAAGGGATTAAATGTCTCAAGGCAAAAGGAGGACAAAGCTTCTATAGGTCATTCAGCAAACGCGTAATCCTCGTACCTAATCCTACAGGCCGCAAGCTGGACTTGAGCCCCGACAGCATTTGGACATTGACGAGTTGCGGTTTGATGAGCACGGTGCATGTGATCGCCGCAGTCGGGTTGTGAGAGCTTCCAGTAACAGGCTTCGTGTCCATAAACAGTCTGCTCGCTGCCCGGATGCTTTTGTAATAGTCATAGCCCAACGTAAACGTCTTTTGAACCAGATCTCCCAAAGCCTCGACCACCAGATATCCGTACTTGGTCGACAGTACGTACATCTGAATGCTACAGATACTGTACATCACGGTCGTGTTCATAAGACCGCTCACGGTATTGCAAATGCACAGGAGCCAAGTTGAGATCGCCACCGTTCTCTGAACCGTCGCCATGCGATGAGGCTTCGTTCGAAATTTTCCTCGAGACCTCTTCGTATCTTCAAACTTGTAGCGCAGCTCAGAAGTCCAAGAACACTGGTACGCATATTTAAGTCTTGATTCTTTTAGGTTTCTTCGCTATCCTCGTCCTATTTCATCCTGAGCAACGCTCCATTCCATCTGAAGACGACAACATGTTACCAACCCGCCCCTGAAAATCTATCACGACCGACAGCGCAGTCGAGACCATTCTGGTCTGCGATGTCTCGGCTCCAGCGTCGTCTGAGGTAAAGCCAAAAGGGTGCTCGGAGCTAATCAGCTTTCTCGACGAAACCAATCGATAAATCTTATGTTATGCGGAGTCCATTGGATCAGCAAGTACGAAAAGACACGAACAGAATAAGACCGCAGGGAAAATGAAGAATCATCACGTGTTGATTAGTAACATTAATCCCCTAATTTTATGGGACCCCATTAGTTAATCTAACATTTGAGTGATTAGAGAACAACACGATACATAAGTTTCATATGAATATTTCACGACATGTGCGGATGCACGTGAGAATCCATGCTTGCTTTTTTTCATGACATATTTGTCTCAATTACTAAGTACATATTGTGATTACTAATGTGTTGAAATTTACCTGAATGGAAAGTTATTACAATAATACACATACTTACTCTTATTATATTTGTGCATTTTAGAAGGCTTTAGATATTTCACAGAAAATAAAGTAGAATATTTTTTAGACAGCCCTACTTGAAAAAAAAAAAGTTGACATAAATGCCACTACAAATGAAACAATTTTAGCTACTCAACTCGTTGGTAATTGTCGACAGGCATGCGGCCCTTAGGCCCTGCTAGTAAAGGGATTGGGGGTAGGGCCGGAGAGCACCAAGTTCAAGGTAAGACCGAAGAGTATTAGGTTCGGACTTCGATCCCTGTGAGCATTGCACACACATGTATATAGAAGATGTGAGTGAGATTAAAAAAAAACTCGTTAGTAATTACTTCTTGTTTAAAAAAGCAAGCATCGATTGGAGGTGATACATGATCAGGTTCGCACTCGCCAGATCCTCAAATCGAGCCTAATTTGTTACCGAGGCTCATCCCTAAACAAAATCGCTACTTATAATTTTCCAATGCATGTTGAGTCGAGACTTCTAACAGGGTGTCCTTGCCCTACCTGGTCCATAATTGCATTCAGGCCCTTGTGATGCGGCTATGGGGCAAGCCCATGGATAGCTAGATCCATGACCGGGTATGGTATGTATGAACAAACCAAATAATTGCATTTAAGTGGCTTTTTTCCACTTGGTTATGGTTGGTAAAATTATATATAAGCAAGCAATGATTCTTCCCAGTGATAAATTATAAAATTTTGTATGTGCTTATAGGAAGTAATATTTTAACCATGAGTAGTACCTTTTTCTACATGAGAAAAAATAAGTATGTATCTATTAATATTAAATATTTCCTCTATTTAATAATAAGAGAAAATTTGGAAAATATACACAAGTCTTTACATAGATATAACTTACGCACGCCTACTTCTGCAAATACAGATGTGGACCCTTCTTCCAGCAAAAATGTCCATTTGTTTACAATTGTCATTTCCCTTTCCAAAAATACCTCACCGTTCTCTCACCTACATCCATACCCACACAAACACCTCTCTCTCTCTCTCTCTCTCTCTCTCTCTCTCTCTCTCTCTCTCTCTCGATCTTGAGCTCTAGGCTTGCATCCACGGTTTTGTGGGAGAGTTTGAGGCATGGGGGACTTACAAGAGGGCTAGTTTGGTTTTTTTTAGAGCAGGGTGTTTTGTCTGGAGGTAGCAAATTAAAGTTTTAAAAAGTAGAGGTATAAAGTGATATATGTTTTTTTTATATGTAGCCTGATAATAACTTTGCATCCGAAAAGTTAATTTTCATTTTATCACAATTATCAACTTCTCATGGTTGACCGTAACTTTCCACAAAGATTAGATTAGTGAGATAAAAAATTTAATAGCCAGCAATAATTTCTCAAAGTAGTTTGGTGAGTTTCAATCTATAAAAATAAGAATTTTGTTGTAAAATATCGCGTTGCAAGAATATAATAGAGAGAATAGAGAGAGATTAAGTAGAGAAAGGAAATGACACCAAAGATAGTAGAGAAAAACCAAAAGCGAAAATCTTCATATTATTTCTCACTGTCTGTGCTCCTATTTATAAGGATGCACTTATCATGAATATTAATGTATCTGATAATACATATATTAGATAGGGAAATGAACATTCATCGGATAGGGAGATGTACTTAGAACGTAGGATACATGTATTGGATAGGGAGATGAATATTCATCGGATATGGAGATGTACTTAAAATGTATGATACAAATGTACCATAATAAGTACATGAATATAATGAATATTCATACATGTATTTTATAACACTCCCCCTTGAATATTCATTGTATTATATTATGAATGTGCATTGAATAATACTGCCTCATTAAAAACCTTAAGCCGGAAAAACCCGGTGGGACAAAAACCGAACAAAAGGAAAAAAAGAGTATATAGCACAAAATTTATGATTTCTCCCTTTTATGGATGCATTAATTGCATCGTTAAAAACTTTAAGCCGGAAAACCCTATGGGAAAAAACCGGACAAAAAGAAAAAAGAGTGCAATGCATAGTTAATAATATCTCCCCCTCAATTGAGTCATATAGCCACTGCTGGGGCTAATCAATCTCGTATCTTATGTACTCCTTGGATGCATTAATTGCCTCGTTAAAAACTTTAAGCCGGAAAAACCCTATGGGAAAAAACCGGACAAAAAGAAAAAAGAGTGCAATACATAGTTAATAATATCTCCCCCTCAATTAAGCCATATAGCCACTACTGGGGTTAATCAATCTTGTGTTTGACGGCATTCAATATAGATTGCGGCTCACAATCATCATCCATAATTTTATAAGCAATTGAGAATGCGATCCCAAATTTCATTACAATATGTAATGGAATTCTCAATATTCCGAGGGTTTGTGATCTTTTCATGGGTTTGTGCCTCTTCATGGACAATAAGCTCTTTCGGAGCATGTACAACATCAGGCTCATCTAGAGCAGATTGCGTAAATGTGTAAAGGCGACATTGCGCGTAAATAATGGGCAAACATGGGACCATCTATAGGATGCATCAACTAATACCATAAAATATCAAAACGGTCCACTTGGTGGCTGTATTGGTCCACATATATTACCCTGAATTATTGGCAGGAATATAGGGGATTCAAGATTAACCTTTGTTATAGAAGGTTTGGTAATGAGTTTTCATTGTGAACAAGCTTATCCTTTAAAGGGTGTCCTTTTGTATTATGAATTATTCTACGCATCATTAAAGCGCCAGGATGACCAAGGCGATCATGCCATAACCCAAACTGATCAGGGTTTACTAGTCTCCAGGACATAGTGGCATATGTTTCAATAGCCTTAATCATGACACAATACAAACCCATGGAAGAAGCTTCTAGCCTCTCATGGATGGTTTTCAGGCTCATCTTATAAGAGGTAATGCCAATAAATTCATTATTTTGCTCATAAATAGTTTCAACATGATACCCATTACGGCGTACATCTTTGAAACTGAGTAGATTCCTTTTTGATCTACTACTTAGAAACGCATCCTCAATATGCAGGATGGTTTGTGGCATTCCCAAAACCATCAATAATCGGAACATGACCTGATATTGTATTTATATGTGCCTTACGCAATGTCATATTCGAGAAAAAAGTGTTTGCTACGAAATATAGTATGCGTTGATGCATTATCAAGCAAATGAACTTCTCCCTTTTTCTTGGTAGTTTCCATTTGCATTTATATTGACAACTTCATGTGTCAAATATCATAAAATTTGCATATTAGTTATAAGGTCAAATAAAATCTCAAGATAATAGACTAAAGGTTCATAAGTAATTACATAACCTTATTATAGAATAACAAAATGTAATACATTTAAAGAAAAGCAACTATAAAAGAAATTATTATAATCATAAAATGCGAAATATAAATTGTCATCCACTATTCTGATGCATCATCAAAATAATCAAAAGTCCTCAAAGAAATCAGAGACATCCAGGGATGCATTTGCTACTTCAGGAGCAAGAGGACACCCGCCAACAGAGATATTGTTGGCTTCAACAGTAGTTATGGCAGTATGATTAATTTCAATGGCATGAGATTCACCACGTTTGCCCGTATTTTTCAAAGATGCTTGGTATAGATCAACAAAGTGCTTTGGCGTACGACAAGTACGTGACCAATGCTCAGTCATATTACAGCGATGGCAAATACTTTCATTAGCCACCTTCTCGTACTTCTTTTCTTTATCATTATTCGGGCCAAAGTTAAATTTCTTAGGGCGGTTAAACTTCATGCTATCCCTTCGAAAATTATGTTTTTGCCTACGCTTATAGCCCTTAATATGGCCAGTATTTTTCTTAAAATTAGCATGTGCTTCAGGCAATGCTTTTGAGCCAACAGGTCTAAGATCATGATTTTTGAGCAACAATCATTAGTTTGCTCAGCGGTGAGGAGCACAGTAATTAATTCAGAATATGTGGCAAATTGACGTTGCCGGTATTGCTATTGCAATACAATATTCGAAGTATGGAAGGTGGAGGAAGTTTTCTCTAATAGCTTCGCATCAGTAAGCTTGATACCGCATAACTCAAGTCGAGAAACGACATCAAATAAAGCGGAGTTATAGTCAGACATTGATTTAAAATCTTGCAGTCTAAGATTTTGCCAATCATATTGTGCCTGAGGGAGGATAACAGTCTTGGTATGATCATACATATCCTTCAACTTCTTCCACATGGTTTGAGGGTCTCGAACAGATAAATATTGAGTCTGCAGGCTCTCATGCAAATGACGACGAATAAAAATCAGTGCATTTGTTTTATCCCTTGAATTTGAGGTTCCGTCTTCCGCAATTGCATTAGCGAGACATTGCCCTTTGAGGTGCATTTCCATGTCTAGGCACCAACATAGATAATTATTTCCACTCACTTCTAGGATGTGGAATTTGGGCTTTTCAATATTTGCCATAATTCTTGCAAAACAAAAATCCTTAAATTAATTATAAGGATTTCCAAATATCCACCACCACTTTGGGAGCATAAGGATAAATTTAGAATTGAAATTGGTTTTAAGGCTACGGGGGAAAAATGAAGAATTGATAGAAGAAGATGAAACAAAGGAAAAACACATACCTTGCAAAATTACTTACTCAGTTGGTAGATTCTCGTGCTGATAACGTGTTGTAAAATATCGCGTTGCAAGAATATAATAGAGATAATAGAGAGAGATTAAGTAGAGAAAGGAAATGACACCAAAGATAGTAGAGAAAAGCTAGAAGCGAAAATCTTCATATTATTTCTCACATGCATCGCGCTCCTATCTATAAGGATGCACTTATCATGAATATCAATATATCTGATAATACATATATTGGATAGGGAAATGAACATTCATCGGATAGGGAGATGTACTTAGAACGTATGATACATGTATTGGATAGGGAGATATACTTAAAATGTATGATACAAATGTACCATAATAAGTACATTAATATAATGAATATTCATACATGTATTTTATAACAAATTTTAGCATGATCAGTGATTTATAATATGATTAGTAAGTTTTCATATAACAAAGCAATTATCTATATATATCTCACTATCATGTAATATAAAGTAAATCTCAATATATTTTGTAACTTTTAGATCATTACAATAAGTTAGTGATCTAGTTAGCATCCGCTATATCAATAATATGGTTTACAAATTCTAACCGATTTTAAATGTCCATAACAGTAGTCATTCTTTTCCTAAGCTTGACAGAGTTGGAACCCAAGTCACAAGCTAGGTAAAAATACAGCATATTAGTAATTTGATAGCAATTCTGTTAACGTGTTAGTAAGTATGAACTATTTCATAAAATTGATTGCAATTTTTTTCTTTCGTATAGTGATCAAATGATATTTGGATAGTTTGCATACCTCAATCTCTTCTGGCGATCTCAATCCCCTATAGCGACCTGATTGCATCCAAAATTCTATTCCTTTCGACAAGATGCAAATCCAAAATAAGGGAAAGACAAGTAAATTCCCTGATCATTTAAGTCGATGCCCTTAATGGTAATCCCGAACAAAAGCTAAAAGTTCCCTCTTTCTTCCAGCAATCTCTCGACTCCTATGGAAGTATCCTCGGAAGATATGATCAAGTCTACCTTTCGACAGCACTCGTGAATCCCTGTTCATGTGAAAGGTGCACAGGAGGAGGAGGAGGAGGAGGAGGAGGAGGAGGAGACAAGAATAAAGGAGCTGACATCTTGTCTTTATGCAGCATCTGGTACCATGATTCGCAGGAACAGGAAAGCACTTTTGTGCTGTCAGCCTCCTCTTGGCTCTGCTCGTCTCTTTCATGGTTCCCAATGCACGAAGATGCTGCGTGCGTTGGCTGGTGGACGCGTGACGGGGAGCGCATCTCTCTTTTTCATGGGCATTTAACTAATTTGATGAGAATCTTTCAGTGCTTTACAAAAGCCGCCACCGCTTGGCAGTGACAAAGATCCCTTTACTCCCCGAAAAGATTAGTCACCTTTGTCAATCGATGCCATTGCCATGGCCCGTCCGGGAAAAGGAATTTGATAGGACTATGCGTCTGCCTTTTCTTCCCAAATTCGTTAGGCGGGAGTGACTTGCTATTGAAGATTTTAGAAAGTATCGACTATGAGAATCGGATTCCTTATCATTGAGATTGGTTTTGGAGTTTCGGCCCGACTAACCAAAGCTCGACTCAAATTGCTGGTCGGTGTGTGAAATGACCGTGGATTATGAAAATTTAGAGATCAGGTTGTGTATTGAAATTCATTTGGAATGTTTCGTAATTGTAACGGCCATATGAAATCTAAATTGTTTGTGATGGTTTTCTGTAAGACTAGAGTGCAGTTTCTCGATAACTTATAATTCATTAGTCAATCAAATCAATAGGTTTGTTTGGGAAAGTTTTCATTGTACTTCTCATTTTATTTCAAACCTTCTAGCTTTCCTCTTCCTCAAGACATATAATGCAATCTTTATATCATCAAACCCTAATTAGAGTGAATAAAATTTATAAGTACATTTTGATTTTCTACATAAGAATATAATATATCAATTATCCGTATGAATAGCATTTTTCTAAAAGAGGACTTATAAAACCATTCTCACATATTGAAGACTCTGCGTCTCCTTTCATTAAAGTTTATAGGAGAATAACGCATATACATTATTATATTATTTATATAATAATAATTATTATTATTATTGTTATTGTCATTTTTTTTATATCTTTCAGTGAGTTACAAGGGCATCACATGACAATCGTGAGGAAAAACAAGCAAGTTAGGATGGGCCCACGTGACACGTGGCGATACCAGAGGAGTCCACGGTGTCAAAAGGAAAAAAAATGGCGCACGCCCGATGGTAGTCAGAGAGACAGAGCGACTGCAGTTCCGCTTCTGCAACCGACGCTTGTGCTTAAGTTGCTGCCTCTGACTCTCTGTCTCTCTCTGTGCTTCTTCGAAGTCTTCGTCGTCTTCATCGCCCAATGGACTTGCTGCACCTCATCTGCCCTAGCTCTCCATCCGTACGCTTTCGCATTTCCTCATCCTCCTCCTCTTTCCCGCGCTGCGTTCTTGCTCTGTCTGTGTGTATCCGCAAGATGAAGTTTTTTTCCTGCTTGTTTCGTTCTTGATTCGTAAGCTCGGTTCTTTATGCACCGGTTGGAGTTTTCCCCTCAGAGGGTTCTCTTTTGTTGTTTTTGAGTCGCAAGAACGTCGATTGTTTTAGTCTTGGCGACTGGAGCGGGAAATGGTTGGAGACTCTCTGCTCCGATCGTAGGGTGCATGTGGTTACGTATTTTCTTTGGTTGCTGAGGATTCTGAGGTACACGCAGAGGCTGCATAACCCAGCATTTGCCCATTAATAAATACAGAGCAAATGTTCTGTTTTGTTACGACCATTTTAAAAAAAAATGGAGTATTTTGTCTAATATCTTGAATTTCTCTATGTTGCTGCGGAAAATAGTCTATAAGCTCGTACCAATTCAGTGTTTTTACGTTGATTTAGTTGTCGAGGAAATGAAACCTAGTAGTAGTACCCCTGCCGTTGCTCAAAATACAAAATTGGCCTGGGACTTTTATTTCAAAACAATCCTTGATCTTTAGTAAAAGGCATACTGTTCATTTTCAGGTTGTTTGTGGTGATGAATTTATTTGGGGGGGATGCCAGGCTGTTTGTTTTGCCATTAGAGTTTCAAGGAAATGTTCAAGATGGTGTTGCTCCTGTACTTTTCATTTGATTAAAAAGTCCCTAGACAATGTGAAAGGAGGCATGAAGTGCTACCACCTCTCTCTCTCTCTCTCTCTCTCTGTGCACATGCATGCCTGTTCACTTTCAGGTTTGAAATTCAAAGTTGCTGCCAACACTAACCGTGGTGGCAATTATGGCAGCAATTTCAGTTTCAGAATTCTAATATCAGTGGCAATTGGCTGCTGTGATTAGAGTTTCAATTCTCTCATCATTGTTGGGTGAGGTCAGTGACACTCACTCAGCCTTTAGCTCCAGTGGTTGGGCAATGGCACCCCTGTCATCTTAACTTTCGTTCATTGCTGTTGTGGTGCCTTCTTGCCAACATTTGTGAACTGGGGGCAATGGAAAGTGACTTGTGTTCATGTTTGTCCATAATAGCATTTCAGGGTCTAAGTCAGCCTCCTGATGAAGTAACTAGCAAAGGAGAATGGAGAACCCTTGAAAGAAGTTTTTAAAAAAATTCCCATTTATTTGAAAGCTTTGCTGTAATTTTGAATTTTGAGTACGAGTACATTAACTTCTTCTCATTTCCCCTTAAATGTTTATGGAGAGTGGATATAACCTCATGGTACTTGCTATGATATTTCATTTGGATGCTTAATGGTAGGCAGAAATTATGGTCACTTTTTATTTCTTCTGGTGTTTTTGGCCCATTCTTTGTGGATGTAACTAATCTGATGATTGATATTTAAGTAGTTTCATGCATGAGTTAGTTAACAGAGCATTTGTTTGTATTAGTGGATTTTGATTGAACATATTGTTTTTGGTTTTTCAGGTGTGGGATGGAAATAGATTGGCCGACTGCTTCAGTAATATATATCCTTTAAATTTGATACCTTGTCTTTTGCAATTTAAACGGAATAGTATTGCAGTTTCACTTTTCTTGGATTTGCTTCTCCTTAATGGTGTCCACAGTCTTGGCGTTTGGAGGGAATGTAGTTACCATTTTTCTGATTGCCATGCTAGGCATTACAAACAGGAACAAACAGAGAAATTGGAGGGTAGGTTCTGGTTCTACACGAATCACTTCAAACAAGAGGTTGTATTATATAATGCTGTTTACTTGTATGGAGTGTGTTTGACTGCTGATGTTTAGCCAGATCAGAATCATGACAACAGGGAGGTTCACCAGTCCACTCAATGTTTAAATGTATGCATTGGGCATCTAACTCCTGTGTGTGCATGAATTCTTAACCTTCCTAACATTGCATTGTGGAAGTTATAAATGCGTTTTGACCATTTTGAACAGAATCCAATCGCAGATGCATGTTCTGCTCAGCTAAGCTAATCATTCAGCTTTTCTCTGTCACATTTTGTGTCTGTGGCTTGCCTGACTTCAATTACTTAAATTATATGTTAAAAGTGGACATCTCCGTGGGATTTTATAGATTGGGAAATCTCTCATCATTTTTTTCACATTGCAAGTTTATCATTTTAAAACTCATCCGGTTTACTACTCCTGCTTCTCCCCACTTTTCAGTTATTCTAGCTGTCCCAAAGATCTTCAGGTTTGTAGAATTTAAAACTTGCTCCAACACTCTTGCGCAGTTGATGCAGAAAATACCAGAATAAACTAACACAGCAAAGTACATCTGATGTTGCATCACTCTCCGTCTCTAACCTGTAACCCATTCCCACTGATAAGTGGCTTTCTTGAATACCTCTGGTATCATTTCGACTCAAGGGTCTGTTTCTCTTGTGGATGTGCCTCTTGGCCTTTCTTCTTTTCCTATTTGCACTCACTAGTCTTCAAATCGCAGTCAACCATTATTCTTGATGCATATAAACTAAACATTCAACACGATTTTATTCTTTAATTCACTTTTCTATTCTGGTCTCAAATCATCAGTGTCTATTGTCTAATATACAAGTTCATGTGTTGTAAATTGTGCTCAGATGAAACTTGTCGAAAAAACAGTTTTCTATGTGCTTCCAATCCTTGGAGCAAGTCTCTCATTTCTGGACGTGGCTTTTCTGCTGAACACTGCTTATAACGGAGGCTTGGTTACGTATCATGCATGGCTTTTCAGATGTTCTAGGTTTGCAGTTTGGGTGAGTTTCTTAGCTTTATATGTGGGTTTTACCTCATTGAATAAGGTGGCATTTCCTAGATAGATCTTCTATAGCTCTCTTCTTTCTACTTCGCAGGCACTAATACTGGCCTTGAAGTGCCCGTGTGGTTCCTCCATATTTTATAGCAGGGTTCTGTGTTTCTGGTGGGCAATAAAGCCACTGTTCATGATCCCCAATCTGCAAGCAACTTTTCACTCGTTGGAGGTGAGATTGCTCCTTGTGAAAATTCTTCTTATCATTCTGGTTGGTATATTCATTCGCTGCATCAGCAGTGTATTATTTTGGTTCATATTGTGGTTGCCAGTAGCAATATGCCTGCTAAAATGCAACAGTCTGATTTGTTTTATTTGGCAATATGAGGCATAAAATCCCCTAGATCCTAATTTACGGGAGGGCTAATTTTTTAAATAATTCATAAGTTTATCTCAATGGATAAATTTTTGTCTCCCAAGATGGTACTGACATAACTTCATGTTTATGGTACAAGATTAAGATTATACATTATGTGTTAAAGAGTTGCATTTTGAACAGGTACCATTGTGTATAAATGAGAGCTGCATGTTTTTGTTAGATGTTATGCTTGGGGTTTCACTAAACGTCATCAGGGTGAAAAGAGCCCCTTCTAAGAGCAGGTATTATCTGGATCTTCTTAACTTCCCAGCTATTTTCTTCTGTGGACTAAAAACGTACTGGAACAGCAAGAGATTATGTGCTTAACATGTAATTGCTAATTTCTCATCCATCAAGCATGGTTTACCCGAGTTTCCAGTCCAATTGTTATCGTAGTGAAAATATGGGGGTGCAGAGTGATAGTACTTATATACTGGTCTAATTTACAGGTCAAGGAGAGCGTTTCTCCACTCAATGCATTTGGAGTACAAAAATTGCTTGACTAGCAATTGACATGTCAAATATGACTAATAAGTAAATAATAATTTGGGAATACATGATTTAATGTCACAGTAACTCTGATAATGGGGGAAAAATCTTTAATTTTAAATTCTCTTGGCTTTGTCATTTTATACCTCCAATGAGATACGTAGCATGCATTTTGATACGTGTTCTTGTTTGAGCTGCTAATATTGGTATCTCTATCTCCTAGTATTGGGAGTTGGGATGACTTTATATGATGGTGTAAATTGCAGGCAGTTGGAAGAACCATTTCTTTCCTTAAATGAGGATGCTGAGGCAAATTCTCATATGGCCTCAGTAAGTGGTTTGGTAATTCCTATCTGTCGTGTTTTTGTTACGTTAATGTTCTACACAGTGAAAATTCTTGATTCTAAAAATCCTGTTATTGGGATCTGGGAAGTGATTTTTGTAGTTCACATATTTTCTAACATTGCTCTGCTTTCACTTTCCACATCTAGAGGCTGGTGGCATGTTTTCAAATTTATGCTGTAGTAAGATCTTGTATGTGAAATAGTGAAAAAATGCCTACTAGGCATGAGACAAAATCAGAATCAAAGTTGTTATCAATACATCAGTGGAGCTATTCGAGAACCATCAGTCAGTCAGATTTGTGATTGTAGGCAGTGGAGTAGAAGGTAAAAATACCTTTGCTAATTTAAACTGAAGGGTATTTAAGAGTACATCTATTCTCACATTCTATACATGGTAAGCACTGGAGAAGCTGTAGCGATGCTCCAGGGTTACTGAAACAATTACTTCACTTCAAAATAAATACACATAGAATAATCCAAACATGTTTGGGCTTGTTATTATTAAAGTGAGAAAAAGAAGCTTTGTTGAAAGGTAATTGATCATTTCTGTTGAAACGATTACTCTTGGTACCATCAGCCAATTATAGTTGTTTGTAAAAAGAGGATTAGCTTGTGAAAGTACCTTCGCTGATTTGAACTGAAGGATAACTGAAAGAATTATACACTCGCACTTAGTGTGATGTTATATCCATTATATGCACAGTAGAATTTGTGGCTTTGTATCTCCAGTTATGTTATCCTGATTACTTCTTTTCCGGATTTTTTCAACCTGCAATATTTCTATCTTGACAAAAAGTAAAACCATTCTTAAGTCTTAAAACCAAGTCAAGTTTGCTATTGGTAGTTGAAACTATAGATATGAGTATGAGCTTATAGGATTACATTGGAATACATATATTCTGAAACCACTGGTTTATATCAGAACAAAGGCTACTGCAGATTGCCAAGTATGCTTGAAGCAGAGTCCTCTTTTGACATTGCATGATGTATACCAGTATTTGAGTTGCTAAATATATGCAAAACAAATCAGGAGGCCTTGTTTTAGTAGTTTGTTCAGATTTTACAATATCGTTACTGTTGTTTAGGGACCACTTTTTCCTAGTTTGTTGATTGTTAACCATCTGCTCATTCATTTTCCTACTCCTAATGTATGGCAATAACATCCGTGTGAGAACGAATAGCTTAAATTACTTCTGTTTCTACCTTTAGAAGATTTAGAATGGTGAAAATTTGACCTTTTTCTTTCACCCTCTCGTTGTTTTCTTTGCTTGTGAAAGGGAACTGCAGAGAGTTATTGGGATCTTGCGACATTCAAATCTATTGTTAAAGTGATGAATCAGGGTGTAGTAAAGCAACTTGACTTTGAAGATCTGCTTTCGCTACCTTCCAATATGGATCCTTCTTCCTGTCATGATACATTGTTTAGCTGTTGGCAAGATCAGCGGAACTGTAACCTTAATGAGCCATCTTTGTTCAAAGCACTTTGCTATGCCTATGGCTGGTCTTACCTTCGTTTAGGTCTGTTGAAGGTAATGTATTGTGGTTCCTTCCCCAATCTGATACATATTTCACTACAAAAATTTGTATGGTAACAGTGACCTCATCATTCATTAAGATTGATGTGCCTTTTCTGGTCTCCTGAACTAGTTTGTTTGGTAGAGGCATCTATCAAGATTTGACTTACGGAACCTCATGAAAAAATCCCATGACCTATGGAGTCTTTATATTCCATGACCACTCATAACAGAACCAGACAAGCAAATTGAGCTCCAAAATGAGAAATCAAGACGTTTGGAAAAGGTGGCCTGCTATTAGCTTAGGCCCATCATGTTATGTGATCCACTATCGGTAATACGATAACTGAATAATTCAGAAACCTTGGCAGACTGCCTTTTCTTCACCTAACATTGTTTAACTATTTTTGACAAGTGATAAGGGTCATAAATATTTGAATGTTCAGTTGTTGATGATTTGTTAACTCTAGGCAATCCCTGAGTCTCCCGCTATGAGCAATCTCACAAGTATTCTGGTCATTGTCTTTGGTCCACTTGTTGAGCCTATGTCTCTTGTTCTATCAAAAACTGATATGAATAGCAATTTGACTGTCAAGACACTAAAACCCAGGATTTGGACTTTTAGAGACCGAAATTTTTATGGCTGGCTCTTGATTTCTCGGTATATTGGTTTTTCTATTGATTCTATTAGTCTTTAGAGTGGACAAGTGCTTTGTCATTTGCTTTCCTTTTCTCTATGTTTGTTCACTCTGAAAAAATTAGAACTTGCTCCAGGTGGTAAATGATTTGGTTGGGTTTGCTGCACCCTTACTACTCAACAAGTTGATTCGGTCCCTTCAAAGAGGTTATGCCCTGATAATCCTTTTCTCTAAAATGAATTCCCTTATAATCTATGTGTTTTCGTCCCTAAAGATCCATTGCTCTATAAATACAAAAGGATGCCGAAATACTATTTTTTTTTGGTGGCTTTGACAAGATATTGCGAATGAACACAGCTAATGGTTTTCAGGCTCTGGCAGGTGCTAATTCTGGAGATTAGTTGTTCGTACATAGACCCAAAAAAAATGATGCAGCTTATAAGAGGATTGGATTTTCCCATGTTACAGAAAGAAATAAATGGCCATTGTAGTTTGGTTTAGGGTAGAGCAAAGTATGCCCCGTGCGTATACAACTTTGTGTTAAATTTCTTGATTCCTGCTCCTGTTCATTATATTTTCAGGTATCAGTTTTTGCCCTCTCATATAGTTCTTGCTATACATAGTACTATTTAGCATTATGAAAAAAATCCTCCGGCATAGCTTGTCTTTGCAAGTAATTTGGTTCCCTTTTTAGTGTTGTTGGGCTGAAAGCATCTGGACTTTGTGGTTAAGAACATGCCAAGTACAGATTAACCTTTCTTTGGACTGACTACTTTCAATAGAATAACATATCAATATTAATTTGATGAGACCTTGTTTCTTTTTTCCAGGTTCTGAGAATGTGGATGGCTATGTGTTTGCTATATCCTTAGGCCTCACATCTATTGTCAAGTATTTTTCTCCCTTTTAAGTTCAATGATAAGCTATTTCTTAAATTTTTCTTTATATGTATAAGCTCTACATTTATGAGCATCTGAATCCTAGCTTTCAATTGATTTTTCCATGCCTCTGTTATAAATTATGATCAAATAAAGAACTTGATAAATAAGGTACCTGCTGAAGCACTTACAAGCATTCGTGCTAATGCAGGAGGAATAAACAAACTGTAATTTCAGGGAGCTTTTAAGTACCTTATAGCAACATATTCTGAAGTCTCACCATGAAATAAAATTATCTAATCAAATTATCTCCTGTATTGCGCAGTCCAGAGCTTTCCTCTTCCCTTGCAGAGGCTATTTTTGTGGGTTCAAACTAAGAAAAAATCTGTCCAGTGAATAACAAAATGTCTGTTCAAGTCTTGTGGCAAAACTACTATTAGTTTTCAGTTGAAGCATGAGGAAGAAAGAATCAAAGATTTAACAAAATCATGTCTATATATATTTTGGAGTGCTGAAAAAGTCTAAAATGATCGATGTTGGTATAGCCTTTAGCTTTAAGTTTTTTCCTTTTTAGAGATTGAAATCAGGCTATCATTTGGGTCCTGTTTGATTACATTACCTAGTACTGAAAATTAAACCATCAAGCAATGATGAGACTAAATATATTTGGTAGCATTAACTAGTTTGAGTTAAAATCATTAAAAAACTATTTAATGTTTTAAATATGGAAGGGGTTAAGTTAATATATTTAATTGAAATACACCAAGTTCTATTTCCATGTTCAGTAAAAGCTTATCATATTCAACATTTAATCTTATGCAATTACCAAGCAAATTTTTGTTTCCATTTTCAGCCCTAAAGTTATCAAGACTTACTTATTTTTTCAATATTATCTCACAAGCACATTGAGTACCTTAGATCATTATAGACATGTAGATACTAACAACTTTTAAAAGTCGCCATAATTTTATTCATAATTTTCTAAGAACTAAAAGGATTTTTTATTTTGTTGGTAAACTTGGAAATGGCTTATAATCACCCTCTAATATTATTGGAATGACTAACTAATGTTTTGAAGCTCAATTTTTACAAGCAACAGCAGTGCTATTCAGCTTGTGACTATACCACACCTCCCATTTATGAATCTAATGATATTGTTTCACAATTGCAAGTATTTTTAGCTAGTATATACAAAAGATGTCAAGAATTGTATGCCTGATGCAGTGTAAAATTCACTACACGTTCTGGATGTAATATCAAGTTATCCGATTGGGTAAATGTTTGTCTTGGATGTTGCAGGTCCTTTCTTGACACACAATATAGCTTTCATCTTGCAAAGCTGAAGCTGAAGCTACGATCCAGTATCATGACTGTCATCTATAAAAAGGTAAGTGTTCCCCCACTATAGACATATCTTGCTTATGAGTTTTATTTTGTCAAACCTCAAATCAGTTGGGTTTGGCATCATGCATTCAGGTGTGCACTCCAATAACAGACTAGCTCTTAGTTGTTGTTTATTTTACGTTATTGTGCCCATGTCTAATTTCATAGGGTGCTCTAGTTCTTCAAGTGGCCTTCTGTCTATGTTCTAGCATTTTTTTCTTGAGCTCTACCCATTTATCTGTTTCATTTTTAAAAATTACTTATCGTCATATTTATATATGAGTGTTGTAGATTGTTGTAGTCTTGATATGCTGTTAGTATGAGTATCCAACCTTTTCATTTATATTTTCAGTGTCTGTCCATTAGCCTGGCAGAGCAAGCACAATTTTCTAGTGGAGAAATTCAGACATTCATGTCTATAGATGCTGATCGAACTGTCAACTTGTGTAACAGTTTCCATGATCTGTGGAGGTAATATCTCATTGTTTAGTCATGAATTACATTCCTTAAACAAATATTGCCAAAATATAGAAACTATCATAATTGTTTGATTTCTTCTAGAGTTATTTTCAGTTGTATCCAATGTTTTTCCTTATTTTCCTAGAAAAACCCTATAAAGGAAGATTGAGATTTCTAATTCATGAGAAAGTTTGCAGTTGATGGTAATTGAGTTTAAAAGTGGTCAATAGGTTGACCTTTTGTAAATGATTTTTTCATGGAGACATATTTGGAAAGTACCATGGTGGATTGACTTTGATGACGTAACCCACAAAACAAATACTTTAGGGTACATGGATCTTTGTGAAGTGTAAAAAAAGTTCACTTCTTTTTAATCGACTTATTATTCTGACTATTGGTTTTTATTGTGAAATTTGTGCTCCACTTTTAATTAATTTGATGATGTCTTCAAGATGACTTATTCTATCTATTTAAGGTACTCAAGGAAATTTGGTAGTCAACAATTTCTGTGAAGTAGATACTGCAAGGTGTAATGCATAAGATAACATTGTATTGGATCTTTGGCATTTGTCATTGTAATTTCTTGATAATGCTAATTCTCTTGATATTCCAGCTTGCCCTTGCAAATAGGAGTGGCTTTGTATTTATTATATATGCAAGTCAAATTTGCTTTTGCTGCTGGAGTTGCAATAACTGTGCTTTTAATACCAGGTATGACTTAAGTCAATGATTGCTGTCAGAGGGTCATCTATTACATCTTATAACATAAAATGTAAGATTTTCTTTTGTTAATTCCTCTCATCCCTGAATCTCCTTTTACAGTGAATAAGTGGATTTCGACTTTGATTGCTGCTGCTACACAGAAAATGATGAAACAAAAGGATGAAAGGTATGTGTATTTTACAATCATCTCTGAAACCTTGGTCTGAAGGGCTGTAGTCTTGTTATGCAACGAATCTGTCTTGCTCATGTTGTTTACAAAAAGTGAGTTTCAAAAACTGCCTACATTCAACCAGGATTAGATGAAACACACAACATTTTATCTGCAAGAAGTGGCTTGATTTTTGTCATTTAGGCCTTAACGTGATTGGTCATTCATTACCTAGATTGTGGTTCACTTGGTTTGAGGTATAGGTATTGGAACAGGGTACATCTTGTTGAAAAGCAGTACATAAGGGCCAGATTTTGTTGGGTTGCTTATTTGAACTGCAAGAGGCTTGGAAGCATTTGTTTTGTGGGGGACTCACAATTAATTATTCAAAACAGTGATTCTTTTCAAAAGGATTTGTTTTGAAAAATAAATAAAAATACTAGCTACATTTGTTTAAATAAAGCAATGGAGTCACTTATTAAAGGTGCTTTCTATGATTCCATAAACCCAAATTAAGTGAACAATGTAAATGTTTTGCCTTTGATAAGCTAACATGATAACATTTCTGTTGATATGTAATTGAATAAGAATGGTGGGTGGCCAAGCAGTCCACCTGTGATATGTAGGAATACTGAAAGTTGGATTAATTTACTTGGATCGTGGTTATCCAGGGGGTATAGCGATCCTGGTGACTTCCGTGGTTTACTTTAGCTGACTAATTTCTGTTTGAAAACAAGAAAGGAGTATGCCCTTGATCACTATTCATTCTACACCAATTTTGTTGCAACATACCAGCAATAGATTGCCTGATAAGATCCTTAAGAAGTTATAATACTCTACTACGTGAGCTGATATTGAATCATATTTGAACATCAGATAATAGTCAGAAAGTGCTCTCTGCAACATTGTAAAAAACTGATGAAGTCTCGAACTTTCTTATTTCATTGAATAGCCCAGGTTTATTGATCTATGTTCTGCGCCCATGTTCATCTTGAGAAACAGTGGGATATTGATGACTATAGATAGTCAACCAACTGTGGGATCCCATGAGTTTTGGTCATAAGCTCACAAATGTGTTCTAATAGGCCTGTCTTCTGAGATTTGACAGGATTAGGAGAACAGGTGAACTTTTGTCTCATATTCGCACTCTGAAAATGTACGGATGGGAGCTTATTTTCTCAAATTGGTTGTTGGAGACGAGATCCTCAGAAGTTAAGCATTTAAAGGTATGGAACTTCTTTGAATTGCTGGTTCCCTGATACTAAATAAATTAATTGAATTTCTTTCATAGTTTTTGACACTAAGATGCTGGTATGATGCTTTTTTCCAGACACGGAAGTACTTGGATGCATGGTGTGTGTTCTTTTGGGCGACCACACCAACTCTTTTCTCTTTATTCACGTTTGGTCTTTACACATTAATGGGACATCAACTTGATGCTGCCACGGTAAAGTAATCTTTAAAGTAAAAACAACAGTTTCAAAGACATCTTGATACGTATGTATCTATGTATGTGTGCGCATGTGCTATACGTGGCTCATTGTCATCTATGCATTTGGAATATACTGGTTGGCTCTTTACTTACTGTTCAAGAGGTTATATCTTTGAATCTTTATTGCAGGTCTTCACTTGCCTTGCTCTGTTTAATACATTGATCTCTCCACTTAACTCATTCCCTTGGGTCATTAATGGACTGATTGATGTAAGTCTTTCATGTGCTTAGCTTCTTGGTGATAACTCCTTCACTGCAATTAAAGTTCTCTTACTGGTATACATTCTCTCCAAATTTGTTTTAGGCCTTCATATCCACCAATCGGTTGAGTAGGTTCCTTCGCTGTCCTGAGCACCAACATGAACAATGTGCAGTGGGTTCTTCCTCATTGGTTTCTGGGAGCTCTAAGTGTCAGTTTAGCTCTGAAAATATGGCAGTTGTAATGTATGATGCATGTTGTAATTGGTCAAGCAGCAATATGCAACAGCTGAGTCTGGTATTGGATCAAATCACCCTAGCCATTCCAAAGGGTTCATTTGTTGCAGTAATTGGAGAGGTGAGATTATTTAATGACATACTGGCATTTCTTTAGATTCTCATGTTGATGTGTGGTGACTTTTTTTTTATTTAAGTGACATTCGGCGGATATACTTTCATGAACCAATGAATGGTATGCGTGTAACCTACTATAAGAAGAATTGTTAACTTGGTGATGAGATTGGAGGAGATATGTAGGGACTGAACAATCTTCATATTCATAAATAAGGACACACTGCAACAAAGATGAGGATGATTGGATGGTTGCTGCTGCTATGGTCTGCTCTCACTTATTTCTTAGTATGAATGAGATCTCTGGCTCTTGGTCTAGATTTTACAATAGCAGACCACATAAGGTTGTGCATGATGAACAGTGATAATTAGGCCATGAAAAGAATCGATGGAATTAGATAAAGTAACACAGAGATGTCAAACATTATTAACTGACTTTGCACGTGCTCAGTATACCCTTCATTACATCTGTCAAACATCAACTGTGTGTGTACTTCTAGTCTATTCTCCATCTAAGATCTGATGGCTTTCAGGTCGGTTCGGGTAAATCATCCCTGTTAAATGTGATATTGGGAGAGATGCGACTCATTCATGGATCAATTAGTTCAAGTGGTTCTGTGGCATATGTACCACAGGTTTGTATTTTCTTCTTGGTATGACTATCCTTGTCTAAAATCTGCATTACATGTTATTCTGACATTGGCAGTGATGGAAGTGCAGGTTCCATGGATCATGTCAGGAACATTGTGTGAGAATGTGCTATTTGGGGAAAAATATGATGCAAAGAGGTCAGGCTCTACGAATGAGTAGAAAATAACTGTCTTCTCTTTGACCATTGTAATGGGGAAAATTCTACTCTGTATATCTGTAATTTCATGCTGTTTCTAAGGGTCAATTCCAAAAAAAACCCAAACTTTATGTCCAGTCCCAAATATACCCCAAACTTTTTTTGTTTCAAGAAAAATCCCAAACTTTAGGTTCAATCCCAAATCTGCTCGAACTTTTCTTTTGTCTCAGAAAAAACCCTAAACTTTAATTTTAGTCCCAAATCTACCCCGAATTTTGTTTTGTCTAAAAAAGAGAGTTAATATCATGAAAAATCTCAAATTGGTACACATATGACAAATTTACCCAAAATTAATTTTTGACCACCAAAACAAATTACCATATATTAGTTTCTATTAAATTTTACTGTCAAATTGCTAAATTAAATAACACGTTGCAATTGATAGGTATATTAATTTGGGGTTTTACCCTCCGTTTGTATTAAAAAAATCACCAATTTTTGATCTGTTCTCAAATATATCCCATGGTCCAATCCCAACTTAACATGGCATTTCCACATAGATAGTAAATACACATAAGCAAAATGTCATGGAAAATTATTTTCAAAATAAAACCATTTTAAGACATAAAAAATTAGGGATTACTAATACGGCTTTTGTATAGAGGCTAATGACGGCAAATTTAGGATTAGAGTAAAATTTGATGATTTTCTTTTTGACAAAAAAAATTGGGATAGATTTGGGAATGGACTAAGAGTTTGGGATTTTTTCTAAGACAAAAGAAAAGTTTGAGGCAAATTTGGGACTAAATCTAAAGTTTGGGGTTTTTTCTGAGACAAAAAAAAGTTTGGGGCAGATTTGGGACTGAACCTAAAGTTTGGGGTTTTTCTTGAGACAAAAAAAGTTCGGGGTATATTTGGGATGGGACCTAAAGTTTCGGGTTTTTTTGGAATTGACCCATTTTTCTAATAAGTCCCTGTACTTTTAATTTCCTGAATCAACTCCTGCTTTCACAAATTCTCAAGTCAAGTCCCTCCAACCTCAAATCCAACCAAATCTAGCTGTCCTGGCCATTAGACGACATTGTTGTATGACATGGATAAAATTCTCAAATATGGACATCCACATGGGCGTCCACATTGGCTAAATATATAAATGTGGCTAAATTTTTCCTTAGGCATCCACATATTTTATTCACATTATACTTTGGCATCGTTCAACAGCCATTTTTGCTGAATTTGATCAGATTTAGTGTTGAAAGGAAATTATAAGAAAATTTGTGTAAGTTGAAGGACTTGAAAGGTAAATTAAAAATATAGGGACTTGATTAGAAAAGCATGAAAATACAGGGACAAAAAGTAGCATTTTTCCTTGCTTTATTCTGCTTTGCATATCATTTTTCTGAGTTTTTTCAGCAATTTCTTTATTCTGGGCAGATACTCTGATACTCTACAAGCATGTGCACTGGATGTGGATGTCTCTCTGATGGCTGGAGGTGACATGGCTTATATTGGAGAAAAAGGAATCAACTTATCTGGTGGACAGAGAGCACGCCTTGCCTTGGCTAGGTCCTGCCTGCTACTGTCATTATTCTTTGATGGGGATAATCAATATTGAAAATAGTGTCTCATTATATTATATATATGGCAGGGCTATATATCGCGGCTCCGACATCTTGATGCTTGATGATGTCCTGAGTGCAGTGGATTCTCAAGTTGCTCAATGGATTTTAAATCATGCGATTCTGGGGCCTCTTACAGAGAAAAATACTCGCATTCTTTGTACACACAACACTCAGGTTAACTTTATTGAGTATGTTATATGAATATTTGCATTAAGTTGAAACTTTGGTTCCGCTTGAATAGGTTGGGCAAAAGCAAAATGTTACAAAAAAATGCATACCATTGAGATGATATGAATTTAAGCTTGCCCAAAGCCATATAGTTCAGGATTAGTGGATGCCTTCAGATGCTTGGCAACTGGTGGCTGGTGCATGAAAATTAGAGCCACAAGCAAGCTACATTAAAACGTTCCTTTCGAAAATTAGAGCAACTAGCAAGCTGTAGTACAAACATTCTTTTTTGCTTCTTTTGTTACAATAAATCTTTTCTTGAGCACCACCTTATCTCCTTTCATGCAAACAGATTGGGAAACAATCTCATTAATAGTACCATTACCAGATTAAATTCCTGCATTTTAGTATAATACATATGGCATATCAATAATACTGACACGTGACCAAAGGGTAAATCTCCCTTAGTTTGACCTAACTAATTGAGTACCTGTTATTAATTGAGAACTAAGATGGGGTAATGGCCTTCTAGCATGCCACTGTTGGGAGGAGGGAAGGCATCTTAGTTTAGGAAACATTTTGTGCAGATATAGGGATTTTCTCATTGGGACGTGCTAAATCTAGTCAAGGAGGTTCAATAATAAGCTTAAACAATTATAAATTTGTATTTTTATTAAAACTAGGTGGGCTTTCTTCACTTGTCAAAGTTTTTGAGTTTTAAATCTGTTCATGCTGAGGTCTTTCATTCTGCAGCAGTGAAGCAAAGCGATTCTTTTTATCTTGTTGGTGCTTTTGGGGGTCATAGGTCCGTTCAGTCTTAGGTTGTCATAAGATATTTATGCCTGTATTCAATCACAATTATGTACTGTTAGTTGTTAGTATCAACAATGCCAAGTACACTTACTTTGCTGTGAAAACTAAAGGAAAGGAAAGTCCTAGTTTGCTTTAGAGATGTGCCATGTGAACTGACTGTTATCAGATGCTAGGACACTGTCCAATTCTCAGTTGGTTACTGTCCTGGCCTCATCCAGTTAAGTTCCAATATCAAACAGATTTTATGTTCCGCCACATATTTTTCTGGGGGCTCTTCTGTTATAACTAATTTGGGCAAATCTTTCTTTGTTTAGACTTCGAGCTGTTTTTACTCGACATTATCTGTTCCTCTTACTTCTTTTGTGAACTTAACCGTAGGCAACTGCAAGGCCCATACACACCTCCTCACTGCTCCTTCCACTTTCTTTGCTTGACAGGCAATATCTCTTGCTGACATCGTAGTTGTGATGGACAAAGGGTACGTAAGGTGGGTTGGAAGTCCAGCTGATTTGACGATTTCACAATACTCAGCTTTCTTTTCCACAATGAAACCAAATACATCGCTTGAAAGCCATGACCAAGAACATAAGATTTCATCTATGAGAGCCAACAAGGACCTTCAACAGGACAATAGTTCTCAATTAAATGCTGGGGAGGTGCAAGAGATTATCGAAGAAGAGGAAAGAAAAGAAGGCAAAGTTGAATTTGCAGTATACAGGTTTTTGTTCTTGCTTGACATATTACTCCAGGGAGATGCTTTTTTTTTACTTAAGCAAATTCTACAACATATTTGTCAGACTTATGTGATTTTGAATTGCGCCCACATTGTTGCCATTGTGGCAGAAATTATGCTGCATTTTCAGGTTGGCTTGTTGCAGTAATCATATTCCTTTCAGCAATTTTAATGCAAGCCTCACGTAACGGAAATGATCTATGGCTCTCCTATTGGGTTGATACAACAAAAGGAGGCATGGAGTCGGCATCCTCTACATCCTTTTACCTGGTCAATGTTATTCTGTTTGTCTTGTTGCCAATTTCAAACTTTTATTTTCATACTTTATCACAAAGATTGGTTCAAAATGCTCTACTCTAATATGATCCAGCAAAAATTGATTAGTTGAAGGATTTCTACTCTCCATATTTTGGGTAAAATTGTTGTTACAACCATTATCATTGTCCTCTGCAGAGGGTGCAGAGGGTCTACCATATTCGGAATTACAGTAAAATGTTCAGTTATCTCCAAAAAAGTTAATTTCTTTGTAGAAAGTGGTATTCCTGCAAATTGCTCGGGTATCTCAACCTGGTCACAGGGAACCATGTAATAACTCCTCCCCACAAGTTATAGCATGTTACTGAGAGAATTTCTTTTTCCTTTTCTTTTATGGCAGATTGTTCTCTGCATCTTTTGTGTTGTAAATTCGATTCTCACACTAGTACGAGCTTTCTCATTTGCATATGGGGGGTTGAGAGCTGCTGTAAGGGTGCATGAAATTCTACTTCAACGACTAATTGATGCACCTGTAAAGTTCTTTAACCAGACACCCAGTGGAAGAATACTTAATAGGTCAGGGTAACTTCCTCTGATTATCCCCGTTCTGTTGTTTTCCTTATTTTGTGACGATATATTCTGGTAGCAGATTTTCTTCGGACCTCTATACAATTGATGACTCTCTTCCATTCATCCTCAATATCCTTCTAGCAAATTTTGTTGGTCTTCTGGGGATTGCAGTCATTTTATCGTATGTCCAGGTAGTTTTTGAGACCATAAATTGTAAACTTTCCTTCTTTTTCCCACTTTGCTCTTCTGAGATATATTCCGTTGTTAATGCATTTATGCAGATCTTCTTCTTGTCCATGTTATTTCCCTTCTGGTACGTGTACAGCAAGCTACAGGTACACACTACTAATAAATGTTGGTTCTTCTGCAGGCAGGGTTTAAATTGTTCATATGAATTAAATTGCTGATGATTCTCAAAAGCTGATTAATTAGTCCATGTGAAGACCACAAGAGCTTTCACTGTAAATATCATGTTAAGATGTTCCATATATAGGACATTGAATTGGTTTAACATAGGAAGAAATCCACACTCTTGTTTGTTCTTACTTCATTGTGATTAATGGTTGGGGTCATATTCTAGCTGGCTAGTAATGGGCGATTTTGAAATATTCCGGGTGAGTTACAAGAGAGAGGAAACGCAGTTGTTTATCTCTACTTACACACACTGAAGAAAGATTGCTGAGGTGGCTCTGTTTAGACAGCATAAAGAGAGACGATCAAACCTAACACCCTAATTCCTAACTACCTTATCTAACACATTCAACGGTAATCTGGTAACAATAATATCCAAAACACCAAGTATTCCTAATACTATTAATACTCTTCAAATGAGATGGTAGATGAATGTGCATTGTAGTTGCATTTGCATAGTTCTCACTCTCTATGAGAAGCTCTTGTGAAAGCTTGTGTTTAGTATACGTGAAAATTGTCATTTTGTCAAAAAAGTGTTGTTATGACAGCTGGGGGGGATTAAATAGTTTCTATGTCATGTCAAGAAGTGCAAAATCAATTTCAAAATGTAGGAATGACAGATTTTGCTAGAACACACTAATAAAGGAGCAGCATTGTTAGAATTTTAAAAAATAATTATGCCTTCATCTAATAGCTTAAGCTTTTAGAACGGTTGGCAGTGGTCCCGCCAAATCTCACATGGTCTTAGAGTTGAAGGTCTTGAGTTTGAATCTTTCCAAGCCCCATTTATCTCCCCAATTAAATTTCCACGCATAGTATTTGGCAAAAAGACCAAACTAAGTGTGAGGGGGATCGTTAGAATATTTATATAATAAATCACACATTTATCAAACAGCTTAAACCTTTAAAACATTTGGCAATGGTCCCACCAAATCTCACAAGCACTAAATACGTTGGATGATGCCTTGAAGCAACCATTAGCATTCGTATTCTATTGATCTTTCATTGGTAACTTTAATTCTGTCTCATTTCTTCCTTTTTTGGGGTGGGAAGTGTTCAAGCAGTTGATTTTTATTTTAACATGGTTATCTTTGAATTACTGGAAGGCCTCTATCACCTACCATAAACTACATGAGAAATGTAAAATGCACAGGGGTTGATCTTTACGAATACTGATTTATATAGTTTCCTGAGCAAGGATGTCCATGAAAACAAACAAAAAAGAGCAATTACCTCGAATATGACTTTGGAGCTCTCTTATAACTTAGAAGTTCCACAGCTCTTTTACAGATCAACTTCCAGGGAGTTAAGAAGGCTAGACAGTGTTACTCGTTCTCCTATCTATGCATCTTTCACTGAGACTCTTGATGGATCATCAACTATACGTGCATTCAAGTCTCAGGTAGACATTGGATGTTCTCATTAGATCCTTTTTATAGCAGAATATCTTTATCTTCAGAAGACAGGCATGATTTTTTACAGTATAGCTGCTTAAAGGATATTACTAATTGCAGACTGTGACTTGACTGTTCTTCGGTGGTAAAACTTTGATGACTTGATGGGAAACTAGTTGAGCAGTTTGAGCACTGTAGAAGAGACAGTTATCTTTAATTGAGTAGCTAAGTATCAACTTAAAGTGTATACAAGAACCAATCTTACTAGGGTGAGGAAAATCATTGAATCTTTCTGAAATCCCTACCA
The DNA here is from genome assembly GCA_014182895.1 of Angophora floribunda. Lineage (NCBI taxonomy): Eukaryota > Viridiplantae > Streptophyta > Magnoliopsida > Myrtales > Myrtaceae > Angophora > Angophora floribunda. The sequence continues at coordinate 20,819,222 of CM024710.1, forward strand.
TGTAACTAGGACTTCATCATCCTTGAGAAAATGTCCTAAATGATTGATTTGTGTGCTTATTTTGCTTGTGCTAGTGAGAGTCTTTGTACTAAATTGGCGTCATTTTCGTTGGACAGAATTTCTTTTTCACCAGATTCACTGAACAAATATGGCTATATCAGCGGACTTCTCTCTCTGAGTTAACAGCAAGCTTATGGCTTTCCCTGCGGCTACAGGTATATATGGAGTCAGTACACATTTTTTGTCAATAGGTTCTTTTCTTCATGTTTCGACTTCAAGAAATGTCAAATTTGTCAAAGTATGAAGCATCAGTAATTCTCAACTCTCTACGGTACTTTAACAATAAATAAGGGATGCTTCCATCTGTCAGCATTTATAGACTAATGTTTCTCTATCAGTTGTTGGCAGCATTTATAATCTCATTCGTTGCAGTCATGTCTGTTGTTGGATCTCGTGGCCTCTTGCCTATCAACTTTGGTACTCCTGGGCTGGTACATGTTTTGTTCCTTTTGTCTAATTTGCATTTTCCCTCTTGTGACCTTAGCGACGATGTTTCTCTTTTCTCCTCCGACTTGAGACTAGTGATACAGTTGAAGCTCTAAAGAGTATGTAGTAATAATAGCAAGCGATGTTCTTCCACAGGTGGGGTTGGCCCTCTCCTATGCAGCCCCATTGGTGTCTCTGCTTGGTAGTTTCTTGACAAGCTTCACTGAAACAGAAAAAGAGATGGTTTCGGTTGAGAGAACTCTTCAAGTATGAATCTGATGCATGATATATTTTTGTTTATTTCTTTCCATACCATGCTTACTTTCTATTAATTCTTGTAGTATATGGACGTCCCTCAAGAACAACTTGGTGGACACCCACCACCAAATTTAGATTGGCCTTCTCAAGGATTGATAGAATTTCAGCATGTCACTATGAGATACATGCCTTCCTTGCCAGCTGCATTGAATGATTTGACATTTACCATTCCTGGAGGGATGCAGGTCAGACTCGTACTTTTTATGTTATCTTGTTATGCCTGAAGATTACTATAATCTGGTCAATGTATGTGATGGACAACAGTGTCTTGTAAGATGTGCCTGATCTGCTGCACGTTCATTCAGGTTGGAATTGTTGGAAGAACCGGTGCTGGAAAATCCAGCGTCTTGAATGTGCTCTTCCGCCTCAATGGCCTCTGTGGTGGCCGTATTTTGGTGGATTGCATTGATATAGACCACATTACTGCTAGAGATCTTCGGTCCCGCTTTGCCATTGTTCCTCAGAGTCCATTCTTATTCGAAGGATCTTTGAGGTTTCACTTATAAATTTGTATTGATATGTTACCAATCCTGCTTGCTATTCCATTTGCTGAAATTAACTGCTCTATTCCTGCTTCTCAAAAATTCAATTACTCACATTGAGGCCCTTCACTTTGATATCTAATGCTGGCTCCTTTTTTGTTATATTTATAGGGATAATATGGATCCATACCGGGTCACTGATGACCAAAAAATATGGAATGCGCTGGAGAAATGCCATATGAAAGAGGAAGTGGAAGTAGCAGGTGGACTCGATATTCATGTGAAGGAATCTGGGGTAACATTTTCTATTGGGCAAAGGCAACTCCTTTGTCTTGCACGCGCACTTCTGAAGTCTTCCAAGGTTCTTAACACTTGACACTTTTTCTTTGTCCCCTTTTCTGTTTCTCTTTCGCTCAGTCCAAGTATGCTGAAACTCAAAGTTTTCAGGTGCTCTGTTTGGATGAGTGTACAGCAAGTGTAGATGCCCGAACAGCTTCAATACTACAGAACACGATATCTAATGAATGCCGAGGCATGACTGTGATCACCATTGCCCACCGTATTTCAACAGTGCTAGATATGGACAACATCCTTGTTCTCGATCATGGGACACTGGTATGGTTCTTGTTTCTCCCCATATCCTGATGGTAGACATTCTTAAGATCTACTTATCTTTGTAAATGATTTTAGAAGAAACTCGACTACTATTCTTCAATAATTTGGTATGCATAAAAGTAATTAAAAGTATTTATATCAGAACGGCATTAGTATTTATTCTTCAATAATTTGTGTACCTCATTGTCCATTTTAGGTTGAACAAGGAAACCCTCACGTTCTTCTGGAAGACACATCCTCGAGATTCTCAAGTTTTGCAAAAGCTTCTACTATGTGAAATCTGATTTCTACTTTACAACTTCAGCTGCTTGACACCCTCATGCACACTGGGGTACAACTTCCAAGTTTACTGCATGAAAGATCAACCTCAAGTATTCTTGTTCTTATTCCATAACTTTGAGCAAGACTTTTGAAGACTTCTTGGTGCTCCGACTATATTGGGCAAGTTCGGGGTTCCCTTATTCATTCATTGTCATCAACAAAACCTGGTAGTGGGTTTTTTTTCCCATTTCAGCAACTCTGGCTCTATGGACCTGCTTAGCAAAGGTCTACTTGTCATTCTAGAAAGGAGTAGTCAGTCGTTCTGCTATCAATTTCAGGCAAACCTTCCCCAGGCTAAAGCCCTTACTGTATATTCAAGGCACAACTACCTGTAAATGACAAACCCAATGTGGACATGTTAACAAATTTCTTTACATATGATCAATATTCTGAAACAGGTTACTAACTTTTTGAAGTTACTAGAACCAATTTAACGTAATTCAGCTAGATTAGTTATTTCTTGGGTCTCTGATTGTGTTCTGTGATCAGCATGACACACATGTTGCAATGATGGATCCCTCACGGGCTTTCTGCTATCGAACCTTCTGATTCAGTCCAAGACATGCTATGGACCAGAGATTGGTACAGAATCTAAGTGAAGGATCGTTTTGGTGCCTCAGCTGCAATATTAGGAAAGCATCTGATATATCGAAAAAAAATCACATATATTATTAAAGTGAAGAGTCGATGCATGCATAGAGGCATAGAGTTTTGAGTATTTAGTGTTGTTCTTTTTGGACCACAAGGGGAATATGGTCATCAAGTTTTCAGATCTTGGAATGGTTGGAACGCATCAAGACTGGAGATTTTTCCCGTGGATTGGAATAAAAGCTTTTAACTGATGGCTAGGGTGGTTTTGATAAAGGCCAGAGGCCTTCCTCATTCTTTTGGCTTGGTTTTTTATTATATTTGATGGCCATATCATTGGTGGCTCAGGCTTTTTTCAGTAAATTCAGGAAGGCTGTCCTTAGAGTGCTTTGGTCTTGCGTTCAAGAGCATCAAGAAAAGTAGCGAAATTTCACCTCCGGCATAAACGGAAGAAAGTCGAATGATGCCACATTAACAGGATTGGCTTACCCAAAGACGCAAAATACATCAGTCCAACAACTAATGCGATGAGAGGAACCTGTTGGCACCTAAACGAGATTCACCCATGTAAACATACCCGAGTTCTCCGCATCACCTCGTGAACTATACCTATGTACAAGATGCTTTTATAGCTATCGATGTAACAGAAGAAGGAACTGAACTTTTGAAAGCACAATTCAGTGCTGCAACTTCAGAGTGACATTCCATAACTATGGTGTGCAGTGGTCACTCTCTGGCACAGAACATGCCCTCCAGCCCTCGGAAAAAAAACAGATCCAGTCAGTCAAGAAAAGATAATGTCCATCCGCGTAAGACGACAGAACATATTCAGTCAACAGCACAGGAGGTTCCCACTGGGGGTACTTGGCTAGGAAATCGGTTATAAGACTTGCCCGAATGGTAGCTTACCAAGTAGTGGGCATTTCACCCACTCCTTCTTACCCTATGCACAAGAGGTTAGTATACCTTCCCTACTCAGTGGTAGTCAATTTTTTTTTCCCAATTGAAAGAGAATATGAGAGTGATATTGTAGAGTCTCTCACCCCAGGATAAATTTTTCGCCTATTTCTTCTCTCTTTAGCCTTTTAAGAATCTGCTCAAATTCACAAGAAAAAATAATATTCATTAGCATAAGACAACAGAACATATTCAGTCAACAGCACAGGAGGTTCCCACCTATGCCCAAAAAAAAAATGCAGGTTAACAGGCCAATGATATCACCGGAGGCTGCATGTGCAACCTCCCCAAAAAAACGGTGGTGGCTCCGGCCTGATTTAACTTTGGTTGCAGCAAAATCTTTATTCATGCCTGCCTGCCTGCCTCCATAATGCCCTTGTGGTCCTGAGCATCCATCCATGAGAGAGACAAGAGAGCTTTCAGGCATTTCGACACTTGTTAACTTGCAAAGCACATAAAGTTGCCACCTGGCTCTATTCTTGAGAGGCCTCTCGTTCGTTGGAAAACCCCCCCAATTCCTTTCTTTGAACCCCACTTTGCTGCTTCCTTTAGTTTAATTGGCTTGTTTCGGCTCTTTGGCCGAAAGGGTATGCCCTTTTCTCTCCCTCCTTGAGCGATTTTATAATATATTAGTGTGGGATGGGAATTTGGACCCATGCCATATCGTTCTTTTCTAATGCTCTAAATGCTGGTGCAGTGGTGTTTTCTAAAGGGCTCCATCTTTTCGGTAGAATTCAATAGCCTTTGGCGGATCGTGACTTAGGCTACATGTGAACTCGCGCAGCTTTATTCAGTGGAGTCACTGTTCGAGCATTATTGTATTGGATGGTTTACAATCCCAAGCCCCGCTCTTACACGTGCTCTTTGCGAATTCAAATCTCCTCTTTTCGAAAAATTGGATGATTTGAAAACAAATCTTCCTAAAAACAAATCGACCATGGCTAGATGAAAAATGTCTATTATCCATTCATTTAATTGTAAGTAGTACAAGGAATCATCTTGAAAGATATTTATTTATTTATAAGATTTGAGCTAGCCTGATAAGAGTAAGTTTTTTGCGACACTAGTGCTCGACTTTCCATAAATAGCATGGCCATAAAACCATGAGAGGGCTTCTTGCATGGCTTGGTGATTTGGTGAATGCCCTCTGATTTGAGTAGGCATCCTCACTTTTGTTATTTTATATGTTCCTAAAAATGAATCAACAACGACTTATGTATAAACATGTTCATGTATAATGAAAAATGTCTCTTATTCATTCTTTTTTTTTTTTTTTATTGTAAGCAGTACAGATGATCATCCTTAAAGATATTTGTTTAATTGTGGGATTCAAGCTAACTCAATAAGAATGAGATTTTCGCAACACTAATGTACTCGACTTTCTATAAAATAGCATGGCTATAAAAACCAAGAGAGGGCTTCTTGCATCGCTTGGTGCATGCCGTTTGATTTGAGTACAGCCATCCTCACTTTTGTCATTACATGTTCCTAAAAACGAATAGACAACAACTTATGCCTAAACATCTTCGTGGATAATGAAGAATGTCTCTTATTCATTCTTTTTTTATATATATATTAAACAGTACATACGATCATTTTAAAAGACATTTATTTATTCATGGGGTTCAAATTAACCGATAAGAATGAGATTTTCGCAACACCGATACACTCGACTTTCCATAAATAGCATGGCTATAAAACCATGAAAGGGCTCCTTGCATGGCTTGGTGCATGCCCTTTGATTTGAGGCCATCCTCACTTTTCATTATCATATGTTCCTTCCCCACATGGGACATTCTTTTTGGGCATTTCAAACTCCAAAGCCATTGAAATCTCTCCACGGACCTCAAAAAAAGCGGATTGATTGGTTCTGGGACTGCACATCTCTGGACAAAAACTTTAACAAGTTCGAGAATATCATGGAAGGGGTCCTTTCCTTAAAATAATCAAACATGCTAGTACGGGGCAGAGACTTTTAAAACAACTTCTAATGAGAATTATCTCCCTAATTTAAAACAAACTATTTTTCCCGCCGTCTGTTCGGCTTTATCTAAAGCGAAAATAATAAAAAGGACAGGGGCATCGACGCCGGTGTTTCGGAAAAGCTCTCTTCACGAGTCGTTTTGGCGAACATTATGCCCACTTTCCAATATGAAATGTGTATGGATTTCCGTAAGGTATACTGCCATATCGAACGCGAACGGATGGATGCGCATAATCCGATGGAACATACGTTTTAAGCTATCGATGGTGGTGCTAGCGCGAGGGCCGGATTTGCAATTTTTCCTGATTCAGGATGCACATGTCAGGGTTTTAAAGAGGGCGCAACTGTAGCTTTTGCGCTTGATGGGAACTTGCCTATATGAACGTGTCACTTGTCGAGCCAACAGGCCATGAGGTCCCCTCAATTTTTCCGAGGAAGAATGATGTTATCCAGTGATGGTGCCCTGAAATTGAGGTGATAGGACTTGGGAACATCCCCCTCGTCGAGATTAGTGATTGATCGTGGAGGAACGTGGAAACAACAGGGGGAGGGAAAGCGAATAGCGCTAATAAAGTTAGGTACGGATGTTGATTCAATTTTACGATATTATATAGAATCACTATCAACTATCTTAAAAGTTTACAAAAAATATGAAAACATTAAGAGAGGGGAAGGTGAAGAGCGCTCGTGAAATTAGAGATGGATATCAATTCAATCTTGTGAGATTATGTAGGGCGACTGTCAATTGTTCTTACAATCCCTCTCATGCTTAGTCTAATCTGAAAATTTAATTGATGAGACAAATGGGACCTGGAAAGATTCGTGATGCCAAGTAAAAATGTCAATTCAATCTTGTGAGATTGTGGAATTCAATCATTTTAAAAACTTAAGTTGTTAGATGAAAATATGGTTTAATATTTAATTATTCTAACAAATCTTAGATCTTTCAATTTTGCGAATATAATTTTAAACATTTTGTATGAAATTGCAACACAGTCCTTCTATCCAATCTTTGTCAAAAATACTAATGTGTGGTGATCCAAGATTTCTAACCAAAATCGGCCAAAAGGACCACGTCAGAATTCCACACAAAGGTTCGAGACTAAATTGGCAAAATCAAAAGATTAAGACTAACTTGGCGTCATACAATAAGTTTAGGACCAATGGACAATATCTTGCTTTGTTTATATAAATATTCTTTCTCATCGATTCTCTTTACCATATAAACTTGAGTTATCCAACCACATTTCAATGAAAATTATAGCACCGTTTATGGGTACAAAACTTGAGAAGTGCTAGAACATGCATGGATTTCCAATGGCTTTGGTTCATGGAGGACCTTTGCTTTCCAAGTGGCAAAGCGAATCCTTCTTTCTCGCTCATATGAAAAGACCAGCCGTACTAAACTTATGACATTTCTAAGAAAAACATAAGATTCATAGAAAATTTTGTACGATATTACATGTAAAACTGCGATTGGCTTCTTCCACCACGTTAGCGGGCGGATTACTATTATACAAGAAAGTTTTCTCGTGGAAAGAGAATTCAGGAAGAAGAGAGAGAGAGAGAGAGAGAGAGAAGAAAACAGAGAGAGAAAGTCAAACGTCTCGAGGGTCAACAAAGAGTACTGGGGATCGACTCTTGGACATGTTGTGAAGCCAATCCAAGTCCCCACGTTTCTGGACGAGCTCCTCCCGTAGATGCTTGATGCACCATACGTCTTCCGACCACGAAAATCTCTTCCACTGAGGGATCACCGCCTTCACCGGGTCTTCCGGCCCCACCTCGGCGACCAAGGCCCTGCAACCGGCGTCATCCCTCGCCATGTTGTGCGCGAAGTCGCAGAGCGATTTCATCAGGCTCGGCCCGTGCTCCCCCGTCATGTACAGGCCGTACAGGAAGTAGAACCCGAACCGCTTGAACACGTCCGGGAACGACGGTATCCTCAGCCACGGCATGCACGAATCCAGCATTCGGCTCCCGGCACAGCACGCGAGCGTGAACCCTGAAGCGCCCTTCACCTGGAGGTTGTACACGCCCTTGGTGTTCCACACGCTCACAACGGCGAAGCTCGACGGCGGCAGCGTCCCGGACTCTGGGTTCCACGCGCGGGCTGACTCCTCGGGGACCGCCACAAAGGTGCCCAAGTTGAGTGGGTGCGCAACGATCTCATCTATGTCCTCTGGGAAGAAGTCGGAGCCGGCGAGGATGCGCCGGTACATCGGCCCGGCGAGCCCCGGGGTGAGCCGGACGACCGTGGCACCCGGGCCCTGTGGCTTCCGGTGAGCGTGGACGGGCCGCACCAGCAGGGTCGGGGTGCGGAACTTGATGAAGTCACACTTGGTGGTGAAGAGCTTGAGGGAGGGCGAGTTGGTGGCGTCCGTGGCCATGTAGGCGTAATCCGCACCGTGCCGCTTGCACCATCTCTCTATTTCTTGGACCAGTCTGGTGGCAATGCCGTGCCTCCTGCAAAAGAGGGAACACCAAAGCGATGAACATCGTTATTTTATGGTGCATGATAGTTCGAGCTCCACGTATGTTAGGTATGATACGCGAGGAACGCTAGGTTCCTCTCTTTACAGCTGAAATCTAGTCTTTTGGTGGGAATAAGGAACAGTGTCTGTTATTCGAATGTTGACATCGACCGGCTTTGCAATCGCTATAAAAGAAGCAAAGAATCAAGAGTTTTTTTCTTTATAAAGATGTCAAAATAAATCGAACGATCATCAAATTGTACTGGACTGCGGAAGCCTTGAGAGTGCATCGAGAGAAACCCTCGGCATCCCACGTTTGGGGTCGTGATCGGCTCAGCTCGGCTCGTGATTCCGGCGACAAAGAAGCTAACGTCTCAACATGAGACGCATGCTTAGCGCCACAACGACGCAACGCACAGGCATGCCCCCAGAGCATTAGCAGAAGAAGAAGAAGAAGGAGAAGAAGGAGAAGGAGAAAACCTGTGAGAAGGAGAAACCCTGAGCCCCAGAACGTTAGCAGCAGTCGCATATTCTTTGTTCCCTCTGATTTTCACTCTTTTGATGCACCCTCTGATCACCCCAACTATTTCTCCACCTTCTCCCCACTCCGCAACCTGCACAGATTCACGAAGATAAACCCATATGAATATAACAACCCTGTCTTATGCGATATCGTCTATGTAACAGCTTGAAAGATGGTGCACAAGAGCGAGGGTGGGAGTAAGGAGATACCAGCATGACGTGCGACGGGAAGCTCCGGACGCGGCAGAGCGGGTCGCCCAGGAGGTCGGTAACCAGGAACGCCTTCTTCTTGCTCTTGTCCTTCTTCTTCCTCTGCTTCTTCTTGTTATCTGGTCCCGACCTCTGCCCCGTGACTTCGCACCGCATCTCCATCCGCTCCACGCCCGCCTTGTCCTTCTCTTCCTCGTACTCCCTCACCACCACCGCCGCCGCCGCCGCCAGCGGCGTCTCCCCGGCGGTCGGGCCCGACCAGCCCTTTGGGCAGTCCTCGGCCGCTATCTTCTGGCACATCTCTCCCTCACCCTAGCTACAAGCCTGACGGTAATGATATCGACGACGACGACGATGATGATTATGATGATGGCGGTGATGATATGCAAAAAGCTCTGGCTATCTATGCATGGGAAAGGTGCATGTTCTCTGATTCTCAGGATCGACCCCTCACCTTCTATTTATACCCCATTACTACCAAGTGGGCCCTGACGATGACGTCTCAGGCCTACGTAAGTATTCCCCCCCCCCTCGAGCCACGTGTCGCTAGGGGAGTGGGACCACCTATGGGGAAAAGAGAAAAAAGGGCTGAGCTCTCGAGAAAAAGACTAATAAATGGATTTTCGAGAGATTACATCATATGATTTGATCGTTGCCGCCTTCTAAATAAATCCGATGGTGGGGTGGGGGGGGCTCCACCAAAATTGAATGGTGCAATGTATTTGTTGCGCGCATGCGGTTCATCAATTCAATAAATACATTGAAATAGTTTAGTCGATATTCATAGTATGCTCATCACATTATTCTATATACCAATTTGGGTTGAACAATTCATGTGAAAGCTTGTTATGTTCTTGCAAAAAAAATTCATATTATGCTCATCGCATTATTTTATGACCAATTGGGTTGAAAAATTTGCACGAAAGCTTAGTTGTATCATTGCGAAATTAACAAAAAATATATTGATATCGTCATTCCAAATGATTAAGAAACAAGGGTATTTATAGTAAATTATTTATTGGGATGTCAAGCGGTAGTGATCCTGTGGTGACTGATCGATTGATTGATAGTGAATGAGAGAAAAGCTAAAGCGGTTAGTCTTGAATATCGATAGAGTTGAGCTATAGTGATCTTGAGAATTGATTTGCTAAAGTGCAAAATAGAATTGAAGCTCACATAAAAAAAATTGTACTTAAGAATTAGAGAGTTGCCTGCAAAATTGAATTCGCATATATATACAAAAATAGTGTATGCTTAAACATAAACAATATATAAACAAGAATTAGAGATTTGTTGAAGTACAAAATATTGATATTTATATAACTTATGTGTACATAAAGAATTGAAGATTTGCTAAGGTGACCATCAAAAGTATATTGTTGAGTAGAGCTCTCATATACGCAAATCATGTGGCTCAATCTCACACGAGCTCTAAAGTTTAAAGGACACAATATCCCCATTAGCTTTAAAGTTCTCTTGATGAGAATACACGAGTTACCTCAGAAATACCGATAGCATGTGATCACACAAGCTAAGGTGGCATGACAAGGATACTTCATCGCATGAGCAAACACTGTAATTTTATTAGCATACAAGCACAAGCTCGATTTGATTAAGTGATAGCCAAATTTTGCTTATTTGGATTTTGGTACTAATGATGAGTTCCGACAAACTTGATGTCATCTTTGAAATACTTGGAAATTGTCAATGTCAAACCCTCCTGCCTAGCAAATGACAACTAGTCAATCTTAATATTAGGTCATAACCTCGTCTTGAACTTTTCCACGCCGATCATAGATCTATTATAACAATTGAAGTTTGGCTCGAATGATGCATCCACGACATATAATAAGAATCGTAGTATTGATAAAGAAAAAAAATGATATCAGATAGATTGATTTTATAATCGACATGATGACTAGGCTAAACTCCACCTTCTATCTACCAGTATCTACTCATGAACCCATGATTGGCTTGACATACTTAAAAGCCTTCCTTCTTCTCATGTGTACTTTAATTTCACCAAATAAAACCTTGCAAAAGTCTAATGTGTGTTGACCTAGCTGTCCATCAAGTACATCAGGGCAAGTGGCAACGACGGGAGGCATGCAAAGTTTGAGCGTCTAGCATACTGAAGGGGAGGATCCAATGAAATGTTTGGCTTTGGAGATTTGCCAACCCAAGTGGGAGGATTTTGCAAGTGCAATTTCTACAAGCTTCACGCCTCATTATTCTAGGAATAATGATCATGGGAATGGGTGCAATTTAAATAGTTCTTCCGATTTTGATTGGAGGGGTTTTCTGGGCTCGAGCGTTGTGCACGTAGCCGCCTAATGCATGTGGCACGCGTCTAGCTTTCCCTTCAGTAATGATTGGCCAGAATTCTATGGCCACAATTATTGCCTCATTAGATAAATTAACTCTTTCCGCAGCTGCCGTAATCATAAGGAGAGATATGACAAAATTCGATAGAAATGATGGTTTACACATTCAGGCTAAATATATATAGAGAGGAGAGAGAGACTGGTTTTTTTTATTTCACTTTATTTCGTACCAATAAGAGTTCTCACTTCAATTAATCATAAAATACCTGGAATTTATTAATATGCACGTTGAAATCCAGAATGATAGTTCATTTTTCTAATTTATGAAAAAGGATTTAAGTATTGCTTTCGAAGTTGTTAGACAAAAATGCACCAATCTAGTTTTAAAAAGATTTAAACTTAGTACATCATGTTTTAATATAATGTGAGATTTTATAGGATGAAAGTCAGCTATTCTAAAAACTTAAACTATTAAATAAAGAAGTGATTTAATATTTAAATATTCTATCATATATTCTTTTCAAGGTTTATCATTGAAATATAAGAACAATAATAGTTCATTTTTTTAAAGAAAATTTTAAAACAGGATTCTAAGTTTTGTGAAAAAAGTCAATGGCTAACTTTTTGGCTTTAATAAAAAAAGGCCCACAGAAAGGGTGGAAAACCACGAATACATGCCGGATTGATATTTTGCATGTTGATAAAAGGACCTTCTTCCCTAGGTTTAGACTCCAAGATCCATCTCATGAAAATAGATACATGCAAGTGACAATTTCTTTTTCTTTTTTGCCTTTGCCTTATGTTACCAACTTCTCCAAAGTGATATCGAGATAAGTCGACAAGATTACATTTCTAAGTGACAATTTTTTTGCCTTTGCTTTCTATGACCAACATCTCCAAGTGACATTGAGATAAGCCCATCAGTTTACATTTCTAAGTGACAATTTTTTATTTTTTTGGCCTTTGCCTTCTGTTGTCAACATCTCCAAAGTGACATCGAGATAAGCTACCCCGGTTTGGGGGGGACACTTCTAAATGTGAACCAACATGTTCCCATTATTATGTATACATAAACTTTGGTGCACCTCCCTCTCTTTGTCTGACTTTCTTCTCCCCTTTTACCGGGTTCTAAATGTGAACCAACATAAACCCATTATTATGTATACATAAACTTTGGTGCACCTCCCTCTCTTTGTCTGCTGACTTTCTTCTCCCCTTTTACTGGTTTCTAAATGTGAACCAACATTATGTATACATAAACTTTGGTGCACCTCCCTCTCTGTCTGCTGACTTTGTTCTCCCCTTTTACCGGCCATTTTGTATCTTAAAAGTTTACGATCCTATTGCCAGAAAACGCCAGATTGAAAAGGACAGAAAAAGGGCAATACACTCCTCTCTGATGGGTAGGTTATTTGGGGTGTGGACATCGATGGCGTACAAACCTTACCGGAAGACTTTATTAGGACCGCGTTCATATTTGTGACCAGTGAATTAAATGTATTTAAACCTTTTTTGGGTAATCGATTTGGCGCGTCTCGGTTTCCAATGTTCTGCACCGCAGTACATATGGAGTGAAAAGAATCAATGGCCGCATGCGACGGGGAGATTCCTCGGATGTAGTTGACAGGTCTATTCCTAGACTTCTCAGTGACCATCCGCAGACATCCATTGGACTTTGGCCAAGGGGAAAGATGTGAACTCGATGGGACAATGCGTGCGCCCAAGTAATATGTGGATAGACATGACCTGTACGATCAATAGTTTTTATTTTACCAACACGTGGGATGCATAAATAAGCAGCTGAGGGCATTTGAAACCGCAAACCATCGGATGCTCCATAGTATTTCGGTTCGTAAGTTACATCAAGCATTTCTTCTTCTTATTTTTTTTTTTTTAGCGTGGACTTAGAAATTTCTTGAATCATCATGCATTACATGGTACAAGAACTGACTAGAAAATCGATGAGTGAAAAATTTTTTGTTTGATTTCATAATAAAATTAATATCACATAAAAAAAACTTAAATTGTATTTATTGTGACAAAATTACCACACTTTTTTTCCTGTCACTAAAAATCATAAACTTGCCTATTGTAACACAAATATCCAAAAAAATTTATGTCGTAAAAGACCCTGAACATATACTCGCATGATAAATTTACTTTTTATAGAGCTCAATTAGTTTGGGTTAAAATTAGAGGTATTTGTATCGTAATTGGTAAGTTTAGAATTATTGGTAACACAAAAAGAGTTTAGGATATTTGTATTACAAAATGCATAGTTTGAAATTTTTAATGGTATTTACTTGATATTAATATCTCACTTACTTAACTAGTTATTTAGAGTTGGCCGCATGACTAATTGATTTTTGGGATAGTTGTTCAAAAATTTTAAACTCATTACACGGTGACAAATTCAATCATAAACATTTTAATTGTGATAATTTAGTCCAAACTTTTTGATAATTTGTCAATTTTTTTCCTAATCCTTTTAATTGTATAAATTTAGCTCTAAACATTTTGATAATTTTCTAAGTTAGTCATGAACTTTTTAATGATTTGTCAATTCAGTTATTTCAGTCAATTTTGCCAAAAATCACTGATGTGGCTATTTAATTAGCATTGGTGATCTTACATGGTGGTGACATTTTTTTTGTCAAATCACAATTGATTTGACGTGAACCTTTTTTTTTATAATTCTTAATTTTTTGAAATTTTATAAAATTTGTGAATTTGTGAATTTTTCATTTTTATATTTTCTTTATTTTCTTTCCTTCTTGATCAAGTTGGTCACCAGCCCCTTGGTGATGGCCAACAACCTACTAGAGGCGAGGGCTAGCAAGGGAAACCTTGTCATCAATGGGCGAGGTCTCCCTCGCCCTACCACTAGTGAGCTCAACTCTTGCTAGCCAAAGGAAGAATGTTAGGTGAATTGCAAGTGCACAATATCAACAAGTAATAAAGTGATGAGTGAGTATCGTTCCCACGAAGATTGTTTTAATTTTATTTTATCCAATTACTTACCGAAGGTGATCAATCCAAAAATTTAGCTAACCAAATCAAAAAGACGTATAAAAAGTGAAATAAACTAATTAAAATACTAAAATATATAAAAGGTCAAAACTTAAAGAATTAAAAGCTAGTTAAAATTAATCTAAAGCAAATTCAAGATCACAAAACGTTAGAGCATCCAACTTCACCTAACCATTCATAATTAATTTTATTAACTTTTCATGCAACAAATTAATTTCCAATTGTGTTGGCGAAATTTCCCTAAGATGAATTAAAAGCCGACCTCGGTCTAATAATCCCTAATTAGGTATGTTAACCCACACTAACCTTTGGTGAATTTAAACTACCTAAAAGCATTAAGTTCTTGTGGAAATTCCCGGATTTAATCTAAGTAGTCCCAACCTAGATCTACTACCGCAGCCACATAAATAACCTAGTGTACCTTGACCTAAATTTAATTTATGGTTCAATATCACTATTGCACATGCACACAATCTCCACCCGGTATCATGCATACATCAAAAATCATTCAAAAGTTGGCCAGACTTCTAAAAGCATTAAGATTATGATAAAGAACGACACAATCAAAACAATTCTATTGCATGAAAGTCTTTGAAAATTAATCAATCATGATTAAGATCCATTGTAGCTCTAACAAAAGAAATTTAAAACATAGTAAAAATTAAACTGACAAGAATTAAAGAAAACATAATAAAAACAAATTCACCGAATTGAGAAACAATGAGCTTTAGGTTTGTCTCCTCCTTCTCTCCTTGACAGCACCAACTCTACTAAAATTGAAGAACAAAATCTAACTAAGAAAACTCAAATTTTTCTGCAAAGATGGTGGCTCCCAGGACTCTCTTCTTCTCGCGGCACAAGAGCAGTTTATATAGCCTCCAAAAATCTGCCCTAGGTCGACTCCTACTAGGATTTGGAAAAGATTCATCCTTGATTTTCTTTGAACTTTATCTTCAATCATGGTCAAATTCTCCAAATATCTGATTTGAGCTGCCTTTTTCTTTAAGATGAAATATTCTGAAAGATATTGCAATATTTTAAAAGATCTGAAAATATTTCATACAAAATAAAATTACGTGAGTCGCAATTAAATTCACCCAAAAATTTCTCAAAATTTAGCAAATATCAAGTATAAATAAGCAAGAATACTCTATTAAAAATAGAGTTATCAATTACCCCAACTTAGAAATTTGCTAGTCCTCAAGCAAACAATAAACAAACCTCATCTCCAATTATCAATATCCATTTATAATTACGTGAAATCACAACTCAAAGGAAAAAATAAATCCCATCAACCCAAAATCAATACATAAGCTATGTTTAACCTTAACCATGCAATCCGTGTGTATGTGTGCCCCTTGACTTTCCAAATTATGTATGCTCAAATAAATCAAGTTGATATGCAACACTCTAAACTCAAGATCCACTAACCAAGTCTCATAGATTTGTTTTTCAATTCTCTCTCCACTATTGAAAACTAATACTCATTCAAAAATCAATAGGTCTTTAAGGCTTATAATGTGGCTTGGCTAAAGGGAGGGTATAAAGGATTTTTAAGTTCAATAAACCCCATAAACATATCAATTCTCAAAGCATTTGAATTAAATAGGATTCAAGACACATCATCCATATGCTTACACTATTATAGCCATGCAATTCACAAACACTCAACACTTTAAAGCTTCTATTATTTCTCTTTCCACACTATACGGCGAAGTTTCTTCCTAAGTCCCTTACATAGTGCAATGCTAACCCATTGAGTATCCAAAAGGCTCACTCAAGTTGAAAGTTAGCGGTAGGGATCCGTATGAGCCGTACTAGAGTAAACAACTTTCACTTCATAACTTGCACTTTTTTTTCTTTTCTTTTTTCTTGCTTTTTCTTTCTTTTTTTTTTTCTTTTTTTTCTTTTTTTTCATGACTATTTCAAGCTTCAGCAACTTCAGACATATCAAGAATCCATAACTATTAAAGTAGCTTTAAGGATAAACATGATTATGGGGTATAAGGTAAAGTAATACATTTGAATCAGCATTATAAGGTCATCAAAGAAAAATAGGCCAATTAAGCTCAAAAGGGTACTAGGGATCAAGTAATAAGGTGGGCTTGAAAGGCTCAAACGATCCAAAGAATGCCTATATCACCTTCTTGATTGAGTATATCATATTAATTTCAAGAGAATATCAAACAAATTCTAAGACTTAGGTGAGTTCTAAAGAATCACATACTTCCCATTGATCTTTTCTAAGCACACATAACTCAAAAGGCAGGGATAAGTGCTCAAAATATGGATTGCATAATTAAGATTAAGACTAACTCATATATCAATAATCAATTGAACAAGATTTATATTCCCCTAAAAATCGCAACAACTCATAACCATGAAAAGGATATCAATATTGTAGATTACGGTTCAAAATCATTATCTCATATACAGTTTGCTTCAAAATATTTCAAAAATTTTAAATAAGCGCAAATATTTTCAAGAATAGCAAAAGTTTTAACACACAAAAAATTCAAAATTTTCGATCCCCTACCCCCAACTTAAAATGAAGCATTGTCCTCAATGCTTAAAAAATGAAAAATTAAATACAGTGCAATGAGACAAACAAATTAGAGTAAAGTTCGAAATACTCCCCGGAGATGTAAAGATGACAATTGTTCATGTTGAATCACGCCCAAGAAGGTGATGAATGGTTCGAGATGTGTTGTTGAAGGTTGCTCAAAAAATTCTTAGCTTCATGATCGCATGGCCAAACGCTCCTAATCCCTCTCCCGCCTTCCGTGCACACTACTATCTCTGCAAAATAAAAATTCATCATCACAAAAATTCTTCTTTTTTTTTTTTCAATTTTTTTTTAAAACAAAATGCAAACCAAGAAAAATAAAAAATAAAAACTTAAAAACTTGGGTTGCCTCCCAAGAAGCGCTTGCTTTATAGTTCGCAGCCGAACTCTTCCCATGCTTCTAAGTAGGTGGAACCAAGGTGATGGCAGATGTTTGAGCATCGAAACCTCCTCCATAGTAGTGCTTGAGCCTATGACCGTTTACTTTGAAAGTCCCCTCATTATCATTGATAATCTCAACAACTCCAAAAGGAAATACTTTGGTGATGGTGTAAGGACCGGTCCATCTAGACTTCAACTTTCCCGAAACAAACGAAGACGAGAGTTATATAACAAAACTTTTTCACCCACATGAAACTCCTTTCTTAAGATGTGTCGATCGTGCCATCTCTTCGTTTTCTCTTTGTAAATTCTTGCACTTTCGTATGCATCATTGCGTATCTCTTCCAATTCATCTAACTCAAGCAATCTTTTCTCACCTATTGCCTCGCATATCAAAGTTTAGTTTTTGCAAAGCCCAATATGCTTTATGCTCCAACTCAACAGGTAAATGGCATGCTTTACCATACAAAAGTCGAAAAGGTGACATACCAATAGGAGTTTTGAAAGCAGTTCTATAAGCCCATAAAGCATCATCAAGTTTCCTTGCCCAATCCTTCCTATTAGTATTTACGCCTTTTCCAAAATTCTTTTTATCTCCCTATTAGATATCTCGCCTTTGACCACTAGTTTGGGGATGATAAGCAGTAGCTACCTTATGAGTGACTCCATATTTATGCAGAAGTGACTCAAATTGTTTATTCATGAAGTGTGTGCCTTGGTCACTTATAATAGCCTTAGGTGTGCCAAATCGAGTAAAGATGTATTTTTTCAAGAAATTACAAACAACCCTAGCATCATTAGAGTGCAAAGCCACGGCCTCTACCCATTTAGACACATACTCACAAGCAACTAATATGTAAGTGTTACCAAAAGAAGGTGGAAACGGACCCATGAAGTCAATGCCCCAAACATCAAATAATTCACACACCATGATATTGTTTAAGGGCATCTCATGCCTTCTAGATATATTTCCAGTCCTTTGACACCTATCACAATGGGAAACATAAGCATGTGCATCCTTAAAAAGAGTAGGCCAATAAAATCCACATTGTAAAATTTTAGCAGCATTTTTGGTGGCACCATAGTGACCACCCGCCTCTCCATCATGGCAATGAAAAAGAATGTTAGGAATTTCTTCCTTAGCAACACAACGTCTAATTATTCGATCAGCACATACCTTAAACAAGTATGGATCCTCCCAAAAGTAGTGTCTAACATCGGAGAGAAACTTTTTCTTTTGTTGATAATTAAAGTCGTGGGGAAAGATGTCACTTACCAAATAGTTCACAATATCTCGCATACCATGGAGTTTCGATTTTCAAGGAAAATAGTGATTCATCAGGAAAGTCATCCAAAATCGGTACCTCATCGCTAGGGGCATTCGGCAACCTAGATAGGTGATCGGCCACAAGATTCTCGGTCCCTTTCTTGTCCTTAATCTCCAAATCAAACTCTTGAAGCAACAAGATCCAACGAATTAACCTTGGTTTCGCATCCTTCTTTGCCAACAAATACTTTAAAGCTGCATGATCAGTATAAACAATCACTTTAGAGCCAATCAAATAAGAACGAAATTTATCAAAAGCAAAAACAATTGCTAAAAGCTCCTTCTCGGTAGTGGCATAATTCAATTGGGCTCCATTAAGGGTTCGACTAGCATAATATATGACTCGAAAAATTTTGTCCTTCCTTTGACCAAGCACAGCTCCAATGGCATAATCGCTAGCATCACACATCAACTCAAAAGGCAAACTCCAATCTGGTGGTGTCATTACAGAGCCGAAATCAGCTTCTCCTTTAAAATCTCAAATGCCCGCAAACACTTACGTTAAAATCAAACTTAACATCTTTTTCAAGCAATTTTGTAAGTGGTCTTGCAATCTTGGAAAAGTCCTTTATGAATCGTCTATAAAACCCCGCATGTCCTAAAAATCCTCGAAGTAATTTAACAAAGTAGGAGGTGGTAATTTGGAGATAACTTCAATTTTGGCTTGATCCACCTCAATACCTCTAGCAGATATTTTATGGCCCAATACTATTCCTTCCCGCACCATAAAATGACACTTCTCCCAATTTAGCACAAGGTTAGTCTCTTCGCATCTTTGTAACACCAAAGCTAAATTATGTAAGCATGAATCAAAAGATGTACCAAAAACAGAGAAATCATCCATGAAAATCTCAATGTATTTCTCTATCATGTCAGAAAAAATAGCCATCATGCATCGTTGAAAAGTAGCAGGTGCATTACAAAGACCAAAAGGCATCCTTCTATATGCAAATGTACCATAGGGACAAGTAAATGTAGTCTTTTCTTGATCATTAGGTGCAATAGGGATTTGGTTATACCCTGAATATCCATCCAAAAAACAATAATATTCATGCCCTGCAAGTTTTTCTAACAATTGATCAATGAAAGGTAAAGGAAAGTGATCTTTACGAGTGGCATCATTCAATTTTCTATAATCCATGCAAACTCGCCACCCTGTAACTGTCCTAGTTGGAATTAATTCGTTCTTTTCATTAGTTAGAACAGTCATACCTCCTTTTTTTGGCACTACTTGCACAGGACTTACCCAATCACTATCGAAATTGGATAGATAATACCTGCATCGAGTAACTTAATTACTTCAGCCTTCACAACTTCTTGCATTTTCGGATTGAGCCTCCTTTGTGGTTGGATGACTGGTTTGTATTGCTCCTTCATCAGAATTTTGTGCATGCAAATTGAAGGGCTTATTCCTTTTATATCTGCAATGGTCCATCCAATTGCACTCTTATGCTCTCTAAGCACTCTAAGTAACTTCTCCTCCATCACCCCTGTCAAAGAAGAAGAAATAATCACTGGATAAGAATCACCATCAAGAAAAGCATATTTTAAATAAGAAGGTAAAGGTTTAAGCTCAAGAGTAGGTGGTTCTTCAATGGAAGGCTTGGGCTTCTTTGCACTTGACTCCAATTCTTCAAATTTTTGTGATTTCCATCTCGGACATAATGGATTTGCTTCTAAAAACTCAACGGCCTCTCTAATTTCTTCATGCTCAATTTCTTTCTCTTTTAGCTGAACCAAACATGCCTCTATAGGATCTTGAGTTGTGGTCAACACGGTCTTTACTTCATTGTCTATGGTATCTATCTTCAAGCAATCACTTGGTCCCTCAGGGTTTTTCATGGCTTTGAGGACATTGAAAGTGACTTGATTTTCTCCCACTCTAAGGATCAATTTTCCTTGTTGTACATCAATGAGAGCTCTTCCCGTGGCTAGGAATGGTCGGCCCAAAATAATAGGAACTTCATAATCCTCCTCCATCTCTAGCACGACAAAATCCGCTGGGAAGATAAATTTATCAACTTTTATTAAAACATCCTCCACCACGCCTCTTGGATATTTGATAGATCTATCTCGCCAATTGTAAAGACACGGTGGTTGCTTTTACTTCTCCTACACCTAGTTTCACAAACACCGAATAAGGCATTAGATTTATACTAGCACCAAGATCACATAAAGCTTTATTAAAATAAGCATCACCAATATTGCATGGAATAGTAAAACTCCCTGGATCTTTTAATTTTGGTGGTAGCTTATTTTGAAGGATGGCCGAACATTCCTCATTCAACTTCACAGTCTCATACTCCTCTAATTTCCTTTTGTTAGCTAGGATCTCCTTCAAAAACTTGGCATAGCTTGGCATTTGAGCTAGAGCATCTACAAAAGGAATATTAATGTGCAACTGTTTAAGATAATCAAAAAATTTTGAAAATTGCTTATCTTGCTTGTGTTTGGCTAGCCTTTCCGGAAAAGGAATATGTGGAACATATGGCATTGAGATGGCTTGCTCTTTTGTGGCTCATCCTTTTGTTTGATCTCGGTGGAAGATTTGGCTCTGTTCTCTTCTTCTACATCCTCATCTTGATCTTGCCTTCCAACTTTTTTTCCACTTCTCAATGTAATTACCTTTGCGTTCTCCATGGGATTCCTCTCGGTATCACTTGGCAAGGCACCACTTTGTCTCTCATTAATTCTTCGAGCTAGTTGCCCCACTTGCTTCTCTATGTTTCGAATTGATGCTTCTTGATTGTGGAGTCTTACATCGGTACTTCTCATAAAATCTTGAGTGGTTTGAGCTTGTTTTTCCACAGTTTGGGTTAGCTTTGCAACCAAAGCCTCCAAGTTGGAATTATGCTTCTCCATGGATGGTGGTGGTGCTCTCGGTCCTTGTTGATTTTGACCTCCCCAAGATAGATTAGGGTGATTCCTCCATCCTGGGTTGTAAGTGTTGGAGTAAGGATTGTTTTGAGGGCCCCTGTTAAAATTTGAAACAAAGTTAGCATGTTCGGAAGAAATAGCATAAGGGTTACCTACTTGACAATCGGTGCTAATATGATTTCCACCACAAAATTCACAAGATACTCCTTGAGTTTTTAAAGAAGCAATCATATTGCTTAATGCATCAAGTTTTGCATTCAAAGTTCTATTGGTGTCAACTTCATGAACTCCACTTGGCTTTCGGGCTTGGTATCTCTCGGTTGGCCATTGGTAACTATTGCTTGCCATCTCCTCAAGTAGATGAAAAGCTTCTTCGGGTGACTTGTTTTGCAAAGTGCCTCCACTGCCGCATCTAGACTAGCTCGAACGGTAGGATGCGCCCCATTATAGAATGTATGTACTTGCATCCAAATTGGCAGTCCATGATGCGGGCATCTCCTTAGCGAGTCCTTAAACCTCTCCCATGCTTCATAAAAGGGTTCACCATCCATCTCGCATAAATGTAGTAATATCATTACGCATTTTGGCATTTTTGCGAGAGGAAAATACTTACTTAAGAATTTTTGAGCTAAGTCTTCCCAAGTAGTGATAGAGCTGCGGAAGAGACGTCAACCAAGTCTTAGCTTTATCACGAAGAGAAAACGGGAACAATCTTAATTTAAGAGCATCATCGAACGCCATTAAATTTAACGGTGTCACAAATTTCAAGGAATGCTTCTAAGTGTAGATTTGGATCATCATTAGGAGATCCACCGAATTGCCCCGCATTTTGAAGCATTTGAATTAAGGATGGCTTGATCTCAAAATTGTTGGCTTGCACTGCCGGCCTCCTTATACTTGATTGTGCTCCTTGAATTGTTGGTGTAGCATAATCTTTCAAAGTCCTCCTTGAGGTGCGACTTCTTGATTTTCAGCCATTGCAATGTGAATTGCTTGTGATTGTTCTCTTCTTCTCCTAAGAAAGGTTCTTTCAATCTCAGGATCAAACTGTTCAAGGTCTTTTTGTTGGCTTCGGGTTATGCGATGCTCCTCCACCTTTTATAGGGAAGTGAGTTTGGCCTGCAAACTAAAAAAATAAAATAAAGGCTAGTCTAAACTAAGAATTGCTCGATATCAATAGTAATTGAAAAATTGTCAAAACAATCCCAAGAACGGCGCCAAAAACTTGTTAGGTGAATTGCAAGTGCACAATATCAACAAGTAATAAAGTGATGAGTGAGTATCGTTCCCACGAAGATTGTTTTAATTTTATTTTATCCAATTACTTACCGAAGGTGATCAATCCAAAAATTTAGCTAACCAAATCAAAAAGACGTATAAAAAGTGAAATAAACTAATTAAAATACTAAAATATATAAAAGGTCAAAACTTAAAGAATTAAAAGCTAGTTAAAATTAATCTAAAGCAAATTCAAGATCACAAAACGTTAGAGCATCCAACTTCACCTAACCATTCATAATTAATTTTATTAACTTTTCATGCAACAAATTAATTTCCAATTGTGTTGGCGAAATTTCCCTAAGATGAATTAAAAGCCGACCTCGGTCTAATAATCCCTAATTAGGTATGTTAACCCACACTAACCTTTGGTGAATTTAAACTACCTAAAAGCATTAAGTTCTTGTGGAAATTCCCGGATTTAATCTAAGTAGTCCCAACCTAGATCTACTACCGCAGCCACATAAATAACCTAGTGTACCTTGACCTAAATTTAATTTATGGTTCAATATCACTATTGCACATGCACACAATCTCCACCCGGTATCATGCATACATCAAAAATCATTCAAAAGTTGGCAGGACTTAAAAGATTAAGATTATGATAAAGAACGACACAATCAAAACAATTCTATTGCATGAAAGTCTTTGAAAATTAATCAATCATGATTAAGATCCATTGTAGCTCTAACAAAAGAAATTTAAAACATAGTAAAAATTAAACCGACAAGAATTAAAGAAAACATAATAAAAACAAATTCACCGAATTGAGAAACAATGAGCTTTAGGTTTGTCTCCTCCTTCTCTCCTCGACAAAGACCAACTCTACTAAAATTGAAGAACAAAATCTAACTAAGAAAACTCAAATTTTTCTGCAAAGATGGTGGCTCCCAGGACTCTCTTCTTCTCGCGCGGCACAAGAGCGGCTTTATATAGCCTCCAAAAATCTGCCCCCAGTCGACTCCTACTAGGATTTGGAAAAGATTCATCCTTGATTTTCTTTGAACTTTATCTTCAATCATGGTCAAATTCTCCAAATATCTCGATTTGAGCTTTTTCTTTAAGATGAAATATTCTCGAAAGATATTGCAATATTTTAAAAGATTCGAAAATATTTCATACAAAATAAAATTACGTGAGTCGCAATTAAATTCACCCAAAAATTTCTCAAAATTTAGCAAATATCAAGTATAAATAAGCAAGAATACTCTATTAAAAATAGAGTTATCAAAGAAGGAAATAAAGAAAGAAAGAAAGAAAGAAAGAAACAAAAATTCAAAAAAATTAAAAAATATTTAGAAAATTAAAAAAATGTTAAATACATTAGTGACGATTGTCTTATATGACATGATCAAAGCTGACTAGACCGGCACATCAATAATTTCTGGTCAAAATTAGTAAGATTGACTCAGTGGCAAATCATCAAAAGATTTATAACAATTTATATAATTGAAAGATTTATGATTAAATCGGAAATTTGTCAAAAAGTTTATGACTAGAGAAATGATTGGATCTTTTAATCTTTTGTGAGAATAGTAATCTATTCTAAATTACAAAAAATCAAATGACAAATAATTATAAATTATTGCGGCGTCCACTCCTTTAAAAATTTATTGACTCACAAGCCGTTAATTAACACAATTGAAAAGTCATCTTACAATAGGTTTTGGGTTTTTTGGACAATTTTCCCATCAATTTTTGTGACCTCTAGAAATTGTCCGAAATTTCTGACAGATGTGGCATCCATATCATTCTCTGGGTAATTATTATTACTTTCGTGTAATAAATTTAGAGGATCAATCCCTTCAGCCGGAACTTCGACTAAATGCGCAGAATACCCACGAAATGCTTAGTCACTGGATGGATAACCCCAGTGAGGCCCATCACAAGATGCTGTATGTACATTGAGTCGTAGACATTCCGAAGCTCGAACCACACTCCGGACAGTTTCTATTGTGAGATCTTAAGATAACGAGCGACACAATTTGGATTCCGGGACCGAAGAATCCGCGAATGGGTGTTGACCACCTAATCTTCTTGATCTCCATTCGCATTGCGGTCCAAGATGCGACAGCTATATCTTCGCGATAAGAAGGGCTCCAATCATCACTCTTTCTCCACTTAAGAATGGACTCTTTACAGGACCAGAGAAATGCATTTGGAAATGATATGGTGGAGGAGAGTAAAGGGTCTGTAGGATCCACAAAGGTCGTCCATGGTTAATGATTCCCAACAGGACGGCCATGGTTGATGATTCCCAACAGGAAAAACAGAGTGTATGGGCCAAGACCAATGTATGGGCCTGTTCTGTAGGATCTTGGCCATGACCAATGATGTATGGCCCCTCAGGTTCAACTCCTTAGCAGACACAGGGAGCACAGAAAAATCAGCAGAGAGAGAGAGAGAGAGGAGAGAGGGAGAGGGAGATGGGGATAGTGGCGGGGATAGGTGTGATGGTGCCGTTCCCATTCTACTACTGGTTATGGAGGAGGCCACAGGAATGGGTGAGTCTGTGTGGGAGAGGGCGTGACCCAAGCAAAGTGATGGCTCTGGTCTCTCACTGCTTGAAGCTGATTCAGATCCTCTCTCTCTTCTCTGTCTCTTCCCTGTCTTGGCCGCCCCCCCTCTACTTCTGGCCCCTCTTCTTCTTTGGCCAGTTCCTCAACTTCAGGTAATCCCCAAGGCCCCCAACAAAACAAAAAAGGCTTGCCCTTTTGTTTGATGTGGTTATATGACTTATGTTTGGTGGTTATAGGCGTTGCAGTGTTATGGGGTATACGTTCTTTTGTCTATTGTTCTATCTCCTGGGGAGACTAGTATTTGCCGGATTTGGGCATAAAGCTTTTGGATTTTGTCTGTAGCTATTTATCGTGAGCTTGAGGAGTTATGTTGCTTTATTGGCAACTGTTTTTGTCTGTGGTTGATTTGGGTTGTCTTCATTAAATGAGTAGGCTGGAATATGGAAGGATGTGAGACTGATGGCATTGATAATTAGGCTGAAGAGACCTGTCAAGCAGTTATGCTGTCAAGCACCTCCTTTTTTGTTTCTTCATTCTGTTTCTGTCCGTTTCTTTTGGCTACTTTGTTTTGGGTGATGGAGTGACTAGCAGATGCAGTTTGTTAACTGGAAAAAGTTCTGAAAGGTAGGAAGTTCAAAGATGTTCTCGTTTCTCCATCCATGGAGTGCAGAGATGCTGTCCTTGCTCTATTTATCAGTTAGCTTGTAAATGTATATTTGGGTCCATATGGAGATGTTTCAACTTTTTGTGAAATCAGTAGCAAGCGCATTCTGGGAGCTAGTGTAATCTGAAGGATGACTGTTTTCCTTGGGTATGCTCAATCACCATGACCCTATGGAAGGATGCTTATAGAGTGCTGAGAGCCTTCTACGTTTGCAAAGCCTATTTCTTGAAAAATGAAATACCAGTGTATGGTGTTCTGAGTTTCTGTTGGCTTATGAGCTAAAACATATAACATTGGAGGAAAAGTAGAAATGCAGAATTATAATCAAAGTGGAATCAGAATTAGATCAAGAGTGTATGTCTGAGGAGAGAGGATCAAGCATAAAATTTAGGTTTAGTGTGAGAATGTAGGTGCGCCTTATTTTCACTCCGTTGTTACCTTTTTCTGCCAAAGTAAACTTTTTTCTAAAGCATG
The DNA here is from genome assembly GCA_014182895.1 of Angophora floribunda. NCBI lineage: Eukaryota > Viridiplantae > Streptophyta > Magnoliopsida > Myrtales > Myrtaceae > Angophora > Angophora floribunda. The sequence continues at coordinate 20,845,619 of CM024710.1, forward strand.
CTATTGATGGCCTTTCCGTGATAGAGCTGTGTGTTCTACAAGAACATAATTTTTTTGGTTCTAAAAGTAAATGTTCATACAGGGTTTATCAGTTGCTTGGTGAATCTGGGACCTACTATGGTGTGCGATTTGGGAAGAACATTCCGTGGGTGACTGAATTTCCTTTCGGATACATAAAAGATCCTCAGTACGTTGGAAGCATCATGAGCCTTGTTGCATGTTTAGCTTGGGTACCCTTTCAATACATTGCCTTGTGGGTGCTAGGCTATGTATTTATGATGCATCTAGAGTCGATGGAAGATCCAGCTACTCGTGCAAAGCCAATCTCATAATTGTTCATGATTCTGATTCCAACCAGCAACTTTGGAGTCATTCTGCATAACTGCAATGGATGCTTCGGGTCCGCAGTTTAGTGATAGTTTCATTCAGATTCATTTTTCCCTCTTTCTGGAGTTGGACACTATGTTATTTTTCCTTCTTTGGAAGACTGAATAATTCTTTAACAGTGCTGACAACAGGATATTTAGCTTCATGGTTAAAATGCTTCAGCTTTTTAGCTTCTAAAATACAAATATAGACACCACTAGTTAATGCTGCTTGCAAACACGGTAGGTAGCCAAGATAGTTACATGAGCATCACACTTGTCGCCTGGAATTTATATCTTGTCTTGCACTTTTCCTGCAGTCTAATCTGTTCATTTATCCTGGAAATGCCGTGTTTACCATCTTCAGATGCTAAGTGACTGGGTTACCATAGGATAACTTTAATTCCTCTACATTTGTTCCTTGTCTGAACTTGGGTGCATAACCAATTTCTGTGTTGGGAATACTCATCCATAACAACCCGGATGCAACTGGCATAAAGGGACGGGTGATAGTCTGTGCAAAAGCTCCTGGTGTCCTCCCAATTTAGATGAGGCCACTTGATACAACAATTGAGCTTCCATCAAATCAATCGAATACACAGATATACAAAATTGGAATGTTAAGGATAGGGAGGACCCAAAAAAGAAGTATCATCACTTCTAGGCTAGAGCTAGGGAGACATCAAAAATCTGCATGGATTTTTTGACAGCTTCAACATCAATATCCATAAGTTTCCCAGTTTTGGAGGAAACCACTGTACATTTTGTCTCTTCTGGGTTCGGAATGAATATTTTCGCCTTCTCTTCAGAGGAAAACAGGGCAATGCTGCAAATGAGCACTCGGTGATATGAGTCAGAAATCTGCTGTGACTAATTGTAAGTGATTTACTGTTAATCAGCAGGTATTCGAAAGAAAATCACTATGAGGATGGCAGTGCACTTCAAATCCAAAAGGGGACAAGCCGTTCACTATAAATTTACCTTGGTTTTTCACGTGTATTGGCTAGTTGGATAGCAGCCGTATTTGTTGCTATGACCCCAACTGAGTCATTGATTAGCGCAGCCAGCTGAAGGAGAAAAAATCAAAGAATGGAAGTGAAGTTCCATTCTTAACACAAGGATGCTATTTTGCAGCCATTCTGTTGATAATAACTTTTTGTTTGTGGGATGGATAGCAGAAGAGATAAAACGGGTACTGATATGAACTTAGTGAAATAGATCTTTTATAGTCAATAGTTGCAGCAACCAAGCAAAAGGAAGCAGAAGAGATCTCAAGATGTCATGCGAGGAAAATTCATTGGAAGTTACAACTGGAGTTACTCTTAGAATCTTCATAGCTACACCTGATGCTAACACATTAACCCATTTCACAACAGAACAAAATCGGAAAGCACGTACCTGACCCGGTGTGGTTATAAAGACGATGCTGGCATCTTCGATGATCTCCTCCACATTTTCCCTTTCCTTTTCATGTGGAATGACGAATATCGGCCTCATCCCCCTGTTTCGATTTTACATCAAAGCAATCGTGTCAAGCAATGTCTCTTTTTCATGTAACTGTTTCATAAAAGTTCCTTTTGCCAGAGGAAGTTCAATGGCCAGCATGCATGATAACACTTCTATTTCCAAAAATAATTTTTGTTCAAAAATAAAAAAAATTTGTTCAATTCCCGGGAATAATTTCTGAGCATTTGAAAGCGTCTAAAATTTTTACTCCAAGAACAAAAATGCATTTGGTAAAATTTTTGATCTTTTGATTCTTTTAATTTTTTAGTACTTTTTGTTATAAATTTCATTTTTCTTTTTCTTTTTTTTCTCATTTTTCCTCTTGTCCGCCACCGGTGAGCTTGTCAGTGGGGTTAAGGGGCACAAGGCTGAGCGAGGCTCGCCTCGCCGGAAGGTGCGAGGCTCGCCCAGCCCGGCAAGGCTCTGGCGAGCTTGCTGGACCTTGCCCTGGCCTGGCGAGGTGCCGGTCGCTTGCCAGTGGTAACTCAGGGGTGGGAGGAGGAAGATGAAGAAGAAGAAGAAGAAAGGGAAGGGAAAAAAAGAGGAGAGAAAAAAGAAAAAAAATTGATTCTCAGAATTGTTTCTAGGAGTGAGAAGTAACTTTTTTTTTTACTTTTGGATTCTACTCCAAACTTGTTTTGGGGAACAAATTTGTTCCCGAGAATAAAAAATTTATCAAATGCATTTATGTTCCAAATCCGCTCCCGAAAACAAAAGAACATAATTAATTATTCTCGGGAACGTTACCACGTAGACCCTAACTACCATGTATTGAGGAGCTTGATTTTGTAACTTTTCTATTTAGTTTGACGATAACTGGGTTCGACTCCTGATGAAATTTTCAGTTCATATACTATCTTCAAGTATAGATGTACAGGAATAGTCAGCAGAACCGAATCTGACCCCGCAGTTTCAGGTAAAACAGCTTTCTCGATTGTACTTTAGTTTTAGTCCTGCAAAGCATCATATAAACATTGAAAGAAAAGCTAAAAGATTACCTTATGCCCTCCGTGATTTCAGCCCAAACCGTGAGCGGCAGCAAGCTGTCGGTGTCCCCTTTCGACTGCATTGAAGCCTTTGAATCCGATTCTAGCCCATGAATCACAATGTACTTCCCCTTCTCTGCTCCGGCGTTCTTGACCTTTCCTTCCACGACCTCCTTCAGCTTCTTCGAGATGGAAACCTTTAGCGGCAGAACAGGATGTCTCGGCACACTGCGAAATGGCCTTCCTAACCAATCAACCATCTGTTGATACCTGAAGTTACAAAATGCCTCATCAACCGTTTATTTTTCACAGGGTTGTTGCACCTTATTACGATACGAATGCGTGAAATTGAGGGTCTCACATGTTGTATCCACCCTCTGAAAGGTTGGTGCTTTCTGCCGTGAAAGTCTCGGATAGAAGTAGCCCCGCTCCAGCAGCATTCACGTCGGGATAAATGTAGCTGACTCGATCACGGGCAGATGTCATGAACAAGAAAGCCGCATGCCCAAACCCCGCCAGTTTAGTCGACAAAACCATGTCGTAATACCTACCCTGCAAGCACAAAGGGAAAAAAACATAATAAGAGCTGGTGAGCATTCAGTCCTCGCAAAACAATTGCAGCAAAGAAACCTGCGTGTTACGTAAACAGTTTCTATTTATTTACTGCGATACACTGAGTTCTTTCTACAAATCGTGTCATGTTCATCGAGTCGTGATCGATGATTTTATCCAGTCAACATATCTGGAGACAAACAAAGTTACTAAGACTAAAATTAATCAGCATTGTTACAGCTGCTCCATGAACTGCCAACAGGATTGAATTCAAGTACTGAACTCGCCGATCACTATCAGCAATGCATCCCATTCCGAGCATTGGATTGTTATCTTTTCTTTGGATGAGGGTTAAAGAGGCGAATGAAGTAATGATCCTAACCTTAAGCACTCCGATCATGTCGACGTAGTCCCCGGGCTCGGGGAAGTCGTCGTCGGGGTCGTACACAGTAGCCCACCTCACATTCTTGTTCAGCTCGTAAGTCTGCTTCCCCCTCGCCGACGCGACCACGTCCACCTGGACACCGGGGTACCTATCCTTGATCAACTGTATCACCGGGAAGAAGAGCAGGTTCTCGTACACGCCGCCGGAGACCACGCAGCAGCACCTCCTCACGTCCCCCCTCACCTTCAGCGCCAGGCCGGCGATCTCCACGTTGTATCCCATGGGGAACTTGAGGAACCCGTACGGGCTGTTCGGGTTGTCGGGCGGCCGAGGGTCCTCCTCCTGCTTGCCGTCCGCGAACAGCGACCCGTACTCCATGTCCGGGTCCTCGCCGTCGTCGAAAGGGTCGAGCCAGGGGTTCTTCTTCTTGGCGCGAGCCGGTGGCGGCGCGGCATCCCGCTTCCTCGCGCGCAGCGGGGGCTGCTCGAAGTGGGCGGGAAACGAGGGCCTGGCGAGGCGAGGCGACGGCGAGGCCGAGCTCGGGTTCGTCGGGAATGGCGAGAGAGAATTCGGGAACAGGGGGGTCGCGGCAGCCATGATCGGAGCTCTTCGATGTTTGATCGGAAACACTTGCCGTTCTGGAACCCAAGTAGACGTTGGGACTTCAACGAGTGGAAGGTGGCTGGATAAGTGGGACCCGCCCAGCTCCTTTAGCGACCGGGTTTCCACGACGCCCGGTCCGACCGGGCGCTCGGGAGTTCAAACCAGAGCCCTTCGAATGTTTCCGACGTGGCGCGCCCTCATTGGCCGTTTCTCACTCACTGATACGTTGCTTTCTAGCGCAAAAGTCCACTCGAGCTCACATTCTCGAAGAAGGCTCGCTCTTCTTCTTCTTCTTCTTCTTCTTCTTCTTCTTCGTTCTTCTTCTCCTCACTGTGACTTCCCACGATTTTCTCCCCACTTTCCCTCACTTTCCCGCACTTTCCCTCTCCGATCGCCAGCTCAGCTCCACCACTCGCGACAAACCTCTCAGCTCAGCTCCAGCACAAGCTCCAGCGCCGTGTCGCCACTTCCTCCGAATGCAGCTCGGTCTCCGCGTCCTTAGCTCGAGCGCCGGGTCCTGAGCGCTTCCTTTCGGCTCCCGGGGCGGCGAGCTTCGAGCCGTCTCTTCTCGTCGGCATTCTCTTTAATCCGCCTCGGTTCGGGGCAATTAGCCTCGTCCCTGCCTGCCCTAAGGTCGCTGCCTCGCTGTCCGTACAAGAGCGGTGCTCCGGGAGGGGGCCCGAATTTGGGGTATGAGTCATTGTCGGTAAGTGCTCAATTGAGGATTGATTCGAGTGTTGAGCATCGACTCGGTAAAAATGTGCTCGAAATCGAATTGAATATCTTCTGGAAAGTACCTGTATAGAGAGAGAGAGAGAGAGAGAGTTTTGCGATGTCGGGCCCTCCACGTGTGCGTTCGACGAACGTCTTGGAGCCGGAGGCTCGACCGGTGCTGAGACCAGCTGCGAACAATGCTCCAATGGCCAACGCCAACACTTTGAAACCTGCCTCGAAGCCCGGCAAGAAACCTGACAAGCCACCGCAGAAATCGGAGCCTAAGGACAAGAAGGCGCTTTCCACTCCACCAGTCTCGCAAAGTCGGGCGCTGCTAAAGCACTTCTGCAGCACCAAGAGATGGCGATGGGGCCGAAATTGGCAAGGAGTGCTTCGTGTTCATCCGATGCTTCATCGTCCGATTCGTCACAGAGTCGGACATCAAGCGGGAGGGTGGTTACGGGGAGGAGAACGAGTGTCGTGGGGAGAAAGAAGAAATGCAGCGTGAAGGCAGACCGAACTGATGGTACTGAGGTAAATACGGTTGAAAAGGTTGGTGATGATGGTGGGTTGGTTGAATCCCTGGATGGTCTAGTGGTCAAGAAAAGATGTAGTTGGGTCACGCCAAATACAGGTATGGTTGACATCTTTACAATATACTGAGAACTACTTGAGTTCCGTTGCAATTGATAACTTTTACTTGTATGCGCAAAGATTATGCATGGTCTTTTTATGCTTAGGAGATCTCGAGGTGGAACCAGGCTTGCATTATTCAAATGTTGTATATCATATGCGTTGAATATCACTATAGCATACAGGTGTATTAAGAAAACATCATAAAATTTGAACATTTGAGACATTGTGCAAAACTAGGGGAGTTACTTTCCTCTATGGTATGGTTCGTGGGATTGTATTCAAGCAAAAATATGCCAAGTTGGAGGGCTCTTTATTATAGAAGAAAAAAAAATGTTCTGTGTATCTTCAGCTACTAATAGTGTCATAGTTGATATGTAATTCCAAGATGAGGCATGACATTGATCTAAAGCTTTAACTGTTAGCTACAAGTAACAGCTTTGTGAAGTCCATTAATGGCATACTATGCATTGGACCCTCAATTAGTTCTTCTGCGTCTCGCATGTTTTATGACTAAAAATGTAGACCAGCCCTATCAGGAAACATAGTCACTTATTATTTAATGAAGTTCGCATTATAGGAGGACTTTCATGAAAATAGGTTGTTGCTGGGACAAAAGACGAGCAGATTATGGGCATGTTTGTGATAATTGTTTACCTGAATAGAGCTAAAATCAAAAATCATGAGTAAACACTTAATATAGTATCTTCATAGAAGACACGGCTCTACACGTGAAGAAATTATGAGCGTCATTTCCATAATAAATTTTTTGCCTCATTTTTAGAGAACCATTCTAGTGCTAATAACTTTTATACTTCAGAATTGTAGTGGTAACTAAGAAAAAGCAGGATATTATCACCCTTAATCACCAGGCCTCAGCTGCTTTCTTTGACTGAAGTTGCTTGTTGGGAGCCTGAAGTAATCACCTTCATCAGGGCTTTGAATGAATTATACTTGCATGGCTTGTCAAATGGGGGCAACGATGTGGGATTTAAATGAACAAAAGGTCAACTGAATAAATACTGTAAATTGGTTGCTGAACAGCATTAGGAATCAGTTCTAGTGATTTTTCTTTTGTTCTTTTTTTACTAGTACTGTGGAAGGAGTTATGATTGCTCCGGTTCTGTGTCATGGTGTAGCAGGAAGAGTTGAGCCTGTGTCTTATGCTATTGTGGAAGGCAGCTCTGTCCTATGCTGAATTGACAGAGTAAAGTACAAAATGACATGCCCATAATAATTGTTGGCCCTTCACGTCCACTTTAGATGTTCTTATATGGCAAGGACAGGGAGTATGTCCAACTCTCGAGACTATAAAAAGTAGAGGACAACACTAGTTTTTATTGTATTCCCAACAGAATATGTTTAACACAACCTACTGTGAGAATCTTAGATGTCACTCACTTCAATAAGATTTTGTCAAGCAACTCCATGAATCAGGCTGATGTAGATCCACCAGCACTCTACATTTCCATCTAATAGATAAGGGTGGGTAGAGTTTAATGCTTCTTGGATTACAACTTAAATTGGATGATTTTTCTGGTACATGATATCCTTTTTTGATTAAATTTTACATTATTTTCTCTTGTTCTGGTGTACATACGAAAAGGTGGATGGAAGGTCATCACAGATTTAGCGGTAATGTGTAGATATAGAATCTGTTGAAGTATATCTTTGGATATTAGTTGGTATGTGGTCATAAATAAGGAAATTAGGTTTTGTTAGTGCTTCTCATGCTCTAAAAATAGAGCCATCTTATGTACTCTTTCATTAAGTTCTTGAGGAAGAATGTAGCTGTCGATATCTGCATGGTATGAGAGCCAAACCCTAGCTTTATCTTTCTTCTTCTTGTTAGTCTTGTAAAAAAATAGAACCCTTTCTACTCTGACACTAGGACTGCCACCGTTTGTCATTCCAACTCCTTTGTTTTTTGGACAACAATCTTTATCCTTGAGAGCAGCCACAACCAATCAACTTCAAGAGCAGCCACAATTCAAGGTCAATTTACATTTGGATGAACTTGAGGGTGCTTGGCTTGAGAATTAGTAATTTTTGCAACCAAGATATGGTGACTTGCTTGAAACAAAACTTAAGAGTTTTCCAAAAACCGATTTAATCCAATTGAGAGAAATTAGCAACTACTATAGGTCTCAAGAAGTTCAAATCAATGTTTATAGAGGTCTTGTTGAAATATTGTCCTACATCGCTTAACAACGGGTCTTAAATAGTCTTTATATTTATGTGGTCTTCCTCCACCTATAAGCCTAAACTTTTGGGCTGGACTTTCTAATATAGTATCAGAGCTAGTTATCCCTTATGTGAAGGTTTGTGGTAAAAAATTCCATGTGAATGTGCATAGTCAAAAATTCCATGTGTAGTTCATAATTCGACTTGCAAGTCAGTAGGAGTGTTGAACTATTGTCCCACATCACTTGACATTCAACGTGTAGCTCATAATTCGACTTGCACGTGAGAAGGAGTGTTGAAATATTATCCCACATCACTTGACAACGGGTTCTAAATACTCTTTATATTCTTGTGGTCTTCCTCTATCTATAAACTTAAGCTTCTGGGTTGGACTTTCTAACAGGTCTGCTGCACCCTTTCTTCCAGCTTTTAGTAAAATATTGACCCAAGATAGTTGCAATTCAATTAAGAGAACAGACAGTTTTATCAGTCCAAGTAGGTTGAATTCCACTATTTAATAGACTGTGCAGACTGCCTATGTTTCTTGCTTGCAAATTAGCTTTCCTTCTGCAGATGCCCATAGGAGACTCTTCCTTTTGGTGATGTTCCCTAACCAAATTCCTTCTCAAATGTGGATCTCTCTCTCTCTCTCTCTCTCTCTATGCACACACTCACATGCTTGTTTGTTCACAAATGGACAAACAGACCCAATAAATTCAAATACTACACTCAACAATTTGGATTTGCAAATTTAAAAGTTCAAAGAAGCAATGAAGGTGTCTCTATATTTATAAAGCTCCAAAACTGAAAGATGCATTTGAATCATTAGACCATTGTATACAAGTATCCATGGAAATCCCACACAATCACCAAGGGCAGTTGATTATATCACCACTTTTGACAAAATCACTTATTTAAGGTAATTTCTCTGCCAACATTGATTGCCTATTAGTCTGTCAATTTGAACAAAATTTGCCACCAAATCTAAGTGGCGATAATCTTGAATCAAGATTGTTTTCATGAGCTGGGTCTTCAAAAACCGAATTGCCCCAAACTAATCTATACAAGGAAACTGTTTGTCACCTTTTGAAATTTTCCCTGTGCTTATGCCTTGTCCTTCTGGTCCAACACATATTTTGGCATGCTTTCGATGATGTATTGCACGTGAAAATTTCCGTTATTATTGATGAATTATTGTTCTTTTACTTTGACACCACATTTGGCACAGGTATGACTTAGTTAAATTGGTAGGACTTATGTGAATGTCTTATTTTTGCTTCTGTTGATTTTCTTTAGCAATTTTTATCTTTACTTCCATTCAAACAACTTATTAAACACTTAAGTGTTCAAGACTTTATAACCATCAAATTGCTAAAAGAATTTCATCAACATATTTTTTCATGATATTTGTTCACTTTGTAATTTGCTCTTGATTATTAAATCACTCTATTGCATAAGCAAAATTTAGTGTTTTAGTTAATTTTCTCCCATTTGAAAGGGGCCATTATGATCCTAATATTTTTCTCGTCCTTTAAATTCTCCAAGATTCTGTCCTTCTGGGAATTCCAAACCCTTCTATTAATTCTCTGCTGCTGAGAAAGGAGCTAAACAAAAGCAGTTTTTCGAAAGGGCCATTTTGAAACCAATTAAAGGAATACTTTGCATGGGGCCCAAGTAGGATTTTGACTACGGGTGTGCAACTAAACAGGTTCTACCAGCAAACCGCACCAACCCACCCGAAAAACAGATTTGGGAACCGGTCTGGGAACAGGTTTTAAATTTTTGGAGCTGGTTACAACCAGTCCAGGAATAGGTTTTGAGTGATTACCCACCCACCTGGAAACTGGACCGGACCATCCTGTTTTGGATCCGGTTCTATAAGCTAAAAAGTCAATACCCTAATTTTTTTTTCCCCTGTATTCTAGCCTCAACACTTATTTGTCCTTAGTCCTTCCTCAAAACTTATTGCGAGTCTTTCCTCTTCCCAAAATTTTTTATGGATGAATGGGAAATTGAGTTTTATAATTTATGTTTTTATGTTATGTATTTGAACTTTTTATCATTTATAAGTAAATGACTACGGATTCATTTTTTCATTATTATTTTTGGTGGCTAAAGATTTCTGTTGTTTATTTTTTACTTTGAACAGTTTTGTTACTCATAGTCTTATATGATTTTGCTGCAAAAAAATGAACTATAAAAAGGAACAAAAAAATAAAACAGGTTCTTGGGTAGACCCTAAAACCAGATCGAAAAAACAGGGTAGGGTCCAACCGGTTCCAGGAAAACAGGTAGGTTTCGAGGTCCAAAAATTGGAAACCTATTATAACAGGGTACATTCCAAGTTTCAGCTTTGGAACCTACCCAACTTAGAACCGATCACCCCTAATTTTGACTATCCTCTAGGCCTAATCCCAAAGTCAACCCTGTGAGTACTTCTTATTGTTTTTAAATCCCTTTTCCCAACTGTGTAAGCTTGGTTGATGGAATTTTATGGTGGCTTGTAGTTATAAGTAATTCGCTACATGCTTACAGTGGACATTGGCATGTTGAATATGTCATTAGAGGGCTGGCTTTCTAGAATATTGCTTTTTATGATCAGCTGATTATGGATGGGATAAAGATGGACGTTGCATTGGTTGACTGGGTGGGTGATTGAAAGTGTTCAACACACTTTTAAAGCTATGATTCGTAATGGAATGCTAGAGTATGTATATTAATGGCTTGACCATTCCAATCAACGGGAGACTCTTTCACACCACGTTCTTGGACTTTGACTCTTCATTTCTTTGACCATGAATAGCTAGAATGTGGATGCATGCACCTATGTAGTTATGGAGTATATACATGTGTAAGAGGCAGGTTTTCTTATATGTTGTGTACAGGCAGCTATACGTCCTTGATGTTTTTTAATGTGCCCTTATTTCTATCCTTTATGTATCTGGAATTCTGACCATATCTACTCTTTCTCTTGTGTTGAGTAGATCCTAATTATGCTGCTTTTCATGATGAGGAATGGGGGTTCCCAGTTCATGACGACAGGTGTCTAAACTAACCATGAACCTATTCTGTTACTATATTCCGAAAATTAAATCTGTGGTCTCTCTTCATGGTTTCTGACCATTCCCAACATCTTGCAGGAGATTATTTGAATTGCTCTGCTTGTCAGGTGCTTTAGCTGAACTTTCATGGCCAGCCATTCTTACCAAAAGGCATATTTTTAGGTAAAAGCCAATTCAATCTAATATCTCCTGGTGGTTTCATGATTGATGAGTAGTTATCAAGCTCACACTTCTTTAGCTTTTTACAAATGAGGAGCACAAGGTGTCAAGAATGCTATCAGCATTGGCTGACTTCTCGGTTCTTATGCTTGTGATCAGGGAAGTCTTCTTGGACTTTGATCCAGTCTCTCTATCAAACCTAAATGAGAAAAAGGTAACTGCACCAGGAAGCCCCGCCATTTCATTATTATCAGAGCCAAAGCTGCGGGCTATCATTGAAAATGCACGTCAGATGTGCAAGGTAGTGACCTTTTCTCCTTGTTCCGTAGTCATTTCATCCTTGTCGTTTGTTGCAAATAGCACACTGAGGGCTTTTCTCTGCAGCCTTAAAATCTCTAGTAACAGGCAGATTCTTGACTTTGTGGCCTCTTCTAAGAAAGTCTCTTCCCATCACGCAACCTTTCTCTCGCATTGAAAGTTCCATCATGAAACTTCAAGCAGCAATTTATTACTCCAAGCAAGAGAAGGACTCATAAGAATTATATGAATATGCTTTAAATATTTTGAACCTTTTTATCTTTTTCTTTATCTTTTTCTTTTTAATTTTTTGGGTCTTTATTGATAATACAGGTAATAGAAGAGTTCGGATCCTTTGACAAGTACATATGGAACTTTGTAAACCACAACCCACTCGTCAGCCACTTCAAGTATTCCCGTCAGGTGCCTGCGAAAACTTCAAAGGCGGAGTTCATGAGCAAAGAATTGATCAAGAGAGGGTTCCGGAGCGTCAGCCCCACAGTTGTCTATTCATTCATGCAGGTTGCTGGATTAACAAACGACCATCTTGTTAGTTGCTTCAGATTTCATGAGTGCATCGCTTTGGCAGACGCATGGGAGAAAGACGACGGAAATGCTAAGGACGAAAAAAAACCCAGTGAAACAAGTGGTCTTATGCAACCAAGAGCGAAGGACGAATCTTCTTCCCCTTGCAAGTAATCAAGATGGATTTCCAGCCATTGTAATTTTGTTTGATGACCAGGGCAGGTCGGCTTGTGTAAAATCATTGTCACTAGGGACCACTTAGCTGCTGTATCGCTCTCGTGCTCTCGTTTGGTACGACTTATTACCGCAATTTTAATTGTGACGACTCATATTCAGCAATTATTCAACACGTTAGACTTCTGTGGCGGTATGTGGATGTCTCTATATTAGTTGCAGACTTGTCTTCATCCCCCAAAAACGCCGAGTACCTTTCTCAATTCTGCCGATCGTGCATTTTATGAATTTGTGTTTACCTTTGAAGGTAAACAATCCGACACATTTCCTTAAAAGGGCAAATCCGAGAAAAAGATTGTCAAAAACCATACTTGGGATCTATATATCTGCCGAGCAATTGCTCTAGCTTATCGAGCGGCTTCCATGTCTAGTGACAAGGTTCCTGAGCTATTTAATCCATAAATGTCTACAAAATATGTGTTCTTTTCTACTACAGGATTTTTCTCTTCTTGTGCTTGTCCTATCTAAACTACAAACATGAAAATCAGGATATTCCCACCGATTCTCTTCCCTTTGGCAAAGAGAAGACCAACGACTTGAATTTTCCTGCTGAGTTGGAAGTTGCATCCATTTTCCACGAACGTTGCTTTCCGAATCTTATTGCACGGGAGTGGTCAGAGCCCCTCACTTCTCAAATTGCCCCCCAAGGAAGTCAAGAAAAGCAGCTAACACGGGACAAAAGAAAAAAGCAAAGACTAGCTCTTTCAACAAGTTTTGGAAGATGACTTGAACAGCCCACCACTTGAGTTGGACTGCTTGGACTAGACTGTCCAATTTGAGCAACTTGGTTCCAAAACCTTGGATGGCATCTTCCAACTTAGCAGAACGAAATTTCCTCCCCTCTCTCTCTCTCTCTCTCTCGTAAACCTTTCACTTTCATCCATTTACAAAGCAAAATCAACACCTAAAGATCCCTACTCATTTTTTTCACCATTTCCCGGGAGGGCTCTGGTGGAAGATCTTCCCTGAAATGGCTGCAGCCAGGGCAGCAGTGAAGCTGGGGTCTTTCGTGAGGGATGAGGCCATCTGCTCCACTAGAAACCTTTGGATTTCAGGCGACTCTGTCTTGGGTTTTGGGGTGATTTTGTTGATGTTGTTGTTGTTGCTGTTGCTGGTGTTGTTGTTGTTGTTGTTGTTGCTTGGGGAAACGATGGGGGACTTTGATTTGGTGAGGTCAAGAGTGATGGTGGGTCCAGATGAATTGAGCGAGGTTGAGCAGGGCACTGATCCAATGGCCATGCACCTGCTTGAGCCAGATGTTTCGTCCGTCTGAGTCGGATGGTTGTGTTCACCTTCATATGTAGCTACCAGAACAGCTTGGTCCTCAGCACTCCTTTGCACCTGAAGAGCCAGATTCGAGCAAGAAACCGTCAATTTTTGTCCGACATGTAATAACAATAGATATAAGCATAAACATAAGACACTCCTCCAACGTCCCAATTACTAACAAATCACACATCTATGAGAAATTTGATTTGTTTGGACCTACCTTCTTCTTGACTGGGCAGCTTGGAGCAAAAGAGCACTTGAAGTAAGCCCTAGGACATGGGTTATCTCTGGTAACCTTTTGGCCATATTTCCTCCACTGATATCCATCTTTCACTATCTGCAACAAACACACACAAATATACATCAGTTCATGAATCGGCCAACAATGATTTGTAGCTTTAGATTAGCCATGACTGAAGTGAACTCAAGGGCTTACCAGGCCAGTGTCAGATGCTTCGGTCCTCACATAGAGCCTTGAGATTTTAGCTGTGATCTTTTCCTCCCTCGGTTTCTTAGATGAGTCTTCATCCGTTGAGCTGCTCTCGGAAGCACCATTCGTGAGCATGTTAACATTGTTGTCGCCAATGTTGTTGCTGCTGTCGGATTTCCTTTTCTTGGTGGGGCTGAACTCCTTTTCAGCATTCTTGCTCATGTAATCCATCACCTGGCTTCTCAATGTGTTGTAGTTCTCACACATGACAGTCAGCATCTGCGTCAGCTTCTTGTTCTCAGCACTCACCCTATTCAGTTCCTCAACCAAAGCACCAGTCTGAACAAAAGGCAACACAAAAGAAAACAACACAGCACAGTCAATCTTCTGTAGGAAATTAAAACTTAACATGACGCAACCCACAAGTCAAGTTCATGAACTCACGCTAACCTCTTCTTTGGCAGGCGTATTTAAACCCAAATCCATAAAGTTGCTCTCTTGCGGCTCTCTCTTCTGGAAGCAAAACACAAACAAATCTCAATCAAACCAATTCAAGAAACCGGCAGCTGAACTTCAGCTCTGAATCAGAAAGGCTAGAAAAGGAGGGATCCACATACCGGAGCTTCATCGAGAACCCTGAGCGGCCTAATATTGAGATCCAGCGACGTACTAATGCAGGAAGAATAATCCATAGCGGGAGGCGATTCCAAGAACTGTCTTCAACCCAACCTAGCTCGGAAAAGCGAAATTTTTTTCCTCGTTTCTTCCCCTTTTTTGATCTGCCAGCTGTGGTCGGGCTTCCTCAGATTGACCCAGGAGCAAAGAAAGATTCGAGACGCCGAATTGTGTCAATTTGACTGGAGTGAACGCCAATATATAGAGACTCAAAGAAAGGAAGGAGGGAGGAAGCAGCACGAGTTTCGGTGGGGGGCAGGGGGTAAGGGAGAGAGCGAAGGAAAGAGATAAGAAGATGAGAATGTCAGAGACGAGCTGTCATGAGCTTATGTTAAGCTGGGCGCGGGTGTTTAACTATATATAATCTGTACACATAGAGAGAGAGAGAGAGAGAGAGAGAGAGAGGTGAACGATATTCAAACGATGACGACAAAAAAGAAGAATACAATTTTCGGGATTAAAGAACGGACAAAAAGACGGGTGTGCCGCGAGGGAGGTCGGTCGAGAGTTGAAAGGCAAGGGAAGAATTTCAAAGTCAAGACAGGAGCGCCTACCAGGCAGGGCTCCCTAAAGTGAACGTGGGAGCAGGAAGCACACGTACTCCTCTCTCTCTCTCTCTCTCTCTCTTTGTTTGGTCATTTCCATTCATTGGTCCTGTCCGAACTTCCATGTTGACCCGGTGCTCCTTGGCCTTTTACCCTTTTTCTCGAAGACGGGTTCTATTTTTCTAATACGGTGACAACTTTTGTTTACCCCCAGTTATGGTTCGAGACATCAAGACGTGATTGGCTTAGTAAGAAGTTATTTGGCTGACTAGAAAACGACAGATCTTGCGTTTAATTAGGCTTTCTATGGACTATGGTAATGGATCTCGGACGCTACCCGAGCACAATGTCCATGTGGAGCTTCGCTCGAGCACATGGCGGTTTTGCACGCATCTGTGCGAATTGGTCAATTGAAATTGCAGATTACCCGGTGTTATTGAGAAGACTAGTTATTTAGGATGAATGTGAATATACACACTTGTCTATGTTTTATCAAGATCACTTGTTTGAGAGATTTATAATAAAATTTGCCACGAAACAATAGGTTTAGCAGTTTTTGGACAATTATCACATCACTAATGGCAGTAGCAACAAAGGAGGAGATGAGGAGGGCGGCATGCCAAGCGAGAGAGAAGGGGGTGGCTTAACACACTTTCATATTTACGAATTCTTACCACTTCCTCGTAATTTATTTAATAATGTCATACATACTAATATTACTACACCCTTAACAAGAATAGGAGCAATGGCATGGCCATTCTTTCTCCCAAATGACCAATATTGACTTGTCGCCTCTTTTCTACTTCTTCATATGATGATTTTGTGTTCTCCTCAATAACACCTGATTTGGATAATACGGTCATATGTTTAAGTGATGGCATAAACTGCAAAAGGAGTTGTATTCAATATGCGACTTATCGTTTATTCTATCAATTTCGTAAATTAGTCTCAACATACTAAACATATATATTTTATCTAATTGAGGAATCCTCAGATGTCGGTGAAGTAAGAACCTGCACCAGATGATCTAGGTAGGATTTAATTATTGTTTCTTTCCGTCGGCCGAAAGATTATTCTTCCTCTCGTACAATCTCCATCGCAAAGGCGTGGATACTAGGGTTAGGAACTTTGCTATCTGCCGCTTTTTTTAATGAATCTATTACTCACGTTTTGCGGCACCTTTTCCACGTTCCAATATCCATACATCGCTTAATGCATAATTAGTTTAGTTGAGGATAAGTGCTGGGAAATGACTGCCAATAAACTATTTAAGAGAAAGGCCATTCCGTCATGTGCCACACATAGATTAATGAAACTTGGTGGGGACATTGCTTTACCTTAGATCTCCTAACTCGTGCGTGGATTACAACATTCCTTCATATATTGCTCCTGAAAAAAATTATATGTAATATGTCGATCCTAGGTATCTCTTACCAAGCCTCAAAAGCTGTGTTTGCTTGGCCAAATTTGAATTGTGATAGGATTAGGACAAAGTGGGATCGGAAATTTTCCGAATTGTAGAAAATCCCATTATATGTTTGGTGCAATTTAAGATAAGACTATGGATATTTGAAAATCTCATTTGTCCGGCACAATCTCCTGCAATATCCAGATCTCATCACTTGAGCTCCTTACTAGTGTCTCAAACCTGCTCCCTGAAGCTCTCTTCGATTTGTCTCATTCGTTGCAATCTTTCACGATTTTTAATTCGGATTTATCCTACTTCCTAACTCAAATTTCTTATTTGACAATTTATCTAGATATATTTGAATTTATCCGATCTAGAGCAACGTCACCATACATTGGATATAATATTTTGTTATTCTATCCAGACTTGAATTCAGACTGCCAAATGCAATATAAGAATAAGAGATTCCAATTAGAAATTTATTCCATTGATCTTTGGAGGATTCTCCTTTTCTCTTTTTCAAGAATGTTGAATCAAATAGAAGATGTTCATTTTGGAAAAACAAGCTAAGTCATGGTGAGAAAACGAATTTTACACGTTTAAAAATTAGGGTTTGAGCTTTTCCTCGATAGATTAATTGAACTGAGACTTTTACGTTCGCACAATACATTAATTGAATTGAGACTCTCACGTTCGCACAACACATTCGATGCATCAAAAGACTAAGGCCTAAGAGAAGAAAAGTTTCATTTGGACTCAGATAGATTAATCAATGGACACATTTCCATGTCAAGAAATGGTAAGAAGCACACCTAATCTTATAAAAAAAAAAATAGGACAGCTTTCACACAACTTAATAACGTAATTAATTTTATCTGCCATATCATGTCCATAATCTATCCTCATCACGTGCGAGCGACTCAACTTATTCTAGTCAAGCTCAACGGGATAGCTAACCGCTCAACTTCAACTAACTCAAGCACTATCTCTAGCCAGACATAAAGCAGCTCACGAGGCGTATTTGGTTCGCCGCATTCGAATTACATTACTTATGGACATAACAAGAAACACTAACACATGCAGTAAAAACCCATTAGGGTTTTGTCCAGGGATTAGCGGGTCACGTCCATCTAATCTCAACGAGACAATCAAAACCAAAATTGAAAATGAAACCTAAAACAACGCTCCTAAAGTCAGCACCTAACCCTAGAGGACAAAGACTCGACCGCTGGACCAGAGACCAATTTCATATTTACTGGTAAAACCGACGGTCAGTCCACTGAACCTCGCAGAGATTCGTCTCTCGCGTTCTCATTCGTGAACCGGTTCCCTTTCTCCTCCTTCTCTCCTCCTTTTGCGTCCATGTCCACTTAATTACTTGACCATTCAGAATCGAGATTCCGTGCATCATCAAGCCCGAAGGAAAAGTTCCCACGTCTGAAAATTCTTCCATGCCCTCCTGGTCGTCCCTGTCTGTCCCATTAATCAAATTTTTGGACCGATTTATCTTTGGAAAAACACAGCCACGGGGGACGGCCCCGTGCTGGAAAGAAAAACCCCTTGCAGTAGGGCCACTCTCGTGGAGTAAAGAAAAGGTGCAACGTGAGGATTAAGGAGGGGGAGGAAAGATGGTCACTTTTGGAAAAATTGAGCCGCGAAGACAGCCCAAAAGCGAATGCGAAAGCAAAGAGCACGAGGTTCTGACTTCGCGACGACCGATTAAACCCTTTTCCCCTGTCGTCGTCGCCTTTTGTCGGCCCAATGAACTTGAACTTGAACTTGACGGAACGCAAAGAAGGGTTGGTTGGTTGTTGCGCTTACTGTTCCTCGTCGATAATTCGAGGAATAACATGCGCCCCGCGCCCCAATTTCAAGAACGATCCTTGTCTCTTTATCTAGGCATACGTATCTAAAAAGACGTATATGCAGGAAAATAAAATGATTAGAAGAAAGAATATGCCAAAGCGCCATCGTGCACGCAACCTGTAGGAAGTTTTACTCCTTTCCATCTTCATTTTGTCGATACTAACAAAATATAAATCTTTAATTGCGAATGCTTATTTGAATTTAGATATTTATATGTAATTTATAGAATGACTTCCGAGTTATGTCAATCTATCCATTATTTTTAAAAGATATGTGACAATTGTTCAGATTTTTATGTGTGTCACATCTTGTTTGAGACATGTTTTGGCTTTATCTTTCTAGTACTTTACGTCTAGGGATGCTAAAGTCCTTACGAGATTCAAATGGAATAATTTAAAGACTTATTAAGATTCGAAAAGGGGTATAAGGTTCAATTCTATTTGCGATATAGACACTTTCTATATTATTGTGAATTATAAATTTTTTTTTTTACTTCTCTTGTCGGTCATGGATTTCTTTGGGAGAATAAAGAGCGTTCAAAATAGCAGTCTTTCGAAAGTCAACAGGACGGGGGCGGGGCGTGTCTGAACGGGTTGAATCGTGGGGAAAGGTGCGTGAAAAAAGCGGAGCAAAACTTTGACACGGTTTGTTCATTATCCGGACATTGAAAAGGATGCGTTTCATTAGTTAAATCATCAGTGATTCCCCCCTAATTTCTCTAGGAGTTCCACGTTCGAAATATTTTCATTTATCTATATGAGTTTTCATGCACAGCTTACCCCATATTATTATTAAAATAATTAAATACAAAACCACATATTCATTTAATATATTAAGTTTTTAGAATAGTTGATAATGATCCTACCAAAATCTTGCATGGTTAGTACAATTGGTTGTGATCACATAAAATCTCATATGGTATTAGAGTTTGAAGTTCTAAGTTCAAATATTTACGGGTCCCGTTTGTTTCTTCAATTTAATTTTCACACTTAATACTAGATAAAAAAAGATCAAACTAAACATGAAAGGAAGTATTAAAATAATTTAAATACAAAATCACTTTTTCATCTAATAGTTTAAACTTTTAAAATAGTTAGTAGCTGTCTTACTAAATCTCACAATTATATATATAATTCGAGGGCTAACTATAGCTATCAAAACTTACGATACACTCTACAAACCTCATAAGGCAGTTTAGTCCAGATTTATGACTCATGCAAGTGACTCTAACTTGGAATAGTATGCATGCAATTTGTGAGATTCAAAAAAGGGCCTCCGATTCTTGAGTTGAAAATTTCCTAACGCTTTCATTTGCCTTTGCTCTCGTCCACCGTCATTCCCTCCACCAAGTAGTCACTCATCATCGTGTTGTGGCCGCATTTCTTTTGTTGTTGATCATTGTCTAGCATTCTGATCAACAAACCTAGATCATCAATTGGCGAATTGGCCGCCATAAAAAAAAAAAAAAAATTCACGACGAAAAAGGGGCATAGGGCAAGAGGGTTCACAAAACACTCGGTCATGTGCTTTGTTCGTCTCATGCATTAAGCTCGATATTCAACAATTCCCTCATCATGTCTATGAGATTTTGTAGGACCACAACCGATATAACCGACCATTCTGAAAGCTTAAACTATTAAATGAATGAGTGATTTAATATTTAATTATATTCTAACATTTCCTCCTCAAACTTAGTCTAGTTTTTTTGCCTATTATTAAGCGTTAACATATTTGATTAGAGAGGTAAATAAGATCTAGAAAAATTTGAACTTGGGACTTACAACCCTAATACTATGTAAGATTTTGATGGGATAATAGCTGATTTATCTAAAAACTTTGATTGGGAATGCAAATGGAGCTTAGAAAGATTTGAACTTGAGACCTCTAGCTCAATACCATGTAAGATTTTAATGGGACTACTAGCGACTCTTTTAAAAGCTTAAAGTTGTTCTAAAAGTTAGGCTATTAAACTAATGCATTATCTAATATTTAATTATATTCTACTAGTGTTAGATCTTTCTTATCTCAAAACCTAAATCAAAATATAATGTTTTCCCTTACACTTATAAACCGACCACCGGTCCTTTCTACAATCGATATGGGACAACCTCAACAATCTCACTCTCACACATCGGGCTCAGGTCAGAGACATAACAGCTCATAACTCTCCATTGTGACTTTTTTGGGTCCGGACTTATTGGCGAACCTAGACTCTAATACCATTGTGAAATTTTGTAAGACTATACTAACTATTATAAAAGTTCAAATTGTTAAACAAAAGTGTGGTTTAATATGTAATTATATTATAACAACGTCAGGCGATGCGCATGTCAAATCAGAGTGACACTTCATCGCGACATGTTAGCAACCACCTACGGTCGACGGGCCATAACGTCAATGCCACATCACCAATAGACGCCATGTCAGCGGCCACCAAACCGTGGAGACCAAACGTGTCTAGCTCTTTGACTCACCGGTTCGGCCTCTTTGGAACAGTTGTTTGACTTCTCAAATCGGTTTCCAAAGTCTGTCACGGTGTTCCTTTTGGAATTTGATTCTAGATTCTGCTGATTCAATCAGGGAAATTGAGTCCCGAGCGTGTTTTTGCCCTTCAATGCTTCTTTCGGTCAGGTTAAACAAGAGAAGAAGAGGAAAGGCATTCCTTCATTTTCGCGTGTTACACCATTTTTTCCTATCAGGTCACGACACGACGCGACTTAAGCTACAAACCCGCCTTTTGGGTCGACCACAGAACCGCCATTCCAGTAGTTGTTAGCACATGGTAGCGGACATAGCGGTGGGGGCGGGCAGGAAAATCCGGAGAACGCATGATGCCATCCGTGATGTCAGTAGCGAGGAGAAAAGGAAAGGGAGGAAAGAAGAACGAACTGGACGACATTTTCCGCAAGGCAAAGGCAATGCGATGCGTGTAGCCTTCAATGACCCGTCGACATCACCGTCGTACAAGTTGGTCACTCAACTTGTCAACTTCCGTGAAGAAAAAGATCTCCTCCCTCCTTCCTTCCTTCCTTTTCTCTCTCTTCGTAATCCAAAGCACTGAAGCGATAATTACCGTAATTTATCTTTGATTAGGCGTAGTGGTGGTGGTGGTGGGGGTCCTCTTGGAATTCCAAGATTTCAAACGCCACCAGGTCAAGCAGCTCTTATTGCGCATGGCCCCACCTGACCTCGCCCCACCTGCTTTCCTTCTCGGTTGGTTTGCCTCGCGAGCCTTGTCGTCATTGTAATTTGATTAGCCGGTTTTAATTTTTTTGCTTGAGAGAAACGTTTTTGGACCAGAAATTCAATTCGGATTTGGTCAATTTGGGGGGAGGGGGAGGATTTCTAGTTGGACTTGAAGTCTCTCGGCTATTTTATTGCTGCCGGAATTGGAACAGTGCACACGGAACAGGACAAGACACGGAGTATACTCGTGGGTGTCGACAGGAGATGGGGGAGGCGGTGGAAAACCCACGTGCGCTTTCTTCTCTTTTCTTAGTCGTTCTGTCTTTGTAATCTCCTTGTGCGTTCTTAGGAGATTGATCTGGATAAAGGGCACGTGGTTGCTGTCCAGTGAGGTGTGACACCGTCACTGACCTCATTAGGTCATGTGTTTCTTGGAGCGAGTGGGATTGTGTTTTAGGAGCACGTTTAGCTCGTGCTGCGATAGCGAGCCTTTTCGTGCGATCGAGGACAATGATTTCTAGGTCGTGTTCCTTCCTAGGTTAACCGAGATTGTAGATGATGATGATGATAATGACAAATTGCCTCTCATTTTTCTCTGTTTGTAGAGTGAAATCTGAGCAAAGTGAGCATATGTTCTTATCGCAAGTGGCAGTTCCTCGAGAAAACACATGCAGAAGATGGAACCTGCACCGGTTGAGTAGTAAAACTCGTAATTGGTTTGGGTTTGCAGCAGGTGTAGTTCACTTGATTTCAATCATCTCTAGTGAATAGACACACTTGAGGGACAGCATTGAAGGGACCAAAGCAGATATTTTATTAAGTGACTTAAGTTGATGTGTTATGGTATGGTATCAATATATGACATCTTCTAATTGCAATCAAAGTTCATAAGGTTGTACTGGTTGCCACAGGGTTTGGATTTAAATATATCTAGCTTCTCTTGCAAAAGTTGAAAATATATGGCCTTTTTCATATTAAGCTATTTGTATTTTGAACGTTCTAAATATATATGATTCTACAACAAATCAAATCATATTTCTTAAAAAAAAATATGAATAAGGTATAACTTAAGGAGTGAGTGAGGGTTAGGTCTATCAAATCTATAATTTAGAACCTATCTGCACACAATTAATTCTCTTATTTTGGAATCTGAAACCAATCTGGGACCTACTATACCTTGAAAGGATGCATAACCTACCCACGTGCGCTTTCTTCTCTTTTCTTAGTCATTCTGTCTTTCTAACTCACGTGTGCTTTCTCAAGAGAGTGATCTGGATAAAGGGCACGTGCCGGTTTTGCTTTTGTTGCTGTCTAGTGAGGTGTGACACTGTCACTGACCTCATTAACTCGTGTACTTTTTGGAGAAAGTATGGATGTTTTTAGGCGCACGTTTAGTTGGTGCGCGATGGCGGAGCCTTTTCGAGCGATCGAGGACAATGATTTCTAGGTCATGTTGCTTCCCAGTTTCACCAAAATCATAGATGATGATAATGACAGTACTTGTTTTCCTCTGTTTGTAGACTGAAATCTGAGCAGGTGCATGCATATGCTCATACCACAAATGGCAGTTCGTCTAGAAGATATATGCAGAGGATGGAATGAGCCAGTTGAGTGGTAAACTTGTAATTGGTTTGGATTTGGAGCAGGCGTAGTCACATGATTTCCATATCTCTATTGAGTAAAACAAACTCGAGGGAGGGCTTTGGATGGACCAAAGTGGACATTTCATTAAATGAGTTAAGCCAACGTCTTATGGTATATTATGAAAATATGACATCTTCTAGCAGCAATCAAAGTTCATTAGGTTTGTATAGGCTGCCATGGAGTTGGATTTAGATATATTCAATTTCTCTTGCAAAAGTTGAAAATACATGATCCTTTTACATTTAGATATTTGAATTTCAACATTCTGGATATCTATTCTACAATAAACTCAATCAGATTTCTCAAGAAAAACATTGAATGATACATAACTTAAAAATGAGCGAAACTAGCCTAGGACTAGTTTGACTTAAAATCTAAAATCTACCCACACAAGTTCAGTTCCCAAATTTTGAAATTTGGAATTGGCTCTACGAGTTTGATCTGGTTCTAGGGAATTGGCCAATTTTTTCTTTTTGTGTTTAATTTGTATTCCTTATAGGTCAAACTTACTCTTTTAGTGGACATATCCATCAAAACATGATATTTAGAAACATGATATTGAGTAACAAATCAACGAAAAGTAAAACACTGGTAAAAAACAAACAAAAATGTACAACAAAGAATTATCCAACTCATCCCCTTATTCAAATAAAACGAAAGCTAAAGTGGCAATAGAAACCCTCGCTTGCCAAAAGCACATGTCATAGAATGTGAATTTAGAATTTCATTCCTCATTCATCTATAAAAATTGCTCTAAATTTTATCCACCTAGACACAAAATAAACAACAAACATAATTAAAACTTAAAATATGTTTGGTCCAAGGTTGGTCTAAGGTACATAGCCGATTCGGTTCAGCACCCTGACCCAACAATTGGCACTATGCGGTATAGTTCTAGGGTTGACCTAGAACGACACTTGCCTCTAGCATTTATAGTTCTCTTGGGGGTTAAAAACAAGAAAAATTCCCTTATTGGTAGAATTCCTATCTAGCTATTGTGGCAACGGCTGTTGTCGCAAAACCTGGGCCAAAATCTAGCTTGCTAATTGAGATCGTGCAATTCCAATAGTAGATCACGGGGGTTGCATCCCATCGCTGGGTTGCCTGACCCCATGTGACACGTGATACGGATAGCACTACATTAGCTAAATTGACTCTGGCCTCAATTAGGCCACAAAAAGATGAAGTCGCAAAATAGTGTTGCTAAATTAGTTCCACTCCGGGAAAATTTCAAAGGAGTTCGTAATTATTACCTTATCAAAATGTCAGTAGATTGTTAATAGCACCAATAATTTACTTCGACACTAGTAAAATTTCAAAGGAGTTGATAATTTACTACCACAATGGATTTATTAGTAAAATTTTAATAGTGTTGGAAATTTATTATTGGCTTACTTAATATTGGAGTTATCCTACTGACAAGGAAATTTACGAACGAAATTAGAAGTCTACCGCCGACGAAAAAGCTTTTACGATGACTGGACTGTAGAATCGTCTCTTTGAACGGTTGTGAACGGAAGATTTTGTCAGTCTATGGACTAACGAACCTTATTGTGCTCGAACTACATCCGCAGCATACCTATTTTGACTACAAAAAATTGTTTCCTCTAATTGCGCATATGAACGCGCACGTTATTGCAACTTCTTTCCTTCAGTAGCAAGATGGAGCCTGCAAACAAACCAACCGGGTTCCTATTGTTCGACATTCATTAGCTTAATCTTGGCTTCCAGTTTCTGGACTCGGAAGACATGCTTATGTTTCGATGCATTTGCGGTTCCTCATTTGCAAGAACGTCAATGCGGCACACAATTTTCCCTCTGGTCTTTCATGCTTCTTGTCATGGATATTTCAACCTGATTGATCTTATGCCCGAGTAACTGGACTTCAAAGACTGCTTCATTCATCAATGTCTTCTGCATTAGCATCGGCACTGTTGTTGTCGCGGCTCATATTTCAAGAAAAACGTTCAGTGTGTTTCACGGGCGACTGCTTTATACCATGCTGAAGCGCAGCTTGAATAAAAGGCAAAAGCCATTCTTGTTTTGGCTGCTGTCTGGTGAGGCGTGACGCTGGGACCGACCAAATAAAACCTCATCTCGTCGGAGTGAATACAAATTCTTTGGATAAGCATTAAGTTAATGCTCGATGGTGAGCCTTTTGGAGCAATCGACAACTATGATATCTATCTCACATTTATTGCTAAAATAGCCAAAACTCACATCTAACTGTTCGGATTTCGGCGTTGTGGGTGCCTGATTCTGCAACCCGACCAGATTTCTCAAGGAAAAAGTTTGTATCATGAAAGATTTTATGGTCTGCGGGGTCGGCATCTGGAAATTTTGTGTCGGTAGAATATGCCAATCTTGCTGGTAAACCAACGATCCTTTTCTGTTTTCTTGAGTTGACAATCATCTGCAACGTTATTCATGCTTTTTTCACACCTACTCTAGATTGGTCAATCGATTCAGATGCGTGTGCCATTTTTGTAGCTCAAAGAACAGTACTTGCCAAAGTAATTCTTCTCCCTAAATTGGTCAGACTTCGTAATTTTAATGCATATTTACCGAGTTTGCCAACGTCCGGAGAAAGTTTTCCACGATCTATCGTCTTCAAAGAGAACAGTTTCTGTGCCGAAACGAGAGATATTCTAGTGGGTGGGACCATGTCTTTTGTGTTCCTCAAAGTGAGAATCTCGACACCAGGATACATAAAACCCCATGCATGAATGTAACTAGAAAACATTGTCCGCAACCTTATATCATCCCAACAAGTAATGGTGCCTAGATTTGCTTTGCGTTTTCAAGTTACATTTTATGTCCGAATCCGAACCGAATCATCAGGCTGTCTCGGAAGAGGCAGACGACCCTTCTCCTGCAAGCTAGTGACGGCGTTGTACACGCGCTGCTTCACTGGCGTGAGCTCCATTCCCAAGTCTCTGAGCTTTCGGGTCAAGAACTTGTATGGTTTTGCTGTCGGATTAACTTCATCAGAGCCTGCAAGTGCGTGTGTGATCCGTCATTAGATAGGCATGTGTTTTCACGTGTTGTTGAAATGAGTTCCTTCATCTAATCATTACGGGAATGAAATAACATTGTGATAACAAGTGAGTTCATACCGCTGCCACAAACAGATGAATACCTAAAAAGCATTGAAATCCTTCTCACATGTGATGTTTTAGCCTGATGTCTGACAACCTTTGCGTTTACTTTCTACTTCTTTCACTTTTTTCTGTCTCTTTCCTCTCTGCAAATTCTCGGTATTAACCATGTTCTTTACCTCCTGATCAGTAACTCAAAACCTAATTATCAACATCACCTTCCCAATGACGTGTGAGAGATAAAACACTCTTTTTAATCAAAATGAGATATAATGCAACTGAAATGTCCATATTATGGAACCAAGTAGACATTAGTGACCTACTTAGTGGGGATAGGAT
The DNA here is from genome assembly GCA_014182895.1 of Angophora floribunda. Classification (NCBI taxonomy): domain Eukaryota; kingdom Viridiplantae; phylum Streptophyta; class Magnoliopsida; order Myrtales; family Myrtaceae; genus Angophora; species Angophora floribunda. The sequence goes on from CM024710.1 coordinate 20,872,284, forward strand.
ACTTGCGGAAGTACTTGGCGAGGATGTCCACCACCTCACTGTGGTGGATCATGCTCTCTGCACAGATGGCAGCCGGAGGCCGAGAGAGTCTTGAACACAAGAATGTGAGTGAGGGCCGTCTCCTGAAAACGTATGTGAGCCTGAACCGAGCTGGCGTACGTCTTGGCTGAGCCAGTTAAGTGCTTGAGAATGTGAACTGTGCTGGCATTGACCGCCGCCTGGAGCAACGGCCCAATCACCAGGGCAGGAATCACCACCACCAGGTCCACTCCTTTTTCCTTCGCCAATTTCCACGCCGTTCTGCAGCCACCTTCCCATAACAGTACCACTTCTGCAATTTTGCGGTGATTGTCACTTGTCTAATTTATGGGATGGATGAATATGGAGCGGGCCGGTGATGTAGTCGTCTTTACAGCAATTAGATTTTGCAGTAGAGATGTTAAAATCAATGGGTAGATGCTAAAAGTAACCTTGGTTTTCTTGCAGAACTCGAGGTTGCCCCAGAAAGATTCGTCCACCACGGCATCGGGACTCCTGTTGGGATCTATGTAAACCGCACCTATCGAGGAAGTGAACAGCACGCATCGAACATTGGCCTCTGCAGCTGCAATTATCACGTTCTTAGTCCCTTTCACGGCTGGCTCCAACATTTGCTCCTTCTCAATCACACAAAATACAGCAAAATGTCACCACCTATATCAATCCATATCATACTTCATAAACAAAAGAAGATATGCTATCAAGTCTGTGTTCTCTAAGCAACAGTCGTCACAGTGCGAAGATGGAGATGAAATTAAGCACTCACCGGATCATCAGTAACTGGAGAGACGGTGTGAAAGATGCCATGGCAACCACTTATGACTTCCCCTAAACTCTCGAAATCAAGCAGATCAGCCTTGCACAGAGTCGGCCTCTCTTTAGCTCCGTCAAGCTCTCTTAGATGCGCATTCTTGGGATCACTTGCAAGAAAACCACATCAATGCACTAGCGTCAACAAAACATTTGATATATCGTACAGTCCCAAATTAAACAGACATGTGAGCAAAAAAACGAACTGAACCAACCTGGATTCCTCACAGTGCCCTTGACATTTTATCCTTTCTCCAGGAGCAGTTTTGCAATCCAAGAAGCAAGGAGGCCGCCAGTGCTGGCGACACACACTGCATGCTGGATTATTTACTAATGATAGTGTCTTTCTGGCTAGTGAAAAGAGGAGAAATTTGGTGGACACTGGTACGACGAACTTGTGCCAAGGCCAAGTTGGCAAGCGATTGTTATCTACAAATGGAATTTACCTACCACAAGTAAAGATTCAACTACTCCTATCATAATCTAATCATACGAGTTTTTTTATGAAATAGACAAACAGAGAACAGATGGAGACCATCTTTCATCTGATCAGAGTGTAAAATGCATCACTTCGAACACTAGGAAGAGAATGCAATTTTAGCTGGACTGATCTAGGGCACTAGACAGACTTTGAAATGAAAAAATATGTAACAATGAGAATGTACAGGGAATAGATGATTTATCAATTACCATTGGCTTTAAACGAGTCAAATTTGAAATTCTTCTAAGCACAGTCAATGCACGAATCCCTTATCGTTACGGGGTTGATGATGGATAGAGAACAACCATGACCATTTTCTGAATAGTTGCCCAATTCGAATTTGGAAAATTCTTGGGTCATTTCTAGTGATCGAATGCTTCATTTTACCAAGGAGAGCACTGCTCAAATGGAAATAGAGGCTGTTCTATATCCTTTTCCCTTTTCACGGAGAACAACTATGACCATGATCTGAATAGTTTTGGAAGTAGTCCATGACAAAAACCAATTCAAACTTTAGACAATTCTTGGGTCATTTCTAGTGATTCAATGCTTCATTCTACCAAGGAAGAACAGCTCACATGGATACAGAGGCAGACCTATATCCATTTCCTTTTAACCCTGTTAGCAAGTACTACATTGGAGAAAAGGCTGGATAAACAATTTAATCAAGAGAAACCAATTTAGTCCTGCTGAAAAGCAATCAAACACGTTCATAATCATACAGGATCATATAAATTTTCTATCCTTCATTCACTATTTCTTCTTGAATTGACAATGAATATACCACCAAAAATAATAAACTATACCCACTGTGAGATTAATATTCCAAATTATTTTTTTGTGTCACCAAAACCTTTCAACTTGTATAGTTATGATAAATATGCCCTCCATCACAATTCCCCCCAAGTTGATCGTTAAAAATCCTATGTTGCAGTTTATGTGGACAATAGTAAGCAAATGAAACTAACGTAGATCAACAATGTAGATTAGGATTTTGGGTGAACAAATAAAATTATACTTATTTTAAACATAAAAACCAAACTACTTTCTACTATGTGGGAAGCAATCCTATATATCTTATATTCTGTGTTGGTGCGTGATGAACGCCATTTAAGGTTTTTGGTGTTATTTTCCCAGTGAATGGTGTCCCTTTTTTTAGGGTCATAAATGAATGATGTCTTTAACCAGCCTATTGTATACTACATTTTTTGCTATCTGTATTTGGTGAGATGTTGAAAACTATAGTCGTAATATCATTTCCATTCTTGGATTGTGGTGGAGGTAATTTTATTATATAAGGCTCATCTATAAACAATCGGATAGGCTTCAATTGAAATATCTACAAAATATCATGGGCCCAATAAGCATGATGTGATATCTTTTTGAAGTTCTAGATGAACCCACTATGCCCATAATTCAAACTCCAAATGGCCCAAAACCTACAAATCGTTGACCCTCTACAGCAGACGATTGTGTTTTGCAAGTTTCACATCATTCTTTACTATGGTCAAATCATGTCATGCAAGATCAAGGTGTCCCACGTTACATAAATTTATATTCAAGACATGATTGTTGACCCGATATTTAATAATCCATACGGACTACGGAAGTGTACCAAAAAGAATTCATTCAAACCCCTTTTAAATAGCGTGTCAATGGCTGAGTATAATCCACGTGAAATTCGTTAAAGGAATCATCTTTCTTGCCTTCAAAAAGTCTCCTCTCGAAATTTTATAAAAGCAAGATGGAATTTGACTTTGGAAGAATCTCAGCTCGGTGCCTCCCAGTTCATCGCCGTCACCATTCCCATCCCCATGTACCAATTGGAGAAGCTTTCTCTGTGGCGGTGTTCTTGTTAATCCTTGTCGTGTCTGTCTTTCTATTTCTCCTGTTCTTTGGTAGCCAAACGGACATGAAAGAAACACCTTCCAAAGAAGAAGAGGAAAGAAAATTAGAATCAGATTCCACACACATCTCTCTCTCTCTCTCTCAACCACTTATCATTGCTTCTGGAGATTGTCCGGAGCAAGTGATTCCCCTGCTCTGTTGGGACCCGGACTCTTGTCGTTTTCGTTCTTTCCTTTTGGGAAAAAAAAGGTTTTTTTAATTTTTTCCTTAAAAGTCTGGACAGACAAGCCCTCTCTCTCTCTCTCTCTCTCCCTCCACTTGTCTCGCATCAATCACTTAGTGCAGCATAAACCCATCTTTTCCCCCCTCTTTTTTCCTCCAATCGAAAAAACAAGATCGGAGGCAAAGGGCCAAATTTTAAAAAAAGAATTCTCCAGAAAAAATCCCGTAATTCGGCACGAATTATCTCACCCTTCTCCTTAAGCCGACTCGTATTGGACCCGACCCGTTATCGCCGAACCCTAGGGAGAGATCTAGACGCTCTCCATTCCCAATTCACTGCCCTTCTCGCTCTCTCCCCTCCCCCTTTCTCTCTCTCTCTCTCTCTGTGTCTCTGTCTACCTCTCTCTCTCTCTCTATATCGTTTCATGGTGAGCACAAGATTTCTCCTTTGATGCTTCGGCCATCCCTTTCGTGAGGCGAGCTTAAGTTTCTGCGAATTTCGATTCTCTCTTCTTTTTTTTCCTTGTGCTTGCTGTTGCGATCTATTGTCGTACTGGGTCGTAAAGCTCGTTTTTTGATACATCGGAATTCATTCCCGGCTAAAAGCTCGAAACTTTGCTGCGTTTCTGTTGCAGATCTGTGTAAACAGAGGTGTTTTCCCGCATAGATCCATCGGTGGCTCGTGTTACTTAGGCGCAAAAGGCCTTTTTTTTTGGAGACCTGGGTTTGTGTCGATTGGATCCTCTTTGTCTCGTTTTTTTGTGAACTCCGAAGTGATGTCGTTGTCGGCCAAGAGGGAGTCGATTCAAATTCGCGACGTGTGGGATGATAATCTCGACGAGGAGTTTGCACGAATCCGCGAGATCGTCGATGATTATCCGTACGTGGCCATGGACACGGAGTTTCCGGGTATTGTCGTGCGCCCTGTGGGCAACTTCAAGAACTCGAGTGAGTTTCACTACCAGACTTTGAAGGAGAATGTGGATATATTGAAGTTGATCCAATTGGGCCTCACTCTTTCCGACGAGAGAGGGAACTTGCCCACTTGCGGGTCAGATAAGTACTGCATTTGGCAGTTCAATTTCCGCGAGTTCAATGCGAATGAGGACTTCTTCGCGAACGATTCGATCGAGCTTTTGAAGCAGAGCGGGATCGATTTCAAGAAGAATAGGGACAGGGGCATCAATGCTGTGCGATTTGGGGAGTTGCTCATGTCGTCCGGGATCGTGCTGAACAATAATGTTCATTGGGTAACCTTCCACAGCGGGTACGATTTCGGGTATTTGCTCAAGGTGTTGACTTGCCAAACCCTGCCAGACACTCAAGCGGGGTTCTTCAAGTTGATCCACATGTATTTCCCGACATTGTATGATATCAAGCATCTTATGAAGTTCTGCGACAGTCTGCACGGAGGTCTCAACAAGGTCGCGGAGTTGTTAAAAGTCGAGAGAGTTGGGATCTGTCACCAGGCGGGTTCGGATAGTCTGCTGACATCTTGTACTTTCAGGAAATTGAAAGAAAACTTCTTCAGTGGATCGCTGGAGAAGTATTCTGGTGTGTTGTATGGTTTATGTGTCGAGAAAGTGTTCCCAGTGAATGTAGGGAATGAACCTGAATTTGAATAACTTGTACCAGAAAAAGAAAGCGAAAAATGAATGAGAAGTTTTCATAGTACTGTATGGTTGTGCCACTTTTCTATGTATCCGGATGGCAAGATACATGCTAATGAGTTTACTCGAGACTCATCATGTCATTGTTCTTGGAGATCTTTAAACAAGTTACCATAGTCGGGATATATTTCCTGTAAATCATGTGGGGACTAGAGTTTTTCTTGATGACTCAATTCATCGCATTACCACAGTTCGTTCATGGGGGTGCATCATTTGGAAGCGCGGAATTGAGTCAACCGTCATGTGCTGTAGCGTTAATCTGAGAAGTGCATGTTTGATCTTTCGTCGTGCTGATTCTGCTCAGCTGGCTCCTTCCATGCAAGCATAATGGAAGTCCTGTTCTCTCGGATCTCTCCCTATGACTCAAAAATGTTTAGTCTAGTCTAAGAGTAGAATTACTCGAGAACATATCGGTGACTTTGGTTGCTTCCCATATGCTGCTGGATTTTCACATTATTGCAGTCCCGTTGATGAGGGCAGATCATTGCTGTTATGGCTTGCAACTTTGTGGGATCTGCAGTTGATGCTCTCCAGCCCTTGAAGATAATTGTAGTCTGCAGAAAATGGTTGCTACTCTGACTAGAGCGAGCGGAAGAGCATAGATGCTTGCTGTTGAAAAGAGACTTTCCGTTCTTTTGTCCTGGGTATGTTGTCTATGGGGTTTTCCTCTGATTTGATATGATTTGGCTGTGGCATTCCTCCATTAGAGTTTTCTTGGACTGGATTCCCAGTAACTGTTCCTTTTATCTTGTTAACATAGGAGGCAGAAGGTCTTTAACTAGGTTATCAATTCAATCTTCAATTTGTCGTCTTCCCAAACCATCACCACTGGTCGCTGTATGCAAGGAGCAAGCAATCTTAGGTAAAATAGGACAGCAAACCCTACCAAAACTTATGAAGTTTTCCTGTTATTATTTGGATCGGGCCTTTTCCACTTCCATTCCGTTGTGACTAAAACACTTTAATTATTCGTCACTTGCTTTTCTTCTTTCCCTCTTCTCGTGCCACTTATCTTCTCATTTGTTTCTCTCTACTCTCTTTCTAAAACGCCCCCTCTCACGCCAATAATATACAAGTTTTTGACAACCCGACAGCATCTACCCCAACTCGGACAAAAATAAAAGAGGTGTCATCAACACAAAAGAAAAAAGCCCATCACTGACACAAGCAACTCACGAAATAGAACCCCAGATTTCCAGATTCCTCCTCCTCACCCAACTAGTTCTTTTTCATCTCCATTTTTTCAACTAAAAGCTCAACTATAAGTAAAAAAATCCATCTCATGTCTCTTCATTATTCACCTCCATTCCTTCCTTTCGCTCTGTCTTATTCTTTGTCCCACTTGGCATCAAGCTCTTCGATCGATCATGAAGACAAGAAAAACCCCCGTTAAAAATTCAAATCTAGGAGCTGAAGCCCTTACCCATATCCTCATTGAGCTCATCAGCAACGTCTGCTTCACCGTCTTCATCTTCTTCTTGATCATCATCATCATCGGCGACTTGCCATCGCCTACTAGCCTCCAGTTCCATGGCTCGTATCCACCCCTGCTCCCACTAAGTTGTTTGCTCATACCAAAAATGACACCTTCAAGAACGACAATCCCATCCTCAAGACCAGCATAAACTCACTCGCTGCCCTCATGGTCTGACCCACTTTCAGGTCAATCTCGATCGCCAAGCCACTATTACTTGCGATTAAGAGGCCCGAAGAGGTAATTGCGAACTTGACCCTTACATCTGAGCCCTTATGTCATGAGGCAGCCCTGTTTCTCAATTGTTTGGATCCCTATGTTCTGATCGCCATTGAGAAGCTCAATGTCAAAGCCTCTGGGTCTATTGTGTTCCTAGGCATCAAACTCCCGTTAAAGATTCAAAACCGATAAGTACAACGTGGCCTGTGGCCTGGACGGCAAGTGAAAAGGGCGGACCACAAAAGAGTGCTCTTTTCTCTTTTAAGGATACTGGCAGGACTTGAAGCATGATCAGAATTAAAAGGGAAAGCAGAGAAGTAAAAAGTAGGTGGAAAATGGGTCTCACGAGAAAGGACAAAGTAAACACAAACAGGACATCACAACCAAACAAAAATCATGCTTGAAAAAAGGTGAGACCACCACATTTAACGTAGTCAATACATTGTGATGGTGTTATAATTGCCATGGGAGTGGAAAATGCTGCACCTCATTGTTTCCTTGACAATGGGTATCGTCCCACTTCCTCGTATGACACAAGTAAGTTCGAAACCAAAGTGGTCGTCTCCTTCCTTCGCTTACCCCTCATGACAAGTCCCCATCATCTGTCGACATGGCTAAAATCTACTATGTTGTCCAAACACATAATCACAAAAATGTAAATTTTAGACTAGGGTGGAACGGAAGATTTCAAGCCAAATCAAATTAATAATAAGCTATTTAGCAATTGGGTTAAACGAAAGATTTTCCTCCTCTTTCATACGCTGGTCCGACTTAATCCGACTTGAACTTGTTCTTCTGTTTGCCGTATAACCTAAACAGAAAAAAAATCAAATCTCTCAGGCACCCTAATCCCAATTACTCGGATGCCTCTACTTATAGATGCTTTCATTCTTCCTCCCTGTAGGTACCCTTGCGTATGACTTAAATCAGCTTCATTCAAAACCAGCACCAGTGACCAGCATATATTTGTTGATCATATAGATGCTCAACCCAGAGCACGAAATTTTCCAATCTGCAATCACCAGCCCGTCAGGGAAGTGTGGTAAGACTGACCCAAGAAAGCTTTTTATAAACTACTAATAACATGGCGGAGTAGATCGCTGCAGATTAACACAAATCCCCACCTGGCATTTGCTATTCATTGCAAGCAAGAAAGCAAATTTTAGGAATTCCTAGCTCCGATACATACATTAACATCCTAATGTTTGATCAGCCATTTAAGTCAAAGCATTCTATTGCCTAGTGATGATAAACTAGCCAAGAGTATCAATATCAACGACAGCAGTGCAATAAGAATAGTTCTAAACATCAACTCCAGCAGACCTCCTTCAGACAGATTCCTCCCTGCAAAACCCACAACCAAGTGTAAATTTTTTTGAGATTTCAACTGGGTATCTATAAAGAGGCTTAATCTTATTTGGTAAGTTTCAATCAATTGGCCAGTCAATTGAATTACTAAAAACCTCAATCAATAAAAAGAAAGGGGCATGGATAAAGCAATCAATTTTAATAAGATCCAATATTAGTCAAGGGAGGAATTTATATGGGTTAAATACGAAAAGCATGGGGCATTTAAACAACTATCCAAATTTATTGTATAACTCTAATTTAGCCTCTAAACAATTTTAGAAAAATGCACATACTATTTACAGAATCATCACACAACATAATGCAAAGAATGGACACGATCTTCTTTGTGTTGAAACACGATGAAACTTTCACAGAACTGGATCTGGTTTGACTGATTGAGCTCATATTAACAAGTTAAATAGAAATCCCATCAAGCAAAAGGAAAATGTAGAACTGGAATTGCATTTAGGACAAACCTCAGACTCATGTTCTCTTGCGCTTGGGTGCTTTGATTTTCTTCGCAATAAAAGCAATGACCTCTTTCAAAGTGGCTTTTCTTCCTTCTTTGACGTTCCAGAGCTCAGATACAGCATACCTTCCACTTGGATTATATTCATTCAGCTCTTTTAAAGCTGTGACAACTGCTGAGTAGACCTCATCACCCCACTCCTCCTTAAGCTTTTGTAGTTTTTCATCTTCTTCAACAAGCATCGACTGCACAAGATTATTACCATTACATGGTGTTAAAGGAGCAGAAAGGCATAAAAGAGGCTGTCAATATTGAACCAAGACTCCAATGAGTACAAGACAGCTTCTTATGCTGGAAGCCTGGGACTTATGGGCAGTGCCAAATGAGAAGGAGAACTTAGTACCTAGTTGAATAGATAGGGATGGCATATTGAGCAATACAAGTTGCAATCTTATTTTTTTCCCTAATAAGATACACAGCTTCATCAATTGACAAAAGCACTAAATTTGGCCATATTTCTATAAAATTGGTGATCTAGGCAGAAATGGATAGAGCTAATGCTGGTGAACCATGGCCTCAACCAACCTGGCCAACCCAGAGCTCCAAATCATAGCAGATTTTGAAGTCTCAAGTGACATCCAATCAGACTTTAGTAAACAGGATCAAACTACCACAATAAGCACTATCACCACTGGAAATTTGGAAAAAGGAAAACATGAACATTTCATACCTGGGTCTTCCCATCAATCTCAATGGTCCTGAATGGATGCCATTGCGAATTCACTTGTGACTGCCACAAAGAGCATAATTTACTGGCCTGCATTGGTGCTTCCTGAGCTGAAAATCTTTTCTTGCAAGCAGTAAGAAACGGCTTATCATCAAGCTCCCCCATTCTCTTGATCCCAATATCTGCGCGTGGACCCAGCCCCTCACTCAGACCCTTTCCAGAAACAAAAAGAATAAGTTAATATTTATTTCAATTCCGGCTCCTATTTCCAAATTTAGGGCCCCCTACCGGCAACTTAGATGATTGGAACCGGATGAGTGTCACCCTATGAGAGGGGATTCCTTTAGGTAACATGAAAAAATTAAGTCCATTGTATTCACATTGCACTTAACTCCATGTTCAATTTATCAAGTAAATAAAGGAATCTTCTGATACCACTCTGATCTGTGAAGATTATGAACAAAAACTTTTCATCGATTGGAGAAAATGTGCAATATTTAGTCAGTGCCAGCAATGTAATTATTCCCTAGCATGTGGCCATGCACAGAAAATAGAGATGGTACCTGGATCAATTCCTTACGAGCTTCTTGCAATTCATCATTGCTCCGACGTTCTTTGCTAATGAGGGTACTATTTAGTGCCTCCAAGTCAGTCAGCTCGTCCTTCTTCTCTTGCAATTCCTCATTCATCTCCTTCATCTTCTTTTGAACAGCCTCATCATCTTGATCTTCAAGGTGCTTCATAACTTCTAGTTTCCCTTTCAACTCTTCAATCTCCATTTCCAATTTCTGCTTTGCGTCAAGCTGCCTTTCCAATTCAAGGATCTTACTCAGAGCCTCCTCTTTCTCCCTCTAGAAATCCTAGCAGTGTCAGTCATGTATAAAGCAGAATATCCTATAGTAATCAAATGCAAGTTTTTGTCACTGGCATTCACCTTTTGTTCTTCAACCAGCCTGAGGACATTTTCATCAGCTTTTTTCTGCTCCATCGATGCCAACTGGAGAGAACTGTTTCTGACATCGTTCTAGAAGGACAAATTAAGAAATCAGCATACATCTTGTCATGCGGTCTTGACTAGATACGACAAATGCCAATGGTTTCAGTGGACTCTCAGAACCTGCCAACTGCTAAATTTTCATTGCACTTGTCTCGCCTTAGTGAGTACACAAAAGTAAGCACTCTTATTATTCAAAAATTTTGTTGTCCTTTTCTATCAGGCTCTTATTGTTCAAACAATAAAGAGCAACCGATAATGTCCTTCATAAGTACTATTCTCTAAGATGCATGCTGTAATGGTGTTTCCATGTGAGATGTCTGATGACCACTTTGCATAAATTGGCAAAAGCGCTAAATTCACCTGTATCTCTATAAATTGGTGATTGAGGCAGAAATGAATTATAGACCACCCTTAAAAAGAATTGCACGTGAAGCGTAGTTACAAAGGCTCCAAAAATATATTAATTTAGTCAGGTAGCTAAAAGGTGAAAGGAAGAAGTAAACAGTCTTGGCGAAAAGTATGTTCAGTTCATGTAACCTTTTTCTTGTCCTCATCCAGCTTTTGTCTCTCACGCTCGGTTAGGGTTTCACGTTTGTTCAATTCTTTGCTCCAAGAATCGATCTTTCTTTTCTTCTTTTCCAACTCATTGCTGAGTTTCTCTTGTTCAAACAATATCCTTTGGATTTTGTCACGTTGAAGGCGTTGCATCCTCCTTGTTTCTGGAAAAAACAATAAAATACAAGAAAATGTAAGTAATGTTTCTCTAATATGAGAGCATGTAGCAGTCACATATAGAACTTAATGCAAATTTAAGTTTTGGTGCCAGTATCAGTCTTTATGCTTATCAAAAAGTCAGTATGTGGGAGAGAGAGAACCTTCCACAAAAGCAGAGTGAAGCTTGTCTTTTTCTTCAAGCATCCTACTCAATGACAAAGTCTTCTCATTGTACTTGGATTGTAATTCCTCCAAAGTTTCATTTGTCAAGTCAATCTTGTTTGTTAGATGCGCAACAATTCTATGTCTACTTTGATCTGCTTCCTGATTAATGTCGGAGATTGTCCGCAACTTCCTTGTCTTGCGAAGGTAATCTCCCACTGGCCCCTCCGCATCATAGTCATCTGATCGTGCACACCACCCATATGTACTTGATCCGGGCTCTGTCTTCTGCGCAATCCAGCCCTTTTTTCCATGATTCTCAGCTTCAAATCCTTTCTCAAATGCTGTAGCATTAATAAATCCATGCCAATCACCATTAAACCTCACTACAGCTTTTGCTGACCGACCATCTTCATTCCAAAACATCTGGACTTCCAGAGGTTTGTACTTGGCAAACTTGGTCAGCCAATATGCACTGTCTACAAGTTCTTTCTCACTGCTTTTGTCAACGAGAATGTTGGCCACAACTCCAGTCCAAGGCCAGACGAAAACATCATCATGATGAGGTGTTTGTGCAGCAGGTTGCGGCACAACTGGTTGAGGAGCTTGGTCTGCCTCGCTGGCTAGGTCTGTCTCCAGGTACTTTGCCAAGGCAAGGTGGTTTGCCTTTTGTTTGCCACTTCTATTTGCAGAACCTTTACCCACCCCTGCAGCATGTTGGTATAGTTCTTTATACCTGTAGTCCTGCTTTTTCTTGCCTGTACAGAAAGGGCATCTTAAGCTTCCATTTGGGCCCTTTACTTTGAATTTGCCGGACCTCAGCTCATCATAAGGTCTGTCTACATGGTCCAATATCTCAGACTCACTAATATCTGAATCTTCTTCAGAGCTGTAGTCCATCTCCAATTTGTTTCAGATCTAAAGAAGTGGAAAAAAAAAAATCTTTCACGGATCAACAAAAAATTGCAAAAGCAGCAGCTTTCGGGTAAGAAAGTCAAGAAACAGTCACACCACTTATGCAGAAAAATTGGAGCATGAAACTAGCTGATATAAAATGAGAGGAGGATGGCTGGCCTAAACTGTAGCAGCAGAAGACAAACTCAATGGAAAACACACAGCTCATGTGTTGTGCTTACCGTTAACAATCTGAATAAGGTAGCATTAACTTAATCAACTTCATTCACAAGGATTGACTGTTATGGCGGAAGAGCAATGCATGGAGACATTTATGAATAGCCAACAAAGAAAGAGACCACAAGCTAGATTAAAAGGAAAGGGACTAATTGATGGACGTTTAAACGAGACAGTCCTAAATTCTTTTAATGCATCTGGAAGTATCCTTTTGAAAGTTCAAAATTGACAATGGGTGAGGAACAACAGGAGCAGGGCAATAGTAACCAGAAGGCCAAAGAAGAATCAACAATTTAAACTCAACGAAATAAATGCAAGTCAAATAGGTAACAGTTATTTGATAATAACTGATACTGTAGTTTAACTCAATTTCATCAGTCGATCAGCTCCACTGCAGCAAACAACATGAGGATTCGATGGAGCAACAACCAACAAAAGCAGCGAATGAAACAAAGGGAAATCTGCTAATCCCAGAAACGCCATGAATCTAGGCTCTCACTCTGATTCGAAGTACACTCACCACCATAAGTTTCTCGAACCCTTTTTCGAGTACAGAAAGCAAAGTAATTTAGAAACCAGAAATATAGAGGCAATTGCCACCGAGGTCGCGTGGCAGAAGACGGCGATGAACCGTGCATGCAAGCCGACATTCAGCAAAATGCAGTTCATTTCAGGCGTAAAAGTATACGATACAAGAATCTTAACCAAGAATCGTACCCCTCTTCCTCCTTCTCCTCGAGCTTGCTTCGTCCGATCGAGCTTGCACCGGCGAAATCCACCTCGCGCGTAGGCGAATTCCCGCTTCGCGAGCCCGGATCGCAGCAAATTCCGAACCGAGAAGGAAGGAAAGTGACAGCGACTTGGAAGTCCTCGTCTCCACTTAGGGTTTTTTTACCGTACGTGCTTTTGGTAATTCGTGTCTCCAGACTCCAGTTAGCTTTTTTTATATGTATTATATATTAACATTTAAAAATAAAGAAAATGCTCGGCGTCGATCTCTGTGCCAGAAATTAATTTTATCAATAAATTAGTTAATTATTTCGGTTTAATCGCTTTATTAAGCAAATAGGGTGTTGTAAATCTCTTATTCTTCCTGGGCCAAGGTGCAATTAGTTACGTTACTCGCTTGATTCGATGACTTTTGGAAACGATTTAAACAGTTTTCAATCAATTATATCCCCTGCCGAAGTCATCGTGTGAGTATTTTATTGAAAAATTTGTTGAATTGAGATTATAAAGTATATGGTTTCCAATGCTCTTTCTTAATTTCGCTTTCTTTTTTAAAATTCCCAGGCTTTGATTTTTTGATGAAATTTAATTTGCCAGGAAACTAATACGACAAATTCATATACTGAGTCAAAAGGCTTAAAATCAAAAGGAAGTAGAAGAAAATATCACTTAAAAAGAATTAGATGATTGACTCCACGCTCGCATGATGTGGGCATGATGTAGGATTGAACCATGATGATAGAGCATTGTAACATCTTGGTCCCGTTTTTTGAGCAAAATTCAAACCAAGCAGGGCTTCATATTTTAGCATTCCCCATTCATTCTTCTCTAGGTATTATCGAAATATAGAGTCTCATGTCGCAGACCTAAATTTTTTTAAAATATAAGTTTAGGGGCATTATTAATTTCGAATCGACGGCATTTAATTAACTCGGGCTTTCTCAAGCTTCATACCCCGCGCGACGTTGAGATATTCGTAAAATTTTTCAAATAGGGAGTCGCCACTAATCTATTGAAGTCGATTAAAATCTAAGCAAGACATGGAAGCGTGTCTCACTTTTTACATAACTAAATGGTCTAAAGTCGAGGACTTAATTACGTTAGTAATACAACTAATGCCCTTTCGGTATCTAATTTGATCGTTTAGTGAGATTTCAGCAATGTATTTGAGGAAACTAAAGTCTGTCTTAATCGTTCTAAACTAAGAAAATAGTATCCAAAATATCATTGTAAAACAAGGTATAGGAATATAAAATAAAAACATATTGTAAAGCCCTAAAGGCTTATTCAACTTTAGTCTCTTTCCTTGTTAGGGTTTTCTAATTTCTTTTTGCAATTTTTCTGATTTTTATGAATTTTTTATATTTTTAACATTTTTTAATATTTTTTAACATTTTCAAATTTTCCGAAATTAAAGAAAACAAGCTTTTGAGACTTATAAAAATTTTGGCTTTTCTGAAATTTTTTTTAGAAGAAACATTTATTAATTTTTTTGGAATTTTCTAATTTTGTTAATTTTTTTGGAATTTTGAATATTCAAAAAAGAAAGAAAATAAAAAAAAATAAACTTTTAAAACCTTTCTGAAATAAAAAAACATTTTTTAAATTTTTTAATGATTTTTCGAAAATTGTAAGATTTTTTAAGATTTTTAAGATTTTTTTAATTTTCTGAAATTTTTGATTTTTTTGATTTTTAATTTTTTAATTTTTAAAGAGGTGATTCGGACAGGGTCGGGTGACCCGGCCCTACTAGACCGACCCGGCCCCTATCGGTCCGGGCCGGAGCAACGACCGGGCTGGCCGAACGGCCCGTTAAAAATTTTAAAATGGCCCATCATTTAAAAAAACAATTAAAAAGCCCATCTCCAATTCTAAAAATTTCAGCCCAAACCTATCCTAGGCCCATTCGAAAATAATAAACCAGCCCAGCCTCCTCCTATTCAAACTTTCGGCCCGGCCCCCCTTTTTCTTTTTTTATTAGTCTTCGTCTTCTTCGCAGAACCACTTGTGCGCCGGAGGCTCGCCGGAACTTCTGCAGCTTCCTCGCCGGAGCTCGCTGATGGATCCTCACTGGTCCCAATAGGGTCGTCGCGTCTTCCAGCGTCGGACGTTCTATCCGGCCGACGCCAGACGTCGCCGGTGGTGACCTCAGGCGGTCCCGGAAGCTCGCCCTCGCCGGAAAAACAAAAACGTCTCTTTTCGACTCGAAAACGTGCGGAAACCTTGAGAAAATAGGTATAATACTAAGAGAAACACGAAATTAAACAATATACGGCCAAAAATCTACGAAAACAGGTTTTCGGGGACGGATTCAACCATGGGATTTTCTGGGTTTCAGTTGGGCATTTCTACAAACAACTTGCGGGCATAAGTAAAACAGGGAATATTCGACTCGAACCGGCGTGAGACCGAGCCCGAGCTTCTATCTAACCATACTAGCATGCAGAATAAAATTAATGGAGGAACGTCGGGGGCCGGGGCTCGCGCGAACTGGTCGGCGCGAGCTCCGGCCCGCCAACTCGCAAGAACCGAACAGAAATGCTTTTCCAGAGAAGCTTACCTGGCTCGGACGAAATGGCACGGCGAACGGCGGCTGACGATGGGAACTCCGACGGTTTTAGACCACGTTTCGAGCTCCCTCTCGGCCTGGGCTATTCTCTCTCGGTCACCCCCTCTCTGCTCGGTCCGCCTGGCTGTCTCTCTTTCTTGTTCTCTTCAGTTCTTTCTTCTCGCTTCCCTTGTTTCTGCTACTTCCGGTACCGGAGTTGAGGCGCGGCGGGGAAACGTCGGCGACGGATCAGGCGTGGCCGTAAGCCATTCTTTCCCTCCGTTCGCTCCTTTCTCCTCCTTTCGTTGTCTGCTCCCCCTTTTTCGCTACTGTCTTCTCCGGTTCTCCAGCTCTCTCCTCCGTTTGTTCTTCGCTTCTGCCCCCCAAAACGTTCACCAGCTCAGGCCATCGTTTTCTTCTCTCCGTCTCTCTCGGTCTGTCCAACTTTTCGCCCCCAAAAACCAGAAACCGTCCTCCCCATCTTGGAATGGTGTCGATCCTCCTCTGCTCCTGCATAACCGAAAACTTTTTCTCCCCCAATGGCAGCGTGACAGCACAGCAAGGGAATCTTCCCTTGCTGACGTCACGGTCCGAGGATGGCCGAGCGACGTCGTCCCTTTTCCCCGCTCGCTGCTGCTGCGTTTTTGCTGCATGCTCCTGTTCACGTGCAGGAAGAAAGAAAAAAGAGGGGGAATGGGGCTGGGCTGACGAGAAGAAAAGAGGGAAGATGGGCTGCTGAAGGGAAATGAAAAATAAGATGGGCAAGTAGAGGATGGGCTGGGCTAAGCCAGCCCATTCGATTTTGTTTTTTTTAAAAATCATCTTTTCTAGAAATTAATACATATTTATATATGCAAAATAGATGGGCATTTAAAGCATTTGAACAAAAATTCTTATGTAAACAATTTTCTTGTCCTCATCTAGCTTTTGTCTTGCGCTCGGTTAGGGCTTCACGTTTGTTCAATTCTTTGCTCTCCCAATATCAGTCTTCCTTTTCTTCGTTTCCACCTCATTGCTGAGTTTCTCTTGTTCTATCGATATCCTTTGTACTTTGGCACTTTGAATGCATCGCATTGTCCTTTCTTTTGGGAAAAAGCAATAATAAAAATTCTTATGTAAACAACACGGTCTCTTTTCATTTTCCTTCTCCTCCTTCTCAGTGGCAAAATCAATTATCACAAGGTCGCTTTATGTTAAAGAATGCATAATCAACTCGCATGTCAAGAGACTATGATGTTATGCATTGATGTCGTGAATTCAAGCCTACAAACCAAGTTTCCAGACCACGCATTTCACATATGGAGATTTATCGATTGAGCTTGAATAGGTGAAATATGCTTCGTAGTATTGGAAAATTCCACTTTGTGAACTCAAATTACGGCCAATTCCGCACCGCGAAGGTAAGTAACATAGTGATATGAAAGGGAAAGGAAGAAGTTACTTCACGGATGACTTTAATGTTGCATTCCTTCCTCTCGCTTTGGATTTTTATACTGTATAGGGTTTGTTTCATCTTCTTTTCTTTTCTTTTCTTTTTTTTTTTTAAACTTTTGGTAATTCTTTTATAGCATTTGGAATTCGTGTTTCAAGTTCGTAGTTTTTTTCAATATTGATCATTTAAAAATAAAGAAAATGTTCAGGGCTGTGACCTTTGTGCAAGAAATTAATTATTAACAAATTAGCTAATTATTTCAATTTAATCACCTTGTTAAGCAAATGGGGTCTTGCAAATCTCTTTTTATTCTCAGCCCAAGGAGCAAAAAGTTACATTACTCTCTCAATCCAGGATCTTTTAGATCATTGTGAACAATTTCAATAAGTCCATATCACTGTTGAGTAGACATCACATATGCATTACACAGAAAAATTAGTGGGATTGCTGTGAAAAACATGTCATTTCTAAATGCTCTTTCTTAATTTGATTTTCTTTTATGAAAATTTATCTAACTAAAAAATTAATACAATAGATTAAAATACTAAGCCAAAGTGCTTGAATCAAAAAATCGAAAAAAGAAGAAAATATCGATTAAGAAAATCAAATGATGAGCTCTACGCGTGATGTGGTCACCAAGTAGGATTAAATTGTGATGACGGAGCATTAGAACGTCTTGGTAACCCATTTGAGCAAGAACAAAACCAAGTGCTGATTCATATTTCAACATTCCCCGTTCATTGCTTTTAAGGTATTGTCGAAATACTAAGATCCCAGATCATATAAAAGATCTTCCAATTAAAGTTATGTAGAAGGCCCAAAAATCAAAAGTAGTATAAGGACTTATGCACGCTCAGGCGATCAGACAAATTTATTGATTATTCAATTATTGAGGGACATCAACAAAAGTTTGATTCCTCACACTGACTAATTGGGGATTTTGACATTAACATTAAAAGAACTATTTAACCTGCACTCGCGGCATGAACACTTGTGAGTGTTCGTATCGCAGAGTCGCCACTCGCACCCTGTACATTCAGACACGCAATCAACATCTTGATCGCATGCTTCAACTCTTGTCACCATCCATGGCTCACCTGAGAAAGGAAAATAAAAAATAAAAAATTCAGGACATTGTCATTTTTATTTTTATTTTTTTGGGAGGTATTTATTTCATAATAGCATGTGACGTGCACAAAAGTGAAAGCAATTGCAAAATTTAGCAAATATGGGTATTCTGTGTACTTCCTCAACCTTGCTTTAGCTCATAGAATGAAAATGTTAAATATCCTCCTAACAATTAAGACAAGAATAATTGCATAGTACATAAGAAAATTAGGCAATAAGGTTGAGAGAGAGAGAGAGAGTATATTACAAACAAGAGACACCAAAAGGAAGACCAACATCAACTTGGAGGCTTGCTTCATGATTCCTTTGGAGTTTAGGTTTTGATAGAGTGATGAATGGTTGATAGTTCACTACAATGCCCTATTTATACATTTGAATATCTTTTGTACTATTAAATGCAATTAATAGATGATGTAATGATCAGATTTCTCTCCTATACCTCTGGTAATTTCATCATTGAGATACCTCTGTAACATGCTTCTAGTAGATTCTAATGATTATTTCCTAAAATTGTTCTTAATTTATGATATATGCAGCAATAATAGAAAATATGCAAAGAGCAAGTAATAAACTAAAAGTTTTAATTCAAATATTGATGGACACGGGTTCTTAAGATATTTTATAGTGAAAAGATGTTTTGTTTTGAATGTGTAAAATATAAATTGAAAAAGTTTGATGAAATTTTTCCAAAATTTTTTTTTTTTTTGTAAAAAGAACTTGAAATTTAAGATGAAATGGGAGAGACTTATGATATTGGTTTGCTAAAATCTCCACATTTAGCCTCCATTTGTTTTGTGAAGAATGAGTGATTTGAAAACGTTTTCTTAAAAATGGACACATATGTTCCTTGAAATAATTAGTCAATAAAAGATATTCTCATTATCAATAGTAATTAATATATAAATATTTACGTAAACGATGAAAGTTTTTTTGTTCATTTAATTTTATCTATAAAATTAGTGATCAAGGCACAAATGAATGAAAGACCACCCTAAAAAGGGATTGGACGTGAAGTGCAGTTTCGAAGGCTCCTAAAGTTTATAAATTTAGTCAGGTAGCTAGAAGGTGAAAGTAGGAAGTAAATGGTCTTTGCAAATAGCATGTTCCCTTCAGGTAACCATTCTCTTGTCCTTATCCAGCTCTTCGCTCGCGCACTCGGTCAGGGCTTTGCGCTTGTTCGATTCTTTGCTCTTGCGATCAATCTTTCTTTTCTTCTTTTCCAACTCATTGCAAACTTTCTCTTGTTCTGAAAATGTCATTTGTATTTTGTCACATTGAAGGCATTCTATCCTCCTTTCTTATGGAAAAACAATCGTAGAAATTCACATGCAAACTGCACGATCTCTTTTTCATTTTTCTTCTCCCTCTTTCTGGTGACGAAATTGATTATTCACCAATATGCTTTGGTTTGCCGGATTATTACTATGCCCCCTAGAAGCCCAACACTACTAAACCATGATGACGAGGTCACTCTACCCTAATGAATTCAAAATCAACTCGCATGGAAGGAGAGTGTAACGATACGCATTAATATCGTGAATTCAAGCCCAAAAATAAGATTTTCGAACCCATTTCTTGCATTTCACACATAAATAAGTTTACATACAAGAATTGTACCCTCTTCCTTATTTTTAAGTTTGCTTTCACCATTGAGCTTGAATCAGTGAAATTTGCCTCGTAACTATGGAAAATTTCACTTCACGAGCTCATATTATAGCTAGCTCTTAACCGGGAAGGAAAGTGATAGAGCGATTTGAAAGGGAAAGGGAAAGGATGAAGTTTCTTCGCAAATGAATTTGATCCGGCGCTCCTTCCTCTTGCTTTGGGCTTTTCTATCGTATAAGGAATGGAATTGTTTTTTTTTTTTTACTACTCTTGATGATTCTTTTACAAAAAACTACTAAGTTTTGAACGCGATTGATGAAAGCACCAAATTCAGTATATTTCTATAAAATTGGTTATCCATGCAAAAGTTAATCAAAGACCACCCTGGAAAGAATTGCACATGAAGCGTAGGGTTATCAAAATGGATCACAAACTTAAATTTTGACTCAAGCTTTTGAAATGGACTAGACATGGATCCCACGTGACGTAGGATATAGGTCATAAATGATCCAACGAGAAAATCCAAGGAAAAATATGGGCTTTAGTGGTTCTATTGTGGACCCACTTCAACTATAGCCATCCCGAAGTTGCACTAGTCCACTTCGACTAATCATGCCATAGTCTTAATTTGACCAAGACAATGTCTTGCATTAGGTTTGATTTGTGGTCGGCGGAGCCTCTTTGTCCACCTTCGACTGTGTCAGCGGCACGTCGAGGCAAGCCGCCTCAACAGGCGGTGTTGGCGAGCTATGTTGTGAAGTTATTTGCCCAATGGCGGGCGGCGATCAAAGGTGCAGATGAAAACTATTTTCATTAGGCTGTGTTTGTATCGTAATTACCGGTTTGAGAGAGTAGTGGGTTCTAAAGAGCTAAAAGTGAAGTTGGGCCATGAAAGCCCTTAATTTGGCTGGCCTACCGATTCGAGCTTTGGGCTTACTCATTCATTCCACTTGTTCTTTCGAGCAAATTAAGTTGTAGCCCAAACCAGCAATTTCGCCTAAAAGTGATCACGCCTTATAGCTATGCAATCAATCCCATTCTACCTTAGAATTAAACTAGACCACTCATAAAAATATATTAGGCTCTCAATTTCAACGGAAACAAGTCTGGTTATCGATTTCAAATTTTTAGATTTGCGACTCTTAAGGTAAGTTTCAGGTTCTGGGTGTTGAACCCACCCACTCAAGAACTCATTAGAACCTATTTTCTTGAAATTTGAAGAAGATTTAGTATTCTTAAATGAGCTTAAATTCCATAATGCATTATATTTCTATTTGATTTGTGTCGATTTTTTACATTGACTCATTTCGTTGCATATATTATATTACTAAAATTGTTATTTTTCTTGTCTTTGAAAAAACAATGAAGCAAAAGAGAATTGAAAAGCAATTCCTAGGTAGAACTTGAAAGTAGACTAAACAAACAAAACAGATTTCAAAGTCAGTTTCAAAATAAATAGGATTCCATATTCTAGCTTGAAGCCGATCATGCCTAATCATCCTCTCGATCTCAAGGGTGCATCTCTTTCATTCAAGATGCTCGATCAAATCAACACACCTCAACAGTTTGATCGAATTGCTCGTAGAAATACATGGTTCATTTTCAAAATAAACAATATAAACATAATGGATTCCTAGGTGGATTTCAAAATAAACATGAATGGTTCCAGATTCCACATCAAACTCACTCCGTAACTGATCACCCCTAATCACCACGAAATCAACCTCTCAGTCTCAAAGGCACCTATCTTTCTCATTCAAGATGCCGGATCAAATCAACACATTTGCGCACTCTACTCGAACCGCCCCAAGAGATATAGGGCTCGCACTGGGTAAGATTAACACCATATGCACACGATACTTGTCCCATGCCTGAGTCACGAGCACCGATCTTGTCCCGCTCAGCTTAAGTGTAATTAGGATCAAAACCACACCAACTCATATCAAATAGAAGAAGGGAACTTCTCCTAAATCGTGCATCCCAATGACCCCCGCCATACTCTTTATTTCTAGGACGTGTGATGGAGGTATGCATTTCTAGGATCAAAACCTTCCTCTCGCTTTGGATTTTTATACCATAAATGGGTTTTTTTTATCTTCCTTTTTTAAAAAACTTTTGGTAATTCTTTTATAGCATTTGGAATTCATGTTTCAAGGTTGTAGTTTTTTTCGATATTGATCATTTATTTTTAAAGAAAATGCTTAGGAATGTGACCTTTGTACAAGAAATTAATTATTAACAAATTAGCTAATTTTTTCAATTTAATCGCCTTATTAAGCAAATAGGGTCTTGTAAATCTCTTTTTATTCTCAGCCCAAGGAGCAATAAGTTACATTACTCTCTCAATCCAAGATCTTTTAGACCATTGTGAACAATTTCAATAAGTCCATATCACTGTCGAGTAGCCATTACATATGCATTTCACAAAAAAATTATTAGGATTATCGTGAAAAACATATGATTTCTAAAGGCTCTTTCTTAATTTGATTTTTTTTTTATGAAATTTTATCTCACTAAAAATTAATACAACAAATTAAAATATTAAGTCAAAGTGCTTGAATTGAAAAATCGAAAAGAAGAAGAAAATATCACTTAAGAAAATCAATTAATGAGCTCTGCGCATGATGTGGTCATCATGTAGGATTGAATTATGATAACAGAGTATTAGAACGTCTTGGTAACCTATTTGAGCAAGAACAAAATCAAGTGCCGATTCATATTTCAGCATTCCCCATTCATCGCTTTGAAGGTATTGTCGAAATATGAAGATCCCATATCATATAAAAGATCTTCCAATTAAAGTTATATAGGAAGGCCAAAAAAATCAAAAGTAGTATAAGGTCTTCTGTACGCTCATACGATTAGACAAACTTATTGATTATCTAATGTCCTTAATGATCGATGACCACTCTCCCTTCTCAATGTCCTTAACGATCGACGTCACCGCTACCCCCACTGCTGACCACGTCAGAGGAGCTCATGAGGCTCGGGCTCTCACGGCGGCTCTTGCCATCGTCGGTGTTGTTGCCACGTTGACACCACTCAGAAAAGCGCAAGCTGCCATAAACACCGATTCTTGACAGCAGGAAAAGAAACGAAGACGGAGGCGAAATGAGCGGGAGCAGGTATAATAGGTGTGCGGAGCGAGACTACACATGAAGTGATCGACAAAAAGGCAAAACACAAATAATAAAACACAGCCTGCAAGGAACCATTTTGGCAGGGGATTGATTCTGGTATTAAGGACACTTTTGGATGGTTCCGAGTTCGCAGAGACCGAGAGAAAAAAAGAAAAAGAGATGCGAGAAGCAAGAGGCAAGAGCGGGGCGTCGATGAGGGCGGTGATGATTGGAAGCGAGGCATCCGTATTTGAGTGGAGGAATTTGAAACTGCACATCGGTGTTTGAGGAAGCACGTCAAGCGTTTGACGTGGTTGTAGAGTTCGGTAGCAACGACCATTACTATCCTCGAGTGGCCCTCCCAGCATTTCATTTCATCTACCATGTAAAATTGCAAATTATAAGTGACAAACGATAGGCCCCTTTCTTGGTTCAAAGTTCAATTAATCGTCTTTGTTTCGAATAAGGACCAGTTAATTAGCTTGATCAAAATCCCTATTTCTCGACAAAAATGTTGCGCTCCTTAGATTAAGGAGGAGGAGAGCTTTGCATGCATCGCATATGTTTCTGATGCCATGCAAAGCATATTGAATCATGGCTGAAGCTTGAGCTAAGACACCGGAAATAGCATCAAGCAATAAGGCGCACGATGGTATTGGACTGGTAACTTTGCTTGACGAAGTCTGGTTGATTGACAATTCTTAGCATTGACTATTATTTTCAGGTGCAACTATAAATTCCCAAGTACTGATGTTCTCTAGGAAAAGGTACTGGATAAAATGAGCCTTAAAGTGCTGGAAATTGAAAATTTTTTTATTTCACAAGTCTAGGATGCCAATGCTATTTTGATACAGTCATTCACCTGAATGTTTCGAGAACAAAATGTCGCATGTTATGAATGCTCCCAAAATATATTAATTTAGTAAGATAGCTAAATGGTGAAAGTAAGAAGTAAATAGTCTTAGCAAATAGTATGTTCCTTCGTGTAACCTTTTCCTTGTCCTTATCCAGCTTTTGTCTCACACTCTCGGTTTGGGCTTCACATTCATTCAATTCTTTGCTCCAAGAATCAACCTTTCTTTTCTTATTTTCCAACTCATTGCTCAGTTTCTCTTGTTCTAACAATATCCTTCGTATTTTGTCACGTTGAAGGCGTTGCATCCTCCATGTTTCTGGAAAAAACAATAAAACACAAGCAAATGTAAATCATGTTTCTTTAGTATGGGAGAATGGAGCCGTCGCATATATAAAGAATTTAAGTTTTGGTGCCAGTATCAGTCTTCAAGCTAATTAATAAATTCAGCCTGTGGAAATTGCCCTTGACATAACATCTCTTTAGCGTGCAGCACTGACCACATAACTTTCGAAAATTGATGAATTGCATGTAAGACTTGAACCAAAGCAACAATGAACTACATAGATGTTTTGACGTACGATCTGATAAAGACGAGAATGTCATATACATGGACAGATGCACAAGCACATGAGAGACACAGAGAGAGAGAGAGAATTACAAATTAGAGTTACCAGGAGAAAGACCAACATCAACTTGGCAGCTTGCTTCATGAACTTTGGGTTTAGGTTTTGATAGAGTGATGAATGGTCAATGGTTTGGCTATGCTAAACAGAGAAGGCTATGCAATGTAGTTCAGGGGCAAGACAAGTTACTATTTATACAGTCGGAAATGTCTTTGTGCCGTTAAATGCATTTGATGGATAATGGTATGTTCACATTTCTCTTTTACACCTTTGATAATTTCATCATTTCTACCTCCGTGAAATGCTTCTGGCAGATTCTAGTGATTATTGCTTTTAAAATTTGCCTTAATTGACAATATATGCAGTAACAATAGAAATATGCAATGGGCAAGTAAGAAACTAAAAGTTTCAATTCAAATATTGATGGAGAAAGGTTCTCCAGATTTTTCATTGTGAAAAGATTTATTTTATGATATGTGTAAAAAAATGGAGAGGAAAAATTTTATGATATTTTTTTGACAAAAGACAATTCCTTTTTCGTAAATTTTAATGGAATGGAAGAGACTCGCGATATTGGTTTGCATTAATCTCAACATTTAAATCACGATTTTGTTAAGTTGACAAACAAGTATAGGACGGCATTAAAATAATGGGTTTCATCTATTTGAGTAAGGTTAGCCTTTTATCATCCATGATTATTGATTTCCTTATAGACAGTTTGGAGTCAAAATGGGGGATAGACATGTTGAACAAAGGGTGCAAATGAAGCCCCAAGCTAATAGCACATCAGAAATGGAGTCTTTGAAATTGGCATTGCTAAATCAAATTTGACCAAAGGATCCAATGGATGATCGAGTTGTAACACTACCAGGATCTTCTGTCTCAATTAGCGTGAGATTCCTACTCGGCCCAATCATTTCTGATCTGCTGCGGTAAATGCCCACGGGCCCCTCCGGGAATGATTCTTGAATGCTTTGCAACTGTTTCTTTTTTCAGTTTAAGTACGCATTTTTTGCCCCCAAATTTCTAAGGCACCCCATCAATTTGGCTAGTTTCAAATCCATTACATGCAGAGGCTAGGTTGGTCCAGACCCATCTATTCTTTTTGATCGTGCTTCTTCAGTGAGAATGTCCAGATCTTCTACCGACACGAGTTGCCATTTTCTTGTCAGTCCTTTTCCCATCAAACAGTGAATCACCCATAAGAGAGAGAGGATTTGGGGACCAGCAATAAGCAGTTCTTACTTATCCATCCAAATGCGAAAGCATTAGCTTTCAAGGAAATGTGAAAGGTAAAAGGAAAATGGGCACTGAAACTATTCATCAGATATCAAGTCATAAGGGATGTGATTGCTGCTGGAAGAAAAATTCCCCTGGCTTGTAGTTGTTCTCTATTTGGATCTAAACTGACTGCAACAATGGTCATTCCTTTCGCTATGTCACCTAATCATCTCCCTACTACAACGTTAGGACCATAGGTTAGAGCGAGGACTCAAGAACATGCAGCTTAAGCTAATAAGCCATATGGTTGCTCATAAAAGAGGGATGATTGTTGGTAAATAGCTAACCCCATCCACCAGCTGTACCTTTCTTTGGTAAGGTCGTCCAAGTTTGTTGTCTCGAATTAATGCGAAGAACTGCATAAGTGCATGATGAATCCTTGAGTTAAAGAGGTTAAAGAGGTAATGATGGTGGTTTCCTACATAAGGGTGGACCGGCAATCAAGTAAAGTGATCCAATGACACTATCAAACTCAGTATTCAATGGGAAGCCCCAGATGCTAACCAAAAGTTATTGAGGGGTAGTGCAGGAACAAGCCAAAGCTAGCATGATTAACTCTAAAACAGATAATAATCTCGTGATGCAACCGTTATGATGTCCACATCAGTCGCAATTTTGAAAAAGCCTTACTTTCCGCAGCAAATATGGTATGCTCTCAACTTTAATAATCCATCATCTGCCAAGAATAAAATATCTTACATAAGAAGGCAGCTTTCCAACCTTCAGGTCCATTAGAATACCCCCTTTAGTTAAAAAATGGTTTACCTGAGTAGCGATCGTGCTTACTGGTGGAGGCTAATTAAATTAATAGCAAGGGGAGCAAATTGTTCATTTCCTAACTCTGCTGTCAAGCTAATTTAAACTAAGAAAGCAAGTGTTACAGCCGAAATCATGAATCGCGAGGTAATAAACTATTCAATAGTCAGATAATGCGAGGATAACAAGGAGATTTGGTTGGTAAAAGGACCGGCGTAGCATTTTAATTGGTATAAATAGACCAGGCGTTGTTCTTTCATGAATATGTTTTTTGCCCAAGACAAGGACAAGAGAGTTCGTGGGAAGATTTTGCATAGCCTTACTTTATTACGAGAACCCAAACTTTCCTACAGATAAGTCCAAATCCACATCAGAAGGATCCAGAAAGCAATGTGTACCCTGTATAATAATCATTCGTCGAAATTTAGAGGTGACCATGAGGCATGAATAGACCAATTAAGACATTAAGATGTCAAGCCTTTAAAGCAAGTAACGTAAAAAGGAGAAAAACGACAAGGTACAAGTAGTATAACATTACGTTCGTCTGGTATGCGAGAGACGCAGAGAGATGCGCATGATTCTACTACCGAGTTCAACTAGGAAGCTTAGGACTTTGGGAAAGTCTTGACTTTCCCTCTCTTCCCCACCCACAATCATTTTTCGAAATTCCCCAATCCTACTCTTTGCATATTAAGACATTGTAACTGCAATGCAGGGGCATATCCTTCCATATAAAGCCCAGAGCATTCATCTCTCAGCAATATAGCATTCTGTGTCTCTTGCTGTATATAAGTCCACTCCGCCATCCTCACTTCACTTCCTCATATGCAGAGGGGATCTCTCTGATCGGTGAGCATCGCCATCGTCACTTCACTTCCCTGCTTTTTGCTATTCCACTTGGCCTGAACAATTCCGATGGAGTTCCAAAAGGTGCGAAATCAATCCCAAGATGATCACAGGAATCCTAATGAACTGCTCACGAATCCTGATCTCGTGCTGGATCTTAGCCTATCCAACAAGGCTTCAGATGCGCCAAAGCAGGAAGCGACCTCCATCCATTGCTTCGAAGTACAATCGCCTCCCAATGATGTCCCCCAAGACAATGAAACTGAGGCTCGAGTGTTCTCTTGCAACTACTGCCAGA
Organism: Angophora floribunda; assembly: GCA_014182895.1. Taxonomy (NCBI): domain Eukaryota; kingdom Viridiplantae; phylum Streptophyta; class Magnoliopsida; order Myrtales; family Myrtaceae; genus Angophora; species Angophora floribunda. The sequence continues at coordinate 20,899,818 of CM024710.1, forward strand.
GGAAATTCTATAGCTCACAGGCACTTGGAGGACACCAGAATGCGCACAAGCGTGAGCGGACACTTGCAAAACGAGGACAACGGCTTGGTTCTGCCGGCACTGCTAATTTCGGCTATCCTTATTCGCACTTGAACCATTATTCCAGCATGGCTTCCCTACCTCTGCACGGATCATACTTCAGTAGATCACTTGGTATTCAGGTTCAGTCAATGATCCGAAAATCGCCTTTTCTCTCATCGAACAATGGGTCCTCGCATGTCTTTGGTCACAATGGCTGGTTCGGACAAGCCATTGATCAGAAACCAGCAGTCGAGTGGCTTGCACGGACTAATCCACATGATAGAGCCGCATTAGGATCATCATCAGATTCTGCTAGATTGGAGGGTATTCAGAAGTTTTCTTCTGGCAGTAAGGGAGTTGATGAACTATGGAGTAATGTTGGCTATCTGAAGAGCAAGCCAGATGAGATGAAGCAGATTGACTTGTCCCTCAAGCTATAAGCTAGCTAGCATTGCATTCTGCTTCTATTATTTTCATTTTGGATTTTGTTTCTTTTTAAAGTTCCAGTTCTCTAGTTAAAGACTCTCATCAATTCTTGATGAATCTCTTTTGTAAATTCTTTTAATCTCTGCAAAAGCCTCTGAGGGAAGAGGGTTGCCAAATCCAATAGGTTAGGCTGGAACTTGAACTTGTTTGAGCTGGCTGGCTTTGTCTTCTGGATATTAGCTGTTAGAAATAGAAGTTACAAACTCCTTCCAAATCAAAATTGTCTCTTTGCGAATGCATTGATGTTCAATTGACTTTTGAAAGGACATTTAAGTTAATCGATTTAGTGCCTGGTCCTTAAGTTACTCCTTTGTGCTATTTCAAAATTTTGAATTTGAATAACCATAAAGAGTCTCAATACGGGAAGTAGGCAAAGAAGAAGGGAGTGTCAACGCAAATGACAAATTCAATTATGTAACTTGCAGCAAGCAGAATTTGGACTCTTGCGCACTAGGGTGAAGTGATATGATGGTCTTATGCGACACTAAACTATATTGTCATGAAAAAGAAATGAAAAAACCGGATGGCAGTGATTGTCTAAAACATCATGATACTTGGCCCACTTGCAGTTGAAGAAGCTGATAGAAATTCCTTTCTGGATCAATGAGTTGGGTGTTGTAGCCATGTGAATGAAAGGTTACACAATGATACTCAGCTATGCTATCACATCATTTTGCAATTTAAAATATGTTATTACACAGTAGATGGAATAAATTTGGATATTTCATCTAATTGATTAAGTTGCCACGAATAATTAGATTCACTTCCTTTGAAAAATTCACTCTCTGTACATCTGCATTTACTTTCGGAATAGCCAAATTACTACTTCCCTAATGAATTTCCAAACTTTTATTCCTTTTGCTGAAAAGAAAAATGAATAATTTGTCCAACATATTAGTAATGGTCAAATAGCTCTATTTAAGAACAATTAATGGCATCCGCTTTTACATAGGTAAGACGATATATTGAAATCTTAAAAAATAACGCTTGAAGTGTCAAAGTTTTTCCTATAAGTTCGAAGAGTCATCATAGCTATATATGTGTAATTCACAAATAATTGACTTAAGGACTAAGAGTTTACTAAACTTAAGGAGCAATTGTAAAATATTTATATTGCCACAACTCACAATAAGAGAAGTTCTTCTTTAAAGAATGCTCGTTATATATAAAAATAATAATAATAAAAAAGAAACAATGTGTCAAGAAATTCATTTATCTTTTGAATAGCAAGAGAAAATATCAATCATGTTCCGGTGCACAATTTCGTCAGTTAGTTTGAATTTCCTAATTTATTCAACCGGTGGTAGTATTGGATTTTGGAGTCGGTGGATGGTATAATAGCTCTTAAAATGTTGAATCGAAATCTTGATCATTTTGATTCGTTACCCAGGTAAATCTTCAAGCATGGCCCTCTTCATAGTGGGGCCAAATCCACCTGATGTGCACAAACAATGTACCAGATTAGTCATAATGCACCAAGATCTGATAGAATCAGCGCATAATGAAGTGAAAAATCCTCTAATCATCACGGTTAATTACACCGGAAAATCTCACTTTGATAAGGACTTCAATGGAGTGGAGTGAGCCACAAGTCTTGAGGATATGGAAGAGATTACAAAAAGTGGCGAATATTCACCAAAGTAACCCACTTTTTAAGTTGAGCTGTCTATTGTTTTGGGTTGGACTGCCTCAGTCTTTTCTCACTTTTTTCAAATAGAATAACTAGGAAAAGATGTGATCTTGCCCCAGGATCAAGAAACACCCAAAATTAATATTTTGGAGATGGACCTGTTGATCAGAAAATGGAGCTATCACTTTGCTGAGATTAGGTGTGAGATAAATGAAAGCAAGGCTTTTTTCCTTCTCCTTTCCCCCCAAAATCCTATGATTATTATAGTCAAGTAGTTTGTCCTTAATCCATTAAACTATGATGCGAAATCTTCATAGAACTTTAGATTAAGATAGACTGCATGTATGTCCCCTTCCAAATTGCAGTCTTAGGTTTGGTGAAATGTAATCATGACTAAACAGTGATACGTCACATGTATATGCTCCTTCTCTCTCTGTCGCGCGCGATGATGGTGGTGACTTGTCTGAGGGATGGCCCAGTTGGGTGTCCACCAATATGAGTCATTTTATTTCTGGTCTTTGTACACTATTTGCAACATAACCCATAACTTCTGATTGATATATGTTTGTTCCTTCTTTGATAAGCCATGTGTTAGTGGTTGGGCTGGTGCAATCAATGGTATTATTTAAGACTTCATCCCTTTCTATGATGCAGTCTAAAATTATATGGACACGTTTGAAATAATATATCTTTTCTTAAAGATGACAAAGTAATGAAAATATCATATCATATCATTATGATATATAATTATGTGATGAAAGTAATTTGATAGTTTCACAAACTCCAAACTATACATAAGGGCATTCTCATAATTTTGACTTAGAAATCGATAGTTGTAGTTTCGATTGATGTCTTAGGGAAATTAGATTTAAATAGGTTTTAAGACAATGCTTTGTTGTGATAAATCCGCTCCAAGAAGCTTGGTAGTTACAATTGTATCCCTGAATTATTAAAAAACTGCACGTTTACTAATAATCAAAAGCACGCCAAATTTTGATATTTTCAGAAGGAAACAAATAAAAAATATAAAAAGTCATAGTAAAAGCTATCACGTTTTGGACATTTTGAAATTTGAAGGTGGTACCGACCAAAAAAAAGAAATTTGAAGGTGGTGAAATGGGCTTCTATATTGTATTGAGCTCTTTCAGGTAATTGGGCTTGATTTCTCTCTTTAAGTAAGAGGCCATGTGAAGCACGACCCAAATCCTAGGGCCAGTCAAGTCACTCAAAAAAAGGTAATTATGTTTGATTGCTAGTGTGGTCGGATAAATTTATGTTGTCCTTTTAGGATAATGTTGTTTATCTTTTACCATAATATGATCATGATTAGGCTACTTTATCCTTTACTTATTTCAATAGAAAAATCCACATATAGCTCATGAATAGCAGGAAGGTCATGCTTGGAAGTTGTCGGTTGCTCATCATAATTCTAACAATCAATTAAGTCGATTTTTATTGCCTCTCACTCAACATTCATCTTTTGTTCTGTTCTCTCCACCATCGATCTTAATATTTCATTCTCCTACATTGAAATTGTTCTACATTATTTAGTATACAGTCAAGTTTGAGTCCATCCTATTGTTTTGGAGCAAAGCCTCACACTATTAATATCGTAAAATTTCAATTTATTTCCCCACTGAAGAACTTTACAAATTTTTAAATACTGTAGGTGCACCTTATTTGTGATGCATGAGGCTAAGAAGATACTTTGCGTGCATCCAATCCCATGATTTGAACAATAAAATGCAATGGGAGTAAAGTCAAACTATATGGACTCATTCGAAATAGTATGTCTATATTTAAAGGAGAATATGTCACAAAAATATCAGATTATAAAGTATTTTGATATTTTTCACAAACTCAAACTCAATATAAAGGCATTCTCATATTTTGACTCATAAATCGATATTTGTAAATCTAATTGATATCTTAGGGAATTCATATAAGTAGGTTTCAAGGCAATGTGTTGTTGTGATGAATTTGCTCAAAGAAGCTAGGTAAGTATAGTCATATCCTTGTATTATAATATAAAAAATATGTATGTTTGTTGATAACTACAAGCATGTGAAATTTTGATATTTTTAGGAGATTTGTCCAAAAAATCCTAAACTTATTGTACTTTTGTCGATTTAGTAATAAAACATTTCTATTTTATCAATTTGGTCATAAACTTTCTCACATTTTGTTAATTAAATCTATTCAACCAATTTTGACTAGAATTTGTTAACATGAACACCGAGCATTCTACTTAACACGATCGATACAAACATAAACTATTTTTAATAATATTTTTTGTCTTTTGTTTTTATTTTTTCCCTTTCTTCTCCTTTATGTTAGTCGCCGACCATTGGCCACAGGCAATGGGCAACCATTGAATATGGCCGGGCAAGGTGGCCTCGCTTGCCACAGGTAAGGCTTGATTGGGCAAAGGCTGACCTCTATAAATTTGGGGAGGGGGCAAGAGGAGCCCTTGCCAATTTCTCCTGGGCAAGGGCAACCCTCGCCTAAGGCCACGAATCGGCGACCAACAAAAGTAAAAAGAAAGATAAAATTCAAAAAATTTAAAAATAATTCAAAAAAATAAAAAAATTACATTATTGTTAAAAATTGTCAACATTAAGACCGATCATCTCATATGGCATTACCAATGTCCATGTCAACAATTTTAGACCAAAATTAGTCAAATGAACTCAATTATAAAAAAATAAAAAACTTTAAACTAAGTCGATAAAATTGAAAGAACTAAATTGGCATTATTGTCATAGATTTAGGACTCTTTTTTTATAATTTTCCTTGATATTTTCGAAAGGAAACAAATAAAAAATAAAAAAGTCACAATAAAAGCTATCATGTTTTGGACCTCTTGAAATTTGAAGGTGGGGAAATGGGCTTTTATAGAGTATTGAGCTCTTTTAGGCATATTGGGCTTGATTTCTCTCTTAAAGTGAGAGTTCATGTGAAGCACGATCCAAATCCTAGGGCCAGTCAAGTCACTGGAAAAAGGGAATCATGTTCGATTGCAAGTGTTGTCTTATAAATTTATTATGTCCTCTTAGGATAATGTTGTTTATCTTTTACCATAATATGATCATGATTAGGCTACTTTTTCTTACTCATTTCAATAGAAAAATCCACCTATAGCTCATGAATAGCAGGGAGTTCATGCTTGGGAAGTTGTCGGTTTCTCATCATAATCGAAAATCAAACAATCGATTAAGTTGATTTTTGTTGCCCCTCTCTCTCTCTCTCAATCCCACATCCATCTTTTGTTCCATTTTCTTCACCGTTGATCTTAATATCTAGCTCTCCTGCATCAATATTTATTTTGCATTATTTGGTATCACCTTCAAATTTGCATCCATCCTATCATTATGAAGGGAAGCCTCACATTTTTTAATATCGTAAAATTTCGATTATTCTCCCTGCACTGAAGAACTTAAGGAAATTTTTAGATGCTGTAGGTAGATATTTTGCGTGCATCCAATCACATGATTTTGAACACTGAAATGCAACAGGAGCACTGTAAAAGGAGCTCAATTTATCTTTTGCTTCCCAAATTAAAGAACTTTGTCTGACCAAGAATCCCCATACAGTCAGATAAAAAAAAAAAAAAGAAAAATTGGGTCAAAAATTAGCAAAAGCTTGGCATGTACCCTAAAGGGTAGCCTTTTGACTCGTCATTTCTTAACTTAACCTTAACCGCACTATTGGCAGTAACTGATGATGACCTTTGCTTTTCAAAAAGGTCGTTTTGCTGGTACAGTTCTGAGCCCTGATCTGAGCCCATTCTCTCTGGCACAAGGCCCCAAAATCTTGCTTGTAAAAGGCTGGAATGCCTCAATCATATGACAGAACTTGCTCGCCATCCACCACCATGTATATAAACCTTTTTCCTTTTTAGCGTGCACCTAACCTCACCCTACATATTCTCCTTTTCTCCCATTTCTTTTATTTGGTGAAAAATTTGAAATGTTTACAGATCATAGCAATAATAGTTTTTTTAAGACAACCCCCCACTGCGTACCATAATGAGTGTACGTCACATTGCTTTTCATCACGAATCTCGAGATTTGAAAATAATAATAATAATAATATGTATATATGTATGGATCCCACACAGCTAAGAATGTAGGCACCAATATAAAAATCATCAGCCATTCCAGGTAATATTTATTCACGAGGGCGGGGCTCAATTATTTATGAATCTGGATTTATATATTGAGCCAAAGTCCGGAAAGGAAAGTCCGGTGCGGCACTACTTGCCGCCGGTGGAACCCCGTGGAAAGAAGATTCTCATTCCCTCGTTAGATTTGAAAAGAAGCCCATATAAAAAAGAAAAAGAAGAAAAAGAAGAAGAAGAAACGAAAAGAGCTAATGATTCATTTCGAGGAATGCCATTTGTGTATTGAGTGATCTGGTTGTTGTTTCGAGAGGGGGGTCGGGTCGGCTGCGTCCACTGAGGGAGTGACGGTCGTTGTGGACTTGTTCGTTTATGTAAGAGGACGATGGACGGCGGGTCGTCGTCATGAGTGTGTCTTTTGAATTTTTGAATGGTGGGTGAGATCAGAAGATGTTGTGCAGAGGGAGTTCGACGAGCGAGTGTGTCTCAGGATCTGTCCCGGTCTACCTCAACGTGTATGATCTGACGCCCTACAATGGCTACGCCTACTGGCTCGGCCTTGGAGTTTATCATTCCGGTGTCCAAGGTCAGTTCCTGCGAAGCTCTCTCTCTCTCTCTTCTCTCTCTCTCTCTCTGTCTCTTCAGGGTGCTTTCTCTTTGTTGAAACTTTAGATCTAAGCTGGTCTGCTTTGAATTTGGATCACATGGTCTTTGTGGGGAAAACCCCACCTTAAACATCTGCCCTGGAATTTTGCTCTGCGTGTTGAGTCTCCGTTCTAGGTGACGGCAAGTTTATCCGAAAATGCCATCGTGTTGGGATCGTATGAGATTATCTCCTGCTGTTTCTGCTACTGGGTTTTCAAGAAAAGGCTTGATTTGGACATCCAATTGAAAAATCGATGCGAATGAATGTACGCCACATGTGTGATAGCCATGTAAAAATACAAGGGTCCACTGATTCGCGATTTCATCGGTCGTCATCCTTTCAAAAGTCGTTGAACTTTATTCATCAAAGCTCTTATGTAGTTGCCTTCAAATGGGTTTTTGAATTTCTCTTGTTGGAATTGGAAAGTGCCAATCTTGCTCAATTTTCTGGCAAAATTTTGAGCCTGCAGTTCATGGGGTTGAGTATGCATTTGGAGCTCATGAGTACCCATCGACTGGGATCTTTGAAGGCGAGCCGAAACAGTGCGAAGGGTTTACATTTAGGAAGACAATACTAATTGGGAAGACGGATATGGGCCCTGCAGAAGTGAGGGCAGTGATGGAGGATCTAGCTCAGGATTACAGAGGAGATGCATATAATCTCATCACCAAGAACTGCAACCATTTCTGTAATGATGCTTGCATTAAGCTCACTGGAAATCCTATACCAAATTGGGTCAATCGTCTTGCTAGAATTGGTGAGAACTCTTTCCCGTACTGTTTTTTTTCCAAGACTAACTCAACTGCACTTGTCAAATTCTGCAGTGAGGGGTACAAAGAAAAAGTGAAAAGTGATGCATCGCTTTCTTTTCTTTTTGTGACTGCAATAACCTGACTCATCTTGGAAGAAACTTTTGCTATTCAGGAATAAATTCTGTGGCTACAATGGTCAGCTATGGTTCGTGGTACTGCTTCAGGGGTCTTTTTGCTTATTCATGTTTCTTTCCTGTAGGGTTTCTTTGCAACTGTGTTCTTCCGGCAAGTCTAAACACAACCAAGGTCCGGCATCACAAAGTGGAAGAGAAAACTCCGGACGGAGAGAAGATGAAACTGAGGAACGGTTCGAGTAAAATTTGTTCGTCCAACTCTTCATCTAACTCTTCATCCTCGTCTCCTAGTAGGACAACTCGTGGCAGAAGCAGAAGCAGAAGCAGAAGAACGCAGCCTCCGTCGTCCCCATTGATCATTCGTTCCCCCTCGTAAAAAGAGATTCGTTAATTTCTTCCCCAAAATGCCGAAATACAAGAGATCATCCGCTCCACTGAACTTGCTGAATACCATGCGAGGGCAGTCCATTTCAATGGTTTTTCCTTTATCAAATTCTTTCCGTGTCATACCATACGACGCTAACAACTTTTTGTAAGAGCAGGCGGCTCATAGTTGTACATGCCCGAATTATCAACTGATGATTGCCTGTTGCTGCCATTTGCATTCGTTTCGATTCATTTGGGTTGCCTCTGTTCTTTTAGCCCAATTTTACGTAGCGGGAAATAAGGAAGCGGTCAATTAAGAGCTTGACAAAAGCACGATCCTCCTTTGTGGAAAAGATTGATCGGTTTGTTCAAAGAGAAAAGCACAAGTTAGAAATCCAACGTGGCAATTAGCTTAATACAGAATGAAGACTTTGAGAGTCAATTGGTACCATCAGCCGTGTATGAATTTCCCAGGACATGTTTGTCAAGGGTAGGAGTAAGGGTTAGGAAACAGTAGGGCCTATTTGGCTTGATAATTCAAACTTGTGATTGAAATAAAGATTTGACCTATTTACTCATTGCCTCGAGAAAAAGACGGGGCCACCATCACATGGCCATGTGCCCTAATTCTCCTAGACTGACATTGGAAGCAGCCCCTTTTAAGCAAAGATACACCTCGGTTTCCTAGAAATGGTCTAGAGATGTTCGTTAAAGGTGAAGCAGACGAGTTTGATTGCTATCGCCTGTGAGAGTTGAGGGAGACTGGCTAAGACCTAACTTCTCCCAGACTGGCTAAGGCCTCCAGCTCACCAAGGAGGAGCGGGTCGCCAAGAGATATATCATTGGATTGGGCAGGACGACGGAAAGAATCACGTGATCTCAGAGCAGGAAGGGTATGCACTACGTCAGCCAGTGCACCTAAAAACCTCTCGCTAGCGACATTAGTGTTTCAAAAATGGGAAATAAGCTGGCAATGCGGACTTCTGAGACTAAATAATGATCCACAAAGAGATCAAGCTATAAAACATGGCAAAGATTCAGAACCTTTTCTCAAGTCTGTTTAAAGAAAGAGGAGTAACAAGACACTGGAAATCCAAGTTTTAGCCGGAGTTCAAACCAAAGAAAGTGACCAGCAAACATCATGTGCAGCTAAAGAAGAGAGACAAGAAAGACACAGGAGGGGCTTCAAAACTTATCCAGTTGAATTGCGTTGTCTGCTGATTTTTGTTTTTTCCCAAATTTTGACAACGCTACGATTTTACCCAATTGAAAATTATAGACCATGTGTGCGTTTTTCACTCGTGCAGGCATGTATGACCACTAACACTAGCAGTATGCAGCAAAGTTCTCTTATCAGTCGTGAATGACCCTTGAAAATGTGCAAGTCCACAGCATTCTTGAAAATGGATTAGGGGTAGCTTTTCAAATCAAAAAGGGACCCGTGCAACCAAACCATAATTTAAGAGTTTCCAGTTCAATTATTCTACCGATCATGGTACTCTGGGAAAACATTGCCGTAATACATATCACCAAACAAAGAAATTCCTTGTGTACTAGTTGTCCATTTCTTAGCAAGAGGAGTAACATGTTCCATTTGCAGAACTGATTCCTGTAAGACACGTGGATTAGGTAAAACAAGCTCACTACGAGTCACTTCACTTGCAAATATCACCATTTCCATTCTTCTACCCTGTCAAAACTAAATACATAGGTGAAAAAAGGTCACTCAGATCCTCTCCAGTGACAGGCCAGAGGTTACATCTTTCATATAAACGAATTACAGTTTCAGATTAAATCTTCATCATCACACCAGATTGGACAATCATCATAACCTCAGTTCGAGTCCAGAGAATGCACTCAATCGGCTGATAAATAGCAATTCATTCAATTGATGACAAAATAGAAAAAGGAGATATTGTCACATTCTACAAAGCAGAATTCTGAAGAATGAGGTTGCCAGATAGTTTACAGGTAAAAGATAGACCCAAAGAGCAAAGGACAAAAGCAACTTCAAAAGCAATTCAATGTCCATTTTCAAGGCAATCCTGCATACAATCAAAACACGTTCACAATGAAAAGATAGCCACATTGTAAATAGTATTTATAAAGTAATATTGATGTTAATTTAAGTGTACCTAATTCAGTAATGAATGTCGTTTACAGCGGATAACAGAGAACATGTTTTTGCTTCAGCCCTGCTTTTCTCTCATCCATTCAACGAAATTGTCTAAAATCAATGGCCAAGCAAGTTCAGGATTATAATTGCTGAAATCGGGGAAGCTTATCTGTCAAAAAAGAGAGGATCACAGAAGGTAAACCTGTCAAGCACATATAATTGTCACAATGAAAAGGTCAAACCCTGCCACAAATGTGAATATCCTTATATCAAAGTAAAGGACACAAACAATTGTTGCACTTGAACTTTTTAAGGCCTACATTCTGTCGTCGGTCATTTTCATACCCATTGTCATGACTAGTGACCATCGTACAAAAAGAACATGAGAGGAGTAACATAAGAAACAGAAGGAAAATCCCACAAGAGGAGTACCTCGTTGCAAAAGCGGAGAAAACCCATCCACTGATCCATGTTTATGACCTTGTAGTCAGTCTGAGTCTGCATCAACACAAGAACCCAGGTAAATAACCTCAGATTTCAATTAGTTTGATTCTCTCTCATTTCTGTTTCCATTTTCACTTATAAAAAATGCCCAAATTACCATGGGAAAAATGGAGCACACTTTGCACACCAAAAAGCCAGCAAAAATTCCTAAAGTACTAAAAGCTTCAGGTCGGTTTGGGTTGACTTCTACTTTTTGCATTCTACAAATCTGGTGGCTCTCATCAAAATGTAAAATCATATCTACTGTATTCAAAGTTTTCCAAAACCTATCTATTCTTTTTCATTTTCAAATTTTGGAAGGAAAAGGAGGAGCATTAAGTAGTTTTTGCAAATGGCCTCACAAACAAGCCCTTAAGTTGTCTCATCAGTATTAGTGGGGAAAAACACTTCTAAGGATAAAATGCATGTATTAGTAAAACAGACATCTGACAAATTGAGTTAACAGATTGTATGTGCAGACTCATGAGAGAAAATGCATTCCTTTCTCTGGCTTAGCTTTGCTCCCACAGTCTATGATTTGATACTACACTTTTTTTTTTTTTTTTTGGGGGGGGGGGGGAGATGTTACAATAATTTATGTCCTTGACTCCATAGGATGATATGACCAAAGACAATTGAAGCTTCAGAGAAAATTCGAAAACAGCAATTGAAGACATGATCGACAACATTATACCTTTAAATACTCGACGAAGTAATCCACTTGGGCACGATACAGAGATCCAAGGACTAGATCAAGTAATTCACATATGCTCTCTATGTCGATACTCTTCTGTTTCTCCTCTGAAAGTTTTTGAAAATGTGAATGGACCTATAATTCTACTAATATAAGAAAAACAAAGAAATACCTTTGTCATACCTGTCAGACAATAGCGGAATGAATAGGCATGGAAATCCACAAAGTTTGATGGCCTTCTTACCTTTTCCAATTAGAATCAAAACAAAACCACAAACCATCAGTCCATTGCTTGTTTCAATATATTATAACACAACACTCAGTGCCCACTTTGAAGAAAGAGACTGCTCTAAAAGGCTCACCTCTTTCTCTAACTCTGGAAGTGCCTTTTTCAACTTACTAACAGTATCAGCCCTCAATGATTTGAGCCCCCTACGCCATTCATCCTGCAAAACGGAATCAGTTCAACTATCAAACAAACCTCCTCCATGAAGTATGCATGCAAGGAAATCAGGATAAGTTTCATGCCATTATAAAGCCCAGAGACAATTTTCCCACATATCAACTAAGGTACCATAAACACTGACCAAAAAAAAAAAAAAAAACAAACAAACTAAGGTACCGTGAACAAAACAGCATACTCCAGCATCATCTAACTTGTATAAGGATACCAAACTATATGGGTACATTAGTGTTCCACCTCTTGGTTTTGCCTAAATTCAAAGGACATCCCTTTCGTTTCCAAAATCACTCCGCACTACCGGTCAGTTCATAAGTGCCTTCACGAGAATGTTAGCAAAAGCTTAGTAGCTTAAATGACTGTCTTCCAGTTCAAGAGAGCTGAGACTAATAGGAGTGCACATCAACAATCTCCATTACCTATTTGGTCTGCCACGTAGGATTCCATGTTGGTCAAATATTTGACTATGTAAAGTGCGGTGATTATGAGTGTCTGCATCATCAATTATCTGCACACCTGGGGCTAAAAGGTGCCTTGACATTTGTTGCTTTTTAATTGTTCCAGTGGCCTGATAAGTGTTGCTCTGAAGGTTTTAAAAATAAAACAGGTGCTCTTGTAACTTTAGGAGCAGCTAAGCATGTGTAATGTGATTACCCAATCAAATAAAGCATCCCAAGCAATTGAAAATTATACTATATTCATTTAAATATGAACTCTTCCTATTATTTACTAGACCATATTCCGAAAAACCATCAAAATAAACTTCCTTCCACTCCTTGCTAGGACACTAGAAACTACAAAGAAGAATTGATAGATTAATCCTCCTAGACATAGAAGGAAGACCCATCAACTAAAAACCAAGTGTAACAATTAAACTGGTTCATGACATGGTGTCAGTCAAGATATGCTTCTTACCACGGTGAAGTAACCCTGTCTTTCAGCACGCATTTTCCTGATATAAATACTTTTATCAGTTTCTGAACAAAAAGCTGATACAGAAGTTAAGAAGCATCGTGGAAAATAGCTTACCAAGCGAGCATTAAAATTCTAACATCAGTGTGATCCACTTCCATGTCCGAACAAAGAGCCTCAATTCCTTCTGGGCTGTTAAAAGTATGCCAAGTACTTTAGAAATGTGACATCAACATGAGAAAATGATCTTGGGATGGAAAACAGTTACATTCAAAGCAATACAAGAGCAGCTATCACAAGAAAAAAAAAAAAACTTGAAAATGATTACACGTCAATCAGCTCCAATCTTTGCTATCAACAAGAACCTATTAAAACTAAAGAAAAGGACCTTTTGATTTTTAAAAAATAGATAGTCAATTGGTAATAATTAAAACTTAATTGCAATGCTGGCACTTAGGCATACCCCATACAGCTGCAACATTACCACAACTGTACTTGGAGAACCAATGTATAGGTTATTTAGTTATACATGTCACCACCACTACAATCCCACAAAATAACTTATTCACAAAGATTATATTGATCCTTGTACCTGACCGGTACATGATTGTAGTGCCAAAATTCACAAACCATACACACTACTAGAAACGACAGAATTACAGTTTCAAGAAGCAAGATAACTCACAAGAAGAATCAAGAGAAATTATATGCAGTATGACTGTATGAGTTCCGGGGCAGGAACAAAGTGAAGGAGCAGCAGAATTACAACCATAAAGAGAAGATCAGCAGCCAAATTTGAAGTCGAAGAAACTAGAGAAGGGAAATTACACAAAGGTATCACATTTGTTACACCACCCTCCAGATGAACCTATAACAACCTTGAGCACTCCATCTATGCCAAAAATGAAAATGTAAATGAAAAAGGCAATCAAAGATAAATAAACTGCTCAAGTAATAAAAGCCACAAAGAACTCAGAAGATCAAATCGCGATGTTTGCAACTTGCATGATGAAAAGATTAAATTGAAGCCTAAGCGAATTCCAAGGAAAGCGGGCAGCATGAGAGCTGTAACATAATGAATTGTGCAACCTTGCTACTAGATAATTCTATAGAATCTCTCCATTGTTCAATTCAAATCTGATATCGTCAATACCCATTTGCAGCGTGAATATCAACTGACTGTGATTATTAACTTTCTTTTCAAGATCGAAAGGACACAGGAACTAAAGCCACTCACTCGATCAGACCAGAGGAGCCATCCGCGTAGGTGTAGAACAGCTGATCGATCCGTTCCAGCTCTTTCGAAGTCGCTTTACTCGAAGCTGAAAACATCAGATTCACATACTTACTACCACTACAATCAAATTGCGTCACTGATTCAACCGCGAGCTCAAAACAAAAAACCAGCACTAAACTCGACCCGCGCGGAACAGTCTCTTTACAACAGCCGGTAGCTACGTAGCATCATTACGAGAAAAAAGGTCTCAATTTTAACTCCGATCATTGAAATTCAATCCACAAAGCACTCCTACGACATTCGGGGACGATGATTCCCCGCCCGAATGACCCAAAATCGCGCCTACAAGACTACATCGATCGAAAACACGTCGGGGTTCCGATCGACTCCGCCGCTGCGCACGAACCCGGTTCGGACGGAACCAGGTCGAGGAAATCAAAGGCCGCGAATCCGCCGTGAACGGAGGAGGAGGAGGAGGAGGAGGAGGGCGATCACGTACCGGAGCGGAAGAGATCGGAGGCCGAAGAATTCAGGGATGCGGCTGACGCGGGTTGACCCGTCTTCTTCGTTGAAGAGCGACGCATCCTTCGCTTCGCAGCCTCCGGGAAGAAAAAGTTAGAGAGAGAGAGAGAGAGAGAGAGAGAGAGAGAGCTTTGATGTCGCTTGGAGCTAGAGAAGGGAGGAAGATGAATGGTTGATGACGGTGCGGTGGTACGAATGTCGGGTCGGGTTTGTAACTGGCGGTTCCGGTGATTCGGTTTCACTTCGCGACCACTGGCGCGTGCGGACGTTTTTTTTTTTTTTTGTCTGTGGGACGTCGATAAATATCTTAGCCAGCAAAAATCTAAAAAGAAAAATACTGCTCGTAAAGAAAATATTGACTTCACCCAAAAATTATAACGTCCGTGTATCAAAAATCAATATTTTTATTTTTATATAAAAGCCAGAAACTCACGTCTCGCTGCGAAATGAGTTTTTATTTTAAATTAACTTAGTGCTCTTATTTTGTGGCAATATGTATTTTGCAAAAACAAATGACCCTATGATAAATGGGTAATAAAATCTTTCCTTTTCTTTTTTAAGGAAAACATTGATTTTTTTATTTCGCTTTTGCGAAACAATAACATAATGTTGAACTGACAAAACCGAAATAATACTGAGTTATTGCCGATATTATCTCCATGACAATACGAACCGATTCCATTTGGAAACACTGGTTATTACATCTACTACCGTGAATTTAGTTGGGCAATACTAACGTGAAGGTGGTGTTCATAATAGTTGCTCGGTTCATGGGCAAACCAAATGGCCGATCCATGATCGTGGCCCGATTTGGTTCACGAGAATGAGGATGCTTCAGGACTGATTCGCTTCCTAAATCATGAAACCGGCAGCGAAGCAGCTTCCTCGATGTGGCCTGTACAACCAAAGCACATTCATAATGAAATTGAGGATAGCTTGCTCTTGTCGGGCGCGCTATAGAATAGACCTTGAATGGAGAAGTGCATAGTTCTTTGCATGTCGTGTTTCTTCCACATGATCAGAGCCACCAAATGCCAACGCCATGTAAATCCACCACCAGGAAACTCTGTTCTTTCGTACAGACGGGATCGATCTATCAGCAATCAAACCCAAATGACAAAGAAAAGTTGCCACCGCCAATGCACACTCAACAAAAAACAAGTTGCTTCCGAATCCGCTCTATTCTCATCAAATATTTTTACAATAGAAGATGGCTAAAAGCCAATACCTGTTTACATGTACAACACTCAACTAAGCTGGAAAGTCTATCCAGAACGAGGGAACAATTTCAAGAAGCCAACTCTGACAGATAACAAGTGTATAGGGCCACTGCATCTTGCAAATGACTCGCCCGAAGATCTTCAGGAACTGGAGCACTGCATACATTTCCGAAGCAGCTTAGCTGAAGATCCCTTTTTGGATCCTCAGATATGCCTGATAAAAGCATACTAGAGATCTCCTCAGCCATCTTTGAGTATGCTACTCTGCAATGTTACAACAATGAAAGTTTCAAGGACAAGGACACATGAAATTTTCAACATAGATTTCCATTTCTTTTTTATACATGAATTTAAAGTAAGCTTTCATCTAATAGCACTCGACTCTGCAAGAATTTCTGGGTCATATTATACATAAAAATGAATTTCAATGTAGCATTAGTTTTTGATAGGGAACTTTTCCCATAGCATTTTCCACACGCAAAGGTATACCTAAAATAATACCTACAATAATTCCTAGAGTTACTGAAGTTGGGAATTGTTTGCAAGTTGCAGCCTAAGAATGAATGTTTACCAGACTTTAAAAGTAACCCATGAAAGCTTACAAATACTACCTTGCACCAACATATACCAATCAAAATTTGCTGTAGAAAGACAGAATCAACAAGCAGAAATACCTAGCTTCTAGAGGTAATCTGCCCGCCCAAACCGCCAATGACTCGTTTAATTGATCAAGGAAACTCTTGCAGGCAGCATTTTTGCTCTCAAGCGAGTCCTGTAAGAGATTGCAAAATAAATTGTTAGTACCTCTTATGAAAAATGAAAAGTAATTTCTAGAAGCAGAAATAAACGTGAGATGGATTCAATCTAACAACATAATCTTGAACCCTCAAGGAATAAAAAATATAGTGTACAAGAAATATTTTGTTCAATTTGAAAGTTCATTGATTCCACTTCTTGAGCTGAATGAAAAGTGAAGAGTATGAAGCTATCTAATTAGAGCCTAAACTAAGTGATCAAATGGAGAAACATGATCAAGCATATCTTAGAAAAATCCCACTCGTATTTAAAGATAACAAACCTAAATTAGAAGATCTGACGTAGGATAGAAACAAAATAATGACTAAATCCAGTTCCCAGTTATTTCACCTCATCTTGCCAGGGCAGTCGCCTTTCACCACTCACATTTTGTTCTCAGCATGATTATGTGACAGCCCAAAAAGTCTTGTCCAATATAAGATTTCAACTAAACCAGATTTCACGAACAAATAGGAGGAGGGCTCAGCAAACATTTTCTTTCACCTCTTGGGAAAGAAACATTCTTCCAATAGTTTATAAGATATATCACACCATCCGAAATTGACACCTATACAAGACCATTCATCTTGCAAACCTATCCAACTGAACTCTTTCCAATTGAAGCAACTACTGATTTATGCACAACGACCATACTACTCTGTACAGTTTACACAGAGGACACAACAAATCGAAACATCACAAGACATGATTTGCTACATCAATTTATTTGCACTACACAAGAGGGACATTTTACAGAGGTCAAACTGAGCACCCTGCTTCCAGTTATGAGACTCAACTGCGTTCACATGCTTTTAGCTTAAACAGAAATATATTCAGATTTTTTTTATGATGCAGCCCAAAACCAACTCATGAGAAAATGATATCCAATTACGCTGGCAGATTTATATAGGGAACTATTTAAATTAACTCAAACTTACCAATCCGTTCACACTATCATCATCTTCCAGCAAAGCACTTTTTATTGAATAAAATGATATGTAAATCCCTGCGCCTAAGTCCCAGTTTTCAATTTCTGACTTGTGTTCCTCCATCAAAGATGCCAACCTCCATATTTCTGAATGCTTTGCTGCATAGATAAAATCATGCAATTATGACAGGAAGCCTATCCATCCATGCAGATTAACTAATACAACTTGTCAAAAACTCTCCACAGATCAAACATGAGCTAATTCTTTGAGTTGTACCAAATGGTCTTGGATGAGCACTAAATAAGCTCATCAATATATATACTTTGAATCTCTAAAAATATGCACTTCCAGAAAGGAAACAAAGTCGAAGCATTTCAATTCAACATGACTGATCCATAGATATATAGACATGCAACACCTGGAAACCATCAGAAGGCTGTCGTCATCATCCCCTGTAAAATTAAATGCAATAAAGATAATAGCATACAGAGCAGCAACTATATTGGGTTCCGTGTAACAATCATAGATGACACTCTTTTCAAAATTTTGGAGCTAATTTAGAGTATTCTATAGACGATCCATTCCGCACAAAATTATTGGCCCTGGATTAAGGTTTTCATATAAAAGCATGGATCGAGAATGCTCCATTTTGTGGAATCATACCTGATAAGAATAATGAATGTGCAACTGAAGTCACAAAGATAGAGTGAGCCTTTGGCCAATTCGAACACTGAAGAAAGTGCTCCAAAGACTTTAATATGTCTCCATGGTAGTTAAAATAAACTGCCTGCATATCACAATGTAACATCACCACGTGCCAAAGAGTTTAATGCATGAGAGAAACTTAAGGTCTGACAATCTTTCAGCATATGATTTAACATTGATAGATTGTTAAAAAACAGAATGGAGGAACCAAGACATACCATTGCCTCATGCAACCAGGCCAATGGGACACCCAACTTTTCAATAAATTGCTGTTGCGACTTTTCTGAACTCCATGTTTCACAGTACTGAAACAGAATTTCACGAATTACAGTGGCCTGCAGAAATGGATAGTCCTCTTTATAAGGCATGTGAAGGACTACATAGATGGCCCAGTGACATTGGCCCAGAGAGAGCAATTGTGAAACAAGTCCCATGTCAAGAACATAAAGATCATTTGCATTGAAAGCTCCAACTGCTTGAAGTAAGGCACGCTGATGCCAGATCATATGGTAGTCAAGTGGATCATTTGTCGACGATAATGTGCTAAACATCCTCTTCAGCAAGCCGAATTCATTATCTTGATTACAATGTAGAAGCATAAGATAATATGAGAAGTCGAACCGTTCCTCCTTAGTCTGAGTCACCGACTCTCCTGCCACTCCTTCATCAATATATACAGGAACAGGATAAGGAGCTCTTCCATTATTGAGGAGTTGCTTGTAAGTTTGAAATATAATGGGCAACGAGGAGTCAGGTGACAGTTGGTACCACATCAATAACCCCAAAAATCTCTTCCAGTCTATTCCAATATCACGCAGAGCACCGCCAATGTTGCCAGCAAGCAATTCCAAAATTCTTACTCTATCTTTCTCAATAAAACTGAAGTCCAATCCATTAGTTCTCCAAAGATCAAGCTGCCGAGAGATGTCAGAACGGTTTACTGGGGAACCACCTGCTTGGCTGATTAAACAAGCCAACCTTACATCTCCTTTAGAAGCAGCCAGCTCCACAGCAGCATCCACCTGTCGTCCAGTCAAAAGTAAGAACAGATGCTCTAGATAACTCGACTCACTTATTGAGCTTATTTCTGCCTGTACACGGTGGCAAACACACTCTTGCAACCAGTAACTGAACTCTGCTCTTCGAATAAGAGGAAGTGCTTTAGGGTCAACTTCAGGTGAACCATCTTTGACATCCTCCATCACGTCTTCCTCATTGTCAGCACCTACTGATTTTGGCTGCCCACTATTCTCTCTTTCAGAAAAAAGAACTTTTATCAATTCCCAGACCATCACTTGGTGCATCAAAATCACTTTGGCAGATGAAGACAACCCAGAAACCTCCAACTGTCTCTCAACAATATCGATGTAATTTCGGCAAACTTCTGAAAGTGTTAAGCGGTCGCAAACCAAGTTTTGAAGCTTCAGTTTGAAAGACCCAACCTCGACTTCTTTTGTCTTGTGATTTAATGCCTCATGCAAATTCAATGTGGAATCAAAAGCCAGCTCAGCCAACTCCTTCCTGACTTTGTTGCTCTCATCCCTAACAGCTTTATCAATTGCAACCTTTTCTACATGAATTACAGAAGATAAAACCCTCCGTGAGTCCTTGCTACCTACAGGTGTACCTGAGTGGACAAGGACACCATTTGGACCCCAACCAACTCGGAATGACCTACCCATAAAAAGGCCAGCATCAACAATATTCCTCGAATAGTGTCCAGTCAAAGGGGTCTCATGTGTTATGTCCAGTTTAAACCCTTCCACTCTTGCTGCCTTCAAAGGCATATCCTTATTTTGTTGTGTCAAAAGTATGGCTCCGGGAGAGCTAGAGTCAGCAGTAGGAGGTTTGTACTCAAGCAAAGGTAATGGCATCCTCCGTGGCACAGGAGGACTCACTTTATGAGTCATCCTCTGGGTAGAGCTCTGAAAGGCCAATCTTGCATAATCCCTGCTTAAGGATGACTTTCCAGGAGGCATCTCATTGATGTACTCGAGCTCCTCTTCGTCATTAGGAAACATCAACATTCTCATTTCATTCATCTTTGCTGGGTCAAGACCAAGATGGGCAGGAAGAGAATGAGAAAGGTCAGGCCCAACTGGATTAACTTGAGTTTCCTCATCTTCATCAGAAATCTCCCCGACATTTTCCATAGCGGGATCTTGAACTGCTGGGGCATCATCCATAACGATATCTTCCTCATCATCTTCACTCAGACCAAATCTACTAAAATGTTGAACTAAGAATTTCCATTCACGTTTTGTAGAATTAAACGAAATGAAGCTGGCTCCTTGTCTTTCTGTGCTCCGTCTTAATCTTGTGACCATATCATCTAATTGGCCCTTATCAAGCAATCCAATTTGTAGAACCAAGGTAACCTCAGCAGCTTTGTTGAGTCCTTGGCCAACCGAAGGCTTCAAGCTTTCATCTCCATACACAACTAGCTCATGCCTTCCAAACTTCACAATTTCATTTAAATCCAACCCTCTAACATCTGTCTCTCCTAAAAACTTAACGAACCCATAACCAAACCTCCCTACTGTAAAATTCTGAACTCGACTCAAATAGCCAGGATCTTCAAACTCCCAAGTGGCTAGTTCTTCCAGGCAAGGTTCAATAAAATAATCAGAAAACTCTAAAATAGGCAAAGGAATTTCTCTCTCACCCAAAAGCCGATTTGACAAAGAACTTGGACAACAAGATATCCTCCTTTTCTTTAGTTTTATTGAAATGTCAGAGTCTGATGGCCCCGCGTCACTGTATACCCTGCAGGTTGAAGCAGTGGAGAAGCCATGTCTAGTATAGCAAAGTTCATCTGAAACACCAGATGAGAAAACAAAAGCCAATTATCAGGACTTAACGCTATGTTGAACTTGAAGATTTTCGTAGCATAACATCAACTTGGGAAAGATGATGTCCATTGAAAGCCATGGCCAGCAAAGGCAAAGAATGAATTAAGAATATGAAAGTAATCAAAGATTTTTGCCTTTGCAATTAACATGACACAGACTAATGACATCCATCAAAGAGTCCCTAATGCCCATCTCTAAACAATAACAAAACCACCCCCTCCAGTACGCTCTGCCTCATGCAAATTTAAGTCTCCTTCCATGTAATTTCAGGCATGGATTACTAGACAAACAGAAGAGGAGATGATAGAAGGATCCCCAAAATTGGTATCTAAAACGTAAATGGACTTCTTCAAAAAGAAATTGTCTAAATTGTCCTTAAGACACCCTTCCCCAAAAACTAAATTGTCCTTCCACAGGTGCTGTTGCCACTTCAAATTCAACATCTCTTTGAGGACAAATCACAACTATTTTACCGACAAACTCCAGTATACAGTCACGATTATTAAAGCGAAAAGAGGCTTTTATCATTTGTATGCAAAGGGCCTACTAGCCAAGAAACACAGGATTCACTATTCCCAAGGTGACATGGGACCACCAACGCCAACTCATAACCCCATGTTTCATGAACGATCCCATGGAGTTTCACATGTATACAATCAGGGGAGTGCGGCAAAATCAAAGTAAGCCATTACAATTCAACAAGAGTACATATAATTCACGGATGCGACAATGATTGGACCATACAAACTAAAAGCACCTTTTTCTTAGATAAAGAAAAGGATTATCAGATCTATTTCTATATCGCCGACACCAAAGCTATATATGAATATGAATCACCCAAACTCTCTTCACTCTCTTTTGTGCATTCACAATTAATAATTAACGTTTCCAAGTTTTTCCTAATTTGTGACACAAAAGCCACATTTGGTTTTGCGTTAAGCTTCATTGCTATAGTATACCGAATGCAAATATCGTCAATTCACGCACTTCATCAATTAGGTTAGACAGCCCAATATAGCATTCTTCCATCGACAGTAAGATCCCGACAACAGCATGACAAGCACTGAAATGACTAATAGAATGCGAGAATCATCAAATGCTCCAATTAGTTGCAGGAGAGAGAGAGAGAGAGAGAGAGAGAGCTTACCGGGAGAAGGAAGGAGAGGGGTGGACGCCATTATTACTTGGCGCCGGTCGTCTCGCGTCACCTCGGGGAACTGCAAATCCCGCGTTTCTCGGCTAGATAGGCCCTTCGCATACGAACGGTCTTCACTTCAATAATCGCGACTGGCACTGAAGCTCGTGGACTGGCCCGGGAAAACGAGAGAGAGAGAGACTCGCACCGGAGCTTGCGGGGGACTGCGACTCGACGGGTGGTCGCGCCGTCGCAGTCAGCCGCGCCGCCCGCGGCGGATCTCGACGGCCGGCGAGCGACGAACGCAAGGTGAGCGGAGGAGGAAGCGCAGGGGCAGGCAGGAAGCAGCGCCCCGGAGCGTCGTCGACTGTTTGAGTGAGAGGAATGGGAGAGGCGGGGCAGGGGAGAGAACAAATGAGGTTTAGGGCATTTTGTTTTTAGTTTTTAGTTTTTTCTTTAATCCACTTAAATCATCATATCCTTAATATATATAGCCAAATTAATTTTTCAGGTTTCCAAAAGTTTCAAATGGGTAGAAACGCACCATATTTGTCCAAACTAATTTTTGTATCATAAAAAATTCTCAAACCAATATATCTATCATAAACTTCTTATTTATCCTAGTGTCAAAAAAAATTCAAATCAGTACGTTCGTAAGAAATTTACCTTAATTTAAGGGTAAAATTAGAGATTTTAAATATCCTCAACATCAGGAATTCTTAAAGCAAAATTTGCAGATTCTCCAATCTCGGCTCATTTTCTTCAAATCTTGCTTCCATGAACCGACGTAAGAAGACCCATTTATGTGAAATTTCCACATCCGATTCACTTCTTATGCCCATTATTTGAGTTGTCAACCACATACTTTTTCTTGTCAAAAATTATATAAAAATTATTGGATGGTGGATTCGTTAAGGGTGTATTGATTTGTAACTTGTAACACGAAAGTTAATTTTAAATAAATATGATACTAAGGTATCACTTTGGGATTTTTGTGACGTAAGAATTAATGAGAATAGATATGGCATAAGTGTATCATTTTGTGCTTTATTTTTTTACGGTATTAACCCACCGTTTTTACAACTTCAACTTATTTATTATATAGATTATCGGGTCGGGCCATTATATGAAATCCGAAAGATTGGCCCAGCCTGAAATAATAATTTTATTTGGTCCGGTGGCCCAGCCCGGATCCCAAAGACTTTAAAATTTCAACCAATCCGGGCGGGCCGATCTGGGCTTTCGGGCCACCGAACATTTTTGCTCAGCTCTAATTTTAAATGGTCCTCTTCTTACGTTCAAGTATTTAGTAGGATCGATTTTCTAGGTAAAATTAAAAAAATTTAAAAAAAGGCAGAAGAGCAGGAAATCCATCGATACTTTAGTCATTGCGCCACAAATTGTTTACGTGCTATGCTTTTCTTGAAATATATTTATATTATTTAATGGTAGGCCTTTTTCCGTGGTCAACCCTAGAATGGATCGATTTGGTATCAAACTAGTGGAACCGATCATCCCTAGTAGTTCTAATTTGTTTTCACTCTTCAAAGAATTTCGCATAATTTTCTCCAATTACTTCGTTGAGTTGAAATCACCCATTCAATCGAGGTATAAACCCAAATGATATGGCATTAACAGAGATATTATAATATTTTTGTCTAAGTTTCTTCCATGTCTTTTACTTCCTCCCCAAACTTTTAACACTCGCTCAAATTATAGAATGACATCTTATTAAAACATAGAAAAATGCCGGTGCCCAACAATTTTTTTTTTTGTCCTACTTTACCTCTCAACTCACTCATAGTCTATCACTTTGTAGAGTGTTGAAGTCAAAATCCATATTTAAAACTATATATCCCACCCTCAATCTCTCCTTAGGAGGTAGCTCTCCATCCCTCCTTCTTATATGAGAAGAGTGGTCATTAGAGTAAATCTCAGTATTTTGGCCAACCACTTTTAATGGGACTTTATTCACTTATCCGAGTTGGGCCCTCGCCCAAGTGAAGCTTGATGAGGTTAAGCCTCATCCAGGCCAAATTTGGTGAGGTTGCCTTGACAAGCCTTGCCAGATTTGATGAGGGCAACCTCATTGAGGCTCAGCCTCGCTTAGGCCAAATTTGGCGAAGGAAGCCCTTGCTCATTTGGCTTATGCACATGAAATTAAAAAATATATTACCAAAATGAAAAAAAAAAAAAACAAATGACAATATCTTGAAATTTTGTCTTTTGTTCCCTTTTTCAAGCGAGCCATGAATGGTGACAATAGTCAAACCATCATGCCAGCGAGTTATTGATTGCTTCTTTCAATGTGGGAAGAGCATGCGGGCTTTCTTCCATACATGCTTGTGCCCGAAACGTGTATTAAGTAGTTCCGCTCATGTTAATGTCAAAATCCCTAATTAGTTAGTGTGGGAATCAAACTTTTGTTGATGTCCCTCAACAATCAAATCATCAATAATTTTTTCTCATCACAAGAGTGTGCATAGGTACTTACACAACTTTTGATTTTTCAGCCTTTCTATATAACTTTAATTGCAAGATGTTTTATATGATTTGAGATCATCGTATCTTGACAATAATTTTTTTTAAAATGAACAAGGAATGCTGAATTATGAATCACCACTTGGTTTGGTTCTTGCTCAAACAGGGAACCAAGATGTCCTAATGCTCTATCCACATAATTCAATGTATCATGCATAGAGCCCATCAATTGATTTTCTTAAGTGATATTTTCTTCTTCTTTTTCCGATTTTTATTCAAGCACTTTGACTTAGTATTTTAATTTGTTGTATTAATTTCTTAGTGTGGTTAAATTTCATAAAAAATAAAAACGTCAAAATTTTGGAAAAGAAAAATGAAATCTGACAATTTTTTAGTGAAATGCGTATGTGATGGCCACTCAATGATGATATAGACTTATTGAAAAATTTTCCGATTTTTTGTTCAAGCACTTTGACTTAGTATTTTGATTTGTTGTATTAATTTCTTAGTGTGGTTAAATTTCATAAAAAATAAAAACGTCAAAATTTTGAAAAAGAAAAAGAGCCTTCAAAAATCACATGCTTTCCACCGCAATCTGACTAATTTTTAGTGAAATGCGTATGTGATGGCCACTCAATGATGATATAGACTTGTTGAAAATTGTTCACAAAGATCTAAAAGATCTTGGATTGAGAGAGTAATGTAGTTATTTGCTCATCAGCCTGAGAATAATAATAAATGTACAAGATCCTATTTGCTTAATAAGGTGATTAAGCGGAAATAATTAACTAATTTTTTTATAGTTAAGACCCTATCAGACCACGTTGGTAACAAAAAATTGACTTACTTTGCCCCACTTACTTACTTGCTAACACTTTCAGACAAGTACTTGCGATACTTACTCTTTCATACTACCAACTATTCCAATTTTTGTCGACACTTACTTTAAGAAAAGTAAAAAAAAAAAAATCATAAATCTATTACATTTATATCAATTAATTTCTAAATACTTTAATTGGATTAATTTAGTTTTAAATCTTTTTAGAATTTTATCAATTGAGTTTTGTTAATGTGGATGCCAACAATCCTATATAGTATAGTGCAACGAATGTGGAACATTTTTCATAAATTCTTAATAGTTTTTTTTAATTTCTTTCCCTTCTCTTTCAGCTAGTGGTCAGCATGGGCTATGGCCGGCAAGAGCTAGCCTTGCTTGACTAGATTGCCACACCAACAATTTCCTATCAAAATTAGCCAAAAATACTACATTGGTAATTTATTAAAAAGTTTATAATTAAATTAGCACAATTGAAATGTTTATGACCGATTTAACAAATCATCTAAAAGTTTAATACCGAATTGACACGATTAAAAAGTTCACGAATGAATTGGCCACCACATAATAGGTTCAGAATTTTTTAGACAATTTTCCTCCCATAAAATATATGAACACGGAATAACGTTCCGTATTTAACCTCACGAGATGCTGGAAATCTGCAGAAAATGGCAGAAAAGACGGATTCGACAAATATGTCACCGTCGGCGAGTCCCAAAACTTTTGAAAATACCAGTATGTGTGTGCCTTTTCAGATCTGGAAACACAAGGGCGGAAGCACCAAGTCAATGATTTCAGATTCCAGATCGTGACGCATCAATGCACAGCTTTAGAAAAGAAAAGAAAATTTTGTTTCCATTCCTTCGAGTGCGTTCCAGGGGCGAACTTTAGACTTTTTTCTCCGATGAGTAAATTTGAAGAAAAGTATTGTGAAAGGCTGTAGAAATCTATTAAAAGAGATTTTTATTTTTTCCTCCTTTGTTTTATCGTGGATTGGAGAAAAGGAAAGAAACAAGGCCACTGCACATCTTGTCTTTTGGATGTATGCATGACCATTAAAGCACGCCTGAACATACCCTTTTTCCCTTCTCTCCTTCAAAGTCACAGGACGAACCACTTTGTTTGTTTGTTTTTGCAGTGTCTGTGAACAAATCCCAACGTTTGAAGCCCTTTAGAAGAGGTGTTCCCTAAAGCGATGAACCGGCTGTGCCGGATTCAACACTGTTTTCCTCTCTCTCTCTCTCTCTCTCTCTCTCTCTCTCTCTCTCTCTCTCCCCATCGCTTGAACGTTCTTGCGCGTTAGTCTTCGTAGGTTGCGGCCAAAGTCTAGCGTTATGTGTTGTATCAGATTCTGCAGAGACAAGGGTTTGTGTCTTTAGCTTTGCCGTTCCTTTAGGATCGTCGGCTCGCGAAATGTCTACTTTCAAATCTGAATCTCGGGATTCGAAGAGCCTCGGATACTTTTAGCCGATGCTTCTATAGCCACTTTAGCAGTTCTTTTCCTTTATTGCTCGTTCAGGGGGAGAAAATGGAGCTACGAAGGAAGTTGAAATGACCAGCAAAGAAAGAATCGTTCAATGGTAGCAGATATTGTGTCATCCTTGTGCTCTGCCATATAACTATACAGTGTGTGAATACTTGGATAAATCTCGAAGAGACTCGTAGATGCACGCAAAACCAGGGCAGTGATAACTGCCTGAGACAATTTTAAGAAAAGAAATAGAAGAATCTCACCTATAATTATAAAGTGAAGTAGATGCCAGATATTTATTAGATTATTTCAGTACCCAGATTCCTAGACTAGACTGCAGCGATGACGATTCTAATGCAGAGCTCAAAATTTCACCTCTTGCTATTCCCAGAAGGGTACTGATATGACCTCATCAAAGGGCCAAGTTGGTGTAAGTAGAAGGCTCCAAATCTCAAATACACAAGCCGCATTTTCCAAGAGGCAGTGATGTAACATGTCCCATTCTTTACCTCAACAACGCACATCACAAGATGCCAATGCTGCTTCGTGCAAGTGATTGGTTGGCTAGCAATACATCAGAAAAATAGCATGGCATGTGGGCATGCAGCAACCTAGGCAGCTGACACTGCATGAGAGAGACCAGGGGGTTCCACAATTGATGCCAAGCAACTTGCTTTTCTTGCATGCTTCACATTGGCTAACGCGGGCTACAAGATCATTCAATGGTCAAACATAGCAGCTGCCGGTCTACAAACACTTCCATACGGAGAGAGAATCATTTCATGTAATGCCCAACATGATATCACCAACCTAATAAAATTTTTGATTGTGTGATGTCATGTTTAAGCGATAAACATTTTAAAATTTCAATATATTGGGATACTGGAATGATCGGTAATATCATATTAGCATGCCATCTGGTGATAGCAATAGGGGGTGGGGGCATGGGCAGAAAATTACGTCAAGACATGGCATTTGTCCTCACCTAAACAGAGGCATATGGGTTTGGTTTTCTATGTATAGAATTTCTGATGTGAGCCACGAACCCATGTTCAGAATCTCATATAATAAAGACAAACATCACTACACCACATTAATTGCCATCAAATCATATAACAAGTACAAAAAACACATCAATACCAGATAAACATCAGGAGTTCTCCATGTTGAACACCAGAAATTCAATGCATAGATAAAGATTAGACTTGCATATCAGGTACCATTCTCTCCCTTGTCAATATTCTGCGCCGGAGTTAGAAAACATCATCTGGCTTCTTAGGAGTTTAGGTAGAGTCACATCATGTTTTATCACAACGTGATGAAATTCGCCCAATGTGGACTGCAAACAACACACGATCTGTACACACATTTCTCTGTGGCTCCGTCGATGATTTCAAGTTGCTTGAGTGATTGTTGATTGATTGTATCCAGCATAATCTAGCTCTTCCGTGTATTCAACATGAAGATTTAGTAGTGTAATGATTCTCTTGCTTGGAATGAAACAAACAGTTACAAGGAAAATTACCAGACCAGTAAAAGATTCCTAGAATCAACATACCAGAGTGAAAAACCATATGGTAATTAGTAAATAATGATGGTATGATCAGCATCTTTTCAAATTTCTCTTACCAAGACAGCATTGATCTATTAGAAAGATAAGAGAAACGAGGGAAAAGAACTCAAGAAAAGAAAAAGGGGAAGAGAAAATAAAGCTATGGCGGGTCCCATTAGTGACCTGATTGCTAGAAGGCCGCAAAAACAGCTGCTATATAAATCACTCTCTGGCCTTGAACACTTTAGCAAAGATCCTCACCTCTCAAGCAACGGCAATAGCTCATCTTTCATTCAGACATATCACAAACGCCTTCACACGTTTCCTTCTCTCTACTGCACATCGCCGATGACTCGAACTCAGCAACGATATCGAGGTGTCCGGCAACGCCACTGGGGCTCTTGGGTCTCTGAAATCCGCCACCCTTTACTGTAATTTCACCATCAACCATCGGTTCTTTCTTTTTGATGAATATGTTGTGCATTTTGCTTACCCTGAAGGTTTTGCACTTGTTCCTTGTTTGCTAATGCAGCAAGACTAGGATATGGTTAGGCACGTTTGAAACAGCAGAGGACGCAGCAAGGGCATATGACGAGGCTGCTAGGCTCATGTGCGGGCCGAAAGCTCGTACCAACTTTCCCTACAATCCGCATGAGCCTCAGACATCCTCGTCGAAGCTTCTCTCGGCGACTTTAGCTGCCAAGTTACACAAATGTCACTTGGCATCTCTACAGGTGGCCAAGAAAAGCGCGAAAAAAGAGATTGAAGACTCACATCCCGGGCATTTCAGGCGGGAAGGTGATCGAACCAGCAGCGAAAGAAATGGAGATCAAAGAGCGGGCGGGTGGTCAGAGGAAAGACCGACTGTTGTCCAGTGGCATGAGATGAACTGGGACAGTGATGAAGGCCAAGGCGACAACAGTGTCCAGCAATTTAGGCCACTTGAGGATGACCATATAGAGCAGATGATAGAGGAATTACTTGATTATGGGTCAATTGAGCTGTGCCCTGCAATTCAAACATAGCTTCTAACCTGTTAGCTCTTTTCTTTCTCAAGGTAGTTTCTTTCCCTTTCCCGAAGAAATCGTAGGATGCAATCCAAGGTCATTGGTATGAAATGCCAAAGACCCTGCCCAGTTAAGTTAGGTCAAGGTGGATCTTTCAAGTGTAGCTTAATTTGACTGCTATCTTATGTAAGCTCCTTTTGTTTTTCCAATAATCAGTCAGAAGCAAACAAGAAGGAATGCATGAAAAGAAGTGGAAAAATCCCTATTAGGTGAAGTCCTAATCATGAAGCTGATGCAGCGATCCCAAAGCTCAAAAGTAGTGTGAAAACTCTCTTTGTCCTACCTCCTTCGCATGGAAACATGGTCCCGCAACCTTGATCTTTTCTATTCTTTCCGCGGTTAAAGTGACAATGATCCTAATCAAGAGCAACGCTAAATATACTAAGGCTAACTGCGAACAACATGAAAATACCAGTGGAATTGAGCGGTGGCCGAGGCTAAAAGGGGGGTAAATGCACACCCACGCAATACTAAAGCTTAACTGCGAATTGCATGCTTGGTTTTTATCTAATTGGACACCCAACAACAGAGAGATTTAAAGGGCCCATGTCATGCAATCGGGAACGGTTCTTGACCCTACCACGCAAAACACGAGCTCAGATCCAGGGAAATAGCCATACCCAAATGAAAGAGGACATGTCAAAAAGTTCATGCGCGATGTTGCTGCAGAAAGAGTGTCATTTCATTGGGGCCATTCAGCAGAGAGTGTTGTCCCGTTGGTTCTGAGTCCTCCATTTCTGCTCTGAGTTCACAAACGAACTTGCCAACATCCTCTTTCCAGTGTGAACAAAGATCGCTCTTTTTCTGTTGGTGGCACTGGCAGTGATGGAGCCATGTCTACCTCTAGACGTACATTCTCATTGTTTTCTCACTAGTTTTCGCAAGCTGACAAGGGACTTTGTTATCATCTTCAGAAACAACACTTTTGACCAATGCACTCACTCGTCCTGATCGCCCTACACGAGAACTCCATAGTCCTCGCTCATTCCTCCAGCGCAGTATCACCACAGTGAACATGCTCTAAAAGATAATATAGTTTATAATCCTTGTCATCATGGAGCATGATTGTCGAGTAAGCAAAGGATTATCTTTGGAGCTTGCTTAAAGAATGGTAAAAGGCTTTTGTGTCCTTGGGTTATTCAGCAACATAGCAGCCAATTTTTCTTTTACAAGATCTAGCATCTCCCAACACCTTGGTCCCACAAATCAATGTCTCAGGCTCCTTTTGCAGGCAGAAATCGATAATTAAATGTTGATTTGCTCAGATCAACAAGAATTTGGCATGCATTTGGACGCAGATCCTTTTGCTCGAAAAGGTCATTCTTCTGCTCCCATTGGTTGAAACTGAGCAGCTAAAAACTAAATCCCATTACACTGGTATGCAGAAATCAGAGATTTATGATTATCCTGAAAGAGTAGGATGGCATGAAATGAAATCTTTTTCTATGCTTTTAGAAAAAGAAGTCGCTAAATTTTTCACTTTTTTTCTTTTTTGATAAGAAATTTCATACTTTCTCACCCCTGATATTATTGTTTCCCTAATGACTAAAGAATCTTCCTGTCATCTCTTGGTATTTCTTAATAAATTTGTTTCCATCAGACATTGTAAATGACATTACAGATGAGTTGTATCTGGCCTCAGTCTAATGAACCCTTCCTTTTCTTTGTTTTGCCCATCAAAGATGATTTTCCCTTTCTCTCCCAGGGGAATATAATTGACACTCACTCAATTTTCCTGCAAAGAGAGAAAAACAATTTCTAGTTCATGGGAAAGAAATTCTTAAATTTGGGAACGCGGAAACGGAACTGCTTTCACTGGCTCTTTTTTTTTTCCTTTATTGTGGTTTGAAATTTAATTCCGTGCTGATTGATTTTTCTCTTCCTCTGGGTAAAAGCTGCTTGAGCTGATTTACTACTTGTATAATTATTGAGAAGATGGTGGAATCTAAATCCTGTTGTAAACTCATGCTTCATCATTATAAATCTCAATTTGTCTCCCACCAAACATTCATTCTCGGGGTACTCAATTACCATTTAGCAAGATTAACGTTAACGTCCACTAGGGTTTAAATTCTTTGCCCAAAGATGTATGTGGGAGGAAGCTTGATAGCCCAGTTTAGTTTTACCGAAGTGATGTTACCGCTCATGTACAGCACCAAACTGGAAATATGATTGCATGTTGCAAACATGAATATCTTGTGATGATGAAAGAAAAAAAAAGGACAAAGCAGTCAAAAGAAATTCAATTTTAAAGATGATGGGAGAGGAAGTGGCGTGATGAGAGAGACAAACAGGCAATCATATGGCTGACCATCTGAATGATAGCCCCAAACAGATAGAGATTGCAAGTCCCATGTTTTTAACTTTGGATCTTGTTCATCATGTGAATTGGATACGATGGACCTGAAATTAGTCATCCGCTTGCAGATGATGTCCAAAACTCGCCAAAAGCCAAGGCATGAAGTCCTGTGGCATATGCATCACTATCTATGGCTTATTTTAGACGAGATGGGTACCAAATTTGTTCTGTCTCTCTCACTCTCCCTGAGGATGTCTCTGTTTTTTTTTCTCTTTGTCTAGGGCTTATGTGGATATCGTATGTTCTGGGTCCTTTTGTATTCCGATCTTTGTCCATGCCTTCCCTTGGTTCATAACCTAATCTACATGTGGAGTTTGTTCCCGTGCATGTGCACATGGTTTTAGATCTCATTATAATTCGTTAAAAAGGAAGAACAGAGTGTGAATCTCACATGGCCTTCTTCACTTAGGTCTGCTCATCCAAGGAAGCTGAGGTAGCAATGTAACTAGAAAACCTTTTCTCGGTTGTCCTCTAGGCATCACTAGTTTATTCAAAGAAAAGCTCTTACACAGCAAACGTTTACAAAAGTCAACAATTAGACTGCTCGAATTATGTGCAATCCCATCGACTTTGATATATAGTCGAGCATAGATTAGTCTCTTCACAAATCATTTCCACTCTGGTGTAGAAGATAAATCTACAGCATTTCCAAGCAAATAAGGTCATTAAAACTTAGACGTTGCCGACAAGCAATTATAGTTTATCCACTTTTCCGCTGGAAGAAACAAGGCCAAGAAATTGCGGCTGCAAGATGACTAATCAGTAAACAATGTGTTTCCTTCCTTTGGCGATATTGAAGATCAACCAGCGACCTGAACAGTTCAAGTAGTTGGACATCATTGGATTCCATGGCTTCCCCAGATCCATCCTTGAAATTGGAAAAAGGCCTAGCTGTAACTGAAAGAATGTTGCTAGCAAAATTGACAAGACTGCTGGTCTAAGCTCTCATATTTCAGTGTGCATGCGACTTCTTCTATTTTGAAGAAATTACTACCTAGACTTGTTACACTAGAAAAGTCTTCTGTCCTTTTTGTAATTGGAGTCAGCCGCCATATCATTTATGAAACGAGTTTATATGGCAAATTTGACATTATCATATGCAAGGCAAGACCAATAGACAGAATTTCCAGAGAATGGAAACAAGGGGAAACCAGTAGAGAGCGAAAGGAGTTCTGGGGAAAAATAAAAAAAAGGACAGTCCATGATGGGTAAAATTGAAAGATGAATGAAGGAGACCCTTGTTCACAACTGAAAATATAAGAGTGCTTGTGAAATCCAAGAAGCACTGCTCGGAGCTCCCTGAGCCCGAAAGTGCTGGCCTTTGCCAAAGAAATAGATTGAGAGATTTGAAAATTAGGACATGTTTTTCGATTTCTTCCAATTCCTGCCAATAAAGCCAAGTTTTACAGAATTCTGAAGGTTCTTCTATCATTATGACCATATGAACTGATGCAATTGTCCCCGAGATAAAACACTTCACATTCAGTCCCTCTTAATATGCCTTGTCCTTTGGCTTTTATTCTGCAACACAGCGAAGTGGAAGGCAAGCATCCGAAAGACATCGATGCTCAATACAACAAATAGTGTTAGATTAAGTTATTTCCATGCTTAATCTACAGAAAGCAATAGTCATAATATCACTGCAACAGAAATCACAGCTTGCTGCATCTGCTGCTGCTTTGAGAATTAAGTTTCATGTTCTCTATACACTTTCAGGGAAGAATAGACATCCGATGCTTTCTTGACCAATAAGACCAGGCTACTGTCCCAGAACCACGGAATTGGAACATTTATGAGATTTGCACGTAATTGCATCTTTGGATCTAGTAGCATGGAGGGGAAGGAAGCAACACCAAACCACTTCCGCCGAAAAATGACTAAGCTTTTGCAACCTGAGATAACTGATGACGGAGAAAGGCAAAGCGTGAACAACAAGGACATGCTGAGCGAAGAAGAAATGACAAGGTATGCCATCTCCTGGACACTACTACCATGCGCAAAGGCATAAAATTATCTGCATTTAGGACCCTACAGCAGCCATCAGTTCAGTTTCAGGTTTCCTTTCTACGGGTTCTAGGAATTTCCACTACCCAGAAACCAGCTTCAGTTTAGCCTTCCTTCTGAGTCAAACCATCTTAGCTTCATTGATAGAGACAGGGAAAGCAGGAATCTTGCCGGACATTCCAAAAGAGGGTCTTGTCTCCACTTTGTCTGCAACAGCCCTTCCAAAATTTAGCCTCTAACAGTGAAGCCCACTAGGTAATTTTCCTTGATTTGGCAGACGCTCAGCACAAGTCTAAAGACCAGAATTTTGATCAAAATTTGACCTCTTTGTGTAGGTCATCGTGTGCGGATCAAATTCGAAACTAAACAAAGGATGGAACAACGTTTGAGGATGCGTTCTTTAGGCTTAGATTGGGAGTAAAAGAGAAAAAACGTACACTTTATGTACTCCGTGATATGTACATAAGAAGTGGCAGTCCCTGATGTCTCCTTGCCAATCATGACAGGCGAGGTGCAAAGGCAAATGTACCAACACTCTGGAGTGGAAATCATCGCTCGCGTGTTCGCTTTTAACAAGAGCTTTTCCCTCTTGTGATGTGATCCTCCTTTCGCCATCAACCGTGCTGAACATGCACTCAAAACCCGTGAAAGTCGAAATGAGTGCCAACAAAATTTGCCAAACTTAATTAATCAGGTAGTGCTTGGCCTGATCGTAGTCAGCTGCGATGTTTACCATGAAAGTGAATGAGACAAGAAAAGAGGAAGATGAGTTTCAAATACCCAGGAAGATACAAAGCAATATCTCTTCGGATATTCCTGGCAAATCCTATGGTGCAGCAGATGCTTTTATCTGCTAGAGGAGATGATACAACTTTCCAATCTCACTTTTCTTCTCTCGCCACAACCGGCGAAAAAGAAAATCATGGCCGGTTCAAGGTGGCTCTGCACAAACAGCACGAGGAACATGCTGGTCAAGATTGTCCACCCCGGCGGGCACGTCGAGCTCCATGACAGGCCAGTTCTCGCAGCCGAGATCATGCTTCGCAACCCAAGATGCTGCGTCGCATACCCTCATGTGTTTCAGCAGCCGTGGGCGATTGTCGCGCCAGACAC
Organism: Angophora floribunda; assembly: GCA_014182895.1. Lineage (NCBI taxonomy): Eukaryota > Viridiplantae > Streptophyta > Magnoliopsida > Myrtales > Myrtaceae > Angophora > Angophora floribunda. Next base: position 20,934,954 of record CM024710.1, read on the forward strand.
TATGCTAATGTTGGGCCAGAAGTTCTATGTCGTGCCCATTAGCACTATCAGGAAGCTCCAACGCCTTTCATTCAAGTTCTCTCCGTCCGCTTCTCCTTTCGCTTCTCCTTTGCCGAGTCCCAACACCAAGGCCAAGCCGCAAGACGAGACCAAGGAAGAAGATCAAATGGACTCGACATGTTGGTCGAAGATGGAGAAGGATGAGTGTCTCTCCAGAGACAGCTGCTTTGTGTGCTTGTTTAAAGGAATAAAGTTCAAAGCCAATCCCGAAGGTGCCACCGAAGATTCGAGATCGTCGAGTAGCTTTGGGTCTTCGGAGACAAGGGAACTCACCGGCCGAAAGAGGAGTAAGGACATTACAAGAAGGGGAATGAGAGGGTCTCCGAAAAGGCTTGCATCTTATGGCGATTGGCAGCCAAGGCTGGAGAGCATCACTGAAGAATGAAGTCAAAGTTCATTTGATATGATACTTGGCTCACGGCCACTCTGAAGGATCATATCATCAAATGTTATACCAGGATCCATGAGTTATATTCTTTTTCTTTTTTTTCTTTTTTACCAGATAAGAATAGTATGCAATGTGTGCAATGTATATGTTCTTTTTACCAGCAATGTGTGCGATATGTAAGTATTTTGTAAGCAACTTCAACAAAAGGAGAGACTATATCCACATATGAAGACTTCATGTGCATTTTTAGGCAGGCCAACTTGTAAGGAGCAAGAACAGTTCATGTGAAATGTATCAGATCACAGAATTTGCTCTAAGAATCTCAGATCTCATCAGCTTCTCTCACGATTTGCACAAAAAACTACTATGCTATACACAGAAAAAGGAGTAAATCCTATTAACTTGGTCAGAAATAGAAATTGCTGTCTGGCGATACACGAAGTAATTGTTAGCAAAGCACTAGAATACGACATTTTGTTCACTAAAATATACAGCAGCAGGAAGAGAGACAGGAGAAATGCCTGTAAGTCTGATTTTAACCTGATTCCAATGGAATCAAGTAATCCAAAAATGACTTGTTGGAAATCAAACAACAAGAACCATGCTGAATTCGTCCCCCTCGACAAGAAGAAATTGTCCGTGGATGAAACTGTAGCTGAATAGTAAATGCCAGTCAATCCATCTTTAGTTCAGTGAGAAGGTTCAACGCCAACTGTTGGAACAGGTTCTGTTACTCTGAGGGACTCTCCAAGCTCGACAGGAACGAGCGGGATAAGAGAATGCAGAACATCCGTTATCAATGGCCTGTAGCTCGGTTCTGGTTGAATACATAGTACTGCTACAGCAGCGACCTGCTCAATCATTGAATAGGTGATTGATGAAGTAACAAGCAGAGCGTGAGAAGTTCCAATTACTAAGACAACTAAATTCAATCCGAATACCTGATATAAGTGCTTCAAATCCATCGTGTCTTTGATGACGGGATCGACAATGGTTGGAAGCTTTGATCTGTCAGTGAGCTGAGGCATGGCCTGCATGTTAGGGAGTACGTGTAATTAAGTTTTGAAAAGAAGACAAAAATCTAATAGGCAAATTCGAAATTTTTTTTTGCCTAAAATGAAAACTTTTCTCTACCGAGCTCAATGAAAACATACCCAGGTTACTAGGGACTGGCATTGATTTGATTCCATCTTCTCCACAGGCTTTCTTCCCATCAGAAGCTCTAGGAGGACAATTCCAAAAGCATAGACATCACTTTTATCTGTTAATTTACCTGATCAAGAATCATTTTAGTTTTAAGAAAAAATCAAGTCTGAATCACCATGATAGGTGCACATATAAATGAGACTGGGAAATATTTAGATATCATCTTGAAAAGGAGCTACTCAAAAGCAGAAGTAAACAGCAAGTACAGCAGGCTATGCTAGGCAAGCTCATGAAAATAACATCAAGTCACATCACTAACACTTGGAAAAGAAATTCTGTGCACTAAGCACAACTCGATGCATAGGCATTCATCGTGACTTCCTAAGATCAAAGCAAAAACAGAACATACCATCCAACAGGTATTCTGGGGCCAAATAACCCACCGTGCCAGAGATCTTCACATTATTTTTGTTTTGAGCACTCACAGCGAGCCCAAAATCAGAAAGCTGTTAAAAGAACGACATTTAAAGATTTATGCAGGAACAAGACAACTACTCTAGAAAGAAATGCAATAAGAGAAGCACCAAAAGTCAGTCAACCTTAGCATTGAAGTCTGAATCCAAGAGAATATTCGATGATTTAAGATCTCTATGCACCAAAGGAGGGTTGCACCGCTCATGAAGAAATTCTAATCCTCTGTATGAACACCAGTAAGAATTTGATACACGTCAGGAAAAGGAAGAAGATAATAAGTAGAACATAAAAACAACAATAATTTGGCCCTGAACTTGCCTGGCTACATCAACAGCAATCTTCATACGCATGTGCCACAGTAGAGCTGATCCATGTGTTGGTCCTAGATAAACATCAAAGCATGAATCAAGGATAGACAGAAAGCTAAAACCTTCCAGGACCAACCAATAACTATCTCTTATCTCACTCAAACCAATAAGTGGAGAGTGAGTCCATACCATGCAATTGAGTCTCCAATGACCCATTCTGCATCATTTCATACACGAGATATCGTGTTTGTCCGTGAATGCAGTAGCCCAAAAGAGTGACCACATTTTGATGTTGGATTTTACTCAACCAATTCACCTCATTCTGTCAGAGGAAGGGAATGCAAAAAGAAACTCTATAAAAAATGAGAGAGAGAGAGAGAGGGGGGAGGGGAGAGAAGAAATCAATCTTCACAACATCATCAGGTGAAAACCACCTCAAATTCTGTCTGGGCATCCTGATCGGCATCATCCCACTTCTTCACAGCAGCAAGGAGCTTTTCACTAAGACGAGCTTTATAGACAACTCCACGGCCACCTTCGCCCAAAATGCTCCTCTCATGAAAATGATTGGTCGCAGCTTCCAAGAGTTTATACTCAAAAACAGCAGCAGAACCCTTTTTACCAATAACAGCAGAGGTTTTCAATTTACCCACCGTTGGGTTCAATGCAAGTCCCCCAGCATTATCTTCAAATGAACATCAAAGAGACATGCAAATGAGACCACGTAGTCATGCGAAGCATAATTAGGAAAATGAGCAAGTGCTTTTGGCCAGGACCATACCCGAGTTTGCAGAGCTCTTACTTTTAGATTTCTTCTTCGAATTCTTTGAAAGATATATCCAGAAGCAAACGAGAAAAATCAAAAGCACGGCAAGGAGGGTAGATGCAACAATGAGTGCCACCAGAATCTTCTTGTTCAAATCCTGGTGGTGCACTGCCTTGACCTCTGGCATTCCTGCTTTAAAATAAAGCTTCTTTAACGATGCATCGGAACTCCAATTATCGGAATGTATATATGAAAAACGTATTCAAAACCCAGACACCATCTTTATCAGAGACAGGCACAAAAGAAGGCCAACCAATAAGGAGAAAAAGATTGTGGAATAGTTGCGACGGTGGATTCTCATGATGCTTTATTCCTAAAATCACCCCTCCAAAAAGATTGGCAGAGGTTTTTGGAGGATTTGTCGGCTTATTTCAGTTTGAAGCTCAGGAAAAGAATCAAATGGACCATATTATTATTACTCACGGACAAAGAATAGCAGAAAAAATAAATTGACAAATCTTCCGTTGCTTTTAAAAGACGAACTATTCCCACCAAAGTACAGCCAAAAAATTCAAATTACGAACTTAAAATATCCAAATTCCAGTTCATTATCTTTTCCAACATCAACTAGCAGCCACACAGAACGGAAATTTCAAATTCGCCAAACAGAAGAACCGAGGAAGACACAGATTGCAAAATTCCAACTTTCCATATCTAAATGCATTTGGTCGAAACTTTCCAGTTCAAAATGCAAAAATTTTAAGCGACCCAGTTGAGCCAATTGCACAGTGAACAAATAGTACTCAAACTGACTCACTGATGCGCATGAAAATAAGATAGCATCCACATAATGGAGAGAGGCTAACAACTTCACCTGGAGACTGAGCATTCATTTCTGAAGAAAACTGGGAAACGGCGGCCTCCTGAGAGTGCAAAAAGGGGACTAAGATGGTGGAAACAGCAGGGTCTGGTCTGGCATCAGTGATGACAATGGCTGAGAAAAAAGACGTGCTTATTACCCACATGGGCAGAAGCAAAAGACTTAGAACATTCATGTCCTTTCTTATTTTTGCCTTCACAGAGAGAGAGAGAGAGAGAGAGAGAGAGAGAGAGATTGGAAGTCTATTGAAACTCGATTTGCTCCCTCGCTGCTTCCCTTTGAATTTATCTTTTTGGTTTCCAAACGGAGATGGGACAAAGGACTGTCGCAGGGAAACCAAGAAACCACTTTTCCTTTTTCCGCTCTTCAAAAAATCTATTCTTTTCATAACCATTAAAAAATAAAATTAAAACATCCGTCTATTCCAACCCTTCATAACTGTAGGGGGAGTGTTTGAAGAAGTGGGGCAAACGGACACCGTATCATGTGGCAGGAAGGAAGCCGAACGTGAGAGTGCAAACGTTGAGGATACCTAGACTTTGGACGTGGGGGGACTACCGGGCTCGAGACATTTATTAAAGAGATGGAATGAGGATTAAAGTAAATTCACAAATAAAAAGAAAGAGAGAGTGAATGGGAAATTAGGAGAGAAACCATGCTCCATACGCTTTCTGTTCTTTTCACATTTTTGGTCTACAATATACATTGACTTCTCTAATAGTCTTCTCCTTCAAGTACTCCTTGTTTTGGCTGGATTTGTCCAAGGGAAATGGTATTGAAAGCTCTCTTCTTCTTTTTACCTCTTCTTCTGAATTAGAAGTGGCTATGGAATATGGTGATTCATACCTGCAATAGCTTCAGAGAAACAAAAATAAATCCTGCTAAGTTGATTCTGTGATTAAATTTTCTAATTATAGTCATGCAGCATAAAATGTCAAAATTAGAATGTGGTGGCAATTTTACCATGTTTAATCGAATAGAAAGACAGGGAGGGAGAGAGAGAGAGAGTCTGAAACTCGAAGGGGTGACCTACTCACCTGTGATTTTCATTATCAGTCTTTTTGTCTTTCGAAACACATCTGTTTGTATTAGCCCATTTGTTTGCAATCGCCACACACGGATTCACAGCTGACAGCTTTCTCACTGTCTCTCTCTCACAGCACTCATGTGAACTTTTTCATTTGATCAGCATCTTTCCTGCATGATGTTCGAAGAAAAGATGAGGCTCAATGATTCATGCATGCAACTAGAAGCGGGAGCAGCAAAAGCCATTCGCAAGTGGCGAGCCCACCATTTCCAGGATTTCACTGCATCCGGTTTCACTTCAAACCAGAACCCAAACCCAACCCAACCCAAGTAAAAACAAAGACAGAAGAGAAGAGGGGTAAATCTGCAAACTTGGCAAGTAGGGGGAGCCCATCCTAGGCACCGTTGAGAAAAACACGGATCTTAGCCGAACAGCGGGCACGCGCGATTCACTCGATGCGTCGCTCTCGTTACGGTTCGAGGTCAATACAGAAAACGCATATGATAAGCACCATTTGTCAACCCGTTCCTATCTCGAATTCAACACACATCAGTTGGGGGGTGATGTGTACTGCGCTGAAACGAAACAATTAAATAGTCGGGGCTGTCCCCGCGATATGAATTCGGTGGCGACGCGGCACATGTGACCCCCCGGTTGAAATGTATGGACGAATCCGGATCGTGCGTGTACTTCTTCGTTCTTGCCGTTCTCCTATCTTTGTCTTCATTAGTGAAAGGAACAACCTTGATTTCTGGAATGTCCTATGGCTTGTCAGCAGTTGTAACCTCGAGCATCTTTGTTTATTTCTCCCCTCAGGGTTTGTTTAATGTGAGGTCTTCACATAAAAGATTCCCGGGGGCGACTTTGATATGGACATGATATGCGACTACTAATTGACGAACCAACTTACTGATTAGGTTTGTATCGTAATAGTCGATGTTCAACTACATACAAAAGATGATGGGTCAAATTCAAGATGAGAAACTTGCACATTAGGACTTAGGATAATCCGACCAAGTTGACAGGTTGGCAAGGACTTGTCATAATGTGACGAATCTCGATTTGGTTCGGATGTTACCGGGTGAAAAAATCTTATTGCTTTAATCCATAATTTTCGGGTCAATTGGCTAGCTTCCAAAGTTTGATGCGCAGGAGGCTGGAGATGATATTTGCCATGTGAAATTGGGTGACTTTGGAAGGATCTGCAGCACCAGCTGAATCAAAAAGTACAGATTTTTGTAACTGTATTGCAAAGATTGCCCAAAAATGGCATGAAAAGACAAATCTAATGCGGGACATGTTCCTCTTTTTCCTTTCAAAGGGAATTGATTTGTTTTTGGATTTTAGTTCCACATGATGTCTCTTGATTAATTGTCCTAGTTTACGTGCGCAAATTCATTGCGTTCATGCGTCTTTGTGTAGGGCTTGTTTTCATATCACACCGACACATTATTGAATTTCCTTTTGATTTTACTTAGTAATCGTCTCAATTGTGGTTATTGATAAAAAGGAAGAATGAAAATTAGCTTTGAATATAACCCAATCACTATATATATATCCTCAAGCATAATTTCCTATTTGTTCCAATAACAATTAAGGGAAAGCGGGGTCACACATTGGACTACTCATATATTGCTTGTACTTTAGCATCAAATTTTTCGACAATGGCATGGTTTTGGTAAAGCCATTGTCTAAATTTCTCCGCAAAGGCACTTTAGAGATGCCCAGATAGCACTTGTGCCAACATAGATTCTCACAATTTTCCATCATCAAATTTTGGCATCTAGAAGAGGATAGAGAGCATTTTCGTGACAATCCAATTGCATGCACATGGAAAACGATGAAGTGCCGTGTCGCACATGATATAGAACTAAGCCATCATCGGCTATTTTTTTGGCTACTACAAAGAATTGTATCAGCAAGGAGCCATCGAGGCACCTTGGGAAAGTCATGCATATAGATTTATCGACAATTCAAAGTGCTCAAGTCTCTTGAAGTACTCAATCGATCTGGTCAGGACACGATGGCTATACAACAATTACTTAGTCCCGATCCTACTGCAACCAAGTGATCGCAGAGCCCGAGAAAGTTGCATTTGCCAATGCCAAAACTTCCCGCGGCGTTTCGAGAAGCCAAGTGATGCTTTGGTGTTCATCATCATCTTCGACCTGTAGAAATTTTCTACATAAATAACTAATTAATCGAGAATGAATTAGATCCATATATGATTATAAAGCACCAAAACCTATATACGTACAACGAAATAGCTTCACTCAAAGAAAAATATACCAAACTGACGATAATTAGCGATCTATTGAAATGCCAAATCTTCTTCTTTATGACATATTTCAGTATAGTAGCTTTTTAATGGAATTAAACAACTGAAAAGCATAACCTACTATTTTATAGGCCAGAGAAGGGACTTAGCAAACCCTAATCAATAGTATGTCAACTAGGCATTTCCCATTACAGGCTTCAATTAAACACAATTGCACATGCTTTGCTGCTCAACTAGGCTTGTTATTAATAAATGTCAAAATCAAATTCAATAAGATCACTTAGGGATTAATATGTATTAAAATATTCATTAACTCGATTATTTAAAATAAAAAATTAATTAATTAATATATGCCCATTATAGGAAATTTTTAACATGACCAACTTGATGAGAAACAAGTTTGGGATTTCCCGATAATCTTCCATCAGAAAGGGCAATCGAAACTTGGGCCCGTAATGAGAATTTCATGCACGTCACAAGATCGCCCATCGGCCCGTTGTTGTTTCGGCCCATATCCCAAAATCGGTCCATTTTCACGTGGGGCCCAAAAGACGTTACAACGCCGCCCGCCTCCCGTTTTCAAAATTCGAAGAGAAAAATACGGAAAAGGGCAAAACACCTCGGGCCCACAAGGCGCCATGTGGGCCACAAGCATAATCCACGTGGCATCTCCATCCTCGTGTAGAAAAACCACGGCCTTCGTCACTTCGATTCCATCCCGTCGGTCTCCATCTCCACTCGGAAATCCCGACGATGTCGGATCCATCGGCGGCGGAGTGTCGGGAGCTGCCGCGGGAGTGCTGGGAGACCATCTTCGCCGCCCTGGACTCCGAGGCGGACCTCGAGCCCCTCTCCGCCGTCTGCAAGCAGTTCCGTTCCATCGCCGACGCCCGCCGGACCTCCCTCTCCGTCCCCAACCAGCTGACCCCTCACCTCCCCTCCCTCCTCTCCCGCTTCAAATCCCTCCGATCCCTCGACCTCAGCCCCTTCCGCGGCGACCCCTACTCCGTCCTCCTCCAGATCGCGCGGTCCCGGCTGCCCCTCCTCGAGCGCCTCGACCTCTCCAACCAGCAGTACCTCCGCCTCGACGGGCTGCGGGAGTTGGCCTCCAAGTTCGGGGCTTTGAGGGTCCTGGTGCTGTCCAAGGTCGTGCTTCTGCAGGACAACGATCTGATGGCGATCGCCTGGTCCTTCCCGACGCTCGAGGAGCTCGACATCAGCTACCCAGAGGAGAGCCCTTCGGCTGGGGTCACGGACCTCGGCGTCACGGACCTCGGCGTCACGGTCCTGTCGCAGAAGCTGAGGAGGCTGTCGCGGATCGACGTCTCGGGTAATCAGTTCGTCTCCGATGACTCTCTCATCGCGTTGTCGGAGAATTGCCCGTTGCTGAGGGAAATTGGGTTTAGGGATTGTAGCTTTATCACTACGAGCGCAATCGCTTTTTTGATAAAGAACAAGCCTGACCTCGTCTCCTTGGCCGTGAATGTTATCGGGATGACGATCTTGTACGAGGAGCTGGTCGATTCGTTCCGCTACGCCAGGGGATTGTATAGTCTGGATTTCTCGCACTCGTTCATCACGGATGGGTTGCTAATGTCCGTCGCGGAGGCGAACATTCCATTGAAGAGCCTCGTTCTTTCGGATGCTTCGGGGTTCACGTTCGACGGGATTTCGAAGATCGTGACGAACCACAGGGGCATCGAGGTCTTGGATTTCCAGGCAGTAACTTTCCTCACGGATCACCAAATGGGCGCGATATGCAAGGTTCTTCGTGCTCTAACTTCCATTAACATCAGTCTCTGCCCAAAGCTCACGAACGCCACATTTTATAGTCTCACGGGACACTGTCCTTTGCTTAAGGAAATCAAGATGGTGAAGACAAATCTGAAGAAGGACAATGCTAATGAAGCTGATATCGCGGCGAATTCTCAAGTGAGGTCTCTTAACATATCCCGCAACGTGAATTTGACCGACCGATGCCTCGAGAAGATCGTGCGTGCTTGCCCCAAGTTGCAGTATCTCGACGTGGGCTATTGTACGGAGATAACTGGGGACAGCATTATGGGCGTGCTGAAGAGCTGCCCTGAAATCAAGCATTTGGGGATCAGTCATTGTAAAAACACAGAGACTCTATGCATCGACTTTGAACTACCGCAGTTGGAGGTCTTGCAAGCAGAAGGGTCGGGACTGAACGACCAGCAACTGGCAGCAATCGGAAGGAGATGTTGTCATCTTAAGCGCCTCAACTTACCCAACTGTCTGAATCTGTCGACCAAAGGGGTAAGGGAGGCGGTGAGCCATTGCAAGACGTTGAGGGTGATAAATCTGAGGTGGTGCAATAACGTAAAAGTCGACATTGCGGTCCTAGCTTGGATGGTGTTTGTGAGGCCTTCGTTGAGGAGGATAGTCCCGCCTTGCGGATCCAATCTATCCGAAAGCCAGAGGGATTTCTTCTTGCAACATGGCTGTCTTGTTTGTGATTAGCTACTTAAGAGAGACGAGCCGGGAGGTAAGTTTTGTCTGGGAAAGCGATGATGCCCGTTTTGTTTTCTGCGGGCGAATTGTGCTGTTGTAGCTTCTTTCGATGCAGACCTCATTTATATAGGACATGAAAATTGTCTTTAGACTGTTGTGGTTACTCGATAATTTGTCGATGACAATTGTAAATAGTCTGTTGTTATTCGATCTTTGATTTCTCCAGCTGAGTGCGAGTTTAATGTCTTCTGTGTCGACTATATAACGAGCCTTACGCTTAAAAACTAATTGCAGTCCGTGTTTTTTCAATGTCCCTTTGCCAAGGACGTTGTGCATAATCAATAATTTATAACTCAATGCGCTTCCAGGATTTTCGATTTGGAGGCGAAACTGGACCAAAGAGTTATGGGTTACATTCGTTCGAACGAGGCAAGAGTTTTTCTTGATTTGTTCACACTACTTTGATGATTGCGTGGCAGCTCCCATTCATTTTGAAAGAGGCAATGCTCTTCGCACTGATCTTGCGAGTCTCAAGTGCCGACTGAAGCGAGCATGCCGTTCTCTCGGTTCTTAGTGTTTGGCATCGCCTATGGTTTTAGCAGTTGCCATACTATAAAATTTCGATATTTAAGCTAGTGGGATCGTGTGCCCTCGAGGCAAACATGTTTCATCGAATGGAATGCAATGCGATGCACGAGGTTGCTTACAAGTCCCGCTGTTTTAGTCACACGGCTTTTAATGTTCCCTTTGCTACTAGTTGTGTTTGCACGATTCAGATTGAAGGAGTGACGCCACCCCAGATGAGCCGACGACTGCCGTGTTTGCAAGATGGCAGGCTCTATGGGCATGCTGATGCCCTGCTGCACCGCGGCGGATACATTGATAAATCACCATGGGGATAGGAGCAGCGGCATCTCATAATACTTCCGTAAAACCAGTTTGATGAAGGAATGGACAATCGCAAAGTGGTATCTGCGCTGTCCTGTCCAAAATTTAAATTCATCCCTCTTTTCCTTCAGATAATCATTACACCTGATACTAGGGTCGGTGTCGTCTCATAATGGTATCACGTCAAACAAAATGACCATTCCATCGTCCTTTATAGTGGCTTCGATAAATTTCTAAGGTGATTTACAATGATGGTCGCACACATCTTGTGAAATATAAGGTTGGGGTCAGGGTCTTATAGTTCTTGAAGTGTTTGAAGGGCTGCGGGTAAGCAATCAAATGGAAAAGACTCGGCATAAATTGCCTCCTTAGGGTTCAACTTGCAAAACCAATTCATCCATCATCCTCGGCGACATATTATTTCCCAAAGATCAAAACATGTTTGAGCAAAACCCCTAAAGCTGACATCTTTACCATCTTTCCTGTGGCTGAGCAATATCATTGCACAATGATAAAAATGCATGTCCCATTTGGACAAGTCTGGTTCAGGAACACGACGCATTCCAAGGAAGAACCATCATAATCAGAATTAAGTGACAAGAAACTTTAAGTCGAAAGAAACAAGAATGCCGGCTACACCACCCAGACCCATAAAAAACAGCACAGGCCTCTGATGCACCAGAATTCTTGAGTTTCATTCTATAAGCTAAAGAAGAAAGGGGCTTGGTTTGCTTCCTTGCATTCATGTCTTCTTGTAATCCGGGTTATCACGCAGACCAAGCTTAGAGAGAACCAGGCAGTATGAATCCCAGTCTGTCCTTCGCAAATACTTCAAGAGCCTCTTCCTCCGCTGCACCATTGCTTCAAGCCCTTTTCGAGAATGCTTATCCTGCCAAATCACAGTTCCATAGATCATCAGATCACACCACGTGAAAACTACATTTCTTTCATATACAAGAACAAAAGAACTGTATGGCAGGGGGATAAAAAAAGGATGCATTGAACATTAGTCAAAATCCTAGGATGCACCAAATTACACCGACAATTAAAACTTGTCCAAACATAACACTTGCTACAGTCACTAGCTTCCTTCTATTCACTAAGGGTAAAAGATGTACTTATGCATTTTCTTTTTCTTCCTCAAGCGATGTGACATGGACAGGTAGTGCAATTTCGTTTTGAGAAGAGTATGAAAGGATTCCATTTAAGCATTAATCCAAGATTTTCTTCCAGGACTAGCCATTGTAAAATTGCAACAGGATCAATGGGTAACGACAATGAAGAAAAACGCAGCACTCAGCTCTTGCAGCAAGCTGCAGAAATCTCTGAATAAGACAAACTAGAGAATTGCCAGTACAAATTTCAAGATAACATTCAGGGATACTGGAAATGTTCTAACTCCTCCATCCCGACCTGTCACCAAAATCTAATAGAGTGACTGACACCATTCCAACCATACAGATCTGTTCTCACCTTTTTGTGTATGGCCTTCGCTAAATGCTTTATCTTTGTCGTCAGCTGCGCCACTGCAATATTTCAATGAGAAGTGAATCTATTACCAAATGAAGAACAAAAGATGCACCAGAAGGAAAGGGGGGGGGGGAGCAGAAGCTCGTGCTTAAGTAAAACCATTTCAAAATCATGAGATCACATGCAGAGAGAGAGAGAGAGAGAGAGAGAGAGAGAGAGAGAGAGAGAGAGAGAATTGGTTCAAGCATATAAGTTAGGCATCCACTTTGATGCAGACTTGTTAATCACTATTTCCCCTTCATTTTCACCAAGAAATCCTCACAGATGAGACATAAAAATCATGATGACACTCACAAATCTGTCAGACACTCTAGATGATCTTTAGAAATCTAGTCATGTTCAAAACTTTTGAGGCACAAACATGTTAAAAAGGGTACAAAATCTACAAAACACAAGCTTGAGAGCTCCAAAACCTCCCTCATCAACTTCTCTGATACTCAGAACTCTCCTAGGCCACTCCAGGCACAAAATTCATTTTTGAATGATTTCAGTCTGTGCATGGCCTTTTCAATAAGTACCTTATTGTTAAGAAACCAAAAATCACCTGATTCCATGATGAAAACTTCCAACAAATAGGAATACAAGTTCAGTATCTCAATGAATAGTGCTTAACTATAGAAAGAAGGCTTGCTAATATTGGATTACTGAATAAGGTTGTGGTATTGTCTAGGACATTTAGATAAACCCACTTTTCTAAACAACTTGTCACATCATTCAGTAAACTGGGTAATACTTCAGAATAGTCTGAACAGGAAAACAAAGTTTTAACCGCTCCTTAAATCTATGACAGAAATATAGCATCCAATGAAATATCTAGTGGTTAAAATAATATGGTGTCCAGATTGCATCCTATCAAGCCAGAAAGAATAGTCATGTGACAAAATAATAAACACTGCATGCATTGATTAAGCTACTTATGGCCATGCAAAAAGATACAGATTCTAATAAAGCCTACTGGTCGAGAGCAAACCTTGCACACGTGCAGATCCACAGTCTGACTCTGACATTTTAAACTCATCCCTCACTTTTGCAAGTTCAATCTTCATTTTTTCTGCAGAAGACATGTTATCTGGATGGAAGTACTGCAATAACAGCACATGTTAAGAGTTTTTGACATCATTCATGAAAAACTTAAAAGTTTAAGACATCAATTTGATTCAAAAACAAGTATAAAGAAGCAGATAGCAACACATTTGACATCGATATCCCAGAAAGAAGAAGACTCAAAAGAAACAAGAAAGCGCCACTTGCCTTTTCAACTAAATGTTCCTTTGGAGGCTGCAGCATGAAGTCTGGAGTTCCCCCTAACTGTCCTAATGCATTTAGTCTCTGGACTGAAAAATAAATCAAATGAACGAGTTATCACCACTTCTCGATGTGGACAAACACGTCATGTAATTTTATGATGGTATTCATATCTTTCAGATAGGAAGCCAAATTTGGCGGACACTACAGAACAAATCACAGAAGAACTACACTCAAATTCTATAAAGACACTGCTGAATCGAGAGGAATGATAGAGATAACAACACCATGAGAGCAGGTAAAATTATTTTAAGGACATTCTTTCTGAGCGGTTAGAAAATCATTCACTTTCTTTTTTTCCGCTCTGTTTCCCCTGATTTGCAACAAAACTTTGAATTGGGACTGGAGTCAAGAATACTATAGACAAACATTACAAAGATTTTTAGAGATATAAAAGGTGACAAGATATCACTCCAAAACCAATCTTCATATATAATCTAATTCGAAGCCCTTCCTAGCATTTCAAATCAATTCTCAAATGAAAAGCCGTAAGTATACAAACACTCACGCGACGTCCTCCTCATCTTCTCATCATCAGACCTTTTCAATTGTTCCAAACTTGCCTTCAAATCCTTGTAAGCAGTCCCTCCGATCTGTGACTCCTCTATCTCCCTCAACTTCACCAACCTCTCATTCAACTCCTCCAGTGAAAACCACCCCTTCCCATCTCCACCTTTCGCCATGCTCTCTGGCCTCAGCATCTTCAACTTCGCTCCCAAATCTGTAAAACCATACGTCCTCAAGAACTCCGTTTTGGAATCGCCATCGCTCCCTTTCCCTTCCGCCTCCTTTCTCTCCCTCATCTCCTTCCCAAACACCGACAGCGGCAAATTCTCGCCGCCTCCGATAGGCATGGAGCTCGAACCCAAGCCCCCCGGCCTCTTCTTCAGAACATTCCCAAACAGCGAGAGCGACGTCGGGTCCCCGCTCTTCGGAAGGGCGTCCGAACCGGCGTTCTGACCGAGCCGCATCTGATTCAGGCTCTGGCGGAACGCATCCATGGAGAGCTTCCCGCCCGGCTTCGCGGGCCCCGTCTCGGGACCACCCGGATTAGCCTCCCCGCTCCTCGCTATCACATTGCGATTGTACAGCTCCTGGAAAGTGACAGGCCGGACATTGGGGTCCCGGGGGCCCGGCGCCGCGGACCGGCGACGGAACTCGGAGAGGTTCTTCTTGAGCTCCTCGAGGGAGACGGCCTTCGAAGGCGGCGGCGGTTGCTTCGGCGCATCCGACGCGGGAAACGAAGACGGGAAAGTGGGTCTGTTGTGCTGCTGCTGCTGCTTGAGCCTGGCCTTGACGTCGTTGAAGTAGTTGGAGAAGGAGAAATTCGGCGTCGAGGACTGCGGCTTTGAGTCGACGTCGTCGGGGGTGGAGCTGGATCGAGGCGATTCGGCATCTGGGTTTGGCTTGTCGGAGAATAAGCGGATGAGGGAAGGGCTCGGGAGCGATCTCCGTCTGCTCCTGAGCTGGAGAGCCATGGGAATGGGAGCGTGTGTGGAAGGGAACCCTAGACGGAGGTTGAAGAAGAAGAAGAAGAGGTTGCTGAGGTTTAAGGGCGGGGTGACTGGAATTTTTCCCAATTTCTTTTTCCCAATTTTTTGGTTTTTCGCTTTGCGAACGAACTCGTGAATTTTTATATTTTTTTCCTGTGATTTTTATAAATCTCTAGTTCTTTTATTTTTTGTTCCTTTGTTTTCTTTTGGTAAAGATCCTAATATTCCCTTTCCATAATTTTTTTTTCAATAATCCTCGTGCTTCGCATTTTCATGTAATTTCATTTTGATCTAATTTTAATTATGTATAGGGTGCGTTTGAAATAGGCTTTGAGGCTCAAAATCCCTTAATCAAAATGCAAATGTGTTTGGTGAAAATTTTGGACTCACTTTGGGAAAATGTAATTACATTTCCGGCTCCTCAGGGGACTTTGGCTGAATGCAAGGTGGGAAATGCCTTGGGAAGTTATATTTTTAAAATACAAATTGGTATTGTTCAAGTTGAGGTCGACGAAGCCAACAACTACCGGCCAAGGGGCCCTCGAACGTTGGCGGCCACTACTTGAGGGGTCACCCTACCCTAGTGACCATCGGCCAAGGAGGGCGACCACCACCCTTGATCACGTGACCTCAAGCGTCGCCTGGGTTGTGCGACTTAGGTGTTGCTAGACCTCAAGCGATCACACGCCTGGGTCACGAACCCAGTGACAAAGGTGACCTAGGTGGAGGCCTCCATCGCCTAGGTTCGCATGACCTAGGCAACCGTTCCACCGAGGCCGCGTGAACCCAAGTGATGGAGGTGTCCGCTTAGGTCGCGCGACCCAAGCAACGGCCGTCACCTGGGAGCACTGGGTTGGCAACCCAACGAATGGTCATTTAGGTTGTGCAACCTAGGCGATTGTCACCTAAGATTGGCATCTTCGATGGCGCTTTGATCTTCTAAAGTTCAAAAGTGTCTTAAGGCATTTCCATCTTTTTGTCAACGTACAATTTGCCACGACCTTGAAATCGATCTTAGCGTTAATTTACTTTCGTCTCGATCGTGGACCGCACCCAGACCTAAGCTATTGGAGTTTGGGCGGAGGAGGAAAACTTGTCAATTTGCGAAAATCCAGATCTAGGCTATTATCCCTCTCCTTGGATTTTACCCTCTCTTTTTCCATATGGATTGGGTGAAGTGAGCTCGGTCGTGGGATTTACATGGGCCGCCACGCTCTGTGATCTTTCATGTCCAATCTACTTATGAGCCGGGTCAGGTCGGGTCGAATCTCTAATTTCCAACATCTGATCGATTTGCCCCAATGGAGATTCGCCAAACTTTTGTCAAAGCACTTCAATCATTCTAAAGTCACGTTGCTTTGCAAGTTCTCCACTCGCCCCCCCCCCCCAAAAGGGTTGCAAGATACCAAATGGGTCTTTTAACAAATGTTCAGAAGGGGTGAGGGGCATTTATTAGGAGTGTGCAAAATCAAAATGGATCGTTCAAATCGGATTGGTTAATTTGATCCGGTTCTCGAAAGTATCGATTTAGTTCCTGATTCCAATGAGGACTAAATAGGATTGGATCGAATCGACTAAATATACTTTATTTATTTTATTTTTATTTAAAAAATTAGCAAAATGTAAAACAAATATTATATCGGATCAATTTATTAGATCGGAACTGGATTGGGACCAGACCATCAATCCAATTTTTGGTCTTAGGACCCTCGCTTTCGAATTTTGGAAAACGGACCAGACCGGTAAAATGGACCGGGAACCAATCCCCCCCCAGCATTTACGAAGGAGTTGGCTCTTAAAGCTTTCTGAAAACGTGCTGGCGCAGTGGCGATGCAATTGCCGAGGAAAACTGGAAACCTCCATTTAAGGCCTCCACCAGCAGCACAAAGCCATGGATGAATGCGCTGCTGGTTAAGGAGACAGCTTCGGACGGTACGCTCGTGCGCGAGAAGCCCATGACCTCCCCTGGCTCCTCCTGCCGAAAGTACGGACCTATAAAGCTGAACCGAAACAACGAGGGGATGGCGTTTCCTACCTTCCCGTGACCTGAAACGACTGCGAGATCGTCGATCGTGACCGGATGTCGATAGTCGGCAGCTAATGCTCCACGAACCGACGATGGATGTCAATCAACCGCCGACGGCCATTTCGGTCATCCAGCTGTTCATTCATCAAGGGCCCCAACAATTTCGCCATGGTTTTAGCCCATGGCATCGTAGAGAGGGCCCATAAAAAGGGACCGATATTGCCACGTGAAACACTATGCTATATAACAACCGTCCAATCTGACAAGTTTATAAATCGAGCGTTGTCATACTTTCAAGAACTCAACTGAATTTGAACTCTTAAAAGTTACGACTTGATAGTTGACATGCATTGAATCTAGGTGCTCATGGGTGGATGGCCCGTCAGGCCATAAGTATAAGTGGGTAGATTTGGAATAGCAATTCCCTTCTTGGGCTTAACTTGCTTAAGCTCGGTCCATAACAACATGAATAATTAATATTTTGTTTTCACGTATAAATGGTCTACCCATTGATTGATCTAGTATCAAACTAAGGAAGATGCCGACAAAAAAAATAAAAATAGGAAAGATGCACGGCATATAATTGGCACTAGCTCCAACTCGATTATACTAGGCTCACCCCTCAAAAGGATTTCTCCACGACTCTGGGTCCCTTGAGATTGTCGACATATATTACAATACGTAGTGATTTAAACCGCATCTCATCGAACTTGTTTAGAATACCATCAATTATTAACCGCCTCACATCGAATCCAAATCCCGACCGATATCTTATCAAATGCATAAATTAGATTAATGGGTTTTATCACGAGTTCCAAACTTTACACTCCAAAGATGAGGAAGTTCCAGCACGTCGGACCCAATCCGACCTTTAATAGGCCGAAAAAGGCTCTTAACAGAATCGGCTGTAATGGCAAAAACCCTAGATAGGAAAGGGGGAAGAAGGGAGGGGAGGGGGGGGGGACACGAAAGCAAAAAAGCAAAGCAGCACATGAGCAAATTTGCAAAAAAACGAATGGGAAAGACGGAAAGAGGGGCGAAGGGAAGGGGGGGGTGGCGTTCCCTATTTGCAATCGGTTGACTGGTGGGTCCCAACTCCGTCCACGAGCGACAGCGATTACAATTTTCGCGTCGCGAACGAAAATAAATAGAAAAAGAACCCCCCGATTCCATGTGCTCATCCCCACGACAAAACAAAGCACAGAAACTTCAAAACGAGAAGAGAAGAGAAGAGAATTAAAATAATAAAACTTGAGGAAAATGCCTCCCCCCACACCTTTTCTTTTTGGTGAGTATTTGTCAACAAACAACATCAACTCCACCACCATATAAAACCTTCCTCCCTCTTCCTCCTCCCATTTCCCTTTCCATTTATTGCCATCATTTCCCTCATTAACCCCTCCTCCCTCCCACACTCTCATAACAACTCCTACCCCCTCCATTACTCTCTCTTTCTCTCTCTCTCTCCCTACACGACACGCACAGCCGGAAGAGAGAAAAGGGAAGACGAGCATGTCTGGCGGTAGTGACGACACCGACCCGGGGTGGGTCGACCTCGCCATGAACGACGCCTCCCTGGTCGCCGAGCTCCTCGTCCGCCTCGGCCACTCCCACCCCCTCCCCCGCGCCGCCCCGCCTCTGAAGCTCGCCTGGAGCGTCCGCCAGCGCCGGACCAGGCCCCTGCCCCGGACCCCGGCCGACAAGAAGGAGGACGAGGAGAAGAAGAAGAAGGGCGGCGGCCGGGCGAGCCCTACCACGCCCCTCTCGTGGAGCGGCGCCACCTCCAGCGGTGGCGGCGGCGGCGGTAGCGCCCCCGATGGGTCCGAGGACTCGCCGCCCCTGGACAGCGCCACGAGATCTAAGGTTTGCGAACGGCACTCTCTCTCTCTCTCTCTCTCCGCCTGCTTTTTTTTTTTTTTTTTTTTCCAGAGACCGTTTCGCTTCTCCTCTTTCCTTCCCTTTCTTTTTTTTTTTTCTTCCCCTTCCTATTTTCGCGTTCCCTCGTGGCCCATTGGATAATATGGCTGGCTGCTTTCTCCTGACGGAAATACCCCCGGGAAAAAAAGGGTTGCATATGTCCGTCGATTTTTGCAGTGAAATATTATCACAGAAAAATCCACGGAGTACGTGGATCTTCGGCTTCCGTTTGTCTTGCTTTTGTTTCTTTGGTGATTTTAATTTTGGTTAAACCTTAAAGTGAATAAATCTCTTCAATGTCTTCATCTTTTTCATAAACAGCAAAAAAAGAAAAGAAAAAGAGGGGCAGTTGTAATTAATTATTTCGCGATCGGACTAGGAGAAGTCACGTATAAATGACGTGTCGGGTCGTAGCCTGTCGGATTCACCTCCCCTTTCGCAAAATCGAACCATTCTCCTTTTGATCCTCTCCATCGTGAAGGACCAGCCCTTCTCATACGCAAACCCAACTATTTTCTGGGAAAATAGTAAATTATTTATTTATTTTAATTTTGGAAGGAAAAGGGTCAAAATCTCCACGTTTCTTCATCGCCGCTTTTCATACCCAAAAGCCCATTAACTTATTCGCCCACCTGTCACGCCCCTTTCTATAAAACTCCAAAAACACCCCTCTCTCTTCGGGAAGGGCAGTTTCGTCATTGCGTGTCGTGGCGCTGCTACATGTGACATCGTCAATCTCCAGGTCGGGGGTGTCGGTCAACCCTTGCTGGTTGTGGATTAGGCCCATCCCTCCTTTGACGAAAACCGCCCTCCTTTTGGTCAACCCCATCGTCTCTTCCGAGGGCAGTTTGGTAATACGGCAGTGGGGTCACCGGTTTAACCGGTGGAGTGTTTAGGTCTGCCGGCAGTTTGGTGGGGTGCGGCATCGTTAGTGGTCGTAGGCTCTCTGTCTCTCTCTGTTCTGCTTCGAACAATAATTATTTCTTTTTTGTTTTGTTTTTTTTTTCCTCTTTCAATGATGCCCATTATATCGAAATTTAACGTAAAGTATGCGGTGGGTGCGGCCCAAATCACGAGTCGACCTAGACCAAATTTTATAAAAAAAAATTTAGCAATTTATAATATTTCTTAATAGTGAAAAAGTGCAATTATATGAATAGATTCCACTTCTAAGAGATGCGTGTCCATCTATACGAATCGACAAGATATCATGCGAGGGCATGGTCACCGGAAAATGGGTTTGGTGCGGTGGATGGCGGTTTAAGGTGTCATGTGGACTCACGAGTGCACAATACGTCATTGACCTGTTGTCGTTTTGCAAGAGTGGCCACCGGTTTGAACTTTCTATCTTATGCTCTGTCATCCAAAGAGGAAGTGTCCAGACAAAGAAGGGAAATGAAAAAGAAAGCTTGGGTCTTTTGACTGAGTTTTGGGCTGCGACTTGAGTAATGATTCTCACCTTCGGTGCACAGAATTTGCGATCGAGTCTTGGAGAAATCTCCGCAGGCAGAACACCCTGCACGGTCATGATGTGGCCCGTTCTTTTTCTCACCATAAACCACTGGCTCTAAGTTGTTTTCGTTTGTGGGTCAGAGAACGTTGAATACTGGTCACTTATCCATGCGTTGAAATATTGTCGGCATCGCTTAAAAACTCTTTATGTTCATGTAGTCTCCCTCTGCCTCTTAGCGTAATTTTGGGTTGGACTTTCTAACGCCATGTGCTCTCCTATGTCATAAGTCGAGGTCTTACCGTTTTATAAATTTATTTATATGAACGACACATCGCAGTGTTTGTTTTTCTTTTTTTTGGGGTAATGGGTTTTGAAATAGGAAGCACTAGGATGGAATGGATGTAGACAGGTGGGCTTTGGATGGCCAGTGGAGTTAGCTATGGAGGAGGTGGGCACCAGCTTTGTCTCCATATTAATGGCATAGGCTGACTTCTTTCGTGATTCGTATTTTTACCAACTCGACCCTCGCACCTTATCTTTCTATAGGCTGCAACTTGGATTCCATCTTCGCCTTTCCTTTCCCCCTCGTTATTGGGGGGGCTCTGAGACGTGTAGACTAACCAACAGTTCGGGGCTTCTGGATCTAGAAAGTGCAGAGCAAAAAGGCGAGTTCGAAACTAGAAGCACCGAACGTGTGAAAATACGACGCGGGAGCGTCACTATTAGGTGCCGTGCGCGGACCGGGTTCCGACTTCCACGCGGTCTCTTACTTGGACCGTGACCGACCGATGGAAGAACCTCGCGAGAAATTTCTAAGTAGTTCGCCTGCTCTTTCTCTCTTTTCTGCCTTTTCCTTGTCTTTTGCATACTGAGTAGGAAGGAAGGAAGGAAGGAAGGAAGAAACCACGTAAAAAACGGTACTGAGAACTTCGGCATTTCCTGTCGTGAATATACGGAGACGTGGTTTCGGGACAATTGAGTGAACAGACTTTAATTTGAACGAGTGAAGAGTCCCCGTCGAAAAGCCGTCTTTGTTTTGTGTCATGCAGAGTTTGAGTCACTGCTGAAAAAAGCAATATGCGTACGCCCCTGCATATCTGATTTATTTTCTTTTGGTATGTCTTGGAGCTACCCTTTAATTAGTCTCCCACGGTATCGTATTCAAGATTTTGTTTTTTCCATATTCAGGTCTCTATAGCGAGTGCGAGTACCGTGTCCGCTACAGTCGCCGGCAAGAGACCGAGGAAGAAGAAGGTAAGATTTCATTAAATTCCCGTTGGACAGTGGAAATCCCCCTACCACTCTAGAAGGTGGAGGTGGGGATCAAGAAAATTCTTAGGCTTTTCAAAAGCAAGGATACGACACCAGTGTTCGGGAAAATAGCCGTGTGGCATTTTGAAAAGCTTGCTAGTCGTTTTCGAGGGTGTGTACATAATATTTGTATGCTCGGAGCATCACACGTGTTCACGAACGACCTTGATGCGTGTGCAATTCGCGATTAATTTTGGGACGCCTTTACTAAGTCGAATGTGTTTTACTGTTGCTCGTAGACCTTGGCTGAACTCAGAGAAGAGGAAAGCTTGCTGTTGAAGGAAAGGAGAAATCTGAAACACGTATGATTTGTCATATACTTTTATGTCTTTGTGTACATGCTTTTGAAGAGATGCTTGGTTTTAATAAAGGACGTGGCCATCTGTGTCTCTCTTTTCCTTGTCCAGGAGCTGAAGACTTTACGGCACAACTTTGAGAAAGAAAGATCCATAAACCAAAGCTTGAAGAGAATAAAGGTGATGAACCCGTCTCTTGATCTGACTAAAGAGATAGCATCTCCTTTGTATATGCATTATAACTATTGCCGCGAATTTATACTTCCGTTCAGTCTCTGAATTAGCCATTTTTTCTCATAACGGTGCTTTAACAAAACCGACGGTTCTATAACAGCATGTGATTGTAGGCATGGCTATTAGCAATGTTAGATCAGCAAGTCGCATCTTGAATGACCTAAATTTGAACAGAAGAACAAAACGGTGCACATTTTCTGAAACCCTTTATTCCTTTTCTTGAATTAGCAGATCGACATGCAACCGCAAGCGGTCGTTCCCCAGCAACACGAGCAAGTACAAGAACCTTGTATTCATTCAGAATATGCTGAAGTATCAACACAACAGCAGCAACGTGTTAGTAACATACCAGAAGTAGAGAAGGTCGAGAGTTACGAGATTCTCGAGCTACCTGACCTGAATCTGCCACTAGAAGATGGTGGCCCGGACATCTCATGCGCTGCGGCTTGAGAGAGTTGGTCAAGCCACGGCGTGCTGTTGCATTCTTACTGAAGTAAGCTGACTGATTAAGTTAATTTAATCAAGTGGCTAAAATCACGGCTGATGATTTTTTTAATTTTCGTAGTGTTAGCTGTGGAGGAGCAAGGGTAGGATGGATCATGACTTAATTAGTTGTTGTAATTACCTATAGCACTTACCGAGCTAGTCAGCCTTATGGCATCTTTTTCAAGGTTACATCCTTTAGATAGATTTGTACGCATCTCTCTCAATCTCTTTGTATGAACCGAGAGTCTTTCATGTAATGCATATGTTACGCGACATGTTTAGATTGTATTGCACATGTCTACTTAATGAAGTGGATGGATGTGGATAAGTTATTCTCTATATTGGACCTAATTCATCTGTTGTCTCTATTTTGAGAATGCGACGTGTATCCACTCAAATTCTAGATCTCATTGCATCCAATCCAGGTCCCACCTAACCTCTCTCTCTCTCTCTCTCTCTCTCTCTCTCTCTCTCTCTCTGTCTAAACCGCTTCCATGCCTAACCTCTACATCTCGGCTTGCCGTCGCTGCTGTTGAAGTGGATGGAGGTTGTCATGGCTTGGGCGGTCGAGACGTGAGGACGGGACTCTCTTTCTATGCAAAGGAAGAGAGAGAGAGGAGAGAGATATTTTGGTGTTTTGATCTGATGTGGGTGAGACTAAAGTGGGGCGTCACGTGTCGCCATTTTAATTTTCGGGGATAGCAAACGAGATTATGATAGTAGACAGGCGGATTTGCATCGTAAGTAAGTAATCTTTTATATAGTTTTGCTGAAAAGGTTTACGACATTTGTGCAACGAGTAACATCATCGGCATAGCACGGAGAGATAATGCGCACTGCCAACCAGCTAAGCTCAGCTGAGAAAAGGAGGGTATCGCTATCACAATCGTTAGAAATTGGTAAGAGCAATCTATATCTGGAATGACACTTGGGTTAATCTTCTCTCCATCATGATAATCCTCTGGAGAATGAAAACTCTGAATTAAAAATATAAAATGATGGAAAGAAAAAAAGGAAAAGACGTCTTCCCGTTCCGAATCCAGTGCCATTTGGCGTGGGCCAGGCCAGAGCGTGGCAGCAAAGCAAAGAAGGAGAAGACCACAAATCAGTCGCAGTAATTACTGCTTTGCAGTGCCGGGGTCATCAGTCGTCAGCACTAATAAGATCGAAATGATATGTTACTTCGGGCTCCGGACCACGAAGATCTTTACTCTTTCTCTCTTCGAATTTTGGAGTCGAAAAAATACGAGGAAAAATGTTGTTTCCTCTTCTTTTTCTTTTTCTTTTTTCCTTAAATATATCGACCACTTGAAGAGAGAGAAAGAGAGGGAAAACAGGGAGGTGGCGTACTGTACCGGGACTAGGAGTTCAAGCTGCGGAAGATCCGCTAGTACTTTGCCAGTCGGGAGAGTACTTCAATCAGCGTCAAGAGAACTGAGCACCTTGGTCAGAACTCAGAGCTCAGAACTCAGGACTTGAAAGTACCACCAGCCCTATTTCCAGTAATTACTAATCAGTACCCTTTTTTCTTTTTAAAACTTTTCAGAAGTGCAAGAATAACGATTAATAGTTAATTAAATACCCTAAAATTTTTGATAAAATTATGCAAACCCCCCACCCCCTTGAATTTTCAAATATCGCACACTTCCTACTGAATTTTCATTTTGTCAAGGACTTTATCTCTCTACGCTACATGTTTATGTGACTTTTAAAGTTTTTTATGTCGATTTTTTAATCTAGTTCTATTTTTACCTTAGCTGCTTTGAAAAATTGAGAAATATGCAAAATGGGGGAAAAACAAATTAAGTTAAATATTAATGACAAGAATCATTTACTAATTGTAGTATCAAAAACTTGTTGGAATGTGAACCCCTTTAATAAATTGATAAGACATTAAAAAAAGAGAGAATAAACAGAAGTTAAATAAAAAGGGGAAAAGGCCTTTGATAATGAAAAGGACGAATTATAAAAAGCGGTTACTGATTATATATATTTAAAGAGTTAATCGATGTAAAAGATAATTGATTAATCAAAATATTTTAGAAATTATAAGGGAAATGGTGTCCTTGACTCATGAAGGAAAATAAATAACTGAAATATAATGCGGTATTTTTGAATTTTTTTCATCGATCAATATTATTTTCATTGATTGACCATTCAAAATTGCATAATGAGTTCCCTATTTGATAATTTAACCTTTTTGATATTGAGGCTTTTTCCATTTTATTTACTTATTTTATTTTTTTCTTAAAAAATATTGTTACCTCTAGAAATGTCTATCAAATTTTAATTTCTTCAACTTTCCGTTAATAGTGTAGACTTTTTCTAATAATAACATTTTATCTGATTTATTTGCATCCATTTTTCTTTTTTGTTTTACATGAAATCAATTGTAAAAAGGGGATTTCCTTAAAAAAGAGAGATATGAAAATACACCATTACCCTTTAGCATGCGTATTGCAAATACTAACGGAAAAGTATGACGGGAGGTCATTTGCTAACTAAAATGAAAGATCGAAGCGATAATGTTCAGCGGTTAAAAGGTTAAGGGCAAACTATACTTCCTTTTTAGTTCAGGAGAGTTTTACGTAATTTCCCGAAATTTTGATCACCGTGTAAGATATTTTATACAAGCAGGATAATTAGCATATACTAAATAAGGAGTCGGGGTGCTAAACATCAAATCAAATTAAGAAATTCAACCGCAATCTTCATTCTCCCATTAGGTGTCCGTACTTCGTCAGAGGTATAAATGAGGTGATTAATAATCAGATAGTTTGGTCGAACCGGTAGAAGATTACATAAACGTTGCCCTTTTTCGAGGGGAAGATGGAAAGCTCTCGGCTTACGCAGGGCTCTCGTCGCTTTGAAAGTTCTAAATACGGAGCGAATACGGACTTCATACGTATGTCAAGAATGCCCGAACTCGATACGATAGAAAAAGATAAAAAGGGTATCCTTGTGAAGCTCAAGTCGCAGCCAGCCGACCCATCAGCGCAATGACCGGCGCGATCAGGGAGGTCGAGAAACCCTAACGATTGCCGGACTATTCTGTCGAGTGTCGTGCATTCCCGCTACAACGTCGTCGGTCGGCAGTGCACACTCTACTTACGTTAGCATGATTGTGTAGCAACATCCTAAAGTACTGTAGAGACCAGAGGGGCACTGTACCACCCACGCCTCCGAATCCATCTTCCTGTTCTCCCTCATGAAATCACCCGCGTTTCTCTCCCCATCCTCGCGCGGCTCCTCCGGCTTCCGTGGGCTCCTCTCATAATTATTGACCGACCCAAGAGAAAAATGAAGGAAACTTCTCATCAAGTTTCCCTTTATACCACAGAGAGAAACACAGAGATACGATACAGAGAGAGGGAGAGAGAGAAAAGCAACTCGCAAAGTTTTTCACTACATCATAAGCATAACCATTCGAGTTCTGCTAAATTATAGCCATCTTCACAGATTCTTACATACGCTCAGTTTGCCTTGCATGCAGATTTTGTTCTCATCAAAATACAAAAAGATCCCCACCTGCTTTCTCTTTGAGCATGCACCGTGAAAAGACCTGCAGTTTCAGCTCGTGGCCATATATTGCTACTACCACAGGTCCACAAGCACCCTGCTTGACCCAAACACAAGGAAAAGAGCGATTACAATAGAGCTTAAACAGCCATTGTCGTAGCAGAAGTATTCCTAAGACCAAACCCAACACCCAGCTTCAAATCCAGCTCCACCTTAGTCTTGCCTTTACCGCCTCCGACGCCGACGCCACGACCGTTTGTTGAGCTGAACAGGTGCTCCATTGACGTCACGACCGAGCATTTCCTCCCACCATCCACCCCCTCCTTCCTCTTCTTCCCTCCCCCGCCACCAGTCCTGTTCCTACCGTTGCTACCGTTTCCCGGCGGCGGCCTCGACAGGAACGGCACCACCGGGGGTATCTGGAAGTTGGTTCGCGCCTTGGCACCCCTCAGCCTCCTCGCCGCCGCGTCGTACGCCCTCGCCGCCTCCTCCGCCGTGTCGAACGTCCCCAGCCAGTGCCTGCACCTCCCTACCCTGTCCCTTATCTCCGCCGACCACCTCCCCCACGGCCTCTTCCTCACCCCCCTATAGCTCCTCTGCCCTACCGACGAACCCCCCACAACGTCTCGGACCTTGCGGTCGCCGCCGTCGTCCCCATGCACTTCCTCAGCCGCCAGCACGGCGGGCGGCGAGACGCGCCGGGCCGCCGCGCCACCGCCCTCGGCATCCTTCTTCCTCTTATTCTTTCCAAAGAGCACGTCCTCGCCCACCACGGCCGCGATCCCGTCGAGGATGGCGGGTCTCGCCTCCGTCTCCGTTTCGCCCCGCGTTTCGAAATTCGGAAACTCGAGATGCGGATGCAGATTGCACGGTGGGGGGTGGAAGTGACGATGATTATCGAATAAAGGGACGCAAAGGAACCGGGCTTCAGCCGAGAAGCGAAGCGATTCGTGTGCCGAGAGTGGTTCGCAAGGAGCGTGAAACGGAACGGGGTTCGGCATTTGGCCGTCCATAGTTCCACTGCTAGAGACAAATGCTCAGGCTAGACTGAGTTCCGAGCTATACGGTGTGTATTTATATAGAGGAGGAATTAAAAATAATAATAAAAACTTCTTGGGGGATTAAATTTGATTTTTTTTTTTCAAGTGTTTCGGTAATGTATTCATTGGAATAAAAGATTTGAGAAAGGCGACTTAAGATATTCCTGTCAAAATCGATGAGACCGTAATCACACCACATTTACAAGCTTGTCTTTCCTAGGTAAGGAGGTTTACATGGTGCCTCCCCGGAATGTCCAGAGTGCCCCCTCCATAAAATATGATTTGCTTTAACTGAGTGGGATAATTAATTGATTTTGGTTTATCTCCTCGAATTGGGTGAGAGGTGACAGTGCCTCATAGTCCAGCAATAATTATTATTTGATTTTTAGGACACCACTAACCTCATGGGAGCAGGGATAAAAGAAGTCATAAGTAGAGCTGCTTACCTAGGACCTACGAGATCACGAAAACCTGCACGGTGTAAACGAGGGAATATGATTTCTAGTTTAGCACAGCACAAGGCTGTTCCATGAGCAAGATAGCCACAAACACCAGAGTTAGAGCTAGGGTACAGAATCTATCAAACCCCATTTATACAGCAACTTCTGGATGATTGGGCATTTACTATTGAGTTAGCCAAACTCAGAGTAATTCGTTTACACTCGAACTTGTAAAGGAATTGGTTGGATTGAAAGTGAGTCGATTATTAAGCTTTACTTTTTCCCTATTGAATCGGTTAAACTAAATTGGATCATTGATCCAACAACTAAACTAGAGTATTTGAGTTGTTATTGTCCATTGGAAAGTGTTAATGTCCAATCTAGAATGGATTCGTAAGCATGAAGTAGTCAAAGAAGACACGTGATGCATACATAACCTATCTTTATTGGATAAACTAGTTTTTGAGTTAGGTATCATAGTATTGAGTATTATAGCTCATTCCTAAATATTACAATATTTCTTCTTCAAATGTCATTGTATAGCATACTGCGGCACATGCAAGATATTTCTATCTCACAGTCACAAGCATTTTACCAATTGAAGGAACCCATTGCTCTAATATGGAGGTAACTAGAGTCTTACACACACGACTTTCATTACCTTGCAAAATTTTAGTAATCAAGAACCTTAAAACAATTTTCAGTATCCAAACTTTTCATCTAAGTAAACAAAAGCATTTTCCCTCCTTGGAGAAACTATTCAATGATGGAATGCTATATAGCTCCTCAGAAGTAAGATTTCAAGTATACGGATAATAAATACGAGTGGAAACCCAAAAAAGAAGAAGAATTAAAACCTTGAAGTGAAAGGGGGGGGGGGGCATGGATGTAATTAGGAGGCGAGAGCATGGGCAACGGAGGAGATAATGATTTGACAAGGATCTCATGTGTTGGATGGGGCTGTGTGATCTCGAGGATTTGAAAGGGAGTTCGTCGACAGCCGTTGGATTACGTGAAAAGCCTTCAGGGCTTAGAGCGAGCGAGCGTCACGATGTCGTCGCGTCGGGGAGGGAAAAGATTGTTTGACTGCCTCTCCTCTTTGATGGGTTCCTTTTGCTTGCTTTACACGGAGCCCCGTTCCGGTGCTGCCCCGGCTCACCGCTGTAACCCTGCGGCGTCTCCCCAAGAACCGCTATGCAAAGAGGATGCTGCTGCTGCGCGCCGTGGCTATTTTTTATCAAGTTGCTGTTAATAATGAACATGGGAAGGGGTCCTGATCACGTCAATCATTGGCCTGTGTTTTAATGAAATGTTCTCTTACGGTGCAAGAGATCCTTGGGAAGGAGGAGGGCGAGGGGTTTGATGATGACCGTGCGATCTCGTGGATGGATGCGTTGCGTGTGGGGTCAATTGACCGGCGAAGTTCATTTTTTTGGCTCCTGGTAGCAAGGGAAAGAACATTAGGGTTTCCAAGTGATGGTTTGTTGGTTTTCAAAGTAGCAGATAATAACAGTTGAAAGAAATGCAACGGCATGGATTCAGATGATTTTTGCGGCAGTAAGAGTCATTAGACACATTGTGCAATGATGTGGGAAGAAACACTTGCAATAGGACAAAGAGGAGAGAATGTGGGACATGCCTAGTACCCTTTCAGCTACTTAGGTCATTGCCATGTAATTTTTAGTTCGTTGCCAGAACCTTAAGCAAGACACCGCGTCACTGCAATTATTGTTCACGACTTTATATATAAGTATACAATTACATCGGATGTACTCCACAATTTAGAATGTACAGACATTTTGTGTCAATAACCCTTCGTACAGGCGCTTGCTGAAGCTGAGACCTCAGCTAAAGAGGACAAAACTATACTGAGATGCAATGGTATATTGACCCCATCGAGACTAGCAGTTGAAACTTTTCCCAAGTCAATCCTCTGAAGCTGTGCTATGAACAACGATCCATTCCATTAAGATTTGGTAACCAAGAAAAAAGAAAGCAGCATCAGTACCCACCGCGCTATGTATGTAGCATGGTGATTGCAACGGCGACGGCTTGTTGCGGCAAAACTTCAAGGATGATGGTGGGGGAGCGCCCCATTCTTGCTTCGATAATTACAGAAACATTCACTAGGAACAAAAAAGAATGTCTGTCTATGACCCTAAACACACGAAAACACACAGTGTTGCTTTTTCGAGAATTCAGAGGCGGATTGGTGGTCCTTTTTTTTTTGTTTTTGAATTTCCCGAGAGCGAGGTCGTCGCGAAGCACGCGAAAGTTTAGTGTTCTGCAATCACACACACTTACACACGGGCTCTCTCTTCGGACCTAGAGATTTTCCCCTGCTATGAGGAGAAAAGAATGGACACCAGCTTGTCTTTTTAGGGTTTCGAGAATCAAAGAAGGAGAGAGAGAGAGAGAGAGAGAGAGAGAGAGAGGAATCGGGAAATCCCAAGAAGTGAAACGAGACAGAGAAAGTATGCTATGATGATATCTTTATGGGTCTTGTACTTTAATGGGTCGTCGTCGAGTGGATGTTCATGTGCATGTGCATGTGCATGGTTGCTTGTGGGAAAGGTGTGGGATTTGCTCGAAATGCAGCAGAGACCTTTAGATTTAACTTTCTTTTCCTTTTTCTTTTTGTGTGTGTTTTCCCTTTTGAGGGTGTTGATGTTGCTGCTTGTGAATATTCTCTTCCACTTGAGTTGCTTTATTCATGGGAATGGTAAAGTCTTGGATTTGCGAGGCTTAGAAGATCGAAGTTTTGGGTCAATGGAAAGGTAGACGGACCCCATTGGCTGATCTTCTGCCTTCAGCATTTCTACCTGTCTTTCGTCCGTATGATGATTTTACAACTCCCCCGGCCCCAACCTTCTCTCTCCTTGTACTTTTGTCAAATGTCACAAATAACTTTCCGAACTCTTTCTTTGTTTTTTTTTCTCCCCCGACCGATCAAGCCCTAAAGGGGCTACCGCAAAAGATACAAAAGAATGTGTTTTTTGCTCACATTAATTGACTAGGTTAAAATATGTACAAAGGCGTTTGGGTAGAGGTCCCCCCAAATCCATCGAACCCAGCCCGTTTCGCGGCTGTAGAGCGTGCAGTTTTGCTCTACAATAACACTCATAGGACATGCAAAGCATTTTAATGGTAATACGAGAGAATTGTAATAAATAATTAAAGACACACTTGTTACACTAAACTGCGATATAAGTAACACTCAAATATTGTCTTATACAGCTATTACAATATAACTTTCTCTTATCACACTCAAAACACTTGGAAGTAAGCTAGAGTGGGTCTTGGTGTCGTCCAAGGTTGTGCTTTTAGAGGACAACAACTCGGTTTCGATTGCGGGGTACTTCCCAATGCTCGAAGAGCTCGACACTAGCTATTCGGATCGGTGCCCTTCAGCTTGGGTCATGGATTGCGGTATCTCGGTCCTGTCGTAGAAGCTGAGGAGGCCGTTGCGGATAAGAGGAAAATAGAGCTTTTGTGTAGTTTTGTTAATTTATGAACAGAAAATCTTTATAGACACATAGACCCGTGGATCTATATATCTTGATAGAAAAGAATCAATAGAAAAATAAAGAATTGGAATTGAAAACAAACAAAAAAGAAACGAAATATGAAACATAAATCACGAATCAACTATGATGAAGTGAAAGCAAGAATGTCAGCTTAAATAACGCAAAGAATCTAAGGGTTCCTCCACAAGGTTCATCCACAGAGGGTGAATCAGGGCATAAGATCGGACCAAAAGGTATAGTCAGATGGACAATAGATGAATATTCTTGTACTACACTTTGTGGGCTCCAAGGGATGGAGGAGGCTAGGTTAGCCAAAAATGGTTTGATAGTTCTAGGGAATCAGTTCATCTCTAATCAGTCTCTTATCGTGTTGGCTGCCGCCCTCGGCATCCTTCTTCCTCTCATTCTTTCTGAAGAGCACATCCTCGCCCACCACAGCCACGGGTTTCGCCTCCGTCTCCGTTTCGCCTTGCGGAGGCAGTGACGATGACGATTGAACAAAGGGACGTAAAGGAACGGCGCTTCGGCAGGAAGCGAAACATTTCGTGCGCCGAGCGTGGTTCGCAAGGAGCGTGAAAGGGAACGGGGTCCAGTGTTTCCACACGGATCATTACATGCGCGCGGTAATGTAAAGTTCTTCAAGGCAGTAGAGCCTATCTTGCACCCGTGTATTCTCCACATCTGGACTGCACATCTAGAATCGGTTAAGAAGGTGCTGAGTTGGAGGGGAGGGGCTATCAGAATATCGAGTCAATGAAATGTTGGATGAGAAGGTTCTTTTTTTTCGCGAAAAGTTTGTTTGACTGTTGTATTATCAGTAGCTTTTTTTTTATCTAGTATATTAGTTTTTAGTTCGGTGCATGTTGAAAGTGTCGTTCCAGTTATGAGGCAGGTAAGCAATCCCCTGAGTTGCCCCGTTCAGAGACAAATGCTTTTTCTCTGATGGTCTTGGTCGTGATCCAAGACAAACCATAAGTGAAAATCTGATGCATGTGTAGATGAATGTGGACCTTTGATGATGATGGTGATAGTGATACACTGAGCAGAAACAACCGATCGGTGAATATGTGTAGATGAATGTTCTCCCTCAGTCTGCGCAAGAAGAAGAAGAAGGAAAGAGGAACCGCCGGAGAACATAAATAGAAAAAGAAGTGGGATCGCTAAAGACATTAGAGAAAGGGCTTTCGTCTAAACATGATGTAAGTGGACTAGTGTGGGCTCCGTAGTGCAGACACAAAGGATCGGCGAACTAATGATGTGTGTAGACAAATGAAAAATCGAATCTCATTTTACAAACAACTGGTTAATTAATCGATTTAATTGGACGATAAATTATCACTAAAGTCGAAGCATGAAATGATACTTAACTTGGAAGAGCAGGTATTTTGAAACTGAAAACTACATAATAGTTTTCATATAATATTGCCAACTCAACAAGATGAAAGATAAAGATGAAATCAAAGTAGGAACATGCTTTTAGAGCAATCGACCTCATCTAGATAGAGCACCAAGTCTCGTCGAAGATGGAAATAATCTAGTGTCACTTTGTGCAGATGATTTGTTCCAAATGTGAATTTTATGCGATTAGAATTTATTTTGTTAGAATTTATATTAAATGGTATTTATTTGCTATGGATTTATTTTATAAGTAGTTGTTACAATCTTTACCCGTGATTTGACTCCATACACAATCCTATGTAAAAAAGGCTATGTTTACATCATAGTATTTTCTTAGTTTTTTTATTATTCTCTTTTATATGCATGTCATGTGATCATGATAAAAAAATTCAAGGCTATGTTTAGATCAAAAGATACAAAAATAAATGAAATTAAAATAAAATCAAGAGAAAGTAAATATATTATCACAAAAAATTGAACCTTATTTTACAAAAATTTGATTACAAGCTTTTCATTGTTAAAATAATCGATTCAATGCCTGTACAACAACGGCAAGTGTGCGACTGAATCTGAAATGATGAACTTGACTCTTGATTGATATTAAAAGCATAGCTAACTAGCTATATGAAATATCTTGTCTCTTGTAATACTTCCGGAGGTAATAAGATTTCCATCTCTTAAGGCCGAGAGATACCCCTCCATCATTCTATCCCAATACTGTTGTAGAATCTTCATCATATCTTGACCCCTCCGAATGACATGTTCCAACTAAGATTGTAGTCTTGTTTAGGTTTTTTATTATTCTTTTTTATATACATGTCATGTCACATGTTATCTTGAGATAATATCACTTAATGAAAAAACAATAATGATAATAAATTAAAATTAAAATTAAAATTAAATCCAATGATTCTAAGTACATGTTTTGATCAACAAAAAATGAAATGACAACAAAAATTAGGGTAAGTATATGTATTTTATATGAAATGACAACTTGCACGGATCTCTTGAAGTGAAATTTTTGGATATGAAGGATGAAAAAGCGAACTAAGTACTGAAAATATAATTACAAGTGGAAAATATAGTCACTAACTAAAAAGAAATCATTAATGATAAATTACTACACGAAAAAATTAGTTGCTGATTTGATCTCGTAGATGAAGATATGCAAGGACATGGATGATATGTGAGGTCACACTTGTCATGTCACCTTTGCCATGGACGACAGAATAGTGGTGATGCTGACTCCCACCATGACATTGAAGAGGGCCACCCTCCTCCTGAACATGAGTAGGAGGAGCAAGAGGGGGACACGACGATGAATTGAAAAATTATGAGTTATCAAATTTTTTTATCTTTGAATAAGTCATTCGAAGGCTATTGAATGAGTTTATGTATTGCTCATCCCGTCTCTCAACCTTTCCTTGGGTATATAGCCTTATTAGAAAACATAGAAAGTATAATTTACGTATAAAAAGCATGGATGGTATAAAATTCGTACATACGTGAGATTTATTAAAGCCAAAGAATGGGATAAAGATTTTGTCATTTTGAAAGCAGTAATCCTTTTTATTTTTATTTTCCAATATTATGTACAATAAAAAATGAATATCTTACTCCTTTAGGTATGGTTAACAAATTTTTTAAAATAAAAAAGTGAATGAATTTTCAAAAAGATGGTTTTGAACTAGAAAAGATACAGCAAAATTTCATGCTCTTTTGTAACTTATACTGTGTTATTCCACTAAAGAGGATGCGGCAGTGGAGCGAGTGCCGATCCAACAACTTGCAACTTCAAATGGTGAGTTTTGCTCTCTGCAAGCTCATCTATCACTCTAGAAACAAGAGAATTGATTCGATTGTTCTTGTGATGCTTGCCTGATTTTCGCTGCTCTTCTCTCTAGGTTTTTGTCGCTGCTACCTCATTTCTAATTTTGAATGATAATGTGATAGTACACCATTGAAATAGTGCCACTTCACTGAATTTTTTACATAGTAGAGCTTCAGTATTAAGCTAGATATTCATCTTGGCAAACAAGTGTCCGAGTGATTCCCATGGCAAGGTTGAGCAAGTTAATCTAAAAAATTGCTGCCTTTGGACCAAATACCGTTATCTTTATGTTGCACAGGTTTCTTGCACAATTTGTGTTTGATAAGTTTGTTTGCGGAGTCTTTGTTGATTGATAATAATGATGAATTTGTTTGCTTTTAACTTAATTGCTAACTAACCTAAGGTTTTAGATGCTGTTCTGTGCTAGGTGCTCTACAATCTATATTTCGGCATTCATTGCCCTTCTCTTGCCCTTTAAACTTGAATTCTTGTCAATAATTTAAATATGCATATTTCGTAATATAGCAATAAAAATGATAAGAAAATGAAAAGGCTTCAGCCCATTGAAATCTGTTTAAGCCTACTACTGTGGTTCAGCTCGATCCCATTCCATGGGCCCGAACCCAACAGAATCCCCAGACTCAATACTGAAAGCCTCCAAACTCAGAGCCCAAAATTATGAACCCGAAAGCCCTTTGGCCCAATTCATTAAGAACTCCTAGATTCCTATCTTGCTCTCATTAATGAGGCTGGCTTTCTCCTGGAAGCGATCTTTTTGCAGGTATATATCTTGGAATTTGAAATTTTACACTGTTTTCTCTATTGTCTACCCACGACCGAATGATGGATCAATAAATTTCAGATGCTGAACTTTGAAATTGGATCTGCAACCGTTGCTTCCGTTTTCCTTAAACAACTCTACATCTAATTCGAGCAAGTCCTTTTTTTTTTTTCCTATCTCGACTATGATTGAATGAATATCCAGCTCTATGGTTTTCTCCTTCGAGGTGCTTTTAACATTCTCATTCGTGCTGTCACAACCGTGCCATGTACTGTCTGCATTCACACTGGCCTGGTTGAGCCGTCACAGATTCTCTGATATGCTCTGCCGATTTTCAGCTGGCTTGTATATGTGTTCGACTGAGTATGTATTGGATCTTTTAAGTATTTCACCAGGAAGCCATCGATTCATTACTGTTTTTGGATTGTCAGCTTGCAGAACGGATGGAACATATTGGTGTTGGAGGTGACTTTTGCTTGTTGAAATCATTCTACGCTGGCACGACTCCTGAGCTGTTGTGTCAAAATGGTAACTTGGGATGTTTCTAAGAATTTTCTGCTCCTATACATTGAGCACCCATTACTTTCCAATCATGACTTTGCTTCTGTTTCGTGGAAGATGGGGTTCCCCTGTGTTGCTCCTTTAGAGCATTTAAACATCTTTTTCAACTTATTGGAATGACAAGATTTGAACTTATCTTGTTTCAACCGAATTTTCTGCAATATTTGAGGTTCATTGTATGAATCCACATTAATGAAATGACTTTCTGTTGTTGCAGCCTAAGTTTGCAGCTTTGTGCAAAGAAGCAGCAGCTAAGGAACTAGTGAAGAAGGTCATTCTTGGCCATGTCTTTTGAGTCTACCTGCTAGGAAGAATGGTGGAATTCCTCTTCCAGGTGTAACGATTAGGACTTTTATGCTGTTAATTCCTGAAACAACAGTGCCAACAATCAATTGTTATCAAAAACTAAAATAACCAGTCAGAAATTCCAGGCCAAAGCTAAAAAGCCATTGTTCAAAGCATAGTTGCTTGGTGTAAAAACTTTCGGCATGTGGCTGCCGTAAGATACGTGTATTTGTCAATGAGTTTCATTCTCCCGCTGATAACTACGGATGGCCTTTCCGGTACACTGTTGGTAATATGACAGGTAGCTGGACAAGTCTTTGACAGATCTGAACGCGATTCCTCTCGTGCAGTGGCAAGACGGATGGTTCAGAAGCCGCCATGACTCTCTCTGTCTTTGCCAATTCCCATGCTTCTGCTCTCTTCCTCATACCCTTTGCATTTCGCTCCTCATTCTTTTGGGTGCCACCTTCAAAGCAGCATTCATTTTCGCTCGCAAAAGGATAAAAAAAACTCATCTGACCAAAGATTTGCGGGGATCCAAAGTACACTGTAGATGAGTGAGAGGGCCAAGTCTCATAAGCGCCTTCAGTGTTTAAGCGTTCCCTATTCATAGTGTTAAACAAGCTCCTCCTTTTACCGAGTTGGATTGGCAGACAAACTTTCATGAGATTATCTGCTAAAGAAATTTTAGTTAGCTTCCTTCATGTCCATAGATAGATGAATGAACATGGCGTCGAATTTTGGAGAACACCACTTGCCGTAATAGCTGAAGTGCTGAGCACTGGGCATTTCACGGGGTAATATTCGGCCGGCTGCTCGGTCGGGTGCTCGAGCGGCCAGAATTCAATGTCCGATTCCACCTCACGGGGATCGTTGGACTTCCGTGCAGCCACCTCCTTCCCTACCCTGTGTGCCTTCGGTCGATGAAACTTTCCATTCCTTCGTATCCTGATACGCCAAAACTCCCCTCACTTAGAGTAAACCAAATGTAGCATTAGGGCAAAATGGACGATATTTCCTTGAGGAGATGGGAGAGAGGCTTTTCTCTGGGCATTAAATACTCCTCTCCAGTGAGTTATAGCCTCCCGGCTTTGTGAAGTACTCGTCAACGAAAGGGCTTGGGTCTCAAACATTTAATGGTACCAACATTTAGAAAACAAAATAAAAATTAACAATAAAATTCTGAGTATATGATCCTAGGAAGTCCACATCACCCTCATAGTCATGTCTACTTGTCTAGAAATCTTTATAATTATGAATAGCTTAGCAGATTGGCATAATTAAATTACCGGGTTAGAGATTTTCGTTTTTCCATGGTAATTAACCATGTCATTTTTATTTAGTATCAATGTGTGGCTAGCAGTTAATTAATCCATGTGATATGAGAAGATTAGGAAATTACCTTTGTACCATGGCTTTTGCAAACTAGGTGCCGTTAGATTTTGGAGAACAACTCATCGAATGTCGACGTGTCATTTTAAGGATGTGCATAGATGAAGCTTCACTTCATAACTATGGACACTTGAATAAAAGATCTTATGTCATTAATTCCATCGAATATATCTTTAACATACAACAAATAGCACAAGATGAATGAGTTAAGAAGGTCCACTAGTTGTAGCGACTAATGAAATTGTCTACATACGTATACGTTTTGAACTTGCCATCGAGACGTTAACCGGTCTTGTCGCATCCCTTAGGGACACTAAATCCCAAATCTTTAGGATTTGGATGTATCTCAATTCCTTTGGTATATCGACAGTGCACAGCACGTAGAGACCTTCAACCTCGAATTGCTTCACCACATGAGAAGAGCTTTAACCATTAGTGGATAAAGCCACATTGCTCTTCTTAGGTCTCCAGCCACCGGCAAATCTTGGTATGAGGTTCGTGATTGACATCTTGCTCCTAAGGGACGTCAGCTTTCTGAAAGACTCGACGAAATTGTCGCCGCGGAAAACCTACTTAGACAAACAGTTGACGGGAAAGAGTATTGTCATTGATTCTGCAAAAATCAATGTTCATCTCGACCCGATAAATATACCAAAAGAAACCACCGCGCAAAGCTCTTTACCCTCCGACACTATGTCCATCAAGTGGGATCATTGAGCTGCAAATGCATACTTTAAACTAAAGGGTTGAACATGGATC
This sequence comes from Angophora floribunda, assembly GCA_014182895.1. Classification (NCBI taxonomy): domain Eukaryota; kingdom Viridiplantae; phylum Streptophyta; class Magnoliopsida; order Myrtales; family Myrtaceae; genus Angophora; species Angophora floribunda. Next base: position 20,973,228 of record CM024710.1, read on the forward strand.
ACTAATGCGAAGGTTCTAGGACTGATACCCGCAATCAATTCCTGGGAAGGAAAGCTCGAATTGGGTTTCCTAGCTTGCAACGACCATTTCTCTATTCTGGTAATCTCTTTGGTCGAGATCTGGATTCGTATTCTGGAGTCTGACCAAACTTCCTTCGTACAGCGAAACTGAAGCAATATGTTCTCTGATGTTAGTAGGAAGATGATGCTTGGTTGACACTATTGCTGCTCTATTTCTCGAATTTGATTATACCTAATCTTCACTTAGTAGTCTCTTGATTTACTTCCAGTCCGAACCAAGCTATCCTTCTTGTAATTCATACTTAAAGAATTGTAAGTATTCCATCTACAATCTGCTCGTCGAATAAACTTTGCAGAGTTTGCTCTTTCCATATCTTATTCTCCTCATTAATCATGTCAGCCACTATTTGAAGTTCATCACAAGAAATAAAGTCTTTGAAACCAAACCCATTTCAGCACTTCCCATCTTCTACCATGCATACCCGATTCAGACCCATTGTTTTTCCACAAAAAAGAAGCCACTCTCTTTTCCACAATCTTACAAATGGAAATTGGGATTTGGAATATCGGCATTGCAAATTTGGGCTGGGCTTGTCGCACAATTGTTTTAACTATAATATCCTTGCTTATCTGGACATTAAGTTCTCATTCCACCCTGAAAAAAGAAGAAGAAAATTCACCAAGTTGAATACATCTTGCTAACAATGATGAAGATAAAACTAGCCACCTCCATAGTCACTTCAACTATGAAAGATCGATTCATATCATCCAAAAACGAGCTAAAGCATTGACCACTGTAGGCAGGTTAAGTTTTTGACACAAATTTTCTTTGGTAAATTTCCACATGGATATTTTGTTTCTCTTCTGTTCGGCACCATTATAAAGAGAGCACAGACATTCATATGACATTTTTTAGGAATCATAGATATTATGATATTATCTTCCTGACATCAACAAAGATCTATGCATAACTAACTACTTCAAACGACGGTGAAAATAATTATACAGAAGCGAAAAATTAAGAAAATATTTCCCGGTTGCTGAGTTTTTTATGAACAGAGGAAATTAAAAAAAAAAGAGGTGAGAAAAATCATTGAAAATATTTAGAAACACACTTCTGCTTAAAGTGTCGAGTGTGTCTTCTCATCGATGAAAATCTCTGAAGTCTGACACGTGCATTACTCTTCACTCATAATTGATCACCACAAAAGTGAAAAAAATAAAAATCAGTATTTACTTTTTTTTTTCCCTAAAGAATATTGATAAATAAATGTCTCTCGTAAGAAACGCATTGGATTTTCAGCCCATGATTTTTCTAATCGGAATAGCTTATATCGCCAAGGAAAAGGGCCATGTAATCACAGAACTATCGAAGACTCAAACCCAACAAAAAGAAAAGAAAAATCAGCAGATTGGAAACAAAAGAAATCAAGAAATCGATGGAGAGAGAGATCAGGGCATTAGTTAAGGGTCAATCAGTCCCGGTCACAGACCAAATCGACACTCACTCTTCAATTCAAAAGCTCGAGCGATCGAGTAACTCCTTAATTATTATTTAGTGTTGTAGTCAACATTGCAATCGATTGTCCAATGATTAGACCAAGTAGTCGGTATAATTCCACCCTTGCACTAGCTCGCCAGAGAATGTGTTTGGACAAAAGATGATCTCATACTCCTGGGACTCGCAGATGACCAACGGCGGGGGCGAGTCGAGGGCATAGCTGTAGTAACGCGGACAGGCATCCTTGAAAATCCTAGAATATGCGCTGGGCTTGCACTTGTCCGGCGAGGTGTACTCGTTCCGGCAACAGTACTCGTCAGTGTCGAAGGCCAAACAGGCGCTCTTGCAAGCCACAACCTTCCCTTCCCCATTCACCACTCGCAACTCCTCGGGGCATATCCGGTTTACTGGCTTCAAGCACCCCGGGATTTTGCACTCGGGCCGCGCGGGCCTCGTCTGGACCGAGATTGGAAGGTTGAACCCCTCTGTCAGGATGACGGAATAGGCGTTTGGCTTAGCCTTGTCCTCCTCGAGCCAGATCTGGACCAAGGTGGCTGCTGTCTCGATGAGCCCGCGGCAACCGAGCCACCAGCAGTCCCCGGTCTCGCAGGTTGGTGGCCTGTTGGACGGGAAACGGCACCCAGTGCTGGCCCAGATCCGCCCTTTCCACCCTGGTGGTGCCGAGATGATTTTCTGGATGCCCACGGGAGGAAAAAGCCTCCGTCTGCGATCACCGGGCGGTCGTCGTAGGGAGAGATGGCCGGCCATATGGAAAATGGGCATCTGTTGAGAAAATTGAGGGTGACTTCTTGTGTCACTGCAGCATTCCCTTCGTGATGCCATTACATATTCGTGAAAATTTTCACCGTGCAAACCAGAATTACCGTGATAAATATAGGCCAAAATTCTTGGCGTGATGAAATGTGAAAACTTGAAAGTAGAATATAAATGGGCAAAGTAGTTATGCACGTAGCATCAAAATGCTGTTCAATGACAAACAGCATAGGAGACGCAAGCTCCATTAAGTATGCTGTTCGAGAATATATGGATAGTCGAAGGAATCGTTACCGGGCAACGAGAGGAGACCGGTCAGGATGAGAGAAAAAAACGAGATGAGATCCGAGGACTTCATTCTGAACAGAGGATCGAGTAAGGAAACACGAGGCTTATGGTTGCATTTTATAGTAGGAGAAAACAATGAGATTGCGCGTAGGATGCGCATTACCGACACGTGGCAAATCGGGCCCACTAGTCTGAAATTTCTCTCTCTCTCTCTCTCTCTCTCATGCGCAACCCCACTCTCTCTCTAAAACCATTGCTCATGCCCGGCTCACGACTAGCTCCGCTCTCTCTAGTCCGACGAACCACGCCAGTGCCACTGCCTCCGATCCACCGGCTTATGGTTGCATTTTCTCGAGATTGCGCTACAAGTCTTGATGGGGCAGTCTTGAGAGGCAAGAAAAGGCATAAAGCTTTGGACGTGTTAACTTATCCCTCTCTTGGGTAGAAAATCTAGGTCGATTGAATTGACCATTAGGAGCTGGGAGTGCAGGAAATCATCTGCTCGATGAACTGTTAATTGCTTCAAGCATAGGGGAATGATAGAGCAAAGCCATGGATGCAGCACCAACATGCGTTGTCATTCTCGTAAGTATAGTTAAAACGACAAGGGTCCATGTTAAAATAAATATAAAATAAAGAATCCTTGATAATTAGTAGCTGAGAAAAGCTTAACCCGCCATTATCTTTTCCAAAATCCATTGTAATTTGACTTTTATTAGACGCGAAACATCTAAAATTTCTGATTGTAATTTATACGCAATGAGATAGCATATGTAACCGACTTATTGGGTTCATGATTTTAAAACCAAAGTGAATGTCCGAGCAGTCTCTTATCATGGTTGTGAACAAATCTTTATGATCTTGAATCTATAGGAATAAGTCAACTTGGTCATTTGGTACATGTTCACATGGCATCAATTAGATGTTATATTGAAAACCCTCCTTTTTAGAGCAACGGTAGTATTATTGGTATTGAATATAAACTAAAATGGGGAGACGATGGGTCTTGGTCTAGCCACTTAAAGGTTTGATTCCTTTTGTTTCAAGGGATATTGAAACCAAAGTAACTATTTGACGATTCTTTTACTGTGATTGTGAGTTACTCTTTACGATCTTGATTATACAGGAGAAAGTCAACTTGGGCATTTGGTACTTGTTCATATGCAAACTCCGAATTAGAAACCCTCCTTTTTAGAGCAACACTAGTATTATTAATATTGAATGGAAATTAAAATGGGGGAGAAAATGGGTCTTGGTCTGGCTACTATTTAGAGTTTTGATTCCTTTCATTTCAAGGAACATTAAAACCAAAGTAACTATGTGAGGAACCTTTTACAGTGGCTGTGAATTAATCTTCACGACCTTGATTCTACATAAGTAAGTCAACTTGAACATTTAGTACCTGTCCATATGCTATCAATCAGACATCGAATTAAAAACCCTCCTTTTTAGAGCAATAGTAGTATTATTAGTATTGAATAGAAAATTAAAATGAGGACACGATGGGTCTTGATATGATTGCTCAAGGGTCCGATTTCTTTCATTTCAAGGAATATCAAAACCAAAGTGATTATCCGAGGAATCTTTTATCATGGTTGTGAATAAATTTTTATGACCTTGATTCTACATGAGCAAGTCAACTTGGGCATTTAGTACTCGTTCATATGGTATCAATTAGATGCCAAATTGAAAATCCTCCTTTTTAGTGCAACATAAGGAAAAAGAAAATAAATACATAAAATAATTTGGACAAATATTAAAAATATTATTAAAAATTATCCACGTCAGTGTCAATCGTGTCATGTCAGCTGATCAATATCCACATCAGTAATATTTAGTTAAAATTAACCAAAATGATTGAAATGTCACTAGATCAAAAATTTTAGGACTTAATTGGCACGAGTTAAAAAATTTGGGACTAAATTAATAAATATTAAATATTAAATATTTAAAAAATTTATAATATTTTTCCACTCTGGTCTATGGCTTCGGAGTAAGTGGATCTATGTTAGGTTGGCTTTGGTTTCTGGTTCAGTAATTCTTTCCTTGGTGTTCGGGATGGCCTATGTGAGAGAGGGAGTGGGTGGAAACGCTTGGTCACCGCACAGTTCATAGCTTTGACGTATCAAGATATTTCGAGATTAGAAAAATGTCGAGATTAACTGTGCCAATGAATTGTCATTTAATTCTATTTTTTTTGTCTACCATGGAAAGAGACTCTCAATACATCACGCAAGGCATCGGAAAATCAATACTCGTGATAAACACGTGAGAGAAAATAGGTTTGGTCCCGATGGGTGTGAGCACGAACATGAAAACGAGGTCTCATGAATCCCGTTGAACTTATGAAAACTAATGCTAGGAAGCCAACGGGGGAATGACTATTAAATGTACGCAAGGATTGGACCTTGCAGGTTAGGGACCGTTTATTAACGTTTCTATTTTTCTATTTTTTTGTTTGTTTGCTCCTCGGAACAAAAAAAAAATAGAAATCTATTTCGTAACGTCAATTAATATTTCTGTTTCTAGGAATAGAAAATTATTTTGGGGAATAAATTTAGAATAGAAATAAGAAGTAGAAAAAAGTAGCATTTTATTTTTGGAAATAATTTTTGGAAAAGTTATTTTTATTTTATTTTATTTTATTCTTCTTCTTCCTCTTCTAATTAGTCGTCAGCCACTAGCTGCTGGTCGCCAGTCATTGTTGCCGGTTGCTACCACTGCCGAAACAAGAAGAAGAAAGGAAATAAAGAAAAGAAAAGAAAGAAAAATCTCAACAAATTATTAAAAAATTAAAAGAAATTTTAGGTCCCAAAAAAATTCGTGAGTCATACCAAACACATTCTTATTATTTTTCTATTTTAGGAATGGAAATTTTATGCAATTACAAAATACGTTCTTTTACTAAGAAATTGTTTTAGGGAATAAAAATAGAAGAGAACTATTTCTGAAGAGATATTGTTCTTGGGAACAGAAATGTTATCAAACGTATCCTTTGTGACCTAATCGTCCCTTGTAAAGCTAAACTACAGAGACACGTGTCTCACCATGTGACATGAAAATTCGATTTATTCCAGAACTAATGAAAAAAAAATCAAGAAAGAATGGATTCATTCCATTAAATCAAGTCGATTACATGTTAAGAAATAAAAAAGATCATTACATTGAATGAAAAAATACGAGTTTCTACGTATTTATTCAAAATGTGATTTGTTCTATTTGTTGCATTGTTTGTTAAAATGAATTTGTATGATTTTTTGGGTATTTTTGTAAAGTTAATGGTTGTGAAAAATGAAATTTACTTTTTTTAGAAGGAGCCGTTTCAATGAACCTAATCCGCACGGATGACTTGGACAAAATAGAAAGAGCTTGCAGCTATAAGTAGAATTGAATTGGGAGAAGTACCAGAAAATTCCTAGACCTATTACATTGGAGCTAATTTAGTCTTAAACCTTTTAATGATGCCAATTGAATCCTAAACCTTTTGATTTGATGTCAATTTAGTCCTAAACTTTTTAATGATGCCAATTCAGTCCTAAACCTTTTGAACTAATGTCAAATTAATCGTAAAACTTTTGATTTGGTGCTAATTCAATCCTTCTAACTAATTTTGGCTAAGTACTGAATTAACACCAAGCCAAAAGGTTTAGAATTAAATTGGCATTAGTTCAAAAGCAGCACCATTAAACAATTTATGACTGAATTGACATCAAGTCAAAAAAATTTAGGATTAAATTGGCATATAGTCAAAAGGTTTAGGATTAAATGGGTGTTTAAGAGTAAATTGACATTAATATAATAAGTTTAAGACTTTTTCGATACTATTCCTAAACTGAGTTGCGACCTTGAGAACGCATTCGTTTACATAAAAGCATCTGTTAAGAGAACTCATTCACTACACTCACCCCAGAAAAGTTTATTCGGACAGATTAGGCAGCTAAGCCAACATGGCTTCCTTGGTCCAAACTGCATCATCAATGCTGAAAGTGGGTGAGATCTTCGACGAGATCCGGTGGGTGATCCAAATCCGGTGGGTGCTCAAGGAAGAGCTTGAAGATGAAACCGAGGTGCCGGTCTCCATTTTCAGCGTCCTGAGAGTACTATCCAGCGACCCAGATTTGTACACCCCGGAACAAGTGGTAATCGGTCCATACGACCATTGGTGCCCGGAGATGTACGAGATGGAGAGATATAAACTCACGGCGGCAAAAAGATCTCAGAAGCAACTCCAAAGGATCAAGTTCCAGAATTTGGTGGAATTGGGGTTGGCTTGCTCTTGCGTAACGAAGGATGTTTATGACAAGATAAAAGTCCAGATTGTTGAAAATATCAGAATTCGATAAGAGTTACGCTCCAGAGAAGGTGTGGATCCACGCGAGTGTAAGTTCTTTTGAATCATATAAACTACTGGAGTATATAAAAAATTGAAAAAAAAAAAACATTGGCTTAGAGCTTATCTAGTGGTGGTGATCACCTTAGGTCTTGTAATAGCTAAAGCACAGTTGTTGGTCTTCTACAGACAGGAAGGTTACAATGAGTTCCCTGAGCTACAATTTTGTGAAGGCTTGATGGAAAGTTTTGCTAAAGCTCTAAATTCTGATGGCAATAATCATGTGGGCAACAACACAGAATCTGGCACTCTGGTTTCTGAGGACACAATGGTCCCCTCTTAGTGGGATGGTTTGAAAGCCCCCAAAGGTTCACCTCATGGGCGCAAACACAACTTGAAGGATACGGCTGATTATAAGAAAGAGAGAAGTTTGGTTGAATCAATGGATGAGTCTATGGATTATTAGATGAAGAAACTATCTTGACGGTAAAGCCTTTGGTATGCTGGTCTCACCGTCTTCTAGCGAGAAGCATAAGGGTTGGGATCCCAGTGCTTAAATCATTCATGCTTGCACCTTGGATGCTGATATCGCCTCTTCTTGATCACGTTCTACGCAAAGTTTGCAGCAAGCGCATAGTCTGGCAAGGAGTTTGATTTAATGCTTGAGAGGAACGTTGTTCCTTGGACTACCATAATTGGATGTTATGATAAGGCAGGTGGTGTTGATGCGTCGTTTAATCTGTTGAATGGTATGCGTCACGAAGAAGTGGAGTCCAGCTTGGTGGTGGGGTTGTAAGTGCTTGTTGAAGATTTGGAGCTTACTAGAGTGCAATCTTTGCATTGTTGTGCCCTGGTATATGATTTTGGATCGGATGTAGTCTTACTGAATTCCTTTTCGAATGCGTATGGTAAATGCGGAAGCATTGATGAAGCGAAGGCTTTGCTAGAACTTATGGATCAAAGGGACATTGCCTCGTGGAACACTTTGGCTTCGGCACATGTTCGAGTTAGAAATTTTGAGGAAGTAATGCATTCCTTGACTAGAATGAAAGATGAAGGTATGGAACTAGGCCAGCAATTCACGCTCATGGGCTAGTGCCATACCCATGTCCGAGTAATTATCTATATACTAGTCATTTGGTGTATGGTCTATGGAAATTCTATCAATTGACAATGATACTCATTCACTGTATAGGAAGAGACATGGCCTATATGGTGATTTCAAGAACTAATTTTCTTCGAGCCATGCTAGAAAGACTTCTCTCTCATGAGAAGAAAACTTAATATGAAGATTTACATGTAGTGTATGTCATGAGTCATTGTGATTATCAAGAACATATGTGAAGATTCAATAGCAAAATTACACGAACAGAGAGGCCACATGAGAGCTCAAAGAAGAGGTGACACGCAAATACTTACATTTGCTTGATAGTTAAGATAAGTTCGAATTTCAGGAAAGAAATTTCTCTTTAAAGAGGGTATGGAACTAGGCTAGCAATTCATGCTCATGGGCTAGTGCCATACCCATGTCCGAGTAATTATCTATTTACTAGTCATTTGGTGTATGGTCTATGGAAATTCTATCAATTGACAATGATACTCATTCACTGGATAGGAAGAGGCATGGCCTATATGGTGATTTCAAGAACTAATTTTCTTCGAGCCATGCTAGAAAGACTTCTCTCTCATGAGAAGGAAACTTAATATGAAGATTTACATGTAGTGTATGTCGTGAGTCATTGTGATTATCAAGAACATATGTGAAGATTCAATAGGAAAATTACACGAACAGAGAGGCTACATGAGAGCTCAAAGAAGAGGTGACACGCAAATACTTACATTTGCTTGATAGTTAAGATAAGTTTGAATTTCAGGAAAGAAATTTCTTTTTAAAGAGGGTATAGTGTAATATTTGGATTTTTTTTACTAGGTCAAAGGGGTGGTGGGACCCACCTTTAAAAAATAGGAAAGGTGCAAAAGTCAACTAAATGAGGAAAGGGACGCTCGGCAAAAATAAAACGGAGAGACCGAGACGCAGAAAGAAAAAGGAAAGCAGGAAGAAGGACGAGAAGGAAGAAGAAGGTTCGCGTACAACCACATGCATCTGGCCGAACTAATTCAATTTCGATTCGCTAAACCCGATAAGTGCTAGTGCCCTTCGTTCATTTAATCAGAGTAGATTTGGGAGTTATGTCATAAATTCGAAAATATATGATATTTGAGCTGTGAGTTCGATTTTTGAGTTGTTGAGATAGTGAATTTCATGAAAATGGTGGTTTATGATGTTGTGGAGTCATGAGTATTGATAAGAGTCATTTTGAAATAATGCTTTGCTCAAAGTTAGTATTCTAGGATTTCGCATTCAAGTTTCGCGTTGCAAATAGTTATGGCTTGAATAATCGCTTTGAGTGAACGATTTGTTAGAGTATGGGAGTTCTTTTGTTAGTATTTAAGCATTTTTTAGCCGATTCGTAATTGTTATAATACTTTACTTAGTTTTGACGTGTTTTTTATTTAGTTTGTTAGAATTACAAGATCGTTAGCTTGTTTAATTACGTGTTGTTTGAATATTTCCAACTGAATGGTGCTATCTATTCTTTGATTTTGTAACAGCCATCCTTTAAGTTACATATTGAACTGAAAAAGGGCATTTTTGTTGCATAAAGTGGGATCGAATATTCACTATATTTCAGTTTTTATGAGAATGGTTTGAGAATTATATTATGAAATGTGTCTTGACGGTTTATGCATGTGTTGCTTTTCGAGCTGTTTTATGAAAGGGTTTGTGAATTATTTGAGAAATGGTTTGAGAAATGGCAAATGTAGTATGTTGAGTAAAGTTAGTTGTTTGGTTTATGAAATTGATTTCTTGATTGGATTTTTAGTATTGGAGAATAGTTGTTTGATGATCCATCTGACTATGAACCTACATAGGGGTTTCTAGAGTATTCATACTGGGTTTTAGATATCCTTCTAGATTGAGCCACCGATTTTATAAGTGGAGACCTTGTAAAGAGGAGAAATTTTCAACACCTTCTCGTAAGACGTTTTGTCGTGACCACGATTTGAAATCGAGCAATAGTTTTATTAATAGAGAGAACATTGACGTATGATTTGATAGAGATTAATAAATGGGCTTGACCATTGATATTTTGTCTTATGATGTTGTATTTAAATGAGTATTCTTGATTTATACAAAACTCTGTTGAAATGAAACTCACATGTGACTCGATATATATTTTATACCTTGAGTTGGGGTTATGAAGTACCGGTATTGTTTGGTACACATGCATAGTGTTTGCTCAATCTGCTTAGAAAAGATGTACTTTTCATTGAGCTGTAGTTGTTTACCCATCTCTTTTCCAATTTTTTCAGGTCCCTCGTTTAGTAGCCATTAGAGCGAGAGAATTATTAGTGGGGACTTTTAAGAGTTGTATTTTAGGTGATTCGAGACGATGTTGTTCGGCTAAAAGAATAACTGTGTCATACCCCAATTTTGGCAGGAATTAGGGTGTGACAAAATGGAGTTCTACAAATACCTAAGAAAATGTGTCTTCACGGTCGCCCTCGGCAGTGTCGCCCTCTTCCATGTTGCTGAACTCCAGGAAGTGAGTGGGCCTGTGGTCCTCGTGATAGTACTCTCTCGGTGTCCCCAGTTTCATCCTGTACTTCATGCTTGATGTGTGCTTCACCCCCATGAAGTTGTAGTTCCACGGGCCATCATCTGGTATCTACATTGGAAGGAGAAAGTAAAATAGTTAAAGTGATACTTCATTACAAGATAAGGATGCGATAAAGAAGAATGATACTATTGCTAATTGATCTCCAAGGTCTGATAAAGTCAGGTTAGTGAGCAATGCGACAAATGGGACAATTCTAACAGGATGTGCAAATTACATTCAGCGAGAAGCATTTGTAACATTCTCATGATCCATCTTTCTTACCATGTAAAAGCCAAGGAACCTGTCGCTCAGGAGCATCTGAACCTTCTCGTAGTGAGTTGGAAGGTATCCGGCAGGATTGTTTCCGGTGTCTTTATTCAGACACCCCCATTCATAACCTGAGGGGGTGAGCTTGTAAGCAGTCAATGAGCAAGAGCCTGGCGTGAAACTGCATGTCAGGATAATGCACTTTTCACCGTCCCACTGCTTGTTGTTCTCCAGAACCCGAGCATGAGTAGTTAGATCCTACCAAAAGTGAAGCAGCACAAATGATATCTCAAGACGTATCCCTATATCAATTCACAAGATCAACGACACTAAATGAGCACTTAATCGTACTTGAGGTGATAACTGTGGAAGCTCATTTGGTTGTGTGTGCATCCACCCCAATGGCTCCAAGTCATTTAGGAAATCATGCTCAGGGAGTGCACTCGGAAGATTCACTTGCTGATGTGTTCCCCATTGAGGTGGCATCGCGATACAGCGAACTTCTTTGACCTGAGGATTATCGGGTGGGCTTATACCATACAAGTACCCAGCAATTTGAGTTCGCAGATCTGCTATGCAGATAAATTTCTTCAATAAGTTCTTGGGCACAACATAAGTATATCCCGTCTCCTGCATCAGCGAGTGGAAAGTATATATAAGTAAATAGCGAAAGCTATGACATTTTGCTGCCTTACTATGTCTTTATAGGTTCCTTAGAATTCAATAACCACTATACACACAGATGGAGTACAAATTAACCTTTTCCTTTAATTTTCACCAACCAAAGTGGTAGTCACGCCCACTAATGACAGAAGGTCTCCAGGTAAGTAATACTTCCCCTTTTGATTGCTCACCAAAAGAATACCGATTCAAATGTTAAGACGATTAGGGCAATGAGCATACCTTTATGTCTTCTGAATTAACATATATGTGGTTCACTCGAAGATAAAGATTGGTGGCCGATATTGCCCTCACACGCCAGTCAGTCTTAGACCCAAATGCAGCTTGTTCGTAAGGACTTGTAGTGGTCACAATCAGTTCGTCACCATGTACATTGGTGGTCCTAGTCGTGACTGCAGCAAGCTGACTGGCTTCTTTTGCCTGGATATACATTACCAAGTCAGCAAACTTAGGCCTGAGACACAGACCAATATTTTGACACTTCTTTATAACTACGACATACAGTACCTGTTTCTCTATTTCTGCAATTTGCTGCCTCTGTTGAGATGGAGGGGTAATCTCAGCACCAAGTATAATATCACGAATCTCAGACTGTGTGAGGGCTGAAGTATTCACGTTGTTCTTCTTTGCATAATCTGACAGAATCAAGTCTCTCAAGGCTACTTCAACCTGCAAATGAGAAAATATACTTGGAACTGTCATTATACATTTTAAAACAGGAGGAGATAGGTTATAGCTGAATTTGCACAAAGCAAAACAAAATTATAATTTATTTTTCTTAAGAAAAATAACCATAGCGATAGAAAAGAATATTGGAGGTTTGTTTACATTTACCAGCCATAAGATTGCAACATCAAACAGCAATTGTCATACATAATCATTCTGACATTTTAACAAAAAAGGGCAACAATTTCTGGTAAAATTTGCAACCTATATCACAAAGCAGGTGCTATCATTTTGTTAGAGTCTCACAAGTGGAAATAAAAGCATCACCATTACCTTCATCCACTGATCATCTGTGAGAGACGGCCAAATATGATGAGGTTCAGTGACAACTGTCTTATCGGGCTTTAGTAACATCTTAGCCTTTTCATTGTTCACATGAAGAGCACGGAGAATCAAAATGAGACGAGAGAATGCAGTGTAGGACGATATGCTCTTCAGCCAGTCATCATATATGTTAAACAGAACCATTTGAGGCTCCGTTGCCTTCAAAATTAGATCACCAAATTTTTCTATTTTCAAGCAAGCTTGGAATGGTAGTTGCAGCTCACTCCCCTTAATAACAATATTGGGGAAATCCAACAAGTGAACCTCCAAAGGATCAAGCATCCCCTTCCGAGTGACGATGATCTGCTTGGGTTGTTCTTCAACAGGCAAAGAACGCACAAGAGCAGCTACTTCTTCTGCAGTTTTCCACTTGGCCAGCTGACCTAGACGCTTTTGCCCAGCCCAAACACTTGTATGAATGACCTGTATGATCAAATTTCATTAAAGTCTGTAAACTAAGCTCCACAGTCCCACAAGGATTAGAAAAGAACTTATTTCAAATGATGCTCCGAGATGACAGACCTTCAGGAAAAGCTGGCCAGTCCTTGGATTGAATATGAAAACGGCACCATTGATGGGCTTTGTAGTAAGATTTCCCTCGAATGTCTTGTGAATTGTGACACGATAAACATTAGTGTCATCAATGAACCATATAATTTGATTACTGAAAATCTCTCCATAATTCTGAGATGACAAGTATGGCTCCGTAGGCTCTGAAGAATAGAGCTGCAAACCTTTCCTTATGCGCTCTCGGAGAACATACAATGCTGGATTTGACTGCACATAGGACATACAATGATCATTTAGTGATTTGGAACCAGGGAACCAATTACCCCCATGACTAATAGAATTAGATAAACAGAATCAACACAACTTTTGCACTATGTAACAGTAAATTACCTTCATAATCTTATTCATAGCCTGTGCAAGCAGTGGTTTCGCACCGGGAAACCAATTACCAAATGCAGAATGCAAGTTATAAGCAAGATCAAGTCCAATCATAACACCAGTTGGAGATGGATATATAGACATGTTATCTGTCGTGTAGTCCATGAATTTGGCTCTCGTGTAACGCTCAATATCGTGAGAATCATAATCTCCCCAGCGAAGCTGTACGTCTATCCAATACTTGTTGCTTGCTTTTTGGTCAAAAACGTCCTTAGATTCAGCCACAAGACTGGGCTTCGACATTGGCCATCTATGAGCAGCAAAGAGGAGAATGTCAGCACAAGAACTATTCATTTTGTAACTCTTCCTTGGGTGGATAGTTTCCTTCTGGACAGTTTCAATTTCTAATGCATCCAACTCCTGGTCGAGAACTTGGCAAAGATCCATAACAACACTCTCATGGATCTTTTGCCACAAATGAGCACGGAATATTTGGATTAGAGATATCTTCAAAGTAGGGATCTTCCCATGCATAAATATCCCAGTGAGATCCAACTGCACTTGAAAACCCACATAAACATTTGCTCTATTAATTGTAGGCGACCACCACAAGGTAAACCTACGGTTTGGAATCTGGTTTAGACCAGATCTCTGTGCATTTGTCAACTTTTTGTACTTCATCGACTCTTCAAAACCGGATGCTTTTTCCCAGAAGAGACCTTCCCATGTTGGAAAACTGGAATTTCGAGGATAAAATAGTTCAGAAAATAGATGGAAATAATATATGCAAGTCCCAATTTCAGTCATAGACATCAAAATTTTCCATTGGACTAGTATGCTCCTCGAGAAAGAATAAAGAAATGAGCCAACGGAACAGTAATCGCCAAACTTACTATGTTCCTTTGAATAAGGTGTGCTCCAGGATCCCTTCCACACCTCCAAGAGCTTGGATAACATCAGTCCGATAGTTATTCAAGTTCCAAAGTTTACCATCGTGCCTTTGGTGTGTCCACCAAAAAGGGTTTTGTTTGAGGACCTGGTACTGCTTGAAATCAGTCCGTACCCTCCATCCTTTGTCATACGCAAGCGTATGCCTATCCTTCTGAAACAGTGTATTTATACGAGGTATCCCCCTGTCCCATGAATCCTAAGAGAAAAGGCAGGAAATTTGTATAAGCATAGCAATCAAAAATAAAAATCATATGTGCATTGACCTACTCAACTTAAAGACTAAAAACAAAAAAGATAAACATAGAGGGAGCAACAAATTCTAATGCTCACCTCCAAATCCTCCAACGTTAAACGCCTGTTTTGTGCCTGTGCTTCTTGCCTCTTCAAGGCATATTCAGCCCATACTCGCTGTGAATCAATGAACTCACTTTCCCATGGCTGTGAAAAATTTAGCGTCGCCAACAGAATTAGAGAATGCACAGCACATGACCTCATCTAGCTGAAAGTAATTACAGAGGGCATAAATCATGCCATACCTGTATGTAGCGATAAAGATTGGGTATCAATTGATCCTCCTCATGAGTCATTCCACTTCTAAAATGGGTTACACCAACATCAGTTTGCTTGCTGTATCGAAGATCGCTTTGTGGAATCAATATATGACCCATTGACAGCATACCAAGACCTCCAATTTCCTTCGGGGTGTAAAAAATGACAGGAGGAAACCTGAATGAAAGTGGAGAATTAGAAGTCAAATTGGCAAGGTGCAATTTTTCGCTAACTTGTCGGATGATAAAACAATTACCTGCTAGGCATTTTAGAATTCAATCCGATCTTGATACGCGTTTGGATTTTGTTCTCACATTTGACCAACAGATCCAAAAGCTCTTGCGTATGCACAGTAGCTTCACGGAAGTATGTCATGAGTCCTGAATGATACATCAAGTTCGCAAAGGAGAACATATTAACATTCCCATTAACAATAATTGATTACTGAAAATGAAGAAAGGGTATCAACCAACGAAAAGTACCTATGAGGGCAGTATTCCATTTGTTAACAATCTTGGTGAATGTCGTCGACCCAGAGGACATCAGAATTTGCCTCACACGATTCTCGAATATTTTCATATGCTCATCATCAACCCGCAAAAAGGCAACTGCTGTTCGCTCTTTGGTCTGCTCATTTTGCAAATTCCAAACACCATCCTTGGTATTGCTAAATGCTTCCTGCGTCATTCTTATCTTCGGCAGTATGCGGACTTCAAACCCACACCTAAGCGTCACAGAGAAAAGCATCAGATGATTTGTTAGTTGGAAACAAGTAGGAAACAACTCTAATTCAATCTGAAGACGAATACAGTCTAGGTAAATTTTAGAAATACATACATGCTGAATAGCAAGTTGGGATTGTCCTTGCTGTAAACAGAAACAAAACTGTTCTCCCACTCCAAGGTTGTAATACTTCTAGGAAGACGATTCTTCACGTCCCAGAAAACACTTCTCCCAAGATTAACTGAAAAAAAGAGTCCAAAAACAGTTTTAGTAATTCTTATCTACACAAAATACAAACAAATGGATAGTTGTAAATTGTAGATGAATTTGTTACCATCATGTTTCATAAGCCTCATCCTTGCATCTCTAGGCCAGCATTTCTTGTTATTGTATCCGACCATGTTCTCGTTATTGGGGTCAGGATGTTCAGTTAGGTAGCGCTGGATAAGGTCACGGGCCTCCTCGTGAGTGAATTTAAACAGGATATGAACTTTGTCTATGTAGCGAGAATACAGCCGAATGGGATGTCTGGTCTCAACTTTTGTGTTCCAATAAGTAATGAACTCATTTGGCATCTTCGGTGGACCAGCAATCTCACTGGCTCGAGTCAATCCCAGAAGCAGTAGATCCAACACAAGTCCATAAAACTGGATAACAAAAGAAGCAAACTGAAGTCCCCTTATAAAACCACAACAGTTTGTATGGCTCATATCCTTGTAAGAAAGGACAACGTTGCTTTTCTCAGTTATATAATCAGCAATGTGGTGATCGAGAATTAAGCGAAGAAGCCTGCAGCATTGCACAAAAACCACGTTAGTTAAAGCACAGGGATCCAAATGACGTCACAGACAAAAGACTGCAGAAGATTACCTATTTAATAAAAGCAAGTTGATCTTTTCAAAGAACTTCTCGAGCTTGGTTTGAAGCATGACTACACACTGCCCCTCACTTGTATCCCATATTGCCTGTAAGTTATTTATACCCTGACACCACTTATAAACTAAGAGCGGAGGTGGTTCTGAATCTGCAGGCTTAATCCAGTTAGGAAACAGATGACGTTTATCACCTTCATACCACAGATACTGGTCAAGATAGGCATCAGTGATCTTCTCAAGAGGCTCAATTTCATATACAGGAATCAAATAGCTATACAGGTCCATAAACTCAATGCCCACCTGCAAAAGAAAAATTCAGTCGAATCCAAGCGAAATGGTGAATAATATGTCCAAACCGGCCTATGATGTCATGAAAAACTTACCTCTTTAAAGGTACGCCGTGTAAGCAAGTGACGCTTTATACGTGACAAAGCTTCGTGAGGATTATCATATGCTTGTTCGATGAGACCCAACTCCTCCCTCTGCAACTGATTCAATCTCACGGCAACACTATAAGATTCCTTTAACCTCTCTAGAGCCAAAATAAGCAGCTTTGTATCATGCTTGTATGACAAGGGAGGGAAAGGAATGGGAGAGAACTTTCTTGATTCCAACCAGTGCACTGTCGTGGTATAAATTGCCACAGCTTCTTCTGCTGTGATGTATGGCCCATCTTTCAAATAATTATGTTGTCGTTCCTGCAGTAGCAAAAATAGATCATATGAATGATTCGCAAGCCGACAAGTGCAACCACAAACAATGGAAGTTGCACCAAGTGACCATCAACAGGAACTACAACACAAAAACATACCTGCTCAGCCTTAAACCAGAGGCGAGTCAATCTTCCAAGATTTTTCCGACACACAGTCTTATCAACTGTTGCACCTCTTCTTATACGTTCACGATTATAATGTGCAACATTTGTCCACCAATCAGCTTTCGATTTAACATAACGAAGAACCATGTTTTCAATGGGAACTGGAAGACCAGGAACCTGTGGATGATCAAGATGAGGCATGAAAAGCATAAGATAAAGCAGGGCGTGACAATGTATGCAGAAAAAGAATAACAGAGAATAGCTCACTGCTTCATTTCAACATAATTTCAATTTAGAAAAAGAAATAACGGTTTCCCCAAACAATACCTTCCAAGGAATATTGGCTTTCCAACAGCGCCATGCTTCACTAAGATGCTGCAAAATGGTCCTCGCTTTATTCTGCTTAATGCCCTCTGCAATACAACAAAATAAGAATCACATGTTAGACACACTGAAAGGTAGATAATCTGACTATGAAACAACAATTCAAAAAGAGTGGATGCAGATATGTAACAATACGATAACTGGTGAATAATCATGTCATTACCTGGCATGGCATCAAGAACATCATGCATAACAGCAGCTCGAAGCTCCAGATCAAAATGACTTTCCACCCGTTGCTTTGTTATGGTCTTAGCGACCCCTTTTGAATGGCGTCCTTCAAATTGACGCGCCAATAAGTTCCCTAACCACCTTTCAAGCAAAGGTACTATACCACGCAGAAAGAACAGCCACACCCTCCACATTGGTGCCCAGAAACCACATCCAGGTCCCTTTCCCACGGGCCCCGTATTGAAGCGATAGTAAATTAAGTGCTTCAGGTCCTTACACATTCTAATCTGCCTCATCAGTCGATACTTGTATCGATACATACCAGTCAACTGTCCAACGTGTGAAAATGTATACTGTAAACCATCAGCTAATTGGAATGCATCCACGTTCCCTAGTCTGAACTGGACATTGGCATCAACTACAAGCTTTGTAAGACGCAGAATCTCACGACAGAGATGAAATGCATTGCCGAATCGTGATTTCTTCCTTTCTTTTGTCGTGAGAGTCTTCACTGGCTTAAGATTGAAATTGTAGTCGAGGTGAAGATAGTTCAAATTCTTCCTGTGTATCAACAGATTCAACATGTTGTAGCCCTGTTTACATACTTGCAGGCCTGCCTCCACCCAATCCAGCTCAGTAGTCTGAAAAAATTTGGTTGCCTGAAGAGACCGGAACAAATGCTTCTTCTTCTGAGCCTTGGGAGGTCGATGATGTAGCTCATTCAAGACGAAACATTTCAACAATTTTTGATAGCTGACCCGAACTTTCACGGGATATGTTGGAGGACTGCATAAATATAAATGAAATTTACACAGATTTAGATTCCTATACTAGATGTAAGAGAATCACAAGTCAAAAGTATTCTCTGAAACAATGAAGACATTACCAGTGCTCCTTGTACCACTCTGACACAAGGGGTATGTCTTCAGCCCGTCGCATGTGCCCAGATCTTGTGCTGAAAGGGCGTGGGGCAAACAACAATGAGATTCCTGCAGCCGTGGTGTCAGTATAAAGCTGAGTATCATTCAGCAGAGGTTCAACACCTTCAGGCAAGGAGAAATCATCCTCATTCTCATCATCATATGACTTTTTCTCACGCCGCTCCTTGTTAATGCTGGTAATAGGATGAATCAAAGGATCATAATAGAAGGCTGGTAAATCGGGATCCTCAGTCTTTATATACATGACCATGGGAGTATGGTATATACAAAGCTTTACTTTCCGAGGCCTGTTGTTGTAAAGATGTGGAAATGCAATCCTGTATTCTGTCCTAAGTGGAGATCGAATAATGAGTTTGTTGATGTCATTGAACTCATTCCAATCCTCATCTCCCTTTTCCATATCTCGGTACAGTGGTTCAAACCTAGGACCTCCTGCAAGATGAAGACTGTCGGAACTTGAAACTTAAATATTAACATGTAACGTTCATTACTCAAGGGAGTATTACATACGCATCATAAAATAAAAGCATTGAAGAGTGAAAAATGGCTACAACTTGAGACATTGAATAAACATTTATTCAGGCATGGCTGATATTCTCACTACTTCTACTAGAGATCAAAGCCATAATTAAAAAAAAAATCTTCGAAAAAAGAAAAGAAGGGTAAAATCCTGATTCCCAAGCATCAAACACACGATGAGCTATGCAAGACACGGTTTGATACATAGTAAGAAAGCAACTTAAAACTCTCACACAATGAAAATGGACCTCCCCAGAGACATCCTCAACCATAGTGCATCTCTATTGATAAGATCTATCTAAACACGTCTCATGGCATCTTTGCATGAACTTTCACCATGATGATCCGAGTATGACTTAAGCAACTAGAAGTTCAGACACCATGTTTCAACTCTGTGCCATCTTCCACTTCCAATCGTGCTGAATCGTACAGAAACAGCAATGTAGGATCATAATTAATTTCCACCTTACTGTCCATAGCACTAAAAGACAACACTGTTCTGCAGAGAAATAGAAAGTGGCAAAGAGAAATCCTCAAGCTCAGTGCGGGAAGCAGACCTGGTATGCACATGTTCAGTGCTTTCGCGGTGAAAAAGGACTCCATATCAAACAGATAAAAGTAGTTGCGGTCAATCAAATCAGAAAGAAGCTGCCCTGCTAGCCGATGGAGGGTGGCTATAATTGGCAAAGAAAGATGCCACTTCCGATAACTCGGACCATTTATAAGCTTTGTTTTCACAAGAGGCTTATGGTCGTACAACCAAGCACATACAGCCGAATCTTCTTCTTCATCTAACTCTAGCTGAATCGGTTCCAGAGGATCGACATCCAATAGATTATCAGCATAATCCAGAGGAGGTTCCTCATCGTCAAAAGGTGGAAACCGCATTCTCTTGAAATGCCTTCTATCCCTTTTCTCCCTTCGCATCATTATCCACATCGTACCCCACTGAAAAATTAGTCCAAACCGTGCGTAAGAAAATTACAGGTCAGAGTTTTTTAACAATAAGAAGTAAACTTCTTAACCAAAAAAGAAAAAAAATGGTCACGTTCCATCAAATGTAAAGTATCACCAGGGAAAAAGTGCCGTATACAAGATACAAAATAAACAAACAGTTGAAAACTCTACCAATTAATACTGAAGAAGAACCTGGAAAATAATATAACATAACAAAATGAAGACATACCTGAGCTAAATAGATGGGTTCAACAACCCAAGGTATTTCATTGACAAATGTTATTGCCCCGGCGATATGGTATAAAACCTTCACGTCGCGAACCTGCACGAAGATGAACGGTGAAATTTAAATCGACCTAGGAACCCTGAAGACTCAAACTTCGATTAACTATTTTTAGGCAGGGAGGAGAAATAGCTACCTGCTCCCATGGCATGGGCATATTCTCTAGGAGCTTATAGACTGCATGAGGAACGAACTTCAAAGCTCCAAGGTATACACGTTTATCATGGCGATATTTTTTAGAGGACATGTCCCCATGGTCTCTGCCACAATTGCAAAAAGCTTCTTAGCAATATATTTTAAAATGAGATTACTGGAAACAAAAGCTAGAGCCCAATTTTAAGCCAAGATCTTTGATTTGACAGGAGAAGAGTTCCCAAAAGATATTCTTAATTGGAACATCACGTATCATGCTAACGGATTATAACTATATGATAAAATCGACAAGGGAAAATCTCGGGTTAAATAAGCCCAATAGTAGTACTATGAAGCTTTTCCATAGTATGGTCTTCTAGTGAAATGCGAAATCATCTCCATCGCCCCAAGTAGACCCGGCATATCAAAACTTGAAGGACGTCTTAGCAATGACAATTCGCAAGTAAGCATCGGGAAACATAATTATCCCTATTGCAAATGATGAGATGGTAGCGGCAGATGAGGACAGATAGACGGGCCCTTGCCCTGACCCCTATACAAACGTTCAAAAAAATAGAACCCCTACAACTCAGAAGACATCATTCAGACCAAACTAAAAACTGACCACGAAACCAGCCAAGGATGACCAACTTTCGAGAGAAAAATCATCAATGGAACACGTGGCTTAGAACAAAAAAGATTCCACCAAAACAACAACAAAAATCCAGGAGAGAACTCACCGAATAATCTTTCTGACGTGCTCGGGAGGCATGTCCTCCTTCTGCGCCTCCACGAACCCGAACTTCCTCTTGTCCCCGTACCGCTTCGAGTTGAGCTGCATCCATTTCCGCGCCCTCTCCTCGAGCCTGGCCTCAGCCTCGGCGGTCGAGGGCAGGATCTTGTACGAGGGCTGTGGTGCGGGGTCACTGGTCCCCGGCGGGGCAATCTGGCCGTTGCCAGCGTTGTTCCACATGACTCAAAAACCTAGGAAAACCCCCCGGCAGTCCAACCGTGCAGCTTTTGTTGGGAATTGTATGCCAATTCCAGGAACAAAATCCACAGATATTAATAAGGAAAAGAATTGAAAGACCACATTTAAAATTTTTTGTTAGCAAAGTCCCTCTAGAAAATTTCTTGGCGAAGTTCAGATGCTTAGAGACAAGTTGAGATATGCCCATATATATACAAATATAAGGTTAATCGTAGCCATATATTTTCTTTTGATCTAACGTGGATATTACATCTCCCATTTACCAAATTATCCACATTTATTATATTAGTGTATAATTACTATATCGTCCGTCTCTAAAAATATTTTAGAAAACTCTAGAAAATAGGTCGAGGGTTACTCGTTCATAGATCAGTTCAACCATTATTTAGAAAATCTTTAGAATGTGTGGTTTCATTGAGCCATGACATTCTCCCCTATCTAATCAGGTGATGTCATCGTCGCATCTTTGGCATGGAAATCTTCAATATGCTCCTTGAACTGCACTTTAGCGGGTTCCCAACTAGTTTCGCTTTTCGAAAGACTCTTTCATCGAACCAAATAGCTGAAGTATTGAGCATTTCACGGGGTGATACTCGGCCGGCTGCTCAGTTGGGTGCTCGAGCGGCCAGAATTCAATGTCCGATTCCACCTCATGGGGATCGTTGAACTTCCGTACAGCCACCTCCTTCCCTACCCTGTGTGCCTTCGGTCGATGAAACTTTCCATTCCTTCGTATCCTGATATGCCAAAACTCACCTCACTTGGAGTAAACCAAACGTAGCATTAGGGCAAAATGGACGATATTTCCTCGAGGAGATGGGAGAGAGGCTTTTCTCTGGGCATTGAATACTCCTCTCCGGGTCAAAGTTATAGCCTCCTGGCCTTGTGAAGTACTCGTCAACAAAAGCGTTTGGGTCCAAATGGTACCAACATTTACAAAAAAAAAATTAAGAATAAAATTCTGAGTATATGATCCTAGGAAGTCCACATCACCCTCATAGCATATCTATAAATCTCTATAACTATGAATATGGGGAATTGCCAAAAAAGTCATAAATCTATTGTAATTGTGCCAATTCAATCCTAAACTTATTTTTTTTACCGATTCAGTCCTAAATCTTTTTGCAATTGTGTCAATTTAGTCCACCCGGTCAAATTTGGCGGGCCAATGCCAGCGACAATATTTTAATAATAATTTTATTATTTTTCGAATTTTTTTCATTAATTTTTTTTCCTTTTCTTTTTTTGTCTTGTTCCTCCCTTGCCCTCCCCCCTTCCGACGATAGTGGCCAACTAGCTTCAACGAAACTTGTCGGCCATTGTGCTAGGGCCGCGAAGTGCTCGCCGGTGACCGGCGAGGGTCGCGGCCCCTGTTAAACTGGCCACCCTCGGCTAGACTAGGGCATGGCCTGGGGGCCGCGGAAAGGCGGCTTCACCCAGATCTGGGCGAGGCTGCCTTCACCCGCAGCCAAGCCATGGCGAGGCTGACCTCACCCAGGTTTGGGCGAAGCCACCTTGTCGCGCCCCCCAAGCCTCCCCCAAATCTGGACAAGGGTTGCGGCCCCCGTGATTGCCCACTCTCACCGACGGCCTCACCCAAACCTGGTCACCGAACAGTTCATAGCTTTGACTAATTAAGATGTTTCGGGATTAGAAAAAGGTCAAGATTAATTGTGCCAATGAATTGTCATTTAATTCTATTTTTTGTCTGTAGAAAGAGACTCTCAACACATCACATAAGGCATCGGAAAAATCAGTTCTCGTGATAAACACATGAGAGAAAATAGGTCCGGTCCTGACGGGTGTGAGCGCGACCATGAAAACGAGGCTCCAATCACCTTCATTTTTCTTCAAAGATTCTTTTCCAACTTTTTGGAACATCAGGGGCCCTTGCCCTTAAAATTTCTTTCCTGAGCAGTTAAAGCGAGTTACAAGTTCTTCTTCCCTCAGATTCGAATATAACGATCATCCATCCCTCACTCGGCCTCTCTCTACAATCACAAGATATTTGCATCTCCGGCAGAATTCAGTGCTTTCCTTTTCTTCTATTTACGCATTTGAGTTTGTTTCAATGTATTTGGGGAAACAACTTGCGAAGACAAGTTCTATACTATGCCGGCCATTTATAAATACACAAGAAAACACTAGCTAAGCTCGGACCATGCTAATTCAATGACATCTAGAGAAAGCAGCGGGACGTCGAAAGACTTGAAACCATAGAAACAGCCTTCCGGAGAAATATTTCCCACCGACTACAGCAAAATCACAATCCAATGGCCAAAAGAAAAAAGCATTGCAGTGTCTTTGCCGAGGCCATAATATTGCATTAGGAAACATAAGCAAATAGCAAGCCGTGATACCAGAAAACAATGCAGATGAAATGGAAAGTGTTCATGTGTCCTTGGACACGAGCTGTCCTCAATATCTGAACATGGGCGGTGGTCAACTGAGGATCGTATGTCCCTGCAACTTCCCCTTGCAATCATGAAAAATGCAAATAGGCTGCCTTGGTTTGTACGGCTTCCAAATTCCATAAGATAAAAGAAGAGACGGCATCGCCCGACTCTTTGTTTTAAACCCAAGATGGACTATAACCATCACTTTGTGTTGTTTTCTTCTACAAGATCGCATATTTTCCCTATCACCTTTCTCTTTTTGTGAGCTGTGCGTGACCAAGAAAGGCTGCTGACCTTTCTTTACCGTCTCATGAATCCCGTTGAACTTACGAAAACTAATGCCAGGAAGCCAACGGGGGGAATGACTATTAAACGTATGCAAGGGTTGGACCTTGCAAGGCCCCATTTATTAACGTTTCTATTACTTTATTTTTTTTTGTTTGTTCCTCGAAACAAAAAAAAAAACAGAAATCTATTTCGTAACATCAATTAATATTTCTATTCCTCGGAATAGAAAATTGTTTTGGGGAATAAATTTAGAATAAAAACAAGAAGTAGAAAAAAGTAACATTTTATTCTCGGAAATAATTTTTGGAATAAGTTACTTTATTTTATTTTATTTTATTTTCTTCTTCTTCCTCCTCTTCTAATCGATTGTCGGCCACCAGCCACTTGTTGCTACCACCGCCGTAACAAGAAGAAGAAAGGAAATAAAGAAAAGAAAAGAAAGAAAAATCTCAAAAAATTATTAAAAAATTAAAAGAAATTTTAGGTCCCAAAAAAATTTGTGGGTCATACCAAATACATTCCTATTATTTTTCTATTCCGGGAATGGAAATTTTGTGCAGTTACCAAATACGTTATTTTACTAAGAAATCATTTAAGGGAATAAAAATAGAAATGAACTATTTCTGAAGAGATATTATTTTCAAGAATAAAAATATTACCAAATGTATACTTAGTGACCTGATCATCCCTTGTAAAGCTAAACTAAAAGAGGTACATGTTTCACAATGTGACATGAAACTTCGATTTTTCCAAAACTAACCGAAAAAAAATCAAGAAAGAATGGATTCATTCCATTAAATCAAGTCAATTACATGTTAAGAAATAAAAAAGATCATTACATCTAATGAAAAAATATGAGTTTCTACATATTTATTTCAAAATGTGATTTGTTCTATTTGTTGCACTATCTGTTAAAATGAATTTGTATGATTTTTTTGGTATTTTTGTAAAGTTAATGGTTGTGAAAAATGAAATTTTTTTTTTAGAAGGAGCCGTTTCAATGAACCTAATCCACACGGATGACTTGGACGAAATAGAAAGAGCATGCAGCTATAAGTAGAAGTGAATTGGGAGAAGTATTAGAAAATTCCTAGACATATTATGAAGGAAGGTTTGTCGTATCTTTGGAGGATAGCCGCTAGAATCTTACGCACCGGATTTCATATTCCAAAGGGCGGAATTATTTTGAACAACAATGTTCGCGTGCCTCAGACAATTAATCTTATTTTCTCAACTTTTCCAATAGATTTCCACCGGTTTCTTATTTTTTTCATATTATCTAACATGTTTTCAACACAACATCCTTTATGTCAAGCCAAAGAGGACCAAAGGTAGAGAGAGAGAGAAAGCGAGGCGAGGGACGATGCCGCTTGCCCTTAACTTGACGAGGGGTGCTGCCCAGAGCGATGCACGGTCACTAGTACGGACCCTCACCTGCCATCTAGGGCGAGGGGTGGCAACCTTCAACAAGAGGTTGTGACTCTTACGTGTTCGATAACGATTAACTCGTTGCTTGTTTCCTCTCTCTACTACTTCTTTTTCTCTCTCTCTCTTTTGGGTTAACATGAAAAAATGGTAGCTGGTCTTATTCAAACTCGACGACAGTTACCAGACTTTTGGTTATGGCTAACCTAGGCTTAACAGCCATCGTTGGGGAGGGATGGATGGTAGCCTAACCCCTTTGCCCCACTCTTCTCCTCTTCTCTCTCTCGCCCGAGTTTTCTTCAAAAGAAAATTTCTTTTGATTCCAAATAATCATTGCGTCTAGTTACACATTTTTATCTCGAGGACAATTATGAGAAAAAGATCATAAAACCTCTCAAGATTGATGCAATTAATTTGGGATATCAAAAGATTTTGAGTTTTGTTAGCATAACAGTCTTTAAACTATTATGATTAACACCATAAATTTTTAAAGGAGTAGACTGCATAATAATTTATTATTTGATTTTTAATGGTTCATAACATATTGTTATTCTCACAACAAATTAAAAATCATCACCCAATTAATTCTCAAAAATTTTCATTTCACGAATTGAAGATCACTAGTTTAAATTTCCTAAATTCCATGCAAATTACTATGGGTTAGCGACACCTGCACAAGCCAAAAGATTTAAACTTAACCGATTTATAAAACTCGTAGTGTATTTCATGAGTCTTTTTTTACTCAGTATCGACTAGTGGATTAGATGTGATTGAAAGTTTGGAGAGTGGTGTAGACACTAATTTAGGTCGAAGAGCTATAAATTGGCAGAGCAATTCTCTATAACTACACTCTTTATTTTTTCATGTTACGTGTATATTCTTGATATAGCAGTGTGCATAGTGAATAGTTGGATCAATAACACCCTTCGTGTCTCCCCAAAAACCGAAGGGAAAGAGAGAGGCGGGCGACGGTGCCGCTTGCCCTTATCTTGGCGAGGGTGCCACCCCTCGCCATTCACGGTCTTGCAAGGGTTGGACCTCACCACCAACCCTCACTTAATTGAAAAGAAGTTGCTTTTCTTCATTGTAGGTGCAAGAGGAAAACTGGGAACTCCATGAGGACGAGAGGATGGCCGAGTTGCGAAAGGCAACATTGGACGCAACCTTACATGCACGCCAGCAAAAGGATGAGGGAATCCAGGCGCTGGCAGGGGCACAGGTCGTAGCGGCGCTTCTCAATTGAGCAGCGATTATGGAGCGATGAAGGAGTACGTGGACGATGTCCCAAGAGCTGGCCAAGGGGGCTTGCGCCTGAAGATCAGCATCCGGTTGAACTGGAAAGCCGTTGTCCTGCTATTTCCCCTTACATTAAAAACGTTACTGCAATTAATAAATTTTAAGAAAGTGTGACTTATAGCTTTAATGGGTTTTGTTTGTTCATTATGGTTGTGTTACAGTACAATGTTTTTAAGTTTGGAAGTGCTCATATTTTTCTGTCATAACTTTTTCATTGTTTGGGATAATTTCACCACTAAAATGTAATTATAAGAGCTCTCCATTTAAAGGAAGACGAGGTGGCGTTGGTAAAATTTATTTAATTTCTGGAAAAGAAAGGAATTTCTCAAATGAAATCAGGAAAATATTTTCAAATTCGCCATACGTATGTTTTGAAAGATTTTAGGTGTTGGACTTTAACATGAATTGAATTTTGAAATGCCGCAACACATTTTACTCACCCTCTTCTGCTTCGTCGCGTTCATGGGAGCCTCGCTTTCGCTGCCATTCCAGCAATGGAAAGAATGATCCGAACGCTTTCCACCTCGCCCTCCCTCCTCCCTCGCGTCAAGCTCCTCCTTCTGCGCAGCTTCTCCCTCTCCTCCTCCCCGCAGACCACCTCGGACCTCCCGGAATTGTCGCCGGCCTCCGTCTGCGACGCCCTCTCCGGCTACGCCAACGATTGGCAGAAAGCCCTCGACTTCTTCAACTGGGCCGAGCAGCAAGGCCGCTTCCGGCACACCACCGACACTTACAACCGCGTGATTGACATTCTGGGAAAATTTTTCGAATTCGACCTCTCTTGGAGCTTGATTGACCGGATGCGAGATGACCCGCTCTCGTTCCCGGACCACGTCACGTTCCGGATCATGTTCAAGCGGTATGTGAGTGCCCATCTGGTCGATGAAGCCGCTAGGACGTACCATAGGCTCGATGAGTTCGGTCTGAAGGACGAGACGGGTTATTACAATTTCGTGGACGCTTTGTGCGAGTACAAGCATGTGATGGAAGCTCACGAACTCTGCTTCGGCAAGGACAAGAAAGGGGATTTGGGTTTCAATGTCGATGACACGAAGATCTGTAACCTGATTCTTCGCGGGTGGTTTAAGATGGGGTGGTGGAGTAAGTGCAGGGAATTTTGGGAAGACATGGACAAGCAGGGTATTAAGAAGGACTTGCATTCGTACTCGATTTACATGGACATTGAGTGCAAGCGACGTAAGCCATGGAAGGCTGTGAAGCTGTACAGGGAGATGAAGAGGAAGGGGATTAAGCTCGATGTTGTGGCATATAACACAGTCATCCGTGCCATCGGGCTCTCAGAAGGCGTGGACTTCGCAATTCGGCTGTGTAGGGAGATGAGAGAATTGGGTTGTGAGCCCAATGTGGTGACACACAACACCATCATCAAGCTCTTGTGTGAGAATGGCAGGTTCCAGGATGCATATAAGGTGCTCGATGAAATGCGCAAGAGCGGTTGTAAGCCGAATGTGGTTACGTATAACTGCCTTTTTGGGTCTTTGGAGAAGCCTAGAGAGATAATGAGATTGTTTGATAGGATGATCGGGAGCGGGATCGATCCTAGGATGGACACGTATGTGATGCTCATGAGGAAGTTTGGGAGGTGGGGATTTCTCAGGCCTGTCTTAATGTTATGGAATAAGATGGAAGAACTAGGAGCTAGCCCCGATGAATCTGCATACAATGCCTTGATCGATGCTTTGGTGGACAAAGGTATGATAGATATGGCTCGAAGGTATGATGAAGAGATGCTTGCGAAAGGTCTTTCACCAAAGCCTCGGGCAGAGCTGGCACCAAAATCGGAGGAAGGTTCTTGATGGTCAAAGCTTACAAACACCATGCTAAAGATAGGTTACTTGGAGCATGGATCGCTTGGGTGGAACGAAAACGGTAATGCAAAATGTCCGTTGACGAAAATGTTGTACGACAGGAGAAGGCTTCTTTTTATCATAGAGTTAGGATAAGACATAATCTTTTTTGTTACAATAAAGATGATAGAGATAATATAATGTATTTCTGACATATCTAAGTCAATAGGTTTCACATCCACACAAGAATTATTATGTTTAATGATTTTTTCTAATACTAAATATATAAAACATGTATTCTGTGCAACTAATGTGATTTGCATTGAAACGTTTGGGATTGCTCATTTTAACATAACAAGTCACTAGTGTACCAAAATGCAAATCACTCAATGAAATATTGTCCTCTGGTAACGTTGTGCTAAATATGCCTTGTTTATTATTTGATGTTAATCTCAATGAGTAGACAACATGAAGCTTTGCGTTCTTGCTGCAGATAAGTGCAGCAGCTGTGCTTCAGGGGCAATTATAACATCTTCACTGTGGATATACCAGATCGATCTACCTATTGAAATGCTAGGCTTGCACCTCGATGATGGTCTCCTCCTTAATGTCTCCTGGAATGAGAGCTCAATGATTAAATATGTGACTCGAGATCTAAGAGAACAAACAATTTCCTGTGAATCTATATCATGCTTAAAGAGCAGAAGCATGAAGCTGTGTAGATTTCCCTCGAGGTTAACAGGCGTTTGGAAGCTTGACAAGGGTAGCTGATTCAGAAAGTTGTTCTGGCCTTCGTGTTCTCAGCTGTACGTTTGGTGAGTAATGCTACTTATATTGAAAAGGCAAACAAACAATTTTGTATTTTGATGTGAAACAAGATGGTCGTTTAGAGAAGTGAATGCATGGCATGAGGTGGTGGATTTACATAACAATACATACAAGCCTAACGAAATATTTGGTAGATTGTCTTAGTGTAGCACTCCTGTAGCATTACTTATATTTAATATTGAACTTGTATCCTTGCCGTCTGGTTTATTTTTGAATTTCCTCAATGATCCTGCTGTCTCTAGTCTCATGTACATTCATCTGTCATTCTGACTCAGCCCAATGGAGATTCGACAGTAAACATAAGGGACGAGCATCTCGCATTTTCTGTCATTTCAAATTAGTCTTATCTAGTTTCTGCATTATAAATTGACAAAGCCTGTGAATGGATGGATTTTCCTCATGATCTGAATGATAGCAACATCACCGTGAAATCGTAAACTGTTCAATAGAGGGGCTCAATCTGAAAAAGATAAAACAGTCAATGCCGTAACCAAGTAGACACCTAGCCAATCTTTCACAGTGACAACTTAGTTCTCTTACAACCATCTTTGCGATCTTTGTAATTATGAAATAATCCGAGCTATAGTGGGGCCAGAACTTCAGATTCCACCGACTTCAGCACCTCTTCACCCATTTGTTTGCATCCTACCAATGTCTGCATATGCAAGCATCAGACAACTCACGACAAATCAAGTCACTAGAGTAAATAATCTTGCATATTATCTATTCTGAAAGGAAAACGTCCAGTAGGCAGAGAGCATTCAGGAAAAGCACATCCATCAAATTTTAAAGCTGTTACCCAAGTTATGTGCAGATTCCATCACCTACTAAATATAATCTTTTAAACCCGACACAGTGCAAAAAAGGTTAAGAAGTTCTGTTAGTCAATTTAATATGTAGCTATTTCACCAAGTATGTAGGCAAACCGACCCCTTCTCCTCAAGCAAGACAATAAGGCCCCTCAGATCTAGTATCCTTATTGGAAGACATGTGAGAGAGAGAGAGAGAGAGAGAGAGAGAGCTTATTGAATCCATTCTCCCAGTTTGAGTCAATATTCTTTCTCCCCTAGAAAAAAAAATGCAGGGCACCCACTTTTGCTTGCCATGGATTCAGTTGAGAACTCGAGTGTATCCACCAAGTATAAAATAAATCAGGAATAAGCTAATGAATTTTCAAGGAAGTTGCCAAGAAAGAAAAACTTGCATCCGAAATGAAAGAAAGGCACATACACTGCCATCAGAGTATATGTCACCAGTCCGGAAGCCTCTATTGAGAGTATGGAGCACAGCCACTTCTATTCGCTCTGCTGCATCTTTCTCCCCTAGTCCATACTTCAAAAGCATAGCAGCACTTAATATAGTCGCCAATGGGTTTGCCTTATCCTGTACAACAAATTAGATAACTGAATAAGTACATTCTTCTTGGTTATAACTTGGAAGACATGGAAAACATGTTCATCTTTTCAGACTTAACCTGTCCAGCAATATCGGGAGCAGACCCATGAATAGGTTCAAAAAGTCCAGGCCCCTGTTTCAATAGTAAATTTTTTGAATTAAGGAGGTCCAAAATTAGACTTTTTAACAAAAAATGAAAACCAAGAAACATCAACGAGCTTCTTACCTTCTCACCAAGACTTGCAGAAGGAAGCATCCCAATACTTCCAGTAATCATTGAAGCCTCATCAGACAATATATCACCAAATATATTGTTTGTTACAATTGTATCAAACTGCATAATTCATGAGTTATCATGACAACTGGTCTCACAATTGCAAACTGGTCTTCTCATGAAGAGAAGAAATAATGTTCATGAAGAGCATACCTGCTTTGGATTACGAACAAGCTGCATTGCGGCATTGTCTACGTACATATGGGTAAGTTCAACATCAGGGTATTCAAGGGCAATTGCAGTGACTCTTCTCCGCCAAAGCATTGATGCCTAGCCATTCAAATGAAAGAATAAGTTCAAACTACCCTACAAGATTTTGTGCAAAATTACTTAGTGAATGACCTAACATAGGAAGTTGATGAGACAGTATTCAGTATGCTTGTGATAGTCAACATCTCACCTATCAAAAAGGAAGAGAAAAGATAAAGAGAAAGGAAGAGAGAAAGAAAGAAAACAAAATATATATGTGTAAAACGTGACTTTCAGAGCGACAGTCAGCTTCCAATTTCAGGGTCATATGGAAATGCCCAAATTCACTTGCATCTAGAGTTCACAACTTAGACAAAACTGACCTTGAAGCAAAAGTAATCAATTTATAGGATTGCACCTTCCAGATAGGTTACTATCTCAAAAGCATGAAACTTCACGACAGGACAACATCAAGTAATCTTCCTGAATGATTGATTTGATAAAACATCTTCAAGACTTCCAAGTCCCTTAATTTTAATAATAAAAATGCCAGCATTCATGCAAGAATATAAAACTATCCTTGCAAAGAGCTCAACAAAATTTCCTACCTCCAACACATTAGCTTTGTCAACGGAGCAAAGCTTTCCACGCCTCTTTCGGGCAGTCTCAAAAGCAACTCGAGCAATGCGATCAATCTGCCATGAAAATATGTATCATGTCAATCAAGTATCTGGAATATGGAAAGAACAAGAAGTACTATATCTCAGGACCAAGTCTAAGTCAGGAAGGGAGGCAAAGGGAAGCATACCACTGAAACATTTGAAAAGGAAAAGAAAAATACCCCAAAGTTAGATTTAGAGGAGCCTTCTATGTTACAATTCTGCTACATCTACCAGTATCGACTATCCACAGAGAATAATTATGTAGCTTCCCAATCCACACAAGAACAGTCCGACAGAGGAAAAACATTGCCCAATAAGTTTACATACAATGAAGAAATAAATATTAATCAAAATCCTTTAAAGAAAGGAGACGAAACATTGATGATTGATGGAGGAAGTAGAATTTCAATGCCTATAAAGAATAATGCACATGATCAACAGAATTGTGCTGACTACAACTTTATCAAGTTAATGAGTCATACAATGAAATAATGAGAGCTGTAATCGCCTATGGGTTAAGGAAAAGAGACCCCAATTAAGTTGAAAATGATTTGATTATGTTTACAGTTGTGACGACACAAGAAAAAAAAGTTACCTCACTTGTTGCATATACTTCAGTATTGAAACCAATCTCCTCACCATTTTGATCAGAACTAAAACCCCTTGGTTTCCCAAAGTATATTCCTGTTCAAACAAGGAAATCACACGCAATCATACATATCATACTGATAAAATTCAAGTATGAAAAAACACATAAACATTGGAAACTAACCGCCTGTGAGTTCCCTTACAACCATTAGGTCAACACCTTCAGCAACTTCTTTCTTCAAAGTTGAAGCATCAACTAACTGGGAAGGAAGTTCCATATAAAAGAGTGAGACCATCTCTTCAGTGATTAAGGTAATACTAGAACATGTGCATATAAATATGCAAAGAAATCAAATATAGTCAATCAAGAATTATCACTAAAATAAGAAGCATAGCAAACTAACCAAATACAAGCTATCCAATACCGCACAAAAGAAACAGAGGCAGCTTGCCATGAAATATTTAGTCCATAACATAAAAAAAGAACATGAAATCAGGCAGTTAAGAAGGTGGTCTAAAAACAACCTGAGGTAATACAGTTGCTGGCCGTAAATTTGCAAATACTTTAAGACCTTCTCTTAATTGAAGCAGCCCAGTTTCTGGCTTCAAATGTTTTTCGTTATTGTCCCACTTATACCTTAGTATAATGCAAAAGAAAACGAAAAAGATTTATGATAGAAAGCAGTAATAGAATAGTTAAGAGGAAAAGATTACATGGACAAAAATTACCCTCCAATTGCTCCAAGAAGAACTGCATCAGATTGCCGAGCTGCTGATAGTGTCTCATCTGGCAATGGAACTCCAGTCAAATCCAAAGCGGCTCCTCCCATAGGCATCTCTTGGAAACCAAATTCAATACCTAAGATATAGTATATACAACACTGAAGAAATCATTCCCATGATCGATCTAATAATAGTTTGATATTCCACATCTGGGCCTAATACTAGAAAATAAATAAGAATGAAAGTAAAGTAAAAACAGAGGGGAAAGATCAAAGTAATGCTGTGGTTTAGCAGTAAATCTGATGATTCAAGTCTGGCATAGTTTCTAAGAATTAATTTGATTACAATAACACATATTTGTTAGATGATAGGGGACTATCATCCAGCAGTAGCAATAATCTCTTCCTCATATTTTTGAGATTGTAGTCTTCTAATGGTAGCAATCTTTTGATAAAAGCAATTACTACTGCTCGTATAAATGGAGTTAGACTAAATTTTTTTTTTTTTCTCTTTTCTGGAAGTAAGGATGAGCTTTGGTTGAACAGTTCTTTACATGGATATTCCTCAATGCTAATTTGACCAATTTCACCAAGCAACAAGCTTTTACACTTGATAGAGAGCTACACTTCAACGGTACCCCAGACTAGAGTAAACTTAACAAATAAGTAACAGTATCTAACAAAGAAATATTAGATACACACATGAAGGAGAGAACTTTGGCATAATCTGACTGTGGTGCTCAATTAACTACGATCAACTGAATATAAGACAAGGAAATCACAGTAATAGTAAGCATTCAAATTTTTGATATTTTGCAAGGTTGCATTTCATTACTAGCAGCAATTGTCTAAATCCAGATATTTATCCTGAGATTAAAAAAAAACTAATATAAATTAGTTTTCACACCTCATGGAGGTGAGGATGAATTTCACAAGTAGCTATCATCATTTCCCTTGACATTACTAAATTCCAAGTCTTTTTTCAAAGATAGTAAGCTTTTCATTTCAACTAGAAGAATGGGGAAGATCCCATTCCAAGCCCACATCAACTTGAACTTAACAATCCCTCATCAAAGCAAAAGCACCAGTATAAGCCTGCCACATAGCAGAACTTAACTGCAAAAAATAAAACAACAGCAGCAGCATTCAGTTGAATAACTAAAGCAGCACTCAACTGCACAGATTATTGAAATGAATATTCCAACTCAGACAAAGCTGTAAAGCCTGAGCTGAAGCACCTTATGTCTAGGAGAACATTCTCTTTCCAAGCAGCATTTGACTGCAAATTTAATTGACATAAACACCTGATCGACATTTGGTGCAAAATGTGAATGCATTTGATCATTCTAGTTTGCCGTACATGATTAAGGCAGGTATTCCAAGCAAGTTTTAGAAGTACAGCCTTAAAACTACAACTCTCAGCATTCATCCTGATATGATACCAAATCTAGGAACATTGAGAGAGAACCGACTTAATCGATGCCAATTCACTTTTCGTCTTCTATTCTTAACAATTACCTAAGAGATAGAATAATTCATTACACCAGAATAAGAAGTAGTGCAAAAAACTTTGTCATCCACTGAAGAGTTTGGGGAAATAGTTCCATAAAGGCAGCTTGTGTAGCCACCAATTCAGCTGATCTGGCATGAGGCCAGCGCCAATCAGAGTTTAAGATAACAACTGAAGCCTTAGCAGTAATAGGTAGATTGGAATCATAAAAAACTCTTGAAGAATATACCTCCAAAAGAATTCCATGAGATGCCAATTATCTACCATAAGTATGTGGATTTCCCATTTCCTATGACATTTTTAATGACAGGTGTAAGGTACAGTCTGACCTTCGAAAGCTTTCTCCAAGCAAAGGTGCAATCAGCAGAGGCTGAAACAGACCATATGCTACCCTACCCCTTGCCAAAGGATAGTGATAAATCCAGGCAATCCAAAGAGAACCTGCCCCAGCTCAATAATCTTCAGAGGCATCTCATAATACAATGTATGTTCCATAGATCCAGGCCAAGCCCTCCCTCTTGCCTAGGAAGGCACACAAAGTCCCAACTAACTTTAGAGCCACCACGAGGATTCTGCTTACCTTTCCAGAGATAAGATGGACATTTCTCCAGTGCTCTAATAACTTTCTTAGTCAAAAGAAAGGTTCGGCACGAAAAATTCACCAAACTATAAACAGAAGATCATATGAGCTGTAGTCTCCCAGCAAAGGAGAGTTTGTGAACTGTCCATTTAAAAATCCATTTCAGCCAATTCATCCCGCATAATCTCGTATCCACTTGACAGTAGACAGTACTGACAATTCATGAATTATACGAATCCAGGACCGCAAAAGGAGAGAACTTTAACATAATCTAAACTTCAGAGCTCAATGAGCTTCGATCAAACGGCGAGAAGAGCAGAAGGGTGTTCCCAAAAAAACAAGAAACGGCGAACAGAAGCCGAAGGAAGCAAAAAGGGGGAACCTTCGAGTGACCCAGCGAGGCTAAGGACGCCTTTAGCGACGGAGATGACTTCGGGGCCGATGCCGTCGCCGGGAAGGAGAGTGATGGAGTAGCGTCTGGTGGGTGTGGTCGCGCCGCACCTGATCCTGCCCGCTTTAGGAGGGCGTTGCTTGGGGAGGGAAGCGTTGTGGTGGTGGCGACATGGGGCTCCGGGGGATCTGAAACTCAGTTGCAGAGAAGCCATTGTTCAGAGAAGCAGAGAGAAAGAGAGAGAGTTAAAGCAGAAATGTAGGTTTTGAGTTGCAGAGTTATGGTTGAGCAAGTGCGACGCTAAGTTGGCGGCTCGACGGCTCCTTCTTGGAAAAACATCTCTGCACCTGTCTTGGTTTAATCACGTGCTTGCGCACGCATAAGATTGTCTGATTAATTAACATTAACTACAAAAAATCACCTCTTTTTTTGGTAATATTAAATCAAATGATATTGACATCTTAAGTATTTGATCTTCTAAAATTTCTCTTTTCATGGTATTTATCTTGGAAAAATGATGCAAATAAAATCAGAACTTTTAATTTGTCTTCCTAAATTCAATGTATAATTTCATTCCTTAATTCTTGATTTATTTAATATTATCCTTGAACTTTGGTACAACATTCAATGGGATCCACAAACCATTAACAAATTTTTAATATGCTCTTTTTAAACTATATGAAAATGGTTAAAAATTAATGGATCAAATTGAATAAATTAAATACCTATGAGCTAAAATTCAGAAATCATATTGTATAAATTAAAAGTTAAGACATAACATTGTCCATTAAATCAAGGTTCAAGTATCATTTGTGCTATCATCCCTCTTTATCTTCATACTCAATGCCTATCATATTTTGTTACCGTTTCCGATGGGGAACATAACAAAGCGGGCACTACGATTTGGTTTGGTCCAAGTTGAAAACAAAAGAAGGAACATTAGAATGTAATTAATCCGTTCAACAAGGGGAAAAAAGGAGTCAACTATGCTTATTTCTTAAAGAGAGACAATGGAAGGATGCGCACTAGTCATCACACTCTTATTTCGGCCCACTCCCATTAGTCATTGCTCTGCCCGCAGAATGATAGTGAAAATGATGACTTTTGACTGTCCACAACCACAAAAAGTGAGTCAGATAATCCCACACTTTGTCAAATCTGTACTTCTATTACGACAAAACAGAGGACTTCAAGAATGCGGACAATCGAAGAAAGCGAGGATGATTCGATGATATTAATCCGTATGGAGCATTGCACGAGAGAGAGAGAGAGAGAGAGACCGGTTTCAGAACCGAACGTCCATGCAGTTACAAGGAGCAAGAAAACAAAACGAACATAAAACGTTTGAAAGTGCGCAATGTAATTTCAGATCGGAAAGACAAAAGAGCACACCCTTTTCCTCTCGATAAGTTCAAGGCGCCAAAACCTTTTTCATTCATCAGAGAGCACATTCCTTCTGCGGGATAACCACGCACAACAAGCAAGCAAGAACTTGTAGAATGTTTGATTCTGCCAAATTTCACTCCCCTCTTCTTCTTCCCGCCGTTCTCCTCATCTGCTCGGTCTCCATTTTGTTCTCTCATGGCGGTTCTCATCTCCACCGCCCACCGGCCGCAGACTTTTCGGGTAAACATTCTTTCTTTTTTGGTCCTCCTCTGTTTTATTCTTCCTATTTTAAACTTGATCTTCGACGAGCCTAGTGTGGATTTAAACCGGATACGCAATCGCTGTTCAGTGTGGCAGTTCAACATGTGGACAGTTTCTTTTGATCATGTATTTCTTTACATGGGTTTGATGGCCTCCTTGTCGTTGTTTTCTATCTTACGGTTGACATTATGTCCGACAAAATGGCCATATCTTTTCTGCTGAAGAAATCGCCGTTTTGGCAGAGTTTGATGTTGTTCGGTGGGAAGAGAGGAGGCTAGTTCTTGAAGGAAGTGATGAAGGCAGTGTACAGAATTCGACGCTGGTATTAGCTGAAAAGAGAACACGCAGGAGAGACCCTCTGGATGATTTTAGGCACTACAAGGGGGGTTGGAACATCAGCGACAGACATTACTTATTTGTCAGTGTTATCTTTTACTAGCCTCTTTATTCTATCTGATTCTTCAATGAGTTTATGAAATTATAACCAGGAACGTGTTCTATTTACTTAGTATTTTTAAATGACATATATGCCTAGAGAGGGTGGTGCAGATTTGG
This sequence comes from Angophora floribunda, assembly GCA_014182895.1. NCBI lineage: Eukaryota > Viridiplantae > Streptophyta > Magnoliopsida > Myrtales > Myrtaceae > Angophora > Angophora floribunda. The sequence continues at coordinate 21,011,533 of CM024710.1, forward strand.
GTGACCATATGTTCTTAATTGCGATGCTTGGTAGATTCGCTGTGATGCAGAGTTAGTTCTAAGATTTCTCATTGACTTACCCCCTCCCCTCCCCTCCCTCCCCCCCCCCAAAAAAAAAAAAAAGGCATTCCTCCATTGGCTACATCTTCATGGCTGGATTTCAGATCGCCAACTTCCTTTGTGTTCCATTTTTTATTGCCCTTGTCGATGATCTCATTTATCCGCAGTAGAGAGCTCCATATGTTTGCGGACAGATGTCGGTATTTATTTTGTGTTGGTTTATATGGCTGTAATACTAAAAGTATTTTAATTACTTGCATTTAACAGTCTGTTGGATTTACTGCCGCTCCATTGTTTGTCGTTGCCGTAATTTGGTTTCTGGGGTTTGGTCTCTGCTTATGCATCATATGTGTTCGCCACTGCTGCTGCCACTGCCTCAAACAGTCTTATGGCAATTCAAAATCCAAACGTGTACTTTCTCTACTTGGACTATTCATGACAGCGGCATTGTAGGTTTCTCCCTTCTCTTTGTTTTGTCAAAAAATAAGTGATGCGAATTATGTGAGTGATGACATGTCTGTGCTTCAAGTGTTGGAAGCGTGGTCCTGTTTACGGGACAGGAGAAGTTCCATGGAAGCACAAGTGGCACGCTGAAATATGTGGTGAGGCAGGCTGATAATACGGTTGAAAAGCTTAGAAATGTATCTGATTACCTTGATGCCGCTAAGCGTGTCGGAGTGGATCAAATATCTTTACCTCCCAATGTCCAGAACAACATTGACAAAGTAGAAACTGAGATTAATTCTTCAGCAACCACACTCAAGAGAAAAATGGACCAGAATTCAGAAAAGATTCAGCATGTGTTGAATTCAGTGTTAGTGATTAATTTATGTTCTGTTCTCTATCTTTTCCTATTTCAGCATTTGTACTGATTGATTGTTTCCACTTTCTGTAGAAGATTGGCTGTCATCATTATCGCGGCTATGATGCTCCTCTTGGCTTTACTTGGCTTCAGTAAGACTATCTGTTCTTGCGATCAGAGTAACTGCACATATTTCTAGTGACTATAGCGAAATTCCCTCACATGTTGATTGTTACTCCTGGCAGTTCTATCGATTCTAGGAGTTCAGCCACTTGTGTCTCTGTGAGTGCTTCAGCTGTTAATAAGTCCTTATATTTCAGGAAGTATTATCCATTTTATCCACTCTTTTCATCACAACATGGACTTCTCGCAGATTGTCAATTTTCGGGTGGATCTTGGTCACTGTTACATTGGTTTTATGTGGACTTTTTGTCGTTCTTCACAAGTAAGTGCAGGGGATCATCCTTTATGATCTGTCTGTTGCCCATAAATCTTTTAGATCAAACTATCTCCTTTACTGTTAATTTTTTGCTTGTCAAGGCTAATTTCTTAGTCTATTTTTTATTATGCCATCTTCTGTGGCCTATGATACAGTTTCTAGCCACGACTATGTTGCAACCCAACTTTTTCAATATGCAAGTACGGTTTTTTGCTAAATGATAACCTCCTTATTGAAAAAGAAAGCATATACATATGGCTCGCTACTAGAGTACGGCGGTAGTTTCAGTGACTCTTGAAATAAATTCATTTTATGGTTTTCAAGTAGCAATTGCAATGCTGTATTCTCAGTCTTCTGTTCTTTAAAATTTTTAGTGTGATGGGTGACACCTGCGTTGCCATGGAAGAATGGATCCAAAATCCCACAAGCCGCACATCTATGGATGATATCCTTCCCTGTGTGGACCAGGCAACTGCCCAAGAGACGTTAAGTCAGAGCAAAGATGTTACCTTCCGGTTGGTCCGCCTAGTCAACAGATTCATTGGCAATGTCTCGAACCACGACTTTCCAGCAGGCAGTGGCCCTTTTTACTACAACCAGTCTGGCCCATTAGTGCCACTCCTTTGTAATCATTTCAATCAAGATAATGATAGAAGATGTGCTGCTGGGGAGGTTAACTTTGACAGTGCATCGCAGGTAAGCCAGAGAATCTGTATATTAGCAATGATTAAACCTGTTTCTTCATGGAGATGGGACAGCTTTGTCGAATCAAGTTCTGGGAAACTTATAATAGTAATGATCTGCAGTGTTTTCTCATACATATCGAGGAAAGAGAAATTGAGGATGATTTACATCAGACAACTTCCACCATTACTAGCGTGCTTAAGAGAACTGTATTGAATCTTTTCAGTGATAGAGGCCATTAGATTTCACTTCTCTTTTTGAACTTTTCAAGGGTCGTGTAAACATAATTGGGGAAGGCCATAGATGATTTTCTAGTAGAGTTTGCTCAGAGCTTTGCAATTAACATAGCGACAGTAATCTGGTGCAGGAATGGAGGAAGTACGTCTGTGAGGTCTCAGCAAATAATCTTTGCACTTCAGTCGGCCGCTTGACACCCGTGTTCTATGACCAGATGATGGGCATTGTCAATGTAAGCTACGGCTTACATCACTACGGTCCTTTCCTTGTTCACCTGCAAGACTGCTCTTTCGTTCGAGAGACCTTCCGTCAAGTTGAGAAGGATTACTGTCCAGGCCTGAGGCTCTACAGTAAGTGGATCTATGTTGGGTTGGCTTTGGTTTCTGCTTCAGTAATGCTCTCGTTGGTGTTCTGGGAGGTTTATGCACGAGAGAGGCGAAAACGCCAGGTCACCCAACAGTTTATACCTCTGACAGATCAAGATCGGTCGGGAGTAGAAAACAGTCCAGATTAACTGTGCCGATGCATCATGGGAATTCTTATTTAATTTTATTCTCTGTCTACTGCGGAAAAAGGAGTCTCAACACATCACGTAAGGTATTGGAAAAATCGATATTTGTGATAAACACGTGAGAGAATATTGGTGTGGTCCTGAAGGTGCGAGCGGGACCATAAAAACGTGGCTCCAGTCAACTGCGTGTTTCTTCAAAGATTCTTTTCCAACATATTGGAACATCATTTCCTCTTCATCCGGGACTCTTGCCCTTAAAATTTCTTACCAGAGAGAAGAAATTTAAGCTTAAACTGTAAGAAATTATTGTGGCCCACATGATATGATTTATTATATGGTTTAATAATTATTGAAATGCTATAAAATAAATATTGGTTACGAAAGTTGCGGCTAATAAACGAAATGGTATAATCCTCCTGGCAAGCTTACTACTTTTCTCAAGAGGTGCGATTCTTATAGAAATTAAAAGGCGCTTTGATGGAAGCGCACATGTTGAAAAGAACGTATAAATAGAGTCCTGGTCCTCTCTCCACCCATAAACAACAATAATCGAAAAGTATTCGCATTCTCTCCTCCATCGATAGAATGTTAAAAAGAATAGTGGGTTAAGGGAGAGAAATCGGATTTCTTCATTTAGTTCGAGTTCTTCGGTTTCCGCAACGAAAGCAGCAGAACGCTATGGATAAAGCGTACGTTCTCATCCATTTTGTGAAAATCACAAGATCAAATATCACCTGGTTTTAATTTCCACATCAAAGAACTACATGTATTTTTTTACTAACAATGCAGACGGTATCGGAAGCGAGTTTATGATATCATGATTTTTCCATTTAAAGAAATGTAATGATGATTCGTTGAACGATTCTGTTTGTATTATTTGTTGTTGTTGAAATGTTTACGGAGGGTTTTTGTCGGAGCAAATCCGAATGATGGATGTTTTCACGGAGAAAGGACAAAAATGGCGGAATTCCGAGAAAAACAGGGCGAAAAAAAAAAAAAAAAAGGCTAAACGGCGCAACAAGGAAGGCGCGTGGAGGCCACGCGTGCGCTGCAGTTGCAGGCGCGTGGATCCACGCGCCAGAGACAACTGCCCGCGCGTGCAATGCACGCGCCCACGCACGGCAGTTAAGGCACGTGCAGTGCACGCGCCCGCACGGCAGTTAAGGCGCGTGCAGTGCACGCGCCTGGTGCCCTCCGGTTGCCTAATTACAGTTTTGCCCTCTCCTCTTGATGGTTATTTACGGTTATGCCCTTGCCACGTGAAAATAAAAATTACAGTTTCGTCCCTGTGCTATTTATTTACTGTTCTGCCCCTGTTTATTTATAATTACAATTCTGCCATTGCTGATTATTTACCATTTTGCCCCTGGATTTATATATTTATGGTTCTACCCTTGTGGAATTATGATTTTACGATTTTGCCCTTATGCTTTGATTATGGTTTTGTCCTTGCGTGCAATTTGGTAAATATTTGTATTTTACAATATTGAAAATTCATATTATGAATGGTTTGTTAGTCACCAAAGTGGCCAAACCTTGAAGTTTTCTTGAATTTTTGATATTGTAAATTGTTTTATTCAATTACCCATGATTAATTGATGCTATATATGAAATTGATATGTTTTATATCATTATTGGTGTTATGGGTATATTGAAGTTCATTTATTATAAGAACTTAGGGATTAACCCAAAGGTTAATTATTTTCTTATAATTCATGAACATGATAGTTGGTAATTAATATGACTTGTTAAAATTTGTTTGTATATCCAAAGATAGCAAATAAATTTTAATAAGATATATTTACAATTACCAAATAAAAGTCATTAGCATCATTTTGATTTATGTATATTTGTATATCATAGGATCGCCCAAAGGAGAACTATGATGTACATGTGTAGTTTAGTTTGAATCTGATTAGGTATATTCTCAAGGCATTAATGTATGAGTATTTTCTTGCATATTTGCAAAGATCTGTACTGTTTCACTTCATTCACATGCTTCGTCTGTTCCCTTATTCAATGGGATGAATTTTCCTGATTGGAGTGAACAAGTCCAGTTTCACTTAGGTGTCCTGGATCTTGATTTATCACTTCAAGTTGAGAGACCAGCTGCTATTACTGATGAAAGTAGCGATGATGAAAAGTCTTTCCATAAAGCTTGGGAAAGATCGAACAGTACTAAGCTTAATGTTCATGCGAATGACAGTTGCAAACAACTTAAAGACTTCTCTTCCCAAGACTGATAATGCTAAGGAATTTATGAACTTTGTGGAAGAGCGTTCTCAAACTGCTGATAAGTCACTTGCTGGTACATTGATGAGCACACTGACCACCATGAAGTATGATGGTTCACGTACCATGCATGAGCATGTACTTGAGATGACGAATTTAGCAGCAAAGTTAAGGACTTTAGGAATGAACGTGGATGAGTACTTTTAGTACAGTTTATACTTAATTCCTTGCCTCATGAGCAATATGGGCCATTTCAAATGAATTACAACACTATAAAGGATAAGTGGAATGTGAATGAATTGGCTAGTATGCTTGTTCAAGAGGAAACAAGGATTAAGAATCAAAAGGCTCATTCTGTTCATCTCTCAAGTCATCAAGAAGCTCAAAGGAGTTCCAAAAGGAAAGGTGGAAGGAGCAAGAAGAAAGGATTACACATCCTGAATGATTCTTCAAAGGCTTTTCAAATCCACAAGAAGGAACACAATCTTATTAAGTGTCATTTTTGCAACAAAATTGGACACTTGAAGAAAGATTGTCTGAAACGTAAGGCTTGGTTTGAAAAGAAAGGTAAGCCTTGTGCTTTAGTATGTTTTGAATCAAACTTTACTGAAGTTCCTCATAATACTTGGTGGATTGATTCTGGTGCCACCACTCATGTGTCAAATACGATGCAGGGATTTCTTACGATCCAAACCATAAAGCCAAATGAAAGTTATGTGATTACGGGAATAGAAACAAAGCTCCAGTTGAAGGCATTGGCACTTACCGTTTGATTTTAGATACTGGGCATTATTTGGATTTGTTTCGAACCCTTTATGTACCTACATTTTCTCGCAATTTAGTTTCTTTGCCAAGACTTGATGTGGCGGGATTTTCTTGTAAGTTTGGTTCTGAATCTTTCAGTTTATTTAAGAGTGATACTCTTATTGGAACTGGAACTTTATGTGATGGTCTCTACAAATTTAGGCTTGATAATTCTTTTGTTGAGACATTAATGACCTTGCATCATAATGTTGGCACTAAACGAAGTTTAGTGAATGAGAATTCTGCTTACTTGTGGCATAAACGTTTGGGTCATATATCCAAGGAAAGAATGCAAAGATTAGTGAAGAATGAAATTCTTCCAAATTTGATTTTATGACCTTGGAGTGTGTATTGATTGTATTAAAGGTAAACAAACAAAGCACACTAAGAAAGGTGCCACAAGAAGTACAGAGCTTCTCGAAATTATACATACTGACATATGTGGTCCTTTCGATGTTCCATCTTTTGGTAAAGAAAGTTATTTTATCACCTTTATTGATGATTTTTTCACGTTATGGTTATATTTATCTATTGCATGACAAGTCTCAATCAGTGAATGCACTTGAAGTGTATATTAAAGAGGTTGAGAGGCAATTAGATAAAAGGGTGAAAATAGTAAGGTCTGATAGAGGTGGTGAATATTATGGAAAGTATGATGAATCGGGACAATGTCCAGGTCCATTTGCTAAATTCCTTGAAAGACATGGCATTTGTGCTCAATACACAATGCCGGGTACACCACAACAAAATGGTGTAGCAGAAAGGCGTAATCGTACTTTAATGGAAATGGTTAGGAGTATGATGAGTCATTCATCTTTACCCTTATCTTTGTGGATGTATGCTTTAAAGACTTCTATGTATTTATTAAACAGGGTTCCTAGTAAGGCAGTTCCAAAGACTCCCTTTGAACCGTGGACGGGAAGGAAACCTAGTTTACGACACCTACATGTTTGGGGTTGTCAAGCAGAAGTAAGAATTTATAATCCACATGAAAGGAAATTGGATTCAAGAACGACCAGTGGTTATTTCATTGGTTATGCAGAGAAATCCAAGGGGTATACATTTTACTGTCCTAATCATAGTACAAGAATTGTTGAATCTGGAAATGCTAGGTTCATTGAGAATGGTGACATCAGTGGGAGTGAAGGAGTGCGTGATGCTTGCATTCAAGAAGTAAGGGTAGAAGTTCCTATACCCAAAGCTTCTAAAGTTGTTGTTCCCGATATTATAGTTCAACCTTACAAAATCGAGAACAACAAACTAATGAACAAACACTCCATAATAGAGATGTCAATATTGAACCTCCAATAACCGAGTCACAAGAAATAGCATTAAGAAGATCTCAAAGAGAAAAGAGGTCGGCTATTTCGATGACTATATGGTTTATCTACAAGAGTCGAAATTGACTTAGGAATTGGAAATGATCCAGGTTCATTTTCCCAAGCCATGAAATGTGAGGATTCTAATGAATGGTTTAATGCCATGGAAGATGAGTTAAAATCCATGCATCAAAATCAAGTCTGGAATCTTGTTGAATTGCCTAAAGGATGTAAGAAAGTCGGGTGTAAATGGGTCTTTAAGACCAAGCGCGACTCAAAAGGCAATATTGAACGACATAAAGCCAGACTTGTTGCAAAGGGTTTTACACAAAAGGAAGGCATTGACTATAAAGAGACATTTTCACCAGTCTCTAAGAAGGACTCACTTAGAATCATTATGGCTTTGGTGGCTCATTATGACTTGGAGTTACACCAAATGGATGTAAAAACCGCCTTTCTTAATGGGAATTTAGAAGAAGAGGTTTATATGGACCAACCCGAAGGCTTTTCAGTTAAAGGAAATGAACACATGGTATGTAAATTAAAGAAGTCAATATATGGACTTAAACAAGCTTCCCGACAATGGTATCTTAAGTTTAATGATACCATAACTTCATTTGGATTTAAGGAAAACACCGTTGATCGGTGTATATATATGAAGATCAGTGGGAGCAAGTTTATTTTTCTGGTGCTGTATGTTGATGACATTTTGCTTGCTACTAATGATCTTGGTTTGTTATATGAAACCAAGAAGTTTCTCTCTAAGAATTTTGAAATGAAGTATATGGGAGAGGCAACATATGTGATAGGAATAGAAATATTCCGTGATAGATCACAAGGATTGTTAGGGTTGTCTCAAAAAGCCTACATTGAGAAAATTTTAGAGAGATTCAATATGAGTAAATGTTCAGCGGAATAGTTCCAATTCGAAAGGTGACAAATTTAGCCTTATGCAATGTCCGAAAAGTGAATTGGAACGAGAACAAATGCAAAATATTCCTTATGCATCTATTGTGGGGAGCTTGATGTATGCACAAACTTGCACTAGACCGGACATCGCTTTTGTGTCGAATGCTTTGGGCGGTATCAAAGTAATCCCGGAATGGATCATTGGAAAGCTGCAAAGAAAGTTCTTAGATACTTGCAAGGAACGAAGAATCATATGCTCACTTATAAAAGATCCAATCATCTTGAGGTGATTGGATATTCGATTCGACTTAGCCGGATGTGCTGATACAAGAAAATCAACATTTGGTTATTTGTTTCTTCCGGGCCGGAGGGGCAATTTCATGGAAGAGTGCGAAGCGCCGATCGTTATTGCTGCATCCACTATGGAGGCTGAATTTGTGGCATGCTTTGAGGCCACTATTCATGGATTATGGCTGCGGAATTTTATTTCAGGGCTTGTGATTGTCGACAGTATTGCCAAGCCGCTGAAAATTTATTGTGATAACTCTGCAGCAGTTTTCTTCTCTAAGAATGACAAGTATTCTAAGGGTGCTAAGCATATGGAGATCAAATACTTGTCTGTTAAAGAAGAAGTTCAGAAACAAAGAGTGTCGATTGAGCACATTAGCACCAATCTTATGATTGCAGATCCCTTAACAAAAGGACTCGCCGCCCAAAACATTTAATGAGCATGTTGAAAGGATGGGCATTATTGGACGTCATTAGTGTTTGTATTATGATTGTATTAAGTTTATGTATTTGACACTCGAGCTCATTTATGTGTTTCTGATATTTCTTGTTTTCTATTTTGTATACATTATGGAAATAGATTAATGTTAAACAGATAGTCTCTAAAGAGACATTATAGTTGGACTATTACTTTGTACTTCTCATTTATGGATCATGTTAAGTAGAGAGCTATAGTTGTAGTATATAGAAGGGACTATGTCGATTAATGACATACAACCGCTATGACTCGCATTAGTTTTCTTTACTTAATTATGATTATTATGTGATTGCCAATTTAATGAAAATTTTATAGCATAATGTTATTGTGCACATTACGGTCTTTATTAAACCATGAAAGGAAGATCATATGGGCCAAGTGGGAGAATGTAAGAAATTATTGTGGCCCACATGATATGATTTATTATATGGTTTAATAATTATTGAAATGCTATAAAATAAATATTGGTTACGAGAAGTTGCGACTCTAATAAAACGAAATGGTATAATCCTCCTGGCGAAGTTACTACTTTTCTCAAGAGGTGCGATTCTTATAGAAATTAAAAGGCGCTTTGATGGAAGGCACTGTTGAAAGAACGTATAAATAGAGTCCGGTCCTCTCTCCACCCATAAGAACAACAATAACTGAAAAGTATTCAGTATTCTCTCCTCCATCGATAGAATGCATAAAAGAATAGTGGGTTAAGGGAGAGAAATCGGATTTCTTCATTTAGTTCGAGTTCTTCAGTTTTCCGCAACGAAAGGGTAACGCTATGGATAAAAGTACGTTCTCATCCATTTGTGAAAATCATGAAGATCAAATATCACTGGTTTTCGAATTTCCGCATCAAAGAACTACATGTATTTTTTTACTAACATAAACATGGCGCACCAGCATCATTTTCGACATAAGTTGTCCTGAGCAGTCGAAGCAAGTTACAATAGATTCGAAAATGACAATCATCCATCCCTCCCCCCCCCCTTCGGTCTCTCTCCATGATCGCATGATATTTGCATCTCCAGCATATTTCGGTGCTTTCCCTTTTACACATTCGAGTTTGTTTCGATGCATCTCGGGAAACAACATGCGAAGACAGGTTCTATACTACGTCAACCATATGTTAAAAATAAGAAAGCAACGAGAGGTCGGAAGACTCGAAACTATAGAGACTACCTCTTGGAGAAATTTCTCCTACCAATTACAGCGAAATCAATAACACACAATCCTATGGCCAAAAGAAGAAAAAAGACTGCATCTTCCTGAAGTTTCTTTGCCAAGACTATGATACCGCGTCAAAGAACATAAGCAAATGGCTAGATGTGATGCCAGAAAATAGCGCAGATAATGGAACTGTTCACGTGCCCTTAGACAGGAGAGGTCCTAGGAAATCTGAACTGTGCATTAGGTGGGCGGTGGTCAACAGAGGATTATATGCACCAGCAACTTCAATCATGCAACATGCGAATGACCGCCTTGGTTTGTACGGCTTTGAAATTCCGTAAGACAAAAGTAGAGAACGACATCGGCCCGACTCTTTGTTCTATAGCAAAGATTGACTATGACCATCGCTTTACGTCGTTTTTCTTCTCCAACATCACATATTTTCCCCCATCACCTTTGTTTTCTTCCCAGCTTCGCGTGACGGAGAAGGCTGCCAAGTCAGCAGTGCTGACCTTTCTTTACCGTCTCATGGATCACGTTAAACTCGTGAAAACCACTGCTGGGAAGCCAACGTGGCGATCGACTATTGAACACGCGAAAGACTTTGCAGATCGGCGACACCGTTGTCCCTTGTAAGCTCATTTCAAATGTGCCATGAGAATTCAATTTATTCCGACATTAACAAGAAAAGTCAATAAAGAACGGATTCATTGTATCTAATCAGGTCAATTACACGTTGAGAAATACCGCAATCGCTATATCCAATGATAGAATACAAGTCTTCATATATTTATTTTAAAATGTAATTGATTCTATTTATCAAGTCACGTGTAAAATGATTATATATGATTTTTTTTTGTGAAGTTAAAAGGTTGTGAAAAATGACCTAACAAAGAGCCGTGTCAATCAACCCGGTCCACCTGGACGACTTGGAAAAAATAGAAAGAACATAGCTCGCAGCTATAAGTAAAACTGAATTGCAACTTTGAGAAACGCAGTTGTTTACATAAAAGCATCCATTAAGAGAACTCTTTCACTGTCTATCAAGAGAACTCATTCACTGCACCACACTCACCCCTGATAAATTTCTTTGAACGGATTAAGCAGCTAAGCCAACATGGCTTCCAATGTCCAAACCGTGTTGCCGATGCCGAAAGCAGGCGAGATCTTCGACGAGGTCCGGTGGGTGATCCAAATCCGCCAGACGCTCGAGGAAGAGCTCGAAGATGAAACTGAGGTGCCGGTCTCCATTTTCAGCGTCCCCAGAGTACTAAAGTCTAGTGACCCAGACTTGTACACCCCGCATCAAGTGGCAATCGGTCCATACCACCATTGGCACCCGGAGATGTACGAGATGGAGAGGTACAAGCTCGCGGCAGCGAAAAGATCTCAGAAGCAACTCCAAAGGATCAAGTTCCAGAATTTGGTGGAGCGACTGCAAAAGCTGGAGTTGAGGATCCGAGCATGCTATCACAAGTACCTGGACATCAACGGCGAGACGCTGGCATGGATGATGGCCATCGACGCATCGTTCTTGCTAGAGTTCCTCCAAGTCTACGCGATTAAAGAAGGTAAGATGTTCTCCAGGGTCTCATCGAGGATGTCACATTTGGTCGATTACACAGGAAGGAAGTCTGCACACAATTCCATCATTAAAGACATAGTCATGCTAGAGAATCAAATCCCACTTTTCATACTGAGGAAGATGCTGGAATTCCAATTCGCATCCCTCGACGAAGCTGACGACATGCTGCATGCGAAGCTATTGGGGTTTTACAAGGAAGTCTCACCTTTCAAACTGATGGAGTCATTGCCCAAGATACAAGTCTCAGCCTGCGCCCACTTGTTGGACTTCTTGTATGACACCATAGTACCCAAAGTGAAGGAACAACCCGAGATTGTTGAGGAGGAAGGTGAAAACGAGGTCAAGGAAGGAAAGGCAAAATCACCGTTGTCATTGTTGTCTTCCAGCGGCACAAATTATATTAAGCAACTTTGTGATCGAATTTGGAATTTGCTCTCCAAGTTGGGCAAAGGCCCTATTGAAACTGTCAAGAGGCTGCTCCTTTCAAACCCATTGAAGGCAGTATTGAAGTTGCCATTGACTATTCTCTCTAAATTCCCAATTGTCTCAGTCTTGGCACAGCCTCTTGAGTCCTTAGTGTCATCCCAAGTAAAAGAAGAGGGCAATTCAGAAAATGAAAACGGCAAGCCACCTTCAGTTGAGCAGATCGCAATCCCCTCGGTCTCTGACCTATCCAATGTAGGAGTCCGTTTCGTAGTCACCAAGGGGAACCTCTCTAGCCTCGGTTTCGACGCCAAGATGGCAACGCTTTACTTGCCTGCCATAAGTCTGGACGTGAACTCGGAGGTGTTCATGAGGAACCTAGTCGCTTACGAGGCGTCCAACGCATCGGGCCCATTGGTCTTCGCGCGCTACACCGAACTCATGAACGGCATTATAAACACGGCTGAGGACGTGAAGCTGTTGAGAGAGAGAGGGGTCATTTCGAACCGACTGAAGAGCGACGAGGAGGCCGCGAAGCTGTGGAATGGGATGAGCATGTCGATCCGGTTGACGAAAGTGCCCTTCTTGGACAAGGCGATCGAGGACGTGAACAGGTACTACAACGGGAGGTGGAAGGTCAAGCTCCGCAAGTTCACGAAGCAGTACGTGATCGGCTCGTGGCAATTCCTGGCAGTGCTGGCTGGGATTGTAATCCTGCTGTACGTGACATTGCATGCCTTTTGCTCGGTCTATAAATGTTCTCGCATAGTCCATATCAAAACCCCCAGCATTTGATCATTCCTGAAGGTGTCGTGTCTGTGTATACGCGTTCGCTGTTTCTTCTTTCAATTTAGGAAAATCTGCGCACGCACTTAGATCCAGTGCAAAATGGATCAAGCTGGTGCACGTGAAAATTTGCAGCTTTTTCATAGTCTTTTAGCCACACGATGAGTTTCTATAAGATTGGGGTGTACTATTATTGAAGAGAGGAAGCGGGCTATCTCATTATTTTAAATTTTCAGGTCGGAATTGTGACCATATATAGCAATGATGCTGATGGGTTTGTCGATTCCCGCTAAATCTGTGACGTTATTATATCATGGGCATGTTTTGTCGTTATTATATATCTGATGTGATTTCGGTTGTCCTTGCATTAGCCACTAGATTCGGAGATAATTGGGTGCGATTATTTTTTCCAATTTTCAGTCAAATTATCTAAGGACAGGCGTATTGGACAAACCGGAACCGATCGGACCGATCCAGCCGATTCAGTATGATTTCTAAAGGCATCAATCCAATTCTCAGTTCCATAAAAATAGAATTAGTGATTTTTGGACCGATTCCCAATTCTGAAAGGGAACCCGTTCAACTCTTTTTGTTATCTATATTTTTTTAAAATTCTTAAAAATGATAATAAATCTTCAAATAGATTATTTTATTTCTTAAACACAACTGCAATTTGACTTTTAACACATGTGAATATATACAATTGGTTTTATTAGGACCGCCAAAGAACTGAACCAGATCGATTGGTCCGAAGCTTGGCCACTCTTTAATAAAAAAAATAGCTGATTCCATCGGACCAAACCAAAACCGATGGTCCAGTCCAAGGACCAAATAGTTTGGTCTTTGATTCCCAAAATTGGGAATTGGTACTCCCGATCCAGTTCTCAATTCTATTTTGGAACCGGTCGGATCAAGAACCCATCACCCCTAAAACTATTTATCTTGATTATGGTTAGAGGAGACTTAGTGCTAGATTAGTCATGTCTAATTACATATTGGATTGTCAAATTGTGTGAAAGTACCAAACCTTTTGTCGCCGCCGAGGAGGGTTATGAATTCAGTCTCTGGTGATTAATTGCTTTCCTTGGTCTGGTCCCTAATAATTACTTACAACATGTCAAACGACACGTAACTCCTATTTCTCTAGGCTTAGGGACAGATGTCAGGCTATTTGTCCAATGGGTTTGACAACATAACAGCGTTTGGTAAATTATGAATAAAGTGCCTTTTATTTGTGTTGTCACGTCTAAGACATAATGAAGATATTTGTAGTTGGTATTCCTAGAGTCCTGAGCAGAACCATAGAAACATAAGAAGTTTGAGACTGGATTAATGGACTATTTTAAGCAGGTCCTAGAATTCATGTCGTCACATGAAGTTTCCTTTTGCTTGAATAAATCCATCTTAAATTGTTCCGAAAGAAACTTGAGCTCCTCTTTCGTAACATCATGAAATGTTGACACGTAACAGATAGTAGGATCAAAGTTGAGTTTAGCTAAAATTCTAGTGTGGTCGAGAGCTTAATATTTGCTTGGCGAGATAAACTTTTTGATGGTATTATATTTAATAAAATGAAAAATCAAAGTTCAATTGGAGCATGCAGCACCGGCTGAACAAATGAGAAGGCAATGGATGAATTTATAATACAGAGCTTGCAGAGAGCTTTGCAATTAAAATGGCCACGTTAATCTGAAGCAGGAATGGTGGAAATACGTCTGTGAGGTCTCAGCAAACAATACTTGCACTTCAATGGCCGCTTGACGCCCACGTTCTAGGATACATCTAGAGACAGCAACAACGACTTGACACCCTAAAAGTAGCCTTTCCGAGAAATTTCTCCTACCAACTACGACGATATCGAACGCGCACAATCTTATGGCCAAAAGAAAAGAACATCACTTTTTCCTGAAGGGTCTTTGCCGAAACTATGACGTTGCATCAGGGAACATAAGCCAATAGTAAAAGCAGAAAATAGTGCAGATCAAATGGAACTGTTCATGTGCCCTTGGACACGAGTTGTCCTCAAAATCTGAACTGTACATAGTCGGTGGTCAACTGAGGATCATACTTCCTTGCAACTCCACCTTGCAATCATCCAAATGGCCTTCTTGGTCTCTACAGCTTTGAATCTCCATAAGATAAAAGGGGAGACAGCATTGGCCCGAGGCTCATCTTTCAAATTAGATCGATCACACCCCTACCTTAATTTTTTATCGCAAAGATCAACCATGTCCATCATTTTATGCTACTTTTTTCTTTTCCAAGAGCACATATTTTACCACATCACCTTTGTTTTTTCGCAAGGTGCGCGTGACGGAGACAAAGCAGCCGTGACCTTTTTTCAAACGCCTCATGGAGCACGTTGAACTTCTGTAAACCTAACAGCGAGTGAAAACTAAAGCCAAAAGCCTACGCAACGAATGACTACTAAATGCAAGCAAGGGGCGGACCTTGCAGGTGTGTGATATGATTGTCCCTTGTGAGCTAAACTGGAAAGGAACACATTTCACATGTGCCAGAAAAAAGTCCACTTATACCAAATCTTATAAGAAAATTTGATATACGACATATTCATTCTATTGGATCAAGTCAATTACATGTTGAGAAATGCCGTGATCCATTATTTGTCTACCACATCATCTACAAAATGGACCGATCTTCTTCTTTTTCTTTTTGTAAAGTTAATGATGTGAGAAATGAAACCTACCTATGATAAGAAGACGGAGCCGTTTCCATGAAGCATGTCCACATGGTTGACTTGGATTGGATCGAAAAAACATAGTTTGTAGCTATAAGGAGAAATAAATTGCAACCTTGAGAAACGCATTTCTTACATAAAAGCATCTATTAAGAGAACTCATTCACTGCAGTTCACTCACCCCATTAAAGTTTCTTTGAACAGATTAAGCAGCTGAACCAACATGGCTTCCTCTGTCCAAACGCAGTCGTCGCCCCCAAAAGTGCGCGAGATCTTCGATGAGATCCGGTGGGTGATCCAAATCCGCCGGACGCTCGAGGAAGAGTTCGAAGACGAAACTGAGGTGCCGGTCTCCATTTTCAGCGTCCCAAAAGTACTAATGTCTAGCGACCCAGATTTGTACACCCCACAACAAGTGGCCATCGGTCCATACCACCATTGGCGCCCAGAGATGTACGAGATGGAGATGTACAAGCTTGCGGCAGCGAAAAGATCTCAGAAGCAACTCCACAAGATCAAGTTCCAGAATTTGGTGGAGCAACTGACAAAGCTCGAGCCGATGGTCCGAGCCTGCTACCACAAGTACCTGGACTTCAACGGCGAGACGCTGGCATGGATGATGGCCATTGACGCGTCATTCTTGCTTGAGTTCCTCCAAATCTATGCCATCAGAGAAGGTAAGATGCTCTCGAGGGTCTCGTCGAGGATGTCGCATTTGCTCGATTTTGCAGGGAGGAAGTCTGCACACAATGCCATCCTCAGGGACATAGTCATGCTAGAGAATCAAATCCCACTTTTTATATTGAGGAAGATGTTGGAATTCCAATTTGCATCCCTCGACGAAGCCGATGACATGTTGCTCACGATGCTAATGGGGTTTTACAAGGAAGTCTCTCCTTTCAAACTGATGGAGGCATTGCCCAAGATACAAGTCTCAGTCTGTGCCCACTTGCTAGACTTCTTGTACGACATCATAGTACCCAAAGTGGAGGGACAGCCTGAGATTGTCGAGGAGGAAGGTAACAGCGAGGACAAGAAAGAAAAGGGACTATCGCCTTCGGCCTCATCTAGCAGTGGCACGAATTATATCAAGCAACTTTGCGATGCAATTTGGAATTTGCTCTCCAAGTTGAACAATGGTCCAATTAAAATGCTCAAGAAGCTGCTTTTTTCAAACCCAGTGAAGGTACTATTGAAATTGCCATGGACTATTCTCTCTAAACTCCCATTTTTCTCAGTCTTGGCACAGCCTCTTGAGTCCTTATTCTCATCTCAAGAAAAAGGAGATGGCAAGTCAGAAAATGAAAGTAGCAACCCTTATAAGCCACCTTCAGTTGAGGAGATCGCAATCCCCTCAGTCTCTGACCTCTCCAATGTAGGAGTCCGTTTCGTAGCCACCAATGGTAACCTCTCTAGCATCGGTTTCGACACCAAGATGGCAACACTTTACTTGCCTGCCATAAGTCTGGATGTGAACTCGGAGGTGTTCATGAGAAACCTAGTCGCTTATGAGGCATCAAACGCGTCAGGCCCATTGGTTTTCACGCGCTACACTGAACTCATGAACGGCATTATAGACTCGGACGAGGATGTGAAGCTATTGAGAGAGAGAGGGGTCATTTTGAACCGACTGAAGAGCGACGAGGAGGTCACGAAGCTGTGGAACAGCATGAGCAAGTCGATCCGGTTGACAAAAGTGCCCTTCTTGGACAAGGCGATCGAGGACGTGAACAAGTACTACGACGGGAGGTGGAAGGTCAAGCTCGGCAAGTTCATGAAGCAGTACGTATTCGGCTCATGGCAATTCCTGGCATTGCTGGCTGCGATTGCACTCTTGCTGCTCGTGACATTGCAAGCCTTTTGCTCGGTCTACAGCTGTTCTCGCATATTTCATATCAAAACCACAAGCATATAATCAATTACGAAGATGTCGTGTCTGTGTGTGTATGTGTTCCATGTTCTTTTTCTTTTAATTTAAAGGAAAAAGCACGGTCTTATGCTCAGATCCAGTGCAATGTGGATCGAGCTGGTGCACGTGAGAATTTGCACATTTTTCATATTTTTTAGCCACATTATGAATCCTTGTGAGATTGAGGTGTCCTATTATTGAAGAGAGCAATTGGGGTTATCTTACTACATTAATTTTCCCGGTCAGAATTGTGATTGTTAATAGCAATGACGTTGGTGGGTTTGTTGGTTCTCGCTTAATCTATGACTTCTCTCCTTAATTTATCATGGCAATGTTTAGTACTTGGTTATATTTTATGCTGTGCTGGTTGGTGTTTGTTTAGTAGTTAATTATATAATTTTATGGCATGTTGGTTCACTGCCACTGGGATAATCTAAGTTTTTCTTCCTCTAGATTCGCCAACTCTGTGGGGATTGTATGAATGGATCAAACTCGTGCAATTATTTTATTTCAATTCTCAGTCAAACTGTCTATCTTAATCATGTTCAAAGGGCATTGGGTGCTCGTACGATTATTTTATTTCAATTCTCAGTCAAACTATCCATCTTAATGTTTAATGGTATTCAGTGCTGGATTATTTCATCACTAATTACAGATTAAATTGTCAAATTATGTGAAAGCACCTAATTTTCCGTTACGGTCAAGGAGGTTTCCAAATTCTAACCCTAATGGATGGATCTATATGTTTTATGGAAAATGAATTATTTGGAAAACATTTTCCAGAAAATAATCACTTGTGTCACATACAAGAATATATATATATATAAATATATATAATATTTTCATCATACACGAAATTGTTTCAATAATAGAAATATTTTTATTTGATTAATTATTTCAAATAATACAAAGATCATTTTTGGGCAAATAGTTTCCAAACCATTTATTACTTATGGAGCCTTGGTAGTTAATTTCTTTCCTAGACCAGGTCTTTAATAATTACTCACAACGTCAACAATGCATAACTCCATGTCTACGTGAAATGAATCACGTTTTCTTTTTGCTTGCGTAAAATTGTTCCGAAGGAAACTTTGAGCTCCTCAGAATTTTGACAGTAGGACAGAGTGTAGGGTTAAAGTTGAGTTTGGCTAAAATTCTAGTGGGGTCGAGAGCTCAACAAAGCTTGGATGGATTCATAGATAATAAAAATGAAAAATCAAAGATCAATGGGAGCAATTGAAGCAATTGCACAGACTGATCAGAGCTTGGCGCCATTCATGACTTGGCTCAATAAAATCGATAAAGATGCATATGGACAATGGAGTATCCACTAATATCTCCATATAATCAAATTCAAACAATTTCATATTTGAGTGACTTATTTAAGTTTTGATGTTTCCTGATTTATAAAGTTAATGGATTATTTTTCTCACTAATCAATAGAAACTAAAACAACCCGAATTGAAGCAACATACATCCATGAGAAGCATTTAGAAAGGACCCACCAAACCGAATGAAAAAGCCCTAGTATGTTCCATCAACATCAAGCACATATAATCCTGTCAACCATGACTTCGGCTCTCGCCTTTTTCTTTTAATCTTACTTTCCATCCTAGGAAAGCTCTTTGCTATCTATCCCAATAATTATCATCATATATAAAGCCAAAAAAATTTTGAACCTATTAAATTTGTATCGATGCAATCCTAAATTTATTTTTTTAATCAATTGATTTCTAAATATTTTATAATTGTGTCAATTTATTCCATGCAATCTAATTTGATTGGTCGATACTGATGTAGTAATTTCCCTTGTACATCTAGCACAAACCCAATTATAAGTTTAGAATTTAATTGATATCATTGTAATAAGTTTAAGACTTTTTAATAATTTCCCATATACATCTAGCACAAACCCAATTATAAACTTGATATTAATTTCTTTTTTTGGACAATTGAGCATTGGATCAAATTGCGCTAATGTTTTTACACTTCATTCTTTCATAATGTTGCATGATTTCAGCCCTAAAGCTTTATCTCTTTAGGTTAACTAATAGTAGTTTAAGATCTATCACCAAATTTAACATTGATCTTCTGTAGCTTTTGCTCATATTCATAATATAATATAGAGAAATGATTTGATACAGTTTTTAATTTATTGTGAAAATGAAAATATATTTTGGATCGCAAAAACTAAATAACAAATAATTATAAATTATTGCAAGGTCCACTCCTTTAAAAGTTTGTCGCTCACAACAAGTTGTTATTCTCATAATAACTTAAAATCCGTCATGTTAGCAAAGCTCTATAAAATATATTTCATTGGCAATTTCATTATAAATCATAGTTATTTACAAATGCACATATAAATAAACTAATTTCAGTCACTTCAACTTTTTGATATTTCCTTAACAGTGTCATTATAAATGGATCAAACTCGTGCAATTATTTTATTTCAGTTCTTAATCAAACTATCTATCTTAATCATGTTCAAGGGTATTCGGTCCTAGATTATTTCATCACTAATTACAGATTGAATTGTCAAATTATGTGAAAGCACCTAACCTTCTGTTACAATGAGGAAGGTTTCCAAGTTCTAACCCTAGTGGAAGGATCATGTATGTTTTGTAGAAAATGAATCATTTATAAAGCATTTTCCACAAAATAATCACTTCTGTCAAATACAAGAAATATATATATATTATTTTCATTATACATGAAAATATTTCAGTAATAGAAACATTTTTATTTGACTAATTATTTCAAGTAATACAATAAAATGAAAAATCAAAGATTAATCGAAGCAATTGCGCACGCTGAACAGAGCTCAATGCCGTTCATGAGTTGGCTCAATAAAATCCATAAAAATACATACATACAAAGGTGTATATACTAATTCCTCCGTATAATTAAGTTCCAATAATCTCATATTTGAGTCCCTCATTTAAGTTTTGATGTTATCCAATTTATAAAGTTCATGGATTATTTTTCTCACTAATCAATAAAAATTAAAACCATGCAGATTTGAGCAACATATGAGCAACATATTGAATTTATAACCCTGTCAATCTCATAGTCGACAGCTTTGGCTCTTGCCTTTTCCTTTTACCTCTTGCTTTCCATCCTAGGAAAGCCCTTTGCTATGGTACATCCCAACAACTTTTATATCTTGGGAGCCAAAAAATTTCTAAACCTATCTTAATTTTGTCAACTCAGTCATAAAAATTTTTTAACAAATTAAATCATAAACTTTTTATAATTATGTCAATTTAGTCCATCTAACTAAATTTGATCGACCGATACTAACGTGATTGCTAGCCATTTATCCGATGGACGCTAATGTTGACAATTTTTTAATAATATTTTATTTTTCATATTTTTTATCTTTTCCTTTTTTCATTCTCTTCTTTTCCTTCTTTCCTTCTTCTTCCTCTGGCCAGTCAGAGGACTAAGGTGACCTCGCCTTGCCATTGCTAGGAAGGGCTTGCCTCGTTAGTAGCCAAGCAAGCTCACCCTTACCTAACAACAGCAAGGCAAGCCTTGCCATTGCTTGACAAGGTCGCCTCAGTCTAGCGACCAGCCCTCGCCTCTATTCAACCACCTCGGTCCAACGACCAGGCAAAGGAAAGAGGAAGAGGAAAATATTAAAGAGAAAGAAAATTTAAAAAAATCAAAAAATAAAACAAAATTTTATTCGAAAATTATGCATGTCGGTGTCGGCCAATAACTCGTGCTGGCCAGCATCCACATCAGTGCCGGCTAACCAAATTTGGCCAAATAAACTGAATTAGCACAATTGCAAAAAATTTGTGACTCGATTAATAAAAAAAAAAATTAGAACTGAATTGGCATAATTGTAACAAATTAAGGACTTTTTTGGTAATTTTCCCTCGTACATCTAGCACAAACCCAATTGAAAGTTTGATCATTCTTTTCGTTTTCTTGGACAATTGAGCGTTTGATCGAATTGATTTGTTCCCTTGCATGACTACAATTAAGGAATTTGGTATTAAGCTATTATTTTCAAACTTCATTCTTTCAGAATTTTGCATGAACTTTTGGCCCTAAAGCTTTATCTCTCTAGGTTAACTGATAAAAATTTAAGATCCGCCATCGAATTTAATGTTGATCTTCTGCAGCTTTTCCTCGTACTTATAACATAATATAGAGAAATGATTGGGTGATAATCATTAATTTACCGTAGAATAATAGTCTGTTATGAACTACAAAAAATCAAATAATAAATAATTATAAATTGTTACGGAGTTTACTCCTTCAAGAGTTTGTCAATTACAATAAGTCGATATTCCATAATAATTTAAAAACTGTTTTGCTAACAAAGCTCTATAATATATACTTCATTAATGATTTCATGATAAATCACGGTGATTTACAAATAAAAATATAAATAAACCATTCTCAGTCACTTCAACTTTCTGATATCCTAGAGTTAACGTTTATCGCCATTACCGCTGCTCATTCCTCCGAAATGTCATCAGGGCATTACTCATCCACACCAGTCTCTTGCTGAACATCACAATCTGCAACTCACTATCAAGCCTCCGTTCCTTTCCACCCATTATTTGTGCATGTACCATTATATATCCTGCTCTCTCCCATGACAAAGAATCGTCTATAACTTTACCAGGTGAGCTCTTTTGGCCAGGGCAAAGATAAATCCCACATGAGCTGTGACACCAAAAGTGAGGAGACAAAGGGGAAAAGAATAGCCTTCTCCAGTAACTCCACTCCACAACGCACGATCGAACCCTCCGCCCGAGTCAATCGCTTCGGATGTAGTTTCGCTCATCGTCTTGTGAAATGAGTGAGAGAGGATCGGATCGAGTGAACAATGGACCTTCTTCTTCTTCTTTGCCGAGAGCTGTTGAATCAACATAGAAACACATACTTGAATCCTAGTTCCATTTATTCTGCGTACTGCCCGATTTTGAGGCATGGGGTTGATGCTGGGCCCTCCCAGTCTTCATGGGCCCTCAGAGCCTCTAAAGCTACTCGGACTTTGCTTCAATTATTGTCGTTGTCTTTTCTGATCATCTCTCTAATGGAACGTCGGTCCCTAATTCAACTTATCGACGACGTTTGGACCGAGAAGAAGGGGGGGAAAGTTTGTGCTGAGCCTTCCTCGTCACTCACATATCCATAATTTAGGGAAGGTTTTGTGGACCATGTTATTTGACTCAAGGCAGCCCGGCCGTGTGAAGTTGCTTGAGCGATGATGATAGTGTCACCCCCACAAATCCTGGGGCGCATCCCAGGATTCGATCTCGGGTGGGCCAAGAAAAAGGTGGAATAATACTAAATCTTCTGCATTATTCACATATCCATAATTTAGGGAAGGATTTGTGGATGAGCTTATTTAAATGATAAGTTGCCTGAGCAATGATGATTTTTTTGGTTATGTCACCCCGCAAATCCGAGCGTGCACGCCCAAGATTTGATCTCAGGTGGCGTCCTGTGCCTCCTCGCACGGTCACTGTACTGGAATAAATCAAGGTGAAATCTGAGTATTCAATGTGCCAATATAAATTCAGATAAAGAGATGAGAAAACACACACGTCAATTTTGTTTTCCTGCTAAACATTAGGGGTGATCGGGTCCAGGGTGGGTAAGGTCCAGACCTAGACCTTGTACCCAACCCTGTTATAACCGGTTCTTTTTTTTTGGATCCCGTACCCTACCCTGTTTTTATTGAACCATGTTTTGGACCCAACCATGTTTTTCCAGTCCGGGAACAGAGTCAACCCTGTTTTCATTGGAACTTATTTTGCAGCCATTCAATATTTTATACAACTTCGAATTTTACATTAATTAACGAAAAAACAATAACGTAATTCTCCTAACATTATAAGACAAAACAAAAATCCTAAGAATTCATAAGCATTAGCAACAAATATGGATATAATATTAGTCTCATTCTCACAAATACTTCTAATATAACCTAATGCGCTTACTTATGTGTATATGACGGAGCTCTTATTAAGATGACATATTTCTTGAGTTGGACTGAGAATTAGTGTTATAATAGTTAGTAGCATTTGTCCTGCGACTATGGTAATAATTGAAAGTGGGACCATTAAAAAGAAAAATAATTCATGAAAACAGTTTTTTTTAACAATTCTTTCAAAACAATTCTCTCTTAATTCGTAATCTTTCATTTTTTTTAACATTTCTTCAAGCAAAAAAAACTCAAAAACATTATAAAGAGAGAAGATTTTATTTTTTTTTTAATAGGGTAAAAAAACCGGTTTCAAAACCAATCCGATTAGGTGAATGCTTTCTTGACCTATTCCCGAACCGGTTTCAACCGGTTCCCAAAAATTGGAACTTGTGTCCGGACCGGTTTAACCGGGAACCGGTTCCCGACCCTATTTTTCGGATGGTCCGGTCCGGGTTCCGGGTAAACCCGGTCCGGTTGCACACCCCTACTAAACATGTCATATGCTTGCACACGGTAGGTGATAAAGTCGGCCAGATCGAAGACTATTTTGTTCTTTTAATGGTGGTAGCTGGTTCTAAATACTACTGTAATGGACAAGTTCGTGAAATGGAACGGTGCCACGACAGAGAAAAGAGGCCAATCGTTTTGGAATTGAGGAATTTTGGAGGTGCTCGTCAGGACCACCCAATGAGCAGTTGACGAAATTGAACACCCGTGTTAGAACTGCACTTCTCATCGTCCGGTTCATCTCAGTGAGAGCTCCTCTTTTGTTTTCTCTCCTCCTCTCATTTCAGGGTTATGGTTTCATCGCCGCACCAACTATTCCAAAAGAAGAAGAAAACAAAACGACGAACAGAAAGACATGCAGCTGCGGGCTGGTGCTTTCTGATTTGGTTTGCTCTTCCCATCTTTTTTAAAGGGCAAAAAGTCTAAAAAAGAACAAAGAAGATGCAAGTCACGTGCAGGGGCTGGTGTAATGATTTGTAAGTAGACGGTAGGAAAGGAAGGTAGATTTTCTAGATCTAATGGACAAGTCAGGACATGAATTCTTTGAACCGAGGAGTGAGGAGAGAGGAGAGACAATGAAAGGGAAAAGGACACAGAGGCTTTCCTGTTCTTTCGATAGATGTTATAGACGTGACGACAACCACTCCCAACCGATTCATTCAAATGAAATCAACGTGTTCATTCAGCCTAGTACGCTAAGTCGCTTATTCATGGAGCCTTCGCCAGATCGACTACCTTGATAAGGTAAAAGAAATCATATCTTCTGTAATATAATTTATAGTGCCTCCATATCGATGTTCATTGAGTGCGGCAGTGTCGGATGTCCTGTTCTCGGGTTGTGTCTGACCAACCGAGTCTTGACGAATGCGGGGCACCCCCCGTGGCAGTTTCTGTTTTGATTCAATCAAATCTCTCCCACCCTTCCAATCTCTCTCTCTCTCTCTCTTCCTCTGTCTCCATATCCAACGGACTTTCCACTCGCCCCCGCCCCTCTCTCTTCCAGAAGGGACCGACCCTTGTTTTAATTAATCCCTTCACCCAACTTTGTTGCTAAAAACAGGACCTTTCTCTCGTTTCGCCCCTGCCCATCTGAAAAAAGAAAGGCGAGCGATCGTCATCGGCTCAGAGGGAAAGAAAGAAATGCCGAAGCGAGTGCTGAAGCCGGGAAGCAGACCGCCATGGGTGGGATTGGCGGCTGCAGTCTGGGTCCAGACGGCAGCAGGCAACCCCTACAACTTCCCTCTCTACTCGCCGACCCTGAAATCGGTGATGGGTTATACACAGCAGCAGCTCACGATCCTCGGCGTGGCCAATGATATCGGAGAGAACATGGGCATCCTTCCTGGGATCGCCTGCAACAAGTTCCCACCTTGGGCTGTGCTCTTGGTTGGGGTCGTCTCTTGCTTCTTGGGTTATGGCGTTCTTTGGCTAGCTGTCAGTCAAACCGCCCCGAATCTCCCTTACTGGTTGGTATGTTTAGTCTCTGTCGCTCTCTTTCATTTTTGTTCTCTGTAGCATTCATCTGTTGATGCTGCTTTGGACTTTTCTCTTGTTTCTTTGTGAATACGGAATTGGGACTTTTCTCTCGTTTTTTAGGACTGAGGAGTTTATGGGGTTCATTCTCTCTCGTGATTTTTGGGAACTTCTTTCTCCTGAAGAGTAACCTTTTGCTTTATGAGGAAATGATGACTTGGCTTTAGAAGTTGGGATATAACTTGTTCGATGAATGTTATGGTGATGATTTCTAATTTTCTGGTGAATCGAACGAAATTAATTGTGCGTCACAATATGTGTTGCACGGTGTTCAATAAGCCAGATTAATAAAGGTTTAGTATTCATAGCCGTAGTACTCTTAGTCAATTCCTTCAGGCTAAAACTGGTAGGGTAGGTGCTTGGCCCTCTTATTTCTTTTCCCTTTTGTTGGGCTGCACAGAAGTTCGTCATCCAGTTAACGATGGATGAGCACATTTGTTTCTGTTTTGGGCTAAGAAGGTGCAATTTGTCCGGTTGACTGTTGCACCGTAATATCATCCTTGTCCAATGCTTGCCACCTAGGGAATTTGGTGCAATTTCTCTGGTTGATGTTTGCACCAAATGTCATTGGTTGAGTACATCTTCATCGATCATTTCTCATCATAAGCTAGACAGGATAAATGGAGAAATGCTTGCAAGAATCCCATTCAATCATCTGCTTCCTAGCATTAGGTACGCAAAATCCGCCAGAAATGGCTCCGTGTCATTGCTCTGAAATGTCTAAGCTCTTAACAGAAACCCATTCAATAACCGATGTCATCTGCTAGAGATTTTTCTGTCTTCTTTTTTGTGAAAATTCCTGCTGCTGTATGCCAATTGCCTTTACCAAGTAAACATGCTTTTGCCTGGGACAACATTTTTGTTGTCTTGAACTGCCTCTTATCTTTTCTTTAGTGCATGACATATTGTTTGGCTTACTTACTGCTTCTGTGTGTGGCAGTTATGGGTTGCACTTTGTGTGGCCACTAACAGCAGTGCTTGGTATGGCACAGCAGTGCTTGTGACAAATATGAGGAACTTCCCTCTCAGCAGGGGGACCGTCGCCGGCATTCTTAAGGGTTATATAGGGATCAGCGCTGCAGTTTATACTGCGATATACTCTATGGTGCTCAATAAGTCTTCATCAAAATTATTGTTGTTCCTTACACTGGGGCTTCCCATCTTATGTCTTGCCATGATGTACTTCATTCGGCCTTGTACTCCGGCATCTGGAGAGGACTCTTCAGTGCATGTTCATTTTCTATTTACCCAGGCAGCAAGTATTTTCCTTGCTGTCTACGTTCTAACTGTCACTGTATTGTATGACTTGTCTTCAATCAGTAAGGTTATTGGATACATTTTAGTTGCCATAATGGTCATCCTCTTGAACTCCCCTCTTGCAATTCCTGTCAAGATGACATTTTTTCCTACAAAAAAGAAGTTTGGCCCGCAAGTTCCTTCCTCTGATAGTTTAACACAGGAAGAAGGTGAATCAACCCCAGCTGATCCATTGTTGCTTACACCATCTTCATCAGCCGCTAATCTTGGGATGGAGAGTGAGGATGTTTCGGATGTGGAATTCCTTCTCGCAGTGGGAGAAGGGGCTATAAAGAAGAAAAGAAGGCCTAGAAGAGGGGAAGATTTCAAGTTTCATGAAGCCTTTATCAAGGCTGATTTCTGGCTTCTTTGGTTGGTGTATTTTTTCGGGGTTGGTTCTGGAGTAACAGTTCTTAATAATTTGGCTCAAATTGGAGCTGCGTTAGGTGTTGATGATACAACGGTGCTGCTGTGTGTCTTCAGCTTCTGCAATTTTCTGGGACGTCTGGGGTCAGGTGTAGTTTCGGAATATTTTGTCAGGTAATATTTCTTGGTTCTTATGCTGTCTCAAAGGCTTGGCTGAGTTATGTTTCATGTATTGCTCAATTAAGTTTCATACTTGTATATCGAGTTTCATATTAGATGTTTCACTTGCTTTCATGACTTACAAAATTTCCTCAACTCTCCTGCAAATTTCCTCTGTACTTGCTACTTCCTTGGCTCTCTTTGGTGCTTTCTTCCATCTTAAAAATAGATAATATCATTAATTTTCTGTAGATATGCAGTTCTTGGTTTCTAGACTGCGTGCACCCATTTTGATATAAGATTGCCTTATCTCAATTTTAGGTCTAAAGCCCTTCCTCGGACAATTTGGATGACATTTGCTCAGATAATCATGATTGGGACATTCCTTCTGTATGCATCAGCCCTCAACGGTACTCTATATGGTGCTACTGCTCTACTCGGGATATGCTATGGTGTTCAGTTTAGCATCATGATCCCGACTGCATCCGAGCTTTTTGGTTTGAAGCATTTTGGCATTATTTTCAACTTCATGCAGCTGGGCAACCCTATCGGCGCATTTCTTTTCTCTGGTCTCCTTGCTGGTGATGTATATGACGCAGAAGCTGCGCTACAGGGGGGGTCAACGTGCTTGGGTCCCACTTGCTTCAGGCTCACGTTCCTTGTTTTAGCTGGATTATGTGGGTTAGGCGCCCTCCTGAGCATTATTTTGTATGTTAGAATTCGACCAGTTTACCAGAGTCTTTACTCTGAGCGTTCTTTCCGTATTCCCCCAAGTTCAGACCAATGATAAGCGAAGACATCTTTCAAATCGAAGGTCATTCAACCATATTTGAGTAACACCATTGAGTTTTCATTTCTCAGAGAGGCGGGTGCACTCATTGCAGTATCTGATCTTTGGCTTTTAAGATCTACCACAAATAGAGATCACAGATCATTGCGAGTGTCCATCATCGTGGGAATCTGTTGTTTTGGTGTAATCTGCAACTACTTAAAAATATCAAGTTTTGGCAGAACTTTCTCATTCTCGGTATGTTAGATAGCTATTCAGGGTTTCTGTCCAGCATGCTCTATATGGAGATATAACTGGCAATGTTTTTTGTCGGGAGCAGATATTCTGTAAGTTTGATGACACATGTTATGGTTGAGCTTAAATAACAATATAGGCTATGGTTGTGATCTTCGATGCTTGTATCCAAATGCACCTTATAATCATGTCCATCGTGCACTGTATTTGAGAGTACTAGCAACAGAGTTTTCAACTGCTCAAAGCAGATAGTTCCTGAAGATAGCATGCCATGACCATTGAAATTAAAGTATATTAGCTTTGCCCGATGAATGACATGAACAATATTTCGAACAAACTAAATTAACCGTTACCAAGACAAAAAAAAAAATGAGCTACTTTCGGAATAAGCACACTTATACCTAACACAAGTCAACCTCACCTGTGGTGACATTAAGCTTGCCCCTGCAGATGAGTTAATATCCTGCAGCTAAAGACTATCTAGTGCACGATGCACCCGACTAGAAGGACAGAAATAAGAACTAGTGCTGAAAGAAGCAATCTTTGGTGGAGGAACCAAAAACTGATCTCGCACCATCGAAGAGCTGCGAACTTGGACTCCAGAGAGTGGAACTTGGTGACCCTGGGATGAAGATCTTTATCTTCATGTGGGTTTAAGATTTTGGAACATTGTGTCCCATTTGATCTCTTGAACCCCATCAGCAGACCAGTACCCATCATACTGATCATCTAAAAACTTTTCTTCTTTACTAAGAGCATAAACCACCGGACTTGAAAAGCTGTTAAGACGAGGCGTTGATACCGCCAGAGGACTCCCATTAGTGAGCAACAACCTCCCTTTCTTTGCCATCATCAACTTCCTGTTCCTCTTCACCATTGCATCCCTCCATCTGGTGCCATAACTCGGCCTTGGCACACAAGTGAGAGCAGATTCCTCACGATGCGTCAACTTCCTCATGTAACTGGCCAGACGCTTCTTGGTCGTGTTGATCGCACCGACGAGACTCGAAAATGGATGCGGCTTCAAAAGATTCTCATTCCTAGCAAGCTTGAGTATCTCCAGCCGGTGCTTGGCTATGGATATGCCGATGCTCTGCAGGAACTCATGGTTGAAGTGAGTTATGTCCTCTTCCTCAAGCTCGTTGTGCGCAAAGGCGAGGCCGTATTCGTATACAAGAGATGGCTCAAGACCGGTTTTCGATAACCAAGAAAACCAATCCATGGCTTTTAATTAGATGGAGCAAGTATTGCTATCGACGATCCGCCAGATATATAGTAGAGGAGAGGAAGAAGAGAAACATCAAGTAGAGGTCAGTGGACTAACTCGTGACTTTTTTTAAGCCGTGAGTAGCCTCGTAAATTGGATGTCAGTCGGGAATTTGCGTGTGATTGGAGAAAAAGGAGAACAACCGTGTGGGGTCTCCATGGCCATTGACCCTCCCAAAAACAAGAGAAGTGCTATCAAAAGTTGCCCATGAAAAATGCATTGCCTTCAATCACGGAAAAGAAGAGGATTGGGAAGGTGGGTCCGCCTCCCTTGTGCACGTAGTTGGAGGAAAAGTTCACCAAAGGCGGACTGAAAATTTCAAATCTTTGAACCCCTTTTTCGGGTTCCGGTCATTAAAAAGAAAAAGGCAGGATCGTCCGTGAAGGGAGATGTTAGATATGCAATGTTTCATGCTTTTCTACATGGACTTTTCTACAAAATGATAATCTAAACGGATCTTGTTGTGGAGAACTCAGTACCTCAAAAAGAAAAGAAAATGCTTTCTTCGGTAGTACAAATGTGTAGGGATGATGGTTGGCTTTGGAATCTTTGACTACTTAACCAAGGTCATTAACTTGTCGTACGAGCAAAAATTTAATTTAAGGTAATGTTTTTCGGTATCTTTAATAGGTTCTTGGAAGCGCATGATCAGATTTCGCATTGCCCGGAACATCTTTTCCTTGAGCCTTGTGAAGTTAGTCCCTCCATGATGCGGTTCCCCCTAGAAGCAGGACAGGACACTACCCACTGAGACAATTCACGCTCACTTTTTTTGTGAGTCATGATTCCTTGTGTTCTCTGCCTGCGAGGCTGCCCCCGGATGACCCCAGCAAGTCCAATAATGGCCGAACGAGGAGTTTCATCTCCGTTTCTCTTTACTTTTTGGCGGATGGGTGAGCTGCGACCGCATTCATAAGAGGCAAACTTGATTTCAGAAGCTCATAATGTATCTCCCTTAAAACCGTGTCAAGTGGGGAATATAGGTAAAGTCCTTTTGGAAGTGTAACTTTTCATGAGGCGTGATTAAAGAAATCAGGGTTCAAGAAATCTTTCTTTTCAGCTGACTTTGTGGGTTTTTCCTGGTAGTGACATTCATGTTGTTCTGTGCTCCCATGTCCGCTTTAAGTTTGATTGTCTTCCTGTCGCCTACCCGTTCATTATTTTCCACAAAAAGCGTTGAGCAAAGTTGTTGACAAGTCAAGTCTCTACTTTGATTTTCTATGTACATGCGCATGCAAGGTCCGAAAGTCAGATGGCGCCCTTCATCGTGCACATGGGGAGTCCCACAAATTAATCTTCAACTCTTGATGAACACGTTAAGCGTCGATAGTGGCCAGATTCTTTCCACGGAGTTGTCGTATTTTTGGGGAATGATCCTCGCAGCTGAGGGGCAGGGAAACTAAACTATCGGCATGTCATGCCCTGTATAATAGATCGAAATGGGTGCACCTGCTCGAGCTGTCAAGTTCTGGTATCCTCAGTCCTTGCAGTTTCGAAAAACGAATTGATCTATGGCATGAATGAGGCCTGTAGGAGTTATTTTTTCAATTCCAAATCTTTGCTAGTCTCAAGAAGCCACAAGAGATCCTAGAGATGTGCCCGTGCTCAGGTTTTAGGCTGTCTACACATTTGTTTTCACTAAATCTTCAGTAACGCCATCTGCCTGTCAAGACACATTACATTTGAGTAAGTGAATGTTTGGAGATTCATGAGACGGACATGAAGATCATTAGCCCTAACAGCCACTCCTACAAGAACTGGCAAGGTCGTCGCTAGTTGTGCGGACTTGTCCTATCACTACCTGCAGCGTGAGAGATACATTTTCGCACTATCCCTTTACTGTTCCCATCTTTTTTAGACAGCAGCTGGTGGAAGAATCCCACATCCTATGAACTTTTCTAAAACAAAATCCCGGAAGCTTAAACAACACAACTATGTGCATTTCTAGGCAGGCAATCTCATACTCTATATAGTTTCTGAAACCTAAGGCTCACAGTTTTCAACAGATAGGACTATGTCCATTTCCCGGTAATTCTTGCAGTCACAGACTCTAGAGCCAGAAGAAGGGCACGCAAGTTCAAAATTCCTTGTTGAAGAAGAAAATTACTTTGCTCAGAAAAAGTTCAAAAATCATGGACCTCTAACTATAGTGTATTTCGAGTAAACTTCCATAGAATTGGCAAAAGCAAGAGTCTCCATGTTGATCAAGCCACTTGTTGGAAAATTGACCTGTAGAGGACATGATAGCTGAAACGTGGAGAGCACATGAAATTAAACCACCCTTGCTGGGAGATGATGAAGGCACAAATAACAGCAATATGAAGCCAGTGCTAGAGAAGCAATCTTTCTGATGCATTCAAATGTTTGAGTTCATCTTACAGGATCTCACATAAAATTTAGGGTTACTTAATTGGTTGCTACTTGAGAAGGAATGCCATTCCCTCGGCCACGTATTCTGCACTTACATTATTACAAATATGGAAACACCAATCGGCAATGCTTACCCGGAAGACAGTTTATTTGATGGTAAGAAGCAATCGATTCTGACTGAAGGATCATCAAGCACTAAAAATTAGAAATTACTCTTTTAAGTTTTCGACCAGAGTACATTAACAGAGGAGCTGTCAAGAAATTTGAATATGTCCACCCCTAGCAAGCAAATTGATAATATACCCGGTAAGGGAATAAATGTATACAGAACGAAGAAAAAGCTTCCAACAAAAGTGAAGAAGCATAAAGTGAAGCATCACTTAATTACCGTGGCAGATGCCTCCTCCTATTATACAACAGGACTATAAAATCCTGGGAAAGAAATGTTCAACTGAATATCATCGAAAGAATTAGGTGAGTTTCAACCAAAACATGCAGCACGCTTTTTCGCATAATATATGCCCTATCCGCAAACATTCTTCCAGAAACATGCAAATCTCCAAATTCTGCTCCAAGAATACAAATTATTGCAGCAGATCCAATTACGAAGGACATTGGGGCAGCCCTCACAATTCCAGCCATTCGTGAGTTCCTCTGACATTCCTCTATATGGAACAACCAAAAGGGTGAACCAATAAAAGCACTATTGTCAAAAAATATATCTACCGTGTGAATCCATTTCGTTCACTAAATCGGACAAGCAAAGAGACAACCAAGTCACACAGAACTTGTCCACACGTGAACTTGCAATAGAACCAAAGTGATGAGGTCATTCCAATTTGCTCTCAAGGCTATACACATTCCCAACAACTCCAACGATGCTGACTATTACTGCAAGTACTAACATGATCCACGATAGCGATTTCTCCACTGGACTTAAACCCACGCCTTTCTTACATAATCTTAATGCAATCAATGGTGGGAATATAAATCCTAATGACACTGCAGTAGTAGCCCCTGTGAACTTGAAAGCCGTCCAGATGTTGGGAATCATTGTTGAACCTATGTATATTACCACGAGGAGTACAGCAGTTAATGCCAAACACCTCTTCCTACTCTCTGAAAGTGGAGGTGATTTCTCAAAAAGCAATGCATCTACCGTTTGGCGTAGCGAGAAGTGGATCACCGGGAAAACAAGGACCAGATGCAGAATGTAACCAGCCCGAACAATATAATTCAGAGCGGAGCTGAACCGGATACCCAGATCCTTATCGAAATTGGTCAGCACATCAGCTTCAGTGTCTTTTCCAAAGAGCAAATACCCTGATATAGCAGTTGAAGCATAGACCATGATACAAATAATTGTGGTGATCCTCCCTACCCGATACATCTTGTCCGGAGACCGGTTTTCAAGCTCATTATATATAGGTTGAACATTGAAATGGCAAACATAAGCATTAGACATAATTGGTATCACCACAAGCAAATCCAATATTGCCTTCTTAGAACCAAAATCAGGGCTCATCCTTGGGGCCTCGATCTTCCCTTCAACAAGCTTAATCAATGCAACAATGAAACAAACAATAACAAACACCACTGCCAGTGCCACTGAAGCTGCAGACGTCATGCTCAATGAATCGATCTTATCCAAAGCACAAAGAGGAGCGAGAAACAGCACCAGGATAATAAGAATCACCAACTTCCTATGATCCCAAAACCCATTTCCCAGCCACTGATCAAAGACCCCAACATGACGAACCGAGCCGGACAGAACATCACCCATGATAATCAAGTAAACCACCATAACACCGGCATTGTTCACTATGATACAAATTTCTGACAAAATCCTAGCCGGTTTCCCCAATGCGCGCTGAACAACCTCCCCATACGAAGTGGCCTTGCAGAAAACCGAAAACCTCACCAACAACTCCACGCTAATTTCCGACAGTATACCCATCAGTAAGATCAAAACAAACCCTAGAACCAATCCAAGAACCTTCATGGTCGCCGGTAGGGCCATAATCCCGGCACCAATTATAGACGTGGTGAGGTTAAACACCGCACCCGATACACCGGACCCGGTCTTGGGCCCATTTCCGATAAGCGGGAAATCGTCTACGTCGACATTGGCATCATCATCATCATAATCACCGTCGATGCCATTCACATTCTTGGGACCTAAGTAGCTGTCTATACCGAGGGGCAGAAACTGGGTGTCGGATTTAGGGATCACATGATCATTGTGGGATTGCAATTCCACGTACGAGCTCTTCGAAACAGCTTTGTAACCGCTACCCATGTTCCAACTCAGGCCGGATGCGAGGTAAAGGTCGGACCTTTGATCCGCGGATCTGGGAATCGGGAACGAGGGATGCGAATGGGGAACTTACGAGGACCGGGCGTCGTCGGAGAAGAGAGGTTCCGCCGATGAATTTCTCGATGCGAAGCGGCGATTACAACGCCACGGATGAACACTGGATCTCGTGGTCAACGTTTCATCCGCCTTTCTTCCTCGGTTTTCAGCTGCAACCTGGAGAGAGAGAGAGAGAGAGAGAGAGAGAGAGAGAGAGGAGGGGAAGGTGTTTTGCCTGTTCGGGGAGAAAAAGGTTTTCCTATTGGCCCATTTCTTTTCCCACGTGGAATTTGATTTATTCGGATAAAAGGAAAAGATTGCGGGAGAGCAAAAATATTTTTCTCGACGTGCAAAACTGCTGGTCAATTTTCTTTTTCCTCTTTTTCCATCTCTTCTTGAATTATCCATATGCGGCGGCTCGAACATGATTAGGTAATCATCCTATTTTTCTAATTTTTCTGTTTTCTTTCACTGGAATAAAAATAGGTAAAAACCCATTTAATAATGCTAGCTAATTTTTTTATTGTCCGACATAAAATAGTGATCAGAAAATAAATTTGTAACATAAAGAAGAAAAAAAAATAATTTGCTTCTTTATGTCCAGGAATAAAAATGAAAAAAATTATTTCTGAACACAAATTATTTTTAATAAAAGAAATGTTAACAAATACAGTCTTATTATTAAATTTTTCTTTTGCCCAATTAATGAAGGAAAGGTTCAAAGCTTGCTCGTTCTGCAAAATGGGCAACAGGCTTCTGGTCCAAAAAGAAATGTATTGGGCTTTGTAAAGGAGAAAATGGGCAACTCCCAGAAACTTATATTGAATTTTTATTTATTTTTAGCGATTACTTTATGAATTTATTCGTACTCTAAAATGGTGGGAAATCAAAAATAGCTCGTCGACACGATATCAAGTATCTCATGTCATGTGAAATACCCTCTACTACCTGGATTGATTCTAGCGTCCTTCGAGAATAGAAAAAAAAAAAAACTAAAACTGTACATAAGGAGATATAAAAGGCTTCATTGGCAGAACTGCTTACCATGCTCTCAATTGTTATATTTAGTTTTTCAAATCTCACCCAAATATCAATCGGGAAATATGTTCGTTCTTGATTGGGGATCAAAGAAGATGTGAAAACGATTTATTTCGTCTCTTGTGTATGAGTGAAACTTTCCTAGATCCAAAATCATGGAGACCGAATCTATTATAAACATAGAACACGTGAATCCTACGTATCCATGGCGAGGTCCACACAATTATATCATCCAAGTCAAATCAAGTGAACTTATTGTTTTTATATTTAATTTACGCGATATAATCACAAATTTTCATACAGCAATCCTATCATTATTAGTGAATCTGGATGTGCTGTTTTTTCTATTCTCATATTCAGTTACGATGCGTTTACCCCGGAATCTAATTAGGAACGCATTCATATTCTTGACATTTACCAAACTAATATCTCCCATCATTACAAAATTAAAGCATTTTCTTTCTTATACAATGAATTCTTACCCATATTTTTACATGTCGAGCTACGTATTCCTCACATATCGGTTCAATATTAACCGTTCAAAAAAAGGCTCGTCTAACTCGATAATTGGATTTGGATTTCGACCGAGATCTCTCCACATCAATACCGAACAACGCGATTCGCACCGTTCAAAAAGGCTCGTCTAACTCGAAAAAACCGAGATCTCTCCACGTCAATACCGAACAACGCGAGCACCGGAAAAAATTCAAGATATTCTCCTCTCATTGGTTTCGCTTTTTTCCTAGTGGGAAAGGAATAACGTCAAAAATCGTTCTCCACGAACGAGGGTACGAGCGTTTCTGTCTGCACACGAGACAATGATGCCCACGTTGTGGTCCCTGAGGTGGTGGTGGTGGTGGCAGTGTTGGTTTAGCGATTGAGATTTTACCTTTTTTTAACTCTCTAATTTTTCTCCTCAGCCAAAAGGGATGTCTTCTGTTTAGTTTTCTCATTCGTCTCGGTTGTGGGCGTCGCATTCGGAACGTCCACGAACGGTAAGTTTGGAGCCCGATTTCCACGTCCATTCCCTATGCCATTATCACACGTTGTCGCGCTTGACTCTATTGCCTTTGCGGAAGAGAAAATTTGTGGTCGTTCCATGGGCGTCATGGGACGGTGCTCCTGCATTCATCGATGGATTTTGTTGACCCGTTCGGTCCAACTCTTAATGATGAATAATGGGATGATCGAGACAACCGGTTAAATTAAGAATGAGCAATCATGTCGATTCATGCCAATTCATAAGGGGATCGATTAGGTTCCAAAAAATCAGGAGCAATCCTTAATCAATTTGTACTCATGATAAAGTCTGGTTCAAAGAATTAGCAACCGATCCTATAATAGAGTTGGTCTTATCATGCGTAGAACCGACCGTTGAATTTGGAGATGGGTAAAATTCCACGTCCCTAGGAAAAATATCAGGTGTCAAAGTCAGAGTTGGACAAACGAGTCGAACTCCATATAATACTTTCGACGTTTAAAGAAGCTTGCGTATGCGGTAATCCAAACAAAAACTCAATGAATGAGGACCCTTTTCCTCGGTGGGGCCCACTTCCCCCCGAGGTTTACCTTACGTTCTCGTATCGAGACGATAAATCCCCGAGACGGGGCCGGATGAATCTTCGAGGAATTTTCGCCTTCGTATCGCGACGAGAAGGAAAAGGAAAATCGAGAAGAAAAGAGGCGTAGCTCGAGTCTTTCGAGAGAAGACGCTACGAGACGAAACGCCGTTGAGAGATTTTGACTGTTGGGGAGCGGGAGAGAGAGAAAAGGGGAAGGGGGGGCCTTCGGTACGACGGTGCACGATATTATCGCGTCGTTGCTTCGTAATGCCATGTGGGGGACAGCCGGATGGCGACATCTTGGAAAAAAAGAATTGCCAGGGAAATATCTTGTCCTCCTTTCCAGCCGTTCGCATAGCTCGGCGCGCCGCCGACCCAAGCCGAGATTTATAATTATCATATTATTATCTAATTTATGTTTTTTTTTTGTTAAAAGTCAAAAACCCACAAGATATGGTTATCAGATGAGTCCATGGAATCGACCAAAATGTTCCCAACCAATTCATGCTGTTCACTGTTCAAAGGGGAGCTTTTGCCTTTTTTCGTCGCGATATATTTGCGTATGCTTTAATTTCTATAGCTTTCTAGCAAGACCGGTTGTTTTGGAAGGAGTCTATTCGAAATCTTTGGGTCGGCCGAGGTACCTTATTGATATCCAGTATAGAATGCATCATGCGATAAGTCGCTTTCCAACATAAACTTTTTGTGAAAATAACTTTTGAAGTGGACTGAATGCTTCTAGCAAACGTTATAGAAAATGTCGTTTTGCCACGGCCATGTTTGACCCCTACTCCTTCGTATATATTTTCTAATGGATGAGAAAAGGTGGAGATGATGGGCATAGCCCTAGAAACTATGTTGAGGTCTCGAGATGAGGAAGGCGAGAGAAGGAGAGAGATTAAGAGGAAATTAGGATTTACCTAGTTTCAAAATGCAGTGTGATTAATCATAGAAAATTAATTATAATTATTTGAAAAAACCAAGAAACATGATGGTACGGGTAAGAAATATTGAAGACAAATTGCATGGGAAAGAATGGTGTTATCGAAGTGGAAAACATTTTCCTCTATTTTAAAAGGCTTTTTTCCTTCGGTGGAAAATGTTTTTTCCTAACTAATTTATTTTCCGTGAAACAAACGTCGAAAGATCTAGAAAATATTTTCTTAGAAGTTATTTTTTATGAAACGAATGGAACCTAAAAAAGTGAGAGTTTTGATTTTACCTTGTGGTCCTTTCCCTGCTACTTTCTAACCTTCTTCGCCTGTATCTCTACCCGTAGGCTAGTCTAAAAAATGGCAACATTTTTATCTCGGGGAAATTAAGGGTACTCCGTGGATCTATGAAGGTTTACGGATTTCCTCACCATAAAGCAAGAGCCCCAAAACTATACTAAGAATACGTTTGTTTCAATGAAAGTAGTTTCCAAAAAAATTTTTTCCGAATTTTCCGCTGTTTATTTTTTTAAAAACGATTTGGTCAATGGAAAATAATTTTCAGTCAACATAAATATTATATATTGTTTTAGGAAAATGAATTCATGTGCATAGAAAGGGGAAAACGCTTTTCTTCTTTATCAGGTCTTTAGGTCCATCTCTTTTTATTAAATCATCTTTGTCATTTTTTTTTACTCTTCAAAATCTCTCTTTTTTGTTACAGTTTAAATGTTATTCAATCATTTTCCAAATGTAATCCAAACGCCCGAAAACATTTTCATAACAAATCATCAAAATATTTTCAATCAAAATGATTTCATATTTTCCAAAAATGGTCATCAAACACAATAAAAAAAGCTAATATATCCAACAAATATATTATTGGCAGTTGACAAGTCTACGTTCATTATTTTAATACATGGTGCCCACATGCCTCAACCTCTCAATTTCCTTTTCCATCTTTGTCTTTCTCGAGAGGAAGGAATACCATCTAATTTGCTTAACGTCAGAGTGATGCCAAGGTACACACTAGACCTCTTGTGAAGTTATACTTATATCCTAATTACAACCATTTAAGAGAGTTACGCAGTAATGCCCGCGTGTTTTGGACTTTAAATAAAGGAAAGTTTCTGGTTGACAAATAGCTTGTGGTTGACTTCGAATAACTAATTTAAATAAAACAGGCAAGGCAAGTGCTCATTTACGTGTGGACATCATTTTTTCTCATAACAATATTCCACTCCACCACTATTAATTGGGAAAATTATCCAACTGATCATGAATTATTATATGGACGCCTATTTAATTCGAAGCCTTCAAATTTTGTCAATTTAATCATAAAAGTTTGTCTACTTGCAATTTTTGATATAATCATTTTGATTCATTTTCATTGAAATCTCTAACTTAATAATACCTCACTATGATGATAAGCAATGACTAAATAATCATGTTAACGATTTATAATGAAAATCGATTATAATAACTAAATTGGAATTTTGCATAAAAATTTATAACTAAATCGACAAACATTCGAAAATTTACAACTACGATAATTGATTTATCAATCATTTTGTCCTCCACCTTAGCATGGTCCCTTTACCGTCCAATTCCCGGAAATATCCAAATCCAGGGCGCATGGACTCTTGCACCGCGCATCAAACGTCAGATTTTGAATCGCATTTATCATGCTTTAGAAAACAAATAAAATTTCTTATTGGACCCCGCTAATGTAAAAGATAATAATAATAAGTAATATTTTATTCATTCATTCATCATGAATCGTTGGATGGGCAACAAGTGCATCTAATACGTAAAATGAGTTTTTTTTATACCGACACCGATGATCCAAGTGACTCCAAAATAGGGAATAAAGAAAGAAGAGTTCTGTCGAAGCAAACATATTCGGTAAGCACCCAATCAGGATCCACCACGTGCTTTCGACATCCGGATTAACTTCATTACATATATAAAAACTCTGTCGGATTTGCTTTTTCTTGCCGCCCCCATGGGTATTTCTGTAATTTGACATCGTGATGTTAGGCCCCTCCCGGTTTGGGAGTCAATCTACGTGTTTCCAATTTCTCTCGCCTTTCATTCCTCGTCGTGCATGACACGTGGAGCCCACTTGTGTACGACTCGACTTGTGGGCCCGCATCTATCTCTCTTCTCCCTCTCTCTTCCGAGAAGTTAAGAGACGGGCCCCACAACTCGTGGGCCCCCCCCCCTCTGTTCAGAAAATAAGTTGGAAAAGCAGCCCTTTCCCCTTAAAGAATAATTAAACGACGAAAAGCTAAGCTGGCCTCGGAACTTAAAATACGTTCCGTAAAAAAAATATGAAAAAAAAAAAACCCAAATGAACACTGCAAAAGCACTCAAAGACATAATCGATAATTGAATAAGTCAAAATCAAGGGGATACGTGTTAGATTTCTCCTTTCCATGGTCACCCCACGCGCTGGAAGTGCTAACGTACCTGCTTGCCCAGTGGTAGTCATGACAGAAGTCTAAACGTGGAATCTACTTTTCTTATCGCTAAGTTTCCTAATTATTGCAAGGACTCCCACCCTAGGGTGGTGAGATAGCATACTTATAATAATTTTGCAACTCAAGTTATCAGAGATATGGGCTAGCTGTGCCGTGAGCAATATTGCATCTTCATTTATGTCGGCTTCTGTCTTTCTTCTCCTTAAGTCTTGTAAGGACGTGCTTAGATCCATATCTTGAACTTAAAATACATTCTGTAAAAAAAATAAAAAAAAAAAACAAATGAACGTTGCAAAAGCACTCAAAAACATAATCGATGATAAAATAAGTCATAATCAAGGGGACATGTGTTAGAATTTTTTTTTGGTGAGTAGATAAATGTTAGATTTTAGTAGGGGTGGACATAGTTCTAAAGTAAGAACTTGGAACCTAACAATAGCATCGATGGGAATTGTAGGTTACAGGTTCCAAGATATGCAAAGTAGGTTTTAGATTCCAAAATTTGGGGAACTTATTTCAATGGATAGATTTTAAATTTTAGATTGGTAGAACCCGGAACCTATAACCTAGAATTTAGAATCTACAAGAAGTTTTTGTGTTTCTTTAATCTATATCTTTATGTGATCCTAAAATATTCCATTGCATTTGATGATGATTATATAATTTAAAACCACTAGTTTGAACTTTTATTTTATGACTAAGAACTTTATTTTCGCAAACCATGAAATCAATAGAAACTCTCAATGTTTTTTTAATACAGTTATGTTCGAGTAATTATTTCTTTTAAAATAATAATTTTATATAATATAAAAGCAATCATTGCATTGAAAACCATAAAAAATCATTAATATTATTTGACAGGTGTATATGAATACTTGTTCTTAGGCAATCAATAATAAAATCATTGTTTATTTTTATTGTTGCGTTTATTTTCTTTTTAGTTAACTAAAGGAAAAATAACTTATTAAAAATTAGAGCCGACCTTGAAACTCGTAACAAAGTATGTTTCATGTTTCATGTTTCGACGAGCAAAGCATATTTCAAGTTCCAAAAAATGAAGAATTTGCACTCAATGGTAGATAACAGGTTCCAAACAAAACTTATAAAGAATTTGAAATCCACTCAACTCTATATTTTAATGACATGGAATTATACTAGCCCATTATCATTATGACTTGACAAACCTTTCTTTATATCTACATTAACTTCGAATATTCGAGTTCACAAATAGTGCAACGATGACTAAGACTATGAAATTGTATAGACAATGTCCATTATAAAACAATGATAAAAACTAGTGAACGATGGCCTGAAAATTTGTTTGAAAATTACTAGGAAATCATTCGTGATTTAAAATTTTAATGTCTACGATTACAATGGTATCGAATTTTCATAAAGAATAAAATTTACTTTGCATATTTCAAAATGAAAAAAAAAAGCAAATATTTATATTTGATTACCCATATAACATCGAAAATAGATGCTAAATGCTCGCGAAATGAGAAGGCTCACCTAACATCGCATCTAACGCATTATGGTCCCCAGAGGGTTGATTAAATTAGGCATTGAGTGTTTTGACTAATCGAAATGAGGAAGCTGTTCCAAGATAGAGATTGAATGGATCATGGAGGTCGCTTTCGTGAAGCTTGATTTCTTGATGTTGAGCTTGGTTTGGTTGCATCCAGCCCCTCCTTAGCTCCCAAAGTTGAAATTAGGTACTTAGTCGCCATCCATTCCATCTTATATTCTTGTTGGAATAAGTACTGGACTATGAGTGATCTCGAAACATATCATCTGTAAAGTTCAACTGATCTCCTTTTTGAATCCCTTGATCACGCATTTGCGGCCTGTCTTGCTCAGGTTAAGTTCGTGAATTTCACAAGTCGCATGTTTACTTGCCTAAAGAACTAAAGTGGTGTCAATGTTATGCTAATGACTAGAGACGATTCTAATTGATTTGGTGAATGATTTCTCAATTAATGATTTCCGTACTAGCATCTATGTCTAACTTTTTTTTGTTGTGCGAATGGCAACATTGCTTATTTAATACGACTATGGACATTTTTCCATGTATGATGCAAGTTTTTTCTTCTTTTTTTAATAATGACTCCAGCAGCATTCGGATGAGCTTTCATACATCTCGATCGGTCCACATTTTAGAGCAATCTTAAGATGCACTCCCCTGCATCGACTCAGTACATTTATAATGTTGCTTAAAGTTTGAGCCCCTAGATCCCAATACATATTATCTTCTTCTTTTTATAGGCAATATGTACATATGTATTGTTAAACTCAATTTAGTTAATATAAAAACACAACGGGACATTAGACATGCTCAATATTTTTTTCCATAGTTTAAAGTTTCAAAAGATGATTATAAAAAGCCCCAAATGCTATGGATATTTTCGAATGTACTCCTTCAACGGGAGATTGTCTTGGATCCTCGGTATCAGTTGAATGAGTTACCTCACCAAGACTGGTGTTTCGTGGCTTGTCCTCCAACAAGGCAGGCTCTATAAATGAATTTCTTATGTAATGTGTTGGTGCCTGCATAATATTTTTCTCAAGCTCCTTATCTAATTTTATCTTCTATGTGTTTAACGTCTAAAAGATGTTGAGGTCCGTACTAAACTACAAACGAAGCAATGAACCCACGCGACACCAAAAAAAAAAAAAAAAAAAAAAAAAAAGGTACGTACAGGCCCTAAGAAATGTCGGATTCCTCTGAAGGGTGTGTGCATGTACTTAAAAAAAAGGCCCCCCACCATCAAAAATTTCCAGTCGAATCACCCAAGGGAAAGAGAGAAAGAGAGAGAGAGAGAAAAGTACAGACACGAAAAAAGATGCCCCCCACGATAAGCTGATTTGACAGACAATCTCGCGATTTCTCGAAGAATTTGACGTAAATCAATCGATACGAAAATCTCGATCGCGATTAAACTCACCATCTCCGGCGAACTCCTCTTTCGGCACGGCGAACTTTTCCTGATTCGATCTTCTCGTTCTCCTTCTGAGGCCATAACAGTTGAGTTTCTCGTTCAAAATGTCGGCATCTCGTGGCCCTCCGGTCCACTCACTGCGTTATGTTTAGTGCAAAAAATAATTAGGGAAGATGTCTGGAAGTAAGTGCGCCCATGAAAGTAACGTCCCACCTTATTGTAAATCCGGAATATGCCCGGAAAAAAAAAAAAAAAGTAAAGGGAAAAAACTTTGTCGTTTTCATTGTGAAGTTGGTTCCTTAGTGTTGAAGCCATTGCGGGCGGGGGCACATTCCCCTCCATTTTTCTTGAAAATGACGAGATGTCATTATAAATCGGTAATCCTTGTTAAAAAAAAAGAAAAAACTCACTAATCCAATCATTTCAACATTAGCGAGTTATAATTTAGGGTAAATGCCATAAAAAAATCCAAACATTACACATCATAATGTAAATGCC
Source organism: Angophora floribunda (assembly GCA_014182895.1). Classification (NCBI taxonomy): domain Eukaryota; kingdom Viridiplantae; phylum Streptophyta; class Magnoliopsida; order Myrtales; family Myrtaceae; genus Angophora; species Angophora floribunda. The sequence continues at coordinate 21,055,141 of CM024710.1, forward strand.
TACTTTTTTTGTTTCACCAAAAAATTCAAACTTGTATAATATATATATCCTCTATTTTGGTTCCATCAAGGTACATTTGTTATATTTATTGAGATTTTTTTTGACACAAAAAAAATTGAAATATTTAGGTCATAATAAGTAAATTTACAATTCTTAGCGAAACAAAAAAATTCATAATATTTATATCACAATGAATATAATTTTGGGTTTTTTGTAATAATAACCTTAATTTAATGTCAACAGTTCTCGTGATCTCTCTCATCCAAAAGATCAAATTTTTAGCTCTATTATTATATACATGAGCGAAAGATTGATACGTGACTAGTCGAATCAATGTTGTCCATTTAATCAATGTATACATAGACGTTTCTTAGTTGCTCACTCAATAGTCGTACATGATGGTTAACTTGGACGACAGGTGTTGTGATTATCCGATGAACCAAGTAAATTACAATACTCGAGGGACATGTATTGAGACAAGAGGCTTTCAAACTGGCCAGAAAACAAACTTAGCAAAGCCGCTCAATTCCCAAGTGGATAGGTTTTCTCTCACCCCCAAACAAAAGCATCCTTTATAAAAAGGAAAGGAAAGTATGAGGCAATGCATCTCCACTAGGGGTGAGCACTAAGCATTGTCTGAGTGAGCGGCTCTTATACTAGAGCTGAGAATCATTCACTAAGAATCAATTATGAAAATTTAGTATTGAAACTGCCCGTTGGTTCCATTGATTCACTTGAAAACTAAACCACCGATTCTGTTCGATTTCCAAGTAGATCCATAGAACTGGTCCCACCAAACTTCATGCACTTAGTGCAACATTTTTCAGCAAGCCAAAGTAAAGCAAAAATAAAATAAAATAATAATAATAGTAGTAATAAAGGACTTCCTTATTCTCACTTGCAAGATCAATAAAGACTTATATTAAAAGTTGAGAGTCAAGATCGCAAGTTAATAGGCATTAAACTTGAGAATTGAGGCCATGAATGAGAAATAGAAAAACAACTCAGACAAGGTAAGAGTAAGATTAAATGACTATTCAGTTAATAGGTGTTGAGTTTTAATTTAGGAATTTTAGGGTTTTCATTTTTCATTTTCTTTTTGTCGGAATTTATTCTTAAAAATTAAATATATGTTTATATATTATTGGTTCGGTCTCAGTAGGTAGGTGGGTGGTTCCACGTCTGGAACATGAACTGGACCAGTACTCATCGGTTTCAATAAAATGGAACTGAGAACTAGACCGGTTCCTTGGGAACCATCTATTCCAATCCAGTTTCGGGTAGTCTAGACGGTTTCCATTTTTTTGCACACCCCTAATGTCCATTCTAATTAATCCTCTTAATATATTGCTAGAAGCATGGTAAGAATTGCATGAATTTCAAAGTCTTATGCAAAAACCATGTCTTTTTTCCCCCTCTTCTCATGTGATAATTTACTATATGTTATTTTATTTGCTTAATTGAGAAGTTACAAGTTACGGACATTACTCACTTACAAACTTAATTAAAATTAAACCCAAATGATATCAATGTTTGTAACCACCAATCAAAGTGTGATTAGTAAATTTTCCCACTCAATAACGAAGGAAACACGGTTCAATAATAATAAATTGCTTATCCCACGTTTGAGCTCTATTATTGAGGTGACTACATTGGCAACATTGTAATAAACGGCTAAATTGAAAGGCAATGTTACATTGCTTTGTCGATTTATTTGAATGAATCTCAAATGTAATTGAATAAAATTATTGTATAAACTCAGGCATATTTGAAACTGACGAGGAATCGATGAAAATGATGAATCTTGTGAGAGCGGTCCCCGCATTCTAAATACGATTAGTCCATGCAATTCTTGCTGATATATTAAAGATCATTACTTCAATATTTCTCTCTTCATCTCAATCGGACAATTCATTTGACAATAAACCACAATGCTCCACGTCATGAAGAGGAACGTGTAGTCCTAGAAGTCCTAATAATACCAGTCTCGTTGTCATGGTGAATTTCTCGACGACCGTGACGGTAGACCCACTCGTTGGCAAGGTGGGACAGGTCGGATGAGTTCGCGAGACAGGATTAAATTTAATGACGTCAATAATAAGTGATTATACGAAACTGAGCAATTTCATAAATATTATCTGTCAAAAAGGATATGCTCGAGCGGGGGCTTAAATGGGAAGTCCAGTTTCGACCCAAAAAAAAAAAAATGGGAAGTCCAGTGACATCTTACTGTAGACCTGGGCGCAGAGGATCACCGCCCCACTAAAGTTAGCTCGAGATTTCGCGCCGATGAACTCGACAAAGCGAAGCCGGCTTAGCCTCAACTCATGCAAATCCTGCCACGTTGATAAGCCCGTGACCTTATCAAGATATGCAGCGCTTTCTGCCGATGAACTTATCTGATATGCCATTCCACTTATCGTGCAGTGTGCCTGTCGCCTTCCTATTAAATTATCGCTCCTCCTCCGCAAATGAGATGTCCCCGACTCCCCATATCATATATGAGTCGCGAGAGAGAGAGAGAGAGAGAGAGAGAGAGAGAGAGAGAGAGATAGAGGCCGAGCGATGAAGAAGAGAGGGTCGTGAGGGAGTTGCAGGCATCATTTCTGGAGAGAGAGAGAGAGAGATTGTTTACTCCGGATTCTACCGGGCTGGCTCTTCTCAAGAACCGATCTCTGCTCCGTCCGTTAGCCTCAAGGCGAGTCGTCTCCGAACTTTCTATCTCGTCTGTGCGGTGCTTTTGGAATAATTTCTGCTCGTTTTTGGAGACTTTTGATAAAGGCTTCAGCTTTTTCTGAAGTCGTGTTTTTTATTTTTATTTTTGTTTTTGGTGGGACTCTGCTTTATTCGGTTAAATAATTTTTACCCACCTCCTCTCCTTTTTGCATCTTTGATTCCCCCATACGCTTTAAAGCTGGTGTCTTTCCGTATCCGATCCTGGGAAACTGAAGTCTTTGAGACTGATTTTCGCCAGTTTCACGTGATTTGACCTCTGCTCGGTCCTTGTCGGTGTTGTCATTAATGAAAGATGAAGATGGTGCGTAAGGAGACCGGGTTCTGAGTTCGTGTGGGTCCTGAGTTCGTGTTTGGATCGTGGGTGGGTTTGTTTTGAAGAATTTGGAGCCCGACTGTTTCTGGGTTCGAGTGCTTTTTTTTTTTTTTTCTTCTTCTTTTGTTGATCATACTGATTAGTGTCTCGAGATCTTGGAATTTTTAGGTGGAAATCTTACATTTGGATCAGTGGAACAGAGAGGCAGCCGAGATGTCTTCTCTCAGCAGAGAGCTGGTGTTTTTGATCTTGCAGTTTCTCGATGAGGAGAAGTTCAAAGAAACCGTTTACAAGTAGGTTTAATTATAATCAATTTGCCCCCTTTTTTTTAATTATCTCAGTTGCAGTGTTGTGTTATAATATAGTGATTATGCGATGATGCTTTTCTTTTTTCCCTCTCTCCCTACCCATGCAAATAGGCTTGAGCAGGAATCTGGGTTTTTCTTTAACATTAAGCATTTTGAGGATGAGGTTCATAATGGGAATTGGGATGAGGTGGAGAGGTACCTTTCTGGGTTCACAAAAGTGGATGACAATCGGTACTCGATGAAAATCTTTTTCGAGATAAGGAAGCAGAAGTATCTTGAGGCGTTGGACAAGTCAGCTTCTATGATTACTCTCAATCTTCGATTCTATGTCATTTTTATGGTTGAGTGCTTAAATTTCTTTGGTTTGGATGACAGGCACGATCGGTCCAAAGCTGTGGATATTTTGATAAAGGATCTTAAAGTGTTCTCCACCTTTAATGAGGAACTTTTTAGGGAAATAACGCAGTTATTAACACTAGATAACTTCAGGTATGAGAATATTTAGTTTGGTGCTGGGAAGGGTATCATAGTTGCTGAAAATGTGCTCAAACTGAACGCCTCTTGTTGCAGGGAAAATGAGCAATTATCTAAGTATGGAGATACAAAGTCTGCGAGAGCAATTATGTTGGTGGAGCTTAAGAAGCTTATTGAGGCAAACCCCTTGTTCCGTGATAAGTTGCAATTTCCTAACCTCAAGAGCTCAAGACTACGCACTCTCATAAACCAAAGGTGATTCTTTGTTCCACCAATCTTGACCAGCCTTAGAGCTTTTATGGGCCATTGATTAGAATTCTAGGGAAAACGATTTTTTTCCTACTAATGTTTTTTCATATATTTTATTGTTGCCAAGATTCAGGAAATTTGTAATGCGCTCCCATTTACTACTTAAATCTATGCTTGTGTGGTACTTGTACCAGTGGTAAAGTCACAGAAGTGGAATTTGATATTGACTTCTGATACCGCTTCACTAAACTTCATTAAAGCTGTAGATTATCGTTCAGCCCCTTTGTCATGATAAATTTCTATTTGCTGTAAAAGCAATATTCTCATGAGCCATGCTTTTGCCCTTCCAGTTGAATATAATTATGCAGGGAATATAGATAACTGATTTCCTCTTATAATTTCAGCCTGAATTGGCAGCACCAACTTTGTAAAAATCCGAGACCAAATCCAGATATAAAGACTCTATTTGTGGATCACTCCTGTGGGCAGCCAAATGGTGCACGGGCCCCATCTCCAGCAAACAGCCCGTTGCTAGGACCCTTGCCAAAAGTTGGGGGTTTCCCTCCTCTGGGAGCACATGGCGTAAGTCGTCGAACTGTCTTTGTGATGGCATTAGATTCACTTCTCACATCCATAGTTAGACCGTATTGTGGTGCATATGTGTGCAGCCTTTTCAACCAGCTCCTGGTGCTGTTCCAGCGCCTCTTGCTGGTTGGATGTCCAATCCACCTTCAACTGTGACGCATCCAGCTGTGCCTGGAGGAGGAGTGATTGGTCTTGGTGGTCCATCAATCCCAGGTCAGATATTGCATTGGGTAGTCACTGCGATTTTCGCCCTTAGTAAGAATAGTTTTGAGATGTCAAACAAGTGCAATAATGTACTTTAACAATGGGGGCCTTCTGTTGCCATGTATAGCTACTCTGAAGCATCCTCGGACTCCCCCAACTAACCCTTCATTGGATTACCCTTCAGGGGATGCTTCTGATCCTGTTTCAAAAAGAACGAGGTCCTTGGGAATTGTTGATGAGGTATGCCTTGGATTTTTACTTGTCTTTTGTCTAGTCCTTTATGAAGCTTTCCTTCTTGGCATAACCATACGACAGTTTATTTGTAGCAGTGGAGTTATTAAATGCTTTTAAGTTGCTAACTGCCTCCTGATTAATCATGTGAGAATCACCCTTTTCTGTATTTTGTGCAGGTGAATCTGCCTGTCAATGTGCTCCCTGTAACTTTCCCTGGCCATGGTCATGCACAGGCTTTTACTGCTGACGACTTGCCAAAGGCAGTTGGACGGACTTTAAATCAGGGTTCATCTCCAATGAGCATGGATTTTCATCCTTTGCAGCTGACTTTGCTTCTAGGTATACTTCACTCATTTATCCAAAGAGTTTTAACTCCTAACCCATTGTGCTTACCTCTTAGTTGGCACCCCTTAGCTTTGCCATCAATGGCAACTGACTGCTTATTATGCTCTCTTGATCTAATATATCAGTTGGCACCAACGTGGGTGATATTAGCCTTTGGGATGTTGTCTCCAGAGAGCGACTTTGTTCAAGGAACTTCAAAGTTTGGGATCTTAGCTCATGTACGACGACTCTGCAGGCAAGTTGCTTTGAACTGATGTTCGCATAAGTACTTTATTAACAATCAAATAATTTGAGAAGTTAAAATCGAATTCATGCTGAGGAGTACAGGCAGCTCTACTTAAAGATCCCAGTGTTGCTGTAAATCGCATCATGTGGAGCCCAGATGGTTCTCTATTTGGTAAGTTTGAACTATAGACCAATAGAAGAAGACAGAAGAGTGTTTTTACTGGTAAATGGAGTATCTGATCATGTGCTTTTCTCTTTCCTCAACAGGAGTTGCTTACTCTTTGCACATTGTGCAATTATTTTCTTTCCATGGAAATAATGAAGTGCGGCAGCATCAAGAGGTACATAGAGTCCTTAAAATGTGTACACTTGATAGTACTGGCTTAGCTAGTTTGCTGTATTTTCGCTAGCTTTCTATCCTCAGAAATAAGCCTCACTGTTCTGTACAGATTGATGCTCATGTTGGTGGAGTGAATGATCTTGCATTTGCACAACCCAATAAGCAACTCTGTGTCATAACCTGTGGTGATGACAAAACAATCAAGGTTTCCATCATCTGACATGATGAAGTTTTTAAAGCAGGGGAGGCTTCTCGTTCTTTAATTGATTTCTTATTTCTTCAATTGAAAATGCAGGTGTGGGATGCGGTTACTGGTGCAAAACGGCACACGTTTGAAGGTCACGAGGCTCCTGTTTATTCTGTGTGCCCTCACTCTAAGGAGAACATTCAGGTTGTTTGCTTCCTGCACTACATCCGTATTGCTAGTGCTGCACAATGGTTCAGTTATATCACATATCAGATTCTGCTTTTCCATCTTCCTTATTTTCTGTTACTTCTTGATTTCAGTTTATATTTTCGACTGCACTGGATGGAAAGATAAAAGCATGGTTGTATGACAATATGGGGTCTAGAGTTGATTATGATGCCCCTGGGAGATGGTGCACGACAATGGCTTATAGTGCTGATGGTACAAGGTGAACACTTTGCCATTTTGCTCCGGAGCTGTAGTGCTTCAGTTGTCTTTTCTTTTCTTTATCCTGATGGTGTGCTTGCTATATGGTTCTGGTCTTAGGCTCTTTTCATGCGGGACAAGTAAAGATGGAGAATCATTTATTGTCGAGTGGAATGAAAGTGAAGGGGCAGTGAAGAGGACATATCAAGGATTCAGGAAACGTTCTTTTGGTGTTATCCAGTTTGACACAACTAGAAACCGATATTTAGCTGCTGGTGATGATTTCTCCATTAAAGTTTGGGATATGGACAATGTCAATCTCTTAACAACTATTGATGCTGATGGAGGCCTGACAGTCAGTATCAACATCAACTCATTGTTAATTTCTCCTTGTTAATATCGATTGAATTTGCTAATTCTGTAGCCTACCTGTATCTAGGCAAGTCCACGCATCCGCTTCAACAAGGATGGATCTCTCTTGGCTGTTTCTATCAATGAAAATGGAATCAAAATATTGGCAAATTCTGATGGCATGAGGTTGTTGCGCACTTTTGAAAATTTTTCATATGATGTATCAAGAACACCAGAAACTCTGGTGAAGGTATTTGTTTTTCATCGATATCTTCCTAGGCATTACTTTCTTATAATTCGAATCTTGAGCTGTGCAGTATTTCCTTGCAGCCAAAAGTAAACCCCATTACAGCTACTGCTGCTACTGCTCCAACCAGTGCTGGACTTGCAGATAGAGGTGCTCCTGCAGTTGCAACTTCTGGAATGGTTGGTCACCATATGCTTATTCATAATGAGAAAAAAATAACCAAAATAGAGTTTTCTTTCTATGCTTCTGGTGCAATTTCATGCATGTTGCTAATTTATTTCCTCTTCAGTTATGATGAACATGTTTGTTTAATGTTGTTAGAATGGGGATGCCCGAATTCTGGGGGATGTGAAACCCAGAATAGCTGAAGAAAGCAATGAAAAGTCTAAAATTTGGAAGCTCACTGAAATAAGCGAACCATCTCAGTGTCGATCCTTGAGGCTGCCTGAAAACCAAAGAGCGAACAAGGTATGGCCCTTGTTCACTGGTTTCCTAGCAAATTATTATGCTTACTTCTATCTGTTTGATTTTCTTTTGCATTTCTCGATTTTTCAACTTATCAGCTTCCACACATGGTAAACCTTACTGAATTGTTAACCTTTGTATGATTTATGTACTTGCCCACAGTTGTTAACTTATTTTCCATACTAATATCTGAAGTATCCATGATGTTAACATGAAACTTCAAGCTTTTTTCTGTCTAGTTTTGTGTATAGGCTACTGTTATGAATGTCCTAACTGTGAAGTCGGCCCCTTTTCATGTGTTACTAGACTTAGAAGAGTTACTACTGTAGTGAGAAGTTGGCTTTCATATCTTTTAATGAGATACTTTGTGGATGTTCTTCCATGCAGAATATACCATCTAGTAGCATGTTTCAATGGTGTACCTGGTTTAAATGGACTATCTGAATCTTTGATTCATTACATTTCCGGAGGTTTCTGTCATTAGTTGCCGTCACTTGGCAACAGAAATGAGCATCAAGTTGTCTTTTATAACTTGTTTGCAATTAATATGCGCTGCTGAATGAATACTCCATTTTGCCAATTGTGGTTTTCCAGCTTTGTTGCCATTGAGGTACTGATCCTCATTCACTTGGATCATTGCAGATATCACGCTTAATATATACAAACTCGGGGAGTGCTATTTTGGCCTTAGCATCAAACGCAGTTCATCTTCTCTGGAAATGGCAGCGCAATGACCGCAATTCAACTGGCAAGGTAATGTGGTGATCTCTTAGTATAAAAATTATATTATTTGGTTCCAAATTCTGGGGAAGACTTTTCAACAATAAAATACTTCACCTTTAAAAAGATGAGCCGTGTTTTTCTCCCATAATCCCATTGCTTACTAAACTCTTCTTCCTTTGTAGGCTACTGCAATTGTGGCACCTCAACAATGGCAACCATCTAGTGGCCTTGTAATGACCAACGAAGTAAACAAAATTAATCCGGAGGAGGCAGTTCCCTGCTTTGCTCTGTCCAAGAATGACTCTTATGTCATGTCAGCATCAGGAGGAAAAATTTCCCTGTTCAATATGATGACATTCAAGGTAACATATGAAATCATACAACGTATTTGCTTTCTCACGAGTAGCTTAGCCTCTTTCTACTGCAACCTTCATTAACATTAATGTGTGGTTGGTTGTGCTGTATTCCATTATCCCTTTTCAGACAATGGCAACATTCATGCCACCGCCACCTGCAGCGACATTTCTTGCTTTCCACCCTCAGGATAACAATATCCTTGCCATAGGCATGGACGATTCCACTGTCCAGATATATAATGTCCGTGTGGATGAGGTATGCTTCTTTGGCAAAGTGTCGTGCATTGTTGATGAGGATATTGCTGTTGTTTCATGCTCTGCACAAATTTGTTGCAGGTTAAGAGTAAGCTCAAGGGTCATTCTAAAAGAATAACTGGCCTTGCATTCTCTAATACGCTGAATGTGTTGGTTTCATCTGGTGCAGATGCTCAGGTTAGTAAAGCCATGTGGTAATCATCACTTTGCACCTAAATGTGTGTTTCTGAGGATAGGACTCCACAGAGTATCGTCTGTGAATATACATGTTGATGACGAGAAAGCCCACCTTACAGCAATTTATAGTGATTTGCTTTTGTATATTTGACTGCACTAATCTGCTCTCCTGTTTCTAAATTGATGATCAGTACCCAATAACTGGTAGTAATCATATGTGGTTCAAAACCGTTACTGTTAATATTTGACAGATGTGCTGACTGGTTGACTTTGTTTTGAACTGCCGCAGTTTGCTAAGATAAGACTACACATACTAGTAAAAGGAGATTCATAGAGTTTCACCACAGTATCACAGGGTCGTTATCAAAGAAATAGCGCCCTTATACAATTTTTCTACTTATTCCAGATTTGTGTATGGAGTTCTGATGTCTGGGAAAAGCAAAAGAACACGTACTTGCAGATTCCGACTGGAAGGACAGCAGTAGCACAGTCAGATACACGAGTGCAATTTCATCAGGACCAGATGCACTTCCTTGCTGTTCATGGAACTCAGCTTGCTGTATATGAAGCAACAAAACTAGAATGTGTGAAACAGGTGCCTCTTTCTGCAAGCAAACCTTTTCAATATATATGTGTCGGTCTTATCTTTTCTGATGATTCTTCTATGTTACAGTGGGTTCCACATGAATCTTCTGCCCCGATATCTCATGCGACGTTCTCTTGCGATAGCCAGCTTGTTTATGCGAGTTTCTTTGACGCCAGTATCTGTGTTTTCAACGCTGCAAACCTCAGGATGCAGTGTCGCATTATTCCATCTGCTTATCTTCCTGCTACTGTCAGGTGTGTCCCAGACAAATGAAGTACAACGTGCTTAATTGCACGTCTATTTGCATGTCTTTCTAATCTGGTTTCACAATTTTCCAATATGCTAAATTTTAAATGCTCGGTATTATGGCTGTGAAACATTAGACATTCTAAGACGAGATGTTCTGTATAGAACTGTCTGCTGACCATTCTTACAGCTTGCTGTAAGTAGCCCCTGAAGTTACTTAACAAAAAAATACGTTTTTAGTTCAATTATTCTGTGTGTTCTATGCAGCAACTCGAACGTGCATCCGCTGGTGATTGCTGCGCATCCCCAAGAGTCAAATCAGTTTGCATTGGGACTCTCAGATGGTGGTGTTCATGTCTTTGAGCCCCTGGACTCTCATGGTAAATGGGGCGTGCCACCACCAGCTGAGAACGGGTCGGCAAGTGGAGTCTCAGCTTCTTCAGCTGGCCCTTCAGGCTCTGATCATGCAGAGAGATGATTTTATAGCCAAAGAAGTCTGTTTTAATGTTTGGCTTGCACAGCCATTGCAAATCTAGGTATACTTAATGCTATCATGTTCATTTATGTTGCAGACATCGTAAATGTATGCTTTATCTATCAGGAAATTTTTTATGGTCTCTGGTTCCGTTACCCATTCTCCTTCAAAATGGGGGCAAGGCAATATAATAATATGTAAGATGACAGCAGCAAATTCCCCTGCAAATCTACTTCACATGATCTTAACATTTAGATGTGTGGATTATAGTTTGTCCCGAGGATATATTAGCTGTTCATGAAGGTCATTTTCTCACTTGCGCAAAAAAACAGAAGACTACCTAAGTTTCTTATGGGAGTAATGCCACTGATCTATCTGGTGAGTGAAATTGAACAACTCATCTGAATCATTGAGAAGGGCAGGACTTCCCTTTGGGTATCTCCAAGTAGGGTTATCATACCTGTGGTGTCGATTTCTTACCAGAGTAATGCAACTTTCTGTCTCCTGTAACACTTGCAAGCAGCGGTAAGGAGAAGGGAAAGACATGCCATTTGAGGTCTCCAGGTAGCGCTGTAGAACCTTCCGGCAGTGTCGTTCGCCAAAATATTTTGTAAAGCCTTGCTGATCGACACCGAGACTCAGCTTGGATGGATAGTCAAAGTTTTGAGATCGGAGAAAGAAGGTCTACTTGGAGGTAAATATGAATCAGTACGTTCAAGTGCCCAAAATCGATGAGAGTTTTCTCGACGGTTGGGGGTGGTGTTGCACCCTTCCTTTGTTCTGGAATCAATCAATGATTTAAAACGAAGCGTGTCATTGATGTATGCCAAGTAGGATTGAAAGTTCAGACTTATAGATGAGGTCGGATTGGCCTTCTATCGGCGGCCGATGACTCGCGGCTTTAACATCTGAAAGCTATCGTGGCCATGTCACTCGTGCATTGAGATCAATGAGACGTTACGTAACAATCCAATCCTCCATAACGTTGCAGCAGAAGAATATAGGACCGACCTGGTGAGCCGGCAACATGTAAATCAGTCTGCATCAGTGCCTTGACATAGCACGATTCCAATGGAGCAATTTTTCGACCGATTCTTGAGAGATTCTTGATGTTTGTTTTGCATGAGACAAGCCCAAAGTGGTGTAATCTGGTTGATATAATTCAAATGGTAAAGTGCCTCACTTTCCCCACTTCAAAAAGCATGAGGATTCATGGGCCTATCTCCTCCCCAACGTCTTAAAACAAGAGGTTCTTACACAAAAATTACTAACACTATGCTAATTTCTCAAAAAATATGACCTTTATGGAAAAAGTTCTTAAATGAATCATTTTTTTAGGAAAATAATAATATTTTGCAGTGTTCGATTGAAACTTGAAAATAAATTAAAAATTATTTTTTAACTGTTTGGTATCTGATTTGATTTTTTGATTTTCTTGGGAAAATTACCAAAATTGAATGAAATTTATTAGGTTGCTATTTTTTTGTTTAATTTTTACCAATGATAAAACCTTCCATTACATAATTGGATTAACTTCAGTAAATCTAAAAGAATGCTGCACTCCAGTCAGCGCATTACTATAATGATTTTCACCTCACTCCATAAAAATAGAGGAAAAAAAAGATTTTTATTTTTCGATCTTTTCTTTCTTTTAATCTAATAAATTAGGAAATGGTTTTTTTTAATCCCATTGGCAGATATTATTATGCAAAAATAAAAAATATATATATAAAATGCACAGCAGACGACCAACCATCATCCACCTGTACATAAAATCTTCAAGCTGACATAAACCCACTCCAGGATAGAATCATAAAACCCTCCGTCCCTCCGTCTCTCTCCGTCGGCAGCCACCGCCGCCGCCACCGCCCCCGCCACCGCCCATGGCTTTTCTGTCAATGGACTTCGCCACCACCTTCCTCGGCGTCAAGTCTTGGGCGCCGAAATCTCTCTACCGGCTCCGCACCACCGTCTTCCCCGTCGCGGTCGATGCCAAGAGAAGCCCCCAGCTCCAGCTCCGCTCCTTGAGCTCCAAGGTGCCAGCTTTTGGCTCCAGAGTAGTCGCCGTTCCCAGCTCGCGCAAATTCACGGTGGCCGCCACGGCTACGTCGGCGCCGCAGAGCGATGAGGCCGACGTCTTGACGAAAATCCCGCCGGATAATCGGATTCCCGCCACCATAATTACTGGATTCCTGGGCTCTGGAAAGGTGGGTTCTTTCACATTTGGGTCTGTGACCGTTGCAGGTTGTGGAAATTAGTACTTTTTGCTTTGAAATTTCTTAAATTTGTACAGATTACAGACAAAGTTGCATCCCTTTGCTTAGTTTCAGCTGTTACCGTTCTTCCCGACGCATTATTACAGTGTTTGTTAAGGCAGAGGCTTTTAAACTAGTTTGTCAGATTTTGGTTGATTAAGCAAATTTATTTCTGCTTGTTAATTTTGATATTTCGGGTCTACGCACCGTAGTGGCAGCTTGTGCCATGTTCATTTAACAAGGTAATGGTCTAAAATAGTGTCTTAAAGAAATCAGTCTTTACTCTAAAATGGCAACAAAGGAAGTGATTAATTTAATAGTGAATTTTAAAATGATTATGCAAGCTCATGCTTACATACTTGAAATAAATTCTAGATGTTCTTTCTGGATGGTACATCCTTATTGATGAATGTTTGTGAATCATTCTATTTATATTGTGTAATTGATATTGACTCAATGCTTGCAACATTTGCATTCTCTTTACCTAAAGCATCAAGAACTGACCTTGCTGATTGTGGATTCTCTAATGCATCTTGACTCTTTTCTGGAAGATTTGCACTTCACTAGTTAAATTTGTGTCTGTTCTTCTCAATAGACGACTCTGCTCAACCACATATTGACAGCTGATCATGGAAAACGCATTGCAGTAATTGAGAACGAGGTATGAGGTTTACTATAATGTTATGTTGTGTTTTTACTACTGCATGACTTTCCCATCTGACTTTTAGTCTTTCTACTTAATTTAGTCTGAGCAAGTCTTTGTCTTGGACAAAAGTTTGATCCTCTTTGGTAGTGTATTCATTGTTTTTCCTGCCTTTCCAATTTGGGTTTTGCAGTATGGTGAAGTAGACATAGACGGTTCATTAGTTGCTGCAAAAGCTGCCGGTGCTGAAGATATAGTTATGCTTAACAACGGCTGTCTTTGTTGCACTGTAAGGGGTGATCTTGTGAGGATGATTTCTGAGTTGGTCAATAGGAAGAAAGGGAAATTTGATCATATTGTAATAGAGACAACAGGTAGGAACTTCTTTTTGTTAACTATAAATGATCTGCTTTTCCATGGGACTTTTCCATTCATGTATTCTGTCTATTTCCAACAAGCAAGATCCATTGTCTAGCAGATTTTTCTTGTCATTAAAATCAAAAGTTTAATCCGTTATCTGGTAGGACTATAATGATCATACATTTTTTTTTTGGGCCAAAGAACTACCATCACAGTTGATGACCTTCATTTGGCAATTGCAGGATTGGCAAACCCAGCTCCAATAATCCAGACTTTTTATGCGGAGGACCAAATTTTTAATGATGTCAAATTGGACGGAGTCGTTACTTTGGTTGATGCCAAACATGCTAATTTTCACCTGGACGATGTTAAGCCAAAAGGTGTTGTGAATGAGGCCGTTGAACAAATTGCCTATGCAGACCGCATAATAGTAAACAAGGTACTTAAGTATTTTGATTGAAAACACTAGTGGGGCAAATTGATTTTTTGAAAAGCTTCTGTGCTTGTTTTAAGGATAAGAAAGCTTGTGTACTTTGATGATAGATTTTCAAAGATCCATTGACTTGGTTCGACTCTCCTATTTGAGCTTCCGCTGCAACTACATTTATGAGCTTCCATCTCTCTCGCACCTGAAGTGTTCTGAAATTAGTTGGGTTTACTTGGTGGGAGATTTTATTTCTTTTTCAGGGTCTTTATGTGAATTATTGCAATCCCAGTCTTGTGCATTAGAGCATCCGCTTGCTGTTAGCCTTTATCTGATTAGAAGATAAAATTGTACAAGTAAATATAGAACCAGTAACAATGTATGTCCCTCTGTGGTTGAATGCCTAACAAGTTTGTATTGTTGCTGTTGAACAGACCGATCTAGTTGGTGAACCTGAAATTGCTTCTTTGGTCCAGCGTATAAAGGTTGGCCTCTTCCTATGTGCTTGTTATTTTCTCTTTGTTTTCTAAGTGCTTTTAACAGGATGATGATCTGTTATGTGCTGAACAGAACATAAATCACATGGCTCAGTTAAAGCGGACAAAGTTTGGGCAAGTTGACTTAGATTATGTTCTTGGTGTTGGAGGCTTTGATTTGGAAAGGTAATGCTCATCAGTTTTGAATTATGCTGGGATGGATGGCTTTGTCTCCATGTCACTGGATACCGTTATTTTTTGGCCATTCACTGAGGGGACAGTCACTAACAGACTTGAAGCATTGTTTAAACTCAAATCGGGTTAATAGGCATGGAAATTTTCAATTATGGATAAGATACCTGAATTTCCTTCACTGTCCTGGGGCAACACTAGATTTAGAAATATTTGTTAATCTGCAGGCTTGTTGGACTGAATAAAATTTTAGATTTGATTGTGTATGTCACTGGCCTGATTAAGATTGCATTGCTTGACAATTTGGTGAGGAATCCAAGTTGTAGAATCCAGGATGCAGTCCTTTAATGTATTGAGCTCCAAATACCCTGACTGTTGTTTTTGTTTTGGGTTCTCGCCAGAATCGAGAGTGCCATCAATGCTGAAGAGGCAAAGGATGACCATCATGACCATGAACATGAACATGAACACGAGCATGACCACGAGCATGATCACCACCACCATCATGAACACGATCATGAGCATGGTGAGTGCATGCAGTTTTATTGTAGTGCTGCTAATAAGATTGCTGATAGTTGTGACTTGATTGTTGGTTATTCTCTTTTTGCGCTGGTCAACTAAGAGCTAATGGACTCCCTTAAGAAATAAATGTATTCTCAGTGTGAATATTTAACTCATTGTTAGTTATTGTATAACTTTTGCCTGTTTACATTTTCCTTGAATGTGAATTTTGATTCCTACTAATGACATGAAATAAAAAATGATGCTGACTATATCTGTGGCATACTCTCTAGTAACATGATGGTCATGTTGCAACCATGTAGTTTGATAGCCATGATAGATGCCAATGCCTGACATTCCCACTATAACCTATGACACATGAAGGAGCATGCTTGTCTTGTTGAGCTCACTAAAAATGCTTTGCTGCTTCAGTTGGAGTAGAGTTAAAGACATGTCTATCTTTTGTATTGTCTGGATAAGTTGCCATCTATCCAACTGGTGAAATGTAGAGTGAACTGATTTCAATCTTTCTCTAATGTGGTAGAGCATCATCACCACCATGCGCATGATCACACTCATGATCCTGGCGTATCTTCTGTCAGCATCGTCTCTGAGGGGAGCTTAGATCTTGAGAAGGTTCCTCCTTGTTGGTTCACGGCTCTATTATTTTGGTCAAGAGTGATAGTTATTTTCTGTTTCTAGTGAAATTGAATAATGATTGGTGAGTTCATTCAATTTGTTTTCAGGCAAATATATGGCTTGGCACGTTGTTGTTGGAACGTAGTGAGGATATCTATCGGATGAAAGGTCTTCTCTCTGTACAGGGCATGAATGAGAGATTTGTATTCCAGGTGAATTGTGTACTGCCAAAAACCCATGTTTCTCCTTGCCTCTCCATTATTACCTCTTAGTAGAGAATTTTATACTTTGTATTTTGGTTAAATTATTTCTTCCCTAGAGATGTGTCAAGCCTTGCTGTAATAAAGTAGTCCCAGAAAAGATCATTGCACTGATTGATTTTTAGTTAAGACTTATTTTACAACTGAGTTTGCTATCGGAACTGTGTTTTAACCATTGATACTTTCTTTGGGTACAGGGAGTTCATGATATCTTCCAAGGTTCACCGGACAGGTTGTGGGGCCCAGACGAACCGAGAGTAAACAAGATTGTGTTCATCGGGAAAAATTTGGATGCTCAAGAGTTGGAGAAGGGTTTCAAGGCATGTTTGCTATGACAACCGAGATAGGCCGCTTTGCCTATTCCTGTTGGTTAAAGGTCCTTCGGCTTTGAGAGACTTTGAATATTGAGCAACTATAGAAGGGCATGCTTGGAGGTCAAAATACAAACATGAAGATATCTACAAGAAAGTCCAGCTGACTGCGATATGTAAAACGACTCTTTTTGACGTTTAGTACAAAATGCTTCTTTGAGAAGTCGTATACAATTTCTTCTCCTTCACTGGTGCCGCTTCGATCTCTACTGATTGGCGGCAGGAGAAACTGAAGTGCCAATAATTGTGTCTCTCGCCTGGAGGTCATATTTTAAACAGTTGAGTAAAGTTGAACTTTGAGAAAACAGGTGGGAGTGAAACCCATCATGTTCAAAAGGACATTAACATGCTAAACCGTAGTAAATTGAGATTGCTTTTAGCTTTGGGAATCAAATCAGTCTCTGTGTTTCATATAAATGATGGTGTGATGGTCTTGGACTTCTTACCGATCGCAAAGTGCTGCCGACGTTTTTTTATTTTTTTTGATAACCCAAGGAACCCCCGCCGGCCGGCAGCCGGGGAGTAAACCGGGGGCGACACGTACGACCACCAAGCACGTGCCACCAGGGTAAATCCACTAATGACGCTCCTGGGATTCGAACCCCTCCCCTTCGTGAGGGGGAGGAAGGCTCAAGCCAGCAACACCACCACGTGGGGTGATAAGCACTGCCGGCATTTATCCTTCCTATCAGTAAAATGAAGGATAAGGGAACATGTCCATGCGAGCTTCCCTATTTTATGACAGCCTCCAGAGCTAGTAAACTACATCCTCTGTTTTCCAGCTTCGCTTGCATATGTTAAGAAAAAGGTACAGAACAAATAAAAATCTGCCGCTACAAGTGAGCGAGATTTGTGGTGCCTAATCTTTCCTGGTTGTCCAACCCAAGTATAAAGTATAGGTTTGCGACAGTCTCTGTGGATCAATTACTGGCAAACCTTACTGGATGAGAAAGAGTTGAAATCCTGCATGCGATAAAACCCGAGTTGGATAATCTCATGATTAGCAGGGCATGAGATAAATTGCATGAGGATCGGCAGAGACTTGCATCTACCCAGTAAAATGGAATCATGATAGTCCTTTGTATCTTACCTGATCCATCACATATCTGGCTGGGCAAGGAAACAAATTCAAGTGATAAACTGCATAATTGTTTTCTATATAAGAGACTTGGATGTTGTATTAACCTTGACTTTATTACTTTCATGTTCTTTTGAATCATATGTATCCACTGGATTAACTTGGAAACCAGAAGGTTAGTTGAGTCTAGGATGAATATAAACTGATGCTTCCATAAATTCGATCACTCTTTATAAATATAGAATCCGCAAGAAAAACATATCATCAATTTCATTACTCTTGTTCAAGCATTCATGGAATTTGGAGATCTGACTACAAGAAGATGACTATTTAATGCTTGATTTCTCTCTTATTCCTATTGCAAGAACTTTCCTCCATGTAGTGATTACCGGACTGTTGTTCAGCTGTTTTTGTTGGAGCATTGGGCTTTAGATAATGTTGCCTTTTGTTTCCATTTGTCTCTTTTTCGTTTCCCTTCTATTGGCAAGCCAGCTGAGGGATTAATCCGGCTATCACCTATGCATGCATTTTAAGAGGGAGAGGTGCTGTTAGGCAAACATTTTTCTTTCGTTTCATCTGTTTCCATTTCTCTTTTTTAAGAGGACGGTGTCCTTAGCCAATCGTTTCTCTTCTTGAAATCTTTTTCCCTAAAAGCAATATCTCCAAACTTCTTCGAGCTCAACATGTCTTGTACTTGCTGCGTATCCGTACTTGGAACGAAAGCTTCACGGGAACAACAGAAAAACAATTACACAAGCCAAGTAACGCCATAAACATGTTCATAAGAGAGCATTATCTAGAGCTACAAATAGACAGGCCATGAGCAAAAGCCATGACATGACGGGGCTATTGCGGAGGCATCAATGTTGTCATGACCAACACAAGAATTGAACTAGGACGAAGTGACAAGCTCTAAAGTTGCTATCTCGAATCTGTCTGGAGGAAGTAAAATTCACAGTTTATTCAAGTAACTTGATAGATGAAAAAAGCCATTACCCCGTGAACTTATATGCTCTCGTGCGATAGATTCACTTGGATTGCAACACTCATAGTGTGTGACGTTTTTCGGGAGCTCCTCTACATGGTAAGCTCTTTTTTATGTGGTATGACTTGCTTCCCAAGTAAACCTAGGCGACTAGTCTTTCAACTTATTATGTGTGTTAATTTAAAACAGTAATGTAATAATCAAGCGTTGGATTGCCTTTGTTGCAGCCAACAGTAGAAGCAATTTTGTCTAGATAGTCTTTCAAATGGGGAAGTTCTTTTTTTTTCCCCCGTGAAATCCTTCGACATGAACAACAGATGCTACCGGGCTGCTCTTATTTTTCTGTACAATCTTTCACTCCATACTGTATTTGCTGAGGTTAGGGTACACATTATTTTCTCCAGTTCTCGCTCATCTTTGTGGCCAGCACTAATAACTATTGAGGCAAGCGTTCAAAGGTGTTAATGGCATTGGCGAAGCAAAGGACCACTGGTTTTGTTACGCTGTCAGGTTCGAGTGGCGAGGAATGTACAACGTTACAATTTCCACCGCTAGGAAATCATAGTACAGTGGCCAATAACTCGTGTCTCTGCTTTTGCTTTATACCAAGCAAAAAAAATCATAGGGAACTGCAGTGCCACAAATACCAGAGCGTCTGCCTCTACCTGCCACTTCGGCTGTGCAATGTCCTTTCTTTGTCTAATCTTTTTCTGGCTGATTTGTTTGTGGTGCTTGTACCTTCTTTGGGAGGGCTAGTTGTCACGGTTGTACTTGGTCTAAAAGTTTAAAATAAAATAAAATTCGAGATGCTTGTTCTTTGTCTTCACTTTACTGGGAATCTTATGCTCGACTTTGTCTTGCTCTTCAAAAGTTTGGTAGCAAGCGTGTGAGAGCCGAGCAAAGCTTAAGGTTCCTAAGTTTTACGTCCATTGACACTTCATTTAGAGATCGAACGTTGTTTCTAGCTAAGGATAACAAGCAAAGAGCCAAAGAACAATCAAATAAATTCAATTAATGAAAGACATAGATTACACATAGCATAGGGACTAAGGATATGGTGGGCCACTCATACATCCAAGTCAGCAGCTTAAGCCATGGCCATATTCATGACTGTTGTTGGTCATAGATTTTCTATTATAAAAAAAAGTGTTCGATATGAAAACAAAGTTAATTATAAATTTTCACGATTACCCCTCGAAAACAAGTGATCAAAGATCCTTACCAAAAAAAAAAACAAGTGATCAAAGAAAACCCCGGGCTAAAAGACAATGTTTGGCCATGATTCGATTCCTAATTTACTCCGCTAACATTATTTCTTCATTAAAGTTTCACACCTTTTAATTTCACTTTTATCCAAACGTTAGGCTTCATCCTTCGAGTCCACGTTACCAAGAAAGATGCAGAGGTTCCCAAGAGAAGCTCCAATTTGGAAAAAGCAGAGACTGACAAAGCGTTTGGTCCTTTTTTTCTCCTTCGGCGTGAAAAAAGCACCTCTGCATCTTCCCAAGGTAAAGTTGAAACGAGAGAGAGAGAGAGAGAGAGAGAGAGAGAGAGAGAGAGCGCAGGTGAAGAAGCCCTTCTTGAAAATTTAAAAAGAGGAGAGAGAGTTTTTCAGCAGGGCGTTTAAATGTTGGCATCTATATTGCTCTATGCTTTTTTATTTCATCGATCTGCGCTGCCGGTCAGAGAAAAGAAAGCTTCGGGTTTTCAATTTTTCATTTTTATCATTACGTGCGCGTCTGGTGTTTTCTCTGGGAGAGGCTAGAGAGGATATTTTGCTATGGGGCGGGAGATCTTTTTTTGAGAATTTCGCTGATGAATAATGCAAACGCGACTCGTTCCTTTTGCCCAAGGTTTTGATTTGTTCCAGGAGATTTTTATTGGAAAGAATCGTATTCTTTCTTTTGCATGATTCATACATTTTAACCTCTACTTTATTATTTGCATGTTCTTTTGAATTATATGTATTCATTGGATTAATTTGGAAGCCAATAGGGAGGTTGAATCAAATCTAAAATGAATAAAAACTGACGCTTTCCATAAATTCAATCACTCTGCACAATTATAGCTTTCGTGAGAGAAGTGTATCATCAATTTCATTACTTTCTTTTTTGTTATGTCTTTCGATGGAGATACTCGGACACACCACACACCTAATGGGATGTACGTGTTCCTTTTCTTTTTCCTTTTTGTACATGAAGCATATTCTTTTTCACAGTGCCAGCATCACCAATAAACTTCATTGAGTTCGCCATGGCAGAACTAGTCGAGCATTCCAAGTACAAGATCTAACTTCGAGAAGATTACTATTTAATACAAGATTTCTCTCTTATTCCTATTGCAAAAACTTTCCTCCATGGAGTGATTACTCGAATGTCAGGTGTTTTTGTTGGAGCTGTGGGCTTTAGATAAGCTTGCCTTTTGTTTCCATTTGTTTCTTTTTCATTTTCCTTCTATTGGCAAGCCAGCTGAGGGATTAACCCGACTCAAGGATTGGACCAGGAGGAAGTGACAAGTTTTAAAGTTACCATCTAGAATCTGTCCAAGAGATACCGAGGCAATCCAACCCATAAGGGACTATCAACTCGATCAAATACTTTGCTCAAAGTGTTGTTGTACCTTTTCAAATTTCATATCCTATCTGTTTGGACAGGTGGATGTCCATGGTTTACAGGCGGTTGGCTTCTTTGTTAGAGTGGGTGGCAAAGCATTCTCAGAGCATCTTCGTTCTTGTAGCTTCGGATGTTGCAATTTTAGCCCTTTAGGGATTTTATTGGAAGTTCCCGAGAATAACATTATGAGTGCCAATAATTATTTTCCGCTACATTCAGGATACATCATATACACTATTTGAAGTTGCATTCTCACTACGTGGAGAAATAAAATTCACAATAATAGATCGTGTTTATTCATGTAACTTGCTAGATGAAAAAAAAAAACTTGTTCCCTACAAACTTATACACTCTTGTGCCATAGGTTCACTCTTTCGCGGCATTCATGATGTGTGCATGATGTTTTCAGGAGCTTGTTTTCATGGTAAGCTCTTTCTTATGTCACATGAGTTGCTTCCCAAGTAAATCTAGATGACTGGTCTTTCTCACTGATTATGTATGTTAATTTGCAACATTAATGTATCAATCAAGCGATGGATTGCCTTTATTGCAGCTATCAGTAGAAGTAGGTGCAATTTAGTGGACGAAGCTATAGTCTAGTTAGTCTTTCACACGGGGAAGTATTTCTTTTTTTTTTACTGAAATCCTTTGAAATGAAGTGAACAACAGATGCTACCAGGTTTCTCTTATTTTCCAGTACTATCTTTGACTCCATATTTGTATTTGCTGAAGTTAGGGTACGCATTATTTTCTCCAGTTCTCGCTCATCTCTGTGGGTAGCACTATTAAGGCAAGCGTTTGAAGGTGTTAATGGCACTGGCGAAGCTAAGGACCAGTGGGGGCAGCCCTCCCCGACGCTCGAGCGAGGGCCACCCTAGTTGGGCAATGCCGCTGGCGGGGAAGATAAGGAAAAAAGAAAAAAAAGAAAAAAAAGTGAAAATATGACAATGTCCTTTAATTAAAAAGTTTGGGGTAAATGTGTCACAAGTGGCATAGTTTATGATTTTTTGTGGCACAAGAAAAAGTTTAGGGTAAAATTGTCCCAAGTGGCATAGTTTAAGGTTTTTTGTGGCACAAAAAAAAGTTCAGGATAAAATTGTTCCAATGGGCATAGTTTGGGGTTTTTCATGGCAAAAAAAAAAGTTTAAGGTAAAATTGTCCCAATGGACATAGTTTGGGATTCTTGGTGGCATTTTCCCTTCTCGAAAATATGGGAATCATTTGTTGTCCCATCTCAAAGACGGAACTATAATTTGAGTTTGGCGTCCTCGGAATTCTTAAAAAAAGAAAGAAGGTAAAAACTAAGTAGCATGGGAGATGTAGAATCCAAGGACTATCTCGCAATCGAAGAATGGGGTAGCATTCACAAAGGTTGGTGAGAGGTGCGCTAAATAGCACCAATATCGACACGTGATATGCAATATGACATACCAATACGTTATTTCTTAAATATTAAAGAATTCTGAAACATTAAAACACATTGTATAATAAATCTATATTTTTATATATACATGATAAATTATCATTTTGGAGTGAAAAAAATAAGCAACTCATATTCAAGACTATGGTGTCAAAGCATGTTGGAAGAAAAGAGAAAAAAAACTTGGATGGATGAATTGTGTATCATAGGAAGGGAGAGTCAAAAGAGGAGAAAAATAAAATTTTATTCTTTCCTCATTTATTATTTTTAGTATTTATTATTTATTTACATATTTACATTTTGACCCATCATTAATTGAAATTTTTTAAAATTGACACCGTACATGTTGGTGTTGGAATCACGTCTCGAATTTCAAATTCACGTGTCGAAATTTTGAATTTGAGTGTCGAAAAATGTTCGGAAAAGTTGATAAGGTGTCAGATTTTTCAACACACGTTAATTGAGTGTCAAAGAGCTGTTGAAGAGTGTTCGAGTTTCTAATATAACACGAAAACTCTCGGAGAGTATTATTATTCCTTAGGAGGTGGGAGTTGGCAAATTAAAGCCTTGGCTACATTCATGACCGCTGTTGTTGGTGATGATGGATGATAAAGCTTTGTGGCAGAACACAGGGTTGTTCCCTTCTCCAATTCTCTTCCTAAAAAATAAGATATAATTTTAACTAAAGCACCTTCGTTTCTCTAATCATAATTTTTTGGTCCGTAATAATCTGTTTACAGGAAAAAAAAATTAAAAGTTCTGTGAAATCATCGATTACAAGAGGACCAGGAAAACGCGAAGTCACAAAAAAAAAAGACAACGAAAGCTTAAAAATCAGATTTTTTTTTGCCGACCCACCATGGGAATTAGTAGAGAGGTTGATTGTAATTCACCATTATTCTCGCGTTTTTTGTGATTCTTTTCATTATTGGTAATTTTGTCCCTCTTTTCTCCAGCAATAATGCGCCAAAAAATGAAAAACCTTTGTACCTAAACTGACCTCCAGTCTTATCCACATGTATAACCCGCCATCTCTCTCCTCCAGCTTCTTTATAAAAAGACACCCGTTGCCCGAGAAAATATCAGTTCAACTGGGACACGCTATTGCTACATCAGATCTTCAGGCATACTCGGGATTCCCGCCATCATATCTGGAACAGAGTTACTGGATTTGGGTCTGTGACTGTTGCAGGCTGTGAAAATGAATCCTTTTCTTTGAAATTCCTTATATTTATTTGGAGGGATTACGGACAAGACTGCAACCTTTTTCCTAGTTTCAGCTTTTTTGGTTCTTCCCGATCATTATTAGCGTGTTTGTTTTGAAGCAGAGGCTTTCATCGAGTTTGTCAGATTTGGTTCTTTTCGATGCGAATTTCTATTTCTGCTTTGTCAGTTTCGATATTAGGGGCTGTGCACCGCAGTGGCAACTTTAGTGCCATTAAGTGTACGGATGTGCAGAAGAACCGGAAATTACCCAGAACCGATCCGAACCGGCTCAGAATCGACGGTTCTTATAAAGATCGGTCCAATTCCTGATTCTAAATAATGGAAATCGGTGAACCCAGTTCCAGGTATGGAATCGCCAACTCGAATTGGACTGATACACTCATATATATATATATATTTAAAATTTTTTGTCTCTCTCCTCTCTCTCCCCCTTTATCTCTACTTTTCTCTCTCTTCTCTTTCATTTGCGTCTGTTGCACAATCAATACCATCTCTAAACATTCATAATAATTTCTTCATTCTTGCTGAGTTGGGTTCCAAAAACTTTCAAAGAAATTGTCTCGAACTATCTTTGCATCCATTCTCTCTCTAGAGAGACATGGATATTTTCTCCACTATCTTCGCTATCTCATCCCACCTCTCACTCCTCCTCTCTCCCCTCACCCTCCTTTGCTCCACCTTGTCGTCACCGAACCATCTTTGTCCTCTCCCATCGCTGGTCCACCCTAGCTAATGATCTGTGCCCACCCTTCCCCTCCTTTGCCCCTTCCTCACATCTCTCGGCCAGTTCCATGGATCCACTCGGGAATCAGATCGGACCGACGGTCCTGGTTCCCGAGTGGGTATATGGAACCAACATGTGGTTCCTGGTTTCAATTTTTTGAAACCGGTTTTTAGCGGGCAGTTCCCAATTCCGAGGTGGGAACCGCCCACCTAGACTATGAACACCCCTAGTTAAGTGTACGGTGCAGTTTTCACGTTAAAAAATCACCACTGGAGTGATTAATTTAATTGTGAGTTTTAAAATGACTACACAAGCTTATGTTTACATACTCAAAATAACTTGTGGAATTTTCTTTCTGGATGATAGTGTTTGTGAACCTTGTAATTGATTTCAACTTGATGCTCACAACAGTTGCATCTTCTTTGTCTAACCATCGAAGACTGACCCTTATATCACTTCGCTCATAGTGAATTCTTTTATGTATCTTGACTTTTTTCCGAAACATTTGCACTTCACTATGCATCTTCTTTGTCTAACCATCGAAGACTGACCCTTATATCACTTTGCTCATAGTGAATTCTTTTATGTATCTTGACTTTTTTCCGAAACATTTGCACTTCACTAGTTAAACTTGTGCTTCTCCGGTCGTTAGATGACCCTACTCAACTGCATATAGATAGTTGATCATTAAAAACGCATTTTAGTGATTGAGAGCGAGGTATGAAGTTTACTATAATGTCGTGCCGTGCTTTTACTATTGTGCGACTTCCCTGTAACTTTTAGTTTGTCTACTTAATTTGGTCCAATCAAGTCTTTGCATTGCACGAAAGCGTGAACTTGTTCATTGTTTTTCCTGCCTTTCTGATTTGGGTTTTGCAGTGTGGTGAAGTAGACATAATCAGTTCATTAGCTGCTGCAAAAGCTGCCAGAGTTGAAGATATAGTGATGCTTAACAACGGCTGTCTTTGTTGCACTGTAAGGGGCGATCTCGTGAGGATGATTTATGAGTTGGTCGGTCAGAAGAAAGGGAAATTTGATCGTACTGTAATAGAGACCACATCCTTCAGGAGGAACTTCTTTTTGTTAACTATAAATCCGATTTTATGTGGACTTCTTGTATTCATATTTTCTGTCTATCCCAACATGCAAAATCCATTTTCCGGCAGCTTCTTATTGTCACTAAAATCAAAAGTTTGATCTGTTAGCTGGCAGGACTATACTAATCATACTTATTTTTGGGCCGTGAAGTTTAGCATATTGTGAGGCTTAAAGACAGACTCTGATATGGTTCCCAAAGCCATTTATTTAGCATGTTAATGTCCTTTTGAACATGATCAGGATTTTACTCCACCTATTTTCTCAAAATTCAACGTCACTCAACTTGTTTAAAATATGAGCTACGGGTGGGACAATTGTGGATACTTTTTCAATTTATCCTCCCACGGGGTACACCTGAGTGGTCGAACACATATCTAAGAAACAACGACCTATCAATCAGTAGAGATTGAAACAACACTAGTGAAGGAGAAAATGAACTATACATAAATTTTCGAAGAAGCGTTTCGTACTAAACTTAAAAGAGACAATTATAGTTGTTCTACAAATCCCCGTCAGCTGGTGGACTTCCTCATAGATATCTTCATGTTTGCATTTTGGCACCCAAGGATGCCTTTCTATAGCTGCTCGATATTCAAACTCTCTGGTAGCCGAGGGACCTTTAGAACAGAAGATAGACAGAGAGATGGGGAACCCAAGGAGAGAGAGAGAGGGGCAATAGATGTGAGCATCTTTATCATTTACTGTTGCTTCTGCTCGGTCCTCCTTCGTTATGATCCTCAGTCCTTTTTCGCACTAGCTAGACGATAGGGAACGATGGAGGATCGATTTTTGGTAATGAACGTATCATTTTAAAATATATTTATTTATTTGATAATCCCTTGGAATTGGTTGACAGCGCCGAAAATCTTTCAACGCCCGAGCAATACAAAACAAAAGAAGACAACACGTAACCCCGTTGGAGTCGGGGGCTTTCCCCGGGAGAAAATATCAGTCTGATTTTTCTCTTTTCTTATTTAAGAATGACGTTCCTTTTGATCGGCCAATCCCTCCACTTGTTCCTCGCCTTTTATAACGGAGTGCCCCGGCAAGCGTACCCGCCCAACCTCAGCTAAAGAGACACGAGCCACGGAAAAGCCGAGAGCTGCTCTGTTAACCAAGAACGATGAAAAATGGAGGATGGACAGACCCAGCAACATGGAAGGACTACGTGAACCCCCGCCAGCGGCCGAGCTCGAACTCTAGTCCTTCTACAGAGCTCTCATTGCTCTCCTCTTCCTCTTCCTCACCGTCGCCGCCGTCATCGGCCAGAAGAGGAGCTGGAGGTGGTGGGGGGTCCATGTAGTCCTTCCCATGGTGATGAGTCTGTTCTTCCTCCAACATCTTTTCGTTCTTGGAAGAGGTTGGTTGACAGCAGCAGGCAGAGTTTTGGATACTTGGCTTTTCTATAGCTTTGAGAGGCTGGTGGAGAAATGGCGGATTATGTACAACAACCCAGTGGTGACATTTGGGCTGTTCTTGGCCAAAAAAAAGAGGTGAGTTTGATCTTGTCAGGGTCGGTACATGATCGCCAAGTGCTTGGGCGCTGTGGTGTAGATTGGCGAAGGCATACATGAAGCTCCTGTGGTGACCACTCGGTGACTTTGGGCTACAGCACGGGCACGGCCCTAGTTTCTGAGATGATCGGCACTTTCGTGCTGGTTCACACTGTATCATTGGCCATTGACCCAAAGAGGAGAGCTCGTGACTCAAGTGCCCATGCGTACTTCTTACTAGTTGATACTACTTCTAATAACTATGCTCTTCCTTTTCAAGTGCAAATGGAGTAGCCGTTCGTTTGACAAATCAAATTAACTTTTTGTGATGAGAGGGGGTTTGCGTTTGGTGTGCAGGTTTTGGTTCCATTGCCAATTGGTTTTGCAGTGCCCGTGGGGGCACACTTGGTGATGATCCAGTTTTTATGTGGATTTCTTGTGTCTTTGCAGTGCAAAAGGAAGACCATCACGACCGCAAATATGAACGAGACACGATCATGACCACGACCACGACCACCACCGCCGTCACGAACAGGATCAAAAGCATGATGAGTGCATGTGGTTTTAATGATAGTGCTGTTAATTAAATTGCTGAGGGTTGTGGCTTGATTGTCGGTTATTCTCATTTTGCGCTGGTCCACTAAGAGCTAATAGACTCCTTTGAGAGTTAAAAGTGTATTCTCATTGTGAATTTTTAACTCAGTGTTAGTCATTGAATAAATTTTGCCAGTTCGATTTTCCCTGAAAGTGAAATTTGATTCCTAGTGATGACATGAAATTAGGAGATGATGCTGAATGCATCTGTTGCATACCCTTTAGTAACACGATGGTCATGTTGCAATCATGCAGTAAGATACTCCATTTAAGAGACCCATGACATTTTTAGGAGCAATGGCCAATGAGTGCTTTGGCTTCCCTAGAAAATGATATTTGCTTGTTTATCGTGAGATGAGTTTGATTTTGCATCTTGAGACGACTATCCTAAGCAATCAAAGCTTTAAGGGAAAGTATATTATCCAAGGTACATATAAATTTGGAAATATTGCAGATAATCCTATGTGTAGATATTTGAATTTTACTGAAAGGTTTTTAGTATTTCGAGTTAAATAGAAGTCAATGTGCGGGATATGTAAGATCTGTAAGGAGTCAAAAGTCAAAATTAGAAGCTATTTCAACCATAGTTTTGATGATCGTGGAAGCCATAAATTAAAGCCAATGATCAAAGGGCCACTTGCCCACGGATCGGGACTTGTTATCATAACCTGGATCTCATAATATTCAGTTAGTACACAAAATTTTTTCCATTGCACATTGACTGCAATTCCAGGTTATTTATCTGATAATTTTTTTTTACATATTATTAATGGTGATGAGACAATCATCCTTTTCGGCTATCACATACTACTAGTTTAAGTTTTTGCCAAAGATCTCAAATTATCCTCGCATTAATTTGGAATCACAAACATACCGATTTGGACAATTCAATGATATTCCCCTAAATTGATGTAAAAAGAGAGATCAACAGTCAAGCATGTTTGCTAGAATCCCAACCAACCACTTTTTCCTTGGCTGGTCGATTAGAACCTCACTCAAAAAAACATCTTTCCTCCAAAACATTTATGGGGAGTTAAAAATAAAAAGTTTCGATGGGTCCAAATAAAAATAGGGGATTTCAAATTATGTCCCACCTAGATTCACGTTGGTACTAGCAGGAGGCGTGGGCCCCACTGCAAGTGAGCATACAATGTTCGAAAGACCCACTTCAAAATCAAGGTCCAAAATTCAAAAGCTACATTTGATGGATTAGATAAAATTTCAGATAGGATAACTTTTATCCTATTCAGTGTTTGAATTGATGAGAAGTTTGGATATGATTGGATATAATTTGGATTAAAAAAATCCTGCCAGGTAGAATAGATTCAAGTAGCATTCTACCCAAAAAAAAAGTGAGCCAAGTCAAAAGTTTTCTTGAAGCTTCTCTCATGCACATTCAATTATCATGGAGTCTGGCCGACCTCTCACTGCTAGCCACCTTCGCTATTGCCATCTCACCACTATTTCACATCGTCATCAACCTCTCTTGCCGTCGTCCCTACCACGTTTGCATCTCTTAATTGATTCAACTTTATGATGACCATATGGATTGGAGCAAAGAGACAGTAGAGGTGGATGTTCTAGATGGTTGAGGTGGTCGTGATAGGCCTGGGCAATAATCATAAACAGTTTTCCCAACTCTAATAATCAGATTTTTTTTTTTCCAAATCTCAAAGAATTGATTTTTTGTGTTTTATGTTTAATCCAATTTTGTCCTTATATATTTGGACATTACCAAACATTACACATAAAATATTATTATTATTTCGTAGAGAAAATGTAGAGAGAAGATAATGGAACTTAGATTACTAACGGTTGGATCAAATGAGAGGGAGGGCACACCCTTCTTATACTCGAGGCCCTCAAATTATAACCATTGATCGAGTTTCGATCTGGCGGACGAGATTGTATTGCCCCACCTACTACCTACCATCATTTATGCCGAGAAAATTCTAGACCACGGTATAATTATGGGATCGCCCGTCCTTGAAAACGTTTTGAAAGCACTTGGATCCTCGCAAGGGAGTTTTAGTCATTCTTCCTCGATCATAAATGCTTCCTTGATCACGGAAACCTCGGTTCCGTGACATAAGG
Source organism: Angophora floribunda (assembly GCA_014182895.1). Taxonomy (NCBI): domain Eukaryota; kingdom Viridiplantae; phylum Streptophyta; class Magnoliopsida; order Myrtales; family Myrtaceae; genus Angophora; species Angophora floribunda. The sequence goes on from CM024710.1 coordinate 21,085,094, forward strand.
GTAAAATAATAGCCTCGAATGACGCTATAGAACCTTCCTGACCATACTGTCCACGCAAATATTTTGTAAAGCCTGCCAAGCGACACCGAGCCTCAGCTCGAATGAACAACCAAATTTTACAGATCTAAAGAAAGATGGCCTACTCAAGAGGTGAATTTGAATCTGTCCGGTTAAGTATCCAAAATCGATTGGAGAGTGTTCATGCCGGGGGCTTGTATCCTTCCTCTGGTGGAAGCGATCGATGATTTAATAACGAAGGTCGTCTTCCACATGTGTCGTGATTGATTGTTACACAATACCATGAATTGACAGAACTGAATTCCAAGTAGGAATGAAAGTTGATGTTTGCAGATGCGGTCGGATCGGCTTTCTACTGGCGACCAACCTTCCATTACATTATTGGATTAACTTCAGTAAATGTAGAAGAACGTTGCACTCCAGTTAGCGTGTTACTATGATGTTTTTCACTTACACTCCACGAGAGAGAGGTCATTTTTCGATCTTTTCTTTTTCTGATCTAATAAATTAGGGAAAGAAACGTTTTGTCCCATCGGCAAAAATTATTATGCCAAAACAAGCCACCAGCTACCCTCTTTGAGCTCCAAGAACGCCAGCGATGAAGCCGATGTCTTGACGAAGGTCCGCCCAATAATCGGATTCCCGCCACCATGGTTACTGGATTTCTGGGTCCTGGAAAGGTGGGTTCTTTCGCCTCTGGATCCGTGACTGTTGCAGGTCGTGGAAATGAATACCTTCTGTGCTTTGAAATTTCTTAAATTTGTACAGACCATGGACAAAGCTGGCAACCTTTTTCCTAGTTTCAGCCTGTTTGGTTCTTCCCGATGCATTATTATTGCTCTGTTTGGTTTGAAGCAGTGGCTTTTTAACCAGTCCGTCAGATTTGGTTCTTCCCGATGCGAATTTCTATTTCTGCTCGTCAATTTTGATTTTCGGGGCTTTGCGCCGTAGTGGCAACTTGTGTACCATGTTCATGTAGCAAGGAAGATGGTCTATGTGAGGGTAGCCTTTGCTTGAGGTCTGGTGGAGGGTAAAAGGAAAGATATACAAGAAAAAAGAAAAAAAATTGCAAGTTGTGTCATGTGTGATAGATAATACTGATTGTACTGTCACGTTAGGAATTTCTAGTCAAATATGACCAAAAAAAACTAATTTGACAAATCTTTAAAAAATTTATAACTAAATTGTCAAATCATTAAATCGTTAAAGAGCTAAATTAGCATAATTTAAATGTTAAAACTGAATTTATCGCAATACTATAGATTTATGACTTTTTATATAATTTTTCCTTGATTATTTGCTTCTGATGAAGAAGTAACCTCATACCAAACATAATTCAAAATATCGATCAAATTTGAAAAGAACTATGAAACAATTATTTATGTATTTACATGTCAATATAAGCTCATCGTGCGAAGATTTGAGTATTTCACATAGAATAAAGTAAAAAGTGTATGCGTGGGAAGATTCTAAACGAAAAAGTAAAAAAGAAAAAAGATACTCCAATTAGGAGACCCCTGACATGTTTAGGAGCAATGGCCAAGGAGTGCTTTGGCTTCCCTAGAAAATGACATTGCTTGTTCATCGTTTTGCATATCGAGACGACTATCCTAAGCAAATAAAGCCTACTTGTGTGCACTTATCAGCTACTTTCTAAGTTTCATTTATGATTTTTCGGCCAAAATTTATAGAAAAGTATATTATCCAAGGTTCAATAAATTTTGGAAATATTATAGACAGTTCTACGTGTAAATATTTGGATTTTTAAAAAAAGTTCTTAGTATTTTGAGTCAAATAAAAGTTGATGCGTAGGTTTCATAAAATTCATAAAAGCCAAAAGTCAAAATTAAAAGTCATTTCAAATATAATTTCGATGATCTTGGAAGCCGTTAGTTAAAGTCAACGATCAAAGGGCCACTTGCCCATTAAGTGGGACTTGTTATCCTAACTCAGATCATATAATATATTCATTCAATTAGAGCACAAGAAGTTTCTCCATCTTGAATTGATTGCTATATTGAGTTATTACTCCAAAAAAAAAAATACCGATTATTAATGGTGGGGAGACAATTATCCTTTTCAGCTATGACATTGCGGCGCATTAAATATGCAACTACCTAATACTTTTAACTCTTGCCAAAGAGCTCAAATTATTCTTGCATCGGTGTAAAAATCATAAGCATATGGATTTGAAAAATTCCATGATATTCCTCTAAATCGATGTATCATGTAAATCATTGAGAGATAAGGAAAACCGACAGTTAAACATATTCCCTAAATCCCGACCAAGCACTTTTCCACTTGGTTTCGCAAACCTACATGGTCGTTTTACTGAAGTACCGGAGGGTCGATGTGAACGTCACTCAAAAACCATCTTTTCCCTCCAAAGGGCTAGTGCCCATTTTTGGCAGTGGGTTAAAAAAATTAAAAATTAAAAAATAATAAATGGATTTTGGGTGGGAATTTTGAATCGTGACTTACCTAGATTCACGTTGGTACTTACGTGGCAGGACGCGTGGGTCCCACCGGCAAATGATTATGTAGTGTCCGAAGGAGGACTCCACTTTAAAAGACCGGAGTCCAAACCCTAACCTTCCTCCTTTTTGACTGTTCAGACTAGAGTCCCAGGTCTTCCCCTCTTTGCAAGCGTCCCGCTGTCTGCTCTTCCTGGACCGTCGTGTCTCTTTCTGAAGGTACAAGTTGGAATTTTTTTTTGTGCCTAGGATTTTTTTATTCGTTAATCTCTTCTCTAATCCGTCCTGGCTCGAAAATGGTTCGACGGCAGCGGGAAATGTCGAGCGTTAACGGTGGCAACGACAATCTCGGCGCCGGGGTGGTGCCAAAGGTGCGAACTTTCGGGATCGGAACGGCGCGGCTGGTTCGGATCGCCGCTTGCTTGCTTCTGCTTCTGGTACGTGCTTCTCGCTTTGCCTCATTTCTTTTTTCCCTTTCAAGAAATTGAAGCTCGATGGTCTGTTTGCTTAGTTGTTTTTAGCTCTCTGGCGTGCGAATTTGATTCGGGTGCGAAAAAGTTTCGTGCTTGAGGTGAATGCTCTTCGTTAAACCGTGTCTCTAGAGCTGAGTCATGCTTCCATCGTGTTGTGGTTGAATCCTAGAGTGTTGATGTGGTCGCTTTGGAGGTTCTTGTGGTTTTTGCGGCACGTCGTGTCTCTAGAGCAGAGTCATGCTTCGATCGTGTTGTGGTTGAATCCTAGAGTGTTGATGTGGTCGCTTTGGAGGTCCTCGTGGTTTTTGCAGCACGTCAAAACTCATGATGCATGTTGTTGAGCAAAAACAGTGTTGGGAAGGAGGAGAAAAAGGGCGGTTGCGAAAATAGGGGAAATGAGAGGCGATGTGACAGTGTCCGTGGATCAACTAGTGGCCTAGCTTAATGGGTGAGAAAGAGTAGAAATCCTGTATGTGAGAAAAATGGGAGTTGGATAATTTCATGCATAATCTTGTCATTAGTAGGGCACAAGATAAATTGCACGAGGATTGGCGTAGATGTGGACCCAGAAAAACGGAATCCCGATCATCCTTTGTATCTTACCTAATCCGTCGCATATCTGGCCGGGCAAGGAAACAAATTCAAGCGATAAGATAACCTACATAATTGTTTTCTATTTAAGAGACTCAGATGTTGCATAAACCTCTACTTTATTACTTTTATGTTCTTTTGAATTGTACGTATCCACAGGATTAATTTGGAAACCGGTAGGGAAGTTGAGTCTAAGATGAATATAAATTGATGCTTCCATAAATTCGATCGCTCTTCACAATTATAGCTTCCGTAAGAGAAATGCATCATCAATTTCATTACTTTCTTGTTAGTTCTTTCGATAGAGAGATACGGATCCACAACACACCTAATTTGGTACATCAAGCATATTCTTTTTTACAGTAACAGCATCAACTATCAACTTTGTTGAGTTTGCCATCACAAAACTCAACAATTGGACCTACTTGTTCAAGCATTCAAAGAACTTGGAGATCTGACTACAAGAAGATGACTGTTACATATACGAGATTCCTCTCTTATTCCTGTTGCAGAACTTTCCTCCATGTTGTGATTACTTGAATGTGTTCCGCTGTTTTTGTTGGAGCAGTGGGCTTTAGATAGGCTTGCTTTTTGTTTCCATTTGTTTCTTTTTCCTTTTCCTTTTATTGGCAAGTGAGCTGAGGGATTAATCCTGTCTCTTTCCTATACATTCAAATTAAGTTTGAAAAGTATCATCATTTTGACTTAAATTTTAGGTCCTCAGTTAATTAGTTGCACCTCTTCTTATAGACTTACCCTTTTTCATTTCTCAAGGAAAGCTAATGCTTGTTGAGATGCTAGTATATCTTTTTGACATGGAGGGCCATATTTGTGTGATTGGTAGGGCAAGACCGTGTTTTGAACAGGAGTAAATTGTGTACATACATGCTGCTAATCTCTTTGCGCTGGGTGCATGAATTACCTTGAATAGTCTGATGTATGCTCCTATTATTCTGAATAGTCTCGATGTATGTCGAGAAATCTACAGATGTGTGCTTGCTTCATTTTTATTGAAATGTTTCCCTTTTGTTTGTCCTTGAGGAAATGTAAATGATGTCATCCTTTCTCTACTTTTACACTTCATTCAGTTAGTCATATTAACCTTTCTGTTGCTGCTGAAAGTACTCAATATCTTGCTTTAATCTATTATACCTGGCAGTTTTCATTATATTCCATACCTGTGTCACCTCTCTGTTTCTGATCTATTATGCTATTTTCGGGATTCATCTTGTCAGATTCCCACAATATGCAGGTTCTGTCATGTGATTCTCTGATTTGCCATCAAGCTATTTCTTATCTATACTGGTTGAATTTTTTGTCCAACATTAGGTACATGGGTATTAGAACTAGCGTTTAACATTTTTACTTGGTTGATGCTTACTTCAGGTTGCAATAGAGCATGGCGATGACTTCATGGATATTGATTCAGATCGAAGGTTTGGATCTTTTTGCCCCCCTTTTCACTTGGCTTTCATTGTCCTTGCATTTTAATTGTATGGCAGATTTTAATTTGGAGTTATTATATATGCCGATTAGGTTTGGAGTGAATGAGCCATTGCCAGAGAATGAGGACTCTGGTGAGATGGCGTCTCAGGACCCTGAGGACAATGGTGATGGGGAGGGCGACGATGATGAGGATGACGAGGAGGGAGAAGATGACAGTGATGATGATATGGAGGGGTCTGATGATGATTATAGTGAGGCTGACAGTGATGAGGGAAGCGATGATGAGGACGATGACGATGACGACGATGATGACGATGACGATGACGATGACGAGGACGAGGATGACGACGATGAGGATGACGAGGAGGAGGATGACGATGTGGATGACGAGGAGAATGCACAATCTCAGCCACCTTCCAAAAAAATGAAGTGAGCAATTGTGCAAACCCTGCTGTCCGAACTGGTTACTTGTTGTCTGGACAGATTCTTTCTGTTTTTCGAAAGGATTTGACCTGGAATAAAGAAGAAAAGCTGATTATTTGGGCGAGTCTCAGAAATTACATACATGGATTTATCTAAGATATCTCCAGTTGTTTGTTACCTTTTTGACCAACCATTCAAGCAGTTTCTTTTTTTCTCATAAAGTGGACATGGATATACACTCCCCCGAAGTCTCCAATGAAGATTGTCCTTTTCTAAGTCCAACCAAGGAAGTTCATACATTACCATCATAACCATTTAACATAAATTTTCCAGCTGGGCTTTGATTTTTGTAAAATGTCGCACCGTGCAAATGACCATACTCGAAAATTCTCGAAGTACTTAATGTGCATGATTTGACCCTAAAGAAGTTGAGGGTGCACCGGGGTGGCAAGAGATGAAGACCGCAGAAGGGCCCTAGCATTCGTACTTTTGATGATGCTTGTTCTCATGCTTAACTAGGAGGGTTTCTGACAAATTCAAATTGCTTCCATCGACCTCTCATGCCAAAAAGGCCATCATGCATAATGAAAATGACATTTAAGAAAAGTAGACGCTCAATCAATGCAGAAATGAGAATGCCACCTAGAATAATAAGAGGGTGCCAATCCAATGAACAAACAAAAATGGCAGCTATCATAATCTGTTTCTGGATTGGATCAAACCATGTCCATACGTGAGGGGACAAAAATCTAGAGACATATTTGTTGTTTTGTCCAGTGTTACATTCCAAGGAAGCAGATTATATTTCAATATACATCTTTCCTATTTGCTTATTCCCTACTCTGGGAACAATCAGAGAGAGAAATGAAGCCCCATCTCTTCCTGGTTCATGTTTGCTATTCCCATGGGAACCTTGACGGTGCGTCTTGGTGCAGCATAATTTCCAGAGCATGGTGACATGGACCGCTCCTCAGTCAACTGGTACTTCGACCTCCATTTTTAGGTCAGAGTTTCCAAAGACCTGAATAATGTCAAAGAGAAGTGATATATTAGTGATAACAGATCATTCAAAAGCAAAATGAAAAAAGGAAAAGCATATAAGTTTAGTTCAAAGTTCGTCAAGAATGGATCAGTTGACGTGCTAAGGATATTCACGCTTATGCCATCATAAAAAAGATAAAAATACAAAAAAGGATTCCCATTTTTTGATGGGCGATTGAGCAATTAATGTTTGATTGTGTGTTGGTCCATCATGTGGCAGGTATATCCGATACTATATCTTCATCGTTAGAAGGTACTAAACCATGAGTCAAGGCAATCAAATTGAAATTGGATATGTTTACATACTTCAATACACAATTACTGACATTTCATTATGATTGTGTCAAAATTATGAGCATCACTTACATGAAGATGGCATGTGGAAAACTATACAACAAATACTTTTCTCCTTGAAAAAACTAGAGTATCCTAGTGCTTCCACCGTTCTTTTAGTTAATTCCGGTTCAATTATTTGCTTTGAGAAAAATCATGCATACAATATTCTGACATTATATTATCATGTAGAAACAACTTAGCCATATCTCAATCCATTTCTATGATAATTTTATCTAATTTAGAATGAAAGGGGTCAAAACTTATCACTGGTCCATAGTAGTATAGTACTATAATGATAAATGTGAAGCAACACTATCAATTGGTTGTGTCTAGCATTAACCTTTACCATCGGTATAAAAGGAGCTACTCATACCTTAATGAAGTCATCCAACAATAAATAGGATTCCTTTGTGTAACCAGCTTCCTTCAACACTTGAACCAGGACTTGCTATAGAAAATGTTTAAGGCACCAATTAGCTCAAAAGTACACAAGCAAGCAGATGAGAGCCATAAAGCCATCAACCTTACAAAAGAATAAGCAAGATGCACTACAAAATGTTCCTTTGGACACCACCCAAATCCACATGAACAATAAAAAATGAGAAGTGGACATATGAGGTATGACCAACACATGTATACCATATTGGAGGATGCCTAATTACAAGATAACAACGTCCTATACAAAATCTTGTCATAGACAGACCAAAAATATTGAAGGAGAACCTCTAGTCCGTTGGTAAATACCTCTCGTTGTTCATCTGACATAAATGGACCAGATAAATCCCGCAAAACTTCCAAAATGTCATTGAAAGACACCTTTCCATTACAGTCCGTATCATACACCTTGAAAATCACTGCAGGAAGGGAAGACTTATGACATCAGGTGACTCATCTCACCAATGCTGATGGGTCTTTAAAAACTCACATTTGGTGAGATTATGGTTTTACAATATGATATAACTGATAATATAACTTCAACCACAGACAATTTCATAACACAAAAAATGCAGAGCAAATAGATGCTCTCAACCACCTGATTTGTTTCCTTCTGGGGGTTCAAAACAGTTCAATTCTAACTGAACTCATTTACTGGTCTTGTCTCCAGTTGGTTTCATTATACCCACATGTAATGAATTATACTTCCGCGATTCAGTATCTTGTCTCACACCATTGCTAGTTTCCAACTTTTCAGATTACTTCAATCTGGTTATAATGCTAAGAGATGCTTAAATAAGCGGATCAATTTCTTTTATACAGATACCAACACCACCTTGCTTCTTGTCTTTTATGATTTTCAAAGAGTAAAACTGGTCCAACAAAGTTCCTTCCGGAACAAAGTGTCCAAAGATAACTTTTTGCAGTCAGACTAAACTTACATTCAATCTTCTGCTGTTTGCTAGCTTTGGCACTAAAAGCAGACAAGAATGCCACAAAATCTTTGAAATTCAAGCCATCCACCATCTTAAGCAGCCTCTGTGTCAATCGAAAAAAGAGCGCATTATGAGCATCTTATTCAGAAATGAAAAATCTAACGCGTCTCCTCATAGCAACAGTTATAGGCACCACCTGAGAAAGTGGATTCATTGCAAACTCTGGAACCGATAAGAATTCATCGGCCGAGATAAACCCCTTTGCATTCCGATCGAGTTGGCAAAATCTCTCGTACAACGACACAATCTCTTGCTGGGAAACTGAACCAACACCAAGAAATAAAAATAACATCGATCGATGAATCCCGATAAATTAGAAAAAGAAACAATCGAAGATGCAGAAAACCAAAATGGAACCAGAAACTCACAAAGATTATTACAGTGGTCTTGAACTTCTTCGATATCATACTGAGTCAGCATGGACGACGCATTCCCCATTGAATCCGCCAACGACAACAAAGTACCTGAAGGACGCAATCGATAAACATAGATAAATTGCTCAAACCATCAATACCCATTAACCAAATCTCAACACTACAAATTCACGCGCGATTTGATTGCCGATCAACTCTTTCATCAGTCCATAACCGATCGCACACGGTGAGCTAGATTTACTAAAATCACTCGAAATTTCAACGGCAGGAATGGGAAAAACGAGAGAGAGGAGAGGAGAGAAGAGAGATGAAGGCAGACCTGACAATTTAAGCCAAAAGAGGAAGACAGCGTGGGGGCGAGCGTGGGGGGAAGATGGCGAATTATAGACGAATTTACCTTGGCATCATCGAAATCGATTTCGTAGCGACACTGTCGGATTTAGGATCCATCGAAGCAACCTATGTGCCTTTCTTTTCTTTATAACTTAAATCGATTTCTTTAGTTGATTCTCTTGTTTTCACTTAATTATATGATGATGATCCCAATATGGGCCGCCAATAAACAAATTGGACGTTGGCCCAAAAATATAACAAATGGGCTTACTCCAGTTTTCATGCTCCCAATCTTCATCTTCAAAAAACTTGAGCAGTAAAAGAAGTTGCGAAAAAACTCATACTGAAAACTCGGAAGGACAGCGTCATGTCGAATCTGGAGAGCAAGAAACCCACTTCACCTCTCCAGCGCTGAAGAAGCCAAATGCAGAGCAATTATAGCGAGAGGAGGCCCCGGTTGCAGGAAGCTTCCGCCTTCGACGATGGCGGCCGCCACCAGATCAGGGTTGAAGCGTGGGTGCAGAGCCTGCCGAGATAGCTGCTCCGGGAGACTGATCGATGGCTTTTCTCGGGTCGATGAAAGGGACGTCGGCAGCTCAGGCGGAGGCGGCAGCCATGGCGGAGGCCGCGAAGTACTTCGAGGCACGAACGGAAGCCCCTCCCTTCGACTGGAATCCTGATCACGTCGATCTGCTGAGCAGTTCTCCGATGGGCACTGCTCGGATCAGTTGGGAATTTGCATGGCCTTATCAGCGAAGCCCATTTTCTTTTAAGGCCTTTTAGGAATCTTAGTTTAGCCCATATAAACTGAGAGTCCAATAAAGTAGCTGATTGGGTTGCTGAGGCCCAAAGTAAAGATTGATTGCCATGAAATTGTTGTCTCGCATAAAAATTGTTGTTTATGATAATAATACTAAAAAAGCCAAGTGATAAGGCCGTAGAAATTGGTTTTGGAGGAGAAAACAACCGGAAGAATCATATGCAAATGATGAATCAACTGTCTCAAGTGGCCCTAATTTTAGGGTTGTAGAAACACTCTTTTTATTTGATGGACAATATCACTTTTAATTAGGAATTGCGAATGACTTGGAATCTCAATTTTAATCACCGTTCTAACGGCTTAAACTTTCGGAGCAATGCCATCTGATTAGGATCCATCGAAGCAACCTATAGACTCTTTCTTTCTTTTTTTCCTTAAATCAATTTCCTTTGCTACTTCTCTTTGTCACTTAATCATGTGATGACAATGCCAACATGGGCTGCCAATGAACAAGTTGGACGCTGGCCCAAGAAAGCACAAATGGGCTTGGTCCAGTTTTCGTTCCATTTTGTTGGCCCGCATCTGATTCCGACTCCGATATCGGAACTTGGATTATCCCGATTGCCATCGGGACCGGCTGAAATATTTCCTTCTTTTTCAACAACCCTCTTTCTGCTTTCGGATACCGAGTGTCCTCTCGGAAGAACCGGACTCTTTTTCCATTTTCTGCTTTCAGATCTGCTTCGTATGGTGTGGTGGGTGGGTGCCTCAAGAATCCAATTGGGTGCGACAAGGATAAAATTAGCGAAAATGGGGAATCGTACAAACCGAGAGGCGACGGAGGCAAGGTCGGACACGGTTCTAAGGTGACGGACTCACGGTCAAGCACGGAGGAGCTTGAGTGACAAGCCAGAGTGAGAGAAAACGGAGGGAGGCTAGGTCTCGGTTGGGGTTTTGCTTTTGGGGCCAAACGATTCTAGTGCAGCTGCAGCCAGTTCAGTTAAGCGTATGGAAGAAGGAAAAATCAATTTTTTTTTGGGCATGCCGGACTGGTCCAGTCAGTTAGGTCCTTGGGCGGAATAGGGGACCAGATTGGTTATGTCCGGTTTCGGTGAAAATTGTCTAGAACCAGCTGATTTGGTCCGATCTGATTCTTGGATGGATTGAGACCGTGCTCAAAAATTGGGACCAAGCCTGCTAAGCGCAGTAGGTGCGGAATCGGCCTTCAATTCCAAGATTGTTCTGCGGTATACCCAAACCTAAGAAATTCCTCCGTTCTAAATTAGTTCCAAGATTTTCGAACAATGAATTTGCCCGATTCACTTGAAAATTAGTTCCACTGCTTGCGATCGTCAGACCCTTTAGCGTACACATTGTAGAAGATTTTGCTGATGCAAGCGCACTCAGCCTTGGCTGATCATCCTCTCGGATCAATTTTTGTGCGTCACCGTGGGCGAGACCCTGTATCTCAATTTGAACAGAATTTAATAAAGTTTCTCTATTTTGCTTACTGAGATTAAATGAGCCGCAGCAGTTGTACCCAAATAATGAGTTAATCGTCTGAGATGTATCTAACCTTTTGCTTCTAGAAAGTATATTAATTGAATGAATGGTGTTATTTCTCTATTTTACCTATATATATTCTTACCTCAGGCGCGGGAGGCTACTATACCTTTTCTACTCGGTAGTAGCTAGAATCGAAGTGCTTATAATTTCTAGTCAATCTTTTTCTTTTCAACCGAGAGGGAATACGGGAGGTGATATAGTGGGGTCTTCCACTTTGAGGCGGATCTTCCGCATGTTTCTTCCCCTTTAAACCTTTTAAGGATCTGCTTAGGCTCATATTTCTAGAAAGCATATTAATCGAATGAATGGTGTCATGTTATGTAACTTGATATCTCATGTCGACTGTCGTAAACTAAAGTAAAGTTTAGCTATTTTAAATATGGTCAAAGATGGATTGCTCATGTGGAGTATTGAAGGTTAGGCAAAGAACACCATCCTAGCATTCTACTCCGAGAGATTATAGTGAGCAGCCGGCTGAAATACTTTTTACACTTCTAAAGATGGGAAACGCAGGCCTTTTCACCATTTTATTGTTTCATTTATAAGCTTGGATTCGAACCTCCGCTTGTTGCAGTACAATTACCATGAGAGAGGAACAACTTACAAGCATGTGCGGCTAAAAAAAGAAAGGAAGGGCGAGGAGTACAGTGACAGCTGAGCAACAACCTATTATGGTTTCTGGGATGCCCCCCAACAAAACAAGAAACCAAAGACATTACACGTTGAGGCAACAGCGCCACATCGCTTTCATGGTCGCCTCGATCTTCCACCAGGAAAGGCACCTCCATAAAAATCTGCGACATGGTCGACAATTGCTCATGAGAACTACTCAATTCAATAATATTCCGTCGCCTCATGCCATGGATTGGCGCGGGCACAACCGATTACCATAAGGTTTCATATTCGCTACAAAATATTTAATTTGAGTCATAGGTAGTTCGCACCACCCGTGACCTAATATCAAGGTTGGCAAGCCGTCATTGACATTTTAAGAAATCTGCTTTAATCAGCGAAGTGACTATAGAAACAAACTCAATAACTGCCATAGTCCCTTAAATGGCTAGCTATCTATCCTTGAAGGTCAGCAAAAAAGGAGCAGTGATGCTATAAAGAGTGAGACTAAGACTTATGTGAGCTAGAAATTGTCTCTGTTCTTGTTCTATGATTCTCACTGTATTGCAGTTCTTATCTTGGAATAATGAAAATAGCTGCAAAGTTAGCTTAAAAATCACATCAATAATCTTAGATATGATTTCTAATTGATACTCAGTCACTCAATTTTTTTTTTGTTGGGTTTTCACCATTTGAATTAAATCTAGAAGTTACGTGCAATGCAATACAATGACGTACAATAATGCCTAACTAAAATGACATATAACATGCAACCTAACATGCACGGGCTAGCCTACAAGAAGTAAGGACAACATAATACACTTCGCTAGGTTGTTGTAACTCAGAAGTCTCCTCTTGGTTGGCCCCTTGTAATAGAAGTCTTCATTTTGCATGCTTTTGCATGTCGCTAATCAGTCGTTGGGGTTTCCACAAAACAAAAGCATCATGTGAGTTAGCTATCTCTAAGCAAGACTATGTCTATTGAAAAATGTTACTAAACCTTTTCCCGTGATGACTTTATAATCACAAACCGGTACAATTATGACAAATAAAAGGTAAAAATTTAAATTGGTACACTTATTAACTATTAAGCGTCATCTAACTTAGTAATCTAACGATAAAATTTAATAGAAACTAATAGATGGTAAATTTATCACAAATGTATCGATTTATGGATTTTTGATGTTCAAAAAATTAATTTGAAGTAAATTTAATAAATTTATCAGTTTAAGATTTTTTGTGATATTAATCTATCACATCTACCGAGTGATAAAATTGTAAACAATCAACTCAACAAATTGAACAAGAGAAGAAAATAGCCGCAACAATCATACCTAGATGATGAATTGACCGTCTAGATGTATCTACCTAACCTCTTGCATTCAAAAGTATAATCATTGAATGACATGTTGGGTGACATGGCATCTTGTGTCAACTTTTGCGCCCCTAAAGTAAGTTTAGCTACTTTAAATATGGTCAAAGACAGATTGCCCCCACGGAGTCTCGAAGGTTTGCCGAAGAATGCCCACCTGGCATTCAGGGTCCGAGAGATTATAGTGAGCAGACGATCGAAACATTTTTCCACTTCTAAATATAGGAAATGCTTGTCTTTTTACTATCTTATCGTTTTATCAAAGCTTGGTTTCAAACCTCCATTTGTTGCATTATATTTATTCGACATGATTTTCAGCGAGGATTAACTGGTAAGCATGTACAGCTAAAAAGAGAAAGAAAAGACGAGTGGTACAGAAGTGACAGCTGAACCACTACCTATTAGGGCTCTGGATGCCCCCCCTACAAAAACAAGAAAGCAAAGACATTCCACGTTGGGGCAATAGCGCCACATCGCTTTCATGGTCACCACCGGTGGCTCTCCGTATGAGGCCACTAGGAAAGGTACCCCATGAAAATCCACGACAAGGTCTGACAATCGTTCATGTGAGCTACTCATGCGATTCAAGAATACTGTCACCTCGTGCCATGGATTGGCGCAGGTACGTTCGATTGCCGTAAGATTTTTATATCTATTACAGAGTATTTAGTTTGAGTTATAGCTAGTTTACACCACTCGTGATCTAATGTTGAAGTTGGCGTACCATCATTCATATACAGCAACTAGGTAACATAGCCCAAGTTATTTGGAAGAATGCGCAAGATGTGAATCGAACTTGTGGCATCGTGTAAGACAAGTAGTTGCTTTCTCACTAGACCAACCACTTTGAAAGTAACTAAGTATCTTTTACCCCCTTTCTCTTGGTAATCTATTATTAACAACTTCTTTTTAACTCCTTTCATTGTAAAGGAAAGGAAAATGGTTAGGATATTCTAGATTTACGGCTTCTCTCAAATATCAAACAAGAGAAAGAAACAAACATAAAATTACTCACACATCATTACTATATGTTCTCGAGAGTAATTGGGCTCATGAATTACAGTCGACAAATAGTACGAGTCGCAAGGTACATTGGTTAAGGGTTCATGATTACTTTACCCCACAGAAACTGCTCACGAGAAAGTTATCAAAATTAAGCTTCGAACATTTAAAAGATGAATAATTGAGTGAATTATTTGAGCGCGGAGGACATGGTTTCCCCCACCAAAATGAGCATAAGTGGTCATGGCTTGATCCGTGCATAATTACTCTCAAGATGTCGACAAAATTCGATTGTGCAGGTGTGAACAGTCCAATAATATCGGCTAGTGAACATTTCTATATAACATTGTCTATCGGAAGAGCAGCAGTCCATAATCATACTCGAGGTCTCTCCCGCTCGTAAGCCTCTCTCTCTCTCTCTCTCTTTCTCTTCCGACCTCCTTATCACGAGCATAGGTTAATTGACGGGTTTTATAGCCTTAGAATCCTCATGCATGCAATCCAATTCAACTGTTGTAACAGTATACGCAAGTAACAAGTATATATAAGAAGAGAGTCTAGCACCAGCAACTAACAAAGTTCTTCTCTTTCCAGTTAAACAAAGACTCGAGTCGAGCTCCGGAGACATGGAAAACATGGCTGAAGCTGCTGACTCGCTCCCCCCGGCAGAGGTCTTGCTTTCCAAACGTGTGCAAGAGATGGTGATCAACCAAGAAGAGCCGCCCCATCTCTACATCTGCAGGAAAAGTGGTGAAGCGGCTGACGAAGAGCAACAAGGAGATGTTTCTTCTGATCCGCTATCTCATTTTCCTGTGATAGACATTTCCAACCTCTCGTCATCTTCATCTCCATTGTCCGATCATGATGGAGAGCTACAGAAGCTCAAATCAGTACTTTCCTCATGGGGCTGCTTCCTGGTCTGATTGAAAATCTTTCTAGTTTTCCTTCAGTGCAGATCTCTGACCTTTTTCGTTTTAATTTCATTGAATTAGATGTTTCCTGATGCCAAAAGAAGAAGAAGAAATGTTTAGCTTGATGCGACAAGAAGATATAGTTAATGTTTTCGCTACTCCAGACTCATTTATCTATTTAAATGATTATGAACTTGCAGGCAACAGGGCATGGAATCCCAACTTCTTTCCTGGATGAAATAGTTCGAGTTGCGCGAGAGTTTTTTGAACAACCGATGGAAGAGAAGAGGAAATATGAGAAAGGAGTGGAGGACTTTGAAGGGTATGGTGGTGATCCTGTTCCGGCTAAAGGCCAGCCCTTGGACTGGTCCGACCGGCTTTTCCTCGAAGTATATCCAGAGGATCAGAGGAAGCCGAAATTCTGGCCAGAAAATCCACCTTCTTTCAGGTTTTCCAACATGCCAACAACACCCCCCCCCCTTTCCCTCTCGCTCTGTGTGACTCTTCCTTTATGTCCATCCGATACTTAACGTCAAATGCGGATAGTGCTGATCTCCCTCATCTTCGAATTCTTCCGAATTTATGAATAATGGTGGGTATGCTAATGATTCGCAAGATTGATACACTGCATCTATCATCATCTTCTTCATACAGCAATACCGAAAAAAGTTATTCTTATCGACAGTGTTTAATTAAAGACATGCAGACATTCGAAGTCCAGACAGAGAGAAGTTTACTGCCGAGACCATCTATGGAGATAAGATAACTATTTGTCTGGGAGAGTGAATTAACTATCAAATTATGGCCTAAATCTCTCCTGATTCTCCTGATTTAAAATTTTATATACATAATTACAGTCAAATGATCACCTGAACAATCAAAATGCTGTGGCATTGACCCTTCACATGTTTAGCTTAATTTTGAGTGGCAATCATTGAAGCAACAAAGAAATCTTTCTTGAATGATTGGCCTAATAAAATGCAGAGATGTTCTACAAGAGTACACTGTGAAGATGAGGATGATGACAGAAGCTCTTTCAAAGGCCATGGCGAGGTCACTGGACTTACAAGAGGACTGCTTCCTAAATCAGTTTGGTGAAAGAGCACCTATACAGGCGAGATTCAACTACTATCCCCAGTGTCCGAGACCCGATCTCATCCTCGGCTTGAAACCACATGCAGATGGAACAGGTTACACCATAATCTTGCAAGATGTTGAAGGTATTCAGGTTCTCAAAGATGACAAGTGGTTCACAGTACCAACCATGTCCGGTGCTCTTCTTGTCCTCATGGCCGATCAAATGGAGGTACTTTGATAGATCAATATTACAGTCATTTTGCAAGTTATTTGCCCAGTTCTAAGATACAATGTCCCTTGTATTTTTTTCATGCTTCATTTTGTTTCATTCTATTCATGACTACTTTGTTATGCACGATTAACAGATAATGACCAATGGAGTGTTCAAGAGCGCAGTGCACAGGGTGCTCAGCAGTTCAGAGAGAGACAGAATCTCTGTGGCTGTTTTCTACACACCAGAAGCCGACAGAGAGATAGGACCTGAAGAGGCTTTGATCACTGAGGAAAGACCACAAGCTTACAAGAAAGTGAAAGACTACAATGGCCAGCACTGGGGCTACTACCAACAAGGCTTGAGAGCCATTCACATAGCTAAAGTCTAGAAGCTATTGCACTTTTCTTGATCAGCTCTACTTACGTTCCAGAAGTACCTGAACAATGGTGAATTGTCGACGTGTGACTGTCTGTTAGGCCACAAAACTTGAGTTCAGAATGGTTTGTGACCGAACGGCTTTTCTTATTATATAAGCTCCTGCTCTTTTTAAAGCTGCCAAAGAACTCTGTCCCTTGCTCTGTTAAACCATCCCAGAGTATCGTGCCACTTTAATAGGTGGCAAAATGGGTCAAATGCATATTTTAACCCATATATAATGAAATGGATAGGAAATGGGTTAGCTTAATATGGGTTTGGAATGGGTTTATCTTGGACCCATTTACTACCCCATATTTGTGACTCATTAATTATTCAATTTAGACCCATTATTTCTCAGTTTCTTTTTCCTGTTCTTTTTCTTCTTCTTCATTAGTTGAACATCGACCACGGTAGTTACTGGCGGTTGGCCACAAGTGAGCTCGAGCTCGAGCCTCGCCATAGGTTGGCGAGGCTTGAGCTTGCCAAATTCTAGTGAGGCCGAGCTAGCCTAATGCCAATTAGTTTGGGCCTCGCCCGATCTAGCGACTTGGGTGAGGCTTGAGCCTTGCCAGGTCGCTGGATCTAGTGAGGCTTGAGCTTGCTCGAGGCCGCCCGAGCTTGCCAACATTGGGCGAGTTCGAGCCTCACCTGAGTAGTGACTTGGGTGAGGCTCGAGCCTCGCCACAAGTTGGCAAGGCTTGAGCTTGCCAAATTCCAGTGAGGCCAAGCTTGCCTAACGCCAATGAGTTCGGGCCTCGCCCGATCTAGCGACTTGGGTGAGGCTTGAGCCTTGCCAGGTCGCCGGATCTAATGAAGCTTGAGCTTGCCCGAGGTCACCTAAGCTTGCTGACATTGGGTGAGTTCGAGCCTTGCCTGAGTAGCGACTTGGGTGAGGCTCGAGCTTGCTTGAGGTCGCCGGATCTAATGAGGCTTGAGCTTGCCCGAGGTCACCTAAGCTTGCTGACATTGGGCGAGTTTGAGCCTTGCCTGAGTAGCGACTTGGGTGAGGCTCGAGCTTGCTTGAGGTCGCCCAAGCTTGTTGGTGTTGGATGAGCTTGGCCTTGCTTGATCAGGCGAGGCTCGAGTTCACTTGTGGCCAGCAATCGGCTAATGAAGGAGAAGAAGAAAGACAAAAAAAAAGAAAAGGAAAAAAAAGGAAAAGAATAAAAATTAAAAAAGTAATTTAAAAATTGATTTAAAAAATATAATAATAAAAAATTTATTAAAAGGGGGCATGGGGAAAATATTTTCCCTCCTCCCTAACAGCATTAAGTATTTCTAGTTTATTTTCAGGTTTTAGTTGAAAATAAAAAAAATATGATTATTTTCTTAGAATATTAATTATTTTTTGGTAATACATGTCGAATAAGGTATGAATCGAGTATGGGTTATATCGTGTGAGAATTATTAAATTTACATTGCATGAAAATTTGTTAAAACGGGTTAAATGGGTCAAAATGAGTCGGACCAAATTCAACTCGACCCACTCGTTTGATGGCTTTGCACTTTAATAAAGAGTAAGATTAAGTCAGCATGGAATGAGTGTAAAATGGAATGGTTCCATACTCTACAGGACCCACATCCTCAACTGATGCTCTCACTCGCCTTATTTTGATATGTGGTCCAATTCTGATCATTTTATCTTTTAAGGTTTGAACAGTTCAAATGGTGCCGATATCAGAACCCTATCAACAAAAATCACACATGATACTGGATAGTCTAGGTTTTGAAGAAGCAAATTCAGAAAAAGCTAGGAACATCTTTATGTAGTGTCTGAAGAGAAAGTTGTTTAGATTTCACAAACCGATCCAGTAGCATGTTAATTTTAGTTTCAACGGGGTTTTGCTCATGCAAACAAAAACAACTTTAAGAGTATCACAAGATAAACCGTTGAAAACCGTTTCTTATATATATATTTATATTTTTTTTTTGGAACCTGGGAACTCCGCGTACGGCCGGCGGTCGGGAAGAAACCCCAGGGCGACACGCGCCACTGCACCACAAAATAACTCCGTCTGGGATTTGAACCCCCCACTGCCATAAAGCTTGATGAGGATGTTCAGAGATGGGCCTGAGGTATCTTTAAGACCTCTGCATAATCAATAAAAAAGAAAAGCTTTTTCAATACAAAAGATATTTATGATCAAAATAAGGCTGTGCATGCAAGATAACTAGCCAGAAAAGCGTTCTGAATGTAAGGCAAAAAATTACCCGAATCATGTTCGTTACCAAATGCAAGAAATTTGGAGGTTTAACATTCAACCGGCATTCCGCCAATTTGTCAAGTTCTTTAACATCTAACCTTCCAGACTATCATCACGATCCACCAAAATCTAAGGAGGTGCAGTCAAAGTTGATTGGATATAATGCTAGGCTGCTAGAAAAGGAGGACCTCAGAAAATCTTAAAAATAAGGCCGCCATGAGTGGCAAAGGAAGGCGCAAACACGAGTGACTCCACTGCGATAAGCTTGATGAGGATGTTCAGAGATGGGCCTGAGGTATCTTTAAGAGGGTCGTCAATGGTATCTCCAATAACAGCTGCCTCGTGCGGCTCCGACCCCTTTGGAACGAGAGTCCTTGCATCTCAGAAGCACCGGCCTAACATAAAGAATACAAGGTCCTGTAGTTATTAGAGTGGTTTCAGAAAATCGGACAGACACGGAGCCAGTATTTTCGGAGGGATCTGTACCTCAATTTTTTCCATGGCATTGTTCCGATGTGCTGCCATGCGGATATAGCTATCTGTGACGAGAAAATAACATGATCAGCTTATCTCTAAAGGACTCTTGGAAGATTTTCCTTAAAATCTTTTTTCAAGAAATGAACCAGCATCCTAAAAATGATCACCTAAATACCGGAAACAAGAGAGCCAACGAGAACACCGGACAAAGTTTCCACACCAAAAAAGGTCCCTACGATGAGTGGGGTGAGCATGACAAGGGCACCGGGTGGAATCATCTCTCTGATTGACGCATCCTGGAGATTTTGACGCAAGTAGCATAGTCGGGTTTCGCCTGGCCCTCCGTGAGGCCAGGGCTGGTGTTGAACTGTCTGCGAACCTCCTCGACCATCTTTAGTGCTTCACTTCCGACAGTCTTCATGGTTGTGGCAGAATATCAGTAAGGAAGCATCGCACCAACGATCAGACCAATGAAAACCTTTGGGGTCAAGACATCAACCGTAGAAATTGCTGCACGGCTCACAAAAGCTCCAAACAGGGCCAGAGACACGAGAGCTGCCGATCCAATGGCAAATCCCTTCAAATATAGATAAATTAAGTCATATTAGTCCAACAATTGGCAAAAGTTGATAGCAATTTTACATTTTCCCCCTTTTCCAAAAGCAAAAGAGTGGCTAAGCATTGAAATCAGAAAGGAAACGCCATGAAAGAAATGGGACTATTGTTTTACTTTTCCGATTGCAGCGGTCGTGTTCTTGGCAGCAATCAAGTGCATAGGTTCTCCCATGAATACGGTGACTCATTCCAGCCAACATGGCAATAACTCCAGCGTTGTCGCTGATAGGACCATAAGCATTGATGGCTAATCCAGCGGCAATAGTACTCAGCATTCCCAGAGCAGCCACTGCAATACCGTGCATTGCAGCAAAACTGAAACTAACATGAATGCTTGTTGCAATCGCAAAATCGGAATAATAACTGATTTATATCCCAAGGCAAGACTGAAAGATAACATTGGTAGCTGCTCCAGTTCTAGAGGAATCAGCAACATCTTGCAGAGGACCGCAAAATAATTATTGGCGATCAGCATTTTTCCATCAAGAAGAAAACCAACTGTACCATTCTCGCTTATACCTGTAGGCATTGCTGGTGAAATATTCAGTAACAAACCCAACTATCAGTCCAGCCCAAAGGCCAACACTGACACACAAGAAGCTGCCTGCAAAGTGCAAAGCCATAACATCAGAGCAAATCTCTCAACCTCAGTATTCCTACGCGGAATGAAGACTTGTAGCGCAGCTATGCGACAACCACGTTAGTAATTCAAAGTCACATGAAATTTAACGTTTACATCTCATTCAATAAGCTCAAGGTACAAGCTAGTTACGGAATCGCAAAACCATGGAGCGAGAAAACCTTCTCAGAGAGACGCTGTTCGATTAGGATCCATCCAAACAACCCATGCACTTCTTTTTTCAAACCAATTTCTTTTGCTAATTCTCTTTTTCACTTGACTACATGACGATAATGCCAACATGGGCCGCCGATAAACAAATTGGACGTTGGCCCAAAACGAGTACAAATGGGCTTGCTCTAGTTTTCATTTCTTTTTGGTGGATAACCCGTTCATATTCACAATCTTCATCTTCCACAAACTCCGAGTCATCAAGAAGTTGAGATGGAAAGCAAAACCTTATTTCTTAAAGTTGAAAGAAAATATTCATGTCAGCAAAGTTATGGGACCATAAAAATTGGTTTTGGAAAAAAAAAACAACTGCAAGAATCATACGCAATTGATGAATCGACCATTTTAGAAGTACCTAACTTTAGGGTCCTATGTAAATACTTTTAAAAACACTCATTATCTAATAAATAATATCACACGATAATACTGTCAATGTCATCCACTGCTTTGCTATGTTGTGCGGGTGAGACTTATTTTCTATGACTTTCACATGTTAGATACGCAAGAGAAATACATTTTTATCTAAATCGCGTGGTTATCAGATGACTCATAATTATTGATAGCTTTTGCATGTAAAATTTATTTTTCTCAAGGAATAACCCCACATGCATGTAAATGTTATAGAGTCGAGTTACAAATGCCCTGAAATCTCACTTTCAATCACCATGGCTTAAACTTTCATCTGTCTTTCCTCGTGAATGATCTAGCAAAGATGTTTATAGTGGTTTGCCTTTCAAAAGAGACGGCAAACATCACATACCTATTTGTTCCTAATGTCATGTTAAGTGATATCTCATGTTAATTTACAATCAAAGACAAATTGTTCACGCGGGTTTGTGAAGATTCTTGACGAGGAATTCCAGCTTAGATTCAAACATCAATTTATTGCATTACGTAAATTCAACATCATATTGAAGGAGTTTCCACCAATTAGGATGTAAAGTAAAAAAAGAAAAACAAATAGTACAACAATGACAGCTGAACAAACAATCTATTGTGGTAGATAATGCTCTCCTAACAAAAACAAGAAATCAAAGGCATTTCACGTTAAGGAATGGCATTGGTCGCTGACAAAATCCCAAAACACCACATCACTTTCAGAGTCACCATCTTCCGCCACGAAAAGCAAACACCTCCATTGAAATCCACAATAAAGTCGAGTGGATCCTACGAGTCAGTGACGAATCAAGAATTTCCTCAAGGAGCTTTTAAGCCTGAAAGCCTCTTGAAAATGCTGAACCAAATAAACTTGAAGACATTCGCTCACGGGAATTGCTGCGTGTGCGAATCAAGAATATTCTGTCACTTCATGCCTCGGATTAGCGTGGAGTTACGATGGGTTTCCTGCTTGAAGACCATAATCTCTCGCTGCATGAACTCGCTCAATGAAGAAAATTTGAACTTAAAAGATTAACTGCGATGCAGTGGTTAAAAGAAGACGTAAATCTCCCTCTTTCTTCTAGGGAGAGATCGAAAAGTAAAGCACCCACGAAAAGTTTTTTACTCAAATTTCAAGTGTGATTAGAATTGAACTCACATATATTTTTCTGGAATTCTAATTAAAAAATTTTAGGAATGAGTGCACAAAAAAAGTCCTAAAGTTTGTTGCGAAGATGCGATCGAATTCTAAGACTTTCAAATAGTGCAGTCAAGTATTAAAATTGCTCAATCATTGTAATCAAGGACATCTATTAATTAAATTGGGGTGATAAACTTGTGAATTTTTATCGATCCTTGAATATTTTTTGTCAGTCAACAAAGATTTACTTGCATTTGTTTTTATAAGTAAAGATTGAGGAGGGGGCGACCTACATTGGCTGCATCACTTTCAAGCTAAAGTTTGAGGTTGGCGAGCTCATCATAACAACCCCTCAAGACCCTAGCAGTTGGCATGTTTCTTCATATAAGACATATCGCAGCTAGGCAACATAGCCCGAATCATTTGGAGGAACGCTCTAAATGTGAATCGAACTTGTGCCGTCGTCAAAGACAAGTAGCCCCTTTCTTAGTGGATCAACGACTTTGATGGTAAGAGTCGCTTGTATTTGTTCACGAGAAAGTTATCAAAGCCAAGCTTCATCGATTAAAGATGAATTGGTTAGTGAATTATTGAGTGTGGAAGATACAGTTTCCCCCTCCAAAATGAGCAGAAGTGTTCGTGGCTTGATCCGGGCAGAATCACTCTCAAGATATGGAAAAGATTCGATTGAGCTGGCTTGAAGGGGCCACTAATTTCACTACTCAAGTGGTTTGAAAACTGGTAGTTTTCATCGAGCTTTTCTGGCTCGTTTTGCTGGATGATTTTGTCCTTATTATGGGGCAAAGCAAGGGACACGTAAAGCTATGTGCAGAAGTATCATTTAAAAAAAAGGGCCAAAGCACGAGCTACAAAATGTCATTAAAAATTGAATCTGTTTACATCTTTCATATATTTTCATGAGATTCTTGTCTTCAAGATGTAGTATTACTTATTTGAACGAACTTATGCTTGTCTTCAAGACAGTACATCAAAAGAAAGACACATTTCTGGGTCATTGTCTATCAGCGTAGCCGTCGATAATCATACTAAAAATCTCTCTGTCGTAAGCCTCTCTCTCTCTCTCTGATGGCCACAGGATTCCTCATGTGCAATCCAATTATTACCGTGTCATACAATTCAACTGTTGTGACAGCATAAATAAGTACATACATTAAAAGAGTTTATCATCAGCAACTAACAAAGTGCTCCTCTTGGTCATTTCTTCCAAGTAAACCAAGACCCCAATCAAGCTCTGGAGACATACCAAGGATGGCTGAAGCTGCTGACTTGCTCCCGCCGGCGGAGGTCTTGCTTTCCAGACGTGTGCAAGAAATGGTGATCAACCAAGAAGAGCCCCCCCATCTCTACATCTGCAGGAAAAGCGGTGAAGCAGCTGACGAAGAGCAAGAAGAAATTGTTTCTTCTGATCCCCTATCTCAAATTCCTCTGATAGACCTTTCCATCCTCTCGTCATCTTCATCTCCATCGTCTGAACGTGATAGAGAGCTGCAGAAACTCCAATTAGCACTTTCCTCATGGGGCTGCTTCCTGGTCTGATTGAAAATCTTTCTTGTTTTCCTTTTCAGTGCACATCTTTGACCTTTTTGGTTTTAGTTTCATTCAACTTGATGTTTCCGGAGGCCAAAATAATAAAAAGTTTAGCTTTATGCAACAGGGAGGTATTAGTGCTTTTACTAATCTTTTTTAATGATTATCTACTTGCAGGCAACAGGCCATGGAATCCCAAGTTCTTTCCTGGATGAAATAGTTCGAGTTGGGCGAGAATTTTTGAACAACCGATGGAAGAGAAGAAGAAACTTGAGAAAGGAGTGGAGGAGTTTGATGGTTATGGTGCTGATCCTGTTCCTGCTAAAGGCCAGCCCCTGGATTGGTCCGACCGGCTTTTCCTTGATGTATATCCAGAGGAGCGGAGGAAGCCGAAATTCTGGCCAGAAAATCCGCCTTCTTTCAGGTTTTCCTACGTGCCTCTCCCGTGCTATTGAACGTCTCTCTCTCTCTCTCTCTCTCTCTCTCTTTGTGACACTTCCTACATGTCCATCGAACTCTTTCGTCACATGGGGATGGTGCTTATCTCCCTTATCTTCGAATTCTTCTCGATATATCAATAATGGTGGGTATGCTAATGATTTGCAAAATTGATGTACTGCATCCATCATTATCTTCTCGATACAGCAATACCGAAAAAAATTATCCTTATCAACAGCGTTTGACTAGACATTTGAAGTCCAGACAGAGAGGAGTGTACTGACGAGTGGAGACGAGTTAACTATTCGTCTAGGAGAGTGAATCACCATCGAATTATGGCCTAAATCTCTCCTGATCTGAAATTTAATTCTCATAGTTACAGTCAAATGATCACATGACAATCCAGATGCAGTGGCCTTGACCCTTTGCATGTTGAACTTCATTGTAAGTTGCAGTCATGGAGCGACAAAAAAATTTAATTTTTCTCAAAGATTGGCAAAATAAAATGCAGAGACATTCTAGAAGAATACACCGTGAAGCTGAGGATAATGACAGAAGCCGTTTCAAAGGCCATGGCAAAGTCACTGGGCTTACAAGAGGACTGCTTCCTAATTCAGTTTGGTGAAAAAGCTCCTCTGCAGGCGAGATTCAATTACTATTCCAGATGTCCGAGACCTGATCTTGTCCTTGGCTTGAAACCCCATGCAGATGGATCAGGGTACACCATAATCTTGCAAGATGTTGAAGGTCTTCAGGTTCTCAAAGGCGACAAGTGGTTCACAGTACCAACCATACCTGGTGCTCTTCTTGTCCTCATGGCTGATCAAATGGAGGTACTTTGATAGATCGATATCAGAGTCATTTTGCAAGTTATGTGCCCAGTTCTAAAATACAATGTCACTTGCTTTTTTCCTCCTTGCTGCACTTGGTTTCATTCTGCTTATGACTATATATAACAAATGATTAACAGGTAATGACCAATGGAGTGTTCAAGAGCCCAGTGCACAGGGTGCTTAGCAGTTCAGAGAGAGACAGACTCTCTGTGGCTGTTTTCTACACACCGGAACCCAACAAAGAGATAGGACCAGAAGAGGCTTTGATCACTGAGGAAAGACCAAAAGCTTACAAGACAGTGAAAGACTATGCCGACGTGCACTGGGACTACTACCAACAAGGTTTGAGAGCCATTCATTTAGCTAAAGTTTAGAAGCTCTTGCAATTATCATGATCAGCTGTACTTAAATACTAGAAATACCTGAAAGATGGTGAATTGTCGACATGCAACTCTCTGTTAGGTCCCAAACAATATGAGCTCAGAATCACTTGTGACTTCCTGCCCTTTTTAAAGCTGCCAAAAAACTGTCCTTGTTTTGTTAAACCATCCCAGAATATCTTGTGCCACTTTGATACAGAGTACAGTTAAATCAGCAATGGAATGGGTGTAGAATGGAATGGTTCCATACTCTACAGGACTCACATCCTCAACTGATGCTCTTACTCGCCTTATTTTGATGTGGGGTCCAATGCTGCTCATTTTGTGTTTGAGGTTCGAACATTTCAAAAGGTGCTGATATCAGAACCGTATCAATTAAAGTCGCACAAGAAACTGAGGTTCACAGGAAGCAAATTCTGAAAATGCTAGGGAGATCTTTATGTAGTGTCAAAGAGAAAGTTCTTTAAATTTAGCAACCTGATCAAGTGGCATGTTGATTTTGGTTTCAACAGGCTTTGCTCATGCCACTAGAAATATCACAACATAAACAGTTAAGAAACCATTTCTTATATTTACCTCTGCAAATAAAAAAAAGTAGCTTTCTTAATACAAAAGACACTTATGATCAAAATAAGGGTATGCATGCAACATAACTAATCAGAAAAGCGTTCTGTAGATAAGGCAAAGAAGTACCCGAATGATGTTCGTTACCAAATGCAAGAAATTTGGAGATTTAACAAAACACTGGCAGCAATACATTCAACCACCATTCCGCCAATTAGTCCACTTACTTTAACATGTAACCGTCCAAACTATCATCACAATCCACCAGAATCTAAGCTTGCTAAACTACTAGTTTGAAAACCCTGATTTGTGGGATTTTTGAGGTGTTGCAATCAAAAGTTGATTGGATATAATGCTAGGCTGCTAGAAAAAGAGGACCTCAGAAAGTCTTGAAAAGGAGGCCGCAATGAATGGCAAAGAAGGGCGCAAACATGAGTGACTCCACTGCCATAAGCTTGATGAATGTTCAGATATGGGCCCGAGGTATATTTAAGAGGGTCGCCAATGGTATCTCCATTGACAGCTGCCTTTGCGTTTCTCCAACCCCTTTGGACCAAGAGTTCTTGCATGCTCAGAAGCACCGGCCTAACGTGAAGAGCTCTGAGCACATTACAAAACCTCCTTAGAAAAAGAATACAGAGTCCTGTAGATATTAGAGTTGGTTCAGAAAATTGGACAGAGATTATAGCCAGTATTTTCTGAGGGATCTGTACCTCAATACACTTCTTGGCATTGTCCCATGTGCCGCCTGTATTTGATGCACATATAGTTATCTGTGACGAGAAAATGACATCATTATTAGCTTATTTCCAACAGACTCCGCTCTTGAAGATTTTGCTCAATTACTGATTTATATCCCAAGGCAAGACCGAAGATGACATTTGTAACTGCTCCAGTTCTGCAGGAATCAGCAACGTCTTGCACAGGACTGCAAAATAATTATTGGCGATTGGTATTTTTCCATCAAGAAGAAACCAACTGTACCATTCTCGCTTATACCTCTAGGTATTGCTGGTGAAATATTCAGTAACAAACCCAATTATCAGTCCACCCAAAGGCCAGCACTGACGCACAAGAATAGCTGCCTGCAAAGTGCAAAGCCATAACATCAGAGCAAATCTCTCCATCTCAGTATTCCTGGGTGGGATCAAGATTTAAAGCCAACTATGAGACAATCACGTTAGTAATTCACGTCACATGGAATTGAACGTCTATATCTCATTCAATAAGCTCAAGGTAAAAGCTAGTTATGGAATCATAAAACCATGGAGCAAGAATACTTTTTCAGAGCGACGTTGTCCGATTTGGATCCATTGAAGCAACCTATGCACTTCTTTGTTCAAATCAGTTTCTTTTGCTAATTCTCTTTTTCACGTAATTATAGGATGATAATGCCAACATAAGCAGCCTATAAACAAATTGGACGGTGGCCCAAACAAAGTACAAATGGGCTTTGCTCCAGTTATAATTTCTTTTGGTGGAATTACCCGTTCATATTCACAATCTTCATCTTCCACAAACTCCGAGCCGTCAAGAAGTTGAGATGGAAAGCGAAAACTTATTGTGAAAATTGAAAGAAAAGCATCATGTCAACAAAGTGATGAGGCCATAAAAACTGGTTTTGGAGAGGAAAACAGCCGCAAGAATCATATGCAAGTGATGAATCGACTATCTCAAATGTGTCCAACTTTAGGGCCCTAGAGAAATATCTTCAGAAACACTCTTTTATCTGATGAATAATATCATGTGATAACATTGCCGATGTCATGATTTGTTGACCCTATGACCACTACTTTGCTATGTGCTAGTGAGATCTATGTCCTATGACTTTTATACTTCAAATATGTCAGAAAAATATATTTCTATCTAAATCGTGCATTCATCAAACGTTTTATGATTGATAATAATCTTTGCATGTAAATTTGTTTTTCTCAAGGAAAAGCCACATATGCATTCAAACATTACAGAATCACGAAGTGCAAATGCCCTGGAATCTTACTTCTAATCACTGTTGTAATGGCTTAAACTTCAGTCTTTCCATGTAAATGCTCTACTAGAGATGTTTGTAGAGATATGCCTCTCAAAAGGGCTGGCTAACATCCAAATATTTTTTTTTCCTAAAGTCGCGTATAGTGGTATCTAATGTTAATTTACAATCAAGACAAATTGCTCATGTGGATCCGTGTAGATTCTTGACGAGAAATGCCGCTTTAGATTCAAACATCAGTTTGTTGCGTTACATTGACTTGACATTATATATAAAGATTATCCATTAACGAGCGTTCCAAAAAGCAAAAAAGGAAAAAAAAGTACGAAAATGATAGCTAAACAAAAAATATATTGTGTTCGATGATGCCCTCTTTAACAAAACGAAAAATCAAAGACATCTCCCGTGGAGGCATATAGCATTGGTCGCTGACAAAACCCCAAAACACCACATCACTTCTAGAGTCCCCATTTTCCACCATGGAAGGCACCTCCATAGAAATCGACGACAGAGTCGGGAGGATTACAGAAGTCAGCGACAAAGACAATCGTTCATGTGAACTATTTCAAGAATGTTACTCTGTCACTTCATGCCTCGGATTAGCGTGGGGTTACAATCGGTTTCTTGTTTGAAGAGCATCATCTCTCGCTGCATGAACTCATTTGATGAGGAAAATTGAACTTGCAGCTAATTGCGATGCAGTGGTTAAAAGAAGATATAGATCTCTCTCTCTTTCTTGTAGAGAGATATCGAAAATTAAAGCTTACATAGAAAGTTTTTTACTCAAAGAACTCATGACCGTTACTCGTTCTACTATATTATTCTGGTCATTTAAATTGAAAATGTTTTATAATAAATGCATAAAAAAATCCCAAAATCTATTACGAAAGTGCAATTTACTCCTAGACTTCCAAATGATGCAATCGAGTATTAAAAATGTTCAATTATCGTAATCAAGGATGTCCATTAGTTAAATTGAGATGGTGGAAGATATTGATGTGGCGTATTTATTATTTGAGATAGACTTGTAGAGTTTTACTAGTCTAATCTTAATTGGTTGACAAAGATTTACTTGTTTATGTTTTTATAAGTAAAGAGGAAGGAGAGGCGACTTGGCAATACACTTTGCACATTGCTAGGGTTTCATACTCAGTACAAAATGTTTTCATACTTTGCACCACTTACAACTAAAGTCTGAGGTTGATGAGCTTGTCATTACAGCCCCATTAAAATTTTAATAGTCAGTATGTTTCTTCACACAAGACATACCGCAGCTAGGCAATAGCCCACATCATTTGGAAAAACGCTCATAATATGGATTGAACTTACGAAATCTTAAAAGGCAAGTAGCCCCTTTCTCACAACATCACCACTTTGATGGCAAGACTCACTTGTATTTGTTCATGAGAACGTTATTAAAGCCAAGCTTCACCGATTAAAACTGGTCTAGTTGAAGACACATTTTCCCCCTTCAAAATGAGCATAAGTGGTCCCGGCTTGAACTGGGCAGAATCATTCTCAAGATATCGACATGATTTGATTGTGTGTGTATGAAGGGGCCACTTGTTATTCTCTTGAATCTGTTAAGGACCTGCTCAAATCTAAGATGTCTTTATGTAGTATCCGAAGGAAAATTTCTTTAGATTTCACGAGCCGATCCAGTGGCATGTTGATTTTAGTTTCAATGGGGCTTTGCTCATGCCAAAAGAAAGAGTATCACAACATAAACCGTTGAAAACTGATTCTTATATTTACCTCTGCAAAATCAAATAAAAAAGAAAAGCTTTCTTGATATAAAGATATTTACGATTAAAATAAGGATGTGCATGCAACATGCTAGTCAGAAAAGCGTTCTGTAGGTAAGGCAAAAGGTACCCGAATGATGTTCGTTACCAAATGCAAGAACTTTGGAGATTTAACAAAATACTGGTAGCTATACATTCAACCACCATTCTGCCAATTAGTCCAGTTCTTTAACACGTAACCGTCCAAACTATCATCACAATCCACCAGAATCTAAGCCTGCTAAACTAGTTTGAAAACCCCGCGATGTGGGATTTTTAGGGGCCGCAATGAGTGGCGAAGAAGGGCGCAAAACACGAGTGACTCCACTGCCATAAGCTTGATGAGGATGTTCAGAAATATCTCCATTGACAGCTGCCTTTGTGTGGCTCCAACCCCTTTGGACCGAGAGTCCTTGAGTTATAATATGTCTCGAATTTAGACTCGACACTCGACCCGACTCGAGATAAATTGCAAGAAAACCCACATGAAAAGGAAAGTCCAAAATTAAATATATGAGGACATTGGCCGTGGAAATACAGCTTTCCTGTTCGGTGCTGGAAAAAGCTTTCCTATTTTGTCCTAATATTATGTTTGTGTGCAAGCAGTTGGATTTTACTTCCTAATTTGACTTGGATTGGGACTTTTTCTCCTTTGACCGACTAATGCGGATTTGGCATGCGGTCGCAGAGGACATCAACGAGTGCGTGCTACCACGCGAAGACATCTTGAAGTGTCGTTTCGAGTGCTTGGGTAGCGAGCCATCTTCGTGGATAAAAAAAATTAGTGTTTATAACCGTGAAATCTTGCAATAAGATTTTTCAATTCTTTTATGAGATTAAGAGATTATTTCGTGAAAAAATTATGGATTAAACACTATGTGCATTATTGAATGTAACATTGAAAAATACTAGAGTGTTCGAGTGATTTTATATCACTTGTTCTATAATAAAGTTCGTCGTTACTCTCCCCGTGAAAGTAGAACACCATGTTCAAACTAATCACATTACAAAACCTCTTTAGAAAAGCAATAGAGTCCCGTAGATATTAGAGTGGGTTCAGAAAATTGGACAGAGATTATAGCCAGTATTTTCTAAGGGATCTGTACTTCAGTTTACTTCTTGGCATTGTCCCGTGCCCCACCTGCATTTGATGCGCATATAGGTATCTGTGACGAGTAAATTACATCATCAACTTATTTCTAACAGACTCTGCTCTTGAAGGTTTTCCTCAACAACTGATTTATATCCCAAGGCAAGACCGAAGACAACATTGGTAGCTGCTCCAGTTCTGCAGCAATCAGCAACAGCTTGCACAGGACTGCAAAATAATTATTGGCGATTGGCGTTTTTCCATCAAGAAGAAACCAAACTATACCCTTCTCGCTTATAACTCTAGGTATTGCTGGTGAAATATTGAATGTGAGTGAGAGAAAAGAAAGGAAAAGAATATATTCTGAAACAAATATCATATTATGTATTTAGAGATAGAAAATAATATTAATGAAAATATACAAATATTATATATATATATATATAATTATAAAGAAAGAGGAAAGTGTTCGTTCATTAATATACAAATCCCTCTTAATTCATTTTTTTTTGCCATTTCATATTTGGCACCAAAAAAAAAAAAAAAAAAAAAAAAAAAATGGTCGTGAATATATATATATATATATATATATATATATAATATATAATTGTAAAGATTTCTTAGAAGTTTGAATTATGTCTTTCTTTGTTAATATTAACATAATTTACAAACCGGCTTAAGAAAGAACCTGTTTTCCAGCTGGCAGGGCTCGAATAGCTCAGACTTCGTTTGATACAGCGACCAAGAGCACCGGCGAAGAGACCTTAGCTCCACCTCCTATTGCTGGTTCGCTCGCAGTTCGCAACTGCTAATCGCGTCTTCAAGGTGAGATCCCAATGATCCGTCTCCGTTTCCTTTGGTTAAGAACAGATTCTTAAAGATGTCTTTTCTGTTTGAGCAAAATCCGATCGAGTTCGATGTTATATCGCTGATTCTCAGTTCGTGTATGGCGATAGTCTAGAATCTCTCACTTGCTTTAATTATATGAACACCTCCACGAAACTGCTCATCACATGTTCGGCGAAATGCGCAAACCAAGTCCATGTGAGTTTCAGTGATCATCTCTCGGAATTCCGCTCACGTAGTCTCTCAGTACTTGCTTGTTGCTCACACTCGCCCCCTCCATTATCCCGCTTTCTCTCTAGTTGTTCCTCAATGGTTGCATGGATGCCAATTAGCAGTTCTGGTCATATATTTGCCAATCTTTGATCAGTTACACTACAGTTAGTAAGTATTTTGGGAGGTAAAGGAAATTGTGAGGAAAATGATTTTCCTTATGTCTGGAAGAATAGATGTGGGGTGAAGCCAATCTGGAGAAAGAGGCTTCTGTATCTTAAAGATGAAAGTAAGATGATAGAGAAGCGTTTGTATGAAAAATGACATTGTACCTTTTCATATGAGTTGTGAATATGAGTAAGCGTGACCATGAAATAATACTTAATACGAGAATTGTGGAAATTATCATGTCAGTAGCATGCCATCAAGACTTTGATATTAGATCAGTTTGAACATAGTGGGATTAGTAGAGCAGGTTCTGCCTTTGTGAGTGAATCGCCTAACTATTTTGAAGGAGAAAGATGGGTAATATTTATGTGAATAAAATTGAAAAAGGAATAGGCGAATGCGATTCAAGGTGCTAAATTGGGCGGTTAACGGTGAGCATGAGATTGCAGCCACACCTGGGCTTGGGTAGATATCAGAATCTGTTGACAGGGTAGGCTCCAGGTTACAGGGCATACAGGGTAGGCTCTAGTTCTTGTAATGTTTTTGGTTTTTGTAGTTTTATCAAGGCTCTCAAAGTGTAAAAATTGAATAATCAATAAATGTTAAGGTTTGGTGTATGATGAAGAGCGTGAATTCATGGGATGCTACAGATTGCACATGAACTTTGGAAAGATTCCCCAGCATCAATGAAAAGAATAGAGAGATGGCTAGGTAGATGTATAAAGGGGTCTAGTGTTGTGTCAAACCAGAAGCAGTACTTTTTTTATTTTTTATTTTTTATTTTATTTTGGTCGGAAAAAGCAGTATGGTTGAAACTGTGAAGTTAAAGTAAGAAAGTGATTGCTGGATTTGGTGAGGCGAGGCAAAGAGTGCACCAGTACCTTCAAATGATAGTGCATCTTTTGACATGGCATATGTACGTGATCGAATAACCATAACTTTAATGAAATATATAAGAATTCTTGTAATTTTTAAGGATAACGAATTTCTTTCTTATCATGTTTATTAAATGAAACTACTCTCTTTTTTATTGAGAAAGAGTCCACTTCAATGCAATTTTTTTTAGCCAAATAAGAAATGTGATTTTTTTATTTTTAAGTTTGTTAATATATATATACTTTTTTTTTTGACATTGTTTTCAACATTCAAATTGTAAAGGTTGCAATCATTGCTTTTTTAATTTTTAAACAAATTAAACATAAAAAAAGCTTAATTTGGTCACCCATATGACTTTTCGAATGTGGATCCACCAAACGGCATTTCTCTCAAAATTGTTTCTCAATGCATTTTTCAATTACAATTTACCAAATGGTTTTTGCTTTTCATGAAAACTCTTTAGGCTAAAGTCCTTTGCCCAGAAGCTGAACCAAATGCATTCTCACGGTGGTAAGTTCTATAGACCATACACACGAAGAATAAGCTAGGCCACTCTGCATGAGAAACTCTTTTACGTGCTCAAAATAGAAGGTTGTAATGTGCGAGGGCATTGATAGACCACGGTCAATCTTGCAGAGCCACTCACCTTAGATTCTTTCATTTTGGGCTGTCAAAAAGCTCTTGGGGGCTGATTGTGAGCAAGAGAAATTATCTTTGGCGTGTGAAAGACGCTGGCCCCAAAACCTGGGTCTGTGATGTCATGTCTTCTGACACATTTTTGCCTTTCTGAAATTTCTCCTTCAAAAGTTGGGATACTAGTCCCACCAAGATTCAAAGTCCTTCTCTGATGTACCGTTGCATGTGTGATTGCTCCTACTTTTTTTGGGATATGGAAGTGCCAAGAAAATGCCAGGAAAGCAAAACTGATTCACTAAACTTTTTAGCTCTTTGACAAACTCCTCTCCAGGAATTGCTAATCAGACAAGGAAGAATTGCGCACACAAGAAGTAGTTCATCTCAGCGTAGATGAAGAGAAAAAGGGACTTGGACACAGCAATGTTGTCCTCAACAGGTGGAGATAGTGAGTCGCTGGGAGCTGAATTTGAGGTGTTCTTGAATTTCAGAGAGCCGGACACTGGCCTCAATTTCACTGATCACCTCTATCATTGCCTTGATGGAGTTGGGATTCGCGTATTCTTAGATGATGCAGAGATCCAAAAAGGTGAAAAGATTGGAGGTGAGCTTCTATGTGCAATCAATGACTCCAGAATTTATGTGCCCATCTTCTCCCGAGACTATGCATCTAGCGCATTGTGTCTCCGCGAGCTCGCCTACATGGTGGAATGCTCGAGAAGATCAACGGACAAAGTGATCCTTCCCATTTTCTTCGACGTCGATCCTTACGATGTTAAACTCAGAACTGGATTATATGTCGATGCCTTGAAAAGGCACAAGGATAGGTTTGGCTCTGATGAAGTGCAACAGTGGAAGGAGGCTCTGACAGAGGTCGCTTCAATCAAAGGATGGCACTGCAAAGATATAGGGTAAGAGAGTTTCCAGAGCTTTTTATAAGACTATATACTTCACCCCTTTTCATTTCTTCAGATATAAATACAATAAACCTAGAGTGACCAGTAAGAACTATTGGCTTAAAAGTTGATATATACTGCTGCACAATTATGAAAAGAATTTGTGGGGTTCTTCATGAAGATCTGGATGTGGAGTGGGCAACTAATTTAGGTGGCTCGATTTGTTTCAGTGGTCACTTTTTCGGGTGATAAATTCAGAATAGCCAATTTACTTTTTCTGGTATACTACTAATAGTTAGCATTCTTGACCCCTTTGCTGTGAGTCCCATGGTTTCTGAAGTGATAATGCCATACATGGATCTGAGTTTGGGGAGACAGCATGGGAGTTCATTGGCCATTCTGGAAGTTTTATGACTTCAATCAAAACTTTTCTGAGGATTGATGTTTAGCAGATCTTGAGAATGACGACACTGATTTGATACATACTAACTATACTTTTTAGGAACAAATATTTTCCAAATCTTTGATTTTCTGTAAAACAAATGCATCGGACAAAGTTATATCCCTTTCTGAGTATGCAACGGAAGAGTTGTGTTATGACTATATTTATTTTTAGGCCGTTTAAATTTCCAGGAATTTGTTCTTTCCCAGCATAAACATGATAATTTGTATATTTCAAGAATGACAGTGTATTTCTCTGAGGTTGTTTTGCTGTGAATGTGTTGTCATTCTGATTCTCAGGTTCAACATTTCAAAGCATGGGTGTTAATTTTTTATTGTTGTGTTTTTAAACTTGGTAGTTTTGCTGGCAATCTTCTACTCTCTTTCTGTGCATGTAATTTCTTCCTTTCTTTTTCTGTGTGTGCGTGTGTGTTTAAAATAGATATCTTAGCCAATTGCTTTGGTCGGCTAATGAAATTATCTGTTTCTTTCATTGATGTGAATGGTGAATTCATATTTAGAAAATCCTGGAAGTTGATTTTCTCTGTGTTGTTACTTAATCTGAAGTTTTTTAAATTGCAGCCAAGGGGAACTCATAAAACTTGTTACTGATGAGGTTTCAAGGAAACTGGCAAGAGGAGCTCAAATAGTGCCTGATCATTTGGTTGGAATTGATTGTCAAGTGAAAACTGTGATGGATTTGTTAGGAAAAGACTCTCTTGATGTACGGTTTGTCATAATACATGGAATGGGCGGAATTGGTAAGACAACTCTTGCCAAAGTTGTTTTCAACCAGATTGCTTCTCAGTTTGATGGTTGCAGCTTCCTATCAGAAGTTCGAGAATATTGGCAGCAGGGTAAAATTGTGAAATTGCAAAACAGATTATTGTCTGACATCCTCATGTCTACATCCATAAAGATTCATGATACTGACTCTGGGATCAACATGATCAGAGAAAGATGTTGCCACAAGAAAGTTCTGATTGTTCTTGATAATTTGGATAATAGGGACCAACATGTGAAGCTAGCAGAAAAGTGTGATTGGTTTGGTCTGGGGAGTAGAATTATTGTGACAACTAGGGATATCAGTTTTTTCAAAAAGAACAAGAATAATGCCTCAATGCATCCTAAAATGTATTACTTCTACGAAATGGAGGAGATGCATAATTCTTATGCTATTCAACTTTTCAGTAGATATGCATTTGGGAGTGATGCTCCTCCACTTGAATATGATAGAATAACAAGAGAAATTGTGAAAATCACTGGTGGACTTCCGCTGGCTCTTGTGGATATTGGATCCTCACTTTACTGCGAGAGTAAAGAAGGGTGGGAGGATATGTTAGCCAAGCTGAAGAAAATGCCTCACAAAGAAATTCAGGACGTATTGAAGGTAAATTATGACAAGTTGGAATATGAGCAGAAAGAAATTTTCCTTGACATTGCATGTCACATGGCTGGTGAACAAAGAAACGATGCAATTTTTATGTGGAGATCTTGTGACCTTTTTCCCATCGAAGCCATCACAGCTCTTGTTAATATGTCTTTGATAAAGATCATGAATGACCACATTTGGATGCATGACCAACTCAGAGATTTAGGGAGGGAACTTGTTCGCATGGAGAGCATTGACCATCCTGGAGAGCACAGTAGAATATGGTGCTCCACCGTTGCAGTGGATGTTATACAAAGAAAAGAGGTACGTATTCACTTAAGTTCTACCTTTCACTTTGTGTAGAAAATAGAGTAGGTTGGTACTGTGTTAAATTACCACAATGCATGGTAGCTCAGTGGTAGAGAGGTCACACTAACTTCCATGAAGTCATAAGTTCAAGCCATGTAATGAGAGAACCTCTGGCCAGCTTATGCAATAGACACTTGTTACCTGATGTGGAGATTTTCTTGACTTCTGGTGAGTTTGCAGTGATCGCAACATTGTTTGCCACTCCCCAGCCTTTTAACTAGAAAAAGGAAAGATATTGTGTTAAATTCACGAGTCTTTTTCTCATGTTCACCAAAGCTGGGGCTAATTGAGCTATAATTCTTTTACTAGGGAACAAAGAAAATAGTAGCACTCAAAGTAGGTGGGCAATCTCAAGTGTGCAATATAACACGGGAGGACATTTTAAGGCTGTTGAAGTTAAGGTTCCTTGAATTGGATGGAGGAAACTTTGTAGGGGACTTCCAAAATCTCCTCATGGAGCTAAGATGGCTCTCCTGGCAAAATTGTCCGTCAGAGTTTCAAGCTTCTAACTTCTCTCCAGGCAATCTAGTTGTCCTCAAAATTTCAGCATCAGACATTACAAATGATTGGGGTGGATGGAGCCAAATCATGGTATGATATCTTGTAACATAAGCCATTTCCATTTACTCTTTTTCTCTGTGCACAGTGAGTTTGACAATCCTTGTACATTCTTGTATGAGTTATTTTACAGGGAAAGGGTAAATTAAAAGTTCTGCATCTCGTGAATTGTAGAAGGTTGGTCAAGACGCCTAACTTCAGTACATGCTTGACTTTGGAGAGACTCATTGTGAAGGATTGTCTTAGGCTGGTTGAAATTGACCCATCCATTACTAAGCTGAAGCTTTTGAAGCACTTGGAAATTAAGGGATGTATTAGTTTAAGGGTGCTTAAGGGAGCTCCAACAATGCTCAATCTAGGCATGGTGCATCAATCATGGCCAGACTCACTGGGTAATCTAAAGCGTCTAACAACATTAAAGATGGAAAGTATAAAACTCCTTGATCTTCCAGATTCAATAGGAGAAATAGTTGGTCTTCAAAAGTTGTCTTTAAGAAATTCATCCTTGAATAAACTTCCAGAGTCAATTGGGAGACTAAAATCTCTAGTCAAGTTGAATCTATCTTGCACAAACATCGTAGAGCTGCCTGATTCAATTGGAGAGCTTAAGAGATTGGAGAAGCTTGACATGGAGAATGTAAATTAAGAAAGCTACCTAATGCGATAGGGAAGTTGGAGAAGCTTGCATGTTTAGGTGCTGGCGAGTGTAGATTTTTGGAGGGAGAAATTCCGATGGAAATTGGGGCGCTATCATGTTTGAAAGAACTAGACTTATCAGGAACCCGTATTTCTGCAGTGCCACCAAGTATTAGTCAGCTTTCTCAACTTCAAATTTTGGATTTGCATGATTCTAATGAGCTTCAAGAATTGCCAGAGCTTCCTGCAAGTCTGACACGTTTGGACATGTCATCTTCAGCATTACAAAGGATTCCAGATCTGTCAAACCTGACCAACTTATGTTTTCTGTGGTTATCAGATTATGGGCATTGTAGATATCTTAACGTGCCTCGTGCACCTCCAAACGCATGCCAATCTAAAGATTTGCAAGATATTGGGAGGTTAACTAAGTTGATTTGGTTGGCATTGGACCTTGTAGAAATGACCGTGTTACCTGCTGATTTTTGTGCCCTTACCAAGCTCGAATGTCTCGAATTACCTGATTCCACCTTTCGATCTCTCAAGTGGATTCCACCCAATATTAAGTTCATGAGGTTCTATGATCTTGAGTCCACAGATGGATGGTCATGCCTTCACACCTTGAAATATTTGTCCAGAATAGATGTATGCAGGTCATGCCTAACAGAAATTCTTCTTGAAGTGCTTGGACAGTTGGAGAGCCTAAGAGAATTGCATGTATTGCACTGTCTATTCCTGAAGAGACTATCCCATATACAAAGCTTAAGAAAGCTAGCAGTTTTGGAGGTTAGTCATTGCCCTCTGGTAGTTGAGATTCAAGGTCTGGAACAATCAGAATCAGTGGAGCGTTTAACGATTTGGTCCTGCCCATCCTTGAAAGAGCTACCTCATTTTTCCAGCATGCAGAACTTAAAGAAGTTGGATATATCTCATTGGGATTCGTTGGAAAGTTTGCCTGTTGCAGCGAACAAGGAAACACGTGAGTCGTTTTTTTCCAAATGCGGGATGCTGCCTTGCGTTTACTAGGCCAACATTTGAATGGCATGCTGAGAAGTTAATGACCGCGTCTGACTGACTTTGTTCACTCATGTCTTCTCTATTTGTAGCTTGTGTATACATAACGATCTTGCCTTATATTGAGACTGAAAAGTTGCAACATTTAGTTCTCTAATTCTTGTACGTAAGATGCGATGAGACTCAAATATTTTTGCCGCTTATTATTTGGGTCACTTTCCAC
Source organism: Angophora floribunda (assembly GCA_014182895.1). NCBI lineage: Eukaryota > Viridiplantae > Streptophyta > Magnoliopsida > Myrtales > Myrtaceae > Angophora > Angophora floribunda. The sequence goes on from CM024710.1 coordinate 21,124,495, forward strand.
CAAAAAAATTTCTAAATTGCATTGCAAAGGTCTTCACGTCCTCATCAGCGAAGAAGAAACGAAGGAGTTCCTTCGTCTGTGAATTGATGGCTGCTGCCATAACCTTGTCGGACCTTGAACTTCGTTTTTCTCCGATGTGTTTGTTTTTCCTCTCTTCATGTATGCACTAAAATTACACTGTTTAGAGAAATGCCAGGCATGCCATGTTGACTGTCACTTGAGATTGGAAACTTGGACGCAACCGCGGCCTTTATGCATTAAACAGACCAATTGACGATCAAGAAAGAAGCACAATCTCAATCTTAGGCCTTGAAGTCAATGTCTGACAATTTTATAAATTTTTTTCAGCCAGTGACCCTCGCCGGACTTGGTAGAAAAAAAAAAGAAAAGAAAAGAACAAAGTAAAAAGAAAAAAATAAGCATAATAAATTATAAAAAAAATTATCGATGTTAGTGCCATCTGTCCTAGGTAGTATTATCGGTGTTTATGCCAACAATTTTTGATTACAATTGGCTGGATATATTCAGTTAACAAAACTTGCAAAATGTTTAGAATTTAATTAGAAAATTGAAAGTTTTATGACTAAATTGACATATTTAAAACTTTTTGGGATAATTTTCTCATTTGTATGATCCATTGCATATATGGAGGAATGAACAAAATTCTTGATTTATTTTGAGCTTTTGGTCCAAAAGTGATTGTATGACCCTTGCTCAATAGTTCGTATGTTTAGTTTGGATTTAATCAGTCTCATTTAAAATCACAGTGTCTCTTTTTAAGAGCAATTCCGGGGACTATGCTCGACATCTATCGGGATTACTTATCCTGAAGACTCTGAATAGTCACTTATATCGAAAAGAAAAGAGAGTCATGGATCAGTCGAAATTTAAATAGATGGCCTAAACACGAAGCTCTCGGTTCTGTTCTGTTATTTCTTGTCATCCTTCATGACATGATGGATCAATCCATGGGGGAAAATACATGGGAGATGGACAAGACCGGATCCAGACTGAAGTCGAAAAGCCACATGTTTTTCTTGCCCCAGTTAGGAATTAGTTATTACGGAGGCTAGCTGACAGATTGTCAATGGAAAAGAGTTGGCTAAAAAGTTGTCAGTAATTTATTCTGGGACTCGGTCAGATTGATCGAGAACACAAATGCATTTGCTCGCGCGACACATGCACCCGCGATAAGTGCTGCACTAACCTGATACAAACACTTATAATAATCCCTCAACCTGCCCCCTCTCTTCTCTCCAATAATAGACTCTTGGTACGCTAAAATAATGGGAATTATTGCCGACAGCTGCAAGGAAAAGGGCAGCATCCGAAACCAATCAATTCGATTTTTATAATGAAGGAATCATATACAGATTTCATTTATCGTACAAAACTTAATTCTAGGCACCTTACCTCATTTATATTATAAAATAATCATTTAAATAGATATGTATTTATAAAAATATCACGTAATCCATTCTTATCATTGATTTTCAAAACCTCTTATCTGTCAATTCCACACAACTCAATTATAGGCACTCTACCTCATTTAATGTACGACAGCCCTATATTCCATATTGCAGATTTCCATCCTCTGGTACAATTTAACACCCAACCACACACACTATTGACTTTCCAACACCACACCCAAATCACTCCGACACTCCGTTGATAGTAGAAAAGAATTTGCATGGAACATAAACAATATAAATCAGTTCATTTGGATCACTGGTTACATAGACTTCATCATAAAACCAACGTAGTTAATACTTTAGATGATATCAATTTAAGTGACACAGACATGCGTCCGCGCGCACATGTAGAAGTAGCTGGACCATTGTACATGAGAGAGTTTATCGCTTACAAGCTCAAACGAGAACGTTGTGGACGTGTGATGGCATTTATAGAATACGGTCAATATTGCAGATATACTTACCTAGGATATTTCATTTTGTGGGCGTCAAGAATCTCCGTGTGGCGTGTGATAAGAGCTCACCAGAAAATCCGGTTCCGGGATGGGACGTCTTCAGACACATCTGAAACTTCTTGAAAAGTCGTGATGCTCGTTCCCCCAAGTTTCGAAGTGTTTCTCTGAGGTTTCGTTAGCACGCGCGATTGCTATGTGAGAAACGTAGAAAGTGCCAAGAAAAATGGAATAAAACATGGCGCGTAAAAGAAAAGCAAAAGTGATTCACTTCACTTTTAGCTCTTCTACAAACGACATCCTCCCCTGGAATCGTATACGCCAGAAGTAATTCAACTCAGCACTTGGCGTTGGTGACGATGAAGAGAAAGAGGGACCCGGATGCAGCAACATCGTCGTCAACAGGTGGGGTTAGTGACTCGCTGGGAGCTGAATTTGATGTCTTCTTGAATTTCAGAGGGCCGGACACTCGCCTCAACTTTACGGATCTCTCTATCACTCCCTGGATGGAGCTGGGATTCGCGTCTTCTTAGACGATGCAGAGATCCGAAAAGGTGAAAAAATTGGAGGCGAGCTTCTACATGCGATCAACAACTCCAGAATTTATGTGCCCATCTTCTCTAGAGACTATGCCTCTAGTGCATGGTGTCTTCGCGAGCTCGCCCACATGATGGAGTGCACGAGAAGATCGAAGGACAAAGTGATTCTTCCTATTTTCTTCGACGTTGATCCTTATGATGTTAAGCTCAGAACCAAATTATACGCTGATGCCTTGAAAAGGCATGAGGACAGGTTCAGCTACGATGACTTGCAACAGTGGAAGAAGGCTCTTAAAGAGGTCGCTTCGATCAAAGGATGGCACTGCAAAGATATTGGGTAAGAGAGTTTCGGGTGCTTTTCTTCACTCCTTTTTCATGTCTTCAAATATGAATACAATAACCCTAGACCAGCAAAAAAGATTATTGGCTTAAAAGTTGAGTTTCGAAAGTACTGCCTAACTATCGTATTTAGATGAGTAAATGACTGTGAGATGCATATGGTTGAAGGAATTTGATAACTGCTATTGGTATATCAAACAAGAGATTAATTTATACTGCTGCATAATTGCGGAGAGAATTTGTGCTTCTTCGCAACGAACGAAGGTGAGGTTATCCTTGTGGATTTCGCTTTGATTGGGGTAATTTGCTTCGGTGTTTATTCAGCCGTCCTACTGTTTTTCCCTTTTCTGTGCAAAGAATAAATCCTATGTGATTCGAGGATAAGAAACCTTTTTAAATTTTTATTTTAATTTTCTGGTAAATTGTCGTTACTTAACATTCTAGATCCCTTCCCTATGAGTGATTAGAAAGTGATGTTTTCTGAAGAGATGATCCGATACATCGAAATTTATCTTGAGGGTTGATGTTTAGCAGATCTTGAGGATGACCACACTCAGCTCTAAGGATTAGAGTTTAATTTATGGGACTTCAGAAAAGGAAAGAGACAAAAAATGATTTCTGCTTTGCTGGAGTTGATATTCTTGTATAGCTATGTTGAAATTTTAGATTTGCGCAGAAACATGATTTTGATATTGATAATAATTTGTGGTTTCAATGTGTGCATTGTGTATGTGTATGGTATAGTTGATGTAGAGGTATGACGAAAGGGCAAGGTATATAGATGAGTATTCAAGGGATAGTAGGCTGTGGGATATGGAATTGTAGTTTCATAGGTGTTATATGGAAGTGTATACATGGTGTACTTGGAATGGTGATGAAGCTAGAGGTAAGCAGTTTAGTACATGCTCCCCGCCCACGCTAGTGCAAGAATGATTCTAAGCTCCATTTATAGAGCAACTCCAACGACTGTCTCACACAATTGTCGGCTTATTTTACAAGATTTTTATAGTTTAAGTTGCCGACATCTTCAGGCCTCGGTCTTTGAGAACTTCTCAATCAGGATTCCTCTATAATGCTGCCCCCAGACTACACTAGCAATTGTCCACCTTAAAAAATTTGTAAAAATTGGATCATAAATTCTAGCAAGCTATTAGCTAGAAGTGATTAATAATTGTGTCAGGGACTATGAATAGTGCGAGTATTCAAATATCTTAGAGATGCTTGGATGTTTGTTATGTTTACCAATATTAAATGGAGAGCAAATTGATTTAGCTGGTTGCATATTTAAGGAGAGAATGTCTAGCTGTTTGTGGAGGCTTTCACTTAAATTTGATGAGAGAATTAATTTTGATGTGCATTTTCCTTGCCAAAAGTCGACAATGATTTAGAAAATATTTTCCTGAAAATAATTATCAATATAATTTATGAAAACAAATTAATGGAAAATATTTTTATCATCAATTTAAATATTTAAGTATAAATTGTCGTTGATAATGAAAATATTATTAGTCCACCGATTTGTTTAAGTGATACATACTTATGATTATTTTTAGGAAATAATATTTACCAATGAGTAATTTTCTGTGAAATAAACACATCTCTTGCGACACGAAGTCACACCCTACTCCGAGCATCCAACAAAAGAGTAGTGTTATCGACTAATTCGGTATTAACTTTGAGGTGTTTTAAATTTCCAGGAATTAGTTCTTTCAAAGCATAAAGGTGATGCTTGCATAATACAAGGCCGACGGTGTATATCTTTGTGGTTATTTTGCCGTGAATGTGCTGTTTTTCTCGAGTTCAAGGTTCCACGCCAAGGGCGTTAACTTTTGATTGTTGTGTTTTTGACTTGATAGTTTTGCTACGAATCTTGTTTCTAGTTCTGTGTGCGTAATTTTGTTCCTTTCTTATTGTAAAAAGACGTGATACCTCATACCTGTGCGTGATTACAATAGGTATCTTGGCCTTAATTTTCTTTGGCTGCTAGAAATTTTGCTATTTCCGGCACTGATGTGAATGCCAAATTCACATTTAGAAAATCCTGGAATGTTCTTTATGTTGTTACTCAATCTGAATTTCTTGTTCCACAGCCAAGGGGAACTTATTAAACTTGTTACCGATGAGGTTTCAAGGAAACTGTCAAGAGGAGTTCGAGTAGTACCTGATCATTTAATTGGAATCAATGATCATGTGCAAGCAGTGATGGAATTGTTAGGCAAAGACTCTCTTGATGTACGATTTATTGTAATACATGGAATGAGCGGAATTGGTAAGACAACTCTTGCCAAAGTTGTTTTCAATCGAGTCGGTTCTCAGTTTCAAGGTTGCAGCTTCTTGTCAGATGTTCGAGAATTTTCACAGCAAGGTAAAATTGTGAAATTGCAAAACAGATTATTGTCTGACATTCTCAAGTCTCAATCCATAAAGGTTCAAGATATCGACTCTGGGATCAACATGATTAGAGGAAGATGTTGCCACAAGAAAGTTTTGATTGTTCTTGATAATTTGGACAAAAGGGACCAGCTCGCTAAGTTAGCAGAAAAATGCAATTGGTTCGGTCCGGGAAGTAGAATTATTGTGACAACTAGGGACATTAGTTTTTTGAAAATTTACATGAATAATTCCTCAATGCATCCTAAAGTGCATCACTTCTACGAAATGGAGGAGATGCATGATTCTCTTGCCATTCGACTTTTCAGTAGATATGCATTTGAGAGTGATACTCCTCCCCTTGAATATGATAAAATAACAAGAGAAATTGTGAAAATCACCGGTGGACTTCCGCTAGCTCTTGTGGTTATCGGATCCTCACTTTGCAATGAGAGTGAAGAAGTATGGGATGATGTATTAGCCAAGCTGAAGAAAATGCCACACAGAGAAGTTCAGGATATATTGAAGGTAAGTTATGACATGTTGACATATGAGCAAAAAGAAATATTCCTTGACATTGCATGTCACATGGCTGGTGAAAAAAGAGGCGATGCAATTTCCATGTGGAGAGCTTGTGATTTTTTTCCCTATGAAGCCATCTCAGTTCTTGTTAAAATGTCTCTAATAAAAATTATGAATGATGACATTTGGATGCATGACCAACTCAGAGATTTAGGGAGGGAACTTGTTCGCAAGGAGAGCATCGAACATCCTGGAGAGCGTAGTAGAATATGGTGTTCCACCCTTGCCATGGATGTTATACAGAAAAAAGAGGTACATATTGACTAAAGTTCTACTTTTCACTTTATTTAGAAAACAGAATAAGTCGGTGCTATGTTAATTTACGACTGAGCATGTTAGCCCATTGGTAAAGGGTCATATGGTCATGTCGTAAGCGAATTTTTGGTTAAGTTGTGCTTTGGGCATTTATTACCTCATGTGAGAGATTTGTTGCCTTCTGCCAGGCTGGTTGGGTTGGGGGAACATGCTCGCATACTTACTGGTGGACTGTGTAATTATGACTCATTAGTCAAAGAGATAGTTATGATGATCATCCTTTTTCGTTCATTTACTAATGAAGAGAAAATATATCGTTTCAAATTCCTGAGCTTTTTTTGTATGTCCACCACAGAAGAGGGCTAATTTAGCTATGATTTCCTTTCCTAGGGGACAGAAAAAATAGCGGCACTCAAACTAGGGGGACAATCTCAAGTGTGCAATATCACGCGTGAAGACATTTTAGGACTGGTGAAGTTAAGGTTGCTTGAATTCGATGGTGGAAACTTTGTTGGGGACTTTCAAAATCTCCTTTCGAGCTAAGATGGCTCTCTTGGCAAAATTGCCCGTCAAATTTTCAAGCTACTAACTTCTCTCCAAGCAATTTGGTTGTCCTCAAAATTTTGGAATCTGACCTTACAAATGATTGGGATGGATGGAGCCAAATTATAGTATGATATTATGTACTATGAGTAATTTACATTTACTCTTTTTCTTTGTGCATAATGAAAATGATGCCTAAGTTCTTGTATGAATGATTTTACAGGGAAATTGTAGGTTAAAAGTCCTGCATCTCGTGAGTTGTAGAAGGTTGATCAAGACGCCTAACTTCTCTACGTGCTTGACTTTGGAGAGACTCGTTGTGAAGGATTGTGGAAGTCTGGTTGAAATTGATCCATCCATTAGTATGCTGCTGAACTTGAAGCACTTGGAAATTAATGGGTGTAATGGTCTGAGGATGCTTAAAGGAGCTCCAACCATGCTCAATCTAGGCACGGTACATCAATCATGGCCGGACTCATTGGGTAATCTAAAGGGTCTATCAACTTTAAGGATGGAACAGTTGGAACTCCTTGAACTTCCGGATTCAATAGGAGAGATACCTGGTCTTCAAGAGTTGTCTTTGAGTGATTCATCTGTGGAGAAACTTCCGAATTCAATTGGAAAACTGAAATCTTTAGTTGAGTTGAATCTATCTCGCACGAACATAATAGAGCTGCCCGATTCGATTGGAGAGCTTATGAGATTGAAGGTACTACTCATGGAAAGCTGTAAATTGAGAAAGCTACCTCAGGCAATAGGGATGTTGGAGAAGCTCGAATATTTAGAAGCCAGCAATTGCAAATTTTTGGAGGGAGAAATTCCGATGGAAATTGGGGCACTATCATCTTTGAAAACCCTAAGCTTAAATAATACTGGTTTTTCTGAAGTGCCACCAACTATTAGTCAGCTTTCTCGACTTTATGAGTTGGGTTTGCATGGCTGTCATGAGCTTCAACAATTGCCAGAGCTTCCTGCAAGTTTGGCATCTTTGGACATTTCATCTGCAGCTTTACAGAGGATTCCAGATCTGTCAAACCTGACCAACTTAGAAAATCTGAATTTATGTGATGGTGGTCGTCCTAGATATCTTACTATGCCTCATGCACCACCAAACGCATGCCAAGCTCAAGATTTGCAGTGGATTGGGAGGTTAACTAAGTTGACGTGGTTGCGATTAGACCTTTCAGACATGAGCATGTTACCGGCTGACTTTAGTACCCTTACCGAACTCCAAAATCTTGAATTACCAGGCTCCACCTTTCAATTTCTTGAGGGGGTTCCGCCCAATATTGGTGGGTTGAGGTTCTTTGATCTTGGGTCCACAGATGGATGGTCATGCCTACCCACTTTCAAATATTTGTCCAGAGTAGACGTATGCAGGTCATGCTTGACAGAAATTTCAATGGACGTGCTTGAACAGTTGGAAAACCTTCGCCAATTGCAGGTATTGGATTGTCAATTCCTTGAGAGACTATCTCACATACAAAGCTTACCAAAGCTATGTTTTTTGGGGGTTACTAATTGCCCGGAGCTAGTTGAGATTCAAGGTCTTGAACAGTCAGAATCCGTGGAGCATATTTTTATAAATTCCTGCCCGTCCTTGAAAGAGATACCGGATCTTTCCGGCTCACTAAACCTGGAAACTTTGTATTTATCTCATTGCGACTCATTGGAAAGTTTGCCTGCTGTAGCGAATACGGAAACATGTCGTGTGATTGTCTTCTCATGCAAGATGCTGCCTCGCGTTTCATGTCCCTTGTCAGCTTTTGGATTTGGAAGGTAATGATGGGCAGCTAACAATTCACAACCAGAAGTGGCGGCATTTGAATGCCATGCTCAGATTTAACCATCATCTTTTCTATTTATAGGTTGTGTATACATAACTTTCTTGCCCTTGTATTGAGATTGAAAAGTAGCTAAACTTAGCTGGTTTTTTTAATCTAGTACGTAAGACGTGATGAGACTCAATTTTTTCGCTGCTAGTTATTTGGGTCATTTGTCACCATAAATTTCTGAATCACCTTGCAAAAGTCTCCACGTCCTCAGCAATGAAGAAATGAAGTAGCTCCCCCGCCTGTAAATTGGTGGTTGCCACAGTTACCTTGCCGGACTTGAATTTCGTCTTTCTCTGATGTGTTTTTTGTCCATCTCTGTGTTCGCGCTAAAATCACATGAGCCTGAAAAATGCAAGTCGTGCCAGGTTGATTGTGGCTTGACTTCACCAGATCAGAAGCTTCTGCGCAATTTCAGTCCTTATGCATTAAACAAGCGAATGACGAACGAGCAATGAAAAAGAACTTGATCTTAATTTTAATAGCAAGTGAGGCAACCACCAAAGTGACTAAAGCAAATATTTAATAGCAAGAAGCGACGTAGATGGTGATCATGTCTCGCAACAAGGATAATAACATAGGTTAATCTGAAAGTAAAATAATCATGATGATAAACTCAAGGAAATCTATTTAACTTTTAACTACAATAAAATAAAATAAAAATTAGAATACTGATATATAATTATAAGTATATTATTTTATAAATTCATATATGCCTTAAATCTTGGGCAAATTTTATTTTATACAAATAAATTTCATTCGATTAAATAATTATTGAAAAAAATAAAAGTATGTATTTTGGTAGAGTATCAGATGGAGAAAACAAACAAACTTAAGACTTGTCTTATTACGAAAAACTATATTTATAATTTTCAATATAGCTCATCTGACTATGGTACTTAATGAAGATATTCTTATTAATGGGAAACATACTATATATGACGTATCTAGTAAATTAAATGGAAAAATGAAAAGTATGCCTTCATATATAAGTAAAATATTAGTTATAATCTATAATTATAGTCATTTAATTAAGTGAAAGAATTGCAATTGATAAAGACATTTACTTTACTTTAAACAGATAACAAAGATAAATTAAACTGAAATTGATCAATAAGGCGTTTTTTTTACTTAAAAAAACTAACTTCTGCAAGTGATATTCAGAAAAATATATCTGGCAATTTTGAATAATCATAAAATGATTGTAACAAAAAAGAAGTAAGTTTAGACCCTTTAACTGTTTACTCAATTTGGTATCGGGTACTTTTTTTTTTTTTTTTTTTTATGACCTAGGGAACCCCGCACTCCGCCAACAGTATCGGGTACTTTTGTCTTCATAATTTTTAAGAATCTCCATGAAGAATATTGATAAAGTTAGGGAAGAATATTGTCTATTAGGAAATATGCTTTCCCAATTAATTAGTGTCATTGGCTCTCAAAACCTCTTATTTAACCACCGGCCCATTTATTTTTACAAAACCCAAATAATTATTGTACAAAATAGTCAATTATTGCCATTGACTTTCAAGACGCATCACCTTACTCATTGCACAAAACTCAATTATGGCCACCGCATCTCATTCATATTGCAAGTCGAACGAAGACAGCCTGGCTTCAAGAATTCTTAAAGCCGCGTTTACCTTCTTTATCTTGTATTTCCGGGGAAGGACCATCACGAAGAACCGGCATCTTTTAAATAATCTCCACCAGTTGATTTTAAAATCTAGCTATTGTCATTGACTCTCAAACCTTTTTGTACATAGCATCATCTCATTTATTCCACAAAACTCGATCATAGGCACCCTATCTCATTTACAATGTAGGATAAAAACCCTCTTATTGTCACTGACTCTCAAAATTTCCTATATGTAAGCGTAGTCTCCTTTATTGTGAAAGCTCAATTATAGGTACCTTACCTAGTTTATCGTGCATAAACGCAAACACACGCATACACGTATGAAAATTTTAGAAAGTGCCACTGATATAATTGTTAAGGGTTATTAATTGTGCTCCGTACTATGAAATTTTATATTTGTAAAGCACATTGCTCTCCCAAGATATGTTCTTGTTCAATTCTCAAAGCATTTTGTTGGTCTTAATTAGTATCCTCGGATACTTGTTAATAAGAACCACGTACATATGACCAATTATATATTATCATTGACTTTCAAAACCTCTACCCTATAAGCATCACCTCATTTATTGTACACAACTCAATGATAGACACCCTATCTTGTTCATATTATAAAATAATCGTTTAAATAGATATGTATTTATGAAAAATCACGTAATTTATTCTTATAATCGACTCTCAAAATCACTTATCCAACTCATTATAGGCACTCTACCTCATTTACTATACAAGAATTTTACATATTGGGGAAAAGTGTTAGAAAAGTCCCAAACCTTTTGTATTTAAATCAATTCAGTCCTAAACTTCTTAATGGTGCTAGTATAATCCTAAATCTTTTGACCTAAAGCCAATTCAGTTATTCTAGCCAATTTTGATCAAATATTATTGACGTGGTTATTGGCTGGTCTATGTGGCATGATTGATGTTAATGTGGATAACTTATAATAATATCTTAATAGTTTTTAAATTTATTTGTTTATTTTCTTTTTCTTTTTCTTTCTTCTCTCTTTCTCTCTTAATACTTTCCCCTTCCTCTAGCTGGTCGCCGAAACTAGGCAATTGACCAGAGTTAAGGACTGGTGAGGGACCTCACCAACCTCTAGCTAGCCTTGTCGGCCACTCATTAATTTTAAAGTTATCTTTTTCTGTCTACAAATATCCAAAAAGTAAGTGGCATGGTTTTAAAGAATCTCCGCTTATTAATTTTAAAATATGACTTAATTATTTTCTTACTAATTCTAGGAATTAATTTTTGTTATGCCTCTCGATAGGATGTAGGCATTACCTCATTTGTTCTAGAAAATTCGAAAATTTCTGCAAATTTTCCATTTCTATACTTTGGTTAGACTATAAATTCCCTTGAAACTCATTCACAATCTCCTTGAAAAATCTAAAAAATGATATGGACAAAATTACCCTCTCCGAAATTGTGTAAGTTCTCAAAAGAGTGTACACTTACCTTTTTAAATTTCTTTCACTACCAGAAAAAATAGCTTAACCTTCCCTTTCGTTCTAAATCGTCTTCTTTGTTAACACAATTTTATCCTTTTATTTTTACTTTTTGTGCTTTTTATTTGCTCTCTATCACGTGATATTGTGAGGCAAGCACCAAAGTGACTAAAGCAAATATTTAATTGCAGGAAGCGGTGTAGACGGTAATCAAGTCCTCCGACTAGTACGATAATAATATAGGTCAGTCTGAAATTCAAAAAATTCTGATTATAATCTCAAGGAAATTTATTTAATTTATGATGACACATTATGTCCTTTCTCAAATTTCTCCTTGAAAAGTGGGGATGCTTGTCCCACCAAGATCCAAAGTCTATGTCCGACGTTCTGTCAGCATGTGATTACCATTATTTTCTCATTTTCTTTGGGAATCTTGTCCCCCCAAGATCGAAAGTCTTTCTTTGACTTACTGTTAGCACGCGTGATACTACGCTCTTTAGCTCTTTCACGAACGACATCCTCTTCTGGATCGTACACACCCGAAGCAGTTCAACTCAGCAAATGGCGTCAGCGGCGATGAAGAGCGAAAGGGAGTCAGACACAGCAACGTCGTTGTCAAGGGGTAAAGGTCGTGGGTCGCTGGGTGATGAGTTTGAGGTGTTTTTGAATTTTAGAGGGCCAGACACTCGTCTCAATATTACCGATCATCTCTATCACTCACTGGATGGAGCTGGGATTCATGTCTTCTTAGATGATGAAGATATCCGAAAAGGCGAAAAGATTGGAGGTGAGCTTTTACATGCAATTGACAACTCTAGAATTTACATGCCCATCTTCTCGCAGGACTATGCATCTAGCACATGGTGTCTTCGTGAGCTTGCCCACATGGTGGAATGCTCGAGAAGATCAATTGACAAAGTGCTTCTTCCCATTTTCTTCGATGTCGATCCCCAAGATGTTGAGCTCAAAACTGGATTATTTATTGATGCCTTGAAAAAGCATGAGGACAGGTTCGGCTACGATGAAGTGCAATGGTGGAAGGAGGCTCTAACAGAGGTTGCTTCGATTAAAGGATGGCACTGCAAAGATAGAGGGTAAGACATTTTTGAGAGATTTTCTTCAAATATAAATACAATAACCCTAGAATGACCAATAAATATTAAAGTTGAGTTTAGACGAGTGAATGTTTGCGAGATGCATATAATCGTTACATTTGCGATGATTGGAGGAATTTGATAACTGCTATCAGTATATGTAACAAAAGATTGATTCATACTGCTGCTAATAACGGAAATAATTTGTTCTTCGCAGCAAATTGAGGATCGATGTTTAGCAGATCTCGAGAATGATAACACTCAGTATTAAGCGGGTCATAATGTAACTTAAGGGACTTTTAAAGAGCGAAAATGGTTTCTAATTTCCTGCAGTTGATATTAAGTACAGTTATTAGCTACAAAGGGAATAATAATTGTGAAAGGGACAACGATAAACACTGCTTTTCAAATAACTGAGAGATGATTGGGTTTTTATTTTTATTTTTATAATGTTTACTAAGATTATGTGGGTTTTAGCTGGTTGCATATTTAAGGAAAGAACGTTTAGCTATTCGTGGAGGCTTTCAGTTGATTTTGATAAAGAGCATTAATTGAGACGGTGTGTTTTCTTCATAAAAAGTTGATGATTATTAGGAAAATACTTTCCTAAAAATAATAGCTATATATAACTTTGGAAAAGTAGTTAACGGAAGATATTTTTTACCATTAAAGAAAATTTTTATATATAAATTATTATCAATAATGGAAATATTATCTATCGATAATTTTTCCTGGTAATACATACTAATGATTTTTTTTAGGAAAAAATAATTTTCCAATTCTTAATTTTCTGCTGCACAAACGCATCCTCATGCAAGACAAAGTTATATCCCATTCCAATCATGCAAAGAGTAGCGTTGCGACTAGTTCAATTTTTATTTTTAGGCGGTTTAAATTTCAGGAACTGGTTTTTTTTCACAGCTTAAACGTGATGCTTGCATTACTCAATGATGACAGTGTATTGCTCTGTGGTTATTTTGCCGTGAATGCGTTGTCATTCTGTGTTCATGATTGGCAGGTCTAAATTTCAGGAACTTCAGATTGTTGTGTTTGTTGGTAGTTTTGCTTGCAATTTTCCACTCTCTTTCTGCGTGCCTAATTTTGCTCCTTTCTCATTGTAATAAGTTCTGATACATGTGCGTGTTTAATATAAATGTCTTGGCCTTAATATGCTTCAGCCGCTTCTTAAAATTTTCTATTTCCGCGACTAATGCGAACGATGAATTCACATTTAGAAATCCTGGAACGATGTTCTTTACGTTGTTACTCAAACTAAATTTCTTATGTGGCAGCCAAGGTGAACTTATAAAACTTATTACTGATGAGGTCTCGAGGAAACTGGTGAAAGGAGTTCAAATAGTGCCAGATCATTTGGTTGGAATTGATAATCATGTGCGAACCGTGATGTATTTGTTAGGCAAAGACTCTCACGATGTACGGTGTGTTGTAATACACGGAATGGGTGGAGTTGGTAAGACAACTCTTGCTAAAGTAGTTTTCAACCAAATCGTTTATCGGTTTGATGGTTGTAGCTTCCTGTCAGATATTCGAGAACTTTCACAACAGGGAAAAATTGTGAAATTGCAGAACAAATTATTGTCCGAGATCCTCAAGTCTAAATCCATAAAGGTTCGTGATACCGACTGTGGGATCAACATGATTAGGGGAAGATGCAGATTCAAGAAAGTTCTAATTGTTCTTGATAATTTGGATAAAAGTGACCAATTGGTGAAGCTAGTAGAAAATTGCGATTGGTTTGGTCCGGGAAGTAGAATTATTGTAACAACTAGAGACATTAATTTTTTGAAATTTAACAAGAATAATGCCTCAGTGCATCCTAAAGTGTATCACTTCTATGAAATGGAGGAGATGCATGAAATTTATGCTATTCAACTATTTAGTAGATATGCATTTGAGAGAGATGCTCCTCCACATGAATATGATAAAATAACAAGAGAAATTGTGAAAATCACCGGTGGACTTCCACTTGCTCTTGTGGTCATCGGATCCTCACTTTACGACGAGAGCGAAGAAGTATGGGATGATGTATTAGCCAAGTTGAAGAAAATGCCTCATAAAGAAGTTCAGGACGTATTGAAGGTAAGTTATGACATGTTGGAATACGAGCAGAAAGAAATTTTCCTTGACATTGCATGTCACATGGCTGGTGAACATAGAAGCGATGCAATTTCTATGTGGAGAGCTTGTGAATTTTTTCCCAATGAAGCCATCAAAATTCTTGTTAAGATGTCCCTGATAAAAATTAAGAATGACCATATTTGGATGCATGATCAACTCAAAGATTTAGGGAGGGAACTTGTTCGCAAGGAGAGTATTGAAGATCCAGGACAACGTAGTAGAATATGGTGTTCTACCATAGCCAGGGATGTTATACAAAGAAAAGAGGTACGCATTTACTAAAATTATACTTTTCACTTTATATAGAAAATATAATAAATCGGTACCATTGAGCATGGTAGCTCAGTGTTAAAGAGATAACACCATCCTCCATGAGGCCAGAAATTTGAGCCGTGTCGTGAGCGGATCTTTGCCCAGCTTATGTCCCGGGTATTTGCTACCTCGTGTTGAAATAATTATTGCATTCTAGTTGGGCAGTGGGCTGCGGTAACATGCTCGTTACCTGTGAATGGACTATAGTTCAAACTGGACATTCCATAAAGGGTGTGAGTGTCTTATGGCAATGCTAGAGAGATGGTTGTTCTAGTTGCCCCTTCTCGCCCTTCTACCAACAAAAAGAAAAGATATTTGTACAATTCATGAACTTTTCTCTTATGGTTATTAAAGCTGAGGCTAATTGAGCTATCACCTTCACCAGGTAACAAAAAGGATAGTAGCACTCAAGCTAGATGGGCAATCTCAAGTGTGCAGTATTACACGTGAAGACATTTTGAGGCTGGTAAAGTTAAGGTTCCTTGAATTGGACGGAGGAAACTTTGTTGGGGATTTCCAAAATCTCCTCTTGGAGCTAAGATGGCTCTCTTGGCAAAATTGTTCATCAGAGTTTCAAGTTACCAACTTTTCTCCAAGCAATCTGGTTGTGCTCAAAATTTTAGAATCAGACTTTACAAATGATTGGGGTGGATGGAGCCAAATCATGGTACGATCTCATGCAACATAAGCAGTTTACTTTACCTTTGCTTTGTCCGTAGTGTATTGATAATTCTTTTACATTCTTTTATGAGTAAACTTGCAGGGAAAAAATCGGTTAAAAGTTCTGCATCTGGTGAGCTGTAGAAGGTTGATCAAGACGCCTAACTTCTCTACATGCTTGACTTTGGAGAGACTCATCGTGAAGGATTGTGGAAGGCTGGTTGAAATTGACCCATCCCTTTGTATGCTGAAGCATTTGAAGCACTTGGAAATTACTGGTTGTCATGGTTTAAGGATGCTTAAAGGAGCTCCAACAACGCTCAGTCTAGGCATGGTACGTCAATCATCGCCAAACTCGTTAGGTAACCTAAAACATCTATCAAAACTAAGGATGGAAAATATGGAACTCCTTGAACTTCCGGATTCAATAGGAGAGATAGCTGGTCTTCAAGAGTTGTCTTTAAGAAACTCATCTGTTAATGTACTTCCAGATTCAATTGGGAAACTGAAATCTCTAGTCACTTTGAATCTATCTTCCATGAACATTATAGAGTTGCCTGATTCAATCGGGGAGCTTAAGAGATTGGAGGTGCTACTGATGCAAAGCTGTAAATTAAGAAAGTTACCTATGGCAATTGGGATGTTGGAGAAGCTTACACTTTTGGAAGCTAGCAGGTGCAGATTTCTGGAGGGAGGAATTCCAATGGAAATTGGGGGACTATCATCTTTGAAAATCCTAGACTTAGGAGAAACCCGTATTTCTGAAGTGCCACCGAGTATTAGTAGGCTCTCTCAACTTCAGGGTTTGGTTCTGGGTACTTGTCAAGAGCTTCAACAATTGCCAGAGCTTCCTGCAAGTTTGGTAGTGTTGAAAATTTCGTCTTCATTACAGAAAATACCAGATCTGTCAAACCTGATTAATTTACAATCTTTGACTTTATCTGATTTTGGTCGTCCAAGATATGTTAATATGCCTCATGCACCACCAAACGCATGCCAAACTCAAGATTTGCAGTGGATTGGGAGCTTAACTAAGTTGAAGTTATTAACATTGGACCTTTTAGACAAGACCACGTTCCCTGCTGACTTTAGTCCCCTTACTGAGCTCATACAGCTCCAATTACCGGGCTCCACCTTTCGATTTCTCAAGGGGAATCCACCCAATGCTTCGTCATTGACGTTCTATGATCTTGAATCCGTAGATGAATGGTCATGCCTTCACACCTTCAAATATTTGTGCAGCATAGATATATGCAGGTCGTGCTTAACAGAAATTCCACTGAATGTCCTAGGACAAGTGTGGAACCTTTCCCAATTGCGTGTATTGGACTGTCAATTCCTTGAAAAACTATCCCATACACTGAGCTTAAGAAAGCTATGGTCTTTGGAGGTTAGTAATTGCCCGCGGCTAGTTGAGATTGAAGGTCTCAAACAATCAGAATCAGTTCAGCATTTGTCTATTACTTCCTGCCCGTCCATAAAAGAGCTACCGAATCTTTCCAGCTTACGGAACCTAGCAACATTGCATTTATCTTGTTGTGACTCGTTGGAATGTTTGCCTATCGTAGCGAATGAGGAAGCATGTCGTGTGACTATTTCTTCATGCAGGATGCTATCTGACGTCTGACATTCCTTATTGGCTTCCGATTAGGAAGTTTACAATGGGCAGCTCCCAATCCACAGCTAGAAGTGGCAGCATTCGAGTGCCTTGCTGAGAAGCTATTGTCTGCGCTCTGATTGACTTCGTTCACTAATCATAATTTCTACTTATTGGTTGTGTATACATAACAATCTTGCCTTTTTATACTGAGATTAAAAGTAGCTACACTTAGCTCTCTTTTAATTCTTGTATGTAAGACGTGATGAAACTCAATCTTTTTGCCGGTGCTTATTTGGGTCATTTGCCACCAAAAAAATTCCGAAATCGGCTGAGCAAAGGTCTCCACGTCCTTTATCAATGAAGAAATGAAGGAGCTGGTTCGCCTGAAAATTGGTGGCTGCCACAATGACCAAGCCGGACTTTGAATTTCGTTTTTCTCCAATGTGTGTTCTCTTTTCCTGTCCTTGTGTTTGCACTAAAATTATACTGGTAAGAGAAATGCCGCACGTGCAATGTTGACTGTCGGTTGACTTCGCCAGATCAGAAACATTAGCTCAACCGTAGTCCTCATGGGTTAAACAGATGACTGTCGATTAAGAAAGAAGCATGAACTCGATCTTGGATCTTGAAGTCGAGGTCTAACACGATTCAAACACTCCATCACGGGTACACGTAGTTGTTGGCAAAATATCTCAAAGAAAAAGTCTGGTTTTGATTACGTTGAATCTACATTACAAGAAAGTAAAGGTGTAAGAAGAGGAAGTAAAATTAAGTTGTGATTACATGACAAGAATATTAATATGTGATTTTAGGAACCCTTATTACAGACTAAACAAAGCATATTTATACACAAGTACAAACCAAACTACTAGTAAAACAAAATAAATACAATAAAAGATACAACGACAAATAGCAGTTACACGTGTGAAATAAAATAACTTGCGTAAACAAGACAAGGTTTTATCTCCTCGCAACTTCCCTCTTCAATCTGGCTAATCTCCACCTAACGCTGAATCCAACAACGATAAAGGCTTTTATGTGAAACAAATGTAGTCAGCGAAGTAATTGTCTCGGTCAGCGGGCAAACAAATGTAATACTACGCAAGTCAGAAAATTCCAGATTTGGGACATTACAGTGCCAACACTTCGTCACATCCATATAACGTGGGGAGCTCCCGTCTCTTTCTACATTTACATACCATTACAATATGTGTCCATCTCGCAACTCCCATTAAATATTCAACATTGGTAAATAAGCATTGCAGAACGTGCGTACCATAAACATTTCTAGGTAAATTGACAATTTGAAAAGAGAGGAGAGTAGAACTACCGTTATATAATTAGTAGGACTCTTATTTAATAATGAATGGAAACATCATGTTTCAATTTATACATGACCAATAAAAGCAAAATCAAATAAATATTCAGTCATGAGTTGATGATTACTTATTGTCTATGCTTATATTAGAGTAAGCGTAACAATGGAGATAGTTTCAAATTCTTTTTCGTGTTTTAAGTAACGTAAATAGTATTTCTCATGCGGGAGAGAGAACTCCATGAGCAGTACTGTGTTTTTCTTTGGTAATCCGATGAGCTTTGTCGCAGCCGAAGAGAAAGGGTAGACCAAATGCCTCACAAGCCCAAAAATCTACTTTGTCCAAATCATGCCCCTGGCCCAATTCGACAGCCACCAACCCAAGCCAAATCCTTCCGTGCACCACAATAGGCTACCGAGCAACATTACCAAAAGATAATAAAACAAATCAAAATACAAAGGCTCATTTGATTCGGTTTTGTTAAAATGACTTTGGAAAAATGGAAATATCTTTGGGCTAAATAAATTTTCCAAAATGTTATAGTGTTTGGCAAATTGTAGCTTTAAAGTGCATTGGAAAGTGACTTTATTGTAAATATCATTTGGTAAACTTTACATTTACAAATGGCTTTTATTAATTTTTTTATAAAAAAATTAAAATCAAATCCAATGAAGCTTCATCGTTGCCCAGATTTGGCCACTGGATAGCCTCATTTGATGTCGTGACCCCAAGCAATGCTACTTGGGTTGTGTAAACCCAGGCGGTGTTCCTTGAGTTCACGTGACCCACTATTGGGGGATCACAAGAACCCAAGCGGCATCCCTTGAGGTTGCATGGCCCAGGTGGTCTCCAAGGACACGCCAACTCTTAGGTGGCAATGATTGGCCTCGGCAGCCACTTGGGGACGAGGAAGATGAATGGATTTCGAACAAAAAAAGAAAAAAAAAGAGAGTAAATGGATGAACAGTGAACATGGACTTGCATTTCCAAAATGCCGAAAGCCTAGATACTGACATTTGGCCCATGGGCTTCCAAATATACTTACTAAACATGTAATATTTTTCCCAAAGGGTTTTAGGGGCTCAAAACCTTTTGAGAAAGCTAAACCAAATGTGGTTGACGTAAAAAATTTTAAACTATATTCATTGTGACACATTTACAATAAATTTTTTCTTTTGACATAAAAGACCCTCAACTTGTACCTATATCACATATTTGCCCTTCATCAAGATTCTATAGATGATTTGTTAGTCAAAATAATATCATTGGCTATATGAGCGCCATGTCAATAACGTTTGATTTCTGGCAACAATGTAGGTAGATTTTTTACGGTCCTTGTAGATGGAACTTTGACATAAGGTACATGTGTCACACATGTATAAATTTAGGATTTTTGGTGTCATAAAAAAAATAAGAGTAAATGTGTCATAGTAAGCATAGTTTAAAATAAATGTGTCATATACAAATTCCAAATAATAGAGATTATCTCTTAGTAAGGCCTTTTTCACAGTCCCAACTTTTCAGTACAAGGAATTTGCAGCGTGCCTTGTCAAAATAACTAAACGAAGATAATTCATCTGTACATACTTATATACCATAAAAATCACAATCTGGCACGGTGACATTCCAAGGCGTAGGTCGAAAGGACACGCATTCTAACGTCCTTGATGACTTTCTAAACAAACTCGCATGGCTTTGTGGGATTTCAAAATACGATATTTCATTTCTAATTAATCTATTAAAAGCCTCTGGTGATAGGATCAATGTCAAAATCCACGGTCTTAAAATAATCTCTGGTGATAGGATCAATGTCAAAGTGATAGGATCAATGTCAAAATCCACGGTCTTAAAATAATCTCAGGAATGCATTTTTATTACAAGGGAAACGGAAAAAAAATTCTGGAGTCAATTTCAGACTTTGCCGGCTATCCTCGGAAACAAGCTGCGAACCATTTTTTAGACAACACTAAAGAGAAAGCAAATGCCCTCTGCCTCAACTTGGTTTCAATCGAGATTTTCAAACTGGTTAGTGGGATGCACATGAGAAGAAAGGAAAAAGATGATTACCGTGTTTTAAGCGCAACCGTCGAAATTATGGTATAAATAAACTAGGCTCGAATGCTAACAAAAAACTTTATTAAAAGACGCTTATCGTGTTTGGATGGGGCGAGAGGAAGGAAAAGAAGAGAATACATGACACTAATATCATTTTTTGGATTCTTCCATGAGTTTTTACATTATAATGACATAAAATATCAATTTTGTTTGCTTATATTATTTTGAAATAAACAAATTTAACTCATTCAACGGCGGGACATCACCGGCAGCATTCCACATCAATAGCGTCATTGTTGCCGCAATTCTTATTATATAGTCATGGCTTGTTCGGCCGGGCATCACAAAAAACTTAACAAACTAATTAGTCGGTGAAAGAAAGGTCAAACAAAGGGCTAAGGACGCATGGATTTATTAAAAAGACACAAAGGTTCGCCGTGTCTCCAAAGTTTCTAGGAAATGTCTAGGCGTTTTTTTTTTCAGGGGGGGTTGTCTAAGGAAATGTCTAGGTTAATTCACCTGGAAAAACGCATTATTTGAGAATAAGAGGGACATCAGTGTGGGATTTGAAAGTTAAACATTTGGCGACCCGTCTTAATCACAAAATGGACAACCCGACTGGCAGATAATGACGACCAAAATCTGGTGGAGCATGTGATATCACAACTCATGTATGGTCAAATAAATAAAGGCCAACTCTATTGCAATGATGACGATGAAGCTTGGCTGGACCGGTTGATCTAAAATCTATTGTCAACCGGCCGGATAGATAGTTACGTCATTACTAGGAACGACATTGGCCTCTGAATTACAATATTCTTACATCAAGAGATGGCACCTGATTAAGTTAAGGCCATCACTAACTGAGAAAGGAAAAAAAAAGCTGAATGGAGAAAAAAAAAGATTTGTCCATTACTAAACAAGAAAAGGAGGGAAAAATTAAATGGTGGAACATTTAATTCGTCCCTTTTTGAATAATTAAAAAGTAAATTATGAGAAAATGAGAAAATGTTATTTAGACTCAACTAAATCAAATAAGTCCATTTTAAGAAATAAACGAACTGATACTAGTAGTGGCGAAGCTTGACCAATTTATCATTTATGGCTGTAACAAATTAAGAATAAACAAATTACTTAATCGTAAAGATTAAAATCATCTAGAAAAAATGTAAAAAATGATTTAAACGGATGGAACTATTAAAGTAGTGGGTTTTCTTGGTATACAAATGGACAAATATTGTCCCTTACTAACCTCTACTTCTTGAAGGAAAAAAGTAGAAAACCTACTCTATAGTTAGTTCTAACTTTGCTTAAACTAACCAAACTTAGGTTCATGTTTCTAACATTTCTCAAACTAACCAAACCGATGTGCATTTTCTCTTTTATTTGACGTGCTTATCCAATTTTAGACTTAAACAGTTTGGCATGTGTTTAATTTAGCCCTCATTATCCATTCATATAAGACTATGGAAAAATTTGTCAAAATTTATTTTAGGATTAATATCATAAAAAATCTCAAACCGGTACATTTATAACAAATTTGCTACAAACTAATTTTTTAACTATCAAAAATCTCAAATTGATATATTTGTAATAAATTTATTTCAAACTTTTTTTTTACCATAGAAATCCCAAATTGATACATTTTTTTTTTATAAATTTACATTTAATTGGTTTTTGTTAAATTGAATTAATATCATGAAAAATTACAAAAAAGTACACGTGACAATTAGAGGGTAAAACCCAAAACTGGTATACATGTCAATTGTTATGTTTTATCAAATTCAATAATTTGATGATAAAATTTAATGAAAACTAAAATGAGGTAAATTTGTCATAAGTATACGAATTTGAAGTTTTTAATGATATTAATCATTTAATTTAATGAGTGCAAACTTTCAAAAAAAATCAATGAAAAGATTTTATACATAATAACAAAAAGAAAAGTCATTTGAGTGGTGATCCACTCATGTAAATCAAGGAATCACCATTAAATCCGGCGGTAATCAAGTCCTCATACTAGTACAATAACAATATAACAATATAGGTCATTCTGAAATTCAAAAAATTGTGATTATAATCTCAAGGAAAATTATTTAATTTATGATGACACGTTATGTCCTTTCTCAAGTTTCTCCTTGAAAAGTGGGGATGCTTGTCCCACCAAGATTCAAAGTCTTTCTCCAATGTCCTGTCTAAATAGCACTAATATCGACACGCGATTCCTGAAACGACATAATACGATACGCTAACATATTATTTTTCAAAAATAGAGAATTCCAACATGTTGAGACACGCTATATATTAAATGTAATATACATGATAAATTATTATTTTTATGATTATTTCAATCGAATTAATTTGATTCGAATTCACAAATAACTAAATAATAAAAAAGCATAGAATGAATTTATAATAAAAATATTAATACACCAATTGTAAAAATCATTTATTGTTTCAATTTGACAAATTCAACTCCATTTCAATAATTTATAAAACTTGGAAAAAAAACAAGCAATCTACATTCTGAACTCGCATGTCAGAATGTGTTGCAAGAGAATAGAAAAAAATTTGGAAGGGTAATTGTATGTCATAGGAAGTGAGTCGGAATAAAATAGAAGATTAGGTTTTTCTTTTTTCCCTATTTATTATTTTTATTACTTTTTATATTTTGACATTTTGACTTTCATTTATTGAAAATTTTTAAAATTAATCTTATATGTGTCGGACTTGCATGTTAAAATTCCCAACTCGTGTGTTGGAATTCTTAACTCGAGTGTTAGAAAGTATCGGGAGAGTTAACCAAGTGTTGGATTTTCCGACACATATTAACCGAATGTTGAAAAGTATTAGAAAGTGTCGGGTATGTGTCGAAATGTCCGACACGACACGTGCCGAAGTGTCCGATACAATATGAAAGCTTATCAAGAGTGTTGATGTTTCCTAGTGTGGGGTCAGGACATGATTGCTATTATTTTCTATTTTCTTTGAAAATCTCGTCCCCCAAGATTGAAAGTCTTTCTTCGACTTCCTGTTAGCACGCACGATACTGCGCTCTTTAGCTCTTTCACGAACGACATCCTCTCCTGGATCGTCCACACCCGAAGCAATTCAACTCAGCAAATGGCGTTAGCGACGATGAAGCGCAAAAGGAGTCGGACACAGCAACGCCGTTGTCGAGGGGTGGAGGTAGTGAGTCGCTGGGTGCTAAGTTTGAGGTGTTTTTGAATTTTAGAGGGCCGGATACTCGCCTCAATATTACCGATCTTCTCTATCACTCCCTGGATGGAGTTGGGATTCGCGTCTTTTTAGATGATGAAGATATTCGAAAAGGTGAAAAGATTGGAGGTGAGCTTCTACATGCAATTGACAACTCTAGAATTTATGTGCCCATCTTCTCGCGGAACTATGCATCTAGCACATGGTGTCTTCGTGAGCTTGCCCACATGGTGGAATGCTCGAGAAGATCAACTGGCAAAGTGATTTTTCCCATTTTCTTTGATGTCGATCCCCAAGATGTTAAGCTTAGAACTCAATTATACATTGATGCCTTGAAAAAGCATGAGGACAGATTCGGCTATGATGAAGTGCAACGGTGGAAGGAGGCTCTAACAGAGGTCGCTTCCATCAAAGGATGGCACTGCAAAGATAGAGGGTAAGACATTGTCGAGTGGTGTTTCACCAATTTTATATATTTCAGTCCTTTTTTGGGTCTTCAAATATAAATACAATGACCCTAGAGTGACCAATAAATATTAAAAGTTGAGTTAAGATAAGTGAATGTTTGCGAGATGCATACGATCCTTATATTTGCTAAGATTGAAGGAATTTGATAACTGCTATCAGAATATGTAACAAAAGATTGATTCATACTGCTGCTAATAACGGAAAGAATTTGTGGTTCTTCGCAGCAAATTGATCTTGAGGATGATAACACTCAGTATTAAGGGACTTTTTTTTTTTTTTATAACTCAAAGGATTTTTAAAGAGTGAAAATGGTTTCTGATTTCCTGCAGTCGATATTAAGTATAGCTATTAGCTACAAAGTGATTAAAAATTGTGAAAGGGCCTATGGTTAGCACTGTTTTTCAAATAACTGAGAGATGATTGGTTTTTTTTTTTAATGTTTACTAAGATTAAATGGGAAGCACATTGATTTGGCCGGTTGCATATTTAAGCAAAGAACGTCTAGCTGTTCGTGGACGCTTTAAATTGATTTTAATAAGAGCATTAATTGAGACGGTGTGTTTTCTTCACGAAAAGTTGATGACAATTTAGAACATATTTTCTTAAAAATAACAGATATATAGCTTTGGAAAAGTAGTCAATAGAAAATACTTTTCACCATTAAAGAAATATTTATAGATAAATTATTGTCAGTAATGGAAATATTATTTATCGATAATCTTTCTCAGTGATGAATACTAATGATTTTTTTAGGAGAAAAATAATTTTCAAACTCTTAAATTTCTGCGACACAAATGCATTCTTATGCAAGACAAATTTATATCCCATTCCAAGCACGCAAAGAGTAGTGTTAGGACTAGTGCAATTTTTATTTTAGGTGGTTTAAATTTCAGGAACTCCTTTTTTTCACAGCTTAAACGTGATGCTTGCATCATTCAATGATGACGGTGTATATTGCTCAGTGTTTATTTTGCCGTGAATGTGTTGTCATTCTGTGTTCAAGATTGGGAGGTTTAAATTCAGGAACTTTTGATTGTTTAGTTTTTTTGGTAGTTTTGCTTGCAATCTTCTACTCTCTTTCTGTGTGCGTAATTTTGCTCCTTTCTAATTGTAAAAAGTTACGATACATGTGCGTGTTTAATAGAAACATCTTGGCCTTAATATGCTTCAGCCGCTCGATAAAATTTTCTATTTCTGTCGCTAATGTGAAAGATGATTCACATTTAGAAATCCTGGAACTCAATGTTCTTTACGTTGTTACTCAAACTGAATTTCTTGTATGGCAGCCAAGGTGAACTTATCAAACTTATTACTGATGAGTTTTTGAGGAAACTGGTGAAAGGAGCTCAAATAGTGCCGGATTATTTGGTTGGAATCGATAATCATGTGCGGACCATGATGTATTTATTAGGCAAAGACTCTCACGATGTGCAGTGTATTGTAATACACGGAATGGGCGGAGTCGGTAAGACAACTCTTGCTAAAGTAGTTTTCAACCAAATTGCTTATCAGTTTGATGGCTGCAGCTTCCTGTCAGACATTAAAGAACTTTCACAACAGGGAAAAATTGTAAAATTGCAGAACAAATTGTTGTCTGAGATCCTCAAGTCTAAATCCATAAAGGTTCATGATATCGACTCAGGGATCAACATGATTAGGGGAAGATGCTGCTACAAGAAAGTTCTAATTGTTCTTGATAATTTGGATAAAAATGACCAGCTAGTGAAGCTAGTAGAAAATTGCGATTGGTTTGGTCCAGGTAGTAGAATTATTGTAACAACTAGAGACATCAGTTTTTTGAAATTTAACAAGAATAACGCTTCAGTACATCCTAAAGTGTATCACTTCTATGAAATGGAGGAGATGCGTGAAATTTATGCTATTCAATTGTTTAGTAGATATGCATTTGAGAGAGATGCTCCTCCACTCGAATATGATAAAATAACAAGAGAAATTGTGAAAATCACTGGTGGACTTCCGCTAGCTCTTGTGGTCATCGGATCCTCACTTTACGACGAGAGTGAAGAAGTATGGGATGATGTATTAGCCAAGTTGAAGAAAATGCCTCACAGAGAAGTTCAAGACATATTGAAGGTAAGTTATGACATGTTGGAGTACGAGCAGAAAGAAATTTTCCTCGACATTGCATGTCACATGGCCGGTGAACAGAAAAGTGATGCAATTTCTATGTGGAGAGCTTGTGAATTTTTTCCCAATGAAGCCATCAAAATTCTTGTTAAGATGTCTCTGATAAAAATTAAGAATGACCATATTTGGATGCATGATCAACTTAGAGTTCTAGGGAGGGAACTTGTTCGCATGGAGAGTATCGAACATCCAGGAGAATGTAGTCGAATATGGTCTTCCACTGTAGCCATGGATATTATACAACGGAAAGAGGTACGTATTGAGTGAAGTTCTACTTTTCACTTTTTGTAGAAAATAGAGGAGATCGCTATTGTGTTAAACTACCACAGAGCATGACGGTAGTTTAGTGGCAAAGAGGTCAAACTATGTTCATGAGCCCTTTTATTATGTTCACCAAAGCTTAGTGTAATTGAGCTCTAATTTCCTTTACACAGAGGGTGCGAGACCCTTACTATTACGCCCAGAGAAGTAGCTACGCTGTTGCCCCTCCCTAGCCTTTTGCCAAGAGAAAGAAAAGATGTTGTGTCGAATTTCCCGAGCCCTTTTCTTATGTTCGTCAAAGCATAGTGTAATTGAGCTCTAATTTCCTTCACTAGGGAACCAGAAAAATGGTAGCACTCAAAGTAGGGGGACAATCTCAAGGGTGCATTATTACAAGTGAAGACATTTCAAGGCTGACAAAATTAAGGTTCCTTGAATTGAATGGAGGAAACTTTGTTGGGGACTTCCGAAATCTCCTCTTGGAGTTAAGATGGCTCTCTTGGCAAAATTGTCTTTCAGAGTTTCAAGCTACTAACTTTTCTCCAAGCAATCTAGTTGTCTTCAAAATTTCAGAATCTGACATTACAAGTGATTGGGTGGATGGACTCAAATCATGGTACGTTATCATGTAATACAAGCAATTTACATTTACTCTTTTTCTTTGTGCGTAGTGAATTTGACGATCTTTATACATTCCATGAGTAATTTTACAGGGAAAATGTAGGTTAAAAGTTCTGCATCTCGTGTGTTGTAGAAGGTTGATCAAGACGCCTAACTTCTCTACATGTTTGACATTGGAGAGACTCCTTGTGAAGGATTGTGATCAGCTGGCTGAAATTGACCCATCCATTACTATGCTACAACATTTAAAGCACTTGGAACTTGAGGGGTGTATTGGTTTGAGGGTGATTAAAGGAGCTCCACCCATGCTCAATCTGGGCATGGTACGTCAATCATGGTCAGACTCATTGGGTAATCTAAAGCATCTACAAACGCTAAGGATGGAAAATCTGAAACTCCTTGAACTTCCGGATTCGATTGGAGAGATAGTTGGTCTTCAAGTGTTGTCTTTACATAATTCAACGGTAATCAAACTTCCAGAGTCGATTGGGAAACTACAATCTTTAGTCAAGTTGAATCTATCTTCCACGAAAATTGTAGAGTTGCCTAATTCAATCGGAGAGCTTAAGAGATTACAGAAGCTAGACATGGCAAGATGTAAATTAAGAAAGCTTCCTGAGGCAATAGGGATGTTGGAGAAGCTTGAAGAATTAGATGCTTCATATTGCAAATTTTTGGAGGGAGAAATTCCAATGGGAATTGGGGCACTATCATCTTTGAAATACCTAAGTTTAGGTGGAAGCCGAATTTCTGAAGTGCCGCCAAGTATTAGTAGGCTTTCTCAACTTACAAATTTGGCTTTGCAACATTGTTTCGAGCTTCAAAATTTGCCAGAGCTTCCTACAAGTTTGGCACATTTGCACATTATGTATTCAGCGTTACAGAGGATTCCGGATCTGTCAAACCTGACCAACTTAAATTTGTTGGATTTATCAGCACCACCAAACGCATGCCATGCTCAAGATTTGCAGTGTATTGGGAGGTTAACTAGGTTGTCACGGTTGTTATTGGACTTTTCAGACATGACCGCGTTGCCTGCTGACTTTACAAATATCTTTACCGAACTCAAGTATCTCGAATTTGGCACCACCTTTCGATCTCTTGTGGGGATTCCTCCCAAAATTAAGGGGTTGAGGTTCGTTGAACTTGAGTCCACGGATCGATGGTCAAACCTTCACACCTTCAAATATCTGTCCCGTTTAGAAATACGCAGGTCCTGCTTAACCGAAATTCCCCCGGATGTGCTTGGAAATCTGGAGAACCTTCGCTCTTTGGAGGTACGGTACTGTCGATTTCTTGAGAGACTATACCATTTACCAAGCTTAAGAAGGCTACGGACTTTGGCCGTTATTGACTGCCGGCAGCTAATTGAGATTCAAGGTCTCAAACAATCAGAATCACTGGAAGAATTATCTATTTATTACTGCCCATCCTTAAAAGAGCTACCAGAGCTTTTCAGCTTACAGAATCTGAGCACGTTGAATTTATTACGTTGCGTCTCGTTGGAAAGTTTGCCGATTGTGAATAAGGAAAAATGTTGTTTGAATGTTTTTGGATGCAAGATGCTGCCCCGCGATTCAAGTCCAGAATTTGAACGGGTTGCTAAGCGAATCACTTGCATTTACCATATTATCAAAGGGTACCCTGCTTTTTGATCAACTATGTTCACACATCATCTCCTCTATTTATTGGCAGTGGATACATAATGTTCTTGCCCTTGTACCGAGATTGAAAAGTAACAGCACTTTTAACTTTCTTTTAATTCTTGTATGTAAGACATGATGAGACTTGATCTTTTAAAAATGATAATAAGTAAAAGAAACAAACAGACAAACGAACAAACAAATAAATATTGTTGACAAATTCACGAATTTTTATTGATTGCAGTCCCTCAAATGAAATGTGCATCTTTTTACAAAAATAAAAAAATAATGATAATAAGTAAAAGAAAAAGGAACAGAAACAAACAGATTGTTCTCGAAATACTTCGACCGCCATTGATCGCCGTTGGAAGTCACTCCATCGCTTGCCTGAGCGGGAGCGCCCTCTGATTCACCCTGTTTTACAGCCGGGAAGTTCGAAGAGCTGTGATCTCAATTGAAGCTCTTCCTAATAGCTCCGCTTCTGGAACTTCCGATCATCGAGCCATGGCTTCAATTAGATCCGATAACTAGCGAGCCAAATTCACTGGCGACTTCCCTCTCGAATCCAGCTAATCTCCACCTAACGCTAACGCTGAATTCCAAAATATTAGACGCTTTTACATGAAATAATGTAGTTAGCGAAGTAATTGTCTCAGGTCGGGGGGACAATGAAGTATACCATGCAAGTCAGAAAATTCCACACTTAGGATCTGTTCGTTACTTTAATCTGATATAGGGAAATCTTAACTCTATCTACATTTACGGACAACTATTATTTGTGTTAGTCTTGTGACTCTTATTAAAAATTCAACATAGATAAAGAAGCTGTCATATATCGATTTATTTTTCTGTAACTTGCAGACAATATACATATCTCGATTAATTGGCAATTTGGCAACTCGACTAAAAAGTAAAACCAACCTTAAATAATTAGTAAGACTCTTATTGAATGGTGAATAGAAACATCAAATTTCAATTTATACAGGAACAACAAATGCAAGATCAAACTTACCTTACCAAAAAAAAAAAAAAAAAAAACAAATGCAAGATCAAATAACTATTCGATCATGAATTTATTATAATATATCGTCTATACTAATATTAGAGTAAGCGGGATAACGTAGATAGTTTCTTTTTTCTGCTATAAATATAGTAGAGTGTTCCTGATGTGAAAGAGACAGCCATGTGTATAGCACTCTGGCAATACAATGAACTTTATAGCTACCAAGAGAAAGGGCAGACTAATTCCCTCACAAGCCCAAACACTGTATACTTCATACAAATCATGTGCTTGGCCCAACGCGACTGCCACAAACCTAAGCCCAATCCAACTTCATACAACGATAGGCTACTGAGTAAAACCACCTAAAGACAAAAAAAACAAATCAAAACCATTATTATGTTTAAGGCTTCATTCGTTTCATAGAAAATTACTTCTAAAAAAAAATTTCTAGATTTTTTGATATTCAGTTCATGAGAAATAAACTAGTTAAGGAAAATGTTTTCCAATAATGGAAAAAACACTTTCAAAGTGGGGAAAGCCAAAAATAATTTGCATCATGTTTCTTTCACCAAACACATTTTCCTTTTTATTTTTATTTTATATTTTTAAAAAAAGTTGAATTTTTTAAAATTTTCTTTCCTTTTCTTTTTCTTCCTCAACCAGTTGCCAACCATGGTAGCAATCAACAACTGGTCATAGGTGAGTTCAAGACTCACCTGAGGTTGCCATAGGTTAGCGAGGCTGTACCGACCTTGGGTGAGCTCAACCTCATTGGATCAGGCGAAGGCTTTGCTTGTTAGATCTAGCAAGGTGGAGCCTTGCCCAAGGCTAAGTTGAGTTAGTTCGTTGGAATCTAGCAAGCTTGAGCTTGCCTGAGGCTAGTTGCCAACCGTTGCCGTGGTGGGGGATTGGCCAAAGAAGAAGAAAAAGAAAAGGAAAAAAGAAAAAAAAAAAAGAGACACATAAAAAAAATAATTAAAAATTTGTTTTTTTACAAAAATATAGAAAAAAGTATTATTAAAAAGAGTGCACAAAGGAAAATCAAATGAGATTTTCTATATTGAACAACAAAAAATTTTTATAACTTATTTTCAGGTTTCAACCAAACACCGAGAAATATTGTCATTTTTTTAGATAATGACTTTTTGAAAAAAAAATTCCAAAATTGTCATATTTTTCGTGAAATTAACAATGTCTTAGTTAATATTAAGTTTCTTCGAGCTTTACTTCTAATATTTGATGTAATGTGGTAGAAGGAAAATAAATCGAGAATGTTTTTAAATTATGCAAGATACTAAAGCAGCCTTTTGTTGATCCCAACATATTGGTGTTAAGGAAAGGAAATCATAAATCTTTCTTCTGCCATGCACTAACAGGATAATATAGACTACTAAAGGTTCAGGTTTAGAAAATTCAATCGTAAATTTTTTAAGAAATTAAATTTTGGTTTTCATATAGAGTGAACCATGGAGAAAAAAAGGAAGTTATGGTCGAAAGTTTATAAATATTTTTTATAACCAAAAAGTTCATATTAAATTTAATCACGTTCAAGTTTTTTTCCTAAGGAATTAATTGAAAATATACAACTTATATTCATCAAGAATGAAGAGCAAAGAATGAATTTTTTTCCCAAAGGAAAAGGAAAGAAATGAAAGAGAAAAGGGCGGATTAAAAAAATACATAACTGGGCATGTTAATAAATTAATGGAATACATATTCATACCAATATTTTATGCCTTTTAGAAGTCATTATGTGGTCTATAGATTACGAGGATCCATACGATCTAATACATTAACCATACGGATTGTAAAGGCCACCTGAATAATAATGAAGACAGGCTTGGTCTTTATGATGCATAGACCATGCAGTATTTTTCAAAACCCTCTTTGAAGCAATTTCATTTATACGTCGGTAAATAGTAAGTATTCCATAGTTTTAATATACAAGATCATGAAAATCATGTTAAAAAAATGTATGGACCCATAAAATGAATACTAGCTCGCATACCAATTTTGCATGGTGTAATTATTTTTTATCCATCACATTACGCATAAATTAAGTTTGTACGTGATCGTATCATGACTAGCTTCCCAACCCCAACAACCCAAGAATTTGGCTTGGAAACTTCTCTTGATAGCAACAGATGCCTTTCCTATCACGCTGCACAATTTTGAACCCACGAGATAGCTCCGTCTGATCGAAGTTAATGCCTCGTCGACTTGGAGTTATGGTTGTTCCGTCAATTCCGCACCGAGACCTGTTAGCAAGAGAGAATCCCAATTTGTTGCGTACTTACTTCAAACGTTTTGGAAACTTTTAGATTTTATGGGGTCATACATATACAAGCCGCCGATTTAATTCTAAAACCCTTAAGCTTACGTCATTTTTATTTTTTCAATTAGTTTATGAGATTTTTTTTGTTTTTTATATAATATTGCAATACTCATTGAGAAATTCCTAGAAGATGAAAAATTGAAACAAAACCATCAATTTGTGGAAGGGTTTATTATTAAAATATTGGGTTATTTTTACTTAATAATAAGTTTACTTGGGCTTTACATCTAATATTTGATGTAATCTAAAAAAAAAAAAAAACAAAATAAATCTGAATGTTTCCAACTTGTGCAAGTTTTGAAAATGGGTTAATATCACGAAAAACCTTATATTGTTATATTTGTGATAAATTTACCTCAAACTAATTTTTTGATTACAAAAATATCCGAAACTAGTAAACCTATGGCAAATTTACCCCCCTTTAGTCAACTTTAAATTTTACCATCAAATTACTAACTTGGATGATGTGTGGTAGTCGATAAGTGTGTCAATTTAGGGTTTTGCTCTCTACTCATAACAAGTGTTCCATTTTGTATTAATTCAATTTAACGGAAACTAATAAAGGATAAATTTGTCAGAAATATATTAGTTTGAGATTTTTTTATGGTCAAAAAATTAATTTGGAGTAGATTTATCCAATGTGTATTAGTTTAATATTTTTGATGGTTAAACAATTAGTTTGGGTAAATTTATCATAAGTGTATTAATTTGGAGTTTTTCGCTGTATTGACAATTTTTAAAATAGCTTTTCGTTGTTTCCAACATATTGTTGTTAGGAAAGAAAAGCATAAATCTTTTTTAGTCATGCGCTAACAAAATAAAATAAATTATTAAAAATTCGAGTTTAGAGAATTCAATCAAATTTTTTTAAGAAATTAATTTCTCTTTTCATAGAGAGTGAACAATGATGGATAAAAAAGAAAGTTATGGATGAAAGTTTTCTAAATATTTTGTATAACCAAAAAGTTCATTTTAAATTGGGAAAATTTCAAAAAAAAAGTAAGAAGTGTCCACATTTTCTTAAATAAGAGTCTGAAAATGGACATTGTTTCAAATAAAGGCTTGAAGTGCCCATTATTTTCTTAAATAGGACATGAAATGAATATTTTTTCAAATAAGTGCTTGAAGTGGTTATATTTATTTCAAAAAATGGCCTAGCTTTTTGGCAATCAAGGGCATTTTCATCATTTATCATTTTCCTTTTTTTTTCTTTCTTTTTTTTACAGGCCTGTCTTCTTCTTTGGCGTTGGTGACTGGCCGATCGCCATTGGCGTTGCCCACAGAGGCTAGGCAAGGGTTGCCTTTGCCTGATTTGATGAGGGCCACCCTCGCCGGTTACAAGTGAGGGATGGTCTCGCTTGAGCGAGGCGACCCTCGCCCTAGGAGAGGCCCCCTTCGCAGATGGTCGTGAGATCGACCCTTGCCTATGGCTAGCAAGGGTCCTCGAGCCCTCACCAACCTTAGGCAAGGCCAAACCTTGCTAAATCTAGCAAGGGTGGCCTCACTCGCGGTTGGCCTACACTTGTAGGCCCTTGCTAGACATTATTAGCAGCCGGCAAGGTCGTTGAGCCCTCACCAATTGTGAGTAAGGCCATCCTTGCCAGATCTGGTGAGGTTCAACCTCGCTTGGGGCCAGCGAGGGCCAACCTTGCGGATGGCTGCGAGGGACAGCCTCCCAACCCTTGCCGAGGCAAGGCCGTCCCTTGCCTGTAGCTAGCAAGGGTGGTCTCACCGGATTTGGCAAGGGTGACCCTCACCTAGCCCTTTGTGGGCAACGCCGGTGGCTAGCTAGTTACCTGTGCAGAGGAAGAAGAGGGACCAAGAAAAAAAGAAAGAAAGAAAGAAAAGGAAGAAAAAAAGATAAAAAAGAAAAGAAATGTTGGATGAAAATGTACTTTATTAGTCGGAAAATTTAGTCAGTCAGCAAGATCAAGTCCCTGTTTGAAACAACCATAGTCACTTCAGGCTCTGAATATTCATTTCGAGTCTTTATTTGAGAAAATGGAGAGGATTTAGGGCCTTTTTTTAGGAGTTTTTTCCTATTAAATTAAATCACATTCAAACTTTTTTTCTAAGAAATTAATTGAAAATATTCAACTTACACTATTTAAGAATGAAGAGCAAAGTACGCATTTTTTTCCCAAAGGAAAAGGAAAGAAATGAAAGAGAAAGGGGCAGTGTGTCAATAAATTAATGGAACACATATTCATAGTAACTTTTTATGTCTTCTAGAAGTCATTATGTGGTAATTACTAGGGTTTGGCCCGCCTTTCTTACAGAGGAATGGAAAAGTGGGAGATTCAATTTCCACATTCTGTAAGAGGAGTAGGATATGAACGATTTAACTTAGTGTGGGTTTCGACTTCCATGCTCTGCAAGAAGGCAAAGCAAAAGTCTGAAAATGAGAGTTAGAGTAAGACTGATAAAAAGAAAAAGAAAAGAAGCCATCGTGTGGTCTATATAGATTACAAGGATCCATACCATCTAATGCATTAACCCTGTGAGTATCACGGTAAGGCTCATATGAATAATGATAAAGACAAGCTTGGTCTTTATGGTGTACAGACCATACAATTTTTTTCATAACCTCTTCGGAGCAATTCCATGCATACGTTGGTAAATAGTAAGTATTCCGTAGTTTTAAATATACAAGATCAAGCCAATCAAAATGTATCAACCCATAAAAATAAACATAAGCTCTCATACCAATTTTGCATCGTATGATTATTAGTATGCATCACATTACACATAAACTAAGTCCATACTTGATCCTATCATGACTTGGAAAATTCTCTTGGTAGCAACTGATTCCTTCCCTATCACGCTGCACAATTTTGACCTTGCGGGATGGTTCCTTTCAAACGTAGTTAATGCCCCCATCGACTTGAAGTCGTTGTTCTTCTGTCAATTTTGGTCCGAGACCTATTAGCTAGAGAGAATCCCAGTTTGTTGCGTACATACTACAAACATTTTGGAAACTTTGAGATTTGATGTTGTCATACAAACACAAGGAGCTAGTGCAGTTCTAAAACCCTTAAGTTTAGGTCATTTTTAAAAAAATTCAATTAGTTTATGATATTTTTTCTATTTTTAATATAATATTGCAATACTCATTTAGAAAATACTAAAAGATGAAAAATTGAAACAAAACTATCAATTTGTGGAAGAGTTGGTTATTAAAATATTGGGTTAGTTTTAGTTAACAATAAGTTTACTTAGGCTTTACTTCTAATATTTGATGTAATGTAGAAAAAGGAAAATAAATTGCGAATGTTTTCAACTTGTGCAATGTTTTAAAATGGATTAATACCATGAAAAACCCTGAACTTGTATACTTGTGAAAAATTTACCCCAAACTAATGTTTGACCACCATCCGAATTGGTAAATTTGTGATAAATTTAACCTTCTTTAATCTCTATTAAATTTGTTGAGTTGAATGATATGTGGCAATTAATAGTGTATTTGTTTATGGTTTTACCATTTGTTTATCACATGTATACCATTTTGTGGTATTAATCCAATTTGACAGAAACTAATAGATGGTAAATTTGTCATAAATATATTAGTTTAAGGTTTTTGATTGTGAAAATATTAGTTTGTGATAAATTTATTACAAGTATACCAATTTGGGGTTTTCGGTAGTTAAAAAATTAGTTTATGATAAATTTGTCACAAGTATACTAATTTCTCTTTTTTATTGTATTAACCCTTTTTTGAATAGTTTTTCACCGATCCCAACAAGCAAAATATTTTTTAAAAACACTCTTTCCAGCAATTTCACCGGTATAGATCATACAAATAAAAACACTCTTTGCAGCAATTTCATGCATTTGTTGATAAATGATAAGTATCCCATAGCTTTAAATGTACGAGATGAAGCCAATCACGTTTAAAAAACGTATGCATATGGACCCATAAAAATAAACACAAGGTCGCATATCAATTTTGCATCGTGTGACCATTTGAGTCCATTACATTACGCATAAACTAAGTCTGTACATGATCGCATCATGATTAGCTTCCTAACCCCAACTACCCATGAATCTGCCTTGGAAACTTATCTTGGTAGCAATTGATGCCTTTCCTATCATGCTGCTCAATTTTAACCCCATGAGATAGCTCTCTCTAAACGTAGTTAATGGCCGTCGACTTTGAGTCATGGTTGTTCCGTCAATTCCGTCGACCTGGAGTCATACTTGTTCCGTCAATTCCTCGCCGAGACCTATTAGCCAGAGAGAATCTTTGTTTGTTGCGTTCATGCTACAAACGTTTTGGAAACTTCAAGATTTGACGGGTTAGATACAAGCGGCCAATTTAGTTCTAAAATCCTTAAGCTTAAGTCATTTTTATTTTTTCAATTAGTTTATGAGATTTTTTCTGTTTCTAATATAATATTGAAATACTCATTTAGAGATTTCTAAAAGATGAAAAATTGAAACAAAACTATCAATTTGTGGAAGGGTTTATTATTAAAATATTGGGTTAGTTTTAGTTAACAATAAGTTTACTCAGGCTTTACTTCTATTATTTGATGTAATGTGGAAAAAGGAAAATAAATTGAGAATATTTTCAAATTGCAGTTTTTAAAATGTGTTAATATCACGAAAAATCCCACATCGGTATTCTTGTGACAAAATTTCCCCAACTGATCTTTTAACCCCAAAAAACCCTAAACTAGTAAACTTGTGATACATTTATCATTTATTAGGTTTTTTCAAATTTTACCGTCAAATTGCTAAATTGGATTTACGTGATTCCTCTGAATCGTAATTTTTTTAAGAAATTATTTTTTCTTTTCATATAGAGTGAATAATGAAGGGGAAAAAAAGGAAGTTGCAGATGAAATTTTTCTAAAGATTTTTTGTAACCAAAAAGTTCATATTAAATTTAATTATGTTTAATTTTTTCTAAGAAATTAAGTGAAAATATACAACTTACATTCATCAAGAATGAAGAGCAAAGCATGAATTTTTTTCCCAAAGGAAAAGGAGAGAAACGAAAGAGGAAACAGCATAATTAAAAAGAAAATACGTGACTAGGCATGTCAATAAATTAATGGAACACATATTCATACCAACATTTTATGTCTTCTCGAAGTTATTGTGCGGTATATAGATTACTTGGATCCACACCATCTAATACATTAGCTATGCGGGTCTCACAATAAGGCCCGCATGAATAATAATAACCTAGTTTTTTTTTTTTAAACCCTCTTTAGAGCAATTCCATGCATACATCAGCGTATAGTAAGTATTCCATAGTTTTAAATAGAAGAGATTTTTTTTTTTTTTTGGTAAGGTAAGTTGTATTATAAATGACCAAAGGAATGTACAATAGGGGGGAACACGGTACCGACACATACTCATATAGACTACATGTCTCTAGAGTAGAAGGTTACCATGGCCACCCACCAATAATATCAAAACAAAAAGATTGGATTATAGACAATCCATATCCTCCTAAGCTAGACCATATTCAGTTCTTCACCAAAAATCCGGGGATCTATCCCCCAACCATGCTGCATCCTTCTATTTTTGGGGTTGTCTTCAATCGACTTAAAGGTGAGACCTTTATCTTTCACCACTTTAAGAAGATACAATTTCATAGAATGGACATAAAGATTATGTCCCCGGAAGAGAATATCATTTCTGGTCTTTCAAATGATATAGCACAGGGCTCCAAAAGCAAAACGAGCTATCTCCCAGTGGAATCCCTTACCAGAAATGGAGTTTATAGCCCAACGGAGGTTTTCTGACCAAGAGGAGTTGCTCCATGGAAAGTTACATTTAGCAGCCCAGAACTTAGCCAGAGCATTGGAGACATGGCATTCAAAAAAATGATGATTGATTGAGTCAGGCCTAGACTTGCAAAAGGCATAGACAGAATTAGGAATCCTGCCAAATGTCATCAGGTAGGCCTGAGTGGGAAGACGGTTCTTGGTTATAAGCCATAGAAGGAATTGATATCTAGGGGCTAATGCCTTATCCCAAATAAAAGAGAACCAGTGGACCGGGGAAGCTTTTCGCCAGATTGTGGCCCAAGCCGAAGCAATTGAAAATTTCCCATTAGAGTCCCGAGCCCAAGTAAATGTGTCTTGACCAACTGTAAGCATGGGAATTGGTATATGCCACAATAACAGCTCTTGGCGTACTTGATCCCCATCAGAGGAGTATAGGTCCTTTGCCTTTGCCTGTCTAACAAGATCCAATTGATAGATGTAACTATTTGAATATATTGAGTCTAGGGAACCAATATCAAGCCATGGATCAAACCACAGCAATACTGTTTCCCATCTCCTATCTTCCATCTGAAATGGGGCTTAAATTCCTCTCTTTGGGCCAGGATCTTCCGCCAAGCCCAAGAACAATGGGTAGGGGTTGAGGCAATCCAAAAGTTCTTCCTCTTCAGATACGTGGTGTGAATCCATTTGCACCAAAGCGATTCTTTATCAGTGAATAACAACCAAATGTGTTTAGCCATGGCTGCCTTGTTGCTTTCCCTGATTTTTCTTACCCCAAGTCCTCCCTCTGACAAGGGGAGGCAAACATCATCCCATGCCACTTTAGCACTTCCCGGGCCCATAGAAGGGCCTTTCCAGAGGAATTGCCTACAAATTTGTTCAATCTTCTCTATTACCGAGGACGGGAGCCAAAAAATAGATGTCCAATAAGCTTGGATGGCATGTAGCACCGACTTAATAAGTTGTAATCGGCCTGCAAATGAAAGGAATCGGTGAGTCCAAGATTGGACTCTAGCCGTGAGGCGGCTGACTAGTGCGTTGCAGTCCGTCTTACTTAGTCGCGCAGTAATGATGGGCACCCCCAAGTACCGCACAGGAAGGGACCCGAGATTGAATCCAAGAACTTGTGATATCTGGTGCTTAATACTCTCAGAGCCTCCCGAGATAAAGACTTCACTCTTACTAGCATTAGGAGTAAGCCCACTCCAAGAAGAGAATAAGTTAAGCCCGCTTTGAATGCAAGAGATTGATGCAAGGCTTGCTTGACTAAAAAGAAGAACATCATCCGCAAAGAATAAATGAGATAGTCTCGTAGCCTTGCACCGCCAATGATAACGAAAATCCGGATGCCGAGTGTGAACATTGAGTACTCCAGAGAAAACCTCCATGGTCAAAGTGAAAAGATATGGAGACATAGGGTCACCTTGTCTTATACCCCTTCCACTTGCAAAGAAGCCATGCAGTTTGCCATTTATAGATAGGGAAAATTTTGGTGTTCGGATGCACACCATAATAAGCCTAGTGAGATGGTTGGGGAAACCAAATGCTTGAAGGGTTGTCTCTAAAAAATCCCAGTCAAGGGTGTCATAAGCTTTCCTGAAGTCTACCTTGATGGCACACTTTGGAACGTTGGGTTTGTTGTGAAACCCACTGAAAAGTTCTTGAGCAAGCAGAATGTTGTCACTGATTCTTCTTCCTTTGACAAAGGCCGTTTGAGCCGGACTGATCACGTGCGGGAGCACCGTAGCAATTCTAGATGAGAAGATCTTAGTGATGCACTTGTAGATTGTATTACAACATGCAATAGGACGAAAATCAGACACGGATGTCGCATTGGGGATTTTAGGCACCAGAGCAATGATGGTATTGTTGACTTCCTTGAGTAGACACCCAGATTCAAGAAAGTCCATAATCGCTTCAGTGACTGTAGTGCCCACTTTGTCCCAGTTCTTTTTAAAAAAATCAGCATTGTAGCCATCAGGGCCAGGGGCTTTATTTCCGGCTAGAGAGAACATGGCCTCCCTAATCTCCGCAGGTAAGAAAGGTTGGGCGAGTAGGTTGATCTGATCCCCATTAAGGGGGGAATGGATAACCTCCCTTAGCTCCTGAATAGAGGGCCTTACAACCCTAGCAGCCGGGGTAAGAAGTTCCTGGAAGTAATCGACAAAAACCTTTGGTACCTCCTTCAAATCAGATATCATATGCCCAGAGTTGTCCAGAACAGAAATGATACGATTACATAGGTGTCGATGGTTGACCGAGTGATGAAAGAACTTGGTGTTGAAATCCCCTTCCTTCAGCCAACGTATTCTAGATTTTTGCTTGAAAAAAGCCTCCTCTCGAGCTCGGAGCTCATAATAGTCCTTGAGCTGCGTATGTTCCTGTATCGCTAACGAGCTACTCCCAGGATCTAGTTGGAGTGCCTCTTGGGTCAGTTGAAGGACTCTTTTTGCTAAGGCCACCCTCATGGAGATGTCTGAATAGGCTTCTCTATTTAAGCTTTTAAGCCGCCCCTTTAGTAGCTTGAGTCTAGCATAAAGTTTGTACATAGAGGAGCCTGCAACTTGGGCCTCCC
Organism: Angophora floribunda; assembly: GCA_014182895.1. Taxonomy (NCBI): domain Eukaryota; kingdom Viridiplantae; phylum Streptophyta; class Magnoliopsida; order Myrtales; family Myrtaceae; genus Angophora; species Angophora floribunda. The sequence continues at coordinate 21,165,151 of CM024710.1, forward strand.
AAACCTGGGTAACTAATGCAGAAAATTTAGGGTGGCTCATCCACATATTAAAAAATTTGAAAGGAGTGCGCCGGGAACTTGGAGCAAGTATTCTCACAACCATAGGAGTATGGTCTGATAGGCCTGGGGCTAGGAAGGATGCTTCCGAAAAAGAAAAAACAGAGGACCAGCAGTTGTTGACCAAGACCCGATCAATTTTTCGTTGCTTCCTTTGAGTGCCGGAGGAGGTGGACCAAGTAAACCGGAAACCCACATATCGAAGATCAAAAAGTTCAGCTTGATCCAGGCATTGCTTGAAATCATCAAATGCAGGTAACCAGACATCCGGGCTTCCCATACGGTCAGAGGAATCCCTGATGGCATTAAAATCCCCGGCAACCATCCAAGGTCGATCCTTGAGGAGAGAGCTCAAGCTAATAAGGTCACTCCATAAGGGTCTCCGGGCACCAAAAGAGTGTTCACCATACACCACCGAGAGAATTAAGGTAGACCCTGAGTTCAAAAAATTCACTTCTCCATGGATTATCTGATCAGTACTAGTCTGAATATTAAAACCTACCAAAAGTGGGTTCCAACCAACCCAAATACGCCCACGAGGAGAATGTTCATAATTAGAAACCCACATCCAACCCAGGATTAGAGTAGCCGAGAGAGAAGGAAAATTTGTGGCTGATACTTTAGTTTCCAAAAGGCCAACACAACTTATATTATTATGGCGAACTAGCTGTCTAACTTCAGCTTGCTTAATGGGGTTCATCAACCCCCTTACATTCCCAAAACCAAAAGACATAAGCTACTATATGGAAAAGACATCACATCTATTTTCGTTTTGGGCGTCTCTTGGTAGACATAGGTTTTGCCTTACCGGAAGATGACCCAGGTGATGATCCCGATAATTTATCCTTCATAGAATTTTTACCTTTGGCACGAGAAGTAGCAAGTGGAAGCCTTAATCCATTGGCTTGCTCAACCTTCACCTCAGTAAGTTGAAGTTCAGGTGTTCTAGTCTCCAAGTGGCTTGACATTTGTTTCATATTCTGATCTGGACATGCTATGACAGCAGGTTCTGGATTACTGGAGGCAAGGATGTCAACTTCAGCAGGAAGTGTAGCATCTCTACCAGCATCCAGAGCCACGTCAGCTCCTGCATGGCTCCCATTATCCGCTGTTGCTCCAGACTCCATCAGGGGACCGCAACCTTCTGCCGCAGGGTGAGGCCCAGAATCATGCACGCCTGAACCAGAGGAAATGCTAATACTGCTCAGCAAAGTGGGATCCCCAGCACCCCCAGAACCAGCATCAGCAATAGCAGTAGCTTCACTTGCAGCACCCGCAGTCTCACCCGGACTAGTCATAACAGCAGCAAGTTTCTCTTTTTCCCTGCAAAGATCAGTCTCCACCGAACCAGACATACCAGCAGCAGCATTTTCAGTGTCATCAGGACCATTCAGACTAGCAGTAGAAGGCCCTATTTGTCCACCCTTACTAGCACCTCCATTCATCATTTCTACAGCAGCAACAACAGCCCAGCTGAGCGTTTGAAAAAAGTATGGACCCATAAAAATAATCACAAGCTATACCAATTTTGCATCGTGTGATTATTTGTATCCATCACGTTCCTCATAAAAAGTCCATACATGATCCTATCATGACTAGCTTCGCAACCCCAACAACCGATGAATCACATGGAAAATTCTCTTGGTAGCAACTGATGCCTTTCCTAGCACGCTGAACAATTTTAACCACAGGATGGCTCCCTCTAAACGTAGTTTATGCCCCCATCGACTTGGAGTCATTGTTGTTCCGTCAATTCTACTTCGAGACCTATTAGCCAGAGAGAATCCCAATTTGTTGTGTACATACTACAAACGTTCTCGAAGCTTCGAGATTTGACATGATCATACATACACAAGCAACTAATTCAATTCTAAACATATTTTTTAGTGGTCAATTCAACTCTAAATCTCCTAATTTTGCCGTTTTTATTTTTTATTTTTTGATGATTTGTCAATGTAGTTCATCAGATAAAAATTGGCCAAAGTCATTGATGTGGGCATTGCTATCCTACTAGCAGATCCAGCATTGATGTGGATAACTTTTTCAAATTTTTCAAATTTTTCTGTATTTTCTTTTTTTCCTTTTTGATTCTTTCGTTTCTTTTATCTTTTTTCCTTCATTTGATTTTGGCCAGGAGGCCAGCAACACCCTCGCCCGTGGCTGCATGAGGGTCATTAGCCGTCGCCAGGGCCTTGGTGACCCTAATGGCCAGAAATCCAAAAGGAAAAAAATTTAAAAAAAAAGAAAGAAGAAATCATTCTAGTTGGACAAAATATCAAAAGGTTTAGGATTAATTGATAAAATTAAAAAATTTATAATTGAATTGGTTACCGTATAATAAATTCATAACTTTTTTGGTAATTATTTCCAACATTGAGCTTACGAATAGTTTCTTCTAAGCGTAGCTAATACGCCGTGACTTGGAGTCATTGTTGTTCCGTCTGTTCCGAGCCAAGACCTTCTTCACCACAGAGAATCCAAGTCGATGTTTGTTGTGTACAAACGTTCTGGAAACTTTGAGAGTTGACGTGTTCACACGCACTCAGGGGAAGGGAAAGGGACACGCCAGAAGAACGATGACCTCGAAAGCATATTCTCAGTTTTCTCCCCACGAAACGCCTCTTCCGTTCGATTTTGTCATGAATAACAATGGCCCGTCATATATTTCCTGAAGAAAGTCCAAATCTGTCGACTTCTTCCTTGGCATGAACAAAGTGGGAAAGCTTGGAATGATTGGTCTACCGCTGTCTAGGGCTTTAACGAGCGTGTTGGAAAAAATAATGCGGAAGATCCGCTAATCATTTATTTTTCATAAAACAAGCAGATCCTAGATTCTCAATCCAATTGAGACTTCTTTGATTTATTGGGGGATATTTAGTAATATAGATACTAAGATTATTTTGATTACATAGAAAAATCAAATATAGGAAAAATAAAATATTTTTAGTATTTATTAGAAAATTTGTTTTTGAATTGATAAATTAATGCAACTAGTCTTCTCGGATAATGGATGCATGAGTGCGGCTCGTGATACAAACCACCCTTCCCCTTTCACCAGTAAAAACATGACCAGTTTTGTTCGATTGCCACCTCAGCTTTTCGACTGCCAATTCAGCATTTTCGTCGATGAATTGCTTTTTCACTTTTCCGAATTCAAATCACTTTGAAAAATGAGTTAATTGGAGCATTTTTATTTTTATTTTTATTTTTATTTTTATGGACAGCAGAAGCCTTGTGGTTAAAATCAAGAAAATAACTTGCTTTTCTAACACCGGAATCCATTTTTGAAACAACGACATTGGGCCGGGATCCCTCAAGGCTGGGCCCAAGGTCTAGGCTTCCGTGCCTAGGTCCCAAGCGGCTATGCTCAGAACCCCGGCGAGCACGCGGTGGTCCCTCGAGATGTACTCGAGACTTTTTCTACAACGAGTAATTGATAATTGCTTGTAAAAAAATAAAACAGTATTCATATTATTTGCATGATACAACCAAACAACGGAAATATTTTTCATTTTGAAAATATTTTCTTTTACGTATATCATTTTGCAAACTCGTGAAAAAATGGAGTCTAACGTTATAGTAAGATTTTGTTGGATCACTGCCGACCATTTTTAAAAGCGTAAGTTGTTAGATGATGGCGTGATTTATTATTTATATATTCTAATATTCCCCCTCACGCTTAGTTTGGTCTTTTACATAGTATTAAGTGTGGAAATTTAATTAGGGGGACAAATAAGACTTGGTAAGATTTGAATTCAGGATCTCCAATTTTGATACCATGTAAAATTTTATGGGACTACTATCGGACTGTTCTAAAAACTGAAACTATTAGATGATAGCATGGTTTATTATTTATATATTCTAACATTCATCACTTTTTTTTAAAAAAAATTTTCAAACGTGAATGCCATCGTCATGATATGAAATTTTCTCACTACCCCCGTTATCCCTTTATCCCAGGTACCCCTCTCAAAGAACCCCATCTCTAGCTTCCCATAATATGTATAGTTCCTATTCCGCATTTTTTTTTATCTATATTGGTTTGGATTAATAATAGAGAAATGCTTACATGACAGTTTCTAATATAGTGTTAGAATAATAGCTTGTTTTGGATTACAAAAAAATAAAAAATTGAAAATTATTATGGTGTTTACTCCTTAAAAAGTTTGTGACTTACAATATAATGTTAGAATAATAGTGATCCAAATACTGTCATGCTAGCAAATCTCTTAACAATAATTAACCCAATTTAATATTTCTAATATTAAACTTAAACGTTGTTAAGGAGACCCATCGGGATGTACTGCTTGAACATGATCCGGAACGTGACGAGGTCGGGGAGCAAGAGCATGTCATCTCGCATTAGGTTAAATCGAGCTTCAAGAAAGGTCGAATTTGAATAACTCGAGCAAAATGTCGACCATGCGGTTGTTGGTGCAGGTGGTGTGCCTGAAGCGGCATTGTTTGGGATATATTAAAAATCTTTTTTAATATATTAAGTTCCTTTTCTTGGCCCTAAAACATCTTTTACATAGACTTCTTTTCGGGATCTTTTTTAAGGAAGTAACTCCCCAAGGCTCCAGGAAAAGATGCTCCCGGCAATGCAAAATACGATCATGCGCTTCCAAGAACCTATTAAAGATACTGAAAATTTGCTCGTACAACAAGCAGATGAGTATTGACAATGGTTCAAGCAGTCAAAGACTCAAAAGCCAACCATCCACCCACAAGATCCGATTAGATTATGGTTATGCAGAAAAGTTCATCTGGAAAAGCATTAAACATTGCACATCCAGCATCTCTCTTCACGGACGATCCTGCCTTTTTCTTTTTAATAACCGAAAACCCGAAGAAGGGGTTCAAGGCTTGAAAATTTTGAGTCCATCTTTGGTGCACTTTTCCCCAAGACAGAGATTTTGATTAAAAGAGCAGGAACTGGGCGCATTTTTATTTTCGTGCTATGACTCTTCGATCTCGTCGTTTCCGTTTGCCCAATATGTACTGCCTAGTCCAACATATGATCAAGCGCTGGAGATGACGTTGATGCAACAATGACCTGCTTATCTGACATGAGTAACTATGCCATTGCATTATGCATATGGAGAGACAGCCGCATCCCAATTCAGTCGAGTACGCTTCACTAACTTGCCGAAGGATACAGACGGAAAGGAAGGAACATTCCATTCCGCCCTGAGCCTATGCTGAGTAGAATGGAGGAACGACCTCGGTCTCTCTCTATTGACCTGTTAGCCCATTCCTTCTACCCTTGGTCATACATCAGTTAAACTTCTCCCCCAAAAACAAAATGCAAAGAGAAAACTCCGCTGTAATTGGAAGTACACAAATGAACAGAACTTTTGCATGATGGGCCAACCTTGAGGAACGATAACCACCATTAAATCCTTCTGTTGCATCTGCCCGAGGATATAAACATAAGCCGAGGATACTTGGCACTCGTACTCAATATTTGAGGAAATATCCAACTTCCTAAGCTCATAAAATCTTCTCCACAAGACCGGAAAGTACATGTTGGTTCCACTGCCTTTGCCAAAGATGCGATTGTGCCATTGGGGTAACACAATCTTAAATTGATTATGGAACACCACATGCTGATTCGTGCAACCACTGCCAAAACAGGGAAAGCTCCTATCGGTCACTCTTTTGCCGACTTTCTTCTAGTTCTTGGAGCAGAGCGAAATTACCATTCTTGAGCATGGACCATCCAGCATTACCAGGGTTGCGCAGAATTATTCATGTTGCAGAGAGAAACTAGGTGCAGTTCTTTATTGACAGCATAAAATCAGGATCTTTGTAAGGTTGAAAACCCTCCAAACGAAATGCATCACCAGCCCTCGAAATGTTGTTTGATTCCTTCACCTTTTGATGGACCATGCATAAGCTTCCATAAGCAGAAGGGTTTTAACTTGAACCTAACACGTCAATGAATTGAAACAAAACCAATCGATAATGCAGAAGCTTCATCATTGACAGATATCAAAAGTAAAATACTGAGCATGCAGATGGGGAGTGAAAAGTTAAAGCACACGCCTTTCCTGATCTAGAAGAGCTATTTTAGGCACAAGCAATATCATTCGCAGTCAGAAATTTGAACGCTCACCATTACTGTGGTTTCCTCTTGTCTCGTATTCGGTTCAGTCGAAGCTAATTGAGCACCGAAGTTGAGATTATGCCAAAGTTCTCTCCTGTATGTTTGCATTCAATGTTTCTTTGTCAGGTACTCGGAGTTGTGTTTTGAGTATATTGTAGTCTAGGGTTCAATTCAAGTGTAGCTCTCTGTCATGGGTAAGAGTGCCTTGGCAAAATTGATCAAAACTAGCATTCAGGAATGTCCAAGCAAAGAACTGTAGAACCAAAGTTCACCCTTACTTCCATGAAAGAGCGAAAAAGGGAAAAATAGTCAAGTCCTCTTAAATGAGTAGTAATTGATTTAGTTAAAAGATTGCTGCTATTAAAAAGACTACAATTTCATAATTATCGGAAAGAGGAAGTATTGCTGCTGCTGGATGAGTCCCCTGTCATCTTACCAATATGTGTTTTTGCAATCAAATTTATCAATTATCTGATTTTCTGCTAAACCGTAGCATTAGTTTGATCAGCAGCAACGCCCCAGGGCTCCATTTTCCACTTTACTTTCAATCATTCTTATTCAATTGCTAATTCTTTAGCCCCTGATGTGGAATGATGAAATATCATGGGGATAATTTCTACGGTGATTTATGTACTATGTCTGAGGTACTGAATTTGCTTTCCATCACCACCCCTGTTCCCTCCCTCAATCGCTTCCCGCTGGACCAGATGCTGACTTCGGCTCAAGCCCTTTCTCTGCTCCTGGACTGAACTTGGGCAGCTCTTGGAACCCACCCGTCTGAGCATCAGGGTAGTCCTTCATTGCGTCACAGGCATCGCCAGGTACTCATCCTCTGTGCTAGGGCCTGATACACTTGCATTCTTGATCTTGGCCAAGAGCTTTGCCTCTTCCACTTGCTGGCCCGTATATGAGGTTGCGTTGGCGTGTTGCCTTTTGCGCATCGGCCTTCTTCACGTTCTCATAGAGGACCGCATCAGCAGCCCTTTGTTTCTTGTAGAGTTCCCAATCTGCCGCTTGCACCTACAATGAAGAAAAGCATTTTTTATGAAGTACAAACTTAAGGCCAATCATTGACGATACAAGTGCTCCTCCTGAAGTACAGGCCCTCATTAACATGTATGTATCGGCATGTTCAAACTTTTATTGTCCTTGCGCGAAGATAAGCATGGAGCTTCTCTACATTGAGATCATTGCCTGCAGCTATTCCACAAAAGTAGTTCAACAAGAGCACGAAATCAACTTACCGTAAGCTTATACTGCATGATAGCCTTACTCAAGAGTTGTGCCCTGAGCTCCTCAGTCTGAATCAATGTCTTCTTTTTCTCGACCTGGACCCGCAACTCTGCCTCCCTAAGCGCCACCTGCTTTGCTGCCTCAACCTTGGTTATGTCAGCCGACTGAGACTATGCAGCCTTCTTTGTAGATAGCTCTGCATTCGCTTCTGCCAATTCAGCTTCCTTTTGGTCCTCCAAGATCTTCACTGCCGTCTGACCATTATCCCCTCCTCCCACCCCTCTCCTTGCCATCGGGTTGCTACGATCTTGGTCTCAGCATCTATTTCGCAGCATTTTGTTTGTTCTGTCCAGCACAGAGCATAACTCCGACTTTACCCTTCATCTTGGCCCCAGCGACATCTACCTGTTTGTAAGGAAGTTCCGTCACCATAGTCTATTCATGCATATTACTGAAGATATGAAAAGTGTATTCTCGGAAAATACAACAGCAACAGAAAACAAAGACATCTGGATCCACATAACCAAACGCAAACCTTTATTAATAAGTAGAATCACATACAGCATTGATGAGAAGATCAAAAATAAAAGGATGTTTAGTCTTTATACCACTATAAGTTGCGATCACAAATATAGAGGAATAATGAAAATTCGTGATCCCGTTTAACTTCATAGTAACAAGAGCAACTAGATGCACGGAAGAAAATCTAAAATATATCAGCCATGAATATATGAACAAATTCAACATGTAACTAGTCTAAATTCATCTTGAGCCAATCTAAAAAGATGTGGCATGCACTTCTTAAAAATGGTTTTAAGGAAAAAAATATTCTTATTGACATATATATATACACACACACACCTCTCAGATTTTCCAACATGCCTCTCCCATGCTTTTGAACCTCTCTCTCTCTCTCTCTCTCTGGCAGAATGAATTCACTATCGAATTTTGCTCTAAACCTCTCCTGATTCGAAATTTAATATGCATAATTACAGTCAAATGATCACATAAGAATCCAGATGTTGGCCTTGACCCTTTTCATGTTTAGCTCCATTGTAAGTTGCAGTCATTGAAGCAACAAAGAAATGCTTCTTTCTCAAAGATTGGCTATATAACATGCAGAGATGCTCTACAAGAGTACACCAAGAAGAAATACAATGTTATCGTTTTTTTTTTCATGCTACACTTGGTTTCATTCAGTTCATGATTATATGTCACGTATGATTAACAGGTAATGACCAACGGAGTATTCAAGAAACCAGTGCCCAGGCGAAAGAGACAGTCTCTGTGGCCGTTTTCTTCTCACCAGAACCCCACAAAGAGATAGGACCAGAAGAGGCTCTGAGCAGTGAAGAAAGACGAAAAGCTTACAAGACTGTGAAAGACTATGCCGACATGCACTGGGACTACTACCAACAAGGCTTGAGAGCAATCCATGTATACAGTTTAGAAGCTCCAGCAGTTTTCTTGATCAGCTGTACTTAAATACCAGGAGTACCTGAACAATGGTGAAATGTCAAGGTGCAACCATCCGTTAGGTCCCAAAACTCGAGTTCAGATTGGCTTGTGACGGAACGGCTTTTCTTGTTATATAAGATCCTGCTCTTTTTAAAGCAGCCAAAGAACTCTGTCCCTTGCTCTGTTAAACCATCCTTGAATAGCTCGCGACGCTTTAATACAGAGTTCAGTTGACTTGGCATGGAGTGAGCGCAGAATGGAATGGTTCCATACTCTACAGGACTCACATCCTCTATTGATGCTCTTACTCGCCTTATTTTGATATGTGGTCCAATTCTGGTCATTTTGTGTTTTCAGGTTTGATTATTTCAAACGGTGCCAATATCAAAATCGTATCAATTAAAATACACAAGGAACTGAATATACTAGGATTTCAAGAAGTAAATTCTGAAAATGCCAGGAAGATATTTATATGGTGTCCTAAGAGAAAGTTCTTTAGATTTCGCAACCTGATGAAGTTGCATGTCAATTTTAGTTTTAATGGGGTTTTGCTCATGCCACTAAGAATATCACAACATAAACTGTTAGAAACCATTTCTTATATTTATTCCTGCAAGATCAAATAAAAAAACAGAAAATCTTTAAGATACTTATGATCAAAATAAGGCTATGCATGCAACATAACCAGTCAGAAAAGAGCTGCAGGTAAGGCTAAAATGTACCCGAATGATGTTTGGAGATTTAACAATGTTCTGGCAGTTCTACATCCAACCAGCATTCTGTGCCAATTTGTCGAGTTCTTTTAACATCTAACCGTCCAAACTGTCATCACGATCCACCAAAATCCAAGCTCGCTAAAACTACAAGTTCGAAAACCCCACAATGTGGAATTTTTTAGGAGGTGCAGTCAACAGTCAATTGGATATAATGCTAGGCTCCTAGAAAAGAAGGACCACAGAACATCTTGAAAAGGAGGCCTCTCCTGTGAGTGCCAAAGAAGGGCGCAGACACGGGTGACGCCACCGCCATAGGTAAAAAAGAAGACGTTTTAGTCCGCCTTAATTGGCAATTGGCATTGGGTTTGGAAAAGAGAACAATGAAATCCAACTCAAGATTTTTCATTTGGAATATGATATTCAGATTATTGGATCTGAACTCTTGAAAGGCTTAAAGAAAAAAAAATAGGAGATCTGTCCTAAAGTAGAAAATCCTATAATATCATCCCATGTATTTCCTTTTAAATGGGGAAGAAAAAAGTCCATCTAAAAATAGAAGGACCTTCGGTGATGAAAGTTGACGCCATGTCAGTACTTTAATATTGACTACCATCAGATAGACAAGTATAATTTTATCTCACATCTAGAGTAAGAAATAAGAGCTCTTATTTGGATTAATCTGCGTTTGGCTAGGTGACTTGAGACCAAATGCCCCGGTGTAATACTTTTAATCCGGAACATAATTACTCGGATCATGCTTAATCAATGAATGTGCTGTCGATTAATAATGAAATAATATAACGTCGCCATCTTCATGTGAAGAAAACAATAAATGTCGTTCCTTTCGGTTGGCCAGCCGAGCGGCCGAAACAAGCCAGCGACCATTAAATTTGGATAGGAATGCCTTCGATTTCAACGTTCACCATAAAATAAAATAAATATATCCTCCCAGTTCTTTTGGCGATGTCGCCCGTTTTCGCGGGGCTCTTCCTCGTGGAAAGACCGGCACAAATAAATAAAGAACCGGCGAGTCCACATGTCCGCTGCCTAGCTCATAATACTCTGCCGTTTGCTCTACTCCGTCCTCTCTCCGATCGAGACGCTCGAGCGCAAGTGATTCGGCGAAGAAGGAGAACGGGAGAGAACGGAGGACATGTCGGACGAGGAGGTGTACATCGGCTCCATCGACCAAGGGACCACCAGTACGAGGTTTATCATCTACGACCGCAGCGCTCGGGCGATCGCATCTCACCAGGTTGAGTTCACTCAGTTCTACCCAGAAGCCGGGTAATCTCCGTCGTCCCGTAAAAATCGGTTCTTTGATCGTGTCGTGTTCGATGATAAAGCAGTGTTTTTCTTTCAGTAAATCGTTGGTGCTTTATCGGATGAACGTGTTTTTCAATTGTTTTTTGGCGCTTTCAATTTCGGGTATTGTCTATGCGCGAGATTTCTGATCGCTTAGTGCGAAATTGCTTGAGTTCACTGTTTCTGGAAAGTAATCGGTTTGGTCTTACGAGGAAAGTCTAGGCTCTGATTCGAGATGTGACCGGATATACAAAAAGATGGTCTTTTTTTCCGTTCAGTTCAATAGTAAAGCAATGATTCCTTTCACAAGTGCTTTTTTTTTATATTGGGGAACTGTTTGTTTGAATGCTTTTCCGTCGGTAGATGGGTGGAGCATGATCCGATGGAGATACTGGAGAGTGTCAAAGTGTGTTTAGCCAAAGCCATCGACAAGGCAACAGCCAATGGCTACAACGTGGACGGTGGATTGAAGGCCATCGGATTGACCAATCAGAGAGAGACCACTCTTGTTTGGAGCAAATCCACTGGTTGTCCTCTCTACAATGCCATTGTTTGGATGGATGCTCGTACCAGCTCCATCTGCAGGTTAGGCTGCTTATGATCTTCATGTTAAGATGTTTCCAAATTTGGAGTTTTGAGGCTTTTAACGTTGGGTGATTTGGCATCGTGTTGTAATGTTGCTAACCTTATTGAAATTACTTCATAGTCTGATCCATTTTTGTTTGGTGATCAATAAAATTCATGTCGAAAAGCTGGGGTTTGTTATAAACTGTAAACTAATGACAGGAAATTGGAGCAAGAATTACCAGGGGGAAGAACCCATTTTGTGGAGACTTGTGGTTTACCAATAAGCACATACTTCAGTGCATTGAAGCTGCTATGGTTGAAGGAAAATGTTGATGCTGTTAAAGTGGCATTGCAGAAAGGCGATGCTTTGTTCGGAACTGTGGACACTTGGTTAATATGGAATCTAACTGAGGCATAAATGGAGGCGGCTTACATGTCACCGATGTCTCGAATGCATCAAGAACAATGCTCATGAATCTTAAAACACTAGAGTGGGATCAGCCTACACTGGATACATTGGGGATTCCTGCTGAAAGTCTTCCCAAAATCATAAGCAATTCTGAGGTAATAGGAAAAATTGCCAAAGGGTGGCCAATTCCTGGAATTCCTATCTCGGGATGTCTTGGTGACCAACATGCTGCAATGCTTGGACAAGCCTGTCGGAAAGGTGAGGCCAAAAGCACTTATGGAACTGGTGCTTTCATACTTCTGAACACGGGTGAGGAGGTGATTCACTCAAATCATGGACTTTTAAGTACTCTGGCATTTAAGCTTGGGCCAGATGCTCCGACACACTATGCCTTGGAGGGTTCAATTGCTATTGCCGGAGCTGCCATTCAGTGGCTCAGGGACAGCCTTGGTATAATAAGTAGTGCGAGTGAGATCGAGGATTTGGCAAGGCGTGTTGACTCCACTGGCGGCGTCTATTTTGTGCCTGCTTTTAATGGCCTATTTGCCCCATGGTGGCGTGAGGATGCACGCGGGGTCTGTATCGGAATCACGAGGTTCACAAACAAGTCTCATATTGCTCGAGCTGTGCTTGAGAGCATGTGCTTCCAAGTGAAAGATGTGCTGGATTCAATGCACAAAGATGCCGGAGAAAAGGGCGAGGCTAAGAATGAGAAGGGGGAATTCTTGCTTAGAGTGGATGGGGGTGCAACTGTTAACAACCTTTTGATGCAAATTCAGGTATGAGCTTCTCCTCTTCCTCAGTTTTTATTACTTTTTGGAGTAATACCACTATTGACTGATGTTAAGGTTCTATTCTGTACTATAATGACCTCATAGTCTGCCATTTGTTTCTGCACACATTATGCTTGCAATTCTCGAGCGGTGATATTTTCCTACCCACTGCCAATATTGCCTTTTCTTGTCCGACTGAGAGTGCATCTTTCTCTGGAGACAATCAAGTGCACATGTTTCTTTTCACCCTCTAATATCCTTGTAAAAACCAGTCAGATACAGTAAGAAATATATCTTATTGTGCCTATATGTCTTCGTTTGGTGCTGAATCAAGTCAGAAACATCGAAATTATTCTTTGTCAAGATTGAATGCCCAATTACATGTTTTATGTTTCATTCAAGCAGAAAGTGCATTAAGAAAGTTTTGGAGCTCCCCCTGCACAAAGTGACTCTTCTGAACTATGTCAACCGATCACTAGTGAGGTGTGGGATCATAATTTCTGCCGTTTTGGCCGGTGCTTTTTACAGGATAATGTCTGCAGTCTACAATCCACCTACATCGATGTTACGATATGCTAATATATAATTGGAAGATATGGGTGCTTGACACAATACTTTGGGCAAGACCCTTGTTAAAGAAGAAAACATTGTTAATGTCCTGATTACTTAAAAAATTATTTTTTTAAAAGATTGATGTAATCATTAGTTGTTCTTGTCATGAAGGCGGACCTGCTGGGAAATCCAGTGGTGAGACCTGCGGACATAGAGACAACTGCACTCGGAGCAGCTTATGCCGCCGGATTGGCAGTCGGAATCTGGACAGAGAATGACATCTTCAACTCCGGAGAAAAGGCCGAGGACGTGATGATCTTTCGCCCCAAGTTGGATGAAGCTGTGAGGAAGAGCAAGGTGGATTCTTGGTGCAAGGCTGTTTCCAGGACATTTGACTTGGCTGATCTCTGTCTCTCGTGAGCGAAGTTGTTTCAAAGCGCGTCGTGTTTATCCTTACTCTTTTCCTGATCCCTTTGCTAGTCAAAGGGCTCTTGTTTCTTAGACTCTAATAATAATGTGAACTATATGACCTTTTGTAAATATTCATTTCTTTCTCCACGGAAGACTTTTTGTCCACAGCTTCTCCAACAGAACAGCTTTAGCGTGGTCCAAGACATGCTGAAAATGAGGCTTAGAGGGACCAAAAAGCTACGAAGTTATAATTTGAATGAATAATTAGCATCACACCTATGCATTATTTGGGCTTTTGCCGTACCATTTGTGATGACCGACACTCATTATGATGTGTGCTTAATAATTGGAAGATCCATTTTTTTCTTCTTTTGATTGCGCACTAGAGGTTTTGTGCGTGATGAGGAGGACCTATTTCGAATCAAAATGTGAATCAATCAAATCTTGGTATAGTAGAAAAATAACACCTGAATCATCTAACACAAGTTATTGATGAACTGCAATTAAGGTGCGATACAAGATTATGAAAACTCCGTGGAGGTTTTTGCGGCCCAACCATGACCAATTTTCACTAGGGCTTGAGGTTCTGGGGTCAAAATTCAGCAGGGCCTAACAGCTTGTTAGGGCTGAGAAAGACATCCGATCAAACCGTGTAGTGACGTGCTGCAGATTTTCTGCTGGACCTCCTAGAATCGATTGTTTAAATAAGATATTGGCCATTTTTTTCACACGGTAATGGTCCAACTTTCCGACGGATTTTTAACGGAGGAGGAATTTATATAAATACTTAAATATAAGGTTACTCATGTGAGGATCGGGATCATTAGATTTGCATGTTCTATTAAAGGACACTCCAAGACAAAGAGCATGGCTTGTATGCTCCACCTAGCGTGTGTAGAATAAATTGTATTATTTAGATCTAGACCCATCAAATGGGTGGGTCGGGTCGGGTTTGGGTCGGGTCCAAAAATGGCCCAACCCATATCAACCCAATTAACCCGTTTTGACCCAAATTCATGTAATGTAAATCTAATAACCCATACCCGACCCGACCCACACCCGACCCATACCCGACCCATACCCGACCCAACCCGTATTGCTAAAAACCATTATTATTGTAGAGAAATCCAAACTCACTCGAAACTCTATGTTAAATGACTCACTCAACTCATATTTGACATATATTTAATTTTTACTTAACTCAAACTTGACCAATATTTAATTTTCACTTGACCCATATTTAACCCATATTCAACTTTCACTTGACCCATATTTGACCCATTTAACTAAAAGTGAGTCATAATATGGGTTTATGACCCATTTTGACACCTTTATTTAGATCTTCCAAAATCTAGGATATCTTTCCACACATAGGCCAAAAAGAAAGTTTTTGAAAATAAAAGGTCGCTATTGCATTGTAGCGCCACTAGAAAAGACAATCGAAAAAGAGAATCAATATATTTTCTAATATAAAAATTAGAGGTTGGCCATTTGACTCCCTCCAAGTACATATAAATTATTTATAGTTAAGTCACTTGCGCATGCCAAAGGCCTAAGTTTAATCGAATCATGTGGCTATCTGTGGAATATTTCATGAGCTTTCGAGTAATCGGTGCTTTAATTTCGTCGCCTTTGCCTTTCGATTCATAAAAGGAAAAGTCACGTATTCATAGGGAATAGGTAAAGAGAGAATGCCGCCGAAGGCGACGAGACGACGCTCGTCGCGGAATCCTAAGCAAAGTGCCCAATTTCCTCTGAGCAATTCCTAAGGAAATCATTACTTTCCATCCCCCCCCACTTTTCTAAAGAGGAAAAGCAAGAGGATTTAAGTAATACCGCAATGTCTCTTCTGCTCCCCCTTTTTTCTTTTTTGAACTTTTTGCCTTATCTTAAAGGCAAAATCATCACTTTGTAGGCATAAGTCCACTCGGGACTCAAAAACATCTTTCGTACAAAAATTCCATCAAACGCATCTTTCCATTGTCCCGTATAGCAAAAGTCAGTCGCCCCCACGAATTATAAAGAACGTGGTGGAATTCGAGACGCATCGAGTTTATACAATATTGCGTTGGGCTTGACAACACTAGGCCATTTCTTTAATCAAAGATTAGTGCACTAATTAGGTCCTTTGTCAGTTGAAGAGTCGATATCACGAAAAATCCTAAATTAGTATATTTATGACGTATTACTTCAAACTAATTTTTTGATTATCGAAAATCACAAATTTATCCTCCGTAATTTAGGTTAAATTTTATCATTAAATTGCTGAGTTGGATGACACATAATAATTGACGAGTATATTAGTTTGAGATTTTGCCTCCATTTGTGCATATATAACAATTTAAGATTTTTCTTAGTGTTAATCCAATTTAATGAAAGTTAACGGAGCATAAATTTGTCATAAATATACTCAGTTTGGGATTTTTAATGGTCAAAAAATTAGTTTGAATATATTTATCACAAATGTATCGGTTTGAGTTTTTGGTGGTCAAAAAATTATTGAGATAATTTTATTATACATATGCTAATTTTGAGTTTTATATGGTATTAATACTCAGCTAAACCCCCACTCCAAAGTCCTTATTCTCATCACTAAGCGCCGGTCCAATCCGCAATCATGTTGTCTTCCACACACCGCTCGGGCGATCGAGTGGTTTCCATCCTTTGGCCTCTTGTTATTCTCGTTGTTCTCACGAAATCAAAAGTTGGCGAACACGTTCTTGCGCACGCTTTGGACTCTTTTTTGGAGAGGACCATGTGATTCAGCTTACGCAGCAAAGAGATGGCCTCTCGATGCTGTCGTGCGATCGGTGCGTTACAACGAGGGTCGTGTAGATCAAGGCCTAATAATATATTCTTTGATTGGGTCGCTTTTGGTTCCGTAATGTTTGGTGCAACGTAAATCAACGGTTCCTCATTTTAATATTCGACGTGCCTTATATTCTTTGAATGTCTGAAAAGTACTTGGTCATTCTTGGTATTTGTCTTGCTCAGAGAGAGAGAGAGAGAGAGAGAGAGAGAGAGAGAGAGAATGGAAACGATAAATCAAAGATGTCAAAGTAAGTTTTCTTCCAAGTGCAGGTGCAGGCAAACTTGGTGGTCAATTATAAGGTCGTGACTCTTGTTGGCCCATTAATTACTCCGATGCCTTTGGTACTTGGAAAATTAGTTTGGTTGGTAAGTTTGATGCTGAACTTATCTTTGTTTGCATAGTAATTATCTCTCCATAGCTTAATGCCATCAGTAATTTCAAAAATCTCATTTGGGGCATAATTGAAAAAGAGAAACAAATTAGTTTTTTCTGATTTAGAAAGCAGTTAGGTTCTTAAGCAATCGAGCCATAAGTGGTGATATCTTTCTTAATTATCCTGAAACATAGTTGGAGGCAATTTGATACTACATCTTGAAAAATTATAAAATTTCAATGACTCGAGTTTTGCTCGTTGTAATCTTTGAAAGTCTTATCAAATAGAAGTAATTCTTTTCGAATCTCTTATATATGTGTTGATGACTCGATCCGAACTTAATTGAAGAGGTGAACTTGACACGAGTAGACGGCACCGAGCTTGATTAGAATTAGGAAATGAGAAATCGATATAGTCTCCTTACGAAGAGTCAAAAGCAATGATCTATCCACTAGCCCTCTCAATAAAGTAAGAGGGGACTAGTTCATCCCCAATTGCTCTCGCATAGTTGCCATCACATGGCCGCAATCATTTGCTCATCATCGAAGAGCGGTGCAAAGCTATCGGCACAAACAGACTTGCTTGTCACTGCAAGCTTAAGGGCTCGAGAAAATTTCAGTTTTTTGCAGCCACGACACACTATTCAATTATTGAGTTGTTTTATTTCAATCTTTCATGACATAAGTCATGGGGATATCCTTCTTCATTTGAAAAATATTCTTATTTCGACAGAAAATGACAAAAAGACACCTGGGAGGAGTCAAAGTGAACGCACCGTCGATTGATAATGACTTAGGATGCTGCAAATTTTCATTGACATGCTCACAAATTTTACATAAAGCATTCTAATTCCTAACTAGTGCTTCGAGAAGACTTGGGAGTTTTCCCTTTCTTTCGTCTTTTCGGTTTTGCCGTGTAAGACTCTCGTGGTTGAAATGACGCTGAATTTGACCTTAGGAAAAGAGGGCAATAATGAAAGCTGAGAGACCATGATGATCGCCGCATTGACTTAATGAGCGCAAGAACAAGACTTTAATGATCTCTCTTTTGTCCGCACTGGCCACCCCTCCCCCTCCCCCTCCAGATGATCCCCCCGCGTTGCCCCGAGGGATTTGACTCATCATGTTCTCGAGCTTAGAAAGAAGGACGCAAAAGCTGTTGTTTTCTCAAGTTAATGGACGCAAGCAAGCAAGCAACGGGGTTCGCTTCGCGCACTCCATGATGGGATAGCGTGACGCATGGTCCATCGCATTAAATTCCTTTTGCTTGACCCTCCTCCTCTTCCGTATGTCCGCGACGAAGAAAGCAACAAGCAATGACGCGGAAGATATGGCAGAAACCAGCAAGAGAGAGAGAGAGAGAGAGAGAGAGAGAGAGAGAGAGATTCACACAGGGCTGATGAAACCGAAACATCCTAAGCGAAGCAATACCAGGAAAAGGAAAGGAGGAGTGAAGAAAAGAAACTGTAAACCAACTGTGCCAGAAGAATGACCTGAACGGTTTAAGTCTTGGGACACCTTTCTCCGTTGAGTCAAAGTGCAGAGTCCCGCACGCAAGCGATTTAGAGGTGGAAAAGAGGGCACATGCACGGCGTGGTCGTCCCATATCCCGACCTCAATTTTCATGCGGAACGTCGACAATCCTTGGACGGAACTTCCCTCCCCCCGTTCGTGTCTCGATCGCCTTAATGATTCATCCATATGAATATGGCTTATTTTGATTTTCATTAGCATCATATTACGTGAAATTACAATTTTTTGTCGGAAATAACAATGGAGGTATCGTGCGACAATAGAGTTTTTATTTATTATCTTATATCTCTATCCGTATCACATGCATAAGATCTCGACACTTATCTATTTTGGTTAAATTATCACAATATCAGCGCCACGTGTCATCTCCTATGCAAAATGGCACTGATTGACCAATCGCACGACGATAAAGATACATCGATGGTCCATTTGAGAGGCACGTATTGCTTTCTCAGTACGCTCTTAGGGCACCGAGGAATACTTTTGAAATGGGTGCATTTGAAGGGAAGCTGATCAGTCCTGGGGATGGAAATGTGAAAACGGAAGAGATGCAGGGACCGAAATTAAAAGTCGAGACACAACTGCAAACACATGTACAGTTGAAAGGGGGAGGCAGACACGGAATCGCAAGGTAAAAGCCACCTCCGCACAGTCTGACCCCCTGTTGTCTGAGACCGGCCAGAGAACTCTGCAACCGCATTACTTCCCTTTTCCCACACGAGTCGCACACAAGGCGCCAAGCGAAAAACCAAGAATAAGCCGTGCAATTTTCAATATTACTACACTTTAATATCGCAATGAAGTGTTCGTAACTGGTAATAAATCACGTTGTACTATACTTTATATTCGATTACAAACATTCTAAACGCTAAAAAGAAAAACCAATGTTTTGTCGAATTTTCTTTTTATGTTTTAATTGCGACTAGAAATAAGATTGTATGTTATACGTACAATGTCTTCTTGCCAGTTCCGTTTCAATTTCGATGCCCCGCTGACCAGGCAACTCCTTCGTCCTTCATTCATTGCCTGCTCATCCCTTCATTTATCACAACCCTTTTTCTGGTTTTCTTTTCGAATTCAAAAATTCAATCTCGGTTCCATAAAATAAAAATAAAAAGGTATGCATTTGCCAACATTTATATCGTATACAATACTAATGTCAAATACTCTCTCTCTCTCTCTCTCTCTCTCTCTCTCTCTCTACATCCTTTCACCACTTCCCCAAATTTTCACGTCACTTCCTCCATGCGATTAATTTATCTTTTCTTGAATCATCATCAACTTTCCTGTGTTTCCCATTATCCATCTAGTTAAGTTGAGGAGGGCGCATCGAGCTCGAGCTAACTTGGCCATCCCCAAGCAACAAAGATTTTATCTCCAAAAAGTTTGGTTTAGTTAAGAGCTAAATAATAGAAAATTGAGCCCCCCCTCCCTATCAACCATCTATCACGAAAGGTGAGAAAGATGAGTGTCGGGATTGATAGGTTAACTACACAATCATGGGGGCCAAAAAGCTAAAAAGGGTTGGCATGGAATAGCTTGGAGCTCAAGCTCAGCTGCTCATTTCTTCACATGGTGTCTCCAGCACTACACACCACCGTTCCAAATAATTTGTGGCCCGAACACGAACACAAACACAAACGCAGCATAGTCGCCATAATTATTTATACCTTAAACCCCTCCCTTTTTAGACCTAGCTCTTTTTAAAAACCTCCTTGGCTTATTATCAAGGGTGTAAAATTCTCTCTCCTCTCTCTCTCTCTCTCTCTACCCAAGTATAGAAGACCTCAACAATTCAACGCAAGAAAGAGGAAAGCCTTTGCCTCCCTTTCCCTCCCTCCCCCCCCTCTCTCTCTCTCTCTCTCTCTCTCTCTCTACCATGGCTTCGAGCAACAACATGCAGGGCTACGGATCCGACCCGGCGTCGCCCCACACGACCTTCGTCCAGGCCGACCCGTCGAACTTCCGGGCCATAGTCCAGAAGCTGACCGGCGCTCCCGAGGACCCCTCCGCCCACAAGCTCCCCCTCACCCTCCCTTCGAGGCTCACCCCCAAGCCCCCGCCGGCCGCGGCCGCCGCCTCCGCCTCGGACGTGGGCCTCCGGCGGCCAGCCTTCAAGCTCCACGAGCGGAGGCAGCGGAAGCTCGACATGATCCAGCTCAACCACAAGAACGTCGGGTTCTACGCGGACAAGCACGTCCTCCCCTCCCCGCCACCTCCTCCTTCTTCCTCGCTCTCCCCGACGTGGCTGAGGCAGTACGGAAAGAGAGGCGGGCTGGTGGGGTTCGGCGGCGGCGGCGAGGCGGTGATGGTGTCGCCGGTGTCGCCGCTGGATCTGTTCGGGAGGCCGAGCCCAAGAACGCCGACGACCCCGACATTGCTGTCACCCCGTGAAGAAGAAGAAGCTGAGGAGAGAGCGATTGCAGAGAAAGGGTTTTACTTACACCCGAGCACCCCGAGAAAAGCCGAGCCGGAGCTGCTGCCCCTCTTCCCTCTTCACTCTCCTAGAGACCAAGATCTCTTATAATTAAATCTTAGTTAGCTAACAAAGAACAAGATCTTTTAATTCTTTTTCTTCTTCTTCTTCTTCTCCTCTTTTGTCCTTTTTCTGGTTCTTGATGCGTCTGGTGCTCTTAATTTTGATCTGGCTTTGTGAGTTCCTTGAGGACCGATGTTAGAGTTGGCTTCGTCGGTCGCGTGACTAATTTGTACTGTACTGTTGCTATTGATTGATTGTGTACTTTGTTCTCTTCTTACGTCTTGCGTATTTTCCCATTCTCCGAATTCTCGTTCTTCGCTTTAGATTACTGAAGAACTGGAACTGGGGACTTCCGCAGCAGCAAATGGCGTCAGATTTTTCTTGGCCACCATCAAAGTTGAGGAAGTGACAACTCGATCTTCTTTCTCCGCCCTCGCAGTGTCTTTTTGGCGTGACGTCTGCGCACCATATTCTTTTTCTCTCTCTTTTGTTCTCTTGTTATTTTCTCGACATGGAGATTATAATATATTAACATGCACGGATGAAAAAGCAAATATTTACTGAATCTTCTTCCCGGCTCGAGAATCGGGTTGAATCAAACTGTACTTCTTCGTAGTGGAATAACGCGACTGAGGAAGGTAGCTAGTTGACTTGAGGGGTTCGGTTTCATTTGGAGGTTGCCCGTGATGATAGTGAGGAGCATTTAAGTATGCATTGCTTCTTCAACATGAGGTACTGTTGTCGTGGATGTGGACACAGTGGGGCTGAGAGCTGTTCGATTCAATTGCCATTAATAATGGAGCTGAGCAATCTTGGCGCCCAGACAACGGCTAGGGTTTTCTCCTCCGGGATCAGATTTACATTTACTGGCCTGGACTAAAAATTTTATGGGAGTAAACTCGGTGGCGTGTGCCGGGAATTTAACAGGCTTGGGTGATAGGAAGTAAGTTGTATTTCTTATGGAAAAATTCAATGTCTTCCATTGATTTACTTTATACTTTCCCGTTCCGACTAGGAAAACACTGCAATAGTTAAATAATGCGTAGCAGAAAGAGAGCAAAGAACATTCCTTACAAGACGATGGTGATGTTTGGAATGGCTTTTACTTTTCATTCTCGCCCGCAGAACAAAACAAGTGACAAGTGAAAAGACGACAAATGTGTATGTTAAAAGAGGAAATGTTTGATGACTTTTTATTTGGTTAATTATAGCAGAATTACACCTTCTTAGAAGAATAGATTTATATGAATACCGCGTTTTAAAGGAGGGTTTTGGGAATAGGTAATTTCGAATTTTGAGAAAAAAAAAAGAACGATTTCCAGCTGAATTATGAATGGATAGTGTCAGTTTTTATCTTTACTTTGTATCCTATTGAAAGTTGTACATTTCGTTTTTCAACTATTTGTGAATCTATTAATATTTAGAATTTATGACGTTATATTGAGATTATAAGAAACTACTAAATTATCAAATTACAAAGGAACAATGTTATTCTTTTGTTTGTTATAAGTCATATCTCAACAGATAAACACTTCATCAATTCCTAATTATTTCACTCGATGAGCTCAACTAAATTTCAGATAAGATCATTATGGTCTACTTAGTTTATCTTTTAATTATCAAACGAAATAAATTGTCATCCGTTAATTGCCGGGGTGAGGAAATTTTGAATTGAGGGCCGTCAGGGGAAACTTCTTACCTTTTTCTTTTCTTGCAATTACCGAAAATAAAACTAATATTTTGAGACTTGAGAAATTATGGCAAAATCATATTAGTTTTAAACTTTGGTTTCGGGTTGGTAAGTAGAGAATACATGAGACAACTCTTTCGTAGTTTTGGAAGAATGGGTGCCTCCTCACTAAGGGGGTCATGCTGAAAAGACGCTGCTTCAAATGAATGGGGAATTATGTTCATTCTTTGATATTCAGAATAAGGTCTACGAGCTCTTTGCTTTGTGGTAAATATCTCTCTCCACACCCAAGGAACCGAATCACTATGGATCGAATCCCTTCTTCCAGGGCGACCCATCATATACAAATCATATTACAAAAGTCGCGAAATATGAAGTCTTAAAATTAAGGGGCAAACTTGTGTTGTTTTGCAAATGACCCGAGACTTGGGATTTGGGAGGAGTAGTACTGAAGTCCGAATCACGAACCCTACAAGCAAACTCTCATTCGATCGAAACCTGATCACACGAGGAGGAGACAACTTGTTAGGCCCGAATATCTGTTGGACAGAGAGAGACCTTGGTTAGCCAGCCACGTCTCTTCCTAGTGACTGAGGAATTCTTTGGGGTTGCAATTTCAAGCCAGGATGCTTCAACATATAATGGAGTCTTTCTTTGTCAATTACCGAAAAAAAAAAAACGGAGCTCCCTTCGAATGGACCTCCGACATACAGGATATTTCTCAATCTGAACGGGGGAAGCATCCTCGCAGTAGAAAAGAGGGAGGCCTAGTGATGCGAGGTGTGCTGAGGATGGTGTTTTCAGGAAGTGGGTATTGTTGACTTTCGATTGTTGAAAGAGGAGGAGATTTGGATTTGCATTGCTGGACAAGGACGTGTCGAAAGGATATAGCCTTGTAGTTAAGCGGCAAGACAGATGGTGCGCAATCTTATGAGGCAAGATAGGGACATTTTTTGGCCTTGGACTCCGAGGATAAGGTCATTATGAATTTGGAGGTCTCGAATTCGATGTTTTCTAACGTTTGTTTACGAATTTCGCACGCTACAAACTCCAGTCCTTTTATTAGCCTTCACGAGAAGGACAGTGCCGGAACCTGGAAAAATACGACTCGCTCTTTCCCTTGACAACTTAATTTTGAAAATTAAAGATGACGAATCCAAATTCCGACTTTTAATAACAAGAAACCACTCTTTTCTCTTATTATTTTTGCAAAGTTGCGATTGTTTTCGTTAAAGGAAATATCGCCATTTATTAGGAATTTTCTCTTCTTCCTTTTTTTTTCTTTTGCAAAAGAATATTGACACCTATAGGAAGTTTCCGTTCCTTATGCTTATATTCCTTTTCGATGTTTTTAGATACCAAAGTGGATTGGGGCTTGTCTTTTCATTTTTTTAATCTCATCGGGAATTTTCCAGGTCCAAGCAGACATTGGCGCTTCAATATTCTCTTTACCATTCGTGGAATCGTTTATGCAATTTGAACCCTATAAGTTGCAGGTCATTTAAGAACATAAAATTCCACTTCGTGGTAGAGACTTTTAAATAAAGTGATGTCGAAATGGATGCGAGTTTGGTTCTCTCTTTTGCACTTTTGAGCTCATTGGAGGATCATGATTTGAGCATCTTGTCGCTCAAATATAATTAGCAATGAAGAAACTAAGACTAGAAGCATTTTTTTATTGGTGCACAGTAAGGGGATCACAGCTAGGAGTTGACGATGATGGAAGATGAAAGAATATATGATGTTTTATACACGTCACGAGTTGTATCTTTTCTTTCTTTTCTTTCTTCAAATTGAGTAGATGACGATAGGCGTGTCTAAAGAATCCCAAAATATCTGAAAAGCTCATTGATTTTGTGATAGTGTGAAGGCGATAATTTTCATTGTTGAGGAAGGGTTAGTGTCATGCGGGAATAACACCAAAAGCGACATGAGAAAGAGAGGAGTGGGCGATTATCATGAACTCGAATGCTCGATCATAGGTGAGAAATGCCGAGTTGCTTGGAGTCGCTTGAAGTCAAGAGAAGCGAATGGTAACGAATCGGTTTACCCATAGAGTTCCCAAATTCCAAAAATACCAAAGCTAAGAAGTCCTAAAGTCCAGAAGCATTGAAGAGCCAGCAACCAAAAAGTCTCCAAATGAATGAACTAATAGAGCATTTTTAGATAGAGGATTAGGATGCTTCGCAGACGGGATGGTGCCATGAGGCAATCCATGTGTTGGGAAATTCAGAGTGGATGATGTTAGGATTCGGTGCTTAAACATATTGAAATAGAGAGCAAAAATGAGAGAGAGAAATTGAAATACAAGATTTATCCTACTTCAATCTTTAATTAGGGTTACATCCAATAGAAAATTCCACTATAATTAATATATTGCGTCTCTCTGTTACATCCCTCAATTACGAGATAAAGAGATATGTGTATCCAATAGTTATTCATAAACCCAAGCCCAAACTATTGATAAAATTTGGGCTCAAACTATAAAAACCCTTTAGTGGCTCGGGGACACTGCCTCTATGACTGCCGCCTGGGTGGCTCCCCCGAACTCTCACCAAAGTGGGACCCCTATGCCATCCTATCGATAAAGAGTATGAATTACATCCAAACATATGAGTTATCACGTGTCATGGGAACACATGGCAAGGTTATGTGCCATTGGCAGTTTGCCACCTGTTTGAAGGTTGCATGCCAATCACGGCTTGCCGTGTGTTCGAAGGACACAAGCCAACGCTAAACTCACTAGAAATGGTCAGGGAATTGGCCACATTATCCTTGACAGCCTTGCTTCAAACTCACCAAATCAAAGCTCTCTAAAACATTCTAGTCATGCAGGAATAACCTAGAACCCCGCCACAAATCCTAACAGCATAGAACAATGCTCTGTAAAGCAAGTTTGCAATAGGTCCCCAAGCAAAAGACATTCGTTAGTAAATTCAAAAATTATAAACGAGAAATAATGTATTTATATTTCATAATATAAAATGACCACATCATCTACACTCATTTTTATGATGGATCGGCTTGATCACCAAAATCTGGAGTAAATGAGTTGAAAGGATTACTATAAGATCAATAACGATTTCCATACTCTCTTCTAATGTTAAAAAGTGAAAAATAAATTCTATGTGTTTCTAAAATTGCATTACGTATTGCAATTTAAAGCAACCTTACTTGGATGAATCCAACAACAAGATCATTCACCATGTGATGCATCTTTAGGTCTTAACTCAGTCCCTCGGGTTTAGACAAAAAATTTATGCTTTCCTTGCTTGTCGAATTAAATCATAGATTCCTTGATAGAATCAGCTCTTGAATTGAATGAATATTGATATGCATAACAATTAGAAAGAATAGAGCTGAATTTTCTCATGTTTCATTGTCATAGCAACATTTTAGTATCTATTCGATTCTTAGATATCAATTTGCCCAAAAAAAAATATCTTGGTCTTCTTTGGGGAATCCCACTCATTCTTTTAATGCACATATGACTTTTTTGTGGAATTTTTAATCTGATATTTATAAAGCACTTAAAAAGGTAAAAAGAACGATGCTCAACATTTGCAACGTCATGAAAATGGGAATTAGGTATATATATTCTTTCAATTGATGAGCTTTTTCTTATGCATTTCGCACCATGTTGCTTCTCCCAATCATGAAGCTGACATTCTCTTGGTTGCACTTTCCCTTTAACTTCTTATACACTTCTCTTCCCCTTTTCGCTTTCGAAAGATGGTTGAAACTTAGAAACTTGCATGAAACTTGATAATTTAAAGAACATAACTTTATCCCCCTTTTATCAGTGCATGCGGTCGTGGAAAATCTCCCACCATAGCTTTTACCCTAAAAACCTTCTTGGGCAGATAACAAATTAGCTCAAAATCCAAGTTCAAATGATGAAGAATTATTAACACAATGATTGCTCCGTGGGTTTTTTCTTTTTTCCATGTAAAATTCTGCAGCTCCACCATTTTCATGGGTTAACAACCACAGAGATGTGACATCTCTCCACTAATATCGCTACTTCTTGTGTCCAAGTTCTTCCTGAGATTTCCCCTTTTGAGTTGTGGGTAATCACTCAAGATTGTGAATGCATAACAACTGCTGGGGAAGCATTATTACTCGAAGTGGAACAACTAAACATGCATGCTGGCGAAACATTACCTTATTATTCTCCCCTCGGACCACGGATTAATTAATAATATCATCACTAATCATGCAGATTAAGACGTGATGCTGACATGCTGCACAGTGCTTATTCTCTTACACTGATGAGCCATCATGGTCACTTACTCTAGTTGCACTGCAGAACATATGTATCTGGTCTAACAACTCTTGGGGCAAAACAGACGACCTAATTTGATGCATCTACATTAGGAAAAGAATGGAGGAAGGAGGAAAAGTACTATATTATTTAAAGTCAACGATCAACACTTGACGTTAGGCAAATTGAAAAACCAAATTCTGTGAATGAAATTTATTCTGAGGTTTATCTTTATTTGCCTTTTATTTAGGGAAATCAAATTTTCGAAGATATATTTTTTCTGGTTTACTATAATTTATGTTAGTTTTAGAAACAATTTCGAGGAGATATGTTCGATATATATTTGCGACTTTTGGTGATCTGCGGTTAACTAATAAATCCTGAAAAGTTAAGTTTGTCAGTTATGGTTGAGTAGAAAACAAATGGAATTGTTGGTGATGTTATTTTTCAGACTCGCTGTTTATTTTGTTCAAGTGACTATGTGAAGAATCTACGCTCTCTTGTGCTTCATCTTTTTTCTTCAGAGAGGTTGGAAGAAGTTTAAGAAGTTGCTGTCTTAAACTGACTGTAGTTTCCTTAATCCTGGAACTGTGTTCTTTAAACACTACAGCAGTGATAGTGGAGGAACTGAACACTTTTAAGGACAATATTCTCTAGCAATCATAAATTAGTTAAAAATTGCTTGCAATACAAAGGCGATCATGAACTTCACCAATCTCCGTTTTCTATGGTTGGAATGGTATCAACTTGAAGAATGAAAGCTAGTATGATGCGCACAGATTAGCTTGGAAACATCTTTGATGCACAAAAAGGAAAAGTATAGCTTGGAAGCATTACCGATGAAAGGCCCACAATGGATTGAAAATGGGAAAGATAAGGAAGAAAAGGGTCCATGCCAAGGTCATTCTATGGGGTGCTCAAGAATATGATTTGGCGTCCGGCACGGGCTCTCACGTCATGATGCTCGATAAAAGAAATGACAGAAACTCCAATAGAAAGATGTCGGCAGGGAAACGAACTTTTGATATTAACCTGTTCCACCGCAATACTTAGAAACTCTTGATGCAGGGCCTTCCTAGTATCGACCTTTTTCTAGGGACTCATTCAACTATTGTCCAAGTCCATTTAGGTTGGTCCATAACAATTTAGATGGGGGCAATATCTCCACCCAAGCCCTGATCTATCAAAGTCCATCAAGTTCTAAATTTATAGAATCAAAAGGTAACAATGGACCCGATTGCTTTATATATAAGACATGCATTGAGATTAAAGAATAATGGATCTTCTAGACTAATTATTAGAAAATCCCCCACGGGTGAGTCCAAAAACCCAGAATCAATGAAATCAAAATGGATATTCAAAACAAAAAAGTTTCCCTTTTTTTTTCGACCATATCGACTTTGTTATTATAAGATGCTGCCTGGTTCAAGTGCTTTTATCAGAAGAGATTCCAAAAAAGAGCCCCTTCCTCATGCGAGGCCACTACCTTTTGCTTCATCTCTTCAACGAACTGAAGCGCATATCGATTGCTGGTTATGCAACCCAGCTACACCATTCGATAGCTGCTGCCTGTTTCTTCTCCGTTTAGTGACGACTATAAAACCTTCGCCATCGCTGTTTGTATTATTTACATCGACTTTATTTGACTGTGCCTTATTAGTAGCCAACTCTGTCTTCCCTTCATCTCCATAGAGAATTTTTATTATTGCACTGTCTTGGGCTATCGCTTCTGAAGAACTATCAGTGTGATCAATCTTCTTTTCACCTGCTGAATCACTCGGTGACTCCATCCCATGCTGCACCGACTTTACAATGATGCTGAGCAGGATCTGCCTGGCAAGCTCTGACTTCTCTGCCTCAGAACTGGTCTTTCTTGCAGTATCGTCTTTAAGTCCAGCATCAGCTCCTTTTTCGACCTTTTGATGCTCTTCCATAGACAATTCATCTGAAGAATGTGACTCCAACAAATCTTTTGAATCGCCAGCCTCAGTAGGAGAGTTTTTCCTGGGAATGAATTCTGGGGCATGTGGATTCATGATTCTGGGAGGACTGAGTCCAGTTCTTTCCGTCATGGGGGCTTGATATTTCCAAAAACCGTGTTTCACACGTAAAGAGTGGTTTGTTCTGTAGTATAGTGGTGATCTTGGCCCACAAGGGACTCTTGCAGCAGCTGGAGGGACTCCAACTGACTCGACCAACATTCCTTGAGTAGCTCTCACATCATAAACACCGGTGACAGCAATGGAGTTCATAGGCTGAGCCATTGCTAGCGCTCCCGGACTGAATGGCTCAGCTGCAGCTGAAAGCTTACTTCCATTTGTTTCCATTGGCTTTTCCTTAGGAGTCGTCATCTCTTCTCCTTCATGGGAAGCATCCTCAAGTTTATCTTCGCTTCCATGCTGTTCTTCATCTTTTTTCTTTCCATCATCTTGAGCTGCCTCAGCAGCAGAGTCATTCTTGATTTCTTCCTCCAGTTTCTCGGGTGGCATTTTGTGTACCTGTGGTTCAAGTTTTCCCTCGTTATTTTCCTCAACCTTCTCCAGGAATGGCTTCAGAACTGTACCTGGTGGTGCCAAAGCAACTTGCTTGTAAGATAAAGATTTCGAAGCCATGGTTGCAAGATTCGGTGGGGAGGGAGAAACTTTAGGTAGAGGTGCTTTGCCATGTGTTTTTACTGAATCTTCTCCCGCACTCAAGGTAGAACCTTTCGACTGCTTGAGCGGGGATATCTCTGTTGAGTGGACCCTTGGAGCAGCCTTTTTGACAGGCGAGATAATTTCTCTCCTCGAGCTACTGGTACTAACATTTGCATATTCTGAACTGCTTATGTTTAGTTTTGCAAGGACTGGCCGCCTCCAGTTGAACTTCCGCCCGCTGGTATTGCCCAATCGCCCCTTTGGATTGGCTTCTTGCCACCCTTCATCTGAAGTTGTTTCTTCCACGCTCAAAGTCGACACCACTTCTTCTTGTCTAACTGCATCATCACCTTCCTGATCTTGTTCATCCATATCAACCATGCCGGGTCCTGCTTCAGCTGTAATGTTCTCTTCTGCAGCCTTGGTGCTTTCTGGACTATCATGAAGCATGTTATCATCAGCTGTGGCCTCAGAAAGCGCTTGAGTGGGCTTATCTCCAATCTGCAGCACCTGATAAGGTATAAACAGAAGGAAAAAATCATGTCAAAGGGCTTGCACGAAGTTGGATTCCTAATAGCAATAGAAAAAGTAGATGATGACCAGTGAAAGGAAGTTGACAGACTGTCATTTATAAACCACAGCAACCTGACTTCCCTCAAGATCTTTATGTGGCATAACTAATGGACTCACCATAGAGGCTTCTGGCTTAGATAACATCCATGTAATCTTGACAAGATATTGTCGACAAATTTGACTATCTAAAACCATTCAGAACAAACAAGGCCAAATAATTCCTCATAAAAAAGAAGAAAATCAAAATAGAAAACCAAGTATGAATACTGTTATGACCGGAAACAAAATAAAAATATGAGGTGAAAGGCCATGGCCTTTGACAGAATCAGCTGCAAATAATATATACTGAAAGTAGCTGATTAAATATCTGAAGGTTCAAAACAGCCATTAATCTACTTAGTTTACCTTGGCACGGCGTTGCTTTTTGTGCACCTCACTCCTCTTTAAATCTTGATCGGAACTTATATAATCCAAAAGATCAGACACACTGCAGAAAATGGCAAAAGAGTTGGTTTCCAGAGATACAATCATACAAGCGAAACCAAAGTAATCTGGGGATACCATATCACTACCTAAGGTGGCCTTTGCTTGCAATTGATGCATCAGGCTTTGGAGTTCCATTTCTGGCAGCTTCTTGCTGCTCTTGGGCCTTTGATTCAAAATATTCAAGCCATGCAGCAGCATCCTACAAGAGTATGACAGTTGAGGAAATTTTTTTGTAATCATAGGTCAAGGATCTGATACAGGGATTTAGCTGCATTATTTCCTTTAATTGATTCATAGTTCAAAATCCCTCTGTAACATTGATTAACAAAATATTTCTCATAATGATTCCCTAAAGTTTTCAGCTCCCACCATGCATTATTTCAGAAGGAATGAGTTCTTGAGATACACCGTCACAACTAGCAAAAATAGGTCATCAAAGATGTTTCATCACACCCAACTTTCAACAAGAATTCTCACCTGAGTGCGAAGGTCTTCGGGCCCGAGCTTGGCTCGAAGTATTTTAAGTGTGGTTTGCTCATGCTGCACACTTAATGAAAACGCTTCCATCAATGAAAGTGCTATGGCTATTGCGTGAAAGCTTGCAGCCGTCTGCCAGTTTCAAAAATCATGTCAGATGTCTAGTTAAGGAAAAAACAACAAATTGACACTATAGGTTCAGAGAAGGAACCTGTATATGATCAGCTCCTAATAATCTTTGGTTGCACTTTAGAGCTTCATGCAGATATCTAAGAGCAACATGGACATTTCCCATGCCCTCTTCCATCATAGCCACATTAATGTAGGTTGCAGCAGTGTTAGGATGAGATAGCCCGCATGTAAAATGAAGAAGAAATAAAGCACGGTTGACGTACCTGCAGATATTAACGTTGACAAAAAATTTAGAAAATAACACAAAGTCATATATAAAGAACCTGAACATCAAAATACATCAAAGAGGGAAAAATACACATTTGACAAGAAACAACTACTAACTACTTGTCAATATTTAGAAAATCATCAAAAGAAAGAGAATTCTGAAAATAACGGAAGTGAGTTGCTCACTCACTTCAAAGCCAACTCAATGTGCTGTAGGCGATAATAAAACACAGAAAGGTCTCCATAGCTTTTCATTGTATCAGGATGATCAAGCCCAAGCTCCCTTTCGTTGATATCCAAAGCCTTTTGCTGATATATGGTTGCCTACAAAAGGAAATCAAATATTCCAATCATTAAAGCATAATCACCAAACCACTGTTAAAATGAGCTCTAAAACATTGGAAGGAAAAGCTGGTGTAGAAACTTTCTGCCCTAACTGCAACTATACTGAGCTTTTCAGCGACTCCTCTCTAATATAGGAAGGTTGATCAAAGAACAAAGATACAACCCCTGGTATTCTGATTGTCTTAGGGCTCTACAAAACAGACCGCCCGAACTGGGAATCACCCGGACCGGCTAGTTTGGTCTAGCTCCCAATTCCCAGTTCCTAAAAGTGGAACCAGTGTCTGGGCGATCCCAGATCTGACCAACTTAATATACTTGTTTATTTTATTATTTCTTAGAAGAATAAGTAAAATTTTAACTAAACACTATCTTGGTCAGGTTCCAACTAGTGGGAAAAAAATTGGCCAGTTTGGACCCGACTGGATTGGACAATCGGTCTGGTTCATGGTCCTAGGACCAGCTGGTCTAGTCCCCCGTTCTGAATTTTTGGAACCAGGCCTCTTGATCTAGTTCACGGTTCCACCTTAGAACCAGCAGAACCGAGCCTCTTGGTCTGGTTTGTGGTTCCACCTTAGAACTAGACTGGACTAGACCGGGAGCTAATCACCCCTAGATTGCCTGTGTTCTCTTCTTTTAGTGCTTGGACCATGAAGAGAGTTCTCATGCATGCTTATTGCCACACAAACCATTTTACACTAGTTGGAACAATATTTCTGACTACATATATCTGGTTTGTGGTTCCACCTTAGAACTAGACTGGACTAAACCGGGAGCTAATCACCCCTATATTGCCTGTGTTCTCTTCTTTTAGTGCTTGGACCATGAAGAGTTCTCATGCATGCTTATTGCCACACAAACCTTTTTACACTAGTTGGAACAATGTTTCTGACTACATATATCAGCATCACCTATATCTATCAGGATCTAAATTCCCATTGTGTTCTTAGAATTATTAGAATAGGAAGTGGAAGTACCTGGTTAAAATCTCCAGTATGGTAAAGAACAACTGCTAGAAGACTGTATGCACTTGCTGTTGTTCGATGACAAGGACCGCAAACAGCAATCATCTTTGCTAGTGCCTTCACGTTCAAGAAATAACACATTTTTTTATGTCCCATAATAGAAATAATGGAGTTAACTGTTAACCCTTGGATGTGATTGGAAAATATTAGCAGCTCATACCTTTGTCCCGTAGGTAACTGCTTCCTCCAGCTTTCCTTTATCAAGAGCAACTTTAGATGACTCCAACAATGTCCGTCCATCAGCTGAGGAGCAAACTACATGCTGCAGATTATCATCAAAGTCAAGTCATTGGTGATATACTATTGCGAGAGAGAGAGAGAGAGAGAGAGAGAGAGAGAGAGAGAGATCTACCTTGCACACCGGGACCATGCTGACAATGTCAGATTTCATAAAGGGGTTTTGACTATCCATATCATAGTCTCTAGAAGCCAACTCCAGCCCAACCTAAAGACCCAAAAAAAAAAAAAAAGCTCGTTAGTGTCTTATTTAAAAGGTCAACATGTTGAGTGCAGTCAACTGGAAATTTACCTTATGGCAAAGTCCTCGGAGGATGGACAATTTTCTGATATGTCGAAACTCATCTTTCAATGTCCAACCAAACCTTCTAGCTAAGAATGTTCTTAGCCACTGCACTCTAAGAAGACGATCTTCATTCAAGGTTTCATCCAACCCACCATTTCCAAGTAAGAAATTAAGAGTTGATGCAACTGCTGCAGATAGATCTTCAATATTTTCGACCAAGGCAATAACTGCTTTAAGGACGTGCTTGAAAGCTCGAGTGACCATCTCATGAATACAAAGTGATTGTATGTGAGGGAGCTTCTCTGCCAGTTCAACCTGATTGGTATTTTATAAGAACAGATCCTGTCAAAAACTACGTTCTTACAGTAGCAGAATGAGATATTGGCAAAAGCACATAAGAAAAAAGACGACTTAATGAAAAATAGAAACATATTAAAGGGGCGATACATAACTCCATGTAGTAATTTTCCGAACATATATCTGCTTGTATCACATCCACTCACAGAGAGAGAGAGAGAGAGAGAGAGAGAGAGCATCAGAGCATCCTTACCACGTGGCCTAGGGAACGCATCTTTAGTCCCCTCAAATGCATAAAGTCGGTCAGTGTGTGGCCATCAACTGGGGAAAGTTCAAGCGATCCGAAGTCTGTTACCTAATGAAGTAATAATGTTAATAGTGCGTTAAAAGAAAACCCTGGCAGTTCTCTTGCTAGAGGAAATTAATACATAAGCATGAGAAAATTACCAGCTTTGGTAAAGCAATTTCATCATAGTATCCGTGTGCCATCTGGAGAAGCTCTTCTGCTGACTGTAGTAGGAGGTGAACCAACAGATTTTAGCATTTGGAAAACATGTGGCATCATAACAAACACATCAGATAACTGAATGAATGAATTGTTAAGCATTTATACAATGGTACTTTAGAGACCTTTAAATGAAGACCAGTTTCCATTTCTTCAAGACGTACAAATGCTTCTTCAGATATTAACTTCCTCAATTCAGCTTCACTCATGGATTCACCATGGGTTTGTGCTCCCAAACTGGAATCTGTGGATGGAGAGGAATCATTTTCTCCAAGATCAGATGAAGTAGCCATTGCAGTCTGCTTTCTCTCCCTCTTCTTTAACAGTTTGAATTGCTTCCCAAGACCTTTAATTGCTTGCTCATCCTCATCATTATCATCAGGGTTTTTAGAAAGGTTATCTGAAGGAGCTTCTTTCTTTTGTAGATGCTGTATCCAGCAAGAACCAAGTTCCCATCTAATAGATCTTTCGAATGAATAGGCTCCTCCTCTAACTTGGTCAAACTTTGTTTGGTTATTTTTCGAACTAGATGGTCAGAAATATCTAATGTGTCAGCTGCAGGCTTGGTCGACTGCCCTCCTCCAGGTGATTCACCATCACCAGAGTTCTGTAGCAAAACTCTTAAACTGCAATGAAGCATCAATCTCTTTGGTGAATAAATCTTTGGGATAAAAGATAGGTGCATTTTAGATGTCACGCTCTTGGAAAAAAAAGGAAAAGGAAAAGACCAAATAGATAGTCTATTATAAATTGCCTGCTGATAAGATTGGCTCTAAACGTGCATGAAAGATCACAGCTCATGGAAGAGAGATAACAAAACATCATATATGCATATGCACTTTTCCCCATATTCAGGTATCCACAGAAGCTCTGAACTTGTACAAGCCAAAGATAAAGCTAACTCTTTTTACCTGTTAAGATTGAGGGAATTAGCTCCTCCATTTGGTTGATCATCAATCTCAAGTTCACGTGCATCGATCTTCCCTATCTTCTTCTTGGCGACAACCCTTACTTGTGCAGTGTATCCACAGTGTTTTACAATGACATTGCCCAACGAGATAGTATCCTGCAGAATATCATCTACATTTTTTTAAAGGGAATACTAGACCAAAGTGGAAGAAGTTGATTGTCTGTTATCACTGCTCTGAATTTTCACCTCATTGAAACAACTTTGAAGATCAAGTGGCTAGGGAATCGATGAAATTACAAAAGGGTGTTATTGAGATAGAAAGTACTTACACGGATAACAACATTTTCATCTGCAGTGATTCCTTTAAGCAGATTACTCTGTGCAATCTCCTCCGCATGTTGGTCTCCATTCAAGGTTTCTTCATACTTAGAGTTTGCATCAGCTGCATCTCGTTTTACTGAAATGTACAAGTCTCCCACCCGATCCTCTAGCACAACTGAACCTGGCGCAGGATGCTTTGTGTCTTTAGCACTTGAATCAGAATTTATCAGTCGGTGTATTGCTTCAATGGCTCTAAAGATGGAGACGTCAACAAAGAGACTGTGAAGCAAAAAAGCCTTCCGGTCACGAATCACTCTCTCCTCTTCTGTTTTGCACGGCAGACTAGCCAGTATTGCAAAATCCGTGGCCCATGGATGAAGATCATGCTCGCCATGTCTTCCTTGACCACCACCATTACCTCCCCAGTTCTCATCTTCAGTTGGCAGTGATGGGAAGTTGGTGGGAGACTCCATAACAGATGGTGGAACCAGCCATGTATTTGCTCGAAATCCATAAGGTAGATTACCGAACTGGAAATTAATGAAAGCGATCAGATGCCTGGCACAAAAGTCATGTTGAGAAGCAAGCATTCATCATTATCAAGTCAAAAGAGTCACCTTGTTGTGCTCTATGAATGCTTTCATCAACGACTCATATCCCTGAAAAGGTAAGCCAAGTTTATCAGTCAAAACAAGAGAAGCTGAGCTATTTCATTCTTTGCAAGTGCAAATACATTGGAAACGATTTCAAAACTGCCAGATAAGAACCATAAGCAAGATTTCATTTTTGAGTTGCACTCTGAAATAGTTCTTTTACCTCTTCTCCTATTAGAAACATTCTAAACCGCGATATCAATGCTACAAGACTCAAGAGCTGCACTAGCAAAATGCAGCAGGGGTAATTTGTGCAAAGTCACCAATTCTGTGACTTTATTGAAGAGTGCCCTTTTGCCATTTGTGAAGCAACCAACCAAGAAAAAGTTATCATTTACAGTACATTGACTTTTCTCAAGATATGTACAATCCGTGCTTTGGTAATGGAACAATTCCTTTTTTAAGGGTGCCCCTAAGCAATCATCAACGTGACTCTTAACAGTAAATAACCAGGACAAGGAAAGACTTTAGAAAGAAATTCTTTGATATAACTAAAGACTCCCCAAATTGGACATGCAAGAAATGGCCATAAACTTCATTTGGCAGCTCAAGCTGAAATGTGCAAACAGAAAAGAATAACTAAAAGGTGAGTTGAATCTATTAGAGCGAATTACTGACATTGGCAAAAGCTCGGCTGAGCTGTTGCAGGAGATCCACAAGAGAATGGCTTTGCTGAAACACTTTGCCTTGAGTATAGAATCCTTTTACTGATGCAACTGCATTTACCAACTTCCCATTGCATATCTTAATCTGCAGCAATCCACCAAATTTTCCAGCTCCAGTAAGTCAATCATCAGGAGTTCAAATGCCCAACAACAACATTGTGACATGAAATGGGATAAAAATGCAAAAGAAGTGTACTATATTTGCACCTGAATTTCAAAATAGTCCCCATCACGCCTCTCTCCTGCATCATCTTTTGGGCACCTCTTCAAACCTGTAACAGCCACAGAAACAATTACAGCTTGGTCGCCAAGTTTATAGCCTCGAGAAATTAACAAAAGCTTATCATCGGTATTTGTATATAATCAACAAGGCACCAAGAAATTTGTTTGACTTCACTTATGACCCACTTTTGTCTTACCCCACTTATGCAGAATCACTTCACTATGCATAAAAACTGGAACCTTTACCTCAATGTTCGATATGAAAAGTTCCCAGTACATGTCATTGAGATCTTAATCACCGCAATCTATCTCCCCCATCTTTAGTAAGAATGATCTATTCCATTTTGCAAGTAAACGAGTAGTACCCATCAAATCCAGCATCCACCCCCATTCTTTTCACTGGTTATGAAAGTTAGGATCACCATTTAAATTACAATTTGACAAGCTCCAATCTTTACACACAGTGTTTCAGGGGAAGGGACACCAAATGGTCCCAGTAATGACACTGAATTATTCCTATGGTCACTGTAACTTCTACTTCTGTCCAACATGAGCAGCTAATTATAAACCAGCATTTTCCCATCAACCAAACAAAGCCCAAGCAGATGATGAACTCCCCCACTTCAGTGAATCAAGACAATAATGGGAAATCTCTGATATATAGTCCAAGTTCCAAGTTCCTTCCTTTTTTCTGTTTATTTTATATGGGAGCAAAATAAGAAAGAAATAAACAATTAAAAAAATGGGAACTCACTGTGAATGGGTGGCGTGAGGTGGGACAGAGAGAAGAAGTCGTAGAACTCCGAGAGCTTCGGCGTCGGGTGGATCGCCGCCATGTCGAGGCTCTGCGAGATCGCCGACACGGGCGGAGCCACCGGGCTCTCGCCCCCTCCGGCCTTCCCATCGGACGGCGACGGCGGCGGCAGCGGCGGCTCTCGCGCTTGGTGGGGCCGGGCCTTCTTGGCACGCGCGTCGGGGGAAGGCAGGGGCGGTGATCTGGTGCTCTTGGGCTTAGCGAACCTTGTTGTGCACGCCACGATGTCCAGGAGCCTTCGCACGTGCGACACGGCCTGGGCTTCCTCCGTGTAATCCTCTGTGGAACATTTCATAGGATCACAAAAGATTCCTCCAATAAGAAATTAAATTAAATAAAAAAAGGAAACAAATTTTATGCGATTTCAATTTCTAAGCTTGAGCTTTGACAATGCTACTATAATTTATTTTCTAATTTTAATTCGTACGCGTATGACGAAAATAACGTACCAACAATCGAGCATGACGTTTCCATCTACGGTAACTATGTTCATTATTTAATTCGATATAACCTGTTGATAGGTACGTTTTCTTTTTCTAGACTAGTTCGTGCAAAACAAGGTCATTGAGCCAAACTTAGCATGCTCGCCAGATTAGGACTTAGGACTAGCAATTATTAATTGTAATCTCCTCTAGCATGAGAAGGGGGGCTGCATGTACATGGGGACCTACATCTACGTAGCATGTACAGATGAAACTTATATACACCCCAAACATGCAACTCAAGACAAAAAGTAGATGGCGGTGAACATTTGTAATGTGATTAAAATAAACAATCCTAATTAACATTTGTTTAATCTTTATTTATTTATTTTTTCGTGCAATTCGCCGCCATACCAGGAACCCTAGCCCCAAGATACCATCTCTTCCCGCAAAGCAAAGGACAAGGATGGAGGGTGAGAATTTTCAATGACGTGGAAAGGGTTGTCAGCAAGAACCAGGAGAAGTTAGTTGCAATTAGGACCAAATTGAAAGAAAGCCAAAACATACAAACTAAAAAACATCGAGGAAAGTTCATCTAACAAATTAGAAAAGGAACGTGTCTAGAACTTTCAGATGTGTCCAAGTCAAAATTGATTTGAAAGGCAAGTATGCACACAGCACTGATGCACTTGCTCTTCTCACTACCCAAATCCTCATTTGTCAGATTTTCTTTTTTTAATCTCAAGGGCATCCTATTGAAATGCGCACGCCGAGACAAAAACAATGTAATATTCTCTAGGTTGAATGTCCTTTGTGCCAAATTTAGGGCATTTGTCCATGTGCAATGACGTACTCTAGTGCTCACGCTTAACACCGAGAGCATATTAAAGACTTCCAAATGAGCAAATCGGTTCCACCAAAATTCAATCGAAGTCAGAAATATGCCAAAGCCTCACATATGAATTGTATAAATGCTGGTTAAAAAGGGAAAATGCGAGCTAGTTAAGGGCGACCCACTTTGGCGGTTCGGCTGAAATATAGGTACAAGATATTTCACCTACCTTCAACCATCTTCAGAAGGCACGGTTTCAAAGCGGCAACCTCTACTTTGTCATTCAATCGCTGCCCCTTGATCTGCTCCCCAGTCAAAAAAGAAGAAGAAGATTAAGTGTTGAAAGAGAGAGAGAGAGAGAGAGAGAGTTTGGTTAAGTAGAGTTGACGAAAAGACGATTAGCATGTGATTGAATTTCATTAAGGAAATGTGCATCGGATGAACATCGATGGCGAGATTGCGGGAGTCTTTAGAAGAAGGGGGGACCCTTGCCTCGTGAGACAGTGAGTAGTTCGTGAGATGACATGTCTCGACATGGTTGGCCAGCAATCTTCGGACGTCAATTACCTTGTCCGTGGAGATGCCCTTCGGACAGTCAAAACCCAAAAAAAACCATGTCAAACCAACGTGAATTGTGAATTAATCTAAGCAAGGATGAGATTTCTTTAATCGAGTTCTTTTACCTTGAGTATCACTTCCGTATCGTATGGGGTGATGACGGCGATGTCAAGAACGCTAGGCACGACTGCCCAAAAACACAGGAGACAAAAAAAAAAAAAAAAAATCAGTACCTCCTCAAAGTATTCGAACTTTTCAGGAGAGTCCAAAGTCGCAAGGAGGAATACAGAATCAAGGGTTTATAGATTCGTTCAAAGTCTGAGACGGCTGTTCTGACCTTTCTCTTCCTTTCTCTTCTTCTCCGCCTTGGTTTTGCCGGACTTGCCTCGGCCTGATTTTGGAGCCATTTCTCTCTCTCTCTCTCTCTCTCTCTCTCTCTCTCTCTCTCGCTTCGACCGCCCCGGACGAAAGAGAGCTCGAATTCTCCGGCGAAACGCTAATGACCCGGGTTGCTGTATCGTTCGTTATATCGAGATTGAACTGCCGATGCCCGTGCTCAAATGGTGGACCGGAGGGCGAGCATCATTGGCGACCACTTATGAAGAAGAAGAAGAAGATTATCGTGGGGGAAGCAATGAGATGTATGGGAGGAGGAGGCGGAGGAGGAGGATAGAGCTGTGAAGAGAGACACAGAGAGATGGAGAGAAAAAGAGAGACTTTAATGGAGCCAGAAAGGGAAGGAAATCCTGGGAAAGTCTCCTGGTTTTTTGAAGAGATAGGATAAGGGCCGCTGGGTGAATTTTGACGCCCTTTGTGGATTTTTGAGAATTCCTGACCTCTCCTTCTTGCTAAAAGGCCCTGACCCTCTCTCTCTCTCTCTCTCTCTCTCTCTCTCTCTCTCTCTCCTTCAAAATGTGAGACATGTGATGGGCTTGTTATAAGAGAACTGGGAGCACATACGAGCCTGCCAATGCATGGAGACAAAAAAAGAGGGCTGGCCACTGAGTGGTCGACACGTGGCCAGTCGATAGACTTTAGGCGGATGATTTTGTTTTTTCATACGTTGGGATCTCGAATTTCCTCCCGATAGTATATACGTGGGCGCGGACCGTTGATTTGGAAAGCCAATCGGGGGAGAGGAATCTCGAGTAGCTCGAGTCCACAATTGAATCCTGCAATTTGTCATCGCTCCCGTGATGATTAGCATTTGTACATGTTAGCCCTGTTGCGCATGCATTCGACTCGACTCGGGGTCGATTGACTTGAAAGAGTTCACAATAAAATAGATCAAGAAAATGGTCGGCTTGGAAATGACACACGAAGATTTTGTCATTGCATTTCTCTCCATGTCGTTGTCTTCTCGTGAACATCCATTGCTCTCCCTCCGCCTCCGGCCGTGCACGAGGGACCGCGTTTGATAAATTCAACCCCTCAGACCTTGGAAAACTAATGGCGTAATCGCCGAATGAGCTGCGTACGGCCGAATGGGATCAAATTCCGAGGCAAGCGATGTGGTCATATGTAGCCATGCGGTGGGCTCGGCGGGATACAAAGGGTCACGAGAGAACTGGTGTCGTTTCTATTGGACGAAGAGGTGCTCATTAGGGTTGTCGCATTAGGAATCGATAATGCAATGGAGACGTGATTGAATTCTTAAGTCCTATTCTCAAGGTCCTCCTCTTTTGCAACGAGAGAGATTCAGTATTTAGGAAAAATTGTTCAAAATTTTTTAAATTTAATATATTTTTATCAATTAGATTTTAATTTTTTTTAATTTTGTTGATTAAGTTCTAGATTTTTTCATGTTTTGCTAATCGAACCTATTTAGTCAATTTTGTTCGGAAATTATTGACATTAACATCGATGATCTACGCGTGGACAACTAACGCTGACGTTGACATATTTTTATATTATTTTTATAATATTTTTTTATTATTTTTTTCCTTCTTTCTTGGTTGCAAGCCAAGAGGGCTGGTCTTGCTCGCGATTTGTCAAGGTCGACCCTTAGCCAAGCCAAGGCCTCCTTGCCTCAAGCCAAATCTAGTGAGGTCAGCTCATGACCTCCATTGCCACAACTTTCGACCTTGATGGAGGGACACAACAATGACTCAAGTTGGGGAGGGCCTGATGTTAACAGTGGATGTGGGTGTGGTGGCGAGGCCTCAACCTCACTAGGCCTTGTCCTCACCTAGGCAACACCCAATGAGGCCACCCTAGCCTTTACGAGGGTAGGCCTTGTCGACGCCTAGGCCAACCCTCCTAGCCATGGCCTGTAGTCGACTGCCGACGAGCAATCACCTACAAATAGAAGAGGAAAAGAAAAAGAAAAAGAAATATTAAAAAAATCCATGTTAGCGTCAATCTTGGGTAGAACAATCGCCATCCACATCAGCAATTTCCAATAAAAGTTAATCAGATTAACTCAATTGACAAATTGTCAAAAGGCTTGGGATTCAACTGATGAAATTAAAAGCTCTATAATTAAATCGATAAGAGTGCAACAGGTTTAGAACTTATTTAACAATATCCATCCAATGTTTGAGTGCCTTATTACCATGATTTTACAGTCATTAACATCACATGTGGTTTTGGAACCGACTATGGGTCAGGCTTCATAAGCGCACTCTCACTCTCATCATATTGTCGGCCTGAAAAAGAACACGATGCGTCATGGGAGTTCGCCGACCCGCTCCCCCTCCCCGGCACATCATCAGCCTCACATCAGATGATTGAGCGAACTATTATTGCTCGAGTTTTCGTGATTTCTGAAAGCTGTCTGGACTTTTGGAATCCACCTCGTGTGTGCCCGAGTCACTCTGTCGCTCTTGTCGATGTCGTCGTGGATTCATTTCACAGCAGAAAACCGAAGTGGAGCTATGCATCCAAGCACTGCCTCTCCATCCATGCCTGACTCTCGTCCATCCTGCAAAAGTTGTTGAAGCTACCCTTTCACTTTCACCATAGTCACTGAAAAGGAGAAAATAGAGACGATTGAAGAATGATGAGAGGAGAATGCGGGCGTGCCGAACATCTTAATGGCAAGTCTAATGAATGAGAAAAAAAAATAGGGTTCTTCCGAACTAAGAGAAGTGACACCGACGTTACATTAATGAGTTTCATGGAGGATATATTTCTTGCATTAATGGTCCTGAGCCAAGACCTTCACTTACCAACATTCAAAGCTATCCCCGAGAAAGAGACATGTAGTGACTAGAAAAATAACGCTGCAAAATATTTCATGGATCACCTCATAAGTCATAACGACACCGTTGGAAGGGAGGGATTATATTTACATAAAGAGCATACCAACCCCATAGCCAAGTGAAGTGGGATATTTTAACAGGTACCATATAATTCTGGTTCTTGTGCAAAAAACAACAGAAGAAAGGAGAAAAATTCACATCACCACCATTGTTCCACGGCATGTCGAATGGTTGGTGATCAACTAAAGATGGCCAAAAGGCAGAAAAGGGTTCCTGGTGGGCACGTTTTGGGGTTGCTGGATAGCCTTTAATCTCTCGCGTTTACTTACTGATGTCTTTTCATGTTTTGGGTGTTTTCCGGAAGTGCATTCCAAGATGTCTGAAGTAAATGAGGTACGATGACTTAAAAGATCAAGCTGCCACTTCGGTTGATGAGGTGACGAATACCAAGCTACAGGTGGAATGCTACTATACAGACATCGTAGGAACAAAGCACTATTACTAAGAGTTTGGCCGACCTTTTGGCGCTCGTCTAAGGGCATAGACCCAACATGTTTTACCTAGGTCTGCTCAAGCCCATGCTATCATTTAATATGCTGGTCTTTGGTTTTGATAAGCTCCTATTAGGTGAGATCGACTCTGACGAGATCGTTCGAGGCTCAAAGTTCGACTCGGATCAGTGTTTCTGGGAAGCTCGGAGCCGATCCAATCACACCTCTCCCACGTCTGATCGAACAGGGAATTCTAACTTTCCCCGTGTCTGGTAGATGAAATGGATGCTAGAACAGACTCGTGGTTTTCCCCTTCCATTCCTTTTCTTGAGTTTGGTTTAGACATTGCAATTGTATTGGACATTTCTGGTTTGTTGACAGTCTCATCAACGTCAGGCTCATACGTAGAGTTACCAGTGAATTAAACACCCGTGACTTAACAAGAGCACTCCTTTTCTTTAATATA
Source organism: Angophora floribunda (assembly GCA_014182895.1). Classification (NCBI taxonomy): domain Eukaryota; kingdom Viridiplantae; phylum Streptophyta; class Magnoliopsida; order Myrtales; family Myrtaceae; genus Angophora; species Angophora floribunda. Next base: position 21,208,711 of record CM024710.1, read on the forward strand.
GGTATACATGCATTTGTACTCTCACCGTGCACATTTGGCATTTGAGTTTCTACGTTAAACTGAATTCCCTACCATATATGTCTCTCGTGAGTTAATTTCAATTTGCTACATAAAACTCGAGATTTATTTCTTTTCTTGTATGGTAGATAATTCCATTCATCATTGCTCTTCTTGCTTATGAAGCACCAAAACTTTTTGGGAGCCTACATATCGTGTTGGACAATTTGACATGTGTTCAACACTTTTCAACACTTTTTTATACTTGGTCGATATGTGTTAAAATCAAACATTTGATCAATTCTCTTGACACTCTCCGATATTCGTAGGTAATGAGTGTCAGTGTCGAATTCTCATGAGTCATTGTTATCCTAAAATTCTATCGAGAGTCCTATCTTGTTTGAGCTCTCTTGTCACCGAAAATCATTACTTACCATTGTCCCTCTAACTCAAGCAATTATTCCAATATATCAACCCATAATTTCCATATCAAAACCAACGTAGAGGATGAGAAAAAGTCTTTGTCCACTTCATTTCTAATGCATAATCGTCACGGACATGGAAGCGGGATAGGTCCTACCATTCTCCAAATAACGTTAGTTGAGTAGTCAGCTAAACCCTACCCACACCAAACCCGGTATAGTATTTTTGTATAAATAGATCATCTTAACCAATTAAATAACGATAATTATTACATAGCTAGGGGGAGGAAAATTTTAACAACCATCATATCAAAAGTATATAAGGCCTCTTGGTGAACAGTTTTTCTTCCTTGGCCGTGTATGTATGTATGTAAAATAAATAAATTATGTAAATAAAACTTTCAATTTTGCGGGAGAAGTGTCAAAAAAAGTCATAAGACCTTTAAATGATATCAATTTAGTCATAAATCTTTTGATTTGGTGCTAATTAATCCTAAACCTTTTAACTGTGTCATTTAGTCAAACATTTTGAACTAATACCAATTAAGTCTAAACCTTTTGACTTTGTGCTAATACAATACTTAGCTAGAATTAATCAAAATGAATGAATTGACGCTAAGTCAAAAGTTTAAAAATAAAATTAGCTCTAATTCAAAAGGTTTAGAACTAAATTGACACTATTAAAATGTTAATGATTAAATTAACACCAAGACAAAAGGTTTCGGACTCAATTGATAAAATTAAAAGGTTTATGATTGAATTGGCATGAATGCAATAGGTTTAGGACTTTTTTGATACTATTCCCTTCAATTTGCAACCACTATGACTTATTTCAAAAAGTGGATGGCATCTCTCTAATGAGCAAACTGTAGATTGACAAAAGCATAAGATGATGAGAAAATTTAGGAAACGATGGTGATATATGCGATTGACCATTCTTATTCTCAACAAAGTAAGGATGTTAGGGCTTGGAATGATGACTGAGCTGTTGTTGGAAAAATGTTAAAACTAGAAGTGATTTTTATTTGAGCATCAAGGTTTGTAAGGTTATATATAGTCTTTTTGAATAAGGGAGAGGATATATGGATATATCATGTACCTCACATGTTTTGATATATTCTCATGTTCTGAAAATGAAATTCCAATCTCCTCCATGATCTAAAATACGTTTTAACCTTGTTTTGATCAAAAATGAAATTCCAAACTCCTCCATGATCTAAAATACGTTTTAACCTTATCAAATTCCAATCGGGTGGGGGAGTCTGATAAGACTTGTCCTACTCTTATCTCTACATGATGGGGGTAAAGTGCAACCCAATTGAAGCTATACTCACGGGATAACTCTTATTTGACTTGATAACAACTTGATATTAACACACTTAGTTTTGGGTGGAGCTTGAGTTCAAGCTACTTGAGCATCTTGTAGAGTCGAAGTTCGAGCTAGTCAATATTCAACTTGATAGATTAGAGTATTATCAAGTTTTCATTATTTTCACAAAATATTTAATAATCATAAACAGAAGACACAACCCTTTAAAATTACATAACATTCAAGGCTATAAAACTCAAGTTCGAGTTTCATTTATGAGTCGATTGTAATAGAGTCGAGCTCGAGTATCTCGATTTTCCTAACCAAATCGAGCCCGAGTAGAAAAAGCAGTACTCGATCGAGTTCGAGTGGAGGGTAGGCTTGATTTCCCCTCCGGGCAGATCATCATTCTGCATGATGGACCCAGAGGAAGGAGGCCCACTTTGGTGGGCCGAGGCCGGCCCGACTGGGCCCGTTGACGTGAGTTTCTCTCGCATGTTTGCGGTCGGCCGATTTCAGTCCACACTGCTGCTTCTTCTTCCACTACGCACTCTCTCTCTCTTGTTCATCCCACGAGCGAGGCCGAGCAAAAAGCGCGCGAAGAAGCCCCTCGCGAGTAGCAGGAGCCGCGATGCCGGAGTTGCCGGAGGTGGAGGCGGCGAGGAGGGCCGTCGAGGACCACTGCGTCGGCGGGAAGATCAAGAGGGCCGTCGTCGCCGACGACCCGAAAGTCATCGACGGCGTTTCTCCGTCCGATTTCCAGTCCGCGCTCGTGGGCAAGACCGTCGTCGCGGCTAAGAGGAAGGGCAAGAACATGTGGCTCCAGCTCGATTCGCCTCCGTACCCTTCCTTCCAGTTTGGTAACGCTCGAATGCTCCGACCCCTTTGTTGTTTGAGCAAGAAAATTGGTTTTCTACAGTCATCCGAAAGTAGAAAGTTAAAAAAACACGGCCTTGCTGAGGATAACGTGCTGTAGCAAGCATTTTACCGTGATAGAACTGTCACGAGGCGACAATGCTGTACTGTTGTATGCTTGCTTGCATTTGGGAATGATACATACAATGCTGATCTACTTGGGAATTTATTTGGCTTACGAAAGTGTTGGCGTGGTGTAAGGGTTGCATAGTTGTCCTTCATTTGCTAAGGGACGAGCTTCAGTTCTTTTCTCCCAAGCAGAATGCTTTAGCGAGTTGTTTGATTGATTGGGAGAACATTCCTTTAGAAACTTTCACCAGAGGGTGGGTGTTGCATGTTTGTTTTCTCCTTCCATGGAGATGGAGGTAAGAGTTTAGTAGTCCTGGATGCCAACAACAAAATTCCTTTAGAACAAGCAGGGAAGGTGGAAAATACGAAATTTTGAAGAAGCTAGCTCTTATGGCTTTGGTATTACTTGGCCCCAAAAGATAATGGTCTATAAAAGCTAGCTCTTGTTAAGTTGAATAAAATATTTCCTAGCATGTTGTGAAACCCAACGTCCATTTTGGAGTTAGTTTATGGATTAATGAATAAGCAAAAGCCCAAATTTTGCCATTTTGCGTAACCTTCTGTGGAATTGACCAACGTGTCTTGGTCCAGGTTCTGACCTATGTAGAAAGTAAATTTCCAGTTTCTAGAATTGTGTTCATATTGTGGCAGCCCTGTGCCATTCCATGGAGAAATGCGAATCATGTAGGAGAGAAATGGAGAAAATTAGATTTCTGTTTTTTCATGTTTTTTTTATAAACTCATACCATATGCTCCTGCCCTGATATAAGGGTAGAGCAGTGGGGGATGTAGGGATGAATTATATTAACACTACATCTGAATTCTGAAGAAGTGCTAATATCTTTTTTATGTGATTTGCTTATTACAAAAATAAATTCACACTATGATATTTCCTTCATATAATTTATTCTCTTTTAGAAGAAGTTGTAGCATTAACACTTGAGAAGGCATTAACTCCACTTGCTTTTGTATCATGACTATGAGATGTAAGATTGGTGCTTTTGTTACCACTCTTTCATGGGTCCCTTACTCTGGCATCTCAATGTCTTTCAGGGATGGCAGGTGCTGTCTATATTAAGGGGGTTGCGGTCACAAAGTATAAAAGGTGAGGCATGTTAAATGATGCATGTAGTACTTTGCTGTGGTCATTTTCCAGGAAGAATATCTTCTTTTTCCTGTAAGTTATGGTGAACTCCATATAGCTGAGACTGACTGAGACTGGTAACCGTCTCTTTTGCAAGCTTTTGTTTGAACTTATATAAATTTCACTGCACAAATCTTGCTTGAGCAGAAGTGCTTGTTCCTCTTGAAAGGAGAACATTGATAACTCTTATTGGTGCCTTGAGGTCAATTGAACACATCAATATTCTTTTGCTGGCAGGTCTGCTGTAAAGGACACTGATGAATGGCCTTCCAAGTATTCCAAAGTCTTCATAGAAGTAAGAAGTGTTCACTAATGAAGGGTGGATTCCCTTGTGCTTTTTGTTTTTAAATTTTCTTTCTTGGACCCATGAGGTCACTGTAATTCCTTCATATCCTATTTTTTAGGTAAATTTTTTTGGATATCATAGTCTACTTGTTTATATAACTGTCCCTTCTCAAGAAATATTGTTCCAAAAGTTCATCGTTCTTCTGCAGCTAGAAAATGGATTGGAGCTATCTTTTACTGACAAGAGGCGTTTTGCTAGAGTGCGCTTGCTGAATGATGTACGTGAAACATCTATAGTTTTCTAATCTTGTAAATGAGTACCCCCTTCCCCCCCCTCTCTCCACATTGACCACTTAATTCGATGTTGCAGCCGACTTCTGTGCCACCAATATCTGGGCTTGGCCCAGATGCACTTCTGGAGCCTATGACAATTGATGAATTTTCTGAATCCTTGAAGAAGAAGAAAATTGCAATCAAGACTCTATTGCTCGATCAGGTATTCTATGTCCTCATATGGCCGATATCTGGAAATTTTTCAGAGGATGATGCATCAGGAGGGGGGACAGATTTTAAACTCTAGTTTTCTCCTTTGTGCTTTCACCATGTTGCATCTTTACAATTCTTATAGTAAGGACATTCATTACATTTTTAGCTTGAGGAATTGTTTTACTCTGTGTGATTCACAACCTTATTGTTTGAGGAGAATATGATTTTAAATATCTGAGCTTGATCAAAAGAGTTCGTTTTGTATAGTCTAACATAAAAGGTTGTCCTTAAGTTTAAAGTGTGGATTGGAACTCTTTGGTTCTCCTGCAAAATGTGAGTTTGAAGGGAAATTCCATTTAGCATGTTAGAAGATTTAATATTCGAATATAGATAATGAAAATACATCGGTTGAGCCTTTAGGGAAGGGATAAAATTTTTATTCTGGAATTCGTTGTCCTGATTTATTCTTTCTAGTTCTTCTGGATCTTAGAGCTATTGTTTTGCCATTATAAGTAAATATGGTGCCTGGAACTTTTCTTAGGATGTCGTGGAGTAATTTATGATGAGTATAATGTAGGTTGTTAAATTTAGTACTGTCTGCTTCAACATTTGCTTATTGTTTCACAGGTTCTTTTCTGCTTTCTGTCTAATGTATCTGGATTTTGACTCTTTAATTTTCACAGAGCTTTATTTCTGGCATTGGCAATTGGGTTGCTGATGAAGTGCTATACCAGGTCAATTATCTTCCTCATATCTATTTGAAGGATTCTTAGTAGTTCTGTGTACCTTTGTGGGCCATAGAGTTCAGTGCTTTCTTTTCATTTTTATGATTTTCAGATTGTAAAATTTTGTGGCCTTCTACCCTGAATCTCCTTTATATAGGTAAATTATCTTCTAGTTTGTTACAGGCAAAAATTCATCCTCTGGAAACTGCCTCCAGTCTTCCAAAAGAAAGCTGTGCGACCTTACACAAGTGCATTAAAGAGGTAGGAGAGTAAACGTTCTTCTTCACATCCTTCCTTGCTTAGATTGGCTCTGTGATGTGAATTATATTTATGGCAAATTAGAGGAATTTAATGTAGGTTATTCAGTTTGCTGTTCAAGTTGATGCAAAAAGCAGCCTCTTTCCTCTTGAGTGGTTGTTTCATTTTCGGTGGGGCAAAAAGCCTGGGAAGGTTAATGGTAAGATTCTTAATATTCATGAACCATCGTGACACTATAATTGGTTTCACAGGTGCTTGAGAAAGCAATTGAAGTTGGGGCAGATAGTAGTCAATACCCTAGTAATTGGATATTCCATTCCAGGGAAAAGAAGCCGGGCAAGGCATTTGTTGATGGTTTGACTCTTTTCTTGTGAAATTTGCGGCTACATGAGTTATTATCTGGCCTTAGTTGATGATATCCATTCTTTTCGCCTCTTTTTGTGTTATGCTTCCTGTGGCTGTATATTAAAAGAGAGGCACATGTGAAAAATCCTCCATGAGCATGTCCATGTACATTGTATATTGGTTCTCTTCTGCATCATAGGCCTATGCCATATTCAAATTTTATTGACAGTGTTTTACATACAAGTTGGACTTGACAAGCAAACATTGGCCTGGCCTAGGACTTGTCCACTATCCCTTGAAAACCAGAAATGTCCAAAACCAGTCTTTAATCTGGTTGACCTTGTGAACCGTTGATCAAACCTTCAATGAGTTCTGCCATCTGAAGATAAAGAACATGTTTATGCAGGCAACTGGTTTCAAACTTAGGATTTATCTAAGATGGAAAAGGTTGCATGATCCCTGGTTTTGAACTTAGGCTTTTCAGTTTGATATTGTCTCCATTTGACCTTGACTAAAACCAAACAAAGGTTTGACCCTGCTAGTTCTGATTACGTGGCCAGTTAAATCTAGGAAAAATTGTTTTAGTTGACGAAGATAGATATGTTATGGTTGTTAATTTTCTGCAGGTAAAAGAATTGATTTTATCACTGCGGGTGGCCGGGTATGTCATTGTCAAACTACTTCTCTATTATCTCTCCAGATTGCTTTTTATCACATAGTCAATTTGATGGGCCTTGTTTTTCTGTCCTAGACAACTGCATATGTACCTGATCTGCAAAAGCTGAGTGGAGCTAATGTGGTAAATGCTGCCAATAAAAAAGGAAAGCAAACTTCAAAGAGAAAGAAGCGCGGCAAGGAGGAGGAGGAGGAGGAGGAGCAGGAGCAGGAGCAGGAGGATGATGACGACGATCTTGAGGAAGATAAACTTAAAGAAACTGCTAAGTCAAAGAATGCCAACAAGCCTAGAGGTCAAGGTAGAAAATTGTCTGCAAGAAGAAAACCCAAGGAAAGCGATGATGAAAGTGATGAAGCTGACATTGGTGAGGAAGATGAGAGCACATATGGTAATGGCAACAATGAGCAGAAAAAGAGAACAAGAGGGGCAACCAAGAATGAAAAACGTCCAGAAAAGGCTGTGAACAAGAAGACACAACCGGTTAGGAACAGCCAAAAGCAAAAGAAGCGAGCTAAGTAAATAGTCTTTGTAAGTAATGTTGATGTGCACCTGCCCGCTTTTTGGTAGAATCAAAGGGCAGGACCTTGCAGATTTTTGTAAGTAATGTTAATGTGCAGTTGGTCACTTTCGGTGGTGAAATTGGGTTAAGTTTCTGCTGCGGCTATGATGTCTGTTGTGAACTTGATTGCCACTTTATGTAGTACAATCGGCACGTTGTAATTCCATATTTAGACTGTTGGATCGGGTTTACTATTCGAGTCTCTCAGGTTACCTCTATATGCACACTCTGATTAATTTTGTCGTAGTATGGTAAAGTTTGCGGTTCATTGCCAACGTTCATTTTGTTTGGCACTTGGTTCGCAAGAGGATGAAGCATTGCAATCTTTTGTTTCCTCGGCCAGAGGCCATATCGACATTTTCATTAATCTGTCAATGATCTCCGGTCCACTGAGGCTCTCATGTCACATCGACTGCGATTCAAAATTTCTCATCCCAATTTAAGCTTGTTTGATTTGATGATCTTTATTACTGGATTGACTATTTTAAAGAGATCTATTAATCCGATCAATTGACATTCCGACTTTTTCATTTTCTTCATCATCTCCAGAAGCTTATGTTGACAAGTACTTAACTTTGTTACCTACCATTTCACAATGGAGAAATGGAGACAAGCCATTTATTTTTTTATTATTTTAGTAGAAAAAGAATTTTATATTTTCAATTCAAGAAAGAAGGATCTCTCAATTTGGGCTTTTCAATCTCACTAGCCCGGCCCAACCGGCCAGTCCGACGCTCAATCCTTCAAAATTCTCTCTCCATCTTCTATTGACTATATTGCTCGTTACAGTGCTCGCAGCTCGTGCAAACTCCTAAAAATGTGCGATCTTCAAGCCTCGTCGAATCGAAGCTTCCATTTTTCTCTCACCGTTTTGCCTGATTTCACCTGGGTTTTCCGTTTCGGCCTCGTTTCTCTCGCAAGCCGAAGTTACCAGGTACCTTCCCTCAGTTCTCCGACAGCCGCCCAGTTCGTTTTTCAGTTTGTTAATCGGTTGCGGTGGTTGTCGTGATTCATGCGCTCATTCCGAGGTTGTGGCTTTATTGGTGGGTTGTTTGATATTGTTGTCCTTTCTTCTGGTTCAGACTTGTGGCTGTATCTCTTGAATTGGAAGGCTCGTCAGTCGTTTAGGGACATTCGAGATCGAATACGGTCGACGTTTTGATGCTCGAGTGTTTTGGGGTCAGACTGATGGGCAGTTTGATCCTTATCATCTTGGTATTGTGTTAGCGCATGAAGTCGTGTTTTTTCTTATAAATATTCAGGCTCCTCGTTCGATATCACTTTATATGCTGCAAATCTTAAGCCATAATTTCAGCCCCCACTCGCTGGAGTTGAAAGTAATAATAGGATCTAGATCACGAAGCTGTCATAATTCAATTAGACTCGTGTGCTAATTCTTTTGGAGTTGTTTTGCTATCAAAAATGATTTTATTTTATCAAAGTCATGAGCAGGTTATGTTAACAATTGATTTTACAACAGCTAGAAGTGATCATACCGCACCTGCATCTCCATCTATACTGTCTAGTTCACTTATGATTGTGCCAGGTTTCGTATTTTAGTTTTTAACTTTCTTTTTGATGTAGTTTGATGTTAGGCTTATGGGCTGAACAGGGCAAGAGTAATGCTGAAGAGTTTGGTGTGATTTTAGTGGAATTAGCATCTTACTTTAGCAGGGTATCCTGAAGATATATCATCTGGACCTAATATTTGTTAAATATAAAATTAAGTGAGCATGAATCTGGCTTTTATGAAAGAGGCATATGATTCTTGTATAAGGAAATACAGGCACAAACCATGTCTGTCCTAAGTAATGAAGCTCCAGCTCCGTATCAAGGCCACAATCAATATCGTCACTATCCTCAATATCGTCAGGGTGTCAGTTTTAGGTTACTCTTGTCACAAGTGCACACATTTATTCTTTTTGACAGAGCCAATCATATTCTTTGATTTTTTGCTCTAATGATTCTATCCTGCAAATTAGTACTTGCCATTACTGATATTGCTACTAGGTCAGTGCCATGTGCGTTCATTATCGGTAAAATCAAGAAATGTGAATGCTTGGGAGAAATTGTATGTAATGCTTGGAATGAGATTGTTTTGCAATATGTAGCTCCATAAACATGACATTGGAGAAGCTTATTTGGCGCATCTTTGAATAGGAAATGTAGAAGCATTTGTGGGCATAATGAAGTAACCTAAATTTAGAGTCATAGAGTTGATAATCATCTAAGTTTTCACTGATCAGGTGTGGCCATGACTATGATTTCTCCTGGAAAGGATGAGTGGTGATAGCAATCTTTCACCAAGCAACAAGTCCTTCTCACCCAGCCGTAACCTCAATATCTCGGTAAGTGTGATACTCTTCCTATCTTCATGTATCTGAATGGTTGTGTTTCAGTTGTACTGGTTCCATTGTGCATCTGTGTGTGGTTCTGTATATCACAGTTACTCCTTCAGCCTTATGTTCTTGTCTTGCGACAATTCTTACCTTTTTTGAAGTGTTCAGGGTCCATGTAGATCTTATACTTTCTGCTTTGTACTTTTTGGCATCTGAGACTTGACTTTTATTTCATGTTGGCTACTCAAAATCTTTAGAAATCTATGCATATGGACTTTTAGAGTCATTTATAATATATTAATTCTCATCACAGTTTTTAAGTCGATATGTGTTTGTTTTGATGGGAAAACCCATAAGTAAGATTTTGAAGAATTTGAACAATCATACCCTATATCTTCAATTCAATTCAAACATCTTAGTAAAAATTGGACTAAAATGTACAGTATAAAAAGTCCTTTTGCCCTAATAAAGAGCCTCACTGATGTTGGCCATTACAAAATTATGTACAAAACCTGCAATTGATTCAACAAAAGTTAAGCAGCAGAAATGCTCCTCATTCACAGAAGAGATTGACCTAGCAGTTTCAACTCAATAAGTTTGATTAGCATGTTGCATCGTGAGCGTTTTGTTTAATCAGTTGCTTGTTTCTATCAAGTAATGAGGGAGAATTAAAAACAATGGTAGTAAGAAAACTGCATGGATGTGCTGTCAAGTAACTTTTATTTTTATGTCAAGGGAGAAGTAGTAAAGAAATTAATGACAATTGCATTGCTTTTTCATGATGTGATTCATAATGATACCGATTAGTGGGTTGATAATTCTTCTGATTTTCTTTCTGCAGGTAGAACGAGGTCCTCAAGACAGTGATGAACTAATTGAGGAAGAAGTCCATGTCCTTGAGATTGATGGTGATGAGATTGAGAATGATAGCGAGGAAGAACTTGAATTGAATGATGGTGAACATGAGCTTGAGCTGAATGATGGTGAGCAAGATCTTGAATTAAATGATGGTGAGCAAGTGCTTGAGTCGAATGGTGTTGAGCAGGGGCTTGAGATCTTGGAGGAGGAGGAAGAAGAAATTGTGAGGGATGGTTCAGTCAGCACTGATGTTCAAAATGGCACATCTGATGTAAAGGAATACCCTCCACCTTTTGTAGGAATGGAGTTTGATACATATGATGATGCTTACAATTATTACAATACTTACTCAAAGGAACTCGGGTTTGCTATTAGAGTGAAGTCTTCATGGACTAAGCGGAACAGCAAAGAAAAACGTGGTGCAGTTCTCTGTTGCAACTGCGAGGGTTTCAAAACTATCAAAGAAGCAAGCAGTCGAAGAAAGGAAACACGGACAGGTTGTCTGGCAATGATAAGGTTGAGATTGGTAGACGCCAACCGGTGGAGGGTAGATGAAGTCAAGCTTGAGCACAACCACTCATTTGATCCTCTTAGAGCAAAAAACTCGAAGTCACATAAGAAGATGGATGCTGGTGCTAAGCATAAAGTGGAACCAAATATTGATGTGGAAGTTCGAACAATCAAATTGTATCGAACGCCAATCATAGATACCATGGGTCATGGAAGCTCATACTCCTGTGAGAGAGAAACCGGTTTTGACAGGGCCAAGCGTTTAAAGCTAAATAAAGGAGATGCTCAAGTGATGCATGATTTCTTTAATCAAATGCAGCTTATAGATCCAAATTTTCTTTACCTGATGGATCTTGGTGATGAAGGGTATATGAAGAACGTATTTTGGATTGATTCAAGGTCCAGGGCTGCTTATGGGTACTTTGGTGATGCGGTTGTGTTTGAGACAACGTGCCTGTCAAGTAATAGTGAGATTCCTCTCTTTGCATATGTTGGAGTTAATCACCATGGGAATAATGTGTTGCTTGGCTGTGCTTTGATTTCAGACCCAAGCTTAGAGACATATATATGGCTATTTAGGGCATGGCTTACATGCATGTCAGGTCGACCTCCACAAACTATCATTACTGATCAGTGCCAGGCCATGCAAAGTGCAATAGCTGAGGTCTTTCCAAGGGCTCACCATCATCTCTCGTTGTCATATGTGATGCAGAGATTTCGTGAAAAGGTAACAGTTTTGCAGGAGTCTGAGGGATTCCTCACGTTACTGGATAGCACAATTTATGATATTCCTAGAGTTGAGGAGTTTGAGATGGCCTGGGAAGAAATTATGCAGCGATTTGGCATCAAGGATCAAGAGTGGCTTCAGGCATTGTATGAAGCTCGAGAGAGATGGGCCCCGGTTTACTCAAAGGACACTTTTTTTGCTGGACAGAACGGTTTTCATAGAGGCAATTCTAAGAGTCTGTTCTTTGATAGCAATGTGCTTCAGCAGACTTCTTTGAAAGAATTTCTCTCGATGTATGAATCGGTCTTGCAACAGAAGAAGCAGAAGGAAGTTCTTGATGATTTGGAGTCTAGGGACTTAAGTGCCATGTTGAAAACATCATCTTACTATGAGTTGCAGCTCTCCAAGTTGTATACTAAAGAAATCTTTACCAAGTTCCAAAATGAAGTCGTGATGATGACTTCTTGTGTTAGTGTAACGCAAAATGTGAGTGGGCCGATTGTGACATACTTGGTGAAAGAAAGAGATGGCGATGTTGATCTGGAAGATGTCAGGCACTTTGAAGTCATGTACGACAAAGCAGGAACTGAAGTTCGTTGCATCTGTAGCTGTTTTAATTTCAAGGGCTATTTATGTAGACATGCATTATGTGTGCTTAGTTACAATCGAGTGGAGGAGATCCCTTTCCAGTACATATTGTCTCGGTGGAGGAAGGATATCAAGCGCTTGTATGTACCGGAATTCGGGTCCAACAATATTGATGTGAGCAACCCAGTTCAGTGGTTTGACCATTTGTATAGGAAAGCCATAAAGGTTGTGGAGGAAGGGATGATGTCCCAGGATCATTATATGGTTGCTTGGCAAGCATTTAAAGAGTCCTTGAATAAGGTCCGTCTTGTAGCTGATAAAAGTAACAATCACTCCAATGTATAAAATTCTTTGCATAGTTGAGTTGGTATTGTTTCTGATTTTGTTTGTGAATCTCTTCATACATCTTCAATCTTGCAAGTGAGTAGGGGTTTCTGTGAGTCCTTGAAATGGGAGAGAATCAATAGATTCCTTTCTGGGAGCAATTCATCTTGGAAGCATGAATTCCTGGAAAATTTCTCTTGGAGAAAAGCTCACATTCTTATCCGTAAAAAACCACTCCTAATCTATTTCTAGTTTTATAATTTATGTCCTATATATCTATTTGGTCTTGGTTTAGCATTAGAGGTGATCAATGGGTGGGCAGCCCACTCGGCCCACCTAGGCTAAGAGGTAAATGGATGGACTTGGGTAACGGTCTTACATAAGAAAGCCCAGCCTGCTCATCTTTGACCCAAGCTTGGTCTTGCACGAAATTTTCATATGTAGAGGGTTTGGACAACACGTTAAGCCCAACCTTGGGGCCTGGCCAGCCGGGCCCACCCCTACCCAGCAATCGCCACTGTTTAGCATCCTGCTGGTTTTAATACGATGAAGTTTGAGCACTGCAAGAATGAGTTTGTCATCATTTATGGCATGTGATGTAAGATAATCCATTGGATGTCAAGCTTTTTCCACCGAGGATAGGAAAGTTCGCGGTTTTGTGGATTTAACATTCCTATCATATTTTGATCTTTCTAATTGCTATTCAATCTCTTTGCCTTGTGTTTGCTGGTTAATTGGTTAAGTTATCTTGCCATTCTTGGATGTTGTTTGATAATTCGCTGAAAAAGTACAAAAGGCAGTCAGAGGAGGGGGAAATAGGAGTAAGAAAGCAAAACACAGTGCAATAGATTGCTGTCAATGCTGTTATGAGTTTTCCTTTTTTTCTAATTGAACTGGTTAGACATCAGCAGTTCATATACCAATTGTGGCAAAAAAGGGAGAAAACAGACAGAAGAGTAAGACAGATTTTGTACTGGTAAATTCTCTAGTTGACCTGAAATATCATTTTATTGTTCAGTTTAATGTGGGAGATTGGGAGTCATTTTTTTCAAGCATTTCTCAAGGGTGATTTGTTTGATACTAGTTGTCAATATCTTCACCAAATAAATGGTTCCCTTGCTCATTCTCTCTGTGTGTTTAATATCATAAAATATAATATATATATGTACACGCACATATATAAGTTCTCTCTTTTTATAACTCCCCTCCTTTCATTCTGAAACTTCAAAATTGTCCAAGAAAGTGGAATTTAATTGCAGATGGTTGGCCATAATGGAACTCTCATTAACCGAGCAAGCTCTTTCGAACACATTATGATTGCCAAAGTTCGTGAAATGGCAATGTTTACAGGGGATGAGAGTCAAAGTTTCAGGCAGCCTCAATATCAATCATCCACTTAAAGCTATGCACACAGGTTTCAACTAGACAGGAAGTTTCTTTCACATTGCTATGAATATTCTAAGTGCATTCTTGTGTTGAAATAACTTCTCGCCAGAGATTTTGACTTTTATGCAACTTCAGAATTATTCTGAAAGCAACTAAGCTGTAGACTCAAAGTACTCACTGAGCTTCATTGACGAAGAGAAAAATGAACTCAAGCGCAGTGGCTCTGTAAACTGATTATGAGGTTTTTTTGAGTTTCAGAGGGTGAGACACTCGCCTAACATTCACTGATTGCCTCTATGAGGCCATGAGCAATGCTGGGATGTGTAATTTCAGATATGATGAAGAGCTCCACTTTGGCGAAGGGATTGGAGGCAAGCTTCTGCGAGCAACTGAAAACTCCAAAAACTGGATACCAATTTTCTCCATAGATTATGCTTCTAGTATATGGTGTCTCCCAGAAGTTGCACACATGGTGGAATGCAAAAGGAACTGGACTAGAAAGGATATTTTGCCCATTTTCTATGACGTGGAGGCCTCAGATGTCAAGCTCCAGACCAAGTTGTACCAAAATGCCCTGTGAAGGCACAAGAAGGAGTTTGGCTACAAGAAGGTGAAGCAGTGGAGGGAGGCTTTGAGAGAGGTTGCTAGGCTTAGAGGATGGGACATATATGATAGAGTGTAAGGATTTGAAGTTCTAAACTTTAATGTAGTTGTTAACTTATGATATTTCATGTTTTCATTACTTCTGTAAAGCGACCTTTTCTTTCTCCATCCCATGAACGAGACACTTCCTAGAAAGATTCGGGCAATAGCGATTCCTTCTTAAAGGGTTTCCTGACTCCGGATTATTATGTTTATTCATTTCTGTCTTTAATGTTCACTGAGTTATTCAACTGTTGCAGGTTCAAATCCCGACCTTCTTTGTTTCATTTGGAGTTTACTCTGAAAAATGGGCTATAGCTGCTGCTGAGCTTTAAGTTCTACATAGTGTTTAAATTAGCATCAAATGACAAGAGGCTTTTTCAGGCATGTAAAATGAATTTGATATTCCTATTTATGCAGCAACACCCTCAAAATTGCTTTTCTCACTGCGCATTTGATAAGCCTACTGATCTAACCATAGTGTTTGTCATAGATAGTTGTGTGACACTACATTCCCTTGACCTCAAGAGTGATATTTTATTATTCATCTTCTGATATTTTTTACGAATATGGCAGTGAAGGTTGAGCTTATCAAAGTGATTGTTCAAGAGGTATTACGTAAGCCAAAAACAAAGGAGAGTTTGCCTGATCATTTCCTTGGAATGGACAATCAAGTGGAAGCTGTGATGGATTTGCTAGACACCTACTTTATGGATGTATGGTCAGTTGTAATCCACAGTAAAGGTGGGATTGGCAAAGCAATTCTTGCCAAGGTCATCTTCAACAAAATCTATTCTCAGTTTCAAAGCTGTAGTTTCCTCTTAATCATGCAAGAATTATTGCAATGGGGTGACATTGTGATCAAGATTCATAAAGATCTACAACATCGACAATGAAATAAACATGCTCTAAGAGAGGTGTCTTAGCAAGAAATTTCTCATTGTTCTTGATGACGCTGATGAGAGGGACGCACTCATAAGCCCAGGAGGAAAGTCTGACTGGTTTGGTTCTGAAAGTAGGATTATCATTACAACTAGAGACATGAGTTTTCTGGTAGTTGAAGAGGAGAGACTATATGACAACTTCAGATAACAGTCTCCAGAGTTCTATATTTATGAAATGAGGGAAATGTGTCCCAAATATGATCTTCAACTTTTCAGCATGTGCGCCTTCAGAACAGACTTTCCTCCACATGATTTTAATGATCTTTCAGGCAAAGTTGTTGTCACTATGGGAGGACTTCCTTTGCCTCTCATGGTTGTCGGCTTGTTTCTTCACCGAAAAGGTGATGTGATGTGGAAGACAGCTGAAGAAGTTACAGAAAATGCCTCACAAGGAGGTCCAGAAAAAGTCGATGATTAGTTATGAAGCATTAGAGTATGAGTAAAAACTATTTTTTCTTGATATTGCATGTTTCTTCACTGAAGAATTATTTTGGGGAAGCTTGTGAATTTTATCCAAAGAGTGAAATCATTGTCCTCGTGCATGTCTTTGATGAGGACTATTGACCATGATATAATATGATTGCATGACCAATTTAGAGACCTTGGAAGGGAGATTGTCCGCCAAAGGGAGATTGTCCGCCAAGATAGCCGCCTAAGGCAGGAGAGACATAGTAGGTTGTGGTCTCCTGAGGTTGCTCTGAATGTAGTCCTGGGAAAGGAGGTAAAACGCAATTATTTTGGACTGTTCTTAAGGGCAAAAGCAGTTCATGCATATCCTGTATTAACAATAGATTGTAATATGTACTCCATTCTCTGTCTGTTTGAACTCTCATCATCCTAATATATTTTAATTTCGAGTGAAATGACGACATAGAAGCACTCAGTCTCGAGGCATCAAGTCAAATGTGGAGTCTTACATGTGAAAAAATTGCAAGGCTGGAGTCCTTAAATTAGATGGAGGAAAACTCGTGGACACTTTGAGAATTCTTTCTCAAAGTTAAGATGGTTCTCTTGGTATAGTTGTCCAGCAGAATTTCAGGCAACCAACCTTAAATTGAGGAATTTGGTTGTCCTCAAGCTTTCAGAAATCTTCATAACTGAATGCAGGAGTGGATGGGATCATATAAAGGTACATAGTCATCTAGTGTGCAGCTGCATTATTAATATTTGCTCTTTCCTCTTTACAAATTGTAGTTGTTTTACACATGGCAAAACATTTGAAAGTTCTAAATATCACAGGCTGTGAATACTTAACTAGAGTGCCTACCTTCTCTACATTCTCAACTTTGAAGATATTGATTCTTGGAGATTGCAAAAGGTTAGTTGAGTTTGACAGCTCCATCGGGGAGTTAAAGTGTCTAGTTTACTTGGAAATTAATGGATGCAATAGTATGGAGGAGTTTCCTGCATGATCTAGTTTGGATGAATTGGGACTTGCAAGACTTTATAGAGAGCTTTCAGTCTCAGCTGGAGAATTGAATTCACTGATAGAGTTGCCTGAATCAATTGGAAACTTGGAAAATTGAATGTATTGAGGGTAAAACATGTCAAGATAGGGAAGCTACCAGACTCAATTAGTAGACTGGAGTTACCTCTTGAATTGGATATGTCTGGTACAGAAATTACAGATTTACCTAATTCTATTGGAAATCTTACAAGGTTAGAGGTAACAAGGATGAGTTGCAGCAAGATATGAAAGCTACCAGACTTGATTGGGAGAGCAGAGTCATTGCTCCAATTGGATCTCTCTCACAAAAATTACAGATATACCAGATGTTATTGGGAATCTTAAATTATTGAAAGTGATAAATCTGAAGTGAAATAAATCAGCTGCCAAAGGCCATTGGAATGATGGGGAATCTTGAAAAGCTTCTTGCCAGATGCTGTAGAAAATTATGGCGATATTTCCCTAGTGAAATATCTGGCTTATCCTTTTTGAGAATATTAAACTTATCAAGTGGCGATATTATTAGATTGCCGACAGCTATTGATCAGCTTGCTCATCTATGAGAACTTCATTTGCTATGTCGTAATTATCTGCGACAGTTGCCAGGGCTTCCCATGAGTTTAACCACATTGGACTTTAGATCTTTGACGTTGCAGACAGTTCCCAACCTTTCTAACATGACCAATTTAGTTGACCTATCCATTTCTGATGGTACTGACTTCTGCTCACAAGTGGAAAGAGGGCAAGTACATGCTCAGAATATGAAGTGGGTTGTAAGGTTAACTAGACCGGAGTTGGCACTGATTCTTTCAGATCCATACCATTAACTGGTCTCTGTTCCCTTTCTCAGTTCCAGTGTCTCAAAATATCTTTCTTTGACCCTGGTTCTCTGATGCAATTATCATCCAGTCTGAAAAGTCTAATCCTTGTAGATTTCAAGTCACCCATAAAATAGTCATCTCTTTCCTACTTGAAGAATTTGTACACTTCAATAATCCAAATGTCTTGGCTTAAAAAGATTCACTTTGAAGTACTTGGACAGCTAAAGAATCTCCAGTCATTGCAAGTGTCTTGTTGCATGATCCTTGAGGGGCTTATCTATTCTAATGCACTTGAAGGAGTTCAAGATGTTGTGGGTGTCACAATGCCAGCTGCTGCTGACTGAAATTCAAGGTTTCAAGGAACTGGAGATGCTGCAATGTCTTTTCATTGTCTTTTCATTTACCATTGTGATTCCATAAAGAGGCTACCTGATCTGTCAAGTTTGCACAAACTGAAGAAGTTGTACATTCATCGTTGGAAATCCCTGGAACATTTGCCTGATGCATCAAACATGACATCGTGCTGTCTCATTGTTGATGGATGCCTGAGGTGATGTGACTATGAAGGCCCTCACCAGCTTCACAAAGGTGCAACACGTGCAGATCATTGACTGCAAGATATGAATGGAGATACCAATGGCCCACTCTATATAGCATGGTCACACTGTTAGAGTCGAGGAGTTTGAGATTGCCTGGAAGATATTATGCAGTGTATTGGCATTAGGGATCAAGAGTGTCTTCAGGCATTATATGTACAAAATCTTGTAAGAGGTGGGCCCCAGTTTACTCTAAGGAGACATTTGCTGGCTGGGACAGCTTTCACTGAGGCAATTGTAACAGTCCGTTCTTTGATAGCAACGTGCTTCAGCAGGCTTCTTTGAAAGTTTTTCTCAGGTTGTATGAATTGGTCTTGCAAAAGAAGCAGCAGAAGGGAGTACTTGATGATTTAAGGTCTAGAGCCTCAAGCGTTGGAAACATGGCACTAGTTCTTGCGATGATGTCTTGCTGCCTTGGTGTAGTGCAAGTTCATTCAAATGGGCCTATTCGAAGTGTATGACTAAAAGCAGGAGCTTAACTTTCCCTCTGCAGCTGGTTTGATTTAAGGGGCTTTTATTTAGACATGCATTCTGCATGCTTTATTATAATCAGGTGTGAGAGATTCGTTTCCAGTTTATGTTGTCCTGATGGAGAAAGGATTTGAAGCGCTTGTATGTACTGGGATTCAGATCCAACAACACTTTTGTCAGTAACCCGGTTCAGTGGTCGGATCATTTCTGTAGGAAAGCCACACAGGCTGTGAAGGACGGGATGATATCCCAGGATCATTACATGGTTGCTTGGCAAACATTTAAAGAGTATATAAATGAGGTCCATTTTGTAGCTGACAAAAGTAACAATCACTACGATGTATTGAATGCTTTGCATAGTTGAGTTGATATGTTTCCCTGTTGATATCCCTGGAATGGAGCAAGCAACTGTTCATCTTTGGAGAATGAATATCCTGGAAACATTGTCGGAGAAAAGCATGCAATTTTTTGCCCTAAAATCACTTCTAACCTTACATTTTGAGTTCTATATATCTTTATGAATGGTGTAGCATATTGCTGGTTTTAATTCCATGGAGTTAGGGTAATTCAAGAATAAGTCAGGCATCATCTTATGGCATGCGGGGTAAGATGATACATTAGATGTCAAGCTTTTTCCACCAAGGGCAGGGAAATCTATGGTTTTGTAGATATAACATGCCCATCATTTATTGATCTTTTCAATCGCTGCTTAATTTTTTGGCCCATATGTAAATTGATTGTGGTATCTTGCCATCGGCGGGTCAGAGATGGGGTTAATATAAGAATGAAATCAGAACACGGTGCAAAGAAATAACTGTAGGCGCTGTGCTGATTTCCTTCTCTCCTCATCGAAATAGTCAGTAGAGATTAGCAGTTCCATTAACCACAAATTATGGCAGAAAAAAAATTAAGACCCTCCAGTTGAGCAATAATCCTCTCGATTTTTCACTTAATGCCAAAGTTAATTAGCAAAATGAATTGGCAAAATCGCTGCCAAATAAACAATTCCAGGTTTCTGTTGCTCTCCTCTAATTTTCTTTGACTACCGTTTTATGTTTAAGAAAATTCAAAATCTTCCTTGAAGTGGAACTTACTTGTAGATGGCTGGCCAATACGGAGCTCTCATGAACCAAGCAAAGCTCTGCCTCTCTCGAACGCATTCCATTTCACTTCACTTATGATAGCCAAAAGTCACGAACGTGCAAACGTTTTTCTTTACGTTCGTACATGGGATGAGAGTCAAAGTTTCAGCCTTCGTTAATTGTCGACGACCCACCAAAGCGGTACACACAGGTCTCAACTAGACAGGAAGTTTCCGCCACATTGTCATGGATAGTGCATTCTTGTGGAACGAGGAACTCAGTAGCAGCAATGAGTACTGATTATGAGGTGTTCTTGAGCTTCCGAGAACTGGATACTAGCCTAAACTTTCGCATATAGCCTCTATGAAGCCAAGAACGATAACTAGATCTGTGTTTTTAGAGACAATGAAGAGCTCTGCTTCAGTGAAGACATTGGAGGCGAGCTTCTATGGGCAACCGACAGCTCCAAAATCTGGATACCAATCTTTTCTTAAGGCTATGCTTCCAATGTATGGTGTCTTCAAGAACTTATGCACATGGTTGAATGCAAGAGAAGCTTGAATGAATATGAGATTTTGCCCATTTTCTACAATGTGGAGATGTCAGATGTTAAGCTCAGAACGGAGTTGTACGATAATGCCCTGAAGAAGCACAAGGAGTTTGGAATAATCCATCTTCTCCAGAAACTTAATTTGCGAGGTTGCAATGAGCTTCAAGAGTTGCCAGAGCTTCGTGCTAGTTTGATCAGCCTATACTTTCATTCCTCGTCATCACCCACATTTCCAAAACCTCTTCAATGACTAATTTAGCCGATTTGTTTTTATCAGATGGCTTTGCAAGGCTAGTTAATTGCGAGAACACCAAGAAAGAAGTTCCCAATTTATCGTGGATCGTGAGGTTGTCAAAATCGGAGAACTTGAAATCGATTCTTACAACATCAGCATGCCGCCTAGAGATTTGGGTTCACTTCCTCGGCTTAAGAAACTCGTCTTATCTTGCCTTCACTTGCAATCACTCACACAAATTCCACATCTATCAACGCTGGAAGGTTTCGAGTCAATGATAGAATGGTCGCACCATTGGTGCCTGAAGAATTGTCACGTGTGGAGCTCAATCAATCTTCGCTAAAGGAGATGAGACTCGACTAGCTCGGGGTAGTAGAGAGATTAAGGACGTTGACTGTCTTCCACTGCCAGTTCCTTGCGAGAATAGCCAGGTTGTCAAGCTCAAAGAACCTCGAAGAATTCAGCGTGTCAACCAGCTCGATGCTAGTCAAGATCTAGGACTGGAACAATTAGAATTGTTAGAAGTATTAAGGATTTCCGAGTGAGGTTCATTGGAAAGATTACCCGATGCATCAAAGCCGAAGAAATTGGATGTCCTGTATTGTGCATTGTTGAAGAGTTTGCCAGATCTATCATACTTACCATGTTCTGTCGTAGTTATCGAAAGCTCCAACTTACATGACTATGCTGGACCCTACCAGTCTTAACAATTTGGAGGAAATCTAAGTTGGTTGTCTCGCACAAAATAGACAACGGGATTTACAGGAATAGACGCGTATCATTACATGCCAGTTAAGGTGTGCCTTCCCAGTCTTTTGACTCTAGCAGAGAACTTACCTTCTGATTCATATTCTCTAGCAATATTCCCCGCATGGTTCTCAGGAGCCAACACAAGAAGCTCCCATGTAATTTGCAGTTCCTCGCAAAACCTGTTAATGCTAGACGCTTTGAAAATTTGAGCTCTTACGAGATCTCAACACGTGAAACAGGATGCGTCGAGGAATTGAGCTCACTGCCCAGAACTCGTCACAAAGGAGTCTATCTAGTGCACTGGGATACTAAAGGGATAATAGATTTTCTACAAATCCTAAAATTTATCGCGAAAATATAATGAAATCTTAAACAATTTAAAAATATGATTGAATCTTAAAACTTACCATTAAAGTATAATTAAATGCTAAAACTTTTAAAAATTTCAATCAAGTCCTAAAACTTGTTACAAAAATAAAATCGAATCTTAAAACTTTTAAAATGTGTAACCAATATAAATGACTAAATTAAACCAATTTGATTGCACTCAATTACACTTCATGATGAGTTTTGAAATTTAATTTCACTTTTTGAAGCTTTTAGAATTTAATTGCATTTTTGTAATAAGTTTTAAAACTTGCCATGCACTTATCTTACTACTAAAGGACAAGTACTTGAACAATGGTCGCGACTTTTTGGAAAATAGAAGGAAGAACTGTGGTGACACTGAGAGCAGGTTAAATCATGATCGGCACAGGCATTCCAGTGACGGAATCAGTTTCTCTGGTTTATAAGGTACCACCATCAGGTGATCATTCCTGCACAAAGTCCTTCTGGCATACACCTCCTTCTTAAGCCATGGATATATCTTCCTTGAGTAGCTCAACTATATTAGATGGAAGAGAGACCATGGCAAGAAATGATACAGCGATAAGAAACTAGCATAAAAGTAAGAACATACCAGCACGTGCCATGAAAAATTTATCAAACTGGTGAAATGCATAAACTCCAGGCTTACTCAAAGTTCATGTTTACGATTATTATTGGTGCATCACACACACTGCAAGAAAGTATTCGATAAAGGTCTTGGGGATCCAGCAGCTTCCAGAGCTTCCAGAAACAACAAACTTCAGCTCACAAAAGTAGCTCAACCGAACAAGAAATTAAAACCATGCCCTTTTAAATGGCATGACAAACCAAGTACGCTCTTTATTCGAAACAAAACCATGTCACAGGTAAATGGCCAAATCAGATGGCAAATAGGTAATGCTTTTTGTGTTGGTTCTGAAGATCACCCTCTCCAGATTTGCTGCCTTGCTGTGCACAAATTTCAACAGATTCATGCCATTTTCATAACCTGTGAAGAAGCTCCTCACACAGAACATCCCCTCCTCCCAAGTTTGGTAGTCACCATACTCATTCTTGAACTTGAGAACACGCAGACTCTGCCAGCAGGTTAGAGTTTCTTGACCTATGATTTCCCAGTATTGCCCCTCTTCAAAATCGTACTTCCTTGTAAAAGTCTCTCTAATCTAAAAGCACAATGAAAGATCTCCTTAGGTAACACAAATCAAAAGATGTGACTAAATCATATATAATGTAGTAAATCCAGCATAATTCCCTTCCTTACCTTAAACATAGATTGCCGAACCATAACCACAGCAAGGTTTTCAAGATTGGGACAGGCAGTCAGCAAGCAGGCGATTCCAGGAAGCTCCCACTTCAGCAGCCCTGTATCCAGCACAAGACTGGTTGAACCAAGCGTCACCACTTCCTGTTTCATCATCTTTTTCACCGATAATATCTGGTTCAAAATATTGGGGACACTGTAAGAACCAATGTTGTAATAAATATGCACACTTCTGAAATCTCAGGTTAATTCAATAGTACTTCTGCACTGATTTTTACACAATGCAAAAATAACAATTTAGGACATTCAGGAAAAATTCTTTCATCCACAGTAATAGAAACACACAACAAATAAAAAATTACATAAGAAATGATGGTTTCCATGCTATTTGGATATGTGCTCCACCCAAAATATATGGGCAGAAATCATCCGTAGATATATGCAAATAGCATTCTCATCTAGCATTCCTCTTGTCTGCTTCACTTAGGAACTCTGTATCGTTGCATTAGTTCATGGCCCCAAAAAAGCCATACAGAACAGATCAGAACCATGTGAGATGATAGTGACACTTACCTGAATACACCAACTGCAGAAATGAAAGTGTCTAGCAGACTGAAATATATTAAGAAGGTTCTGCAAGTTTTTGTCGTACTGCGCGCCATAGAGACCAGCTCCAGTGATGAGCACTACCCGTTGACGATAAAGCATCTCATCAAAGTTAAATCGTGCTTCAACTCCGCTTGGAACATTTTTTATCAGGAAATTAGTCCTGGTCATGCCGCCCCGAAATTCTAATCCTCCCAGTGTTGGACAATCAATAATGACATTGGTCTTTGGTTCCACCATCATGAACCCATCCAAAATTGAAACCTTTATTGGAACTGCTCTTGGCTGAATGGTAATTTTGAGATCGCCACGCATGTTGCAATTAGTCAGGGACAAAAACTCCAGCTTTTCACAGTCTGCAGCAATTTTCTCAATTGCATCATCCGATAATACTACCCTATCTAAAGAAAGTTCTCTTAAGTTCTTAAGGCGCAATCGAGCAGGCAAGTCAAGCTTTAGAAAAGCCAGTCCCAGTTTCACTACTGACGAGCTGTTATATAAACATTCAGGAAACTGGTAGTAAGGATGACGCCACATGGCCTTTTTCCTTCTATCCTCCAGATCGTTGAAGTTGAGATCTAGTTCTTTCACACCGTTTTCAAGGGCAAGAGAGATCCATGAGTTGACACGGTGAAGCATACTGCTGTTGTACCTAAAAGATAAACGAAAGCAGTTCATCTCCTTAATCTTACATCTACGGAGAAACTGGCTCACAGAAGGGATGACTTCATTTCCAGTTTCTTCCACCCAACGGTATGTAAAGTCCACCTTGTGCATGGACCTCCACACAAACCTCCACCTTCTTGAAAGCATAGAAGTTCTCAGGGCATCCTTCATGGGAAGTCTATCCAGAATGAGAACAAGAATTTCATCATGTAACCT
The DNA here is from genome assembly GCA_014182895.1 of Angophora floribunda. NCBI lineage: Eukaryota > Viridiplantae > Streptophyta > Magnoliopsida > Myrtales > Myrtaceae > Angophora > Angophora floribunda. Next base: position 21,233,289 of record CM024710.1, read on the forward strand.
GCTTATAAAGTCATTTTCAGAATACTCTGCATCTTCTGAATATGATTTCAAACACTTGCGTCTTCTTCGAGCTGGAGCCATCATCTGAACATGCAAGAAAATAAAAAGTTTACATTATCTCTGCACTTATGAATTTACCACAATGTAATTGAGTGTGATATTGCACGGTCAAGTAATGGTCCACCGTACCTAAATATACTTGACTCGTGTCAAAACCAATTAGCTAAATATAGGGACTATTTTCACACATAAATGCCACCAAAATTGTTACTCTCAAGAAGAATTCATTCCGTCCAAGAAATATCATTGCCTTGTGATGAAACTCCTACAGGAACCAGCTCTTGGAGCACACAAAAATCATTGCCTTATAAAAAATTCCAATTGACATCCAGGGTCATATTCCCAAATCAAAGTATATCATCAATAAGTTGAAACTCATGGAAAATCAGTACCAATACAAAATCACATCAACCATCTACTCTTCTCAGCATCATGCTCTTTGATCAATGAGCAAGAGGCACACCAACATTGCATTCAACCAGAAAGATAAGAAAGGAGGACTTGAGCTCATAAGTACAAAATATTAAAAAACCAAAAAGCCATAGAAACATATCCTGCATAGGTTGGAGCATGACAACTCGACCCTAGGGCAATCAGATGATCACTCATGGAGTGTTGCCATTGGACAACATAAATAAAAAAAAAAAATCCTTCCAACAATTCCGGCAACTTGCTCCTTGAGATCAATAAACTTATACACTCTACCCTGTCCAGGATGGACAGATGATCTTCTCTCTGATTGCTAAACCGCGGTCTTTATTATTCCAGAGAGCACATACTGATATCTACTGGTTTTTTAATTTAATTAGCAGTTCTTTCAAGGAATCAGGCAAAAGAAAATCTGTGTCTCCTCTTCACCAAGTCAAACATGTTTATCAATAAATAAAACTAAATATGATGTGGAATGGAACTGTTACCTGATTGAATTCCTAATAAAAATTAGGACGCACAGTCTTCAGCAATACACAACATTTCCTATGAACTTGAAAATTTTGAAGGAAAGGTCTGTGATATATTGAACTAGTCCTTTCTTTGTGCTACTATGCCAAGACAAGCGAATTTTTTTATTTTAGTTTGCTTTTGCATCTAAAACTTCTAAAATAACAAACAGACCTCCTACTTAATTTAACTTGTTCAACATCTATGCACAACGACAATGGCTTGTCAAGATGAAATTTGCAATAACTTTCTTTGAAAATAGACAAATACCAGTAATGATTAACTAATGATGCCTTCTTCAACATTAAAAAATGGTCAATAACACCAGCCAAAGCTGCAGAATGAATGAAAGCTAGCAAAAGTATAGTGCTGTTATTTATCAAAATTATAAATAGCCAATGAAATCATGGGCAGCTGACCACCAGGCTCTTCATTTTTCTTATAGATAGGGGATTGGGGGTTTGAGGGCAATTAGTTCTAGGTCTCAGCAGCAATCCTAAGTTGAGTGAAAAACCAAAATAATGGGCCACGAGAATTAATGCATGGGTTACTGCTCCAATCCAATGATAGGAAGACATTCTCTCAAGCATTTAAGCATCCACATGACTCACTGGCAGGCAAAAGGATCCTCTGATGTTGTCATATACCTATGGAAGTTCATATCTCTAACACTAAATGTTACTTTCTCCCCAACTTATAAAAATCACAGATATGAATCAGCACATGCAACAGTTTCATCAAGAAGCCTTCAACACAGATGTCACTGGAGTAACAGATAAAGAGGAAGCCAAACCCTCAGGCAACTTTCATTTACTCAATAATATCATTAACCTAACGGACAGGTGCCTTAAGAGTTGGGAGAGCTACCACATACTTCTTGCTCCCCTGTGCAAATTTAAAGGCACAAGACTAGAAACCTTCACATATCCTGCAAAATATGTATTACTGTATCTATATACACATGTAAACATGTATGTGCAATCATACACATAGTGTGCATATATTGCAAGCAGAGATGATATCTTCTATAGTTAGTAATTCTTGGTTCTTATGTGCTCAATATCTCTGAGAAAGACAATTAATGCAGGGGGAGGACAATTAAAGAACTTTGTTGCAACAATTGTTAATGGCACTAAGATAACAACAAATTTAATCTTAACAGGCGAGAACACACAATAAGTGTTTGGGTTTACCCATCCTTTATGAATCTATCAACTAGACTGCTTGCAATTTATCGCTCAAAGGATATAGCTCACATTGGCATGCACTTAACCAGTTAAAATAAAGCCAAAGCTCAAGAAGTTTATCCCTATCTATCTATTCACTAACATGTTAAGACGTAAAAAGAGTAAATATGACAAAATATATAATTCCTGAAGAAAAAGCAATTTAGTGAGTTAATTAAGATGTATACAGTATGAGAGAAAATTTAGATATTATACATCTTCATCCAGCAGTTTAAGTTTTTATAACAGTTGGTAGGGATTCCAAAAATTTTACAAAGCATCGAAGTGGGAAGGTCTCGATTTCAGATCTTTTCAAGCCCGTACATTATCTACCTTCCCACTTTAATTTTAGGTCAAAGACTAGCCTACGCATGGGGAGACCAATGGAATATTTAAATATTAAACCGCAGTTTTATCAAAAATCTCTAATTTTTAAAATAGTTGGCAGCGATCCCACAAATCTTACACATGAGATGTAAAAGATCGGGAACAAAATACGGAGAATTGCAATACAATCTTGAAGAAGGAATCAATCATCTTAAAAACAACTAAAAAATGATCTTGCTATCACCATGTCTGATAATCCTTATTGGTCATATTCATAACAGAAACCTCAGCAACAAAATAATGTATAAAAAAAATGAACACAAACACCAGATCGATTGCAAATACACAAATTCTTCATTAAATTTTGAGACGTCACTCGCTAACACATCACGTGATCGTATCGTAATTTTCCTTGGTTAAGATCACTCCTAGATATCGAAAAATCCAAAAATGAAGAAAAGGCCCTCCAAGAGAAATTCTACCTCTAAAAGAAGAAGATCAGATATTGAAAAATCCAAAAATGAAGAAAAGGCCCTCCAAGAGAAATTCTACCTCTAAAAAGATCTCACCTTTGCCGTTTGGAGAGTGATTCAATTCCACATCACATTCAGATACCATCTCTTTTACACTCGCCATATACCACCTCGTAGCCTACTCTTTGGATCTCTCATGCCATGTGAACAAAACAATGAGGATGGAGGGTGTTTCAGATGAAAGGCAAAGCTCTGGATCTCACAGCATACTCAGGACCAGTAATTAGGATTCTACGGCATGGAAATGGATTTGGGAATTAATTTAGAGAGCAAATGGGGAAGAAAAAATCTTTATCATAAAATGCTCAAAAAAGGGAAAGTCCAACTTTACGCTCAAAGAGAGGTGGATAAACGTGAGTCGAGGTAAAGAGAAACGACGTCGGATAAATAGCATAAGATAGACACTTGGAAAACATTGTCTTTTACCAATAATGTCAGCGATAGCTTGTAATCAAAGTGTCAAGAAAGAAATCCATGAAAACTTTATCCCATGGAAATTCCTCTGGGTAGATCAATTACACCTCCAATGGTTAGCACGTTAATCCTTCAATATGCACTCTCAATTTTGCATACAAGAAAGGCTTCAGAAAAATTCAGCATTCAAGCACCAAAATACAAATAACATGGTTAAAACACAAGATCTTTTCAGTATACAAAATTGGCATCTTCAAGATTAATTACTTTCTCATCACAAAACCAAATCTAGACTGCCATATAAAATCTTGGTAAACTAGAAGTTCATTTTTGTCATATTACTACTTATTTTGTCAAAGAAATCCAAGCTACATTTACAGAATATCTGCTTCTTTTCATAATTATTTCATAACACTATGTCTTAAAACAGTGGAGAAAACATAGATATCATATGATATTCTGCAACAAAGCTACCATAAGTATCAATAAATTTGAACCTCCTCCTCATGTACTTATAGTGCCACCAAAAATTATTGTGAGGCCAACATCTACTAAGTTGGTTTATATATTAGCTGTCATCTTCATTACACAAAAGTGCTTAAACCAAATTTTGACATTACATGTGTAAAGAGTAAATGAATGTTAGCGAACAACACCTTTTGACATATTTTGTAGGCCTGAAAAACAGACACATGAAAAGAACTGGATTTATGCTTCACAAAGAAAGGATAAATTATTTGGTGCTCTAGGATTATATAACCTTCTTTTCACATATGATGCGGACCATCCACATAAGATCCATAATCATGTGAGTGGAAAGAGTATCTCGCCCAGTATATGACGATTTCTCCTTATCGACAACCCCCAGGAATTTAAGTTGCACAAACACATCCTCATAGTTACAAATGTTCCCACAGCAGACACAAGCATTACCACTTCAACACCTCTATCTTCAGAATAAAAAACCATAGAAACTAGAAATATAGGCATACTAGGGAAATCCATAATTTCCTAGCATGATTACAGCACAACAGACTGCCACAAAATGCAGTTGATTATAAATGTTTCCTACCATCTAGAAGCTACTTTGAAGAAGACATTTCTTTCTTATTGGATAAGCAACATGTGCACTTGGTCATGGATAACACACTTGCTAGCTACTCAGATAGAGGGCAATCACTCCTACTTATCTCAAGCAATATATATATTGTTAAAAAATATCGACTCTTCTGTCTGCAGGAAATCTCAGCAACAGAACTTTTCACCAATGACAATAAGAAACAGGGAAACTAAATCAGTCTTACCAAGAACAGTTCTTGCAAGAACCAAGGGGCATCAGATTAATAAGAAAACATCAGACATACCCATACATTTAGATTGAGTTTACTTAAAATCAAAACTGAATTTTGATTAAAGATTTACTCTACTTACAACCAGAATGAAAGAAAATCACTGATTAATGAAACAGAATCCCTAAATCTAGTCTTTGATGCAAGTAATAACATTTTCATGTGATAATGCTCCAGATGTTTTCCTATTTTGCTAGCCACCAATGTAATTTTAAAATTATAGATTATAGCTTTTGCAGTGTGACCATGCAGATATATATCTCACGGTACTGGTAGACAGAGAGGTCAGAAGTACCCAGAATAATAATAACATATCCAGCAAACTGTGTACAGTTGTGTAGTCACCTTCTGTAATCATCTTGACATGCAGCAAGCAACTTTATGACCAATGCTACAGAGGAGTTCATTTATTTGGATTCAACAGCAAAGCAGCCCACTGAACAGTAAGTGCTCCTGTAAAATTGAACTGCAACAACAAACCAAAATCCCTAAACCACCACCATTTCAAGAAGCCTTCTTCCACCATGAACTCAATGTTTTCTTGTGTCTCTGACAGTTATCACTGTACAACAGCCATGACACAACAATAAGTTCTCCAGAGGTTGAGTTGAAACCCACATACTGAAGAAAAGTTCATAGGTGCAATAGCAGTTGAATTCCCCTGGCCAATGGAAAAGTAAACCATGAAATTCTCCTTAAAGGAAGTTTACCATATGCCCAACTTCAGTCATCTTTCGGCAGGATAGCAATGCGGAATACTTGTCAGACACGGGGGGAGAGCATCTCCTCTCTCACTATTGAGCTCTGAGGACTTCCAAGCCTTTCCTTTTGGCAGTCTTGCTCTTGAATATCTGCAAAGTTACTACTGACTGGATTCTACTTGAAGACAGAACGATCCTTCGGGCGGGATTCTCCATCTAGATGCAAACGCAAAAATTTAATAGATGAATCCAGATCATAAGCTACTCAAGGACGTAATTAGAAGTGAAAATATGTCATCAAATCCAATCCTGCAAACAATTTCTATAATCACAGACCTCGTATCCTGGTCAGGGACACAACCAATTACCTTTCCAAATTAGGCGCGATTCGTCCATTACCAAACAGGCATACTTATATATTTCGCCCAAATCAGAAGCACGATGATGACAACGTAACATAACACCCACACTTGCCACAGCGCCACAATGTTCCCCTATTAACTCAGGTTGAGCCAAAAATATCATCTTTTTCCTATCCTTCTCTGCCCTTCCCATTGTAGCGCTAGTGAAAATCAATTCCCACCCCCCCCAAAAAAAAAAAAGCCGATCACCTAAATTAACCAACAAATCGACGGCGTACTCCGTGGGCTCCCTCCCTCCGTCAATGCAGGCGAGGTTGAGCACGGAGGTGCAAAGTCTCGCCATTTCAAGCAGCAACAATCATCCGCGCATCCTCCCCAACCAGCCATGATCGAGGAGGCGAAACGTGGCCTCGCTCCATCGCGATTCGGTTATAAACAGGTCAAGAGCTCGCTCGCAATAACGAGCGACCGGAGTCGAGCGGAAGAAGAGGAAATCAACAGAAATCAATCGGAGAGCTCGGAATCGGACGGCGATGTGCCGCGCCGACGTACCTGCGAAGCAGGAGCGAGGAGGCGGACGACGGGCCGCTGCATCTTCTGTTGAGGCGAGGAGGCGAATGCTTGGGGAGACTGGGAATGGAGGAGAGCGGCACTTTCGTCGTGAATCGGTGAGCCATGAAGGACGATGTTGACTGCAAGAGGATGACAATGTGGGCATAGAGATCACAGGAAAATTCCTGCAGCGCACGTTTTGTTTTTGGGAAGTACTGCTGCTTGTTTATAAGTTCTCACCTCAAAAAAGTGATAATTCTTTCTCATGTTTTGGATAAAATCCTTGGATTTTTATTTAGTATATAACCTTTGTAAAAAAATAATTTTTTACCCATTCAACTTTTTTGAGTTGATAACACGTAATCAATTATATAACTATCTTCTATCACAAGAAATTCAATTTATCGATCCAATTAGCATTGACAATATCAAGCCATTAGGGCCTAAATTCAAGATGTTTATGAACTTTAGAGGACCAAACACTCATTTATTTAGTTATTCACTGAGCAATTATAATCTGGAAGACAATTTGGAACAAGTGTTCGGATCTATTATGAAATAGGCATGAGTTGCGCAAGGGACTTTTTAATCTTCTACAACCTTTTCCGAGCTTTAAATTGATGCGTGCAACCTAGTCTAGTGTATTTATTAATATCTCAATTCAAAGTTTCTAGACGTCACTAGCTTATGAGGCGCAGATCCCGTAAAAGGCGAAGAGATTGGAGGCAAGCTCCTGCGCGTGATCAACAATTCCAAGATCAAAGTTGGGGGCTTTCGCTATTTTTGAATTTTTTTTTTTTTAACTTTAGGATTCAGGCCATTGAGGGGCAAGAGAATGCATAGATTGATAGAAATTTTCTGTTCTATTGGGCTCAGCACGTGTCAAACAGAAAATTTAGCATTTTTTCCAAGTTGAAACCAATACTGTTCCATGGCTACATTGACAGAACATGTACACTCTCAATACAACCCTACCTAGATTCAGCCCAGAGTGTACCCCTGCTTATATCTACCTTATTATGGCTGGTTCTTCCTCCGTAACTGGTAGAACTCGTAGGAGCCTTCGAAGTCACCATCATACAACTCCGGGCATTCTAAAATCCGGAGACTACACGTCTTTGGCAGATCGGACAAATCTTGCAGCAATTTGCAATGAATGATTCTCAGTTTTTCCAGCTTCTGCAATTTCGATAAGTCGGGTAACCTTTGTACGGAGCCGCAGTTTTCAATTGATAATGCCTGCAAGAATACCAGCTCCCCCAAGCCTTGAATCTCAGCTAGCCATGGGCAAAAGTTCAGAGACAACTCTCGGAGTTCCTTTAAGCTTGATAGACCCGTTAACCTCTCAAGAGATCCAGAGTCCTCCACCTGCAGATGATGGAGGTTCTCTAGCTGCCCAGTAGTGACATCGAAGAGAATCTCTGTTAGCTGAAACCCACGTATCGTTAACAACGACAACTTTGTCAAGGCGGAAAAGAGCGACCCCTCTATTGGGGACCTGACATCAACTAAAGTCAATACTTCAAGACAAGATGGAAGCTGTGTCAGAGATCGAGGGTCAAGACAAGTTATGATGAGTTGCCGGAGCCGAGAAAGGGAGCTCAGGTTAGTTGGAGGCAAAGGGAACCTCTCAAGCCAATCTTTGGGAGTTTGAGCTTGTCGTCGTGGGATCACTACATCATAAATGCTCATTACATCATAAATGCCACAAACCATCTCCAGATAAACTAGATTAGTCATGTTTGACAGATCAGGGACTATCTCCAATGATGAAGACGACATCTCTAGCTTTGTCAAACTCTTAGGAAGATCTGGCACCTGTTGAAGACCATTGCAGCCGCGTAAAATAAGTTCTTCGAGACGAGAAAGTTGGCTGATGGTTGTCGGCAATCTCCTAAACTTGCTACCTGACAAGTCTAGGATTCTCAAAGAGAATAGTTGCCCAATTTCGCTTGGAATTTCCTCCGCTGTACAACCAGAACGTAACTCTTCAAGGCTCTGCAGCATTCCTATGGAATTTGGTATTCCATTAACATTTTTCCCGAGCGTCAAGCACTTTAACTTTTTGAGATTTTTAATGGAATCAGGTAGCTCTCTAATTGACCCCCCACCCATTATCAACTTAAGCAGTGATTCCAGTGCTCCAATTGATTCTGGTAGCCTTATCATACGGCCAAAAGAGGAATGTATCACCTCCAACCGCTTGAGGTTTCCAATGGAGTCAGGTAATTCCATGATGTCTGTGTTAGAAAACTCCAACTTGCACAGTGATTCTAGTCTGCCAATTGAGTCTGGTAGCTCTCTCAGCTTCCGACAATCATTCAGCTTCATTACTTTCAGGGTCTTGAGATTTCCTGCAGAATCAGGTATATTTGCGATCCCTGTACTTGATAAATCCATCTCAAGTAGTGATTTTAGTCCCCCAATGGTATCTGGAAGCTTTCCAAACTCCCTACATCCACTTAAAGACAAGTACTTCAAATACACCAGGTCTCCAATGGAGGGAGGAAGTTCTTGCAATTGCTTGTTTTCTATCTTCAGCATCGAAAGGGACTTAACAGACCACCTATTGACTTAGGTAAACTAAGAGGAAGAATAGGCTTGCAATCATGAATTCTGGCCCACGGACCCAATCTCAAAGTTGCAGTAATCTCCAAGTGCTTCAGGCGCTCCAGCCTATTGATAGAACCATCAACATGTGCCAAGTGCTCGCACTTCTCAAATATCAGTCTCTTCAGATTTAAGCATGAAGAGAAGTCGGGGGTCTTGGTAATGCGGTTGCAGCTCGAGAGATGTACCACTTTCAACTTACCAATGCCCTGTAAAATAACAGACTGTTAAGAGGCTAGTGTTAAAATATGGGAGAGACGAACGCAGCACAAATATAGCACGACGTGATATGTACCATGCAAGGCCCCCATCCAGGCCAGTCTTCCATAATGTCGCTCTCCGACAGCTTGAGCACAACCAAGCTTCTTAAACATAAATTGGTCGCATATAAATATGGAGGGCAGCGATACCAACACAGCCAAGTCAACTTTGAGAGAAGACTTGTGAAGTTTCCATCTAAGTTTCCACCGTCTAATTCAAGTAACCTTAAGTTAGGCAGCCTTGAAAATTCTTCACTTGTAAAGAGAAAATCTGAAAAGTAACGCTTTTCACGATGTCCTACAAGTTTGACAGCTACAACATTCTCCAATCCCTGTCAATGGAAGTCAGCAATCTGTAAACTGTAAAAGCGAAATAACAGAGAAGAGCACATGCAGATGATCTTTTCGAACTATTGCATTTTTTTCTTCCAAGAGGAATAGCCCTGAATACGACTTACCCCTGTACTTCTAACGACATCAAATGCAGTTGTTGGACACCAAAATCTGCTAAGTTTTCCCGGATCCTGGAAGCTAACTACATCAAACGCAGTTGTTGGACACCATAATCTGCTACGATTTCCCGGATCGTGTCGGCACTCCCGCCGAACTATCTCTCTTCCGAGATCTCTGAGTTGGTCATGCATCCATAGTTTATCACCGTCAACAATTTTTATCAAAGACAACTGAATAAGCACAAGCACTCCACTTTTTGGGTAAAAATCACAGGCCTTCCACATATAAGTCGCATGGATTTTTTCTTCACCAATGAAGTAACATGCAATATCGAGGAAAATTTGTTGTTGATCATCTTCTAAATTTTCGTAACTTACCATCAGCTTTTTAATGACATCATTGTGGGGCATGTTCTTTAGCTTCTTCAGCGTGTCTTTCCATATTACCATGTTTTTTCCATAAAGATATGAACCTACAACCTCGAGAGTCAAAGGAAGTCCTCCAGTGACTTCCACTACTTCACTCGAAATATCCCTATAATCAGGTGCAGGTGAGCCACTTTCAAATGCATGCTGGCTGAAAAGTTGGAGGGCATGGTCACGCTCCATTTCCTTCATCTCATAAAAACAGAAATCTCTAGGATGCGTCGGGATCATTTCACCTGGGCTTTTGTCATCAGATGCCAAGAAAAGGATGTTCCTGGTTGTGATAATTATTCGGCTTCCAGGACCAAACCAACTGGACTTGCCAGCTAGTTTCTTGAGCTGCTCCCTGTCATCCATGTCATCCAGAACAATGAGGACTTTCTTCTCACATAATCTTTCTTTGATATGGTTGATCCCGTCATAGGCATCGAACAGCGTTATGGATCCAAGGCCAAGAATGTCACATAATAATTTCTTTTGCAAGTTGAGAATGCCATCGTCACTGGATGACTGCCTCATGTCTGAAAGAAAGCTGCAACGTTCTTGAAACTGAGGAGACATTTGTTCAAAGATAGCCTTGGCAAGAGTTGTCTTTCCAATGCCACCCATGCCATGAATTACAACAAATCGTACACCAGAAGTAGCTTGGCTAAACAACCCCTTGATGGCTTCCATTGGATCATGAATCCCCACCAAGTCATTGCGCACATTTAGTTGTCTTGTCCTCAACTTACTGAAAACCTCTTCCAGAGTAAGTCCTACGAGTTTATCTAACCTGTCATATACACGCAACCATCTCAAGTTAAGAAACCACAAATAGCTAGGATACATTACATGCGAGCATAAGTAAGTTGCAGGCTGATAATAGGAAGAAAGTGCATGTGTGGGGCAAACAAGCTCCACTCGATTTGAACAAAATAATCGAACAAGTAATCAACATAATCAACATGAGAACAACACGACTCAAGTGTGCTGTTGTAAGCTATATGTATATGGTTGCCATATATAGTTTGCAACTTGATAGATTACATCTCACTTGAGCTGTCACACCACGAGATAGTTCTTCCTTTCACTGATAATCGCTTGCAGAGAAATGCACAATGACTATAGGTACTGTATGTCTCTAACTATATTTCCAATGATACAAATTTCATTCTCACGTTCAAAATGATCAAATGTAAAGCTTCCTTGTCACTTTCCCCTTTCTAAGAGATCCAGATTTTACACTACTCTTTAAACGTTGCAAGCAGAGATACACTTGTAGAAGTAGTAGTGGCTCTTGTAATGTTCCGCATTCTCTTCTTTCGGCCAGAGCAACATTGTTCCAAACTTTGGTCCACCACGTTGTCACCTTTCTTACATGGGATCAAGCAAGATTGACTGCTCATAGAGCGAATACCAAAAGTTTTATCTAATATATAGGAGAAATGAAAAGATCATTTGTAAGCAGACATGATAGTGCTGGAGTATTCGACATTACCCATGATCACTCAAGTTCCAGCCCTTGATTCTGGCCACCTTTCTTAGAGCTTCCTCCCACTGCTTCACCACGTCCTTACCCAACTCTCTCTTGTGCTTTTGCAAGGCATCAAGGTACGTCCCCGTCTGGAGTCTCACATCCCTTGCATCCACATCATAGAAGATGGGCAAGATCACCTTCTCACCCTTCTTCCTCCGACACTCCATCATGAGCGTGAGTTCGCGGAGACATCGTTCGCTCGAAGCATAGCCTCTAGAGAAGATGGGCACATAGATCTTGGAGTTGGTGATGGCTGTCAGAAGCTCCCCATCGATCTCCTCGCCGACATGGAGCTCCTCGTCTTTCTTGAAGACTCGGATGCCAGCACGGACCATGGCAGCATGGAGAGAATCGGTTATGGTTAGGCCAGTGTCAGGCCCTCTGAAGCTCAGGAACACCTCATACTCCCTCTCGGGCGATGATCCTGATTCACCACCGTCTGTGGCGGAGGGATCGCTTCTTGTGCTCGTTGTGGCCTTGCCTTTTCTTCTTCTGAACTGCGACCAGGCTAGTGCGAGTAACAGAGAACAGGCGATGGAGCGGATCAAGATCATCTTTTTTCCTGCTCGGTTACGTAACGAAACTTTTCGTTCGAGTCTGATCCCAGCAAGAAAAATGCACCTCCCCAGACGAGAAGAGAAATCATAGAAGAAGATACCAAGTCAACTCTCTCGCCTATTGGACGAAGTTTAGCACAGCGCTGGCATTGTTATGTTAAAATAATTGGTGGAGAGAGAGACTGGATGCCCGGTCCTCCCTGGTCTTTTTCTATATGATAAAATGGACTAGTTTCTCGGGAAAATTTTCCCAGAAAATTTCAAACAGATTTCCTTGCGGGGATCGTCAGACTCAGAGCAAAGTTTCGTCTCGGTGCCCAAAAAAGATGATCTTGTTTCGCTCCATCCTCTGTTCTGTCTTGATTGTAGTAGCCGTGTCGCAAATCAGAAGAAGAAAAAGCAGGAACTCGAAGAGCAATAACCCAAGTGATTATAGTGATAAATCGTCGGGAAGGCACTACGAGGTGTTTCTGAGTTTCCGGGGACCCGACACTCGCCTGGACTTCACGGACTTTCTGTACGCGTCCCTGGTCCGCACCGGGATCCGCGTCTTCAGGGACGATGACGAGCTCCGTGTCGGCGAGGAGTTCGGCGGCGAGCTCCTGAGCGCAATCACCAACTCCAAGATCTACGTGCCCATCTTCTCAAGAGGCTATGCTTCAAGCAAGTGGTGTCTCCGTGAGCTCGCTCGCATGGTGGATTGCCGGAAGAGGAATGACAGAGTGGTGTTTCTGCCGGTCTTCTACGACGTGGAAGCATCCGATGCGATGCTCGAGACAGGGCCGTATCGCGAGGCCTTGCGAAAGCACGAGAGAGAGTCCGGCGAGGAACTGGCGCAGCAGTGGGAGGAGGCTCTACGAGAGGTTGCCGGAATCCCTGGGTGGAACTTGAGAGATCACGGGTAATGCCGACTTTAGAGCTTTGATTTCTACATGCACAAGATCCTATCTAGGCCCTTTACCATTTTTCCTTAGAAAGTGGATTGCTTTTCCGGGATGGATATTTCGCCTGTCTTGTTGTGATAGTCATGGAAATTCAGGTGGATGCATCAATCTCTGTCTTTCTGACAAACTGACAAGTGACAGCTACGTAGTTCCTAGAAAGTGGCTGTGAAAATTATCCAAGTTCGCCTAGAAAGCACTTTTTTCACATTCACGTAATCAATTTTTTTAGAGCTCTCAGTTTATCCATCGGTGCTGTGCGGTTACGTCTGAACAGTTAGCCTGATTTCCTCTCTTTTTCTTTTGTTTGTCCATGGACTTGTAAGGCCGAAATAATCATCCATTGCTAAATTGCTTCCACAGAAGCAGTGACTATATACTGGGCAATATTCCAAACTATGGAATGATGTCAGTTTGGCAAGTTAGAGCAATGGGTATTGAACACATCTATACTACTGGTGCATCTATACAAGAAAGGCTTACAAAATAGAATTCGAGTCTCTCATGTACTTGATAATTTTGAGATAAAAATGAAGTTTGTAGTGGTGAAAATATAGTAACGCCATTGCAAATTTCTCTGTTGTCTTGTGGGAGATTCTACTTGAAAGGGAGAATCCACACCCAAATCATCATCTTACAAGGGGCAATTACTCGAGTGCATAAGATCTAATCTATCAGGTTGCATTGAAGACGAAGAATTTCGAGTTTAGAACCTTACAAAACAACAGGCACCAAAAGACAGTAAAATCTGCTGTTTGTTAGCAATGAAACGAATCTTCATGCCTTGGGCCTGAATAATATGCAAGGTTCCATGTGGGAGGAGTAAGAAATAATTCGGTTGCAATATATGTTTTTTTTATCCAACACCTGTTGCCCCTTCATGCCCTTCTACTTCATCAAAAAGTTGGGATTCATGTATTGTTTAACTATTGATTCAAGTTCCATATATGCACACCCATGTACACGTGATGTGCTACAGCTATTTGTTTTTTCTCAACTTGAGACAGTTGCACTGATGTGGCAGCCAAGATAAACTTATAAGACTGATTACAGAAGAGGTTGCCAGTAAGTCGAGGATAATACAACCTAACTTGCACGATGACTTAGTGGGGATTGATGATCAAATGGAAGACATTATGGAGTTGATAGGCCTAGCCTCTTCCGGTGTAAGGTTTGTCATTATCCATGGTATGGGCGGCATTGGGAAGACGACTCTTGCCAAGGCTGTCTTCAAGCAAATGTCTTCTCAGTTCCAAAGTTGCAGCTTTCTCTCAGATATCCGGCAATCATCTGGCGACAATGATATTCTAGACTTGCAAAAGAAATTATTATGTGACATTCTCGACCTCAGATCAGTAAAATTTTCTGACAGTAGTGATGGGGTCAAGATGATGAAAGAGAGATTCTGTGAGAAGAAAATCCTCATTGTGCTTGATGACGTGGATAAGAGGGACCAGCTCATGAAACTGGCTGGCAATTCCAGTTGGTTTGGTGCAGGAAGCAGAATCATAGTTACCACCAGGAACATCCATTATTTGGCAACTAACACAGAAAACCCAAATGACATCATCCGAGAGCATTTCAGAGATTTCTTTTTCTATGAAGTAAAGGAGATGCAATTTGACCATGCTCTTCAACTTTTCAGCAAGCACGCATTTGAGAGTGAATCACCTCCGCATGATTTCGATCGTCTTTCAAAGGAAGTTGTGAAAGCTACGGGAAGACTTCCTTTGATGCTTGAGGTTATAGGTTCGTATCTCCATTGCAAAAGTAAGGTAATATGGAAAGACAAGTTGAAGAAGTTGAAGAAGTTAAGGCAAGTGCCCGACAAGGATGTTCAGGAAAAGTTACTGATAAGTTATGAAGAACTAGAATATGAGCAACAACAAATTTTTCTTGATATTGCATGTTACTTCATTGGTGAAGAAGCGATGCATCCACATTATATGTGGAAAGCTTGTGAATTTTTTCCAAAAAGTGCAGTACTTGTCCTTGTTCATTTATCTTTGGTAAAGATTGTTGATGGTGGTATACTGTGGATGCATGATCAACTAAGAGATCTTGGAAGAGAAATTGTTCAGAGGGAGTGCCTCCAAATTTCCGGAAAGCAAATCAGGCTATGGCGTCCCACAGTTGCCTTAGAAGTAGTTCAGTTCAACAAGGTAAGTCATAGTCACAACCATTTATTCATGGAAAAATCTACATGCAGTTGCCTTACGTTCGGTGTTCCTTTAATGTGGAATCTGTCCTTATTCTATTATAGGAGAACAAGATGAGTTTTTTCACCCAACTTGAGAATCTAGCAGCAATTTTACCATTTCAGTTTCAGATTCAAACCTAAGTTGTAATGACTTCATTCACAGAATAAGAAATGAATAGCGATGCCATCATACATTTATTAATTATTACAGAATTAATGCGATGTTTGCTTGGGCTCGAATGGTACATTGCTCAGAGAGAATTAATTAGTATGGTGTTATGCTGGCCCAAATTGAATTAGTTTCGTTATGATGAAGACTCAACACTGGAGCCAACAGTGTAGATACCAAGTGGCGATTTTAATTGACTAAGTAAAATTATCACAGTACTAGATTTGCGTGGTACACTGTTCTTATATGACTAAGCGAATTCTGTGCTTCACAAAGTAACCTGAAGGTATTGATCGATGTGCTTTCTCTCTCAATAAATGTTTACAATGCTCTTGTGTTTCCTTTCCATCTCTATAGGTTGGAAATTTGAAACCAGATTTTCTTCTCTGATTTACAAATGTATTGATTTTCTTATAATGTAGACCATCTTGATTTTGTTGTTCTGTTACTATACTTTGGATGCTCACTTATTGTCATTTTGCTAACCTCTAAATTTAGGGAACAGTGAACATTGTGGCTCTGAAACTCACAGGAATCCCCAATCTGCCCAATTTCACAAGTGAGCAAATTTCAAGGCTTCCCAATTTGAGGTTCCTTGAATTAGATGGAGGAAACCTTGCAGGAGACTTCAAGCATCTTCTCTCAAAGTTAAAATGGCTCTCATGGTATCATTGCCCTTCAGAACTACATGCTAACAATCTTTGCTTAAGGAACTTAGTCGTCCTCAAGCTTTCAGAGAGTGACATTACTAAAGATTGGGTTGGATGGGAAGCATGCATGGTAAAGTATTGTAAGTTATTCATTGGTCTCACTATCTTACCACTAGCCTAGTCTTCTTACACAAATATTGTTGTTTCACAGGGGTTCGGTAAGTTAAAAGTCATGCATCTGACTGGTTGCAAAAGATTAATCAGGACACCCGACTTCTCCACATGCTTAGATTTGAAGATGTTGGTCCTTAAAGATTGTGAAAACTTGAAATCGATCAATACTTCGATTGGCTACCTGAAACGGCTGAAGTGCTTGGAAATCAGTGGGAAGAACTCTCTGTTTCGTTGGCATAATATGTTTGCAGTACCTTCAGTATTAGACTACATTCATGGTCTAAAATTCCTATCAATGCTAAAGATAGAAAATAAGCGTGTTCAAGAACTTCCTCACTCAATTGGAGAGCTATCAGGTTTGAAGTATTTGTCATTAAGCCATTGTCCTAATCTTGAAAGGCTTCCAAATTCCATGGGAGAATTGAAATCACTGCTCCAATTGGATCTGTCTGTTAGTGGAATTGTTGAATTACCGGAGTCTGTTGGGGGACTAGAATCACTCATTGAGATGAATCTATCTGAAACAAAAATTAAAATGTTACCTGATTCTGTTGGTAGTCTGAAAAGACTGAAGGTAATGGATATGCATAGAAGTCAGATAAGAGAGCTACCAAACACAATTGGAGGACTTGAGTCGTTGCTTAAGTTGGATCTGCATGTAACATGCATTACGGAATTACCTGAATCTGTTGGAAATCTTAGTAGGTTGGAGGTGATAAATTTATTTGATTGCAAGTTAAGAGAGCTACCAGACTCGATTGGAGGACTGGAATCGCTTCTTGAGTTGGATCTATATGGAGCAAAAATCACAGAATTACCTGATTCCTTTTGGAATCTGAAAAGGTTAAAGTGCATGAAGATTGGTAATAAAATAAGAAAGCTAACAGATGCTATAGGAATGCTGCAGAATCTTGAAGAGCTTAGTATTAGTGGTGATATGGAGGAAATTCCAAGTGAAATTGGGCAACTGTCCTTATTGAGAGAACTAGACTTGTCGCAGAGTAAGGTTAGGAGGTTGCCAAAAACTATCAGTCAGCTTTCTCATCTCCAAAAGCTTTATTTATTTAATTGCAATGGACTCCAGATGCTGCCAGAACTTCCTGCAAGTTTAACAAGGTTAGAGTGTTTATCTTCATCATTGCAGACAGTGCCTAATCTCTCAAAATTGACTAAGTTAGTTCATATGGATATAAGTAATTACACTCATGAGTCCTTAAGAATCACCCAAGGACAAGTTCGAAGTCGAGATATAGAGTGGCTTGGGAGGTTATCTAGACTGGAGCATTTGTGTCTTATTTTTCCAAATCTCTCCTTGCCTCCAACAAACTTGAGTTCCCTTTCTCAGCTCCAACGACTCAAAATAACATGTCTCGACCCACATTGTATGACCCAGCTTCCATCCAGTCTTCAAGAATTGACTCTGTATGATGTCAAGTCACCTATAGAATGGCCACTCTTTTTGCACTTGAGAAATTTGTCTGGGTTAGAACTCCATAGATGTTGGCTAACAGAGATTCAGTTTCATGATGTGCTTGGACAGCTAGAGAATCTGCATTATCTAAAACTGTCAGCTTGTAAATTGCTTGTCAGGCTTTCCAGTCTTTCAGGCTTGAAGAAGCTCCAAGCTTTGTTTGTGGATCGTTGCCCACTGCTAATTGAGATGCAAGGTTTGGAGGACTTGAAATTCTTGCAAACATTGTCAATTGAGGACTGCAATTCCATAGAAGGGTTGCCTGATCTTTCAAATTTACAGAAGCTTCAGAAGGTGACCATCTTATGTTGTGAATTGTTGCAAAATGGGACTTTTCAATCACCTGCAAATTGTAAGGTTTATAAATGCTCAAGCCGTTGGGAGCTTTACAAAGGAGAGAAAAACTACTCATCATCCTGAAGATACCAACAGCCAACTCTAGAGAGAATTGTTTCCTACAATGTAAGTCCAAGGTTGTTCGGGAGTGTAAACCTTCTCCTGTCTGGATTAATATCTGGAGTATCATGTATTGCTTTTAGCATTAACTTTTCTATTAACACATTCTCCACGGCCATGCTCGAGAGGGAGGATCTGCCTGATCACCTGGAGATGCGTGAACTAGGTGAGGCGGGGTTGCCCTCACCTGTGTTGTGGGAGGGCTGATGTGGAGACTGAATCAAGCTAATCCAAGCAAGGGTCACCCTGCCTGCATCTAGCACACGCATATGGTAATGGCAGAGGCTGCTGTCATTGGACACCACATGCTAAACTGCTCTGCCCCATCTACCGCAAGTATTTTTCTTTCCTGGTTTTTTTAAGGATTTTGACTGACGGGTGCCTCAAAGGCACTAGTTAAGTAATCAATAAACGAAATTTTGCAATTCTCCTTTACACTTTATGGTTTTGGTGGTCTAGGCCTTTTTTTTGAAAATGAATCATTCTAAGTTATAAGTTCTGAACACAGATCCAAGGACACTCATTAAGGAGACCATATAATAAAAGGAATGATATTAATTTCTTATCTATTATAATTCATTTTCTTGTGAGGGAATGTTCATTTTCACTTAACTCTCTTTGTATAATCCTATCCCTGCAGGGCGAACTTGCTAGAAGCTTGGGCAAGGGAGGGTTAAGAGTCGGCTGTTGATGGCGGAGTGAACTATTCTGAAACTGAAGTTGATGGTAGTTGTCTTATTAATGCAATGCAGGAGAAGAGGCCCTTAAATAGGAACTTATAGCTGCAAGTTCAGGAATGTAGAGAGCTGCTGGCATCGCCGAGGCAATATTAGGATAAATGACATGTTGGGCTAATGTGTAATTGTCGAGTGGGCTAGGCCCATGAGTCGTCGTCACTCATGCACATGGGCTTGAAATGGGTCTGTTGCTAGGGGAGCTTCTAGCTAATCTTGAGGGTTGTTTTGGACACAGGAGAGCGAACGTACAGTGACACCCGGGAGAGAGAGAGAGAGAGAGAGGAAGGGTTAAGATTTTCTGCACTTTGAAATAATCTTATGTTCCAATCAAAGACACGAGAGTGAGTTTCTCTCTAATTTTTCTGCACATACTGCGTAATTTGGAGCTTGTGATCTGAGAGCTTGTAGAAGGGGGGTTGTATCTTTGCGTATGGTCTTAGTGTGAGTTGGCCTCTTTCATCCTAAAAGGACAACCTGGCAAAGATGGGAAATCAAGGGAGCTTCGATAAACCGTTTGTACCTAATGATGGTCGGCCTTTCAACGATGCAGCAGACTCAAAACCACGGCAAAACTGTCGGCTAGCCGTCCGATAACCTACAATGACTGTTAGCCATCTAATTGGGCTCGACAACTTTGCCATTGTTTAACTCACTAGCAGGGTAGGGATGCCCAATAATATAGATGCCCAATAATATACGACAGGTTCTTTTTTGTGATTTTGATAGGACAGTGGGTGCACCGTGTAGACTTTAAGAAACTGAAACTCTGAATTTGTGAAGTTATGACAGATGAAATCCTCCGCAGGGACGCATTGTCCGGCAACATAAACCGAATTCAATTCATCCCGAAAGCCACTCTTGGCACTCGTAATAAAAAGCAACATGGAGGGTGGTTTTCTATGGTATTACAGCTGTAGGATGAATCATTTTCCAATCCCTCTTCATTCCTCCACTTGGGACCTATGAGACACTATCCAGTGGGGTTTGCTTCAAACCGTTTAATTGTGACTCCATCTTTATTCTTCGCAAAAGCTGAAGAAGCAAAGCTCTTATAACAGGCTATACAAAAGGAATCTGACGACAGGTTGAATGGGAGGGAAGATGCCGAGTTTCAGTTTAGTGGAAGAAGTGAAAGCAAATCACCATGGCTGCAAAGAGTCGGAATCGATGACTTCTCCATTGAGAGAACAGAAGAGAGAAAGAAGGCTTGGAAATGGGGACCCGCTAATTTTTTCCTTTAAGATTTTTAATCTGCATTCAAATGGGGTAATGTTGGTCATGGCACTTAAAGTCTCATTAAATCCTTCGGGGACGCCTAGTAGCATTTGATCTTTGCCAAAAGTGCAGGCCTTACGAAGTGATTATGAAGGTGGGACTACTCATTTCGTGGAACCATGTTCGTTCACGTTCTTAAATGACAAATCCAAGAGCATCGGTCCTCTCTCTAATTGAAAAAGCTGGAAACTTTTTTCCATCTGCCCTCGAAAAAAAATATTATAGGCTTGGTGGTAAGGAAAAAGAAGATGCCTTGTCTCCCGGTGAAGAAGGCCTTGTTCAGTGCGCAGCGGACCGGCACTATATTTTCTTTGTTAGAAAAATACATGTAGTTCTTTGATGCGGAAATTCGAAAACCAGTGATCTTTGATCTTCATGATTTTCACAAATGGATGAGAACGTACCTTTATCCATAGCGTTACCCTTTCGTTGCGGAAAACCGAAGAACTCGAACTAAATGAAGAAATCCGATTTCTCTCCCTTAACCCACTATTCTTTTATGCATTCTATCGATGGAGGAGAGAATACCAATACTTTTCAGTTATTGTTGTTCTTATGGGTGGAGAGAGGACCGGACTCTATTTATACGTTCTTTCAACAGTGCCTTCCATCAAAGCGCCTTTTAATTTCTATAAGAATCGCACCTCTTCGAAAAAGTAGTAACTTCGCCGAGAGATTATACCATTTCGTTTTATTAGAGTCGCAACTTCTCGTAACCAATATTTATTTTATAGCATTTCAATAATTATTAAACCATATAATAAATCATATCATGTGGGCCACAATAATTTCTTACATTCTCCCACTTGGCCCATATGATCTTCCTTTCATGGTTTAATAAAGACCGTAATGTGCACAATAACATTATGCTATAAAATTTTCATTAAATTGGCAATCACATAATAATCATAATTAAGTAAAGAAAACTAATGCGAGTCATAGCGGTTGTATGTCATTAATCGACATAGTCCCTTCTATATACTACAACTATAGCTCTCTACTTAACATGATCCATAAATGAGAAGTACAAGAATAGTCCAACTATAATGTCTCTTTAGAGACTATCCTTTTAACATTAATCTATTTCCATAATGTATACAAAATAGAAAACAGGAAATATCGAAACACATAAATGAGCTCGAGTGTCAAATACATAAACTTAATACAATCATAATACAAACACTAATGACGTCCAATAATGCCCATCCTTTCAACATGCTCATTAAATGTTTTGGGCGGCAGTCCTTTTGTTAAGGGATCTGCAATCATAAGATTGGTGCTAATGTGCTCAATCGACACTCTTTGTTTCTGAACTTCTTCTTTAACGTACAAGTATTTGATCTCCATATGCTTAGCACCCTTAGAATACTTGTCATTCTTAGAGAAGAAAACTGCTGCAGAGTTATCACAATAAATTTTCAGCGGCTTGGCAATACTGTCGACAATCACAAGCCCTGAAATAAAATTCCGCAGCCATAATCCATGAATAGTGGCCTCAAAGCATGCCACAAATTCAGCCTCCATAGTGGATGCAGCAATAACTCGATCGCTTCGCACTCTTCCATGAAATTGCCCCTCCAAAGGAAGAAACAAGTAACCAAATGTTGATTTTCTTGTATCAGCACATCCGGCTAAGTCTGAATCTGAATATCCAATCACCTCAAGATGATTGGATCTTTTATAAGTGAGCATATGATTCTTCGTTCCTTGCAAGTATCTAAGAACTTTCTTTGCAGCTTTCCAATGATCCATTCCAGATTACTTTGATACCTACCCAAAGATTCCGACAAAGAAAACCGATGTCCGGTCCGGTGCAAGTTTGTGCATACATCAAGCTCCCCACAATAGATGCATAAGGAATATTTTGCATTTGTTCTCGTTCCAATTCACTTTTCGGACATTGCATAAGGCTAAATTTGTCACCTTTCGAATTGGAACTATTCCCGCCGAACATTTACTCATATTGAATCTCTCTAAAATTTTCTCAATGTAGGCTTTTTGAGACAACCCTAACAATCCTTGTGATCTATCACGGAATATTTCTATTCCTATCACATATGTTGCCTCTCCCATATCCTTCATTTCAAAATTCTTAGAGAGAAACTTCTTGGTTTCATGTAACAAACCAAGATCATTAGTAGCAAGCAAAATGTCATCAACATACAGCACCAGAAAAATAAACTTGCTCCCACTGATCTTCATATATATACACCGATCAACGGTGTTTTCCTTAAATCCAAATGAAATTATGGTATCATTAAATTTAAGATACCATTGTCGGGAAGCTTGTTTAAGTCCATATATTGACTTCTTTAATTTACACACCATGTGTTCCTTTCCTTTAACTGAAAAGCCTTCGGGTTGGTCCATATAAACCTCTTCTTCTAAATTCCCATTAAGAAAGGCGGTTTTTACATCCATTTGGTGTAACTCCAAGTCATAATGAGCCACCAAAGCCATAATGATTCTAAGTGAGTCCTTCTTAGAGACTGGTGAAAATGTCTCTTTATAGTCAATGCCTTCCTTTTGCGTAAAACCCTTTGCAACAAGTCTGGCTTTATGTCGTTCAATATTGCCTTTTGAGTCGCGCTTGGTCTTAAAGACCCATTTACACCCGACTTTCTTACATCCTTTAGGCAATTCAACAAGATTCCAGACTTGATTTTGATGCATGGATTTTAACTCATCTTCCATGGCATTAAACCATTCATTAGAATCCTCACATTTCATGTCTTGGGAAAATGAACCTGGATCATTTCCAATTCCTAAGTCAATTTCTGACTCTTGTAGATAAACCATATAGTCATCAGAAATAGCCGACCTCTTTTCTCTTTGAGATCTTCTTAATGCTATTTCTTGTGACTCGCTTATTGGAGGTTCAATATTGACATCTCTATTATGGAGTGTTTGTTCATTAGTTTGTTGTTCTCGATTTTTGTAAGGTTGAACTATAATATCAGAACAACAACTTTAGAAGCTTTGGGTATAGGAACTTCTACCCTTACTTCTTGAATGCAAGCATCACGCACTCCTTCACTCCCACCGATGTCACCATTCTCAATGAACCTAGCATTTCCAGATTCAACAATTCTTGTACTATGATTAGGACAAGAAAATGTATACCCCTTGGATTTCTCTGCATAACCAATGAAATAACCACTGGTCGTTCTTGAATCCAATTTCCTTTCATGTGGATTATAAATTCTTACTTCTGCTTGACAACCCCAAACATGTAGGTGTCGTAAACTAGGTTTCCTTCCCGTCCACAGTTCAAAGGGAGTCTTTGGAACTGCCTTACTAGGAACCCTGTTTAATAAATACATAGAAGTCTTTAAAGCATACATCCACAAAGATAAGGGTAAAGATGAATGACTCATCATACTCCTAACCATTTCCATTAAAGTACGATTACGCCTTTCTGCTACACCATTTTGTTGTGGTGTACCCGGCATTGTGTATTGAGCACAAATGCCATGTCTTTCAAGGAATTTAGCAAATGGACCTGGACATTGTCCCGATTCATCATACTTTCCATAATATTCACCACATCTATCAGACCTTACTATTTTCACCCTTTTATCTAATTGCCTTTCAACCTCTTTAATATACACTTCAAGTGCATTCACTGATTGAGACTTGTCATGCAATAGATAAATATAACCATAACGTGAAAAATCATCAATAAAGGTGATAAAACAACTTTCTTTACCAAAAGATGGAACATCGAAAGGACCACATATGTCAGTATGTATTATTTCAAGAAGCTCTGTGCTTCTTGTGGCACCTTTCTTAGTGTGCTTTGTTTGTTTACCTTTAATACAATCAATACACACTCCAAGGTCAGTAAAATCCAAATTTGGAAGAATTTCATTCTTCACTAATCTTTGCATTCTTTCCTTGGATATATGACCCAAACGTTTATGCCACAAGTAAGCAGAATTCTCATTCACTAAACTTCGTTTAGTGCCAACATTATGATGCAAGGTCATTAATGTCTCAACAAAAGAATTATCAAGCCTAAATTTGTAGAGACCATCACATAAAGTTCCAGTTCCAATAAGAGTATCACTCTTAAATAAACTGAAAGATTCGAACCAAACTTACAAGAAAATCCCGCCACATCAAGTCTTGGCAAAGAAACTAAATTGCGAGAAAATGTAGGTACATAAAGGGTTCGAAACAAATCCAAATAATGCCCAGTATCTAAAATCAAACGGTAAGTGCCAATGCCTTCAACTGGAGCTTTGTTTCTATTCCCCGTAATCACATAACTTTCATTTGGCTTTATGGTTTGGATCGTAAGAAATCCCTGCATCGTATTTGACACATGAGTGGTGGCACCAGAATCAATCCATAAGTATTATGAGGAACTTCAGTAAAGTTTGATTCAAAACATACTAAAGCACAAGGCTTACCTTTCTTTTCAAACCAAGCCTTACGTTTTGAGACAATCTTTCTTCAAGTGTCCAATTTTGTTGCAAAAATGACACTTAATAAGATTGTGTTCCTTCTTGTGGATTTGAAAAGCCTTTGAAGAATCATTCAGGGATGTGTAATCCTTTCTTCTTGCTCCTTCCACCTTTCCTTTTGGAACTCCTTTGAGCTTCTTGATGACTTGAGAGATGAACAGAATGAGCCTTTTGATTCTTAATCCTTGTTTCCTCTTGAACAAGCATACCGGCCAATTCATTCACATTCCACTTATCCTTTATAGTGTTGTAATTCATTTGAAATGGCCCATATTGCTCATGAGGCAAGGAATTAAGTATAAACTGTACTAAAAATACTCATCCACGTTCATTCCTAAAGTCCTTAACTTTGCTTTGCTAAATTCGTCATCTCAAGTACATGCTCATGCATGGTACGTGAACCATCATACTTCATGGTGGTCGTGTGCTCATCAATGTACCAGCAAGTGACTTATCGCCAGTTTGAGGACGCTCTTCCACAAAGTTCATAAATTCCTTAGCATTATCGAGTCTTGGGAAGAGAAGTCTTTAAGTTGTTTGCAACTGTCATTCGCATGAACATTAAGCTTAGTCTGTTCGATCTTTCCCAAGCTTTATGGAAAGACTTTTCATCATCGCTACTTTCATCAGTAATAGCAGCTGGTCTCTCAACTTGAAGTGATAAATCAAGATCCAGGACACCTAAGTGAAACTGGACTTGTTCACTCCAATCAGGAAAATTCATCCCATTGAATAAGGGAACAGACGAAGCATGTGAATGAAGTGAAACAGGTACAGATATTGCAAATATGCAAGAAAATACTCATACATTAATGCCTTGAGAATATACCTAATCAGATTCAAACTAAACTACACATGTACGTCATAGTTCTCCTTTGGGCGATCCTATGATATACAAATATACATAAATCAAAATGATGCTAATGACTTTTATTTGGTAATTGTAAATATATCTTATTAAAATTTATTTGCTATCTTTGGATATACAAACAAATTTTAACAAGTCATATTAATTACCAACTATCATGTTCATGAATTATAAGAAAATAATTAACCTTTGGGTTAATCCCTAAGTTCTTATAATAAATGAACTTCAATATACCCATAACACCAATAATGATATAAAACATATCAATTTCATATATAGCATCAATTAATCATGGGTAATTGAATAAAACAATTTACAATATCAAAAATTCAAGAAGACTTCAAGGTTTGGCCACTTTGGTGACTAACAAACCATTCATAATATGAATTTTCAATATTGTAAAATACAAATATTTACCAAATTGCACGCAAGGACAAAACCATAATCAAAGCATAAGGGCAAAATCGTAAAATCATAATTCCACAAGGGTAGAACCATAAATATATAAATCCAGGGCAAAATGGTAAATAATCAGCAATGGCAGAATTGTAATTATAAATAAACAGGGGCAGAACAGTAAATAAATAGCACAGGGACGAAACTGTAATTTTTATTTTCACGTGGCAAGGGCATAACCGTAAATAACCATCCAGAGGAGAGGGCAAAACTGTAATTAGGCAACCGGAGGGCACCAGGCGCGTGCACTGCACGTGCCTTAACTGCCGTGGGTGGGCGCGTGCATTGCACGCATGGGCAGTTGCCTCTGGCGCGTGTAGTGCACGCGCCAGACGCTGGTCTGCAGCGCTGGCGCGTGGATCCACGCGCCTGCAACTGCAGCGCGCGCGTGGCCTCCACGCGCCTTCCTTGTTGCGCCGTTTAGCCTTTTTTTTTTTTTTTTTTTTTTTTTTTTTTTTTTCACCCTGTTTTTCTCGGAATTCCGCCATTTTTGTCCTTTCTCCGTGAAAACATCCATCATTCGGATTTGCTCCGACAAAAACCCTCCGTAAACGTTTCAACAACAACAAATAATACGAACAGGATCGTTCAACGAATCATCATTACATTTCTTTAAATGGAAAAATCATGATATCATAAACCAAGCTCTGATACCAAATGTTAGAAAAATACATGTAGTTCTTTGATGCGGAAATTCGAAAACCAGTGATCTTTGATCTTCATGATTTTCACAAATGGATGAGAACGTACCTTTATCCATAGCGTTACCCTTTCGTTGCGGAAAACCGAAGAACTCGAACTAAATGAAGAAATCCGATTTCTCTCCCTTAACCCACTATTCTTTACGCATTCTATCGATGGAGGAGAGAATCGAATACTTTTCGCTTATTTGTTCTTATGGGTGGAGAGAGGACCGACTCTATTTATACGTTCTTTCAACAGTGCGCTTCCATCAAAGCGCCTTTTAATTTCTATAAGAATCGCACCTCTTCGAAAAAGTAGTAACTTCGCTGCAGATTATACCATTTCGTTTTATTAGAGCCGCAACTTCTCGTAACCAATATTTATTTTATAGCATTTCAATAATTATTAAACCATATAATAAATCATATCATGTGGGCCACAATAATTTCTTACATTCTTGTCTGGAGCAACCGTCTCTGATATGCAAAAAGCCTAAGTTTATTGCAGCACTCTCTCCATTTCTCCCAAAATGCGCTCCCACTTAAACAGATGTTCTCTGTCGCCAAATGCACTCTCTGAAATACCTTACTTTTTATCCCTCTACGCTCAAGATTTTCCTTTTTTTGGCCAGACTCTACGCTTAAGAATTCAAGCCATGCAAATGTCTCGGATTTATAGACTCCGTTTGCCGACTCTTACTCATTTTCCACCTCCACTGGGCTTGCTTCTTCTTGGACCAATCTGCTGCTTTTCAACCGCCACAGTATCTCTTCCCATTCGTGGGTCCTTCAAACGCAAAGACACCCACGTTTGCTTGGAGACAATTTCGATGCCAACTTACACATTCGGCATAAAAAGACACTACTTTCACCCGGAAAATACTTTTGGCTCAAACTTTCTGAGTGTCACGTCGAAAGCATCAACGTTTACCCGATGGTTTGTTGAGGTTTTCTATATGGGTTGTAAAGAGATTGGTGATCTATTTATAAATATAAGGATAGCCTCATTTTTTAAGCTAGCTTTTGGAGCCAGAGAAATCTAAAACCACCCAACATGGTCAACTTCCAGTTCTGGTCAATTTTCGTCGCCGACTTCTCTCTGTTGTTGGTCTCTAAGACTTATTATCAGATGTTGCAGTAAATAGAAAGAGATTGATCGTCGATCAGCAAGCTAGAGCTTTTGCACTACCTGCAAATTCAATATGAAGCAACTTTAATACTGGCAAATTTCCTCGGAAGACTAAATCTTTGTCAGCTCTGAAGATATAATATTTATTACCACCAAAAATTACATTGCAGAAACATCTCCATGTAAAATTTACCCGGTTGATCAAATAAACAAATGCCAACAATTTCTCCAATTGGTATGATTTTAGAGGTACAAGCAAGAGCAATGTGATTTTATTCATTGTGCTTGTCATTAAGGTGTCAACATAGAAAGTATTTCCAAAGGTCTACATATCCATTCATAGACTTTGCAGCGAATGGGAATCGTCGACTTTCCAATTTGCTCTTAGCCCTTCAAATGAGTCACTTAAAACAAAGGCTTTCCGGATATGTAGAAGATCAAACCTGAACTTAGAAAAATAAAGTAAATTATAAGAGATGATTAGAACAGATGCGGAGCATTTACTGCTCATAAAAGACTAGAGAATTGAACGCAATAATGTACGAGGAATCATGTCCGTGACCTCACAGCCAAAAGTTCATTATCTGCTGTGTGTTGTTGTTTCCTTCGTTATAGTTTGCGATTGTTCTTTTGAATGGGAAATCTAACAGGTCCTGACGGGATTTCGAAGAAGGGCAGTTCTGGATTCTAAGTGATCCTTGGTCTAAGGTTCTTAGATTCTATGAAGTGAAGGAAGATGGTGACCACACTTAAACACATAAATCATGCTACACTAAAACTGATTGAGGATACTTCATTTCCTACGGGGACTACACTAAAAAATATTTGAAGGACCCTGCCACTTTGGAGGACTTTCATTGGCTTGACCTGTCCAAGTCGTCGCCAATTCTTCTTTTCTTTCCGTGCTGAGACAAAAACAAACAAATCCATGAAAATACAGCGAAAGCGCATTTCTATACTCCTGCCTGCGTTGCTTCGCTAATTCCTCTTGAGGAATCCCAGATCAGATTCAGAAAGGACTCACATCTCGCTGCGATCATATCCAGCGAAGATGTTGAGCATGAAGGAAAATTAAGACAAGGAGACACTCACCAGACACAGCAACGTTGTCCACTGCGGGATTTCACCTGCCTTAAATGGCGATGACAAAGATTGGAAGGATGTCGGTCGCTATGGAAAGAACCATTTCATATTCAATTACTGTTGGTAACATTTCCTTTAGTTTCTTCTTCCACTTTTATTTTATTATTTTTCTTTTTCCTCCCAAGCAATTTCCAATTTGTTCCTGTTAGAAATAGTTTATACCAAGCATGCATGTTCACCTTAAGTTTTAAAATTATTAAAGCATCAATCGCTAGAGCAATGCGAATTTTCCGATCGTGCTTGTCAATAAAATGTCAACATAGGAAGTATTCGCAATGGTCTACATATCTATTCATGACTTTGCAACATATTGAAATACGTAATTTTCCAATCTAGTTTTATCCTTTTAAACAAGTCAATTTTTTTAATTGGTCGAATAAATGAGTCACTTAAATTAAAACCTTTTTGATAAAATGTCAACACAGGAAGTATTTCCAATGGTCCGATCACACCCTCCAATGGGAAGAATTACTAAAAAAATCCTCAACATATTACAATATTATCAAATTAATTCTAAACCAATTTTCTAATCAATAAATGAATCTTTTAAAACCTTTTGATCTAAAATTAAGGAAGTCAATTTAGGGAAGAATCAAAAAAATCCAACATATTACATTTTATCAAATTAATTCCCAATTTTCTAACCAATTGAATCTTTAACCTTTTGTGTTTAAGTCAATTTAGTCATGGATACGCTATAAATGTTAACAATTTTTAATAATATTTTTCAAATTTTTATATAATTTTTCTTTTTTCGCTCAGTGAGGGTCAACCTCACCAACGACGGTTTGTTATGGCTGGGTGAGGGCAAGCCTCAACAATGAGGTCAACCTCGCTAGCCAAAGGAAAAAGAGAAGGAAAAAGAAAGAAGGAGAAAGAAATTCAAAAAATATTAAAATCTTATTAAAAATTGCCTTCGTCGGAAATAGGATTTGAAGAAGAGGGTAAGTGGCTGAATTTGTCCAAATAGGGTTTAACTTTGGGGCAAACTCATTTAGTGACGTTGTTTTGGACGTTTTTGTTGAGTCAAAAGTGCTAACGAGCCACGTAGATCAAAAAGTGTTAATTGCCACGTTAGATTTCTAGCTTCCCAAATTGGCAATGGATGGCAAGTAAATTATTATTTTATTTTTTACCAAAGTGGTATTAAAGTAATTACTCGAAAATTTTTAACAATAAAGTGAGATTTAAAAAGTTAATTGCCACGTTAGATTTCTAGCTTCCCAAGTCGTCGCTCTTCTTTTTTCCTTTTTGTGCTAAGACAAAAACAGGCATATCCGTGAAATTGCCGGTATTGACATGGCAAAATAGTACAAACGTGAACAATTTTTAATAATATTTTTTGAATTTTTATATATTTTTCATTTTTTGCTTGGCGAGGGCCTTGTCGTGGCTAGGTGAGGTGAACCTCAACAATGGCCAGCAATGGCCGGCAAGGTCAATCTTGCTAGCCAAAGGGAAAATGAAAGGAAAAAAGAAATAATTTTTGAATATTTATATATTTTTCATTTTTCGCTTAGCAAGGACCTCATTGTGGCTAGGTGAGGTGAACCTCAATAGTGGCCAGCAATGGCTGGCGAGGTCAACCTTGCTAGCCAAAGGGAAAATGAAAGGAAAAAAAATATTATTTTTTGAATTTTTATATATTTTTCATTTTTCGCTGGGCGATTCACCTCAACAGTGGCCAGCAGTGGCTAGCAAGGCAATGGCCGGCGAGGTCAACCTTTCTAGCCAAAGGCAAAATAAAAGGAAAAAAGAAATAATTTTTGAATTTTTATATATTTTTCATTTTTCGCTTGGCGAGGGCTCATTGTGGCTAGGTGAGGTGAACCTCAACAGTGGCCAGCAGTGGCTAGCAAGGCAGTGGCCAGCGAGGTCAACCTTGCTAGCCAAAGGGAAAATGGAAGGAAAAAAAAAGAAAGGAGAAAGAAATTTTTAAAAGAAAATTCAAAAAATATTAAAATTTTATTAAAAATTGCCTTGGTTGGAAATAGGGTTTGAATGGCTGAATTTGTCCAAATTAGGGTTTAAATTTTGAGACAAACTCATTTAGTGACATTGTTTTGGGCATTTTCGCTGAGTCAAAGCGCTAACGAGACTCATCGATTGGAAAAATGTTAATTGCTATGTTGGACTTCTAGCCTCCCAAATTGATGATGGATGGCATGTGAATTTTTTTTTTTTTTTTTTACTAAGGTAGTATCAAAGTGATTGCTCAAAAAATTTTGACAATAAAATGAGCTTTAAAAGTTATAACACTTTTAATGAAATTTTTCCCATTTTAAACTTGGGAGAATGATACAAAAGAACTCATCGTCCCTAAACTTTTAATTTATTTAATACAATCCTTAAACTATTTATAAATATGTAATCCTTCTATTTGCTCCAGAGACAAATTAGACATTATTTGATGACATAGATTATACTATACTAAATTGGATTTTTTAAGAATGACAAGCTATATTTTTTATCCATCCATTTTAGAAAAGGAAAAAAGATGACGAGTTAAAATGTTCATCATTATCTTATGATGTGAATCGTTATATTTTAATTTGAAATGAATATCTTAGTTGGATAATCTACATATAACTTCTTTCATCATCCAATCATTCAAACTTAATGAATTGAAAATTGCATCAACATATTTCATTAACTTGAATTAACTGCAATATCACATTAAACATTTTCATAGAATTTGGAGACTATATTAAATACTTACTAATATTTCAAGAATCACATTACATATTAAATTAATGTTCAAATACTAATTATGTGATTTTCCTTTCAAATTACGGATCGAGAAGCATTGACCCCGGATTAGAGTTGCTTCATCCAATCCTCCAAGTACACCTTCTCGACAGCGAACGCATCGCTTGAGCTGATAAAGTTGGGCCCCGCCACTCCGGAAGACTTTCATTGGCTTGACTCGTACAAGTCGTCGCTCTTGAAAGAGATAAGTTATATAGTCACCTTCCTATTTTCTCCGGTAAAAATCGGCCATGCATTTACAACTGTTGTGGAGTTAGTTTCTTGCAGGTAAATTATTTGGTTTAATTTTTCTTTTTGCAGAAAGAAGAAGGTTTTTTCAATAGTTCATTGATGGCAATATCATTACATCTCAATATCATATCTAAAACGTGTTTACAAGTTACGCTTATGACGTGAATAATTTGCAGCAAACATTTGAAAAATTAGTTTGAATGCAAAAATTGTTCAATAAATTATATAATAACAGATGCAGATTGCCACTTCTTAGGCTATCGAAGCTTTTCAAGGCTGATTTTATCCCTTTTTGCTAAATTGGAAATCATTAGCAACATCACTCTATAAGGAGATCTCCCCATACTTGAAATTTGGTAATAGATTTAGTAATTAATTGGAATATGCAATCGTTTTTGTGAAGTCCCATAGAGCTTTCCTAAAATATATGGACGTGGTATTAATTAGGGGTGTCAAATGGGTGGATCGGATCGGGTAGAAAATTGTCTGATTCATATAAACCTATTTAACTCGTTTTGACCTATTTTTATACAATGTAAATTTGATGATCCATACCCAACCTAACTCATACCTGACCCATATTATAAATACATATTAATATTTAACTTAATTTAATAAAATCTACTCCCACTTATTTAGTCCACTTTAAACTTTTCACATATAAATTATTTGAATAAAAATTTCACATCAAATTTATAAAGTAAATTAAAAAAGTAAAAAATTAGTAAATAAAAAATGAGGATACCTCTAAATTGAATTATTTTTTGGAAAATAATTTTTTTAAAATCGATTTTTAATTATTTTTTAAAAATTGAATTTATTATTATAATTTATTTTATTTTTTAATGTTTTTAAAAAAATTGAGCTAACCCAAGCTCTGTCACGGCTCACTTACCCAGATCCAGGCTGAGCTCCAGTTGGTGACGGCAAGCTCGGGATCGGCGATGGTGACGATGGCTTGATGGCAGGATCAACAACGGAAGTTGAAAATGCATATAGGAGGGGGATAGAATGGAGAGAGATGATGGGTCTACCTAATAACTCATTCAACCCATATTTACCCATATTTAACTTTCACTTAACCCATATTTGACCCATATTTAACTTTTACTTGACACATATTTAACCAATTTAACTAAAAGTGAGTCATAATATGAATTTATGACCCATTTTGACATCTCTAGTATTAATGGTCTATATTTTGGTACCTTGATTCTTAAGTCTGTAGAATACATGGAGTCCCGAACGAGTACGACTTTTCAGCTCCTGTACTCATGTTGTGATAAAACTCCTACGAAACCCAATAAAGAGATGCTTCGGAGGAAACTGGGCTTCCACAAACACCAGACCAAGCAGGTATAGATCCATACAGTCTTCAATCGGGTTATAAACTCAAGACACAATTAGAAATTGGTCTGGCAATTTTCTCATGATTGCAAAACCGTTGCAGGTTTTGCTTTGTTTCGGAAGAATGAAATATGTAGGTGGTATTTTCTTGAAAAATTAAACCGTTGCAACTCGCGCAAAATCCTATTCGGGCACACGTGGGATCTTGCCAAAAATTGCTGGTATATTATGAAACCAGCGATTATAAGGTTGGGGCTATTCATTTCGTGGAATCATGGTTTCACATTCTTAAAATGACGATCTAGAAGCATCGGTCTTCCTTCTGATTGATAAAGCTGGAAAAATTTTCCCATCCACCCTTGGAAAAATTCCATAGGCTCGACCCCAAAGTCCCGATATAGGCAAGGAGTTGGCAAACAACCTCAACTTCAAATAAATCATCAGCCCCAGCTTCTCCACATTGCACTGTGAATCGGGCGATGTCTTCAATGGTCGTTAGGGACGCCTTATTCATTCTATCTATAGAGCTGGGCTGCGGACCAACAATGCAGCAAAAGGGCTAAAAAGCTCCTTTCTCAAACATTCCCCTTTCTCTAAGTTGTAAGCATCAAAGCCCAGCAAAGCCAAGCTATACAAAGAGCTCTTTTCAGCCCCTACTCCTAACAAGTGAAAGTTGCTGGCACACACCATACCTTGCTTTGGGGCCGATCTCTTGTATCGGAAAATATATTTTGATTTGAGTTTGTTCCACCAAAGCTCGAATTCTTCACTCTTCTTTTGTTTTTCCTTTGGGTGCAAGGAAAAAGATGTCTCGTCCCGTGGTGAAGAAAGCATCGTTCGAAGAAAGGCAATGCTGAATTCAAACGGGTGTCGCAGGTTCTTCAATTTTATAAAGGAAGGAAGATGGTTAGCGTACTGAAAAATGAAATCATGAAATAGTAAAATATACACTACGCCAAAAAGTACACATAATTAAACTGCTGATCGAGATGTACAACCGGCTAACCGCTTGATTTGTCAAGCCGTCGCCGCTCCTCTCTCTTTCTGTGCTGAGACAGAGTAACAAATCCGAGAAAAGACAGCGAAAGCGCACTTTGCTCTTCTCCTGCCTCCGGCGATTCGCTAATTCTTCTTGAGGACTCCCAGATCGGATTCAGAAGGGACTCTACATCTCGCCGTGATCCAATCCGCCGAAGATCTTGAGCTCCTGGAGGTGGATGATGAGCAAGAGGGACTTCCCAGACAGGGCAGCGATGACGTCCGCTTGTGTCAATGATGGCAATTCACCGTCGCGGGCCAAATTCGAGGTGTTCTTGAGCTTTAGAGGCCCTGACACCCGTCTCAACTTCACCGACTGCCTCTATCACTCCTGGTTGAGCTGGGATTCGCGTTTTCAGAGACGATGAAGAGATCCGAAAGGGTGAAAAGATTGCAGGCGAGCTTTTGCATGCCATCAAGGCCTCCAAAATATACATGCCCATCTTCTCTAGGGACTATGCATCCAGTGTGTGGTGCCTTCGCGAGCTTAGGCACATAGTGGAGTGCTCAAGTAAAGCGAATGACAAAGTGATTCTACCCATTTTTTATGAAGTGGATCCTGATGACGTGAAGCTCAAAACCCGATTATACCTCGACGCTCTGGAGAAGCATGAGGAGAAATTCAGCTGCGATGTTCGGCAATGGAAGGAGGCTCTGATGGAGGTCGCCAGAATTGAGGGATGGGCAACGAAAAACGAAGGGTAAGAGTATGGATTCGGAATGTGCATTTATTTTACCCAGGCAATTGAAAGCATAATTACGTATATTGACTAGAGAAGTACATTTTGGATTGAGATGATGATGGGTACTGATGATGCTTTTCTGTGTGTAGTATTATACTGCTGACTGCCTCCAAAAGAAAGAATGCCACACTGTAATCTTTCCAGAAAATTGCATTAGAAATTTTTGTTACTCTTTTACCCGATTGAGGATCGAAAAGATTCAAAGAGGAGGAATGAGAACATAAAGAGATCAACTTGGATATGTTTCTGATGGAGATAAGACAAAGGAGGAGTAGAGATTTTTTTTCCTATTAATCCCTTGGGATACTTTCGTAGTTAATTCATTTTTGCAGGCCTCTCCAAAAGTGAGATGGAGATGATTATAAGGAATTGAATTTTCTCTCTTTTAATTACTCCTACCAAGACACGGTACAACTGTTAATCCGATTTTCTTTCTTTTTTTTCCTTGATATAGTTGTCTTCCTTTGTCGAACCACTCATCCAAACATGGTGTAGATCTAATGCTTTCGCCCATTCAGAAATCCGACTAGTTTCTTTTCTACATTATTCCTCACCTCGAGAGTTTATTTGTAATCTGTCTAATGCTAACAGTATCGTGTCAATATGGCAGTCAAGGTGGAATCATCGATACAATCGTTGACGAGGTTTTCACAAAGCTGAATAAAAAAAAGAGAAATTTGCCCGATCATTTAGTCGGGATTCATAATCATGTGGAAGCTATCATGGACTTGTTAAACAAAGGTTCTCGTGATGTAAGTTACCTGGTCATCCATGGAATGGGCGGTATTGGTAAGACAACTCTTGCAAGTGCTATTTATAATCAAATCTCCACGGAATTTCAAGGCAGTAGCTTCATCTCGGATATTCGCGAATCTGTGCACCATGGTAGAATCATTGAGTTACAAAAGCAGTTGATATCGGAAATTCTCCAACATAGAGACCTACCGCTCTACAGTTCTATTGATGCAGGGATTAACATACTTAGAAAAAGGTTTCATGATAAGAAAGTACTTATTATTCTTGATGACGTGGATAAGTGGGACCAACTCTCTAAACTAGCTGGAAAGAGTGATTGGTTCGGTCCTGGAAGCAAAATATCATTACAACGAGAGACATCAACTTTTTGCCAATCAAAGAGGAGGATGGAGAGAGTAGTTTCCAAGCACATTTTGAAGAGTTCAAAATCTATGAAATGATGGAATTGAATTCTTCACATGCTCTTCACCTTTTTAGTAAACATGCCTTTGGAATGGATTTCCCACCACATGACTATGATGACATCTCACGCAAAATTACTGGCAAAACAGGTGGACTTCCATTAGCTCTCGAGGTTATCGGTTCCTCACTTTCCTGCAAAAGCAAAACGGTTTGGAAAGCCACTTTGAAGAAATTAGTTTTGGTACCCCAACAGGAAGTCTTCGATAAACTAAAGATTAGTTATGACATGTTACAACCTCGTCAAAGAGAGATCTTTCTTGATATCGTATGTTATTTCATTGGAAAAGAAAGACTCTGCCCGTATTACATGTGGAAAGCTTCTAACTATTTCCCAAAAATTGAAGTATCTGTCCTTGCTCGTATGTCTTTGATAAAGATTAAATTTGATGAATTTTGGATGCATGATCAACTTAGAGATTTTGGAAGAGAAATTATTCAACGTGAAGACATCGACGTTCCCGGAAGACGTAGTAGGTTGTGGGAGCCTGAGATTGCCTTGAAAGTGGTTCAGATGAAAGAGGTAAGCTATAGTCACCTTCCTATTTTCTTTAGTAAAAATCGACATGCATTTACCAACTGTCGTGGAGTTAGTTTCTTGCAGGTAAATTATTTTGTTTAATTTTTCTTTCGGCAAAGAAAATAGAAAAATTTTCTGCAACAGTTCATTAATGGTAATATAATTACGTATCATATCTAAAAGTCGTTGATAAGTTACTTACGACGTGAAAGTAATTAGTAGCAAACGTCAAGGAATTAGTTTGAATGCAAAATTTGTTCAACAAATTATATAATAATAGATGCAGATTGCGACTTCCTAGGCTATCAAAGCTTTTCAAGGCTGATTTTATTCCTTTTTGCTAAGGTGGAAATCATTAGCAACATAACTCCGCAATGAGACATCGTCGACGATCCCTCACTTGAAATTTGGTAATAGAATTAGTAATTAATTGGAATATGCAATCGTTTGTGTATAGTCCAGTGTTAAAAGAGAAAATCGTATATATATAAATATATATATATATATATATATATATATATATATATATATATATATATAATATATATATATATATAATATATGGAAGACTTTTATTAGGTTGGTTAAATATCTTTACTAACATGATTGTGAATCTTTTTGGTATGTTGATCCTTAATTCTATAGAATCCAGTGTTAAAAGAGAAAATCGTATTATATATATAACCCTACTAAGATGTGAATGACTATTTTACCCTTATTACTAACAATACTCTCTAATACTCCCCCTCAAATTAGGATGCAGATATCAAATAATCCCAACTTGTTAGATAAGAAACTCACCCTATTCCCTCGTAGTGATTTGGTAAAAATGTCTACAAGTTGATGCTCCGTCATTGTGTGTTAAAGAATAATCTCCTCTTTCTCAACTTTTTCTCACACAAAATGACAATCAACCTCAATACACTTAGTTCTTTCATGGAAGACAAGATTTGATGCAATATGAATAGCGGATTGATTATCACTGATAGTAACATCCTCAACCATACTAATTCACCTATTACATGTGTCATATCTCGATATTCAGCTTCAATGCTTGATCGGGAACTACATGTTTCTTTCTCTTCCACGCTACTAAATTACCTCCAAAATAGATCTCCTACCTATAGGATATTTAGAAAATTGGCATTAGAAAAGCCTATAGTATTTGGATGACCATAGTTTTTAAATAGTAGTCCTATGCCCGGTGTTCCATTCAAGTATTTGATGATTTGAAGCACAACATCCTAATGAGTAGCATCGAAAAACTCATGAACTCGCTTACTACACTAATGGCAAAAGATATATCATGTCTTGTGATGGTAAAATAGTTTAAGTTACCAACTAATCTTTGATACTTTGTTGGATGACGTAGTAATTCTCTATGTTCTGCATCAAGTCTTGCGTTGGGGTCCATAAGAGTATCAACTAGTGTTGATTTAAGGTTTCCAACCTCACCAAGAATGTTAAGTACATACTTTCGTTTTGATAAATTGATTCCGGCATGTGAGTAGACTACTTCAATACCAAGAAAATATCAAAGACGTCCAAGATCTTTAGTATTGAATTATGTATGCATAAATTGCTTAAGTTTCTTAATACCATATAAATCACTGCTAGTAATGAAGATATCATTCGCATATACAACTAGAAGAATACAACTAGCTAAAGAGACAAAGATGCAAATTGAGTGATCCACCTTACACCGCTATAATCCAAATTTAAGAATCGCATCACTAAATCAACCAAACCATGCATGAGGGGATTGTTTAAATCCATACAAAGCTTTGTGTAAATGACATACCACATTCTCCCCTGAGCAACAAACTCAGGTGGTTGCTCTATGTAGGCCTCCTTAGCCAGATCACCATGTAAAAAAGCATTTTTTACATCCAACTAATGAAGGAGCTAGCCAAATCGCAAAACTGATGAGATAAAGATACAAATAGATGGAATTTGGACCACCAGAGAGAAAGTGTCACCATAAGTCTAAGTATAACCTTTGCAACTAATCGTGCCTTCAACTGGTCAAGAGTGCCATCTAGATAAACCTTAATAGAAACCTAACGACAACCAATAGTTTTCTTACTAGTAGGTAAGGAAGTAAACTACCAAGTTCGGTTATTAATTAGTGCCTGCATTTCATCTTCCATGGCATGATGCCATCCCGAATGAGCAAAAGCTTCAACAACACTACTAGGCACAGAAACAAAGGACAACAATGAGACGAAAGCAAAGAAAGTGGGAGATAAGGGGTGTGAACACAAGTAGAAAGATCAGAATAACGAGCAAAATGATCAACTGGACAACCAACACAAGAGCATCTACCTTTTCAAACAATAATGGGCGGATCAAGATTAAGTTAAGAGGCTGGCTTTGTAACTACTTGGGGAACAGATGGATTAGGTTCTGGAAAAGACTCCACTGACATCAGGGATTGTGCTACGTCAATCATAGGTGCGGTCAGCAAATTGAAATCCTGCAGATGTAGCTGGAGAAGGTGAATGAAGTGGAATCATCGGTATGACACCACCATCACCAGCCGCTGGTGGAACTATTGGAGAAGTAAATATGGCTAGTCTTCAGAGAAGGTCTCACCCGCGGATATGAACATATGACAACGGGAAATAACTAACTGGAATCAGTCTGCAAATTGAGAAAAATCACAAAATGTTCTCCTCTTATATCATCCAACGGGGCTGCAATGCAGGTAAAAAATAAAGACTTCAAAGTCATATAAGTGTAGGTAAAGTCAGAGGGTACACAGGACTCGCGACTAGAAAGACCTAGAGACACGGCTAGGGCAACATTATCCTCATCGTGTCGGAGCCGTAGATAAGTGACGCAGCAGGGAGCGACTCGACTAGGTGACACATCTGGGAGCGACGCTAGTGGACAACACGGCTGAGGGCGGCACAGCTGGGCACGATGTTGCTAGGTGACGCAGCTAGGCGCAGTGCTTTTAGGCGACACGACTGGGTGCGGCATGGCTGGGTGAGGTGGGTGGGAGTGGCGTGGGTGGTTGACGCCGGAGTAGAGGAATCAGGGTCACCGGAAAAGTGGTCTTCCAATTAGTTTTTTTTTCTAAAACCTCGCTCTGAGACCATGTTAAAGTAATAATCGTATTTCATTCATTTAATCAGAATAGGATTACAAGTATATATTCGCTTTTAACCCTACTAAGACCTGAATGACTATTTTACCCTTTTTACTAACAATACTCTCCAACATCCTTAAAGAATCCTAAAACCAGTACAACTTTCCAGTCCCTGTGCTCATCTTGTAACAAAACTCCTATGAAACATAATAAACAGACGCTTTGGAGTAAATTGGGCTTCCACACACTCCAAACTCAGCAGTTTTGGAACTGCTGATTCACAGAGTCGCAATCGGGTTATCAAATCAAGACTCAGTTAGAAATTGATCCAGCAATTTTTCCTTGATTGTAAAACCGGTGTTTCAGAAAATTTAAATAAGTAGGTGGCATTTTCTATCAAACTGTTTTACTTGGTGATAATAATGTTATACGTTATCATCTTGTGGGATAAATTCTCTTGAACTGATGGTTCAGAAAAATTATTATGCTTTATATGAAATGAACAATTCTTTTGGATGGTACAAGCAAATCAGATTAACTTCATTAACTCTTTCTTTACCCTTTTTGAAATTAAATCTATACTAAGCAATAACGTCTGCTTCATTACTGAACATAATCAAGCTCCTCACACTTACATCACCATGTTTGTCATCCAGTTCAAATTTTCACCCATACTTTTTCTATCATCAGGGGACAGATAAAGTCGTGGCACTCAATCTAAGTGGACTCTCCAAAATGTACACGCTCACAAGTGAAGTATTTTCAAAGCTACCGAATCTGAGATTCTTGGAATTACAGTGTTGGAACTTGGTAGGGGACTTTAAGAATCTTCTGTCCAAGTTAATATGGCTCTCTTGGACACTTTTTCCTTCTAAATTAAAATTGACGAATTTACATCTCAAGAAATTAGTCGTGCTCAAGCTTTACGGAGGTTTCATGTCTGAAGATTGGACTGGATGGGAGCCATGCCTGGTACAACATCATCCCATGCAGTTTACTTTTTGTGGCATTTGTCTTGAAAACCAAATTTACCCATTTGCCGTAATTGACTTGGCTAATTCTTGGATTGTTTTTTCAGGTGAGCGAGAACTTGAAAGTTATAGAAATCAATTGTTGCCAAAGCTTTAAAAGGATTCCTAAGTTCTTGAAATGCTCAAATTTGAAGAAATTGGTTCTACGTTCTGGAACCTTGCTAGCGGTTGATGGTTTTCTCTCTAAACAAGAAAGTTTGAAGCACCTGGAGATCTGCTCATTAGGATATCCGCCCAACGAGGATTGTGAAATTTTTGCACCTTCTATATTATATAGTCTAAAATCCCTGTCAACGCTAAAAATAGGAGGGATGCATGTTCGAGGACTACATCATTCCATTGGAGAGATGACGCGCCTGGAGTATTTGTCTTTAGAACGTTGTCGTTTGCTTGAAACACTTCCAGAGTCCATCGGAAAATTGAAATCACTGCTTGAATTGGAATTGGACAGCATGGAAACGACAGGATTACCTCACTCTATTGGAGATCTTAAAATGTTGAGGAAGATGAGTCTTGTCGGGACTTGGATAAAGAAGCTACCGGACCAAATGGGAGGATCTCCAAAGATAGAGTGGATCGAGGGGCTATCAAATCTGGAGGTATTGGTCCTTGCAATGAAAGAATTCACATTTCCTCCGATTAATTTAGCTACTCTTTCTCGGCTTTGGAGACTTGAGATAACTCTCGTTGACCCCCGATCTCTCATGGGGCTTCCGTCTAGACTTTCAATATTGGTTCTATTCAATGTCAAGTCACCGATGGAAAGTTCACTCTTTTCCAACTTGACAAACCTGTCCAGTTTGAGTCTTAGAGATTGTTGGCTGAGGGAGGTCGATTTTGATGATGTGCTTGGACAGCATCCAGAGAAACTCCATCGTTTACTTGTGACAAATGATCAATTGCTTGAGAGGCTATCGTTGTCCAAGCTAAAGGGGCTCCAGTCGTTGGCGGTGTCTGATTGCCCAGGGCTACTGGAGATTCAAGGTGGGGAGAAATTGGAATCGCTAGAGGGATTGTTTATTAGTAGATGCAGCTCCTTAGAAAGGTTGCCAGATCTATCGGAGTTAAAGAAGTTGCAGAGTTTGCAACTTTATGATTGTCCGCTGACAAATTCACCCGGTCTACGACTTCAAGACACGTGTTCATTGATATTTGCACGATGCGGGATTTCAGCTCACTTTCTTGGCAATTACAAAAATGGAAGGATACTTACCGTCATAGTGGGGACGATATCAACGGCCAACTCTAGAAAGAAAGAATCGTCTCATGTTCTCTAACAGTCGGTAAAATTTTCCCTCGTTTCTTCTTCCCCTTTGTTTTAGCCTCTC
Organism: Angophora floribunda; assembly: GCA_014182895.1. Classification (NCBI taxonomy): domain Eukaryota; kingdom Viridiplantae; phylum Streptophyta; class Magnoliopsida; order Myrtales; family Myrtaceae; genus Angophora; species Angophora floribunda. The sequence continues at coordinate 21,275,713 of CM024710.1, forward strand.
TTTTCTTCCTGGGCAATTGTCTATTTGTTCCTGTTGAAATATTCAGTATACAGAACGCATGCATGTTCACATTGGGAAAATTGTCAAAAAGTCCTAAATTTTTTATATTTGTGCTAATTTAATCATCAACCTTTTGACTTAGTGCCAATTTAGTCATAAACATTTTATTAGTGTTAATTTAGTCCTAAAATTTTTGATTTGATATCAATTTAGTCCTAAAACTTTTGATATAATACCAATTTAGTCATTCCGATTAGTTTTGGCCTGATATTGCTGACTTACACGTGGCATGGCTGTACTAATATGGACAACTTTTAATAATATCTTAATATTTTTCCAAATTATTTCTTTCTTTCTTTCTTTTGAAGCTCCATTTGTTTCGCGGAAAACAACTTCCAAGAAAACATTTTCTGGATTTTCCGGTGTTTGTTTCTTGAAAAATGAACTGCTTAGGGAAAACATTTTCCATAAAGACAAAACAGATTCTATTACTTAATGTAATGATATTTTTACAATAATAATAATTTATTCCATGACCGAAGATCTAGAAAGTTTTCTTCCACAACAATAGTAACTTCTTCCACAGCCATTTTATAACTTAATAGGCAATGTTCTTGTGTAATAATTGCAGAAGAAGTTAATAGGGGAGTAGAAATACCATTAGCCTCACTTAAACTGGCGTGTGTGTAAGGAGACCAATTTAGCTAGTTACACAATGTAGTGGTGGAGAGACTTTCTCTAAAGGTAGACATAGTCATCGGGTAATCATTTGCAGAAAGCGCGAGAGATAATTGTTGAAGAAAATGACAAGCTAGAATTCCGTCTGGCAATATATTAGAAACTTGTTAGAATGGATTGTTGAAGCCTTTTTTTGATGAAAATCATAGAAGAATTGTTTATGCTTTGGTAATGTAAAGAAGTTGACAGTTCGATGAGGTGATAAATCATCATTATTTTCTTGATTTCCACAGAATTACGTCTGATGAGTAATAATTTTTGCTTGGTTATTCATCTTATACAGAATAATTTTCTTGAGTAATTTGGGGATCGATGGAGCTATAGTTGATCTTCGTGACTTTAGCAAATCAGCCAACGTGCTTGAGGCTGGAGTTGGGGCTGGGTACGTTATGGACCAATTCCCCAAATCGCTAAGATTTGAACTTTCTTTGTGGAATTGAAATTTCTGAGAATGTCTTCTGTGCATTGTCATGTTCAGGTCATCTGAAACTGAAAACCAATCATTATATACAGTGTCAAAGAAGCTAATTCTTATACTTCCAGTTCTGCTGGATATCATATGCCTTCATCGGTTTATTCATGGCCCTATTTCAGGATATACGCGCTCTTCAGGGATTATCTTTGAACGACGCTCACCATTGTTGAGCTGAAGGGAGCAAGTAATTTCTCTTCTTGCATCTGCAACACATAAAGAGATACGAAAATTGCTGTTGATGTTTATCAAGCATGGGTGCTTGGCTTGGACGATTGCCGTTGAAAGTTCTCTCGTATGGATAAGGTGGGGAGAATGAAATTACTTCAACTGTTTCCCAGAGAAAACGTAATCAACATTCAATCATTCGAACACAGAACTTAAACCTGTTTTTGCTTTACAATTGTGCCTGCCATCTGATGGGAACCCTGATCCATTCTTGTACAGAAATAAAGAAACAAGTCTTGTTGCAGAAATTAAGAAACAAGTAGGTTATCGATCATGTGCTGCTGCCATTATTAAGCGAACGATATCCTCTAAGTACTAGACTATTAAGGAAATGGAAATAAATCGATTCGGTAGAAGTACGAAGTTGATTTGTGGGTGATTTCCGCACGACTTCGATACGAACTACGAACGACGGTAAACCGAATACTTTTCATCTAGTACACGGGATTATCAATTGAGCCCCCGGGATCACACGACAATCGAGGGACGTCCCTGACTTGAGAATTGACGTTAACGTGGATCAAAGAATGGTTGACCACGGGTCAAAAGTGAGGAAAGTCCTAAAAGGGCGCCCGATAATCCAAATTGTACTACGGTCGCAATCGACTCAATTTAGCCTCGATTTTTAATCCGATTTTGGGAACCGACTTCTCGGTGATATCGGGACTAAATATTTGGACGTCGCCTCATTTATTTTGGGATTTTCCGTTGGACACGGAAGCGTCGAAAAAAGGAAAATTGGACCAGGTTTCGGGCCCGCGGGTGGGCCGGCCCAAGACCGGCGGCCCAATGGGCCTTGCGCCCATCCAGCCCAACCCAAAGGGGGCCCAAGCTGGCCCATTCTCCTCTCCCTCCTCAGCCCATGGGCTTCTCTCTTTTGGCCTTTTGCTTTTGTGCCCAAGTGGGCTTTGTTTATGATTGTTTTGTGCTTGTTTTTGATTGGCTCTTCAACAAGTGGCAAGCCCACTTGCCTTGGCCTTATCCAAGTTTTCAACAGCCCCTTCTCTCTCCTCTTTCTCCCCCAAAATTCGTGCAGCAACCAGCCCTCACTCTCTCTCCCTTTTTCTCTTCCTTTTCTCTTCCATTTCTGGTGTTTTTTGTTGTCCGTACTGTTTTCCAGCCGGAAAATAGCCTTGCCGCCATCACCGGAGCTGCCACCACCGCCCATAGTATAGTCATGGAAGTTAGGAAGCCAGCCGCACACCCCGGTCACCCCTGGTCGCCCCGGACCGCCCGTTTCGGCCTTTTTCCCTCTGCTGGTCAGTTCCGCGTGAACAGTGTTCCGAGGGCTGTTTGCCACCGTTCGTCGTCCGTTGCCATCCCCGAGCTTACCCCTCGTAGCCCTCGTTCCCCTCTACGCGCCGGTGTCGCCGGATTTCCGATCCAAGTAAGTTAACTTCCTAATCCTTGTTTAGGGGTTAATCTTGCTTAGGGGTTAATTAGTGTATTTGTGTGTTTGTGATTAATTAAGGTTGATTTTGTTAATTAGTCTGGTTAATTAATTCTGACTAGGGTTAGTTAATTGACCATAGTTAGTAATAAAGTAACTAAGGTTAATTAATTAAAGTAACCATGGTTAGTTTTAAAAGTAACTATGGTTAATAGTTAATCATGGTTAGGTTAGATTAATTTGACTAGGTTGAGTTAATTTGTTAACCATGGTTAAGTTTATTTATTTTTATTTATTTATTTAATTTCGACGAATTTACTATTCACTAATCACTGTTCACTAATCACATCGTTCACGGCACTATTCATGCAGAAGCTAATTTTTGGCTTATTTTGATGTGCTCTTGGTTGTTATGATTTATTGAAGTGCCAATTGTTAATTATACTTGTGAATATTGATGAAATGCGTGATCGAATGCTGATTGGAAATTGGATTTTGGAATTGTCGAGTGAGATTGCATGACATATTGTGTGGGTTATCGAAATGGTATGTCGCATGAGCATGAGCGATGTGCATTCACGACGAGCAAAAAAAGAACGAATTGATTGATGATGTGTTGCATGATCACATTAAATGAGGGAACCCGGTGTTGCCGGAAGACCGCCAATCCCTATGGGGTTGTGCCATGGCCAGTGGGTCGCCTGACTTCGGTCGGATGCCTGACAGGGAGGGGTTCTATGTGGGACCGCGGTATGGGGGCGGGTCCCGGGCCTCTGTCAGTAGCGGGACTGCGGTAGTGGGCGGGTCTTGTGCTCCTTCGGGAATGCCGTCTTGGGAGTGAGCCATTGACGTCGCCGTGCCTCAAGGTAAAGAGGACGAAGCTGGTTTAGCCAAAACCGCCAACCATAAGGTTGTGCCGTGGCCCAGGAGGGGGTGTAATAATCGGAGCATGTGTGAGTGTGAGACATGAGAAAGCTGTGTGGGATGCTTTGATTATTCGTATGCTCTTATTGTCGTGATGAATTAAATGACAGTTTCTGCAGGTCACGTGTGCCAAGGCCAGGTAGGATCGCCTGTGGTTGTGTCTGCTTATTGAACTGTCCCATGCTTTTGTTTCTCTTTGCATTGTGCTGATTGTTGGATTAGGTTGTATGTTAAACTCCCGAGGCGAGCGAAGTTCCTAACCGGGGCTTAGGACTTTAACTTGCTGAGTTTATCTCAACCCGTCGTGGTTAACATTTTCAGGCCCTAGATGATGCAATACCGAGGATCGAAGAGAGCGATCCCTCTGAGGCCCGTGAGTAGGCAGCTGTAGCCTATTTCCTTTTTGACGAGCCTTCCCCCACTTGTACAGGGTTAGGTTAGCTAGGCCGATCCCTTTTTGAGTAGGCCTTAGCTTGTCGCCTGTAGTAAGGCATGTATGTATTTGCTAGTATGCTTTGGCTAACCTTCGATATATAAAATACTTGGTTGTCTTTCCTCTGCTTTGTTGTTGCTATCCCCGTTGTTTGGTTTGGGAGTTGTTCGTTTCCGCATGTGCTTAATTACAAGATAAAATGAATTGATCGACGACGCATTGGGAGGTCGTACAAATAGACCTCAAGTGAAATGGGGTTGCCGCGAGCTCGAGAGTCGGGGCGTGACAACCCCATCGATTTTGGTATCAGAGCCTGGTTGGCTGATGGAGTGATAAGGTGCGATGAGTCTTGAGTTGGTGCGTGGGGATAGTTAGTAGGAAAGACAATTTCTTTGCTTGCATGTGATTGACTGCAAGATCCTTCGTGGTCCTTTGTTGTAGGGTTGTCTCATTTTCTAATTCCGTGTGGGGGAATTGGAGTGCAGGCTAGGAGAGTCTTGCAAAATGAGCAGTCCGGATTAGAGTACCCCTGGTTTGAGGACCCTAGGTCAGAGGGGTCAGAGGAGGAGGACGGTGCAAGCAAGGAGCTACTATGGATTGTCGGGAGAAGAGAATCCGATTCAATCTGATTGGAGCTAGTAGTTTCCAGTTTGTAGGGAGCCGAGAAGGGTCCTCGATTCCCTTGATTTCTTCTTTGGAAGTAACCAGGTTGTTGGGGGTCAAGATGTTGAGGTTATTTGGTGTTAGTGAGCGATACGTCAAATGAAGGACCGAGCCTGGAGGACATCGTGGTAGTACGAGATTATCCGGATGTCTTTCCAAAGGAATTGCCAGGATTACCCCCGGCCAGAGAGATAGAGTTCGTAATCGAGTTGGCTCCTGGGACGGAACCAATCTCGAAGGCACCGTATAGGATGGCGTTGTCAGAGCTTAAGGAATTGAAGGTACAGATGCAGGAATTATTGGACAAGGGCTTTATTCGCCCGAGTGCATCGCCTTGGGAGCGCCGATCCCCGTTTGTCAAGAAAAAGGATGGTTCATTGCGGTTATGCATTGACTATCGGCAGCTTAATCAAGTGACGATTAAGAACAAGTACCCGCTGCCGAGGATTGACGACCTGTTTGACCAACTCCAAGGAGCGTCGATATTCTCTAAGATAGACTTAAGGACGGGCTATCATCAATTGAGGATCCGAAAGGAGGACATACCGAAGACAGCTTTCCGTACTCGTTATGGTCATTACGAGTTTACGGTAATGCCTTTTGGATTAACAAATGCCCCTGCTGCTTTCATGGATTTGATGAACCGGGTGTTTAAGGAGTATTTGGATTGGTTCGTGATCGTGTTTATCGACGACATTTTGGTGTATTCGAAGAGTCCGGATGAACACGAGCAACACCTAAGGACCGTGTTGCAAACCCTAAGAAATCACGAGCTGTATGCAAAATTTAGCAAGTGTGAATTTTGGTTGGCTCGAGTGGCTTTTCTAGGCCACGTGATCTCAGGAGAAGGGATTTCTATGGACCCGACCAAGATTGAAGCGGTCATAGATTGGCCGAGACCGACTTCAGTAACCGAGGTTCGTAGTTTTCTGGGATTGGCTAGTTATTACAGACGGTTTGTGGAAAGATTCTCTTCAATAGCTATGCCATTGACGCAGTTGCTGAAAAAGGACAAGAAATACGAGTGGACGGATAAGTGCGAGCGTAGTTTCCAAGAGCTTAAGCATAAGCTGACTACCGCACCAGTTTTGACTATTCCGTCAAGCTCGGGAGGATATGAGATTTTTAGCGACGCGTCATACAAAGGACTCGGTTGCGTTATGATGCAATATGGTAAAGTGATAGCATATGCTTCCAGGCAATTGAGGCCTCACGAGCTGAATTATCCGACGCACGACTTAGAGTTGGCGGCCATCATATTTGCGTTGAAGATATGGAGACATTATCTCTCGTGGAGAGAGATTTCAGATTTTTACGGACCATCAAAGCTTGAAGTATCTGTTCTCCCAAAAGGAACTGAATATGAGACAGCGCAGATGGATGGAACTTCTTAAGGATTATGATTGCGATATTCTATACCATCCGGGTAAGGCAAACAAAGTGGCAGACGCTTTGAGTCGCAAGTCATCGGTTGCTAGTATGATGGTTCAAGAATGGATTATGTTGGAGGGAATCCGTGATTCAGAATTCAGGCTTGAGGTATGTCATCTTTCCAGTTTGATGGCTACCCTTAGGATCGAACCTAAAATTCAAACCAAGATTAAGGCAATGCAACCTTTGGACGTTGAGATCCAAAAGATTCTGCAAATGGACGCGACCAAGAGAAAGTCGGATTTTCAAGTATCCGAGGATGGGATCTTGAAATTCCGTGGACGGTTATGTGTACCAAGCGACACCAAAATTAAGGAGAGGTTGTTATCCGAAGCGCATCGCAGCGACTATAGTGTGCACCCAGGCAGTACGAAGATGTATCAGAATTTACGATAGTATTATTGGTGGAATGGCATGAAGCTAGACATTGCCAAGCATGTGGCGAAGTGTTTAACTTGCCAACAAGTGAAAGCGCAGCATTGCAAGCCAGGAGGGTTACTACAACCTCTTGAAATCCCCGAATGGAAATGGGAGCACATCACGATGGACTTCGTGACTGGATTACCAAGAAGTCAGCGAGGTAATGATGTGATTTGGGTTATAGTGGACCGATTGACAAAATCAGCTCATTTCATTGCCGTACGCAAGGATTTTGCTTTGGAAAAGTATTCAGAATTGTACGTGCAACAGATTATTCGTTTGCATGGGGTGCCAGTGACGATTACTTCAGATCGAGACTCCAGATTTACCGCTGCATTTTAGAAGAGTCTACAGACTTCAATGGGGACAAAACTGCAGTTCAGTATGGCCTACCATCCTCGACAGACGGTCAATCAGAGAGAACAATTCAAACTTTGGAGGATATGCTGAGAGCTTGTGTATTGGATTTTAAAGGAAGTTGGGAGGAACAACTTCATCTCGTCGAGTTCGCATACAATAACAGTTATCAACAGAGTATCAAAATGGCACCGTTCGAAGCTTTGTATGGCAGACCGTGTAGGACTCCAATTTGTTGGGACGAAGTCGGCGAGCGGAAAATTACAGGGCCAGAGTTGGTGCAGCAATCGTTAGACGCCGTCAAGATGATTTGAGAGAGGTTAAAGACGGCTCAGAGCAGACAGAAGAGTTATGGAGACAGACGACGTAGGCCATTGGAATTTCAAGTGGGCGATCATGTGTTCCTTAAAGTATCGCCGATGCGAGGTACATCGCGATTTGGAAAGAAAGGAAAACTGAGCCCAAGGTACATCGGACCGTTCAAGATTCTAGAAAGGATTGGGAATTTAGCCTATCGTCTTGCACTACCACCTCGACTTGCTCAAGTGCATGACGTGTTCCACATGTCAATGTTAAGGAAATACGAGCCGGACCCAACTCACGTGTTGAATTTTAAAGAGATAGAGGTGGACGACAGGGTGTCGTATGTAGAGAGACCGATTCGGATTGAGGACCGGAAAGAACAAGTGCTGAGAAACAAGATACTCTCTTTGGTCAAAGTCAGTTGGCATCGTCATGGTACGGAGGGAGCTACGTGGGAAAGCGAAGAAGTCATGAGGCGTCAGCACCCCTATCTTTTTGAGGATTAGAGTATCAGTTCAAATTTCGAGGACGAAATTTCTATAAGAGGGGAAGAGTTGTAACATCCTGAAAATCGACCCCATTTTAGGATTTTATAAAAGGGCAATATTAGTCGAAGGCCTGGTCAATACAAATTTTCCAAACTGTGTGTTCAAGGGATAGTGGATTACAGGAAGGCGTCGATAGGAAATGATTCGCGTTCGACTCGCAATTTCGATCAGGAACGAACCCTTCGACCATGAGGACTTGGGAGGGAACGATATCCTCTAAGTACTAGACTATTAAGGAAATGGAAATAAATCGATTCGGTAGAAGTACAAAGTTGATTTGTGGGTGATTTCCGCACGACTTCGATACGAACTACGAACGACAATAAACCGAATCCTTTTCATCTAGTACACGGGATTATCAATTGAGCCCCTGGGATCACACGACAATCGAGGGACGTCCCTGACTCGAGAATTGACGTTAACGTGGATCAAAGAATGGTTGACCATGGGTCAAAAGTGAGGAAAGTCCTAAAAGGGCGCCCGATAATCCAAATTGTACTACGGTCGCAGTCGACTAAATTTAGCCTCGATTTTTAATCTGATTTTGGGAACTGACTTCTCATTGATATCAGGACTAAATACTTGGACGTTGCCTCATTTATTTTGGGATTTTCCGTTGGACACGGAAGCATCGGAAAAAGGAAAATTGGACCGGGTTTTGGGCCCGCGGGTGGGCCGCCCAAGACCGGCGACCCAATGGGCCTTGCGCCCATCCAGCCCAACCCAAAGGGGGCCCAAGCTGGCCCATTCTCCTCTCCCTCCTCAGCCCATGGGCTTCTCTTTTGGCCTTTTGCTTTTGTGCCCAAGTGGGCTTTGTTTATGATTGTTTTGTGCTTGTTTTTGATTGGCTCTTCAACAAGTGGCAAGCCCACTTGCCTTGGCCTTATCCAAGTCTTCAGCAGCCCCTTCTCTCTCCTCTTTCTCCCCCAAAATTCGTGCAGCAACCAGCCCTCACTCTCTCTCCCTTTTTCTCTTCCTTTTCTCTTCCATTTCTGCTGTTTCTTGCTGTCCATGCTGTTTTCCAGCCCAAAAACAGCCTTGCCGCCACCACCGGAGCCGCCACCACCGCCCAAAGTGTAGTCCTGGAAGTTAGGAAGCCAGCCGCACACCCCCGGTCACCCCTGGTCGCCCCGGACCGCCCGTTTCGGCCTTTTTTCCCTCTGCTGGTCAGTTCCGCGTGAACAGTGTTCCGAGGGCTGTTTTGGCCCGTTTCGTTGCCATCCCCGAGCTTATCCCTCGTAGCCCTCGTTCCCCTCTACGCGCCGGTGTCGCCGGATTTCCGATCCAAGTAAGTTAACTTCCTAATCCTTGTTTAGGGTTAATCTTGCTTAGGGGTTAATTAGTGTATTTTTGTGTTTGTGATTAATTAAGGTTAGTTGGTTAATTAGTCTGGTTAATTAATTCTGACTAGGGTTAGTTAATTGACCATAGTTAGTAATAAAGTAACTAAGGTTAATTAATTAAAGTAACCATGGTTAGTTTTAAAAGTAACTATGGTTAATAGTTAATCATGGTTAGGTTAATTTGACCATGGTTGAGTTAATTTGTTAACCATGGTTAAGTTTATTTATTTTTATTTATTTATTTAATTTCGGACGAATTTACTTATCGTCACTAATCACTGTTCACGGATTCTGTTCACGGATCACTTCACGGATCATGCGAAGCTAATTTTTGGCTTATTTTGATGTGCTCTTGGTTGTTATGATTTATTGAAGTGCCGATTGTTAATTATACTTGTGAATATTGATGAAATGCGTGATCGAATGCTAATTGGAAATTGGATTTTGGAATTGTCGAGTGAGATTGCATGACATATTGCGTGGGTTATCAAAAATGGCATGTCGCATGAGCATGGGTGATGTTGCATTCATGACAGAGCAAAGAAAAGAACGAATGATTGATGATGTGTTGCATGATCACATTAAATGAGGGAACCCGGCGTTGCCGGAAGACCGCCAATCCCTATGGGGTTGTGCCGTGGCCAGTGGGTCGCCTGACTTCGGTCGGATGCTTGACAGGGAGGGGTTCTATGTGGGACCGCGGTATGGGGGCGGGTCCCGGGCCTCTGTCAGTAGCGGGACTGCGGTAGTGGGCGGGTCTTGTGCTCCTTCGGGAATGCCGTCTTGGGAGTGAGCCCTTGACGTCGCCGTGCCTCGAGGTAAAGAGGACGAAGCTGGTTTAGCCAGAAACCGCCAACCATAAGGTTGTGCCGTTGGCCCAGGAGGGGGCGTTAATAATCGGAGCATGTGTGGGTGTGAGACATGAGAAAGTTGTGTGAGATGCTCTGATTATTTGTATGCTCTTATTGTCGTGATGAATTAAATCACAGTTTCTGCAGGTCACGTGTGCCAAGGCCAGGTAGGATCGCTTTGTGGTTGTGTCTCGCTATTGAACTGTCCCCATGCTTTTGTTTCTCTTTGCATTGTGCTGATTGCTGGATTAGGTTGTATGTTAAACTCCCGAGGCGAGCGAAGTTCCTAACCGGGGCTTAGGACTTTAACTTGCTGAGTTTATCTCAACCCGTCGTGGTTAACATTTTCAGGCCCTAGATGATGCAAAAGCATCGAGGATCGAAGAGAGCGATCCTCTCGAGGCCCGTGAGTAGGCAGCTGTAGCCTATTTCCTTTTGACGAGCCTTCCCCCACTTGTACGGGGTTAGGTTAGCTAGGCCAATCCCTTTTGAGTAGGCCTTAGCTTGTCGCCTGTAGTAAGGCGTGTATGTATTTGCTGGTATGCTGGCTAACCTTCAGATATATAAAATACTGGTTGTCTTTCCTCTTCTACCGTTGTTGCTATCCCTGTTGTTTGGTTTGGGAGTTGTTCATTTCCGTATGTGCTTAATTACAAGATAAAATGAATTGGTCGACGACAAATAGACCTTACTGGGACGTCGTACAAATAGACCTCAAGTGAAATGGGGTTGCTTGTCGAGGGAGGACTTGGGGTAAGAAAAATCAGGGAAAGCAACAAGGCAGCCATGGCTAAACACATTTGGTTGTTATTCACTGATAAAGAATCGCTTTGGTGCAAATGGATTCACGCCACATATCTGAAGAGGAAGAACTTTTGGATTGCCTCAGCCCCTACCCATTGTTCTTGGGCTTAGCGGAAAATCCTGGCCCTAAGAGAGGAATTTAAGCACCATTTCAGATGGAAGATAGGAGATGGGAAAACAGTATCGCTGTGGTTTGATCCATGGCTTGATGTTGGTTCCCTAGACTCAATATATTCAAATAGTTACATCTATCAATCGGATCTTGTTAGACATGCAAAGGCAAAGGACCTATACTCCTCTGATGGGGATCAAGTACGCCAAGAGCTGTTATTGTGGCATATACCAATTCCCATGCTTACAGTTGGTCAAGACACTTTTACTTGGGCTCGGGACTCTAATGGGAAATTTTCAATTGCTTCGGCTTGGGCCACAATCCGGCGAAAAGCTTCCCTGGTTCACTAGTTCTCTTTTATTTGGGATAAGGCATTGGCCCCTAGACATCAATTCCTTCTCTGGCTTATAACCAAGAACCGTCTTCCCACTCAGGCCTACCTGATGACATTTGGCAAGATTCCTAATTCTGTCCGTGCCTTTTGCAAGTCTAGACCTGACTCAATCAATCATCTCTTTTTTGAATGCCATGTCTCCAATGCTCTGGCTAAGTTCTGGGCTGCTAAATGTAACTTTCCATGGAGCAACTCCTCTTGGTCGAAAAACCTCCGTTGGGCTATAAACTCCATTTCGATAAGGGATTCCACCGGGAGATAGCTCGTTTTGCTTTTGGAGCCCCGTGCTATATCATTTGGAAGACCGAAATGATATTCTCTTCCGGGGACATAATCTTTATGTTCATTCTATGAAATTGTATCTTCTTAAAGTGGTGAAAGATAAAGGCCTCACCTTTAAGTCAATTGAAGACAACCCCAGAAATAGAAGGATGCAGCATGGTTGGGGGATAGATCCCCGGATTTTTGGTGAAGAACTGAATATGGTCTAGCTTAGGAGGATATGGATTGTCTATAATCCAATCTTTTTGTTTTGATATTATTGGTGGGTGGCCGCGGTACCCTTCTACCTGCAGACATGTAGTCCTGGATGAGTATGTGTCGGTGCATCTGTTCCTCCTACTGTACATTCCTTTGGTCATTTATAATACAACTTACCTTACCAAAAAAAATTTTTATTAAAGAAGTGTTTCTGTTTTGGTAATATAAATTAGTTGAAAGTTTGATGTGGCAATAGATTGGTTTAATATGAAGAAATGATGGCTATTTTCTTCATTTTGATGTAACTACGTCTGACGGTTGTTGCAATTTGTAATTTGGCTATTCCTCTTATACAAAGTAGTTTTCGTGTAATTTGGCGATCAATGGAACAGTTATTGATCGTCACAGTTTCAGCAAATTAGCCGATGTGCTTGAGCCTGAAGTTGGAGCTCGTTGCATCATAGATAAATTCCCTAGCTAAAATTTGAAATTTCTTTGGTTGTTGAAAAATCTGAGAAAATCTTCTGTGCATTGTCTTGCTCAAGTCGTCTGAAACTGAAAGTCAGTCACTATACGGTGCCAAGAAACTATTCTTGCACTTTTTAGGTCCACCGACGGATATGGTATTCCTTTAATCAATTCGTTCATGGGCTAATTTCAGGATACACATGCTCTGCGAGGATTCTTTGTGAACGAGGCTCGCCGTTGTTGAATTGAAGTAAGCAAGTAATCTCTCTTCTTGCATCTGCAACACATATATTCAATGCTCATGAAGATTGTCGTTGTCTTCAATGTTAATCAAGGATTCTACTCAGTTCAGTCAGAAGCTACCCAGCTTCCCTATGCCCGATGATGCCTTTGAACACCGTCTCATACGGATATCTTGCGGAAATTTGAAAGTAATTCACCTGTTTCCAAGAGAATATGTATTAAATCCAATCCTTCGCACACTGATGATGTTCTGACCAAAAAAAAAAAAAAGCCACTGATGATATTGTTCATATGACTCAGTTAGACGTTGCTAACATTGCGGTTCACTTCACACCTGCAATTATGCATTCCATCTGATTGGAACGCCAATCCATTCTCGTGTAGAAGGGTCGAATGTACTTGTAGGACTTGATTGCATCGACAGAAAATATAAGCATTTTGCAAATCATGTGCTCTGGTTGTTATAAGCTCCTTTTGTTTTCTTTTACCATTTCGGAGATGTGTTAGATGTACCATCAAAATAGTCGTTATGGAAGAGAATTTGATGATTATGACAGCTTACGTGGCATTTTACTACCATTTTCCACGTGGACAGGATCGAGTTCTTGCATTTCTCTTCTTCCGCAAAACGAGAAAAGAAGTTTCTGACGACGAGTCGAAGCCTGCCATTCAGCTGCCTAACTTCGTAAAAGAATTGACTGTGAGGTATTGAATTCGATCTCGGAGTTCAGGCCCTGAACGGTGGACTCTTGGAAACAAGTCGAATGCTTCAGCCCAGTCCACCATCAGTTTATGCTTGGTTTGAGTTTTGCTCGAAGGATGTCGATGGTGTGTGATCCTTCCACATCAACACAAGCTTGAGTCGCTGAGTACAAGCAGAATGACATGGCAGATCTTGGACTGAAGCCTGATGGGGGCCAGATTTGGATATTAATTCAAAGTTAGTGCATTGTTATGAGATCAAAAGAATAAATACATAGTTGGGATCAGAATTGAATTCAAGTTAGTCGGTGAATTGTTAGAGTTTTGGGCCTCGTGATTCAACACTATAGAGGGTGGTTTTCTATTGCATTACAGCCGGAAGACAAATCATTTTCCTCCAATTGGGAAGACTTTGGTTGGCTTTAGTTGAAGTCGTTGCTCCTTTTTTTCTTTCGGCGGTAATGGGGGAAAACAGCAAGCCAATGACGTGTCTCCCGTCGGGAAAGCTTCAATGCTTCATGGTTATCGAGATATCTGTGTTATATAATTCGACGCATTTCCATTCCCACCCATTTCCTTCCTCATACTCAACACCGAATTTGAATGATCTAAGTTCATCTTAATAATAATTATAACCACTGTTTCAGTCTGAGGGACCTATCAAACAGACAGTATTTAATTTAGTGTGGTTTGGTTCAAACCGTTTAATGGGAACTTCTTTTTTTTTTCCTTTGTGAAAGCTGAAGGAAGAAAGCTCTTATAACAAGCGACAGAAAAGAAATTTAACGTAAATGTTGAATGGGAGGGAAGATGCTCAGTTTCACTTTCGACGAAGAAGAGAAAGCAAACCACCATGGCTGCAAAGAGCCAGAGTTGATGACTTGAAGGCTTGCTGGAATTGAGACCCACTAATGTTTTTTCTCTTAAAGATATTTAATCTACATTCAAATCGGGTTATATGGGTCATGATGCTTAAACTCGCGTAAACCCCTCTGGGGACATCCCGTATCATTGGATCTTTTGCCAAAAGTGCAGGCATTACGACACGCATGGCATTACGATACGCGTGATTATAAAGGTGGGGGTTGCTCATTTCGTGGAACCATGGTTGTTCACATTGTTAAATGACTATCCAGAAGCGTTGGTCCTCCTTTTGATAAATCTAAAAACTTTTTCCATCCACCCTAGGAAAGATTTTCCATAGGCTTGACTTCGAAGTCGTCGCTCTTCTTTTTCTTTCGGTGCTAAGAAAAGAGAAGATGCCCTTGTCTCCTGGTGAAGAAAGTCTTTGTTTAGTGCGCAGTGGGACCCGGAGTACATTTTCTTGTCTGGAGCAACTGTCTCCATTATACAAAAGCCTAGGGTTTCCCGGAGCACTGTCTGGCTATATTCTGGGTAGGAAATCATCTCTCTCCCATGCATGTTGATCTCGACTCAAGCACGAAGTTTTGGCCAAAATATCATTTTTAAGAGGGGGAGGAGTCCCTGTCAGAGTGTCGTCTCTTCAAGTTCAAACAGAGGACTAATAGAAACCATTCGCTAAAATCTTTGGGATGACGGTTCGGTTCAAAGTGTCATATTCATACACTTGCCAAGTTATCAATGAGCATCGGCGAATGAACGATTGAGATCTCTCTTTATACGATCCGACCGCAGACAACCTTAAGGACCCATAACGTATTCCTCAAGAACACGTAACAATAATTGACTCGGTGAAGACGATGGACGACTTCTCTGACCAGACAAGGACGTGAAAGGACGTTCTTCGTTCCTCCTGCATTTTCCTTTTCGTGAATTTAGGATCGATTCGAAAGGCGTAAAGTCGACAAAGCACGAGCTTGTGATATGGTTTATTCTATTACAAGGGGGAATCGTGGCATTATGAGATGAGACAGAAAGTGAATATCTACTAGTAACTCGTGTTTTCTTGGATAGATGGTAACGGTAATCACTGTCTGTCTAGGTCTCAGGATAATAGATAAGGTTTTTTAGGAATCATTGTTTGAGTAACTATATGTCATTCAGAGAACCTATCTTGTAAGTATGATGTATTATATGGGCGGTCGCTATATGGCGACTGGTAAGAAAGTCCCGACTTATCAAAAATTATTACCGGTAAACTACCAACATAATATCTTGGGTTATATGATCCATAAGAAAGTAGATTCACGCTAAGTCAGTCTTTTAAAAAAAAAAAAAAGAGAAAATTGAACCGAACCGATTCATATTCAGTTCGGATCGAGGTTCAGTTCGGTTCAAGCGTGTACCCTAATAATATGGGTCACAACAGTAAGAGTCGCACAAAAAATCCTTTGGGGACACCTCGTAGCATTGGATCTTGCCAAAAGTGCACGTACATTAGGAAATGAGCTATTATAAAGGTGGGGGCTACTCATGTCGTGGAACCATGGTCGTCCACATTTTTAAATTACCATCTGAAAGCGATGGTCCTCTCGCTAAGTGATAAATAAATGTAAAAACTTTTTCCATCCACCCTAGGAAAAATTTTCCATGGGCTTGACTTCGAAGTCGTCGCCCTTCTTTTTCTTCGGTGCTGAGGAGAAAGAAGATGCTTTGTCTCCTGGTGAAGAAAACCCTTTGTTCTGTGCGCAGCGGGACCAGCGGTATATCTTCTTGTCTAGAGCAACTGTCTTCAATATACGGAGCCTAGGTTTCCTGGAGCGAACCGTCTCTCCATTTCTACACAAATGCACTCACCCTAACGCTGGTGCCATCTCTTAAACCAACACACTCTCAAATACCTCACGTTCTTTTCCCTCTGCGCTTGAGGATTTCCCTTTTTCGGCCAGACTCTGCTCTTAAGAATTCAAGATATGCAAATGTCTCATATTGCAGACTTCATTGTCATTTTCCCCCGTCAACGGCCGGCTTCTTGTCGGACCAATTTGCTAATCTTAAATCACCAAAGCTTCTTCTTGTGGGCAGTTTTCTTGTCTTTTAAGAAAAACGCATCGGCAACATTTTGGCACCAACTCTCAAATTATAGCATAATAAGGCACAGACTTTTATTCAAGAAATAATTGTGGCTCAAAATCTCAAGTGTCGCGTTAGAAGCACCAACTTTACCGAGGGTCAATCTTGGTCACTCTCTTGTAATTTCCGTCAAATTGTGCATAAGTAGCATCTAAGATGGCAAATTGACATTAACACGGCACATGACGTGACTTTCATAAATAATTAAAACGACATCATCTCTCACTTTTAATGAAAAGGACGTCGTTTTTAATTGAACTAGGGATAATGTAGAGTCAGAGTATTTGTGTTTAGCTTCCTATCATCAGCCTAGAACACTTCCGGACTCCATTAAAAAATTGAAATCACTAATTGAATTGAATTTGAATAGCACGGGAATCACATGATTACTTCGTTCTATTGGAGATCCTAAAATGTAGAAGAAGATGTGGCGATCTTAAAGCAGTGAAATGGTGGCTATATTCTTCATTTTTATGTAACTATGTCCGATGGTAGTTATGATTTTTAATTTGGCTATTCGTCTTATACAAAATAGTTAATCAGCACGGTTTCAGCAAATTAGCCGATGTGCTCGAGCCTTGAGGTGGGGATCGGTGCATTGTAGATTGATTCACCAAATCACTAAAATTTAAAATTCCTTTGCGTTGTTGGAAAAATCTGAGAAAAATTTCTGTGCATTCTCTTGTTTAAGTCTTCTGTGAAACTGAAGCTAGTCACTATACTATTCAGTGCCAAGAAACTATTCCTGCGCATTTTAGGTCTGCTGATGGATATCATTTAATCGATTCATTCATGGCCTAATTTCAGGATACCCATGTTCTGCGAGGATTCTCTGTGAACGACGCTTGCCGTGGTTGAATTGATGTAAGCAAGTCATTTCTGTACTTGCATCTGCAACACATATCGACACTCACGGAAATTGTCAGTGTCTTCAACCTTAATTAATTATTCTACTTGGTTTAGTCGGAAGCTACCCAGTTGCCTCTGTGCCTGACAATGCCTTTGAAAACTCTCTCATACGGATATCTTGGAGAAAATGAGAGTACTTCACTTGTTTCCAAGAGAAAACATGTCAAATCCAATCATTCAAACGCTGGACCAGATCGAGTTCTGGCATTTCTCTTCTTCTGTGAACGGAGAGAAAAAAGAAGAAGAAGAAATCCCTGACGACAAGCCGAAGCCCGCCGTTCAGCTGCCTGACTTCATGAAAGAATTGACTGGAGGCATTGAATTCGATCTCGAAAAATTCAGGCCCTGAAACTTTTGGGAATAAGTCGAATGCTTAAGTCTGGTCAGCCATTAGTTTATGCTCGGTTTGAGTTTGCTCCAAATGATGTCGTTTGTGTGTGATTCTTCCGAGTCTACACAGGCTTGAGTCGCCGAATACAAGTAGAATGACACGCCGGATTTTAACTAACCATTGGATGGATACTTGACGGTAGCCAACTTTAGGTATTAATTCAAAGCTAGCGCAATTTTATGAGACCAAAAAGAATAGTTGGCATCGGAATTCGACTCTGAGTTAAAGTTGGTGAATTGTTGAGAGAATTAGGCCTTGTGATTAATAGCAACATTGAGGGTGGTTTTCCATTGTATTACAGTCGGAGCATAAATCATTTTCCTCCAGTTGGGAAGACTTTGGTTTGCTTTACATGAAGTCGTTGCTCTTCTTTTTTCTTTCGGTGGTAAAGGTGGAAAAAGCCAATCAGTGCCGTGTCTCGTGATGAAAAATCTTCGATGCTTCAAAGCTATTGAGATATCTCCATTAAAATATAATTCGATGCATTCCCACTGTCACCCATTTCCCAACTCTAACTATTTCCCCCCTTTTTATCCATTTTTCTATTTTGTGGATCTTTTTTCTTTTTTCTTTGGCTTTTTTCTATTACTGTTAACATAATGTTCCCTCTTTTGTTGTTTTTTCTTTCCCGTCCTTATTTTATTGTAACTTTGTTGCTATGTGAAAACATGACTCAAACTCGACGCTGAATTTGAACAGTCTAAGTTCATCTTAATTATGGTTAAAGTCATAAGGACCTATCAGACAGATACTATTTTATAATGGGCGACAGAAAAAGAATCTGACGGAACCTTGACTAAGGAGGAAAATGCTCATTCAATTTCGACGAAGAAGAGAAAGCAAACCACCTTGGCTGCAAAGAGTTGGACTCGATGGTTTGAAGGCTTGGTGGAATTGGGACCCACTAATGTTTTTTCCTAGATATTTAAATCTGCGTTCAAATGGGGTTATATGGGTCATTGACACTCAAAACTCACACAAAATCCTCTTCGGGGACACCCATTGCATGGAATCTTGCCAAAAATTGCAGGTATTTTATACGAAACGAGCCATTATAAAGGTGGGGGGCACTCATTTCGTGGAACCATAGTCGTTTCACATTTTTAAATGACCATCTAGAAGCGTCAGTCCTCTCTCTCTAATTGATAAATCTAAAAACCGTTCCCATCCACCCTGGGAAAGATCTTTCATGGACTTGACTTCGAAGTCGTCGCGCTTCTTTTTTCTCTCGGTGCTAAGGAAAAAGAGCTTGCCTTGTCTCCTCCTGGTGAAGAAAAGCCTTCGTTTAGTGCGCAGCGGGACCAGGAGTATATTTTCTTGTCTGGAGCAATGGTCTCCAATAAACAAAAGCCTAGGGTTTCCTGGAGCTCGGTATCTCCATTTCTCCACCAATGCACTCACCCTAGCATTGGGGTTCTCTGTCACCAATACACTCTCAAATTCCTAACATTTTTTCTCTCTACGCTTAAGATTTCCTCTTTTGCGCCGGTGCCAACGCTTAAGAATCCAAGACATGCCAAAGTCTCATCCTTATAGACTCCGTTGCCATTTTCAACCGCTGAAGGGATTGCTTCTTAATGGACCAATTTGATATTCTTGAACTACCAAATCCTGTTACAATTTGTGGGTTTTCTTTTTAAATAGAAAAGGACATTGACATTCACCGGGGACAACTTTGGCACCAACTTTCAAATTAAGCATAAAGCTGCACAACTTTTGCCTGGGAAAATAATTTTGGCTCAAACTTTCAGGGGTCACATAAAAATGCACCAACTTTACCTGACGGTCAACTTTCAATTTTGGTCGATTTTGGTCACTAACTTCTCTCCATCCTTGGAATTGGAAAGACTTATTATCAGACATCACAGTAAATTAAAAGAGATTAACTTAGTCGTTAGCAAATTAGAGTGCTCACATTTCCTGGAAATTTAATATAAAGCAACTCTATTACCGCCAAATTTCCTTGGTAGGTTAAAATCTTTGTCAATTCTCTGAAGATACAATCTTTATTGCGCCCCCTTCCCCCCAAAAAAAAACACTTCCTTTTTTCGCCGACGTGGGAAATGGAGTAATTGAATACAATGCCGATTGAATTAATCTACTCAATATAAAGGTTACACAATCTGTCAAATACACCCATAGACGGAATGTTCCAATTGGCATGAGTTAAGAGGCATCAGGTAGAGCAATTCGACTTTATCGATCATGCTTGTCGATAAAATGTCAACTCAGGAAGTATTTCCAATGGTCTACATATCCATTCACGACTTTGCAACGAATTGAAATAGGTAATTTTCCGATCTGGTTTTAGCCTTTTAAAGGAGTCACTTTTTTTTTTGGTCGAATAAACGAGTCACTTAAATTAAAGCCTTTTACAATAAAATGTTAACATAGGAAGTATTTCTAATGGTCCTATCACGCCCTCTAATGGGAAGAATTATTAAAAAGTCCTCAACCTATTACAATATTACTAAATTAATTCTAAAAAATTTCTAGTCAATTGAATCCTTAACATTTGGTATTTATGTCAATTTAGTCTATCCGATTAATTTTGGTACTTTTTACCAAGACCGATACTGGTATAAAGACAAAAGTTAACAATTTTTAATAATATTTTTTGAATTTTTATATATTTTTCATTTTTTGCTTGGCGAGGGCCTCGTTGTGGCTAGGTGAGGGCGAACCTCACAGTGGCCAGCAATGGCCGACGAGGTCAACCTTGCTAGCCAAAGGGAAAATGGAAGGGAAAAAAAAAGGAAGGAGAAAGAAATTTTTAAAAGAAAATTCAAAAAATTCAAAAAATATTAAAATTTTATTAAAAATTGCCTTGGTCGGAAATAGGGTTTGAATGGCTGAATTTGTCCAAATTAGGGTTTAAATTTTGAGACAAACTCATTTAGCAACATCGTTTTGGGCATTTTTGCTGAGTCAAAGCGCTAACGAGCCTCATCGATTGGAAAAATGTTAATTGCTATGTTGGACTTCTAGCCTCCCAAATTGACGATGGATGGCATGTGAATTTTTTTTTTTACTAAGGCGGTATCAAAGTGATTACTCAAAAAATGTTGGCAATAAAATGAGCTTTAAAAGTTATAACACTTTTAATGAAAATTTTCCCATTTTAAACTTGGGAGAATGATACAAAAGAACTCATCGTCCCTAAACTTTAAATTTATTTAATACAATCCTTGAACTATTTATAAATATGTAATCCTTCTATTTGCTCAAGAGACAAATTAGACGTTATTTGATGATGTAGATTATATTATACTAAATTGGATTTTTTAAGAATGATGGGCTACATTTTTTATCCATCCACTTTAGAAAAGGAAAAAAGATAATGAGTTAAAATGTTCGTCATTATCTTATGATGTGAATCGTTACATTTTAATTTGCAATGAATATCTTAGTTGGATAATCTACATGTAACTTCTTTCATTATCCAATCATTCAAACTTAACGAATTGAAAATCACATCAATATATTTCATTAACTTGAATTAACTGCAAGATGACATTAAAAATTTTCATAGAATTTGAAGATTATACTAAATACTTACTAATATTTCAAGAATCACATTACATATTAAACTAATGTTCAAATACTAATTATTTGATTTTCCTTTCAAATTACTGATCGAGATACATAAACCCCGGATTAGAGTTGCTTCATCCAATCCTCCAAGTACACCTTCTCGACAGCGAATGCACCGCTTGAGCTGATAAGGTTGGGCCCCGCCACTCCGGAAGACTTTCATTGGCTTGACTCGTACAAGTCGTCGCTCTTCCTTTTTCCTTTCTGTGCTGAGACAAAAACAGGCATATCCACGAAATTGCAGGCGAAAGCGCATTGCTATCCTCCTGCCTCCGGCGATTCGCTATTTTTTCTCGAGGAATTTCAGATCCAGATCTCGCTGTGATCACATCCAGTGAAGATTTTGAGCTCCTAAAGGAGGATGAAGAGAAAGAGGGACTCACCCGGCCCATCTACGATGTCTGCTTCCGTCGATGATGGCGATTCGTCCTCAGGAGCCGAATTCGAGGTGTTCTTGAGTTTCAGAGGCCCCGACACCCGCCTTAACTTCACCGATTGCCTCTATCACTCCCTGGTTAAAGCTGGGATCCGTGTTTTCAGAGATAAGGAAGACATCCGACAAGGCGAAAAGATTGGAGACGAGCTTTTGCACGCCGTCAAATCCTCCAAAATATACCTGCCCATCTTCTCTAGGAGCTATGCATCTAGTGTTTGGTGTCTTCGTGAGCTCACGCACATGGTGGAGTGCTGGAGCAAAGCGATAGATAAAATGATCCTACCCATCTTCTTTGATGTGGATCCCGACGATGTGAAGCTCAGAACTCCATTGTACCTCGATGCTCTAGAGAAGCACCGGGAAAAGTTCGGCTGCGAAGTTCAGCAATGGAAGGAGGCTCTGACCAAGGTCGCAAAAAACAGGGGATTGGAAGTGAAGAACGAAGGGTAAGAGTGTGGGTTCGAAATCCTTTCTTTTTTGTTATCTGGGCAATTAAAAGCATAATTATATGTTAATTCAGTAGAGAAGTACATTTTGCATTGAGATGGTAACACGTACTCATGATGCTTTCCTTTGTGAAATATTACACTGCTTACTACAGCAAAAAAAAAAAAAAAGCTGGGTTGCCTTTTTTTTTCCAGACAATTTTTTCAACTCGATGTAGGATTGAAAAGGTGGAGATATTACACCGCTTACTACCCCCACGTACTCTTCTAATGGGGAGAAAAGCAAGGACGAGGAGAAAATTTTCCAAACTAATCCCTTCGGATCCTTCCATAGTTAATTTTTTTTTTTTTTTCAGATCTCTACAAAAGTGAGATGATCAGAAGGAATAGAATTTTCTCCCATTTTTTTCTCTTTACTTACTCCTACCAAGCACTATATATTAGTTAATCTGTTTTTTTTTTCCTCCTTGTAATTATTGTCTTCATTTCCCAAACCACTCATCCAAACATTGTGTTCTGTTGTCTTCCATAAGTCGAGATTTCATTTTAAGAAGTAATCTTCTTTTTGGTGAAACCTCGCCCATTCATAAATCTGACTGATTTAGTGTCTACAATGTTCCTCAACTGGAGAGTTTATCCTTCATCTGTTTCACGCTAAAAGTCTTACGTCAATATGGCAGACATGGTGAAATCATCAACGCTATCACAAAGGAAGTTATGACCAAGCTAATGAAAAGAAGGAGAATTCTGCCCGAATATTTAGTCGGGATTCATGATCAAGTGGAAGCTGTTGTGGCCTTGTTAAACGAAGGTTCTCATGATATCCGTTACCTGGTCATCCATGGAATGGGCGGTATCGGTAAGACAACTCTTGCAAGTGCCGTCTTTAATCGAATCTCCAATCAATTTGAAGGCTATAGCTTCCTCTCGGATGTTCGCGAATCCATACGGTGTGATAGAATTATTGACTTGCAAAAGCAGTTGTTGTCAGAAATTCTCCAGGCCCAGTCTCCACAAATCCATGATCCCATACTAGGGATTAACATAATTAGAGAAAGGTTTCGTGATAAAAAAGTTCTACTTGTTATTGATGATGTGGACAACTTGAACCAGCTCTCTAAATTAGCAGGAAGGAGCAATTGGTTCGGTCCAGGGAGTAAAATCATCATTACAACGAGAGACATCGACTTTTTGCGAATTAAAGTGTATGAGGAAAAGGGCAATTTCCAAGCACATTCTAAAGATTTTGGAATCTATAACATGAAAAAAATGGATTCTTCTGATGCTCTTAAGCTTTTTAGTCAACATGCCTTAAGGATGGATTTCCCACCACCTCATCTTGAAGATATCTCATGCCAAATAACAAGCAAAGTAGGTGGACTTCCATTAGCTCTCGAGGTTATTGGTGCCTCACTTTTCAGCAAAAGTAGAGCAATTTGGAAAGAAACGTTGAAAAAATTAGATGAAAAGCCCAACCAGGAAGTCTTCGTTAAATTAAAGATTAGTTATGACATGTTAGATGAAGATCAAAGGGGGATCTTTCTTGACATTGCGTGTTACTTCATTGGAGAGGAAAGACTCCACCCATACTATATGTGGAAAGCTTCTAACTATTCCCCAAAAACCAATCTACTTGCCCTTTCTCGCATGTCTTTGATAAAGATAGAAGAAAATGATAGACTGTGGATGCATGACCAACTTAGAGATCTTGGAAGAGAAATTATTCGGCTTGAAGACAATGATCCCGGAAAGCGTAGCAGGTTGTGGATGCCTAACCTTGCCTTGAATGTGGTTCGGCGGAAACAGGTAAGCTACAATCACTTTGCTATTTTCATTGGGAAAAAATAGATATGCATTTCCCAATGGTTGTGTAATTAAATTCTTGCAAGTAAATTTTTTTGTACAATTTTTGTTTCTGGCAAAGAAAAATGAGAAATTTTCTAATTGAGAGTTCGTTGACAGTAACATCGTCACATATCACATAAAAAAATGTTTGATTGGTTACACTTGCAATGTGAAATTAATCAGCAGAAAACAATTCAAGGAATACGTTCGAATACCAAAACTGTTCAACAGATTATGTGAAAACGGATCCAGATTGCGACTTCCTGGGCCATCAAAGTTCTTCAAGGCTGACTTTATTCCTTTTTGCTAAGTTGGCAATCATTAGCAACATTACTATTGAACGAGACATCATCAATGCCCCTTAGTTAAAATTTGGTAATTTCTTTTATTGAAAATATTTGAATTGATTTAGTGATTAATTGTATCGTGCAATTGTCTGTGTATTGTCCCGTGGAGCCTTTCTACAAAATGTGGATTTGGTAATCAATTGGTCCATCTCTAACATTTCGAACTATATATGGGAGACTTGGTTGACTCTTTCTCCGCTGTTATTGAAGAAATCTTTCTAAACATTGATCCTTTGTTTTGTAGAATTCAGAATGAGTCCGAAAATGAGCACGACCTTTTTTATTCCTGTCCACGTCTTGGGATAAAACTCATAGAAAACCTAATAATGAGTCGCTTCTTAGTAACCCGAGCTACCACACGCTCCAGACCAAGTAGGTTTCGATCCAGAGGGTCGCAATTGCCTCAAGAAAGTTAGAAATTGGTCTGATAATTTTTTTCTTAATTGGAAAACCATTGCAGTTTCTATATTTCCTTAATAATTAAATTGGTAGGCAGTATTTTCTGTGAAATGGTTCTACGCAGTAATAATAACGTCATCTATTATCACCTTGCGACAAAAATTCTCTCAAATTGATTGACTAAAAATATTATGATGATTTGTACAGTATAAAGAACTTTTACTCAATTGTACGAACAAGTCAAATCAACGGGTGATTAACTCTCTTTTTCTTTTTCTTTTTTTCATAATTTTCTTGATTTGGATGTGTACGAAATAATATCATATATTTCATTATGGAATATAATCAAGCTCCCCCGACTTACAACACCATGGTTGTCACCTACTTCAATGTTCACTTCTGCTTTTTCCCATTATCAGGCATCAAAAAATATCGTAGCTCTCAGACTAACGAGAGACTGTAAAGGGTACAATTTCACAAGGGAAGAATTTTCAGAGCTATCCAACCTAAGATTCTTGGAACTAGACGGCGGGAACTTGATAGGGGATTTTAAGAATCTTCTCTCCGAATTAAAATGGCTCTCCTGGAGTAATTGCCCTTCGAGATTAAAAGCGAAGAACTTACGTCTTGAGAAATTAGTCGTGCTCCAGCTTTCAGCAGGTCGCTTAGGAGATTGGGCCAGATGGTTGCAATGCATGGTACGGCATTGCACCATGCACTTTACTTTATTTGGCACAGATTGGGCCGGATGGGAGCAATGCATGGTACGACATTACACCATGCACTCTACTTTATTTGGCATTTGTCTCTCTAACCAAACTTACCCATTTGTCTATCTTGACTCTTCTGATCGTTGGTTTGTTTTTTTCAGGTGAGCAGTAGCTTGAAAGTTATACACATCGATAACGGTGGAAACTTAGATTGGACTCCTGACTTCTCAAAATGCAAGAATTTGAAAAGATTCGCTTTTCATGGTTGCTCAACCAAGCCATTGGTTGATGGCTCTCTCTATAAACTAAAGCATCTGAAGAACTTAGAAATCAAAGGTACAATCGACGAATGCAACCCTTTTACAATACCGTCCCCATTAGGTGGTCTAACATCACTCTCAACTCTATCTATAGAAAATATGAATGTTGAAGAAATTCATCATTCTATTGGAGAGTTGAGGCAATTGAAGTATTTGTCTTTCCATAGTTGTTTGCTTAGAAAACTTCCAGATTCCATTGGAAAATTGGAATCATTGCTTGAATTGCACTTGGGAGAGACGAAAATCATAGAGTTGCCTCATCGTATTGGAGATCTTAAAAAATTAAAAAGGTTGACGCTTAATGGGACTCCAATAAAAAAGCTACCGAACTCAATAGGAGGGCTAAAGTCCTTGATTGAGCTAAATTTGATAGATTCGGATATCACGGAATTACCTGATTGTATGGATGATCTCAAAAGTTTGAAAGAATTATGGTTATATCATAGTGCAATAAGAGAGCTACCAGAGGCCATTGGAATGTTGGTAAATCTTGAGTATTTGAATGCCTCTGGGTGTAAAAATTTGGAGGGGGAAATTCCAAATGCAATTGGGGCTCTATCCTTTTTGAGATCACTAGATCTATGTGGAAGCAACATTAGGAGATTGCCCACATCTATGAATCGTCTATCTCATCTCCGAAGTCTCGATTTACGAGGGTGTGATAAACTTGAACAAATTCCAGAGCTCCCCATGAGTTTGAGATATCTGCACTTCTCACCTCATTTACTGTGGACCACAATTGACCTCTCATGCCTAACTAACTTAGTCGATCTTTCTATACGCAAAGGCACTCCTCAGCTGTCAGAATTTGGTGATGGGGCTCCAAATATAGTGCGGACAATTGACCTCTCATGCCTAACTGACTTAGTCGAACTTCATATAAGCAAACGCACTCCTCAGCTGTCAGAATTTGGTGATGGGGCTCCAAATATAGAGTGGACCAAGGGATTATCAAAACTGAAGAAGTTGAACCTCGACATGGAAGATGCCACGTTGTCTCACGACAATTTGGCTACTCTTTCTCGGCTTGAAGATCTTTCAATGGATTGGATTGAACCCCGATCATTGATAGCGCTTCCGTCCAGTCTTAAATCATTGACTCTCTTCAATCTCAGGCAACCGGTGGTCGAATTCGACTATGTGCTTGAACCGCAGTTGGAGAAACTCGCTACATTGCGTGTGCAATCCTGTAAATTGCTTGAGAGGCTATCGGGTTTTCCGAGATTAAAGGGGCTCAAAATTTTGCAAGTAGAAAAGTGCCCGAGGCTAATGGAGATTCAAGGTGTGGAGAAATTGGAATCGCTGGAAATCATATCTATTTGGGATTGCGAATCCTTAAACAGGCTGTCTGGTCTATCAGAACTAAAGAAGCTGCGGGGAATAGAATTCCTTAATTGTCCACGGCCAGATTTGCCCGATGTACCTCTTCAGACGCATGTCCGTTATTGGGGATAAATTTAGACGTGGGATTTCACTTGCCTTAAATGGCGATTACAAAGATTGGAGGGATGTCAGTCGCCATGGAAAGAACCGTCTCGTGTTCTCTTACTATTGGTAACAATTCCTTTAGTTTCTTCTTCCACTATATTTTATTATTTTTCTCTTTCCTCCCAAGCAATTTCCAGTTTGTTCATGTTAGAAATAGTCTATACCATGTATATATGTGAAGATCGAAAGGAAGGTCTTATTCATGATTCGTGATTAATATTTACGTCACTGGGGTTCATAGCTTAATTGATAACTGTGGAAGTACTAGTTGAATGGAATAATGGTTATTCACATTCTTTAAAATTAAAAAGAAATGCATAAACTGACTTCTTATTTGCTAAAGACAAAATGGGTACGATTACTTAAAAGATAATGACATTTTTATAGAAGGCCGAATGTACTTGAAAAGTGAAAACCACCTGAGTGCTTTTGGAGGACTTGGTTACATAGATAAAAATACGAGCACGTGGAAATTCATGTGCTTCTGTCATCATAGGCTCCTTTTATTTTCTCTTAGCATTTTGGAGTTGTGTGTGTTGTGCCATCAATGATAATGGTAGCACATTTGATAATATGACACCATATGTGACATTTTACTATCTCTTTTCGTATAGACTGGACCAAGTTCTTATACTTATAATGTGAAGTTAAGATTACGAGCTAATAAAACTACTGTGATCAGAATCAATCTTAACCTAAATCTTAACCAGATTTCATCTTAGAAATTTGATACAATGTTGTCACTTGGATAAGAAATGCTCATCTATGAAAACAAAAGAGTCGATCTATGATCTTTCTATAGTGATAATAGTATTAATAATTCCACTAGCATTACAGAACAAGATTTTCAGTTAAAAAGTTTGGATATTCTTCTATTTCATTAGTCCTAGAGATTTGATCGAAAGGTGTACTTCGTCACGTACAATTTCCAACGGTGTCTGAGATCTTCTTTTCCCTCATATAATCCACTTTCTTAACATGCTTTGAGCAATTTATTTCAACTTGACCGGTTGACCCCAACACCGTTTTGTTGAAGAATGAATGTCTTTCGCTACGAACATTTTGCACCATGTGAAACTCGAAAATCTGGCCTGGCCAGAAACATTAAAACAAAATTGACTAAACTGGCCATTTAGGGCAATAATTTCAATTGGAAAGTTAAGGCAGTAGAAATTAGGAAAGGAACGCCCTTTGCCAAGTGACTAATCCCTGCAGCAGCAAGCATCGGCATATGCTCACTTATTGTCTGTATCTCGACATCTTGAAGTTGAATGACTTCCCATGGATATGCTCATCGTGCAGGTGTAGCACGGTAATGGTTCGTGTCAAGCAGGAGTACAAGATGTTGCGTCCGCACGTGGGACACCACCAAGGAGGTAAACATAAACAAGTCAAGTCCTGGTTTCGATCCTGTCAGATTCTATATGATTTATATGTATGGATTCCACCATGTGCATGCTTGAAAGAGATTAACTGCAATAATTACGTGATAATGTTATCGAAATTACCGTAAATATATAGAGCGAAACCCTGCGCAAAATTTGAGGCCCGGTCTCTTGGTTAACAATATTGATCCGTTGCTGTTCTTTTCGCTTATTTTTTTTCTTTGCTGACCGGTGACTTAATGTAAGCTGCTTCTGCATGAACTTGTTGTGCATATATATGTGACTTGGAGAATTCCATTTTTGAGCTCATGCGCAGGGGTTCAAGGTACCCAGCCAGGATAGAGGTCCATTAATTGGCGTAGTACTCTGTTCTTGTGTCCTTCGTGAAGAACAGAAAAAACGTTATTTGGAAGCCATGATTACAATTGTGATTGTTAATGTTATAGATTCCTCTCTTGAATTTCTAGCAAAAATAATAATAATAATAAAGGAACAACGATTCTTCTTTTGAATGATGCATAATTTGAAGGACCGATGCGTGAGAATAGACTTTCCAAATTATAAACCATTGATATGCAATTATCGATAAAGTGATCCATTAAATGCATCATGTATGACAGCAAACTAATGCCATATGTGACAGCCCAACTCTTGTCCCACATTGCTTAAGAGGGGAGTCATAGGCTAGTATATAAGACTGGGATCCCTCTTTTTTGAGTGACACGTTTTAAAGCCGTGCGGGATCCCGTCCGACATCATTTGGGGTGTGGCCATGGAAGTGGGTTTTGTGCCCAGCGAGGATGCTGTGCTCAAAGGAGGAGAGATTGTGACAGGCCCAATTCTTGTCCCACATTGCTTAGGGGGGAATATTGGGCTAGTATATAAAGATTGGGATCCCGTCTCCAAGTCCCCGCTGACATGATTCAATAGATATAAGCATGTCTTAAGTGATTCGAGGGCAACATGGTCGTACTCTCTATTTTCCATTAAAATGTCAACAGGGATGATATTTTCACACTTTGATGTACATCTTCATTCATAAGCTTGCTTTGGAATGGCAATCCTAGCATTTTCTAAAGACTTCTATTGCTCAAATCGAATATAAGCTTTGGGATGATCCAATGGGAGATGTAAAAGAGATTGAATCTCAGGACAAAAGAGTCGCAGAGACGTCAATAAGGAAAAATATTGAGCATATATAGAGCTTAAAGACTCGACATAGACTTGAGCGCAACAACGGAAGAGACTTCTTATAACCAATAATTTTTTGTTAGCTCTTGTTTTCAATTTGCCCTGCTGAACGTGCAACCTCACTACCCAAACAGCGGAATTCGAAGACCTAAAAAGAACCAGGGTACATATCCTCGATTCTTGGTGATGTCAATCTAAGGTTTACATAGCCATGGACAACAGCTCCAGCTTTTCACAGTCTGCAGCGATTTTCTCAATTTCATCATACGGTAATACTACCCTATCTAAACAAAGTTCTCTTAAGTTCTTAAGGCGCAATCGAGCAGGCAAATCAAGCTTCAGAAAAGCCGGTCCCAATTTCACTACCGACGAGCTGTTATATAAGCGTTCGGGAAACTGGTAGTAAGGATGACGCCACATGGCCTTTTTCCTTCTATCCTCCAGATCGTTGAAGTTGAGATCTAGTTCTTTAACACCGTTTTTAAGGGCAAGAGAGATCCATGAGTTGACACGGTGAAGCATACTGCTGTTGTACCTAAAAGATAAACGAAAGCAGTTTATCTCCTTAACCTTACATCTACGGAGAAACTGGCTCACAGAAGGGATGACTTCGTTTCCAGTTTCTTCCACCCAACGGTATGTAAAGTCCACCTTGTGCATGGATCTCCACACAAACCTCCACCTTCTTGAAAGCATAGAAGTTCTCAGGGCATCCTTCATAGGAAGTCTATCCAGAATGAGAACAAGAATTTCATCACGTAACCTACTTATAAAGTCATTTTCAGAATACTCTGCATCTTCTGAATATGATTTCAAACACTTGCGTCTTCTTCGAGCTGGAGCCATCACCTGAACATGCAAGAAATTAAAAAGTTTACATTATCTCTGCACTTATGAATTTACCACGATGTAATTAGGTGTGCTATTGCACGGTCAAGTATTAGCTAAATATAGTGACTTTTTTCACACGTGAACGCCACCAAAATTGTTACTCTCAAGAAGAATTCATTCCGTCCAAGAAATATCATTGCCTTGTGATGAAACTGCTACAGGAACCAGCTCTTGGATCACACAAAAACCATTGCCTTACAAAAAATTCCAATTGGCATCCAAGGTAATATTCTCAAATCAAAGTATATCATCAATAAGTTGAAACTCATGGAAAATCAGTACCAATACAAAATCACATCGACCATCTACTCTTCTCAGCATCATGCTCTTTGATCAATGAGCAAGAGGCACGCCAACATCGCATTCAACCAGAAAGATAAGAAAGAAGGACTTGAGCTCATAAGTACAAAAATATTAAAAAACCAAAAAGCCACGGAAACATATCCTGCATAGGTTGGAGCATGACAACCCGACCCTTGGGCAATCAGATGATCACTCGTGGAGTGCTGCCGTTGGACAACTTAAATTGAAAAAATAAAATAAAAAATCCTTCCAACAATTCTGGCAACTTGCTCCTTAAGATCAATAAACATATACACTCTATCCTGTCCAGGATGGGCAGATGAATCCAGATCATGAGCTACTGAAGGACGTAATTAGAAGTAAAAATATGTCATCAAATCCAATCCTGCAAACAATTTCTATAATCGCAGACCATGTATCCCGGTCAGGGACATAACCAATTCCCTTTCCAAATTAGATGAAATTCGTCCGTTACCAAACAGGCATTCTTATATAGTTCGCCCAAATCAGAAGCACGATGATGACGACGTAACATAACACCCACACTTCCCACAGCGCCACAATGTTCCCCTATTAACTCAGGTTGAGCCAAAAATATCATCTTTTTCCTATCCTTCTCTGCCCTTCCCATTGTAGCGCTAGTGAAAATCAATTCCCACCCCCCACCCCAAAAAAAAGCCGATCATCTAAATTAACCAACAAATCGACAGCGTACTCCGTGGGCTCCCTCCCTCCCTCCCTCCCTCCCTCCGTCTCAATGCAGGCGAGGTTGAGCACGGAGGTGCAAAGCCTCACCATTTCAAGCAGCAACAATCATCCGCGCATCCTCCCCAACCAGCCATGATCGAGGAGGCGAAACGTGGCCTCGCTCCATCGCGATTCGGTTATAAACAGGTCAAGAGCTCGCTCACAATGACGAGCGACCGGAGTCGAGCGGAAGAAGAGGAAATCAATCGGAGAGCTCAGAATCGGATGGCGATGTGCCGCGCCGACGTACCCGCGAAGCAGGAGCGAGGAGGTGGACGACGAGCTGCTGCATCTTCTGTGGAGGCGAGGAGGCGAATGCTTGGGGATACTGGGAATGGAGGAGAGCGGCACTTTCGTCGTGAATCGGAGAGCAACATTGTTCCAAACTTTTAATTTGTTCAATTTGATTCTTGAACTTTGTCTAATATGCAACGTGATCTTTAAAATTTTAATTTGTCCAATGTAATCCTTAAAATTTTGGTATATGTTCAATATAGTCCGTAAAATATATAAAAATATTCAATATGGTCCATTTCAATTAATTTACAAGACTACATTGAACATTTTTATACAATTCAATGACTATATTGAACATATACCAAAAGTCTAGGGACTACACTGAATAAGTTAAAAGTTTAGAGAGAACATTACATATTGAACTAACGTTCAGAGACCATATTAAATAAATTAAAAGTTTAGGGATCAAATTGCATATTGAGCCCAAGTTCAAAGACTATTTATGCCATTATCCCAACATGATTGAAGCATTGATTGCTCTTGTAATATTTGTGAATTTCAACGGAAATGGAAAAGGAAGGTCTTATTTGCATTTTGTGAAATAATATTTACTTAAAGTGGGAATTATATTGCGGTTCATAAATGGGTGATGACTATAGAAGTACCGATTGTGTTTGTTAAGACAAAATGGATTCAATTACTTAATGTAATGACATTGTTACAATAATGATAGTTTCTTCAATAATTTAAGGTCTAGAAAGTTTTCTTCCACGACAATAATAACTTCTTCCATAGCCATTTTAAAACTTAATAGGCAATATACTTGTGCAATAGGTGTGGAAGAAATTAAAAAGGGAGTAAAAATACCAACTGCCTCACTTAAAATGGCGTTTGTGTAAGGAGACTAATTTAGCTAGTTACACAATATAGTGGAGGAGAGAGGCTCTAAAAGGTAGACAGAGTCATCGGATGATCATTTGCGGAAGCACGAGAGATAATTGTTGGAATAAATGGCAAGCTAGAATTCCGTTTTGCAATATATGACAAACTTATTAGGATGGATTGTTGAAGTCTTTATTTGATGAATATCATTGAAGAATTGTTTATTTTTGGTAATGTAAAGAAGTTGATGGTTAAATGTGACGATAAATCATGATTATTTTCTTGATTTTGATGGAATTACGTCTGATGGTTATTTGGTCATTCATCCTATACAGAATAAGTTTCTTGAGTAACTTGGGGATCGATGGAGTTGTGGTTGATTTTCGTGACTTTAGCAAATTAGCCAATATGCTCGAGGCTGGAGTTGGGGCTGGGTGCATTATGGATTAATTCCAAATATCGCGAAGGTTTGAACTTTCTTTGGGTAGATCAAATATCTGAGAATGAGTTCCATGCATTGTCCTGTTCAGGTCATCTGAAACTAAAAGCCAGTCATTATATACAGTGTCAAAGAAGCTAATTCATACTTTTAGTTCTAATGGATATCATTATGCCTTCATTGATTTGCTCATGGCCCTATTTCAGGATATACGCACTCTTCAAGGATGATTTTTGAATGACGCTCGCTGTTGTTGAGTTGAAGTAAACAATTAATTTGGACTTAGTAAGTCCTTAAATTGCATCGTCTAAACTTTCGGACGTAAAACACAGGTATTCTCACCTTATTGAAGAAGAAAAATATAAAACTCGAAATAAGAGATGCGAGACGTGAAAACACTGGCACGTTAAAATAAGAAACGCAATCGGGTTAAGTGCCTTTATTGAAGGGACTACAGCTGATAGCCCTTCTAGGTGGAAACACCCTTGAAAAAGGATAGGTTAATAGGTCATGACCCTCCAAACACGCCCCATTTCGGGACATACGCGCTCTTTTAAGGATCATCTTTGAATGACGCTCACTGTTGTTGAGCTGAATCAAGCAATTAACTCCTCTTCTTGCATCTTCAACACATACAGTGATACTCATGAAAATCGCCGTCATGTTAATCAAGCATCTGTACTTGGTTTGGACAATTGCCGCTGAAAGTTCTCTCATGTGGATAACTTGAAATTATTTCATCCGTTTCCCGGAGAAAACGTAAACTAAATTCGATCACTCGAACACAGAACTTAAACCTGTTTTGACTTTTGAATTGTGCAAGCCATCTGATTGGAACCCTGATCCATTCTTTTACATAGATAAAGAAACAATATGTGATTATCGATCGTGAGCTTCAAAAGACTTGATTGCAGAGATAAACAAACAAGCAGGTTGTCGATCATGTGCTGCTGCTATTACTAAGCTCCTTTCTTTTGTTTCGTTGCGTTTTTTTTTTCTTTTTTTCCCCTCTTTTGAGCGTTTCAGAGATGGGTTTGTTGTACCATCAAAACAGCTGTTCGGCCAGCAAATGTGATGAATATGACAGCTTAAGTGGCATTTTACTGCCACTTTCACGGTGACAGGACCGAGCTCTATGAAATTGAGATGAAGAGCTCATATAACTACTTTGATCAGAATCGATTTACTCAAAAAATTTAACTTGAATTCGTCTTAGAAATATGATACAAGGTTATCACTTGAATTAGAAATATATTTTTTTCATGCTAGCCACCACACACGTGCAACCAGGTAAGTCACCCTATGACGAAGCTGGGATTCGAACTCTCGACCTTTTGCGAGAGGAAGAGAGCGCGAACCAGCAACGCCACTCAGGTGGATGGTCTTGAATTAGAAATGTTTTTATCTACAAAAACAAAAAAGTCAATCCTTGATCTTTGGATAGCCTTTCACTAGTATTGCAAACATAATTTCATTTAAAATGTTTGGATATTGCGCTAATTCATCGGTTCTAGAGATCTGATCGAAGGGCCTGCTTCGCCGAGTAAGATTTCCAAAGGCGTTTGAGGCCATTTTCAGCGTGAAAAATCCACTTCTTTGACATGTTCTGAGCCATTCTT
Organism: Angophora floribunda; assembly: GCA_014182895.1. Lineage (NCBI taxonomy): Eukaryota > Viridiplantae > Streptophyta > Magnoliopsida > Myrtales > Myrtaceae > Angophora > Angophora floribunda. The sequence continues at coordinate 21,310,590 of CM024710.1, forward strand.
TTTAACTTGACCCTAACATCATTTTTCTCAAGGGTAGGTTTTTTTCTCCACTAACATATTTCACCACGGGAACCCTCAAATTCTGGCCCTGCCGGAAACTAGTAAAATAGAAAGACCACCAGACTGGCCATTTTGGGCCAAAGGATGGGTGATGAATAAAATCAGAAGAGCGTAATCAGTACTCCGCAATTGGCAAATTCCAACATCAAATTTCCTTAGAAGGCGCGAGACTCTTATGGTGGGCCGGGGTCATCATAACAATGGTCTTGCCAATACCTTAAGCACTAAATGCACACCGCCATTTTCTAATCAATGAAGCGATGTGCACCCTTACATTATTAGAGACAGAACAACCTAATTTATGTACATAAACGTTGTCGTTTTTGAAGCTTTTGACTTCCTCCGGCATGACCGTGGTCTGTGAGCTTAAAATAGTATATTGTCATTATATGTTTGTGTAGGCATGTGAATGGGGGGCATCGACTAGTATATATATATCTTTGATCCCTTTCAAAGTTTTTTTTTTGTAACAGTAATGATTCGATATGATTTACGCATGCACATTTTTCTTTGATGCCAATTACATCTTTGGAAATTTGCAAATACTCTGTGACTTTTGTGCAATTCATTTTGTTACCATGTTTACACGCAAATCTTCAAGTTCTTTTCTTCCCTATTCTCTATGGCTCTTCAATCCTAAGTCTTTGTGATTACATATGAAGACAACTGACCTGAACAATTGAGAGTTCATCTCTAAGCCAACCATGTTTACTTTAAATCAGATTTTATTTTCTACCTTGTTTTTATCGTACTATATTACATCGATTTCAGAACATAGACAAACTTGTTGGAGTTCCGCACCTAACAATCTCCGCATTATACATCAGTGGAGCTTCCTACCCTTAACATATATGTGAAGAAATTTTCGTAAAATTTATTAATTAAGTTTTATGTGGTAATACTATTTGATTACGATTATTAATCATGTCACTTTAAAAAGCAGGTACAACAAACCGCACCAAACTACATAAGCTTTGAATAATCTATGTATTAATTATCCCGAGCAATGCGTGTACCATCTTTACTCATTAAATTTTATGTGGTAATACTATTTGATTACGATCATTAATCATGTCACTTTAAAAAGCAGGTACAACAAACCGCACCAAACTACATAAGCTTTGAATAATCTATGTATTAATTATCCCGAGCAATGCGTGTACCATCTTTACTCATTAAGTTTTATGTGGTAATACTATTTGATTTCGATTATTAATCATGTCACTTTAAAAAGCAGGTACAACAAACCGCACCAAACTACATAAGCTTTGAATAATCTATGTATTAATTATCCCGAGCAATGCATGTGCCATCTTTACTCGTTCTTTAAAAAGCGTGAGTCTCTTATGGTGGATCGGAATCCTCTTAAGTTAATCGAAATTGACTAAATTACCCTTGTCTGATGGTGGTTGCAATTTTTAATTGACTATTCGTCATATACAAAAATAATTTTCGTGTAATTTGGCGATCAATGGAATTGTTGTTGATCATCACCGGTTTCAGCAAATTAGCCAACGTTCTCGAGCCTGGAATTGGGGCTCGGTGCATCATAGATCAATTCCCCAAATCACTAAATTTTGAAATTTCTTCATGTTGTTGAAAAATCTAACAAAATCTTCTGTGCATTGTCTTGGTCAAGTCGTCTGAAACTGAAAACCGGTCCCTAAACAATGCCAAGAAACTGTTCTTACGCATTTTAGGTCAATCGTATTCTTTAATTGATTTGTTCATGGCCTAATTTCAGGATACACACGCTCTGCAAGGATTCCTTGCGAGCGACGCTCGCCGTTGTTGAACTGAAGTAAGCAAGTCATTTCTTGACTTGCATCCGCAACACATATTAGATTCTCGCGAAGATTGAGGTCGTCTTCGATGTTAATCAAGTATTATACTTGGTTTAGTGGGAAGCTACCCAGTTTGCCTATGCCCGACAATGCCTTTGAAAACGGTCACATACAGATATGTTGGCGAAAATGAAAGTACTTCACCTGTTTCCAAGAGAAAACGTTGATTGAATGGTTCAAACACTGATGCTGGGGTTGCTCATATGACCAAGTTAGAAGTTCCTAACATTGCGGTTCGCACCAACCAATCATGCATTCCATCTGATCCATTCTCATACAGAAGCGTCGAATGTACTTGAAAAGTGAAACCCATCTGAGTGCTCTTGCAGGACTTGATTTCATAGATAAAAGATATAAGCATATTGCAAATCATGTGGTGCTGTCATTATAAGCTTCTTTTGTTTTCTTTTAGCATTTCGGAGATGTGTTTGCTGTGCGGTGAAGATAGTTGTTGTGGCAGCGAATCTGAATCGAGTTGCAACGGACTGCACCGATGTACCTGCGAAGCAGAAGCAAGAAGACGGGCGAGTCGCTACATCTTCTGTGAAAGGCGACGAGTTGAATGCTGGGGAAGACCGGGAATGGAGGAGAGCGGCATTTTCGTTGTGAATCGGAGATCGATTGCAGAGGATGACACGGAGGATAGATCACAGGACAGGACAATGCCTACGGTGTATGGTGTTGTTTTCGAAAAGTATTTTTCAAAAAATTATTAGGTGAAAGTCATTAAAAATACCTTAATTTATGTACGATATTCACTTTAAAATCATAACTTTTCACATGTTTATTTAAGTGTCAAAATTAGACAAAAAATGTCACATAAACAGAAACAAGTCAAAATTAACATGTGGCTTTTTTAACAAAAAAATTGGTCCACGTGACATTTTCATGTATTTATTTGTGCTCCTCTCTCTCCACATCATATTTTCTCTTCTTTTTTTTTTTTTCCTTTTCAATTGGTATTGAAAAAATCGTTTTTAAAAGAAAAATTGACACGGAGTTATTTTTCAAAAAAATTGACACTTAAATGATTCGACGAAAAATTGATTAAACGACATGATTCAGCACTCATGTTTTTTGGCAAGTCACGTCAACTAAAAATATTAATAAAAGAAAGTCACATTAGATTTTTGATCAAAGATATTGAAATTAGCACTGAATTATTATTTTTTTAAAATTTAGCACTTAAATGAGTTGCCAAAATGTTATAATATTAAAGCGAGAGCTATACATAAATTAAAAAGCACTAGGTATCCTTCACCCAAAAATTATTTATTAAAATGATTTAAAATTCGAAGAAGTTGAGCAAGCTTGTCTTGGAAGTGTTTTCTTCATCTTCGTTGACACGAAGCAAAAAGCGTTGGCCTTTGTCTCCATCCTGTGGCAAAGAACTGCCATTGACGAATCACGCCGATCGGTCTCCCGGTCAACGTCGGCAAACGCAGCTCGTGAAGATGAAGAGGACGAGGGACTCGTCCCCGGGTCCGGCCAGAAGCCACGACGGCCAGCCGCCGGGGGCTGAATTCGAGGTGTTCCTGAACTTCAGAGGACCGGACACTCGCCTCAGCTTCACGGACTGCCTCTACCACGCCATGGACGGAGTCGGAGTTCGCGTCTTTAGGGATGAGGAGGAGATCCGCAAAGACGAAGAGATTGGAGGCGAGCTCCTGCGCGCGATCGACAGCTCCAAGGTCTACGTGACAGTCTTCTCCAGAGACTACGCATCCAGCGCGGGGTGTCTCCGCGAGCTTGCGCACATCGTGGAGAGCTCGAGAAGATCGAGTGGCAAAGTGATTTTGCCTATTTTCTACGACGTGGATGTTGATGATGTTAAGCTCCGGACTGGACTATACGACGAGGCCTTGAAAAAGCACGAGGATAGGTTCGGCTGTGATGTGGTGCAGAGGTGGAAGGAGGCTCTGATAGAGGTCGCTCGAATCAAGGGATGGGATTTAAAGGGTAAAGGGTAAGGCTCTGCACTCTGATGCCGGTTTCCTCTTGTTACTGCAGTTCTGTTTTAGTTTGAAAGGGAGTTTCAAGGTTTCAGTCTTCTTCTTTTTTTGGTAAGGGAGGTTTCAGTCTTTATCTTCAGTTCTTATGGATTCTTTTAGCTATCATGAGTAATTCATCAATAGGAGAGTTACAACAATATGCGGCACACGGAATTAACTTCACTGTTGCGAATTCAAACGTGAACTTCGTTTAGCTCGATTTGGGGTGTCTCTGCACAGATGGTTGCATTCACGCTAGAGATACTGCCGTTTAAGATTTAGAGTACATTTGGCCCTCTCACGAAATGTCAATCCCTTATAAATGGAGTTTACTGGAAAAGGATACCTTCTGAAAGTACCTACTAGTATAGCGTCTGTTGTGCAGAAATTTAGCCTGGATTGTTGGTCAAATGCAGATATCCAGCAGATAGGTCATATTGCTGTAGACCAATACACAAAAAGAAAAATCTTCAGTAATAGTTCATGAATCAAGTGCTCCATTTATGTGGATATTGCAGGGAAGGTGCAATTATCAAACATATTGTTGATGAGGTTCTGACCAGACTGAAGAAAAGGCAGAGAAATTTGCCTGATCATCTAGTTGGAATTCATGATCGTTTGGAGGACATGATGTGCTTACTGCAAGAAGGATCCCTTGATGTACGTTTTGTTGTAATTTCTGGTATGGGTGGCATCGGTAAGACAACACTCGCTGAGGCTGTTTTTAATCGAATCTCTCACCAATTCTCCGGTCATAGCTTTCTGTCAAATGTTCGTGAATCTTATAAAGATGATAAAATTAGAGAATTACAATGGAGACTATTATCAGATGTGCTCAAGTTCCGACCAAAAAGGATTTACGACACCAATGAGGGGATCAACATGATAAAGGAAAGGTTTCGTAACAAGAAAGTTCTCATTGTTCTGGATGATGTTGACAAGAGAAACCAGCTCATGCAACTAGCAGGAAAGCATGACTGGTTTGGCTCTGGCAGCAGAATTATTATCACAACCAGGGATATCAGTTTTTTGTCTATCGATAAGACAAGACTAAGGGACAGTGACTCTATCAGTCATGAAGAGTTTTACATCTACGAAATGAAGGAAATGCCTCTTAATCATGCTCTTGAACTTTTCAGCAAGCACGCTTTCAGAAGAGATACCTGTCCACATGGTTATTATGCCAACATAGCAACCAAGATAGTTAAAACCACGGGTGGACTTCCTCTGGCTCTAAAGGTCATCGGATCCTCTCTTTGCTACAAAAGTGAGGCTGTGTGGGAAGACATGCTGGAAAAGTTAATGAAAATGCCTCACAAAGAGGTCCATGATATATTGATGATAAGTTATGAAATGTTAGAGTACGAGCAGAAACAAATATTCCTCGACATTGCATGTCACATGGCCGGTGAAAAAATCGACAATGCAATTCTCATGTGGAAATCTTGCGAGTTTTTTCCAAATCTCGCAATTGATGTCCTTATCGATATGTCCTTGATTAAGGTCGTGTATCATGAGAAATTATGGATGCATGACCAACTTAGAGACCTTGGAAGAGAAATTGTTCATCAAGAGAGCATCCAATTTCCTGGAAGGCGTAGCAGGTTGTGGTGCCCAAAATTAGCTATGGAGGTCATACGCAGAAAAAGGGTATGTCGATCTAGCATACAACTTTTATATTGGACTGAAAACAGAATGCGTATGTCATGCTGTAAGGTTTAATCATGCAATATCTTTTTCTAATCAGAGCTCATGCTCACTGATTTTTAATTTCTGTTGCAGGGAACAGAAGATATAGTAGCACTCAAACTTGATGGACATTCTAAATCCATCAATTTTACTCCTGAAGAATTTTCAAAGCTAGAAAACCTAAGGTTCCTCGAATTAGATGGAGGAAACTTTGTTGGAGACTTTGAGAGTCTCTTCTCTGAACTAAGATGGCTTTCGTGGCGTAATTGTCCTTTGGAGTTTCAAGCAACCAACTTTTGCCTAAGCAACTTAGTCATCCTCAAAATTTCAGGAAGCAATATAACAAATGATTGGGATGGATGGAGCCAAATCTTGGTACTATACCTTTTGACACATAATGTTCATTATACTCCAGTTTTCTCCTCATTTGGTGATGTTGATATTTGTCCCTTCTTATATTGGCTATTTTGCAGGGGACTAGTAACTTAAAAGCTCTCAGTCTCCTGAGTTGCAAAAGCTTAATCAAGCTGCCTGAGTTCTCTACATGCTCCACTCTAGAGAGACTGGTGTTGAAAGATTGTGAAAGCTTGGTTGAGATTGACCCATCCATTGGTAACCAAGAGCACCTTCAATACTTGGAAATAAGTGGGTGCAATCGTTTGGGGAGTTTTGTGAAAGAAGCTTCAAGCGAGATCAGTCCGTGTGTGGTACCTCAATTCTTGCCAGACTCGATGGGCAGTCTAAAATTTTTAACTACCCTAATGATGGAATATCTGGCACTCCTTGAACTTCCGAACTCGATTGGAGAGCTAGCCTGTCTTCAGTATTTGTCTTTGAGTGAATGTCCTAATCTGAGTAAACTTCCTAACTCAGTTGGGAAATTACGATCACTAGTTGAGTTGGATCTGTCTTATACAGGACTCACAGAATTACCTGATTCAATTGGGGAGCTTAGAAGGATGCAGGTAATTGATATGAGAATGAGTAAGATAAGAAAGATTCCAAAGGCGATAGGGATGATGCAGCAACTTGAATCACTGCATGCTTTCAGTTGTGACTTGGAGGGAGAAATTCCAAGCGAGATTGGGGCACTGTCCTCGTTGAAGGTCCTGAATATAGGATTAACCCGTGTCTGTGAAGTGCCAACAACTATAGATCAGCTTTCTCAACTTGAAGTACTGCGTTTGGATTCTTGCCATGAGCTTCGGCAATTGCCAAAGCTTCCTGCAAGTTTAACCTCCTTAGAGTTCATGTCTTCCTCCCTGGAGACCATTCCTGACCTGTCAAACCTGACCAATTTGGTCGATCTGATCTTGTCAGACGTCCGTCCTGATAATTCTTTTGATAACAGATATTGCGAAACTTTTGATGTATACACACAATATTCTCAAGCTCCAAATCTATCGTGGATTGGGAGGTTATCTAAGTTACGATCTTTGACACTAGATCTCACAAATATGACAGCGGTGCCCCCTGAGTTGAAATCTATTTCTGGGCTGCAGGAACTTGAATTACTTTGTCCAGATTCAAAATCCCTCACTCAGCTTCCACCGGATCTTCAGTTCTTAAATTTAAAGGGTTTTGGTTTCACATTGGAATTGTCTCACCTTCATAACCTTAAGAAATTGTCGAAGTTAATTCTCTGTAGATCTTGGTTGACGGAAATTCAACTGGATGGGCTTGGACAGCTGGAGAATCTCAGAGAATTGCGAGTGTCCTGGTGTAAATTCCTCGAGAAAATATCTGGATTATCAAGATTAACACAGCTGAGAGACTTTAAGGTGATATCATGCCCCCAGCTAGTTGAGATTCAAGGTCTTGACCAATCAAAATCATTGGAAAATATATATTTTCACCTGTGTGATTCAATAAGAGAGTTACCTGATCTGCTCAACCTACAGAAACTGGGAACATTGGAAATCTCTCAGTGCGGTTTGGGAAGTTTGCCTTCTGTAGCTTACAACGAGATATGTTACCTAAAGATTTATAAATGTAGGATGTTACGTGACTTTATGGGCACTTACCAGCGTTATTTCAACCAAAGTTAAGTCGATCCATTTTCACACAAGTACCAGACAGTTGCTGTGAATTCTGTTTATCAGCTTGTCAGCAATGTTATGCAATATGATAGCATCAGAGAAAAGGAGATCTTTCGTCTTTAAGGTGGCAGCAAAAATCTATGTCAATCCTGTTCTTCTCTCTCTACAGTTTGCAGTAGTAGATTTTTTTTGCTCAACAGGTAAAACAAAAACATGGGTACTAGTTCCATTGTTTAAGTAAAACATACATCTCTGTTTCGTGCACATTGCTTTCTTGGTGTTCGTTTTAAATAAATAGATATGTTTTGTTCTGCCTGACGATTTTGGTACTAATTTTGACTCCGAAGTCCGCCTGCGTCTTTTAATATGAATTCAGAAAATAACACAAGAAAGGACTGGACTTTGCCTGGGCATTCGAAGTCATTCCCTATTATTCGAGTCTCTTCCCCTCTCACTCCACCTCTTTCTCCAGTCGCTCTTACGGTTCGTTGTTCATTATGTATTTCGCCCGAAGGTCAATTCCCTTTTCTGGGACCTGGTTCACGTGGATTGGATCGGATGCTTGTAAATGTAAAGTGGTTCACCGGCTGAAAGTGCAGACATTAAGCGCTAAATATACCTTGATCTCTCTGGTTTTTAATCATGCAGAAAGGATTTTATTCGACTTCAAGAATTTTGATCTTACCATAGAGATTTTACTAGACAGTTAGCATCTATGTTAGTAACGGCAGTCAAAATTGATTAAATGAATTGAATTAACACAATTACAATAGATTTAAGGCTTATTCGGTGATTTTCTACATATGAATTGACATAATTGCAATAGTTAAACTCGACACCCAAGACTTTAGATAGCTAAAAATGATGTATCCTCGTTGCAAGAAACGATTTTAGTGCATTCTCCGCAAAGAAGGCTAGGCGCCTTGTAAGCATATATTATGGTGAATTGCATGGATTGCTCAATAAAGTTGGCATTGAATTTCATTAAACGAGTGCTATTCGGGAGGTGGTGGGACGGGACTCCATCGGTTTCAATTGAACATTATGCACCCTTTCATCCCCTAAAGCTGAATGGATTGGTCATATTACTAGCCATATAAATGTGGAGGCACAAATTTTTTTTTTTATTTGTATAAGCACGTTTAACATTTTCATCACTCCCTATGAATTGCAACATTATATTTGGAAGGGGAAAATTGTTTTAAAAAAAACTAAGTCTATTGTGCTTTTGTGAATTCAATCACAAATCTTTTAATTATGTTAATTGAGTTTTAAACATATTCACTTTTTGCCAATTTAGTCTATTTGATTAATTTTTACTAGAAATTACCAATGTGAACATTAGTCGTCCTATATGACATAATCAACATTGATTTGGATAATTTTTAATAACATTTTTTAATTTATTTATTTTTCTTTTCTTCTCTTTCTCTTTCTTTTCCCTTCTTTATTTTTTTTTCATTGTTAAGGGCTTGCGGCCTCACCAGCATGAGGCTCGACAATCCCCTTCGGCCATGGGTAAAGGTCTGTAAGCCCTCATTGACTACTAGGTGAGGGCTGTTGGCGCCCCCGCTCACAACTAAGTGAGGGCTACGGCACTCGGCCAATGGCTTGCAAGAGGACATGATCCTTGCTCTGACCTCATACATGGCCAGTGAGGGCTCCTAGCCCTTGTTGGCCCCATGCAAGGGCAGCAAACCCTTGCCCACGTGAGAGCGAGCACCACAAAACCTCACCCAATGACTTGCAAGAGCTGCAATCCTCGCCAACGGCAAACGGCCCTTGTCGACCCTTAACAATAATTTTAAGAAAAAAAGTAAAGAAGGAAAACTAAAAAGAAAGAAAATAATAAAAAAAATTAAAAATTCAAAAGGTATTAAATTATTATTTCAAATTATTTACATAAGCACCAGTTCTGTAACTAATATTCATGTTAGCGATTTTCAGCCAAAATCAGCCAACTTGACTCAACTGATATAATGTAAAAACATTTGCAAACTCAATTATTACAATTGTCACACAAAAAATAGACACAATTAAAAAATGTATGACTTAATTAGCAAAAGTGCAATTGATTTAAGACATTTGGACAATTTCCCTTACTTGGGATTGATATTTTTTGTCTACAGAGATAACAAAAGAGTATTTCCTTAAAATAAATTAATGAGGATGATCCAAACTTCCAAGAGATTACCACCATACGATTGATTCTTTTGAGCTGGTTTTTCTCTAAATGGTGAAAATATTAGTGCGATTTTAGTTTTATGTGTGAAGATTAAGAGTATGAGACATTATCACATATTTCTAAAGTAGTTTATATCGTGCTCTGTTTGTTCTTGTGAATAAATAAAAGATTATGATTACCCCGGCGTAATGTGCTGGTTCACTACTCATCATGTATCATCTCAATGTTTATAAAATGCGAATTTACGTGAACTTTAAGTGTCCTCAAAGAAATGCTTATCGTATAAATAAGCATAAGCTTTCATGGAACAACATTCTTCAAGACAATTACAGCTGTTAGTTCTGCTCACTGATGAAGAAAGCTGCAAACCTCATGCAAAAGCTGCAAACAATCCGGTGGCAAACACGAGATAGCACAAACGACAAACTCCGACAATCCGTCGCTTTCAATCACGATGAAGATCATCCGTTTTCTTCGTCAAAACTGAAGAGACAAACCTCTGGAGATAAAATTAACAGGCTACAGAAAATGTTGAACGGGAGGGAAAAAGCTGAGTTCCACTTCCGTGGAAAAGAGAAAGCAAACCCCCTCATGGCTGCAAAGAGTCGGATTTTGATGACTTCTCCCCCGAGAGAACGGAAAGAGAAAGAAGGCTTGGGGTCATGTGGGTCATGACACTTAGATTCACGTTAAAAGTCCTTCGGGGACACCTCGTAGGATTGGATCTTAGCCAAAAGTGCAGGTATATCACGGAACGAGTGATTTTAAAGGTGGAACCATGGCCGTTCGCATTCTTAAATGACAATATGGAAGCATCCGTCCGCTCTCTATTTGATAAAAGCTGGAAACTTTTCCCCTCCGCCCTGGTAAAAATTCCATGGGCTCCGCGTTTCCTTTCTTTTTCTTTCGGTGCTACGGACAAAGAAAGACGCCTCGTCTCCTCCTGGTGAAGACAGCCTTTGTTCAATACATAGACGGACCGACGGTGCATTTTTTTGTCTGAAGCAACTGTCTCCGATATGCAAAGCCTAGGGTTTCCCGGAGTACTGTCTCTCCATTTCTACACAAATGCACTCTTAACAGTGGTGCTCTGTGTCACCAATACACTCTCAAGTACGCTTTACAGTTTACCCTCTAAGATTGTGGAACACAATAAACCACTCGAATTGGAAACGGGTCTCGTAATTTTGAGGTCATGAGGCAAAAAGAAAAATGAAAGACCGTTGATTAACGTGAGCTGCTTCTGCATGAACTTGTCGTGTATATGTGGTATATATGACTTGGAGAATTCTGTTCTGCGGTTCCTGCGCAGGATTATCGCGGTTCAGTGTACCCAGCCAGGACAGAGGTCCATTGGCCATCGTAATTGGCATAGTACTCTTTTCTTATGCCTTTGTGAGGACTAGCGAAAAGGTTATTTTGAAGTCATGTTTGCGCATGTGATTGTTATAGATTCTTCTTTAGAATGATGCATACTTTGATTGCTAACTGATGTAAGAGCTGGTGCATGAGGCTAGAATTTCACACCTGCAATTACCGCTAAAGTAATCCACTAAATGCATCAGGTATGATGGCAAAATCATGTCCTCCATGCGCAGGACCGCTGATATGATTTAAGAGGTATAAGCAAGTTGATGTGATTTGAGAAGTATAAGAGAGAGAAACACCATCGTGTTCTCTGTTTTTCTTCAAAATGTCAACAGAGACAATATTTTCGTACCTTGATGTACATCTTCATTCATAAACTCACATTGGAGTTGACAATTCTAGCATTTTCTAAATACTTCTATTGCTTGACTCCTATATATGCTTTGGGACGATCCAACGAGAGATGTAATCAAGAGATTGAAACTCAAGACAAAAAGTCATGAAAAGAGCGGTTAGGGAAAATTTGGAGTAACTCGTGTTTTCTTGGATAGACGGTAATGGTAATTATTTGAATTTACTTTGAATCATGAATGTTGTTAGTGGGCTAGCTGTTGCTGTTCTTTTTTGCTGAATGTTTTCAGGTCAACGGCTGTTAAAAGGCGTAAAATTTTCACCCCAAAATTCACCAGTGTCTGTCTAAGTCTTAGGATAATAGATAAGGTTTTTCAGGAATTATCATTTGAGTAATTATATGTGATTCAGAGAACCTATCTAATGTGAGTATGACGTATTGTATGGTCGGTCGCTACATAGCGACTAGTAAGAAAGTCCTAACTTATCAAAAATTATTATCGGTAAACTACCAACGTAATATCTTGGGCTATATGACCTATAAAAAAGTAGATTCATGCTAAGTCGGTCTTTAAAATAAAATAAAAAAGAGAAAACTGAGCTGAATCGAACCGATTCATATTTGGTTCGGATCGAGGTTCGGTTCAAGCACGTACCCTAATAATATGGGTCACAACAGTAAGAATCGTATAAAAAATCCTTTGGGGACACCTCGTAGCATTGGATCTTGCCAAAAGTGCAAGTACATTACAAAACGAGCTATTATAAAGGTGGGGGCTACTCATGTGGTGGAACCATGGTCGTCCACATTTTTAAATTACCATCTAAAAGCGATGGTCCTCTCTCTCTAATTGATAAATAAATGTAAAAACTTTTTCCATCCACCCTAGGAAAATTTTTCCATGGATTGACTTCGAAGTCGTCGCCCTTCTTTTCTTCGGTGCTAAGGAGAAAGGAGATGCCTTGTCTCCCGGGGAAGAAAATCCTTTGTTCTGTGCGCAGCGGGACCAGCGGTATATCTTCTTGTCTAGAGCAACTGTCTTCAATATATGGAGCCTAGGTTTCCTGGAGCAAACCGTCTCTCCATTTCTACACAAATCGAACCGTCTCTCCATTTCTACACAAATGCATTCACCCTAGATCTGTTAATCGGGTGGATTGGGTCGGATTTGGATCGGTTGGGTCATAAATGATTCGACCCAAATTGACACATCAACCCGTTTATAACCTATTTAAATATAGAATAAAAATTTTGACTCATACCCAACACAATCCATATCCGACCCGACCCATATTGTTAAAACATTTATCTATCTAACTAAACTTAGGAAAACTTATTATTATAATATTTTTTAAAGATTTTAAACTTATTCAAGTTCATTAACAACCCATATATTTTAGTCTTTTTAATTTTTAAACCCATTATATATACACATGTCAAAATGGGTCGAGTTTTCTTTAAATGGGTCATAAATGAGTTATACTAAAAAAAAACCTAACCCATTGGATCATAAATGGGTTATACACCCATTTTGACAGGTGTAATTCACCCTAACGTTGGTGCCATCTCTTAAACCAACACACTCTCAAATAACACACGTTCTTTTCCCTCTACGCTTAAGGATTTCCCTTTTCCGGCCAGACTCTACTCTTAAGAATTCAAGATATGCAAATGCCTCATATTACAGACTTCATTGTCATTTTCCCCCGTCAACGGCCGGCTTCTTGTCGGACCAATTTGCTAATCTTAAATCACCAAAACTTCTTCTAATTCGTGGGGAGTTTTTTTGTCTTTTAAGAAAAATGCATCAGGAACATTTTGGCGCCAACTCTCAAATTATAGCATAAAAAGGCACAAACTTTTATCCATGAAACAATTGTGGCTCAAAATCTCAAGTGTCGCATTAGAAGCACCAACTTTACCGAGGGTCAATCTTGGTCACTCTTGTAATTTCCGTCAAATTGTGCATATGTAGCATCTAAGATGGCAAACTGACATTAACACGGCACATGACATGTCACATTAGAAGCACCAACTTTAGTGAGGGTCAATCTTGGTCACTCTTGTAATTTCCGTCAAATTGTGCATATGTAGCATCTAAGATGGCAAACTGACATTAACATGGCACATGACGTGGCTTTCATAAATAATTAAAACAACATCATCTCTTACTTTTAATGAAAAGGACGTCGTTTTTAACAGAACTAAGGATAATGTAGAGTCAGTGGATTTGGATTATTTGTGTTTAGCTTCCTATCATCAGCCTTAGAACACTTCCGGACTCCATTTAAAAATTGAAATCACTACTTGAATTGAATTTGAATAGCACGGGAATCACATGATTACTTCGTTCTATTGGAGATCCTAAAATGTGGAAGAAGATGTGGCGATAGATTGGCTTAAAGTAGTGAAATGGTGGCTATATTCTTGATTTAGATGTAACTATGTCCGATGGTAGTTGCGATTTCTAATTTGGCTATTCTTCTTTTACAAAATAGTTTTTTTTTTTTTTGGTAAGGTAAGTGTATATAAAATCAACCAATATCTAGTACATCAAAGGGGACTCGATCAGTGTGGCCACTCACCGACAACATGTCGCTCGAGTGGACGGGCTACGCGAACCACAACATAAACAATGCAACCAAACTAGAGCTCCAAGGGGGCCAAATGATCACAACCTGCTATCCTAAGCTATAGGCAGCTCCAAAGCAAAGATGCTAGGGTCTATCTCCCAATCGCGTTGCGGCCTTCTATTCCTAGGACTGTCTTCCACCAACGAGAAGGAAAGGGCTTTATCTTTAACTACCTTGATGAGATGTAGCTTCAAGGCAGGAACAAAAAGGTTGAGGCCTTGGAAAAGGATCTCGTTTCTAGTCTTCCAGATTAGTTGGCATAGAGATCCAAATGAGAACCGAGTTATTTCCCGATAGAACCCTTTGCCGACATTAAATTTAATAGCCCATTGAAGATTGTCGACCGTGTGGAGTTACGCCAAGGTAGGTTGCATTTGGCTGCCCAAAATATAGCTAGGATTTGGATACGAGCTGTCAAAAAATAAGTGATTGATTGAGTCTGGTCTTGAATTACGTAAAAGGGCACATCGAGCTCGGAATTCGCCATACGCCATGAGAAATGCCTGAGTTGGGAGACGATTCTTTGTAGTGAGCCATAAGAAAAATTAGTGTCTAGGAGCAAAAGCCTTGTCCCAAACAAAGGAAGACCAATGTACCGAGTTGTGTTTCCGCCGGGTAACATTCCAAGCCGAAGCCATGGAAAACTTGCCCGAGGGGTCATCAATCCAAGTAAGAGTGTCTTGACTGATGGAGAGCTGGGGAATCGATATTTGCCATAATGCCAGTTCCTGAATAAGCTGGAGCCCATCAGGGGAAAACAGATCCTTCACTTTTGCTTGTATATGAAGGTCTGACTGAGAAATGTAGGTGTCTGAAAATATCAAGTTGAGAGGTCCGGAGTCTAGCCAAGGATCAAACCAAAGTGAGGTCGATTCACCATTACCTATTTGCCACTTGAAATGAGGTTGGAATTCTGTCCTCAATGAAAGAATCTTACGCCAGGCCCAGGAGCAAAGGGATGGGGCCGGGGCGTTCCAAAAGTTCTTTCTTTTGAGATAAGTGGCGTGGATCCATTTGCACCATAGCGATTCTTTATCGGTGAAAAGAAGCCAGATGTGCTTAGCCATGGCTGCTTTATTGCTGTCCCTAATTCTTCTCAGACCAAGGCCACCTTCCAAGGTGGGGAGGCAAACATCGGCCCAAGATACCTTTGCACCCCCCGACCCCATGGAGGGGCCTTTCCAGAGAAATTGTCTGCAAATTTGCTCAATCTTGTCTACCACAGAAGAAGGGAGCCAAAATATGGAAGCCCAATAGGCTTGAATGGCATGCAAAACCGACTTAATTAGTTGGAGGCGTCCCGCAAAGGAGAGAAATGGTTTCAGCAAATTAGCCGATGTGCTCGAGCCTGGAGGTGGGGATCGGTGCATCATAGATCAATTCACCAAATCACTAAAATTTAAAATTCCTTTGCGTTGTTGGAAAAATCTGAGAAAAATTTCCGTGCATTCTCTTGTTCAAGTCGTCTGCGAAACTGAAAGTCAGTCACTATACTATTCAGTGCCAAGAAACTATTCCTGCGGATTTTAGGTCTGCTGATGGATATCATTTAATCGATTTGTTCATGGCCTAATTTCAGGATACACATGCTCTTCGAGGATTCTCTGTGAACAACGCTCGCCGTGGTTGAATTGAAGTAAGCAAGTCATTTCTGTACTTGCATCTGCAACACATATCGACACTCACGGAAATTGACATGGTCTTCAATCTTAATTAATGATTCTACTTGGTTTAGTCGGAAGCTACCCAGTTTGCCTCTGTGCCTGACAATGCCATTGAAAACTCTCTCGTACGGATATCTTGGGGATATTTATCCATTCTAACTATTTCCCCCCCTTTTATCCATTTTTCTATTTTGTGGATCTTTTTTCTTTTTTCTTTAGGTTTTTTTCTATAATTGTTAACATAATGTTTCCTCCTTTGTTGTTTTTTCTTTCTCGTCCTTATTTTATTGTGACTTTGTTGCTATGTGAAAACATGACTCAAACTCAACACTGAATTTGAACAATCTGAGTTCATCTTAATTATGGTTAAAATCATAAGGACCTATCAGACATCCATTATTTTATTTAGTGCGGTTTGGTTCAAACCGTTTAATGGGAACTTCATCTTTATTCTTCGTGAAAGCTCTCATAACAGGTGACAGAAAAAGAATCTGACGAAATGCTGAATGGGAGGGAAAATGCTCAGTTTTCGACGAAGAAGAGAAGGCAAACCACCATGGCTGCTGCAAAGAGTCGGACTCGATGGTTTGAAGGCTTGGTGGAATTGGGACTCACTAATGTTTTTTTTTCTTTTTAAGATATTTTATCTGTGTTCAAATGGGGTTATATGGGTCATGACACTCAAAATTCGCACAAAATCCTCTTTGGGGCACCTCGTTGCATGGGATCTTGCCAAAAATTGCAGGTATTTTACATGAAACGAGCCATTATAAAGGTAGGGGGCTACTCATTTCGTGGAACCATGGTCGTTTCACATTCTTAAATGACCATCTAGAAGCGTCAGTCCTCTCACTCTAATTGATAAATCTAAAAAATTTTTTTTTCATTCTTTTCATTTCTTTTTCTTTTTTTTGTCTTTTTCTGCTTTCTTTTTTTATTATTTTTCGCAGGTTTCTTCCCCCATGCGCCCCATGCACGCCTTCATGCAGCCCCTTTCTGTTTTTTTATCTTTTGTTTTTGTTTTTTTGGTTTTTCTTTAATTTTTTTTTTTTTCTATTTTTTTTTATTCACTTCTTTGTCTTCTTCCCTGCAGGTTTCTTCCCTTCTTGCATCCCCATGCACGCCCGACGCTTCCCCATCTTCTCCTCTGCAACTTCTTCTTTCTTTCCTTCTTTTATTTATTTTTTTTATTTCTGTTAAAACAGCGACTCCGGACGTAGCCCACACTCCGGCTGACGACCGCCACCCATCGGTCGTCCACTCTAGCCGGCGTTAACCACCTCCGACCATGAAATCCGGCGAACGTTTCCGTCGCGAAAAAACTTCGTCGATTCGAATATTTAACATAAACCATACATAAACACGGCGTAAATGTTTCCATCCACCCTGGGAAAGATTTTTCATGGACTTGACTTAGAAGTCGTCGCGCTTCTTTTTTCTCTCGCTGCTAAGGAAAAAGAGCGTGCCTTGTCTCCTGGTGAAGAAAAGCCTTCGTTTAGTGCGAAGCGGGACCAGGAGTATATTTTCTTGTCTGGAGCAGTGGTCTCCAATAAACAAAAGCCTAGGGTTTCTCCATTTCTCCACCAATGCACTCGCCCTAGCATTGGGGTTCTCCGTCACCAATACACTCTCAAATTCCTAACATTTTTACTCTCTACGCTTAAGATTTCCTCTTTTGCGCCGGTGCCTACGCTTAAGAATCCAAGACATGCCAAAGTCTCATCCTTATAGACTCCGTTGCCATTTTCAACCGCCGAAGGGATTGCTTCTTAATGGACCAATTTGATGTTCTTGAACTACCAAATCCTGTTACAATTTGTGGGTTTTCTTTTTAAATAGAAAAGGACATTGACATTTACCAGAGACAACTTTGGCATCAACTTTCAAATTAAGCATAAAACTGCTCAACTTTTGCCTGGGAAAATAATTTTGGCTCAAACTTTCAGGGGTCACATAAAAATGCACCAACTTTACCCGACGGTCAACTTTCGATTTTGGTCGATTTTGGTCACTAACTTCTCTCCATCCTTGGAATTGGAAAGACTTATTATCAGACATCGCAGTAAATTAAAAGAGATTGACTTAGTCGTTAGCAAATTAGAGCGCTCACATTTCCTGGAAATTTAATATAAAGCAACTCTATTACCGCCAAATTTCCTTGGTAGGTTAAAATCTTTGTCAATTCTCCGAAGATACAATCTTTATTCCCCCCCAAAAAAAATTCCTTTTTTCGCCGACGTGGGAAATGGAGTAATTGAATACAATGCCAAATGAATTAATCTTCTCAATATAAAGGTTACCCAATCTGTCAAATACACCCATAGACGGCATGTTCCAATTGGCATGAGTTAAGAGGCATTGGTAGAGCAATTCGACTTTATCGATCGTGCTTGTCAATAAAATGTCAACATAGGAAGTATTTCCAATGGTCTACATATCCATTCATGACTCTGCAACGAATTGAAATAGGTAATTTTCCATTCTGGTTTTAGCCTTTTGAAGGAGTCACTTTTTTTTTTTGAACAAACGAGTCACTTAAATTAAAGCCTTTTACAATAAAATGTCTACATAGGAAGTATTTCCAATGGTCCTATCACGCCCTCTAATGGGAAGAATTATTCAAAAATTCCTCAACCTATTACAATATTACCAAATTAATTCTAAAAAAATTTCTGGTCAATTGAGTCCTTAACATTCTGTATTTATGTCAATTTAGTCTATCAAGTTAATTTTAGTCAGCCAATACTGACATGGAAAAATAGCACAATTGTGGATAATTTTTAATAATATTTTTCAAATTTTTATGTATTTTTTGTTTTTCACTTGGTGAGGGCCTCATTGTGGCTAGGTGAGGGTGAACCTCAACTAGCCGTGGCCAGCGAGGTCAACCTCGCTTGCCAAAGGGAAAATGGAAGGAAGAAAAAAAAAAGGAAGGAGAAAGAAATTTTTAAAAGAAAATTCAAAAATTCAAAAAAATTAAAAATTAAAAATTAAAAATTGCCTTGGTCGGAAATAGGGTTTGAATGGCTGAATTTGTCCGAGTTAGGGTTTAAATTTGAGGCAAACTCATTTAGCGACATCGTTTTGGGCATTTTTGTTGAGTCAAAGCACTAACGAGCCTCGTTGATTGGAAAAATGTTAATCGCTATGTTGGACTTCTAGCCTCCCAAATTGACGATGGATGGCATGTGAATTTTTTTTTTTTTTACTAAGGCGGTATTAAAGTGATTACTCATAAAGTTTTAGCAATAAAATGAGCTTTAAAAAGTTATGACAATTTTAATGAAATTTTTCCAATTTTAAACTTAGGAGAATGATACAAAAGATCTCATCATCCCTGAACTTTTAATTTATTTAAGATGATCCTTGAACTATTTATAAATATGTAATGACATAGATTATATTATACCAAATTGGATTTTTTAAGAATGATGGGCTACATTTTTTATCCATCTACTATAGAAAAGGAAAAAAGATGACAAGTTAAAATGTTCATCATTATCTTATGATGTGAATCATTATATTTTTATTTGAAATGAATATCTTAGCTGAATAATCCACATGTAACTTCTTTCAAACTTAACGAATTCAAAGTCGCGTTAATATATTTCATTAACTTGAATTAATTACAAGATGACATCGAACATTTTCTTAAAATTTGGAGACTATATTAAATACTTACTAATATTTCAAGAATCACATTACATATTAACTTAATGTTCAAATACTAATTATGTGATTTTCCTTTCAAATTACTGACGCCGGATTAGAGTTGCTTCATCCAATCCTTCAAGTACACCTTCTCGACAGCGAATGCACCGCTTGATCTGATAAAGTTGGGCCGCGCCACTCCGGAAGACTTTCGTTGGCTTGACTCGTACAAGTCGTCGCTCTTCTTTTTTCCTTTCTGTGCCGAGACAAAAACAGGCATATCCGTGAAATTGCAGGCGAAAGCGCATTGCTATCCTCCTGCCTCCGGCGATTCGCTATTTTTTCTCGAGGAATCCCAGATCAGATTCAGAAAGAAGACTCCACATCTCGCTGTGATCACATCCAGTGAAGATTTTGAGCTCCTAAAGGAGGATGAAGAGAAAGAGGGACTCACCCGGCCCATCCACGATGTCTGCTTCCGTCGATGATGGCGATTCATCCTCAGGAGCCGAATTCGAGGTGTTCTTGAGTTTCAGAGGCCCCGACACCCGCCAGAACTTCACTGATTGCCTCTATCACTTCCTGGTTAAAGCTGGGATCCGTGTTTTCAGAGATAAGGAAGACATCCGACAGGGTGAAAAGATTGGAGACGAGCTTTTGCACGCCATCAAATCCTCCAAAATATATTTGCCCATCTTCTCTAGGAGCTATGCATCCAGTGTTTGGTGTCTTCGCGAGCTCAAGCACATGGTGGAGTGCTGGAGCAAAGCGAAAGATAAAATGATCCTACCCATCTTCTTTGACGTGGATCCGACGATGTGAAGCTCAGAACTCCATTGTACCTCGATGCTCTAGAGAAGCACGTGGAGAAGTTCGGCCGCGATGTTCCGCAATGGAAGGAGGCTCTGACGGAGGTCGCAAGAAACAGGGGATTGCAAGTGAAGAACGAAGGGTAAGAGTGTGGGTTCGATATCCGCTGTCTTTTTTGTTTTCCGGGAAATTAAAAGCACAATAATATAAATTCAGTGGAGAAGTACATTTTGGATTGAGATGATGACACGTACTCGTGATGCTTTCCTTCGTGAAATATTACACTGCTTGCTGCCCCCAGAAAAAAGCATGCTAGGCTGTCTCTTCTTCCAGAAAAAATTTTCACTCTTTTATTCGAAGTAGGATTGAAAAGATTGAAAGAGAAGGAATGAGAGATCAAAAGAGATAAGTTGGTTACTTTTTCTAATGGGGAGAAGAACAAGGACCAGGAGAAAATTTTCCTAACTAATCCCTTCGGATCCTTCCATAGTTAATTTGTTTTTTTCAGATCTCTACAAAAGTGAGATGATCATAGAAAATAGAATTTTCTCCCATTTTTTTTCTCTTTTACTTACTCCTACCAAGCACTATATATTAGTTAATCTGTTTTTTTTTTCCTCCTTGTAATTATTGTCTTCATTTCCCAAACCACTCATCCAAACATTGTGTTCTGTTGTCTTCCATAAATCGAGATTTCATTTTAAGAAGTAATCTTCTTTTTGGTGAAACCTCGCCCATTCATAAATCTGACTGATTTAGTGTCTACAATGTTCATCAACTGGAGAGTTTATCCTTCATCTGTTTCACGCTAAAAGTCTTACGTCAATATGGCAGACATGGTGAAATCATCAACGCTATCACAAAGGAAGTTATGACCAAGCTAATGAAAAGAAGGAGAATTCTGCCCAAATATTTAGTCGGGATTCATGATCAAGTGGAAGCTGTTGTGGCCTTGTTAAACGAAGGTTCTCATGATATCCGTTACCTGGTCATCCATGGAATGGGCGGTATCGGTAAGACAACTCTTGCAAGTGCCATCTTTAATCGGATCTTTGATCAATTTGAAGGCTATAGCTTCCTCTCGGATGTTCGCGAATCTACACGGTGTAGTAGAGTTATTGACTTGCAAAAGCAGTTGTTGTCAGAAATTCTCCAAGGCCAATCTCCACAGATCCACGATCCCATACTTGGGATTAACATACTTAGAGAAAGGTTTCGTAATAAAAAAGTTCTACTTGTTATTGATGATGTGGATAACTTGGACCAGCTCTCTAAATTAGTAGGAAAGAGCGATTGGTTCGGTCCAAGGAGTAAAATCATCATTACAACGAGAGACATCGACTTTTTGCCAATCGAAGTGTATGAGGAAGAGGGTAATTTCCAAGCACATTCTAAAGATTTTAGAATCTACAACATGAAAGAAATGGATTCTTCTAATGCTCTTAAGCTTTTTACTCAACATGCCTTAGGGATGGATTTCCCACCACCTTGTCTTGAAGATATCTCATGCCAAATAACAAGCAAAGTAGGTGGACTTCCATTAGCTCTCGAGGTTATTGGTGCCTCACTTTTCGGCAAAAGTAGATCAATTTGGAAAGAAACGTTGAAAAAATTAGATGAAAAGCCCAACCAGGAAGTCTTCATTAAATTAAAGATTAGTTATGACATGTTAGATGAAGATCAAACGGCAATCTTTCTTGACATTGCATGTTACTTCATTGGAAAAGGAAGACTCCACCCGTACTATATGTGGAAAGCTTCCGGCTATTCCCCAAAAACCAATCTACTTGCCCTTTCTTGCATGTCTTTGATAAAGATAGAAGAAAATGATAGACTATGGATGCATAACCTACTTAGAGATCTTGGAAGAAAAATTATTCGGCTCGAAGACAATGCCGGAAAGTGTAGCAGGTTGTGGATGCCTAACCTTGCCTTGAATGTGGTTCGGCGGAAACAGGTAAGCTACACTCACCTTTGCTATTTTCATTGGGAAAAAATAGATATGCATTTACCAAAGGTTGTGTAATTAAATTTTTGCAAGTAAATTTTTTTGTACAATTTTTTTTTTGGCAAAGAAAAATGAGAAATTTTCTATAAGAGTTCGTTGACAGTAGCATCGTCACTTATCACATCAAAAAAAGTGTTTGATGGGTTACACTTGCAACGTGAAATTAATCAGCAGAAAACACTTCAAGGAATACGTTTGAATACCAAAACTATTCAACGGATTATGTGAAAACGGATCCAGATTGCGACTTCCTGGGCCATCAAAGTTCTTCAAGGCTGACTTCATTCCTTTTTGCTAAGTTGGCAATCATTAGCAACATTACCGTTGAACGAGACATCATCAGTGCCCCTTAGTTAAAATTTGGTAATTTCTTTTATTGAAAATATTTGATAATCGATTTAGTGATTAATTGTATCGGGCAGTTGTCTGTGTATTGTCCCGTGGAGCCTTTCTACAAAATGTGGATTTGGTAATTAATTGGTCCATCTCTAACATTCCGAACTATTTATGGAAGACTTGGTTGACTCTTTCTCCACTGTTATTGAAGAAATCTTTCTAAACATTGATCCTTTGTTCTGTAGAATCCAGAATGAGTCCTAAACTGAGCACGACTTTTTTTATTCCTGTCCACGTCTAGGGATAAAACTCACAGCAAACCTAATAATGAGTCGCTTCTTAGTAACCCGAGCTACCACACTCTCCAGACCAAGCAGGTTTCGATCCAGAGGGTCGCAATTGCCTCAAGAAAGTTAGAAATTGGTCTGATAATTTTTTTTCTTAATTGGAAAACCATTGCAGTTTCTATATTTCCTTAATAATTAAATTCGTAAGCAGTATTTTCTGTGAAAGGGTTCGACGCAGTAATAATAACGTCATCTATTATCACTTTGCGACAGAAACTCTCTCAAATTGATTGACTAAAAATATTATTATGATTTATACAGTATAAAGAACTTTTCCTCAATTGTATGAACAAGTCAAATCAACGGGTGATTAACTCTCTTTTTCTTTTTCTTTTTTCTTTTTATAATTTTCTTGATTTAGATGTGTACGAAACTATAACGTATGTTTCATTATGAAATATAATCAAGCTCCTCAGACTTACAAAACCATGGTTGTCACCTACTTCAATGTTCACTTATGCCTTTTCCCATCACCAGGCATCAGAAAATATCATAGCTCTCAGACTAACAAGAGGCTCCAAAGTGCACAATTTCACGAGGGAAGAATTTTCAGAGCTGTCCAACCTAAGATTCTTGGAACTAGACGGCGGGAACTTGATAGGTGATTTTAAGAATCTTCTCTCCGAGTTAAAATGGCTCTCCTGGAGTAATTGCCCTTCGAGATTAAAAGCAAAGAACTTACGTCTTGAGAAATTAGTCGTGCTCGAGCTTTCAGTAGGTCACTTAGGACATTGGGCCAGATGGTTGCAATGCATGGTACGGCATTGCACCATGCACTTTACTTTATTTGGCACATATTGGGCCGGATGGGAGCAATGCATGGTACGACATTACACCATGCACTCTACTTTATTTGGCATTTGTCTCCCTAACCAAACTTACCCATTTGTCTATCTTGACTTGTCTTATCGTTGGTTTGTTTTTTTTCAGGTGAGCAGTAGCTTGAAAGTTATACACATCGATAACGGTGGAAACTTAGATTGGACTCCTGACTTCTCAAAATGCAAGAATTTGAAAAGATTCGCTTTTCATGGTTGCTCAACCAGGCCATTGGTTGATGGCTCTCTCTATAAACTAAAGCATCTGAAGCACTTAGAAATCAAAGGTACAATCGACGAATGCAACCCTTTTACGATACCTTCCCCATTAGGTGGTCTAACATCACTCTCAACTCTATATATAGAAGAAATGAATGTTGAAGAAATTCATCATTCTATTGGAGAGCTGAGGCAATTGAAGCATTTGTCTTTTCGTAATTGTTTGCTTAGAAAACTTCCAAACTCCATTGGAAAATTGGAATCATTGCTTGATTTGAACTTGGGAGGGACAAAAATCACAGAGTTGCCTCATTGTATCGGAGATCTTAAAAAGTTAATAAGGTTGAGGCTTTACAATACTCCGATAAAAAAGCTACCGAACTCAATAGGAGGGCTAAAGTCCTTGATTGACCTAGATTTGATGACTACGGATATCACAGAGTTACCTGCTTGTATTGATGATCTCAAAAGTTTGGAGAAGTTAAATTTAAGTCGGAGTGCGATAAGAGAGCTACCAGAGACCGTTGGAATGTTGGTAAATCTTGAAATATTGGTTGCCCATGGGTGTAAAAATTTGGAGGGGGAAATTCCAAATGCAATTGGGGCTCTATCCTCTTTGAAATCTTTAATTCTAAGCAGAAGCAACATTAGGAGATTGCCCACATCTATGAATCGTCTATCTCATCTCCAAACTCTCCGATTAGAAGGGTGTGATAAACTTGAACAAATTCCAGAGCTCCCCATGAGTTTGAGAAATCTGGACTTCTCACCTCATTTACTGCGGACCACAATTGACCTCTCATGCCTAACTAACTTAGTCGATCTTAAAATACTCCAAGGCACTCGTCAGCTGTCAGAATTTGGTGATGGGGCTCCAAATATAGTGCGGACAATTGACCTCTCATGCCTAACTGACTTAGTCGAACTTCATATAAGCAAACGCACTCCTCAGCTGTCAGAATTTGGTGATGGGGCTCCAAATATAGAGTGGATCAAGGGATTATCAAAACTGGAGTGGTTGAGCCTCTTCACGGAAGATGCCACGTTTTTTCATGACAATTTGGCTACTCTTTCTCGGCTTCAACATCTTAGAATGGATTGGAATGACCCCCGATCATTGATAGCGCTTCCATCCAGTCTTAAATCATTGAGTCTCTTCAATCTCAGGCAACCGGTGGTCGAATTCGACTATGTGCTTGAACAGCAGTTGGAGAAACTCGCTAGATTGCGTGTGGCATCCTGTGAATTGCTTGAGAGGCTATCGGGTTTTCCGAGATTAAAGGGGCTCAAATATTTGCGGGTAGAATATTGCCCGAGGCTAATGGAGATTCAAGGTGTGGAGAAATTGGAATCGCTGGAATACGTAGGTATTTTGCAATGCGAATCCTTAAACAGGCTGTCTGGTCTATCAGAACTAAAGAAGCTGCGGGACATAGAATTGATTTGTTGTCCACGGCCAGATTTGCCCGATGTACCTGTTGAGACGCGTGTCCATTATCATGGATGTATTTAGACGTGGGATTTCACTTGCCTTAAATGGCGATTACAAAGATTGGAGGGATGTCAGTCGCCATGGAAAGAACCGTCTCGTGTTCTCTTACTATTGGTAACAATTCCTTTCTTCCACTATATTTTATTATTTTTCTCTTTCCTCCCAAGCAATTTGCAGTTTGTTCATGATAGAAATAGTTTATACCATGTATATATGTGAAGATCGAAACGAAGGTCTTATTCATGATTCGCGATTAATATTTATGTTATTGTGGTTCATAGCTTAATTGATGACTATGGAAGTACTAGTTGAATGGAATAATGGTTATCCACATTCTTTAAAATGAAAAAGAAATGCATAGACTGACTTCATGTTTACTGAAGACAAAATGGGTACGATTACTTAAAGGGTAATGGCATTTTTATTGAAGGCCGAATGTACTTGATAAGTGAAAACCACCTGAATGCTTTTGGAGGACTTGGTTACATAGATAAAAATACGAGCGCATGGAAATTCATGTGCTTCTGTCATCATAGGCTCCTTTTGTTTTCTCTTAGAATTTTGGAGATGTGTGTGTTGTGCCATCAATGATAATGGTAGCATATTTGATAATATGACACCATATGTGACATTTTACTATCTCTTTCCTATAGACTGGACCAAGTTCTTACACTCATAATGTGAAGTTGAGATTACAAGCTAATAAAACTACTATAATCAAAATCAATCTTAACCTAAATCTTAACTAGATTTCATCTTAGAAATTTGATACAATGTTGTCACTTGGATAAGAAATGCTCATCTATGAAAACAAAAGAGTCAATCCTTTGATCTTTCTATAGCAATAATAGTATTAATACTTCCACCAGTGTTACAGAACAAGATTTCCAGTTAAAAAGTTTGGTTATTCTTCTATTTCATTAGTCCTAGAGATTTGATCGAAAGGTGTACTTCGTCATGTACAATTTCCAACCATGTTTGAGATCTTCTTTTCCCTTGTATAATTCACTTTCTTGACATGCTTTGAGCAATTTATTTCAACTTGACCGGTCGACCCCAACACCGTTTTGTTGAAGAATGAATGTCTTTTGCTATGAACATCTTGCACCATGTGAAGCTCGAAAATCTGGCCCGGCCAGAAACATTAAAACAAAATTGACTAAACTGGCCATTTAGGGTAATAATTTCAATAGGAAAGTTAAGACAGTAGAAATTAGGAAAGGAACGCCCTTTGCCAAGTGACTAATCCCTGCAGCAGCGAGCATCGGCATGTGCTCACTTATTGTTCCGTATCTCGACATCATGAAGTTGAATGCCTTCCCACGGATATGCTCATCGTGCAGGTGTAGCACGGTAATGGTTCGTATCAAGCAGGAGTACAAGATGTTGTGTCCGCACGTGGGACACCACCAAGGAGGTAAACATAAACAAGTCAAGTCCTGGTTTCGATCCTGTCAGATTCTATATGATTTATATGTATGGATTCCACCATGTGCATGCTTGAAAGAGATTAAGTGCAATAATTACGTGATAATGTTATCGTAATTACCGTAAATATATACAGCGAAACCCTGCGCAAAATATGAGGCCCGGTCTCTTGGTTAACAATGTTGATTCGTTGCTGTTCTTTTCGCTTATTTTTTTCTTTGCTGACCGGTGACTTAATGTAAGCTGCTTCCGCATGAACTTCTTGTGCATATAATGTGACTGGGAGAATTTCATTTTTGCAGCTCATGCGCAGGGTTATCGCGGTTCAGGGTACCCAGCCAGGACAGAGGTCCATCGGCCATCTTAATTGGCGTGGTACTCCGTTCTTGTGTTCTTCGTGAAGAACGGCAAAAACGTTATTTGGAAGCCATGATTACAATTGTGATTGTTGTAGGTTCCTCTCTTGAATTTCTAGTGAAAAATAATAATAATAATAATAATAATAATAATAAAGGAACAGCGATTCTTCTTTTGAATGATGCACAGTTTGAAGGACCAATGCGTGAGGATAGACTTTCCGAATTATAAACCATTGATATGCAGTTATCGATAAAGTGATCCACTAAATACATCATGTATGACAGCAAGCTAATTCCATCAATGCGCAGGGACCGTCACCATGATTCAATAGATATAAGCTAGTCAAAATGATTCGAGAAGTATAGGAGAGATCAACATGATCGTACTCTCTATTTTCCATTAAAATGTCAATAGAGATGATATTTTTGCACTTCGATGTACATCTTCATTCATAAGCTTGCTTTGGAATGGCAATCCTAGCATTTTCTGAAGACTTATATTGCTCAAATCGAATATAAGCTTTGGGATGATCCAATGGGAGAAGTAATCAAGAGATTGAACTCAGGACAAAAGAGTCGCAAAGACAACAATAAGGAAAAATATTGAGTATATATAGAGCTTAAAGACTTGACATAGACTTGAGCGCAACAACGGAAGAGAGTTCTTATAACCGATAATTTCTTGTTAGCTATCGTTTTCAATTTGCCCTGCTGAATGTGTAACCTCACTACCCAAACAGCGGAATTCAAAGACCTAAAAAGAACCAGGGTACACTACATATCCTGGATTCTTGGTGATGTCGATCTAAGGTTTCCTCATTCCAGCAAAAGAAAATAATCATGCAACTGAAGGATTACCATACCAAGAGGAAATTATATAGTTAAAATCAATTAACAGAAGTTCATTTCCTATGTATCATATGCCACCTTAGCAGTATGTACATCCAAAACTACCACTCCTTGAATTGTGGAGCATCGCTATTTGATATGAGCAAACCGTTCTAATTCTGGATTAAGTGTCAATCAAAGAATATGATTCGAAAGAGAAGATACAGCGCGAAACACGAGAAAGGGAACCACCCTGCAGCAGAGGCAATCTCATTTATTGCCAGCACAAATATACAAGCAGCTGCTGCTAATTTATCAATAGTCACCACAATTCCCATCATCTTTCTAAAAACTTGCTTAAAACTGTTTTTCGCAAAGGGACTTCTTCATCATCTTCATCCTTTTCTTCAGCTTGGACATACATATTTAAAGCACAACGGATTACTGAATTCGCTTGTTTCCTCAATGTTGCGTTGTCAATGAACATGTCCGTCAGCATCTTCCTCAATTCGTCATCACTGGTCCTCCCATTGCCATCACTAGCATTCCGAGTCTCATCCACTCTTACAACAGCATTTTCTACATCTTGAGCGAGGAGTTGGGCCTGATGGTGCACAGAGGTCAGCATGTTAACTGCCAAGTGATGCAGTAAAGACCACATAATGCAGAAAAACTTCAAGAACTTGACATCCTTGACTTCATGAATTAGAGAACACCGATTCAATTGACAGCATAAGTTAAACAGCGCCCCATTCATTATATAAGGTTCAGCTTTTTATTGAATTGCAGAAAGATTAATTACAGAGAGGTGGTACAAGGGATGGCATATTTGAATCTACAACAAGAAGAAGAGGTCCGTATAGGGGAGCTGAGGCCGCTTTGTGAGAATCAAAAATTAAGATTGAAATAAAATATAAGCAAATAAGAAGTTAAATTCTGATATGCAAACGATACCTCTGCAAGAAGAAGGCCAATTCGATTATCAGAGGTTATCAGCAGATCTATTGCATCAGACGGTGAAGAGGTATCCACAATCAACTTATCTTCCTCTTCACTAAGGAAATTAACGCTACATTCTTGAAGCCGATTTCGTAGAATTTCACATTCATGCAGCAGCTTTGCGTTTGCAGCACTTGCAGACTCCACTCTCTGTTTTTCTTTTTGTAGAGTTCGCTGAACAAGACAAATCCAACATTGAGTAAAGGCTCAGAGAGCAGCCTTTGAGACTCCAAAAACTCAACTTAAAGGTGATTGCCACAGCAGACTTAAACTAAATTGCCAGCCTTTCAGACTTCAAATAATGGATCATGGATGCAATAAATAGAACAGGAACTGCTTGCAATGTGCAACACTTGTTCCGTAAAGATATTCTCAATTTATGAAATGAAAAAAATTTCTTATTACGTAAAAAGGGCAGATTACCTCTACTTCTATCTTCTCTTTCATGAGGCGGCCAAGCTCCTGCTTTAATTCTGACTGAGAACTACGAAGAGATTTAACCTCTTTAACAAGAAGCTTCACATCAGCTTTTGATTTTGCTTCCAACTCCTCATTACGGTTATGCAGTTTACTGAGGTGTTCTCTAGCAACATCCAACTCATTTAGCAACAAGTCTCTCTCTTGAATCACCAATAGTTTTGCTGATTCAACACGAGCCTTTTCTTCCTGAGAATTTTACAACATTGGAAAATGCCTAATGGTACAGGCCAAAAAATATAAGTCACAGAAAATATGGTAACAGGAACCTGTTCAGCCTTCAAGTTCATTTCCACCTCCAAACATTTGCTTCGGAGCTCCTCCATGTCCCATTGCATTTGAGTAAACCTTTCCTTCTCAATTAAAGTTGCTTGCTGCACGTTTTCTTTGCAATTATATCTTGTGGTTTCAAGTTCCACTTCCAGATCTTTGACCTTCAAGACACAATCTTCATACATTTAGTTGCATCATCCAAAACAATGACATGTGAATGAACACGAGAACATAGAAGCATTCAGAAAAGTCGACACGCAACTAGGTAATAACAAGCCTCTTAAACATGTAATGGAGTCTCAGGATGGGGATATTGCAAGCAGAATGATCCATAATAGATTGAGTGTCCATATAAAAGCTCAACAACACAGAAAATATAACAGATTGGAATAATGCAAGCTTTCAAGGGTGCAGTGATGTATTCATCAAACAGATCCTTACAGCCTTTCATCCATTGAGCAGAGTGCAGCAGAAACTATCAATACGACTACAGGCATAAATTCAAACTACAGAGAAAAGTTCAGAGTGACCAGCTGGGGAAAGAAAAACAATCATTTACTGCATACAAGCTAAAATTTTAATGGCACAAATCACAACTCTTATCTCAAAATGCAAAATGATGGAGAGGCAGCAATCATTTCTCTTGATTGGAGATGATAAGTAGATACAAGACTCAACAATTTTCCCAGAGGCCAGAATGTACCTTTGTCGTTAAGAATTGTCTCACAGCAGTCTCTTGATTCAATCTGGCAATGAGATCTTCCATGTCTGTCTTTGCTGTCGATAACCTTTGTTGCACAGTTGTAAGAACTCTGTTCAACTTATGCCGCTCTTCTAATGGAAGAGCGACTGCTAAGTCCCTTTGAAACTGTAACCTCACAGTGGCAGAATTTTGCATTTCTAGAAATTCAGGATTGTACATAGTATTGTTTGCAGTGGAATTAAATGCAACTCCGTCACTCACTTTTCCGGAGCTTAAGTCACTACCAATACTTTCTGATGATAGTCTTCGAGCATGAACCATGTGACTTTTCAGAAACTGATCTTTGACAATGGCAACATTATCAAAAGGGGCTCCTCTGCCACTCAAGATGCTGTTAACACCTCTGTTGCGAACTTTAAGCCACGAAAATTTTTCTATATTGTCCAAAATGAACTTTCTATTAAAGAGTCCATACTTCAAATTTGCTTCCGCATAGGTAAACTCATGTTCAGAGTTGTCAATGCCAAGATCAGCAGAATCACTATGCCCAAGTCTTGGTGATCCAAGTTCAGATATCTCATAGGATGAATCATTGCCCTGATCTGATAATACAGATGGACTTACAACACTATTGAAAACATCAGCTCCAGGTTGTGGAGTAAAGAGTGGAACTGCATCAGTGGCAATCGAATTTGCATCTGAGCTCTGCACATTTACCTCATCAAAATCTGCAAAATATAGGAAAAAATTGCCCTTATATATTTCATGCAACAATCTTGGTTCAAGTGAAGAGAAATAATGAACTGATAAGAGTTCATCAAACGGGCACCCACATGACCTCGCAGCAGCTTCAAGCTCAAGAAAGTTTGCCACCACAGCAGATCGTGATATATCGATATCAGATAAGAGTTTATCCATCCAATCTTCCAAAGAACACCTTCTCTGCAGTGAACTAAATGTTTGAGCATATTACTATAACCATTCATGAGAATGAATCTATTATGTAAGCAGCAGCAAACAGAGAGAATTATTTAACAGTAGATCTTGGAATAATAAAGAAATAAGCCCTTAATGTGAAAATTTTAAAGTTTGAGCATATTGTTATATCAGAAGTAAACACCAAAAGAAATATAAAAGATCAGTGAAAAAATACACTTTTAATTTGCCTAAAATACAAGTATCTACATGATTGTGAAATCTGCATAGCAAATATAAAAGGAGTGTTAGAAAAATGAATGCTAGGGCACGATAAATAAGAGAGAGAGAGAGAGAGAGAGAGAGAGAGAGAGAGAGAGCATACCTCCTCCAAAAGTATCCTGCTTTTCAATCTCAGAATTTTCTTTGGAGGAGCTGGAGGCACCATTTTCACCGGAAATTCCTCTTTAAGCTGCAAAAACATGGAGAAAGGTATCCAGTTACTGGAGTAGTTTAATTTAATGATTAACCTACTCACTGTTGAAGAGGATTTAGGAGCTTATGAGCTTAATCCATGAATTAAATATATTTGTAAATGCCCATCTAGAGTAACTTTGCAATCATGAGACAAACAGACAACTCACCTCCTTTGAAAGCTTCAAAAAATCACGAAATCTTCGCAATATTCCTCGTGTTGTTGTGATCCCTTCTGGTGATTGTATACCAACTTGAACCCTGTAAAACTGTTCTCCATGAATGTTAAAACAGAAAATGACTTTGTGATACTAAACTTTAAGTAATGGTGGCGAATCGCCGAAACTAGATTTTGTTATGAGCATATTCATCTTCCAGAATAAAAAAAATTATCTATACAACTAGCCATCCAGATACAAATCCTGTCCCTATGTACAGCAGAGAATAACAAAGAAAAAGAAAATAACCGATTACTAGCATGAAATACAAAGTGACAGAGTCGCATCACCATCAAGAACAATAATATACACACTCAAGACCATGCAAGAACCGTTACATTGAGATCAACACCACACGGTAAAAAGAACTGGCCATGATCTAACAAGCAAGTGGCAATGGTACAATGCCTATATAGAAAAGTCTATGGTTTTAATTCGCCTTTTAGTCCTCTTCGGTAATTGCAGTTAATGGAAAAAACACATGCTTTCCCCACTAGGGCATAGTAATTTGAATAAAAAAGCTTCTTTTTGACACCTGAAGTCTCAAAGTAGAAAGAAACATGGAGTAGAGGCAGAGCTTTGGAGAAGAGAAAGATGCCATTCCATCCTCCTCTTCTTCAGTCGGTCTAGAGACCACTCTAATGTCCACTTCACCAATCACCACAACATATTGTTCTCTATCAGGTCTTTATTCTACTTCCTTTCTTTGCTTATTTTTTTCTTCATGCCTCTGCGATAGTTGGAACCAACATTATGTGACATTGCTGTATAATCACCATAGCATGGCTTAACCTGCCCAACATTTCACCATGCTTGAGCACTCCATAATACCACACTGTATCTTTATTTCATTTCCTTTCTCTCTTTGGGTTTGCTTTCTCTGTGTAATTGTTTCCTCTCCTTTCATATCTCACTCCTTATAAATTGATTTGGCAAGAATCACATGGACAGCAGACTAAGATATGAAGGCCTTGACCTTTAAAGGAGGGTTCCAAGATTTATTTATTCTCCTTAAACTCAATATGCAAGGGAGTGCAAACAAAGTTCAAATTGCACTTTATTTAATAGGTAGTTTTAATTCACATCTTTTGCCTCAATATATTTAAACTGTGGGAACAATCCATGATCATCCCTTGAAAATCTCAAAACAACCCAACTCAAGATCCCAATCCTGCAACATTGGTTTCATGTAAGAAACATAAATGGGACTAGCAGAGCCATGCATCCAAAGTTAGGAATCTACAATGATGTTAGTGTTCATAAAAATATTTAGCAGATTACAAAAACCGTGCCCATGCTATTTACCTGATTCAGTTTTTATCGTTATACTATATTTCATTATAATTTAGTCCCCCAACTAATCTTCGCAGAATTGAAGGGCAAAATTCAATTTTCCATCAAAACGTGGACGGAATATGCTAAGTTTTGGCACCAACATGCACAAGTTTCTACCAGAATTACACTTGTTGTCCATGTGCTCTTTGGAATGTTCAATTCTAATTCTTATGCTTTGTTTTAGCTGCAAAAATAGTCGTCATATTATTTTTCAACAAAAATTTACTTTCTTTCATCGCATCTGGATCCAAAATCTTATGGAAATGTTGAATTAAACCAAGTATTAATTGGTAACTCCTACATTTACAAGTTTGCTCAATCTAATTGAAAGACTTATTGTCAAATCCCATCGTATGCAAGTCTTTACAATCAATATGATGTGGAGTTGCTAATGATACTACAATTTGAAGGTTTCTTACAAACTTTCCAAAATATGTTAGCTATAGTATATCAAGATAAAGACATGGTTAAATTATTTTTTAAATGAACTATTAAAGAAAAAATCGTCCTAGATACTACTATATAGATCTGCACCCAAAATGTGAATATTAAATTATTGCAAATGATTGAATTAATCCTAATGGGGCTAGTGATCAAATTATGCACTTGCAACATAGGAATCACCAATTAATAGTTTGTTTTGAATTGACATTTCCATAATATTTCTGATAATAATGTGATAAAGAAATTAAGTTTTCATTGAAAAATACCAACTAGTTTTAGAACTAAAATAAAGTACAAGGACTAGAATGGAACGTTCTCAAAGGTATGCAGACCAAAAGTGTCACTTTTTTAGTAACTAGTACAGGTAGGCGCCACATGTCAATATGTCGATGCAAACTCGGCCTAATCCGTTTCCATTTTGAGGGAAGTTGAATTTCGTCCTTTAGTTGTCACCAAAGACAAGTTGGGGGACTACATGCATAAAAGATATAGTACAGGGACCAAAAATAATTTCGTATAAGAGTACGAGGATGAATTTTATAATTTCCCAATAAAAAGGGGGTATTTTCCTACCAGCTACTTGAATATATTCTAATCCACCAATATTGATTGCAATACCGATCACTCTATCCGATAAGTACACAAAATTAATTACCCATAAGGTTAGGAAGAAGTTATTAAACAATTTAAAAAGAAAGAGAATTAAGTTTGAATTAACCCTAATAAAATAAGTATGATTATCACCAAACAAATGCTCTCTATTAAGTATTTAACATGTAGCATATGCTTTGAATGTGCCACTCGACTGTTTTCCATAAAACGAGACATGTCTAGAGTCCAGCATTTGAAACATCGCATATAGTATACTTATGTATGTAAAAATGCATGTAATTTTAGTACCTATACTAGAATATTTCATTTCCCAACAGGTGCTCAACCTCTGATGCTCGAATATTATATGTACTCATATTGTAGCATAAAGAAAAATATTACACTGGTTGACAAAAAGGAAACATTAAGTACCACTATGGGGTCTGAACCTCTAGATTCAGATAGGAGAATCCAAGAAGGAATTGTGATGCAGTAGCTCCATCCTGTGCGTGGATCATGAGGCCAAACAGTACTCCGCCCATCCTGCCATCAGAGACAAGAATCAAAACTCAAAATTATGAATTTTTCATAGGACGGGCAGAAAAAAATATAAAGTATCTGAGTATGCAATGACCTCAAAGATAATAGTGTTATTGCAAAAAGCCTAGATAACTTAATTTATTTGTAGATAAAGCCTCGATGACATTGCAGTGACGTTAGTGCAATTCTGGGCTTATCCAGCAATAGGTGTAAAGCAAATGATGAGAAGCAAAAGACGCTTCCCTGAAGTCACCAACTTTAGGGGGAAAATGAGTGGATGCAAAACTTAATAGTGTATTATACCGAACTCGACATGCCTCTTTTCGCTTGCAATGGTTATCCAGGGTCATAGAGGTGCTCAAATAGAATGTCCCGTCCCAGTATCGTGATATATTTTTCAAGATTTAGACCTCTATAACCTTTAGCCACGCCCCAGATACATTTTTTTAATTTTTTTTACCTGGAAGCCCATGCGGTTAAGAGGCAGCCAGTACAGAGAATGTTATTGCTCACATCAAGTCTACAGAAACCATAATAACAGAGTATACTTCATTCAAAACTATCAATTGACATCGCATTTAACACACGCAGCAGACGCCTTCAATTATGGAGGATCAAAATCAGGAAGGCAAAACCAGCACTACCTCATTGATCACTAAATATAACTAATGCAATCCAATTAGCCAATCTATTCAACTAAGCAAACCTAAAACCTTCCGAGGATTTGAGAATGAGAAAGGTTCGTTAATCATACACGCCATGAGATGATAAAAACACACGAAACGAATTAAGCTTCTTCACATTTCCACGCAACGTGAGTTTCCCAATTTCCCAGGAAAAAAAGGAGGATCGTGATAAAGCAATGAAATTGGTATCGCGGATCGAATGAAGGGACCGAGAAAGGAATACCCAATTGCGAGGAGGAGGACTCCAGTCCATCCCAAGAGGCAACGGCGATTTGCCATCGTGACGATGACTCGGGGGGTCGACGGCGGCGGCGGCGGAACTGGAGGCGTTGGCGTTGGTGTTGGCGTGGGCGTGGGCGTGGGCGATCGCGTAACTCGACGACGTCGAGGGGGTGGGAGAGGTCGGAGGCGAATCGAAGCGTTGAGAGAGAGAGTCGAAGCCCGGATCGGAGAAGCCGAAGTCGAACAGGGAGAAGTCGTTTGCGTACAGACTCATCTCCGATTCGATGAGGAGGTTTCGTGGTGGCGGCGGCGAGGGCGGTGGTGCTGGCCGGAGGGCGGCGGAGCGGGGAGCGGCGGAGCGACGGATGAGCACCGGCGCGTGGACCCCACTCGCAGAGAAAACGGGATTTTTTTGAGGCTTAGGACTCGTAGGCCCCGTTTGGTTTCGGCTCAGGAGAGGTTCAGAGGGAAGAAAAGCGACGCGTTCCTCTGCCGTCTTCCTTTCCTTTCCCGTGCTCCTGAATTTTCTTTTCTAGTTTCTAATTATTTTGGGAAAAAAATAATAATAATAAAATATGCCAATTATCATAAAAATTTGTTGCCTAAGTCTAGTCAATGGCGCACAAAAGATCTCCAATTATCCAATTAATTTACTTCGATTTGGGATTTTTTTTGAGAGGTTAGCACAAGCGTGATATCAAAAAATAAGCCTTGGTGTAGTAACAAATAGCAGTGACATATGCAGAAGAAATGTAACATAAATAGAAATGGATAGACAAAGGCAAAGGGTCAATCAGCCTACCGCGACCACCATGCAAGATTGCTTTGCGATGGTGAGCAATGATTCTATCATTGCCTAAGCTCGTCGACGAAAGAAGGGCACTTGTTTTTAATCTTCTTCTTTTTTTTTGTAGTATTTATAGCGCTATATTAAAATTATGTGTAATCCAAAAAAAATAAGAATTCATGTTGGATGTTTTCGCCCCTCAAAATATATTGAATTAACAAATCGATGCAATAGTACTTTGATATGTTATTGATAGATCTTGTGGCTTAATTGGACTTCTTGAAAAAAATTCGGTGCATTTATTTCTTAAAAAATTATCAAGAAATCAAGTAATTATATTAAGCGGCTTTCCCCCGCATGGGTACTAGCTTTTTTCACATTGAAAACTACGTTTTTACCTATCAATAACCAATTTATTTCACATGGAATTTTCATAAGTTCAAAAAAAAAGGTATCTTTAAACCCACCATAAATTAATAAAATCCACGCATGATTGGTAACTTGTCCCATGCGAATAGTAAACTCCACGAGTCACGACCTCGCAGTCAACGGCATTATGCACCCATACATGTCTCTCGTTTTTGGTAGATTTTACATTATTTCCTCATTTATTTTCGTAAGTTATAAGGATCAAAACATAGGTTTCTTTACATGAGCGGCCTTGAGATCATAGCACACGTAAGCTTTGTCATTCACCTAACATGACAATGTGCATATGTGATGATTTTAAAATTGGATCAAGGCAACCGATACGAGTTAAAAACCTGCACTTAACTGATTTATAGGCCTCTAGATCATCGAACTTTTACACTCGTACCTCTAATTGTCAAGAATTAATTGTCATGTAACGTGAAATCCCTCATATAGCCTAATTTGATAACTAGTGTCCAAGGGGCACGTGCATGACCGTGAATGGACATCATATGAAAGACACGAACAACTTTTTTTTTAGATGAAATTGAACAGACGAGCATACTTAGATGGTTCTCTTGCAGAAGAAGGAGAGTCATGAATGGTTTCAACTTTTGACGCGAGGGTGATATTGAAAAATAGCGAGGCAAGGAAAATTGTAGCAAGAGTACCATAATTTTTTTTTCATTTACTTAAGCATCACATCGGAGTAAAATTGATTATGAAAGTGTCACTTTCGACAAATCATCTTATATGAATTTTTTGCATTTAAAAAAAAACGAAATTCTTTTTTTTTTTTTTTTTTTATTCTTTCTCTTTTTGTGTGTGCCGGCCGGCAAAGGCCTTGTCCTTGGCCGGTGGGGGTACAATGGGCCTCATCGGATCGGGACGAGGTCGACGGCTGATTTTCCGATGAGATAAATTATTGACTATACTCAGACGATTGATTTTCCTGAGTTGCTTGCTCTAGCGAGACGAAAGGGTGTTTTCACTTAATAAGTCATTGGCATCACACGGCATCAAATTCAAATCTCACCCAGTAACTAAAATACACCGCGACCCACCGGGTCACCCCCACCCTCAACTGCTCCCAAAAAAAAAAAGGTGCCAAAAAAGAAAACTCCACAGGAGGAAATAAAATCCTCGGTGGATACATCCCGGTCCAATCCAACGGCCGAGATTAGATCAA
Source organism: Angophora floribunda (assembly GCA_014182895.1). Taxonomy (NCBI): domain Eukaryota; kingdom Viridiplantae; phylum Streptophyta; class Magnoliopsida; order Myrtales; family Myrtaceae; genus Angophora; species Angophora floribunda. Next base: position 21,348,975 of record CM024710.1, read on the forward strand.
ACGTCGAGGTGGGCTCTATTAATGGCCGATCTCCTGCTCGGTGGACCTCAAAGTCCAAATCCAATTCGGTTTTCAAAACGCTCTTGAAAAAAAAAAATTATATATTTGGTTTTTTTTTTTCTTCGCTATTTTCGTGCGCGTCGCATAAAGAGTTTTCTCTCTCTTTCTCTCTCCTCGCCCCAAAGGTCGCACCTTTAATTCGATGAGAAAAGGCCCTTCTCGAGAAGCTATTTTTCCATACCGAGGTTTTCCCTTACCAGCCCTAGCCCTAAAAGGTCCATTAGGGTTTTCTCTCTCCCTCTCCCCCCAAAAAAAGCTCAAAGCTCGAAGCTTTGTTGCGGAGCCGAGCTCGAGTTCAAGCCCATAGCTCCTCCCCCCTCCTCCCTTCCTCCCACCCAGACCAGACCGCTCTCTGCTACGCCCGCTGGCTCCGAATTTCAAAAAAAGAAGAACCTCTCTTCTTCTTTTTTAATCCAGGCCCCGTTTGAAATTTGCCGCGAATTCGTCCCTCGGGGGGCTGCTCAGGATCTTCGCCGTCGTTCCGAAAGAATGTGAGTGATTCCTGTCCCTTCTTGGCGTGGTTTGCTGGTCTTGGGGGTTGTGGCCGTATTGTGGGCGGGCGTGCTTGTTTTGTGAGAATCGAATTGCGTCGTCTTTTTCTCGTTTGATGATTCTGCTGCGGGTTCGCCGGTGGGTGGGTGTTAAAAAGAGTGTTTTCTTGGAATTTGGGTACCTGGGTTTTGTTGCTTTGAGGGGGCGCTACTGCAGTTTTTAGATTTTCGACTGTGGATGTTTTCGCGTGGGTAAGAGTCGCACCGATTTTGACTTGGTGGGTACTGAATTTTCTAGGGTTTGGGTATACGTACTTTGATTCAGGCTACAGCTGAAAACGAATCATAACAGCTGATGAATCTGTTATGGTTTTCAGGAAACGGTTGTTACGGCTTGTTCGTTATCCTTTTTTTCAATATAGCTTTCGTGTTGTGCTTTTGTAGTAGGCGGCCTTGGATTAGGATTTTTGTGTCATACATACTCATTTTGGATTAAGAAGAATTTGTATTATAGCCAAGTGTGGCCATCGATGGAACACTTTTGAGGCCGTATTTGCTATAAATATGTATATGCAGACCACCCTCGGAGTTGAGACACCTGAAATTTCAACTGTGTTGGGAGTTTCAGTCACTATGGGCTTAAGACTGATTAGGCCATTTGTTGAGTTTTTGCTTTTTCCAAGAAGTGAATTTCAAGATGTTTTATGTGAGACCCGTGTAATTTAATGGAGTGAATAAGAGCATGATTAGCAATTTGTAAGTTCTATGTCCACTTGGCAATGTCACTACACCACCCTTTTGGAATGGGTCTGTACTGCGTCAGCTACAGCTGTTACAGGTAGCATCAAAGCGTTAGATCATTGCACTGTGGAGGTCATACACCACATATGACTGGGCGTTTCTTTGCTAATATTACACCTAGCACAATGGGCACATCTTCTCTGGAACTCTTGTTGACTAGATTGTATTTGTGATTTGCAATTGGTGCACCAAGGATCACTATAGGAGCATTATGGATGGCATGCCCAGATCCTGCAAAGCACAGGAAACGGAGAATGGAGATCTTTTCCAAATTATACTTGGTGATTTGGTTCATGTGAATTTGCATCTTAGTTTCAGATTAGAGTTTACATCATTCAAGCTGAGTGACTTGAGAAAGTTTTTGAGTTGTTTTGTAATTCTTTGAAGCTTAAGTTCTAATTCTCCAATTTGGAAATAGGGTGAAAATTTTATTTATTTTTGTAGAAAAGGGAAAATTGTCTAGGAACCTTAATACTTTGGGTCATTTGTAGTTTAATTTAAGCTACATTAGTTCAGATGTGCAGAATACCAGATTTAATGTGGATTTAGCTTAGGTACATTATAAGTGTGAGTGTGGGTTTCATTTATTTATTTTTTGTTTGGGATTTTGGTTTTTTTTTTTTTTTTTTGGGGGGGGGTTGAATTGTCCGCAAACTCACTATTTTGGTTTTTCTCTTTGGTTGACTACTGAGACTCCCAAATATGCTGTCAACTTGATGACAGATCAGAAGTGTTTGCCTCATGGATGTAGGTTTTTTTATTTTTTCTGCTATATTTTTATATTTGAAACTGTGACAGAACAGGGATATAGGAATTTAGAGGAGATTAAGTCTTCAATGTTGGGCAATCATTTTTGCTTCTTGCGAAGCGCATATGTCATGGGTCATGGATTGTCTCTGTTTGCCAATTCCATCAATCTGGCGTTGGTTCCTTTTCATGTATTTTTACCCATTATTTGAGTCTTTTTGCCAATTTTTTGTGCTAAAGAAAATTATGTATGTGATCTTCCAACTTTTGATCCTTATTGTTTCATGCATAAAGTTTTAAAGGTATGCCTGCATATGGTTGCAGGGATGCTTCTCCCATGGAAACCGATACCACTATTGTTTCGGAAGTAGATACTGCTATTATTCCTCAAACAGATACCACCCATGTCCAGGAAACAGAGGCTGCTATTCTCCCAGAAACGGATGCTGCTGTTATCCCTGAAACAGATGCTGCTATTATCCCTGAAACAGAGCTTGCTATTATCCCTGAAACAGATCATGCGACTATTCCTGAAACAGATGATGCTGATATTCCTGAAACAGAGATGGATTTTGTCCCTGATTCAGATATGGCTATTGTCCCTGCTACTCCCGCTACACCTCTTGATAATGAGCAAACTGGTTCAGAGACACAGCCTAATAAGCGCAGAAGAAAGAAATCTATTGTTTGGGAACACTTCACTGTAGAAACTGTGGGTCCTGGACATACGAGGGCTTGCTGTAAGCAGTGCAAGAAGTCGTTTGCCTATATAACTGGCTCCAAGCTGGCAGGCACGAGTCACCTAAAACGGCACATTGCACTGGGTATCTGTCCTGTCAGCCGCCAGAAGAATCAAGTTCTTCCATATACACCGGGTTCCAAGTCTTCTGGTGCTTATGGAAGTGCAACAGATCCACCAAAACGGCGGTACAGGACCACTCCTGCAATAGCAAATGTACCTCTTGACCAAGAGCGATGCAGTCTTGAGATTGCCAAAATGATTATCATGCATGAGTATCCTCTACACATTGTTGAACATCCAGGTTTCATCGACTTTGTACGGACTCTCAATCCCCATTACAATATGGTGAGCTTCAATACTGTTCAAGGTGATTGTGTAGCTATATACCTGAGGGAAAAGCAAAGACTTTTGAACCTCATCAGTACAATACCAGGAAGAGTCAATCTGACACTGGATCTTCAGACTTCAAACCAGAACCTAGGTTATGTTTTCTTGACTGGACACTTCATTGATAGTGATTGGAAGGTACATCGCCACATTCTTAATGTTGTAATGGTGCCTTATCCTGACTCAGATCATGCATTTAATGAGGCCATTGTGGCTTGCCTATCTGATTGGAATTTGGAAGGTAGGTTGTTCACCCTCACTGTCGATCAGTCCTTCTCCAGTGAAGCTGTTGTTTCGAATCTGAGAGGCTTGTCCTCGGTAAAGAACACACTTTTGCTCAATGGCCAGATACTGATTGGGAGTTGCTATGCACATCTGTTAAGTGATCTTGCACAAGATGTTCTTGGGTCAATGGTGGATACCATTAAGAAAATCCGGGATAGTGTGAAGTATGTGAAGACTTCAGAAGCTCACGAAGAGAAGTTTGATGAGCTTAAGCAACAACTTCAAGTACCTAGTACCAAGGACCTGGTCATTGATGACCAAACAAGGTGGGATACGACTTATCATATGCTTGTAGCTGCTTGTGAGCTCAAGGAAGTATTTGCCTGCTTCGATGCGTCCGATCCTGAGTATAAATTAACTCCTTCAATGGATGATTGGAAGCAAGTAGAGACTCTCTGTTCTTATTTGAAGATTTTGTTTGATGCTGCAAATATATTGACTGGCCCAACCTACCCAACTGCCAGTACCTTCTACCATGAAGTGTCTAAACTTCTGTTGGATCTCACACATGCTGCAACAAGCCAGGACCCATTTGTAAGCAACCTAATCAAGCCTTTACAAGAAAAGTTTGACAAATATTGGAGGGGATGCTGCCTTATATTGGCGGTTGCAGTAGTCATGGATCCAAGATTCAAGATGAAACTCGTAGAATTTAGTTTCTCTAGAATTTTTGGTGATGATGCTGAAACGTGGATTAGAATTGTTGATGATGGTATTCATGACCTCTTTCTTGATTATTTTGCCCCCGTACTTCCTCTTCCAGAAGCTCCAATGGAGAACGGCACTGAGAGCATCATAAAAACAGAGCTGCCAGATGAAGGAATGCCTCAGGAAGGAGGGTCGCATGAAGAGCTGCCACATGATGGTACGGTCATCTCCTTCGGGGATGGGCTATCGGATTTTGATGTCTACATTTCAGAGATCACTAGTGGCCAGCAAACAAAGTCCGAGTTAGATCAATATTTGGAGGAGTCTCTTCTGCCGAGGGTACAAGACTTTGATCTATTGGGTTGGTGGAAATTAAATAACCTGAAGTACCCTATTCTTTCCAAGATGGCTGCTGATGTTTTGTCCATACCAATCTCGACAGTTGATCCTGATTCTGTCTTTGACACCCAAAGCAGGAAGATTGACAGTTATCGCAGTTCATTGCGTCCGGTTACGCTGGAAGCGCTTGTTTGCGCCAAGAACTGGCTCCAGTCTGGATCATCTGAGACTTCTAGTGCATTTGTGAAAGCTGAAGTTTAGGTTTAGAATTTCGAATTTTCTTCTCTACTTTTTTAGTTTAGCTTATCTTCGTGTGGATGATTATTCAGATGTTGAATCAGTAGATGCTGACTGGTGGATTCTTGATTTGCGCTCATATGTTAGATCCGTCCCCCTTTCCAATCAAATTAATCATAGTATTTTTGCCTTGTGCTTGCAATTTAAATTCTCAATTGTGTTTGATAGTTCGGCTAATTCAAGATCTGTTCAAAACATCCTTCTTTTTCTGACCATTGTGCGCGTCTCCCACAGAAATGCTGAATGTCATGTGAGAGTTTGCAGTTGGGTGCACATGCTGTGATGCAGATGATCTTGGCAACTACAGATTTCGGTTATTTGGAATTTATATCCTGAAATCTTGTCTTCCTACAGGATGGGATCGGCCAAAGGAAGTGTACTAAGAACCTGCTAAATTCTTGGTGGTAAACTTGCCTGCCTAGTCAATTTGTCCTGCATGAAGAGATCGCCAACAAATTGAATCATTTCTCCTCCGCCAAAAAATTTATGGGTTGCAATTTGATGAACCGCATGTGTTTTGAGGATGAGTATGTGCCCACGGGGATCTAAATTTAACGTAAAAGGATGATTAGTAAAGCTTTTCTTTGCCCATGAGCTTAGTTCTACCCTTTATATCCAACTGGACTCATCAATGAAGGAGGGTCATTTTAATTTCCATCTTCTGCTTTGTTAGACTGATACTGATGCATGCACAAATTACATATAAATTAGGTCTGCTCAATAGTAACAAAAGTGGATTGCTTCGATGGCTCTCTCAATGTCACAGAATAGCAAGTTACACTAGTTATGCAATTTCCCCACTCGTGTTGTTGTCTCCAGGAATGTCCGAGTCTTTCAGTTTTGATGTGTATCAAGAACAGCTTCTTAGACGAGTTATTTACAACTTCTCAGACGTTTTATTTACTGCCTTTCCAGCAACAAAGCGTTGTCTGGTGATGGATCTACTTCACCTTCGGAGCAACCCTGCTCTCAATTAGCAAGATCGTGTGAAAGGGTGCTATTAAGCCATAAAAATGGAAAGAGTTGATCAGCTTTATCGCACCTCCATTCCAGACACTCCAAGGTAGGATTTGTCAAATGGAACCAAGAAATTCAACCGAGAAAGGGAGGAAACAGACAAAAAACTTAAGTTATGCATGTCAACTGACTTAATAAGAACCAAAAAAGTGCACCTGCTCTTCCAAAATCCTAACTCAAAAAACAAAAATCCTGTAACTAATTATTCCAGGCAGCAAGAATGCGAATCAAATGCATGGACTCTTCCGCCAGAACTCACTCTCCCATGTCCAACTAAACCTGTATGGCATGTCACTTGAGGAAACAGCACCCGTCTAATTCTTACTGGAGTCAAACTGTGGCCCCTTAATTTCGCCCGGAGGTTACAGCTGAATAAGGCGCTTAACAAATCAGCCATTACGAATCGCCACCTACGAACAAACCCATCATATCCTTGGTAGGACCCATTTGCTTCATCAAGCTCTGTAAACCAGCCATGCCACCAATCTGCTTTAGCATCTGAGGTGGGAGAACTCTGCTCATGTGCTGTGCGTTCATGTTTTGAGACCGCATGTTCATATCACCCCTCATCGGGATCTTTGAGTATACTCTTCCAACATTTCCATAACTTCTCTGCCGTGGTAACCAGAACCCCTTGCTAGCCGCATTATTCTCGATTCATTCATGATCTTTGGATTTGAACTGTCTAGCTCTGGAACAAATCAAACTTGTTTAATCAGGCTTGGAGGAAAGGAATTGAATTTAAAACCTTCACTATAGCCATAAGCCAAAACAATAAACAGCTAAACAATATATACGCCATGACTTGGCTTCGTTTGTCATTGAGTCCGTAATGGTCATGTTTGTTTTGATCTTTGCCTGGCTTTCTTTCTCTTGACCCTTTGGCATCAATTCCGAACTGAACCCTGGTAGCATGGAAATCCTTGATTCAAGAGAACCAATCCATTAGCCTGGATCATCGACTGATCTTGACATGGCACAAATACAAAATAAAAGCATGCGATGATAAGATAAAGCATCATATCCAATGATGGAACAAATACAAACCTGGCCGATTGGACCCATTTTAAGAATGTTCTGAGACTGCTCATACATAATTCTCAAGGTAACGTTCCCTTCGGAAAGCTTTTGTAGCAGATCAGGCTGTTGATCTTTAGGCACCACTTCTTGAATTCTGTCCATAAACCCAGACCAGTCGCCCATACCTCTGTGGAAAAATAGTTTAGACAATAATATTAAACCACTAAAGAACGCATCTCACGCTCGTACATATCAAAAGGACACATTGAAAGGCAGAACCCAAATGAAATTACCTACCTAATAGCTGGCTAATGAAAGGCTTAATATCAAACACTTCAAACTCATCCGTATGATCTCCAGTACCTATGAAGGTCACAGGACTTTTCGTTGCTGCAATGCTGCACATGTAAACAAATAAAACTCACACCTAAGGAAGATGCATTTATGCATTTATTTGTTCCGAAAGTATCATACATAATCTTCGATGTGTAATACTTATCCAGGCTGCATTCCCAACTAATTTTTTTTTTTCCTATAGATAATTTTTCACCATCAGTTCCATGAAAAAAGTAATCACTTTCAATTTGCAAAGTATAAATGTTTCTTTTTGGGATTTTTCGCCTAAACTGACGTATATTAAAATAACCCATAAAGTATGAAGATCTAACCATTAGGATCCAACGAAGAATAGCTTTCGGGGCATATTTTTGGAAGAAAAAATGGCAAGACTGGAATTTGAAAAAAACATAATGGGGCATTTTCGGAGGGAAAATTGTCCAAAAAATCGTAAATTTATTACATTTTTGCCAATTAAATTCTAAACCTTTCAATTTTACCAATTCAGTCCTAAATCTTTTCACCTCTTCCCAATTGAGGTCTATTTGACCAATTTTGGCCGAAAATCGCTAACATAGATGATAAGTACTTACATGGAATTTTTTAAATAATATTTTGAATTTTTATGATTTTTCCTCTCTCTTTTTTAACTCTTTTTTTTAGCTAGGGCCAGTAAGGGTTGCCGACCAACCCTTGCTGGTCATAGGCGAGGGAGAGAGTCATCGTTTGCTCCTTTGAAGACAAACTAAACCATTAAGCACCATGTAAAATAACAAAAAAGAGTCGCACATTAAGAAAAATTGAGCCAAATACAAAGTCAATTAAGAGAGTTACACCTTGTCCAGAGGCAAGAGGGAGAGAGTCATTGTTGTCAAGCACAACACATATGCAAAAATGAGGGATTGAATGATTAAGAGAAATTATGAAAGTTATGGTTCATTAAGTAATTAAAAAATATAAATATGTATATAGTCGGTCCAATCCAGTCTAGTTGGTCCAGTTCTCACCCTAGAACCAGGAACTAGACCGACCGGCCATCAGTTCCAATAATAGGAATCGGGAACCGGACCGCCACCCATGGAAACCACCCAAAACCGATAAATCTAGTCCAGTCCAAGCTTTTCCCATTGTACACCCCTACTCACATCTTGTGGGGGCACGCGTGCACAAAATGTTTTTTTTTTTTTTTTTTTTTTTGGGTAAAGGTGCACAAAATGTTTTAATTGTCAAATGGCTTCAAATCACAATTGAGCTTTTGGCTCGGGAGTTGGATTTCTAGTTTGCCGAACTTCTGCAAATAGGGTTTTTCAAGATAGACTTCACATGCATTTCGGTCTATTGAGCTATGATCTTGGTCTCACAAGCAAGGACCATAACCGACTGATGCAACTGCAAGGTAAAATATCAAAAAAATCCTAAACTTATAATATTAATATCAATTTAGTTATAAATCTTTTAATTAGATCAATTTAGTTCAAAACCTTTTTATAATGTAGCCTCCCTTAGCATCAGACTTGCCCAGGCCGCAAATTGCAGCCTCCCTTAACATCATACTCCCCCGGCTAGGCAAAAATGCAGTGTCCACGTCCAAGTCGAGATCACCATGCTTGGAAAGAGGACTTTGGAAATCCTCTCATTACAACCATAGATTTTCTCTAAATTTAACGGTCGAGATTGCACATTTCAATCCATCAATTACCAACATTCTTGACAAGAATTCTCTACAACATGATACATTTGACATATTGCCCGTTCTAAGAATATTCAAGAGGATTCCAAAAATCATGGGTTACGTTTGGTTGTTTGGATTTCTAACTTGAATAAGACTAGATAAAATAGGATATGAAATCCATGAATTTTGCTTTGTCCTCTCAACTTTTTTTGAATCATAATACTAAAATAGAATATAATTACATCATACCATGTATATTACTTGGTATGAACAGCATATTAGTATAGATGAATGTAAAAAAGTTCACAAATGGAAATGGTAAAATCTCTCACAACATTCTTGTCAACTTTTTTATTTGCTTTTTTAATTTTTCCTCTCGTTTTTTTCAAAAAAATTTGTTTTATTTTTTTACCCTTATATCATTCTCTAATAAAATTTTATTAAATAGTAAATCATACTTATATACCTAAAATATGTAATAAATATAAATGTATATTTAAATTTATATATTGAATTTATATTAAAAGATAGAATTAAGTTCAAATATAGAAATAAAATTAAGATTAAATTTAAAAAACTAAAATATTATTTTATGTTAATTTAAATTTCTTATATTAGAATTTAAATATTATTTATATTGAAATATAATTTTAATTATATTAACTTAAGAAGTTTGTTATTTGAGAAAAATAATTTTTCTAATATGGATATAGAAATCGTATTCATATTTATCCCACCACCCCCATGGGACAATTTTATTCAAACTATATCATTCTTATCTCCGACTTTATTCTGTGTTAAGTAGATATCAAACGCAGAATAAAAATTTTATATTTTATTCTATCATGAATGTTATCTTAACTGTCAAACATTAACCTAGGAGACTTGTTCAATCTTCTTGGATCTTACATGTTGCTTAGTTACACTAATGATGCAATGAGCTGAAGCTTCTCCCCTCGTGTGCAAGTAACGCAGAACAACCAGTCCCGCCGGAAAAATCTGTGAAAGCTCCTTTGCCTGATTACAGCAAAATTCTAGTTGATATAATGCCAAAAGACTTCGGTCTGGTCGGTCATGATCCATTCCGACTTGACTCACTTATCGTCGAGCTTCCTTTCAAATGGTCAAAGTTATTTACCCCCGACTGGCAGTTGCAACAAAGCGGCGTCCAGGTAATCCTACTTCACCTTCGGAGCGAACCTGCTCTCGATTAGCAATATCACGGGAAAGACCATGAAAGAGAAACCAGTTGATCGAGTGAATCACTCCATTCCAGACACTCCAAGGTAAGATTTGTCAGAGAGAACCAAGAAATTCAACCGAGAAAGGAAGGAAACACCCAAAAAACTTCAGTTATGCATTTCAGCTGACTTTATAAAAAAAAACAAAAAGTACACCTGCCCTTCCATAATCCTAACTCAAAACATAAAAATCCTGTAACTAATTATTCCAGGCAGCATTTTGACTAGTTACATAAGAATGCGAATAAAATGCTGGCCCCTTCCACCAGAACTCACACTCTCCCATGTCCAATCATAGCTGTATGGCTTGTCACTTGAGGAAACAACGCCCGTCTAATTCTCAGTGGAGTCAAACCGTGGCCACTTAATTTCGCCAAGAGGTTACATCTGAATAGTACACTTAACAAATCAGCCATTATGATTCGCCGCCTCCGAACATACCCATCATGTCCTTGGCAGAACCCATTTGCTTCATCAAGTTCTGTAAACCTCCCATGCCACCAATCTGCTTTAGCATCTGAGGTGGGAGAACTCTGCTCATGTGCTGTGCATTCATGTTTCGAGACCGCATGTTCATATCACCCCTCGTCGGGATCTTAAGTCCCTTCATTTTGCTCCAAATCTTGGCAAGCCGCTTATACTCTTCCAACATTTCCATAACTTCTCTAATGTGGCGACCAGAACCCCTTGCTATCCGCATTGTTCTCGATTCATTCATGATCTTTGGATTTGAACTGTCTAGCTCTGGAACAAATCAAACTTGTTTAATCAGGCTCAGAGGCAAGGATTTGAATTTAAAACCTCCACTGCAGCCATAAGCCAAAACGATAAACAGCTAAACTATATACGACTTGCCTTCATTTGTCATTGAGTCCATCATGGTCATGTATCTTTTGATCTTTGCCTGGCTTTCTTTCTCTTGACCCTTTGGCATCAATTCCGAACTGAACCCCGGTAGCATGGAAAAAACCTTGATTCAAGAGAACCAAACCATTAGCCTGGATCATTGACTGATCTTAACATGGCACATGCTTGTGCATTCTCTTTGCACGAATCTCACAATAAAGCATGCGATGATAAGGTAAGGCATCATATCCAATTATGGAACAAATACAAACCTGGCCAATTGGACCCATCTTAAGAATGTTCTGAAACTGTTCATACATAATTCTCAAGGTAAAGTTCCCTTCCGAAAGCTTTTGTAGAAGCTCAGGCTGTTGATCTTTAGGCACCACTTCGTGAATTTTGTCCATAAACCCAGACCAGTCGCCCATACCTATGTGGAAAAATAGTTTCAACCAAAATATTAAACCACCAAAGAATGCATCTCATGCTCATCCATACCAAAAGACACATTGAAAGGCAGAACCCAAATGAAATTACCTACCTAATAGCCGGCTAACAAAAGGCTTTACATCAAACACTTCAAACTCATCCATATGTTCTCCAGTACCTATAAAGATCACAGGACTTTTCGTTGCTGCAACGCTGCACATATAAACAAATAAACTCAAACCAAATGAAGATTCATATATGCATTTTTATATTCCAAAAGTATCATAAGTTTAAGTAATCTTCAACGGGTAAAACTTATCCATGCCAGATTCCCAACCAAATTTTTTTCTTTTCTGTAGAGAGTATTTCACCATCACTCCCGTAAAAATAATAATCACTTTCAATTACAACAAGTGTAAATGTTTCATTATGTGATCTTTAACCTAAACTGACATATATTAACATAACCCATAAAGTATGTAGATCTAACGATTAGAATCCAAAGAAGAATATAACCAGTGAAATTCATTGCTGAGCTACACTCAAGAATAGGATCATAGCTGCCATCATTTAAAGAAACACATGCATATACAAACAACATATATACACAACTGTAAGGTAGCAGCAATCTACTCCAAAGACTCATATTGCAACTGTTTGCAAACCTTTTGCACATAAATCCACTCTATTAACCCATTCAAATACAAGCAAACCATTTCATGATGGTGACTGTGAAGAGGGAAATAATGGGGAATGAAATGGTATGTCTCTGACTAAACCAAAATAAAACTTACGCACTAAGAGCACCACCTCCCTTTGCATGACCATCCATCTTAGTCACAATAACAGCCCCAACAGGAACACTTTGCTTGAAAGCCTGTGCTTGATCAAATGCAGCTTGACCAATGCTACTGTCCATAACGAATACAATGAGATCTGGTTTCTGCAGAAGATCATGCAACATGTTAAAATATTAAAGAAGCAGAGATCCAATTGTAAAAGTGCAAAAGGATCATATGCTACCGTTGCTTCAGAAACTTGGCGCATTTCTTCAAAAAGAGCAGCCTCCTGCTTGTGACGCCCACTTGTGTCAACAATTATGAGATCACAATTTTCCTTTTTAAATGTCTCCACACCTTCAACAGCAATTTTCACAGGATCCGATTCCGTGTAACTGTCACAGAACTTGTATCATTTGATGCCCAAAAGAAATTGCATCGAATGTTCACTTCTGTGGGCTCACTCATGAGTAAATGAAGGATAAACTATCAACACGAGAAAGAATATGCATGATGAAAACATGTGCACTAGGAGACCCTAAGTTCACTTTTACACAAACTGACAGTCCTAGTCACTTTGTTTGAGGAGCTAGGTGTCTGCATAACAGAGCAAATCAAAATGCAATGCACAAAAGAAAGTACCTTCCATAAAACGGAATTTTAGCTTTAGTGGCATTCTGCTTCAACTGATCAAAGGCACCAGCTCTAAAAGTATCAGCACAGACAAGAGCCGGCTTCCAACCTTTCTTTTGATGATAATATGCATACTTGGTACATGTCGTTGTCTTACCCGATCCTGTCATAATAACGTATACTTGAAAATTCTATTCACACATTGAAGCATAAGCAGTGTATAAAGCCTCCAAACAAATTGTAACCACTTGAAAAAAATGCACGATACAACAAAGGATAATCCATTTCCCAAGCAACTAAATTCACGACCATCAACTCAAGTCAAAGGAGATCTTTAAGTACCTTGTAAACCAACAAACATAATGATACTCGTCTTTCCTTTCTTAGGAGTAAAGGCAGGCTTCCCTGGATCCAACATGTTGCATAGCTCATTAAATATGGCCTGAAACAAAGTAGCCACAAGTGAACCGCATGAGTACTTCTTGATCACATTCAGTCGCATGTGAGACAAAAGTCTGACAAACAGTGCCAGTGACAGAGATGTCCTTAAAATTTGACCAGACAGATCAAACAACACAATATACACCTCTCCAGGATACTCCAGCCACCCCCAAAACACAAAAAAGTGATTGGAATAGAGCTATTATGAAAGAGAAGATCATATTGATACTAAAAATAAGAACTAGCATTTACAGTCGCAGTAATGTCTTAATGAACTAAAATTCTTCCACACGAGATGCCGCCTGAAGTAACGCATTATAATTGATCTCCATATAGCAAATCAAAATCAACTACATATCTAGAAAGGAAAATAGGGCGTTTCATAATCAACGCTTCATATGAAGGCACTTTTTCAGAATGATAGCCTATCAAATTGCAGGCCATAATCTAAAACATCCTCAAGATTGACAAATTCCAATCATATAAAGGAAAAAATTTTATACATTCCAACTTCTATCAAAGAAAACTCAATCACGATTGCTGATTCACACAAGGAAACAGGTCGAATTTACTAATAACACTGACCTCACAGCCTACTGTCAACACAAGCATACCAATGACCCATGTCATGAAGCACATTCCTACGCACCTTAATTGAATATCTTCCGAATTCAATGCAAGACAATCTTCTTATATAAACTTCATCAAATTATATGCGATTATTCAGCAGAAATTCATCAAAGCCCAGGCCAATTAACGGACAGCTTATCGATGCCTCAAGCCCCAAAAAACAAAACGACTAAATTCCCAAAAAAAAAAAGAAAAGGAAAAACGCTTACTTGCTGGATGATCCTGCGCTTGTTGTGGCCGGCGGCGAGATCGTCGATGTTGACGATGCGCTTGATGTTGTTCTGCATGTTGCGGACAAGCTGGAACTGGACGTCGGCGTTGAGGAGGGCGCGGTTGATCTCGTTGAGGCAATCGTTCAGGACCTTCTCGTCGATGATCGTCGCGTTGCTCATCTGCTGGATCGCGCGGGTGATGGTCCCGCCTAACTGTGCTAACACCATCTTCGCTCGTGCGGATTGAGGAAACCGGGGGACGGACGAAAGGAAGACGAACGCGAACGCCGATCGCGATGAAGAATCGGAGACTCTCTAGGGCTGGGGGATTCAAGAGAGAAATGGCGATTGAGAGGTTCTGATCTCTAGGGCTAGAAGGGGAGAAGGAAGAGGAGGAGTTAAAAAGATAACATTTATTATTTAAGGGAAAAGGCATAAAAAATTCTAAACTTTAACGCATTTATCTAGAACTTCTTAGTGAAGCAAGAAATCTTAATGACACATATGCTCTGAATTTGTATTAATATGATATATTTACTTCAAACGTTTTATGACATCAACTATCCCCAAATTTTTATCTATATGACATATTTATCTTGAAATTTTAGGATAAGCATATCATATAAGTACAAATTTAGAGTTTTTAATGCTAAAAAAAATAATTTGGGATAGATGTATTGGATATAAGTTTGAAATTTTTGAAATCACAAAAAAAAAAAAAGCTTTGAAAAAAAATTGGATAAATGCATTACAACATGCATAATTTAGAGTTTTTTATGGTTTTTTCTCTATGACTTATAAAATATGCCAACTCGATCCATATCCAATTAAACATATACTTAATCGATCTCGACATTCATTTTTAGTATTTTTTTATTAAATTGTTACCCTTGAAAAATGGGGGTTAATTTGAAAACACCAATCTTAGATCGAGTGTCAAATTTAACTCAAACTTTTTTTTCACTGTTATTCTCTAAGCAATCTTAGATCGAGAGATATCATGGACGAGATCCGCCAAGCTCACAATTAGATCATTTTTTTTCCCGAAACAAGGTTGACTTCAAATAGAAAGTTATCGGTATGGGCCAAATTTAAGATAATGATGAAAATTTATGATTTTTTACGAGAAAAAAATATTGAGACTAAAATCGGTGTTTTTTTACAAGAAAATAAAGTTTGGACTTATTTGGGACTCCACCTAAAGTTGATATTATTATTTTTGCAATTAGCCCTGAAAAATAGATATCTCAGTGGACCAGCTCATCGAGTTACTGAGGAAGTTCCGATCGAGTTATGAATAAAGACAAACCGACAAAGAACATGTTTGTGAGTGTTCATGCATATACCCAGAGCATGCAAGAGCACAAGCTTGACGCGCCGATACTAAAAAATATAAAGGAATTGGACGATAAGAAAATTGAAAACCGACAACATATATCAGCACAGGAAAACCCGACCTTTTTATTCATCATCACGTCGCGACTTATCGAAAGCGGTTAACACACCAACACCGGCATAGAAGAGAATGATATGTTAACAAGAGGCGATTTGAATGTTCGAAAGACCTTAAAAAAGAATAGAGACACAAGTACCTCAAAAAAAAAAAAAAATCTCTAGCCTGTGACCGATAGAGTCATCGAATAACATCATCATACATATCTATAATGCAATAAAGAAGTTATAATCCCCGACGCTAGACCACAAGCTGAACTCGGAAAAGCTAGAGCTTCTCAATTGATAATTCTCGAGCAGCATCCAAAAAATTGTACCCACGTGGTAAAGTTCACCAAACAAATCACACGGACCTCGTTGCTGTACTTGAGATTTGTGGTAAAAAGAAAGGAAAGTGTAATATATTCATGTTACCAAATGAAGAGTACAAGCCCTCCCTTGTATATAAGGTGAGAGGCAATTAGCTTTAATTATAAATAATGGAAACTACAGTGAAGCTAATCTTCGATATATACATTCAATATTCCGTCAAATTCAAGGTGACTGGAAAAAAATCAAATGGAGCTTGGAGAAAAAATTAAGTGCTAGGTGGATGTGTCTCACTAAAAACATCAATAATTTGTTCAGCCGATGAAGTGGAAAGAATTCGAATAGTGCCATGAAAAACATGATATTGGGTACTGACAATCTATCTCAAAATGTTTGATACATTTATAAAAAACATCATTACATGCAATCTGAATAATACTGATTTTATCAAAGACCTAATTCTACGTGTTTATGCAATTTCAATAAGTCCTGTGGGATTTCGATTTACAGTTGACTTTTTTTGTTTGATGAAAAAGTCAACTATTACTTGTTAAGAAAATGATGCATAATGCAAAGCTCCTAATTTTTATATGCAATTAAGGTACTAAGTCATCAAAAAATGAGCCTTATCATGATCGAAGATTTCGCATTTCGAATCTATAAAATTTGACTTGTTGAAAAAACTCAGGTGTCTATATTATTATATTAGTATAATGATATTTTACAAATGGTTGTTGCTATAGGGATGAGGTGAATTTAAAGACAGTTACAAAACACAGCCTTGACCCTCACTTTTAGCCAGTTAACACTAAGGGCGAGTGATTTCATAGCTGACTGTATAAATAAATAAAATGCACCTACTCTTCCTTAATCCCAACTCAAAAAACAAAAATCTTGTAACTAATTATTCCAGGCAGCATTTTGACTAGTTACATAAAGAATGCTAATCAAATGCATCGGCCCTTCCACCAGAACTCACTCTCCCATGTGCAATCATAGCCGTATGGCTTGTCACTTGATGAAACAACGACCATCTATTTTTTACTGGAGTCAAAGCGTGGCCACTTAAATTCGCCCAGAGGTTACAACTGAATAATGCACTTGACAAATCAGCCATTATGAATGGCCACCTCCGAACATACCCATCATATCCTTGGCGGAACCCATTTTCCTCATCAAGCTATGTAGACCACCCACGCCACCAATCTGCCTTAGCATCTGAGGGGCGAGAACTCTGCTCACGTGTTGTGCATTCATGTTTCGAGACCGCATACTCATAGCACCCCTTGTCGGGATCTTAAGTCCCTTCATTTAGCTCAAACTCTTGGCTAGCTGCTTATACTCTTCCAACATTTCCATAACTTCTCTATCAAGGCGACCAGAACCCCTTGCTATCCGCATGATTCTAGATTCATTCATGATCTTTGGATTTGAACTTTCTAGCTCTGGAACAAATGAACTTTGTTTAATCAGCTAAACTACATATTACAGCATGAGTTGCCTTCGTTTGTCATTGAGTCCTTCATGGTCATGTATCTTTTGATCTTAGCCTGGCTTTATTTCTCTTGACCCTTTAGCATCAATTCTGAATTGAACCCCAGTAGCATGGAAAAAACCTTGATTCAAGAGACCAAACCATGGCACATGCTTGTGCATTCTCAATCATGCATGAGTGTTCTCTTTCAACGAATCTCAAAATAAAAGCATGCAATGATAAGAATAAAGAAGCATCATGATGGAAGAAATACAAACCTGGCCCGTTGGACCCATTTTAAGAATGTTCTGAAACATTGCATACAAAAATCTCAAGGTAGATTTCCCTTCAGAAAGCTTTTGTAGAAGCTCAGGCTGTTGATCTTTAGGCACCATTTCGTGAATTTTGTCCGTAAACCCAGACCAGTCGCCCATACCTGTGTGGGAAATAGTTTCCCCCAAAATATTAAACCACTGAAGAATGCATCTCACCCTCACATATCACAAAGACACATTGAAAGGCAGAACCCAAATGAAACTACCTACCCAATAGCCGGCTAACAAAAGGCTTAACATCAAACACTTTAAACTCATCCATATGTTCTCCAGTACCTATAAAGATCACAGGACTTTTCGTTGCTGCGATGATGCACATGTAAACAAATAAACTCAGACCAAGGGAAGATGCCTATGTGTTGTAATGTTCCGAAAGCTTCGTAAATTTAAATAACCTTCAACGAATAAATTTATCCATGCTGGGTTCCCACCTAATTTTTTTTTAATAAAGAATATCTCACCTTCAGTCCCATAAATATAATAATCACTTTCAATTACAACAAGTATAAATATTTCTTTATGCAATCTTTCACCTTAACGGACATATATTAACATAACCCATAAAGTCTGAAGTTCCAAGGATTAGAATCCCACAAAGAACATAACCAGTGATATTCATTGCTGAGCTACACTTAAGAATAGGATCATAGCCGCCACCATTTAAAGAAGCATGCACACATACACACAACATATATACGCAACTGCAGGCTAGCAGCAATCTACTCCAGGAGAAAATATTCAGTGGTTAGCAATCACCACGTCATCGTCCTACGTGGCACGCACGTTCTTACGTGGCGCCACCGAAATGTCGACACGTGGGGTGTGAGTTGGACGGGCTGAAAAATAAAAAAGATTAAAATCGGTGCAGTTTTTCTCTCTCCTCTGGGCCGCAGTTTTTCTCTCTCCTCTGGCTACTACAGAAAAGTCAGATGAGCAATAAATGCTCAAAAACTCCCGCTCAAGAAATCTCTCTTCTTTTCAATTTTGAAGGACTCTGAAGAACGACGAAGACACTTCTCTTGCTTTTCTCCAGCATGCCCCACCGCCTCTGCGTTCACCTCCGCTCTGCCTCCCCCAAAACCCCCGCCAGTCATCGCTGCTGCTGCTCAGATCCGCGTCGTCCCTCCTTCGCTTTCCTTTTTTAACCCCTTTCATCACTCTCTCTCTTTCACTTGCTCGAATTCGCTCTTCTTCGAGCAATCAGAGGGGACGCGTACATGGGATTAAGCTCAACTCAGGACAAGGCATTGACGGAGTTGAAGGAGCGCGTGCTTTGTTGAGATGGAGTCGCAATTGGCTCTTATAGAGCAGTCGTTCGATGCCCGCTACTCCCGCTCGGCGCGCGACGCCCTTGACGATTTGCCCGACAACATCACCATTACCGACCCTTGCATTGGCGGCCACCCCATCGTCTTTGCCAGCCGCGGCTTCCTCAAGATGTCCGGCTACGTCCGGGACGAGGTCGTCGGCCACAACGGCAGGATCTTCCAGAGCCCCTGCACGGACCAGCGGTCGGTGATGGAGATTCAGGAGGCCATTCGCGAGGAGCGGCCGATACAGATCAGTCTGCTCAACTACCGCAAGGACGGGACGCCGCTGTGGATGCTGTTCCACATGAGCCCCGTGTTCGATCAGGACGGCGGGGCGGTCGCGCATTTCGTGGCAGTCCAGGTGCCGATATCGAGGCGCTGGAGGCGGTCCCGTTCTGCTAATGGGAGGAATGGAGTGAACTTGTGTGAGGAGGTCGGTGGTGCGTTGAGGGATGTTGTGTTGGGCTCCTGTAGGAGGGAAGTGTGTTCGGACGGTCTGGCGGAATTGGGTCGTATTTCTAGCCCATTGTCTTGAGTAACTTTTAATTATTTTTTTGGGCAAATACTAGCTCTTAATTGACTTTGCTGATGCTCTCTAGAATTCATTAAATGCCCATGAAAAATCGAAGGCACATCCATCCACGGGTCGCCTCAGGAAAGAACTTTCTAGGAGGCAAAGCCTTGCAGGTAGTTTTGCTAGCATTTGTATATGCAGTGAGATCCCACATGCTTGTTTGTATTGTTATGTCATATCTTGATTTTTTCCCCACTAGCTGCTGGCACATCATGGAATTCTGGAGTAAGGAGAAGCACCAGAATCAGGTCAAGACCTTTGGAATATTGGAAGGGCGAAAGATTATTATATGGTCGTGTGCATGAGAGTAAGGACCCCTCATATGCTTTTTTGAATTATATGAGGAAAATATTCTGGTCAGGAAGGTTGTTTATTATATGCTGTGTCAGAATTCTTTTTATAAGCAACTGAGTGTTTCCTTTTCTTCGCTCTACGTTCCCAATTTATTGTGTCCACTATCGAAAGTATTGGACTTGGGTTTTCTATTTCCCCAATTTTTAATGTCAGTTCCTGAAGACTGGTAAGCTAAAATGTTTTTAAAATGGTCTGATAAAGGTTTTAATAAGCTATTTCCGCAGAATCAGGTTGAAGTCAAATGTTTGTTACTGCATATTGATGTTTTGCAACATGCCACTGAAAATTCGCATACAAATAACTGTCTGTTAGGTTTATGGCAAGTGACAAGAGCCACTAGGTCGTGATTGTGCTATAAGAGCTGATCAATATTTTCCTGAGCAGTTCTATTTATCCTTATAAAGTTTACCATTGCATAAATTTATACGAGAATCCATATTACTACCTGCAACAAGCTATAGGAAGCTGTTTAAATTTTACGACTGCCATGAATAGATGTTTTGTTTAAATTTGACAAGCATCAGAAATTCATTTGACATGATAAATTCTGGTCATTGTTATAGAACTGTCAGAATCTTGGATTTTCTCCCTGTGATCCCTACTCTGCAGTATGGAAAACCTAATCCTTGGCCAATCTTGTTGCAAGTTTAGCCGCTGTAATTGGCATAAAGTATGTATCTCTTGGAAAGGCTGATGGAAAACCCACTATGAAGGTGAAGTCCTATGTTTCGGATAATTACAAGGAGCTTGTCGAACTAGCGTCTCTTCATTGAGATGCCATGTGCTCTGTACTCTTGTTTATGTCTTGTGAAACTTTTGTCATGACTGGTTTTCATATTGAACATAATTTGATGTTCAGTAAACTTAATCCCTGTATATAGTTCCATCTCTTCAAGCTTGACTCTCCTTTTCACATCTTCGCTCACGGCCACATGTTGACATACTCTCTCAGACTGTAGACGTAGCCTAAAATATTACTGGCAAAAACGCAATAAACAGGTGCCAAATTCTGTAATAGGATTCCTATACTTCATAGGGTTTGGAGGGTAGGAGATCTAAGGAGTCACCTGTTTAGATGGTTGAACAATGACCAATGAGCTTCAAAGAAACCAGGAGATTGATCAGCTATGCCATATAAGGTCTAGGCATAGTACCAATTAAGTTTGCGTAGTCTGGATGAAGGAAAGAATACAGGCCATTCTTGTTTGCTTCAAGGACTCTTCTTTTGCCTTCTCCTGGCTATGTCTTGTCGTAATTATCTCATATTCAGGCAGCAAATTTTTTTTTTTTTTTTTTTACCTTTGGGAATGAGAAGTACGGCAGAGAATTAACATTTTCGGCTACCTATTTAGTCCTTGATGTTCAACAGTGTCCACTTGAAGATGTCAAACACAGGTCCTACTCCGACAGATTAATGTGAATCATTTTCCATACCTTGGTCCCAAGGAACAACCCAAAACAACATATCCTTTGTATTCCATAAAGCATGCATCCTTTTTTTATTTTATATCTCCCTCCTGCTTTTTTATCAATCTTCTTGCTTTCCTGCCAAGGTCATTTTCCGTTGCATCTGGATGCATCACTTTGCTCGAATTCATTTTTGAGCCGGAAGCTTCCCCTTGCCATCGCCTCATCGACCATGTAATAAATGTCCAACACAAGTGGCATGGTTTGTCCTTTTTGAAGCATCGAGTTCGGGCACATTGGGCCAACATTTGTTGTGTGTGGTGCTTTTGGTCACCAATAAATGTTTTTTTTTTTTTTTTAGGTTAACCCCAACATAATTGAAAAAGGCAGAGTTTCACAGACGAAAGCTGGTGGGGTGTTCTATTTTAATTCTACAGAGTTCAAAGTGGTTTGTAGAAATTTTTTAGTCTCAATTGAACATATTCAAAGGTCACACCCAACGCAAGCACAAGGCCACAAGTCATGACCAGCAAAATGCAATTCATCCAAGGAATCCACTGAAGAAATACACCAGAAGCAAGCATGAATGAATGTACTTTATTTTGCTCCTTATCACAGTAAATGTATTTGAAAACCTTCCGCCACTATGCTAAAGTAGTGAATATACACGGTCGCACAATCATTAGTGCTCTCCGAATGAACTGTGTACCATCAAGGGAATGACAATAGACATTGTCCGGTTTTAGAAGTTAACTTCGTTCTCAAGCAATGGAGCAGAACCTCTGTTAATTTTAGGTACATGTGCTGTTTTAGGACATCCGCTCCACTTTTCTCCTTCCTCTCGTCCCCATCTGCTCCCTCTCTGATGGCTTCTCACGCAAAAACTGGAGGTCAAGGAGCGAGTGCTTTAGCTCCTTGCCAACCAGGAGGGTGAAGAAGTCCCGTTTCATTATGCTCGACAATCTCCTTTGTGCCTCCTGCATCAGTTCCGAGCACCTGCACCGTTCCAACTACGTAATGGCAAAAAGTTGTAACCATTTTGATCTCTCAGATGGATGCAGAGTGGAATATGAGGGGCACAGGCCGCATTTCTAGGGAGTGACACAGGAACTACTAAAAGTTGGGAAAACAGTTAAAGAGAAAGGAGATTTCCATGGATCAGTATCATCGCATCAGTATTGATAGGGAAAGGATCTATGGATGCTATGCTTATGCAGACAAAGGAAAGAGAAATCTAGCAAGAGAGAACTAATTTCCAACTCAGAAACAAGTAACCCTTAAGAACTTATGTAGAACATAAACGATCACTGAAACAATGTTCAACGAATATCCTGGACTGAGAAAATTGTTCTTACCAGAAGGCCAAATGCCATTGCTTCTATTGTCACTCTCCCAGATGTTTCTCCTATCCCCTGCCAGCGATTCAAAGAGTTAAAATATCAACCATAACCAGAAAAGGAGAAAACGAGACAAGATCTCCAAATATTGTGATTTGAAATTGTTTGGTTTAGCAGTTCTGATCAGCATTTCTCCACTTTTTGATTGTTTTTTTCTTAATTGCATCCAAAATTAGCTGATGGAAGTGGTTAGAGGCTAGCAATTTACAGAGGTGTCGCAGAAAGAACGTCAAGCTTATATGTATATATATTGTTTTCGTAGACATAATTCGGTTGCAAAAGTATGACAAAGTGAATTGAGAACACAGCCTTCAGAGATGCCCAGCCAAGGAAGAACCACGAGATTAACCAAGACTGAGTGCAATATAGAAAGACCTGCAGGATTCCTTGATCACACACTGCCATTTTTTCAACTAGAAGCAAGCAATGAGTGAAAAACCAAAATGCCTTATATGGTTATTCAAATACTCGAAAGTCAAGCAGATTCAATATGAATATTCAGGGATAGAAGGATTGACCGGCATTAATGTCCAAACTTGTCCAAAATGAAATTGAAAGTCTCCCTCTCTGTTCATTTAAACAAAGAGGGGTGGTTCTGAAGGTTCCTTACCTGGGAGTTCATGACGTAAGCATCAGCAGCTGAGTAAAGTGGAGTAACATGTGTAGTTGCAGGAGTCCATAGCACTGACTTTGATAAGTTTGAATGCAGGGATAAGAATCTCGACATTTTTCAATATAGAGCAGTTTATTGCTTTTGGATCCCACTGAACCTATAACTATCTTCAACGTATTGCTGTTCATTTTTTTGTTTTCTGATGGTTCTTCTCTCCTCTTTATTCACTGACCGCTCTCAAACAATGATAAAGTGGACAACCTTAAGTTCTTCATCTCTCTCTCATTCGTAGGACCAGAGGGGATAGATTGTTCCTTTGGCAATCCAATATTATTTGACTCCTCAAACAATGACGTTGAGTGATGCCCAGCAATCAAATTAAAATGTCCTCCTCGAAGTCTACTTGATTCTTGTGAGGAGTAATTTCCCATGACCAGATGTGCTGATTCAAGAAGCAAGAGCTGTCCTTTTCCCAGATTTATGCTACTCAAAGTTATCACAAGCATGTCTTCATCTGTCAGTCCCATCTCCTTTCTAACAAAATTTCTCAGTTTCAGCCTTTTCTCTATCATCCTTTCAGGGGTGAAAGATAGTGTATTTAGAGAACAGGCAATCCCAGCTACAAAAGCTAATTCATCGTTAACTGATAAGGGTACCATTGCTGGTGCTGATCTCAGTTTAATGTTCTCTTCTTCACACCAGGTTAGCCATTGTCTAGACTGTGACTTGGAAAGGAATACCAATGCTTTCGCTCTGTTCAGCACCATTCTCGACCTCGACCGATTAAAGTACTCATGTCGATTTTCCATGATCCACCAAATAATTTGACTTGAACCAGTGGGGTATCAATCAGTATATTGTTCTGAAAGTAAATTCACCATTAAATTGACGCTAGTCTAAAGAGGAAGCATGGTAAATGATAAACGTTCAAAGATATGCTGTATAAAATTATGCCTCGGCTACTATCTAAAGTGAGCCTGGAAAAGCGCCAAAAGGATTACTCGATAATGCCACAAGTTAGGTTGCACAATTCAGTACCTCATATGCTTAACATATTGAAAGTGAAGGGGAAGAAAATTATTTCTGATTGGATCAAATGGAGGTCTTTGATAGAGATTAAAGAGGATAGGCATGAAATTCAAAGAACAAGAAACGCTATAGTCAACCATGATGATTTTCTCAATCTCGATTGGCTATTGCTAAGAACTGCTTACCAATCCATGATGCAGATACTGTCGATCCTGCAATGACAAGGTCGGCCTGCAGGGCGGCTTTGAAGCTGAGTTCTGCTCGGTCTTCAAGCACTCTGATCCTTCTCTGAGTGAGTTCCCGCATCAAACCACCCTTCTTGCTGAGGACCACTACTGACACGGTTGATTCTACATGACTTCACCACTCCTTCAATATTCCCGTTGCCACCGAAAGACCCAGTTGACAGAACAAATAGGAAATTTCCTCTTCTCACGACAAAAATCTGTCTTCAGCACAAACCAAATGAAAGATCTAATCATCTTTACAATGCAAGTGCACTCCAAACTGAAGATACCTTAAAAAATTCATAATCTTTGGATAATAAATAAATTGGAAGGCAAGAGTTTCTTAAAAATTGTCATTTTGCGCCACAGTTCTCTAAACATCACCCATTGAACACAAACCCAACCCCTAAGGACCTACATCCTTCTGCATTCTTGAGAGTGGAATAAGCAATCTCGACCCAATTCACCATTCACTTGTCTTAAAATCCAATAGAAAAGAAGAGAAAAAGGCCACTGCCATCCACACTAGATAGACACAGACCTGAAATAGAGTTGATGAGTCCGTATCCATCCCATTTAAGAATCTACAGTTCCGCCCCAACACTTCATGCCTAGAGTACCCTACAGAGATTAGAGTACGAAATCCTATGTAAGGTTTTATGCGAACAGTCCATAGAAGTTAGCATAAGTCTGAAGATTCAGCCACGAGCTTAATCATGTTGAAAAAACACTGTAATGTGTATCTGTTGAAGAATTTAAATCACCTGCCAATTTTAGAAAGGCGTAGCTTGCATAAACAATGGGCATGTCCGGTAAGTTCACATCAGTTCTAGAAAGCAAGACATACATATTCCGGCAAAGCCAAAATGAAGGAATCAGTAATGTTGATACAAGAGAAGACGATAATGAAATTGAGACAATTAGGTACTTGTAAAAACTCACAATACAAAGCTTTGTTTGATTCTACCAAAAGATATAAATACGGATGAACTGAGAGGACTGGATCCGGTACATTAGCATCTTTCCCCACAAACCAGTCTGCCGGTTGATTTACTGTAGTCAGTAAGCACCGACATAATTTGACTGATAGCACAAGCGGCCCTTTGCTTCTCAGAATCACTTGCCTCACAAGGCTCTTCTGCCTCTACTCCTGTCATAGTCAGACGCAGCGCATGAAAACTTACCAGAAACTACTAGGAAATTAAGACATGAATAAATTGAAGCCACAATTTTCTTCAATGAAAAACTCAAATTCTGATATGCAGGGAAAATACCATCATATGAATCTGTGATGATATCTTTACAAGGGAATCGACACTCAGGCATTCAAAAGAATCGTGGTCAAGAAACCATCGAGAAAGTCCAGATGCAAGAAACAGTATGGCGCAACATCATGGCTTAAACTTAGACGCAGATATAAAACTTCAATTTCAGATAAACTCAATGGATTCGAATTAGCATACACATTAAAATGATGTTTATGCAAACAGCAAGGTACAGCAGCCATTGAAACACAACCACAGATGACCCACCTAAAACCCTTAAGCCCATCCCAGTATCAACTAACGGAGGAGGCTAAGTCATGATGAAACTAAACAAATGAACATCACAAACTAATCGACATGATGAAACTAGCAAAGCATGTATGGGTGACTGGAACCAGAACATCACTAAACTAACCCCCCGGCCAACGCATATTGGAGTGCTGAACTACAAGAGAACGAATTACAACACTAGTAGTAAGTAAATGCACACAAGAACAATTCAATTCTCAGCAAAGCACCTCTGCTATCCGAATCCAAAACCGAACCAAAGGCTGAAATACGACCCAATTCCGCCAGACCGTCCGAACACACTTCCCTCCTACAGGAGCCCAACACAACATCCCTCAACGCACCACCGACCTCCTCACACAAGTTCACTCCATTCCTCCCATTAGCAGAACGGGACCGCCTCCAGCGCCTCGATATCGGTACCTGGACTGCCACGAAATGCGCGACCGCCCCGCCGTCCTGATCGAACACGGGGCTCATGTGGAACAGCATCCACAGCGGCGTCCCGTCCTTGCGGTAGTTGAGCAGACTGATCTGTATCGGCCGCTCCTCGCGAATGGCCTCCCGAATCTCCATCACCGACCGCTGGTCCGTGCAGGGGCTCTGGAAGATCCTGCCGTTGTGGCCGACGACCTCGTCCCGGACGTAGCCGGACATCTTGAGGAAGCCACGGCTGACGAAGACGATGGGGTGGCCACCGATGCAAGGGTCGGTGATGGTGAAGTTGTTAGGCAAATCGTCGAGGGCGTCGCGCCGAGCGGGAGTAGCGGGCATCGAACGACTGCTCTATAAGAGCCGATTGCGACTCCATCTCAATAGTGCACGCGCTCCTTCAACTCCGTCAATGCCTTGTCCTGAGCGTTTCGAGCTCAATCCCATGTACGCGTCCCCTCTGATTGCTCGAAGAAGAGCGAAATCGAGCGAGCGAAAGAGAGAGAGAGTGATGAAAGGGGTTAAAAAAGGAAAGCGAGGGAGGGACGACGCGGATCTGAGCAGCAGCAGCGATGACCGGCGGGGGCTTTGGGGGAGGCGGAGCGAAGGTGAACGCAGAGGCGGTGGGGCGTGCTGGAGAAAAGCGAGAGAAGTGTCTTCGTCGTTCTTCAGAATCCTTCAAAATTGAAAAGAGGAGAGAGATTTCTTGAGCGGGAGTTTTTGAGCATTTATTGCTCATCTGACTTTTTATGTGCTAGCCAGAGGAGAGAGAAAAACTGCGGCCCAGAGGAGAGAGAAAACTGCACCGATTTTAATCTTTTTTATTTTTCAGCCCGTCCAACTCACACCCCACGTGTCGACATTTCGGTGGAGCCACGTAAGAACGTGCGTGCCACGTAGGACGATGACGTGGTGATTGCTAACCACTGAATATTTTCTCCTCCTCCAGAGACTCATATTGCGAGGAGAAAATATTCAGTGGTTAGCAATCACCACGTCATCATCCTACGTGGCACGCATGTTCTTATGTGGCTCCACCGAAATGTCGACACGTGGCGTGTGAGTTGGACGGGCTGAAAAAATCAAAAAGATTAAAATCGGTGCAGTTTTTCTCTCTCCTCTGGGCCGCAGTTCTTCTCTCTCCTCTGGCCACCACAGAAAAAGTCAGATGAGCAATAAATGCTCAAAAACTCCCGCTCAAAAAAAACTCTCTCTCCTCTTTTCAATTTTCGGAGGACTCTGAAGAATGACGAAGACACTTCTCTCGCTTTTCTCCAGCACGCCCCCACCGCCTCCGCGTCCGACTCCGCTCCGCCTCCCCCTCACCAAAAGCCCCCGCCGGTCATCGCTGCTGCTGCTCAGATCCGCGTCGTCCCTCCCTCGCTTTCCTTTTTTAACCCCCCCCCATTCATCACTCTCTCTTTCGCTCGCTCGCTCGATTTCTCTCCTTTTCGAGCAATCAGAGGGGACGCGTACATGGGATTGAGCTCAAAACGCTCAGGACAAGGCATTGACGGAGCTGAAGGAGCGCGTGCGCTGTTGAGATGGAGTCGCAATCGGCTCTTATAGAGCAGTCGTTCGATGCCCGCTACTCCCGCTCGGGGCGCGACGCCCTCGACGATTTGTCCGACAACTTCACCATCACCGACCCTTGCATCGGCGGCCACCCCATCGTCTTCGTCAGCCGCGGCTTCCTCAAGATGTCCGGCTACGTCCGGGACGAGGTCGTCGACCACAACGGCAGGATCTTCCAGGGCCCCTGCACGGACCAGCGGTCGGTGATGGAGATTCGGGAGGCCATTCGCGAGGAGCGGCCGATACAGATCAGTCTGCTCAACTACCGCAAGGACGGGACGCCGCTGTGGATGCTGTTCCACATGAGCCCCGTGTTCGATCAGGACGGCGGGGCGGTCGCGCATTTCGTGGCGGTCCAGGTGCCGATATCGAGGCGCTGGAGGCGGTCCTGCTCTGCTAATGGGAGGAATGGAGTGAACTTGTGTGAGGAGGTCGGTGGTGCGTTGAGGGATGTTGTGTTGGGCTCCTGTAGGAGGGAAGTGTGTTCGGACGGTCTGGCGGAATTGGGTCGTATTTCAGCCTTTGGTTCGGTTTTGGATTCGGATAGCAGAGGTGCTTTGCTGAGAATTGAATTGTTCTTGTGTGCATTTACTTACTGCTAGTGTTGTAATTCGTTCTCTTGTAGTTCAGCACTCCAATATGCGTTGGCCGGGGGGGTTAGTTTAGTGATGTTCTGGTTCCAGTCACCCAGACATGCTTTGCTAGTTTCATCATGTCGATTAGTTTGTGATGTTCATCTGTTTAGTTTCATCATGACTTGGCCTCCTCCGTTAGTTGATACTGGGATGGGCTTAAGGGTTTTAGGTGGGTCATCTGTGGTTGTGTTTCAATGGCTGCTGTACCTTGCTGTTTGCATAAACATCATTTTAATGTGTATGCTAATTCGAATCCATTGAGTTTATCTGAAATTGAAGTTTTATATCTGCGTCTAAGTTTAAGCCATGATGTTGCGCCATACTGTTTCTTGCATCTGGACTTTCTCGATGGTTTCTTGACCACGATTCTTTTGAATGCCTGAGTGTCGATTCCCTTGTAAAGATATCATCACAGATTCATATGATGGTATTTTCCCTGCATATCAGAATTTGAGTTTTTCATTGAAGAAAATTGTGGCTTCAATTTATTCATGTCTTAATTTCCTAGTAGTTTCTGGTAAGTTTTCATGCGCTGCGTCTGACTATGACAGGAGTAGAGGCAGAAGAGCCTTGTGAGGCAAGTGATTCTGAGAAGCAAAGGGCCGCTTGTGCTATCAGTCAAATTATGTCGGTGCTTACTGACTACAGTAAATCAACCGGCAGACTGGTTTGTGGGGAAAGATGCTAATGTACCGGATCCAGTCCTCTCAGTTCATCCGTATTTATATCTTTTGGTAGAATCAAACAAAGCTTTGTATTGTGAGTTTTTACAAGTACCTAATTGTCTCAATTTCATTATCGTCTTCTCTTGTATCGACATTACTGATTCCTTCATTTTGGCTTTGCCACAATATGTATGTCTTGCTTTCTAGAACTGATGTGAACTTACCGGACATGCCCGTTGTTTATGCAAGCGACGCCTTTCTAAAATTGACAGGTGATTTAAATTCTTCAACAGATACACATTACAGTGTTTTTCAACATGATTAAGCTTGTGTCTGAATCTTCAGACTTATGCTAACTTCTATTGACTGTTCGCATAAAACCTTACATAGGATTTCGTACTCTAATCTCTGTAGGGTACTCTAGGCATGAAGTGTTGGGGCAGAACTGTAGATTCTTAAATGGGATGGATACGGACTCATCAACTCTATTTCAGGTCTGTGTCTATCTAGTGTAGATGGCAGTGGCCTTTTTCTCTTCTTTTCTATTGGATTTTAAGACAAGTGAATGGTGAATTGGGTCGAGATTGCTTATTCCTCTCTCAAGAATGCAGAAGGATGTAGGTCCTTAGGGGTTGGGTTTGTGTTCAATGGGTGATGTTTAGAGAACTGTGGCGCAAAATGACAATTTTTAAGAAACTCTTGCCTTCCAATTTATTTATTATCCAAAGATTATGAATTTTTTAAGGTATCTTCAGTTTGGAGTGCACTTGCATTGTAAAGATGATTAGATCTTTCATTTGGTTTGTGCTGAAGACAGATTTTTGTCGTGAGAAGAGGAAATTTCCTATTTGTTCTGTCAACTGGGTCTTTCGGTGGCAACGGGAATATTGAAGGAGTGGTGAAGTCATGTAGAATCAACCGTGTCAGTAGTGGTCCTCAGCAAGAAGGGTGGTTTGATGCGGGAACTCACTCAGAGAAGGATCAGAGTGCTTGAAGACCGAGCAGAACTCAGCTTCAAAGCCGCCCTGCAGGCCGACCTTGTCATTGCAGGATCGACAGTATCTGCATCATGGATTGGTAAGCAGTTCTTAGCAATAGCCAATCGAGATTGAGAAAATCATCATGGTTGACTATAGCGTTTCTTGTTCTTTGAATTTCATGCCTATCCTCTTTAATCTCTATCAAAGACCTCCATTTGATCCAATCAGAAATAATTTTCTTCCCCCTTCACTTTCAATATGTTAAGCATATGAGGTACTGAATTGTGCAACCTAACTTGTGGCATTATCGAGTAATCCTTTTGGCGCTTTTCCAGGCTCACTTTAGATAGTAGCCGAGGCATAATTTTATACAGCATATCTTTGAACGTTTATCATTTACCATGCTTCCTCTTTAGACTAGCGTCAATTTAATGGTGAATTTACTTTCAGAACAATATACTGATTGATACCCCACTGGTTCAAGTCAAATTATTTGGTGGATCATGGAAAATCGACATGAGTACTTTAATCGGTCGAGGTCGAGAATGGTGCTGAACAGAGCGAAAGCATTGGTATTCCTTTCCAAGTCACAGTCTAGACAATGGCTAACCTGGTGTGAAGAAGAGAACATTAAACTGAGATCAGCACCAGCAATGGTACCCTTATCAGTTAACGATGAATTAGCTTTTGTAGCTGGGATTGCCTGTTCTCTAAATACACTATCTTTCACCCCTGAAAGGATGATAGAGAAAAGGCTGAAACTGAGAAATTTTGTTAGAAAGGAGATGGGACTGACAGATGAAGACATGCTTGTGATAACTTTGAGTAGCATAAATCTGGGAAAAGGACAGCTCTTGCTTCTTGAATCAGCACATCTGGTCATGGGAAATTACTCCTCACAAGAATCAAGTAGACTTCGAGGAGGACATTTTAATTTGATTGCTGGGCATCACTCAACGTCATTGTTTGAGGAGTCAAATAATATTGGATTGCCAAAGGAACAATCTATCCCCTCTGGTCCTACGAATGAGAGAGAGATGAAGAACTTAAGGTTGTCCACTTTATCATTGTTTGAGAGCGGTCAGTGAATAAAGAGGAGAGAAGAACCATCAGAAAACAAAAAAATGAACAGCAATACGTTGAAGATAGTTATAGGTTCAGTGGGATCCAAAAGCAATAAACTGCTCTATATTGAAAAAATGTCGAGATTCTTATCCCTGCATTCAAACT
Organism: Angophora floribunda; assembly: GCA_014182895.1. Classification (NCBI taxonomy): domain Eukaryota; kingdom Viridiplantae; phylum Streptophyta; class Magnoliopsida; order Myrtales; family Myrtaceae; genus Angophora; species Angophora floribunda. The sequence continues at coordinate 21,380,579 of CM024710.1, forward strand.
TATCAAAGTCAGTGCTATGGACTCCTGCAACTACACATGTTACTCCACTTTACTCAGCTGCTGATGCTTACGTCATGAACTCCCAGGTAAGGAACCTTCAGAACCACCCCTCTTTGTTTAAATGAACAGAGAGGGAGACTTTCAATTTCATTTTGGACAAGTTTGGACATTAATGCCGGTCAATCCTTCTATCCCTGAATATTCATATTGAATCTGCTTGACTTTCGAGTATTTGAATAACCATATAAGGCATTTTGGTTTTTCACTCATTGCTTGCTTCTAGTTGAAAAAATGGCAGTGTGTGATCAAGGAATCCTGCAGGTCTTTCTATATTGCACTCAGTCTTGGTTAATCTCGTGGTTCTTCCTTGGCTGGGCATCTCTGAAGGCTGTGTTCTCAATTCACTTTGTCATACTTTTGCAACCGAATTATGTCTACGAAAACAATATATATACATATAAGCTTGACGTTCTTTCTGCGACACCTCTGTAAATTGCTAGCCTCTAACCACTTCCATCAGCTAATTTTGGATGCAATTAAGAAAAACAATCAAAAAGTGGAGAAATGCTGATCAGAACTGCTAAACCAAACAATTTCAAATCACAATATTTGGAGATCTTGTCTCGTTTTCTCCTTTTCTGGTTATGGTTGATATTTTAACTCTTTGAATCGCTGGCAGGGGATAGGAGAAACATCTGGGAGAGTGACAATAGAAGCAATGGCATTTGGCCTTCTGGTAAGAACAATTTTCTCAGTCCAGGATATTCGTTGAACATTGTTTCAGTGATCGTTTATGTTCTACATAAGTTCTTAAGGGTTACTTGTTTCTGAGTTGGAAATTAGTTCTCTCTTGCTAGATTTCTCTTTCCTTTGTCTGCATAAGCATAGCATCCATAGATCCTTTCCCTATCAATACTGATGCGATGATACTGATCCATGGAAATCTCCTTTCTCTTTAACTGTTTTCCCAACTTTTAGTAGTTCCTGTGTCACTCCCTAGAAATGCGGCCTGTGCCCCTCATATTCCACTCTGCATCCATCTGAGAGATCAAAATGGTTACAACTTTTTGCCATTACGTAGTTGGAACGGTGCAGGTGCTCGGAACTGATGCAGGAGGCACAAAGGAGATTGTCGAGCATAATGAAACGGGACTTCTTCACCCTCCTGGTTGGCAAGGAGCTAAAGCACTCGCTCCTTGACCTCCAGTTTTTGCGTGAGAAGCCATCAGAGAGGGAGCAGATGGGGACGAGAGGAAGGAGAAAAGTGGAGCGGATGTCCTAAAACAGCACATGTACCTAAAATTAACAGAGGTTCTGCTCCATTGCTTGAGAACGAAGTTAACTTCTAAAACCGGACAATGTCTATTGTCATTCCCTTGATGGTACACAGTTCATTCGGAGAGCACTAATGATTGTGCGACCGTGTATATTCACTACTTTAGCATAGTGGCGGAAGGTTTTCAAATACATTTACTGTGATAAGGAGCAAAATAAAGTACATTCATTCATGCTTGCTTCTGGTGTATTTCTTCAGTGGATTCCTTGGATGAATTGCATTTTGCTGGTCATGACTTGTGGCCTTGTGCTTGCGTTGGGTGTGACCTTTGAATATGTTCAATTGAGACTAAAAAATTTCTACAAACCACTTTGAACTCTGTAGAATTAAAATAGAACACCCCACCAGCTTTCGTCTGTGAAACTCTGCCTTTTTCAATTATGTTGGGGTTAACCTAAAAAAAAAAAAAAAACATTTACTGGTGACCAAAAGCACCACACACAGCAAATGTTGGCCCAATGTGCCCGAACTCGATGCTTCAAAAAGGACAAACCATGCCACTTGTGTTGGACATTTATTACATGGTCGATGAGGTGATGGCAAGGGGAAGCTTCCGGCTCAAAAATGAATTAGAGCAAAGTGATGCATCCAGATGCAACGGAAAATGACCTTGGCAGGAAAGCAAGAAGATTGATAAAAAAGCAGGAGGAAAACAAAAAAAAAGAGGATGCATGCTTTATGGAATACAAAGGATATGCTGTTTTGGGTTGTTCCTTGGGACCAAGGTATGGAAAATGATTCACATTAATCTGTCGGAGTAGGACCTGTGTTTGACATCTTCAAGTGGACACTGTTGAACATCAAGGACTAAATAGGTAGCCGAAAATGTTAATTCTCTGCCGTACTTCTCATTCCCAAAGGTAAAAAAAAAAAATTTGCTGCCTGAATATGAGATAATTACGACAAGACATAGCCAGGAGAAGGCAAAAGAAGAGTCCTTGAAGCAAACAAGAATGGCCTGTATTCTTTCCTTCATCCAGACTACGCAAACTTAATTGGTACTATGCCTAGACCTTATATGGCATAGCTGATCAATCTCCTGGTTTCTTTGAAGCTCATTGGTCATTGTTCAACCATCTAAACAGGTGACTCCTTAGATCTCCTACCCTCCAAACCCTATGAAGTATAGGAATCCTATTACAGAATTTGGCACCTGTTTATTGCGTTTTTGCCAGTAATATTTTAGGCTACGTCTACAGTCTGAGAGAGTATGTCAACATGTGGCCGTGAGCGAAGATGTGAAAAGGAGAGTCAAGCTTGAAGAGATGGAACTATATACAGGGATTAAGTTTACTGAACATCAAATTATGTTCAATATGAAAACCAGTCATGACAAAAGTTTCACAAGACATAAACAAGAGTACAGAGCACATGGCATCTCAATGAAGAGACGCTAGTTCGACAAGCTCCTTGTAATTATCCGAAACATAGGACTTCACCTTCATAGTGGGTTTTCCATCAGCCTTTCCAAGAGATACATACTTTATGCCAATTACAGCGGCTAAACTTGCAACAAGATTGGCCAAGGATTAGGTTTTCCATACTGCAGAGTAGGGATCACAGGGAGAAAATCCAAGATTCTGACAGTTCTATAACAATGACCAGAATTTATCATGTCAAATGAATTTCTGATGCTTGTCAAATTTAAACAAAACATCTATTCATGGCAGTCGTAAAATTTAAACAGCTTCCTATAGCTTGTTGCAGGTAGTAATATGGATTCTCGTATAAATTTATGCAATGGTAAACTTTATAAGGATAAATAGAACTGCTCAGGAAAATATTGATCAGCTCTTATAGCACAATCACGACCTAGTGGCTCTTGTCACTTGCCATAAACCTAACAGACAGTTATTTGTATGCGAATTTTCAGTGGCATGTTGCAAAACATCAATATGCAGTAACAAACATTTGACTTCAACCTGATTCTGCGGAAATAGCTTATTAAAACCTTTATCAGACCATTTTAAAAACATTTTAGCTTACCAGTCTTCAGGAACTGACATTAAAAATTGGGGAAATAGAAAACCCAAGTCCAATACTTTCGATAGTGGACACAATAAATTGGGAACGTAGAGCGAAGAAAAGGAAACACTCAGTTGCTTATAAAAAGAATTCTGACACAGCATATAATAAACAACCTTCCTGACCAGAATATTTTCCTCATATAATTCAAAAAAGCATATGAGGGGTCCTTACTCTCATGCACACGACCATATAATAATCTTTCGCCCTTCCAATATTCCAAAGGTCTTGACCTGATTCTGGTGCTTCTCCTTACTCCAGAATTCCATGATGTGTCAGCAGCTAGTGGGGAAAAAAATCAAGATATGACATAACAATACAAACAAGCATGTGGGATCTCACTGCATATACAAATGCTAGCAAAACTACCTGCAAGGCTTTGCCTCCTAGAAAGTTCTTTCCTGAGGCGACCCGTGGATGGATGTGCCTTCGATTTTTCATGGGCATTTAATGAATTCTAGAGAGCATCAGCAAAGTCAATTAAGAGCTAGTATTTGCCCAAAAAAATAATTAAAAGTTACTCAAGACAATGGGCTAGAAATACGACCCAATTCCGCCAGACCGTCCGAACACACTTCCCTCCTACAGGAGCCCAACACAACATCCCTCAACGCACCACCGACCTCCTCACACAAGTTCACTCCATTCCTCCCATTAGCAGAACGGGACCGCCTCCAGCGCCTCGATATCGGCACCTGGACTGCCACGAAATGCGCGACCGCCCCGCCGTCCTGATCGAACACGGGGCTCATGTGGAACAGCATCCACAGCGGCGTCCCGTCCTTGCGGTAGTTGAGCAGACTGATCTGTATCGGCCGCTCCTCGCGAATGGCCTCCTGAATCTCCATCACCGACCGCTGGTCCGTGCAGGGGCTCTGGAAGATCCTGCCGTTGTGGCCGACGACCTCGTCCCGGACGTAGCCGGACATCTTGAGGAAGCCGCGGCTGACGAAGACGATGGGGTGGCCGCCGATGCAAGGGTCGGTGATGGTGAAGTTGTCGAGCAAATCGTCGAGGGCGTCGCGCCCCGAGCGGGAGTAGCGGGCATCGAACGACTGCTCTATAAGAGCCGATTGCGACTCCATCTCAACAGCGCACGCGCTCCTTCAGCTCCGTCAATGCCTTGTCCTGAGCGTTTTGAGCTCAATCCCATGTACGCGTCCCCTCTGATTGCTCGAAAAAGAGCGAAATCGAGCGAGTGAAAGAAAGAGAGAGAGAGAGAGAGAGTGATGAAAGGGGGTTAAAAAAGGAAAGCGAGGGAGGGACGACGCGGATCTGAGCAGCAGCAGCGATGACCGGCGGGGGCTTTGGGGGAGGGGGAGGCGGAGGCGGACGCAGAGGCGGTGGGGGCATGCCGGAGAAAAGCGAGAGGAGTGTCTTCGTCGTTCTTCAGAGTCCTCCGAAAATTGAAAAGAGGAGAGAGAGTTTTCTTGAGCGGGAGTTTTTGAGCATTTATTGCTCATCTGACTTTTTCTGTAGTAGCCAGAGGAGAGAGAAAAACTGCGGCCCAGAGGAGAGAGAAAAACTGCACCGATTTTAATCTTTTTTATTTTTCAGCCCGTCCAACTCACACCCCACGTGTCGACATTTCGGTGGCGCCACGTAAGAACGTGCGTGCCACGTAGGACGATGACGTGGTGATTGCTAACCACTGAATATTTTCTCTATTGCGACCGTTTGCAAACCTTTTGCACATTAATCCACTCTATTACCCCATTCAAATACTAGAAAACCACTTGAATGACAGCGACTATGAAGAGGGAAAATATGGGAAATGAAATGGTATGTCTCTGACTTAACAAAATAACACTTATGCACTAAGAGCACCACCTCCCTTTGCATGACCATCCATCTTAAGTCCGAAGTGACTTATAGACAATCAATTGATTAATGTATGTTACGTCACTACGTCCACCTCATGCATCTAGCCTATATATATACACATTAAAGTCGGAACAATATACCAAAACTCAAAAAGCACATCCCTGAAAGTAAGTCTATAAACTAATGGGTAATTGATCACCTTGCATCATAATTTATAATCATTTACTGAACATCAGGAAGATGATGAGTTTATTATAATGTTTTTATTTCATAAAAATAGATGATTTGAAAAAATATTTTTCTAAAAACATAAATATAATTTTTGATTATTCATTTTTATAAATAATATAAAATTATTTTTACAAATCATTCATTATCCATAAAATAAATAAATGAAGCGTTTAAAATCTTTTTAGATAACTTGAGCAATTTAAAGTCAACAAGACCTAAAAAATAAAAAAGCAGGATGTTTTGTTCCTTCGTGAATGTTGTAGCAGTATCGGTCAATATGAAACAAAGCGAGAGGATGACAAGGAATTTTCCATTTGATCACTTGGTGAGTTCTTTCACAATACAAAGGTCTGTTGAGAAAACAGAACTTCTGGATCTTCCACATCAATGAGCAATGAGCAAATTGTTAAACATAACTCCATTGATTACTTAAGGAAATTACAAGCAGATTTCAGACAGCACACAATCAGAGAAATGAACCCCAACATCAAAATTGAACCCTATTGAATAAACCTTCGACCCAACTTCAACTTCCTACAATACAACACCTCATCTGATGATATGAAGCATACTGCAAGACTAGTAAGAGCGGAAAGGGGAAAATATGCAAGACGGGCTCTGCAGAACTCCTGCTGGCACTGTTCTCCTTTCATCTATCTTCATAGATAGAGAGACCCCTGTCAACTTCGAGTCACTCTATGATATGTATAAAGGAACATTGTCGCCAAGGACGAAACATCTACTTGGTTTGAACCATTCCGGTAGAATGATCCAACATCAGAACACATCGGGAGGATAACTCCCGGAGAAGGAGTTGCTTTGCTGGGCCTGTCTCAAATGCATTGACAAGGCATAGTTGTTGACCTGGCAACACAGCAAACACAAAATGTGTGAACATTCTCACCTTATGCTAAAATAACCCAAGTGATACCTAATAATCATCTAGTAGAGAGGTTCAGGTGACAGACCTCAAGTACTCTTAACTGTTCTTGATACTGAGATACTAACTGCCTCAGCTGTTGCAGCTCACGATTCTTCTCCTCATGTTCCTTTTGACGTTCATGTTGAATAGCCACAGCACGTTTAAGAATTGTGTTCTCCCGAAGGACTGCCTCCATTTGCTCCTTAAGCATCATATGTTCCTGAGAAATGAACAGAATCCCGCATCAATTTAAAGTTCCACTCGATTACCTGATCAAGGATATCCTTGCCACAACTGCTAGACCGATCAATGCAGAAGAACAGACATTACTGTGATTTCCTCGCATCTCCTGGCCCTAACCAGTGCAGGGGGTTAAATGTTTTTCCCTCGTTTAAGTTTGATGGTTTTTAATTTACAAACATGAAAAAAGTTACAGTTGAAGAGACTAAACACTAATTGCTCTTTTATTTGGACAGTAAATGATTCAAGATACTTCGTACAGAAAGAGAGGCCAAACTTTCTGATATCTGATACATTTCAGCTTTGAAAGAATAGCAAGGACATACCACACAAGCATTTCTCATCCTAAGAGATATTTCTAGGAGGCAGACACAACAAACACCAAACTAAACAATCATGCCAGGAGCCTCACAAGCCTAATTGTCAACAGGCAGTGACTAAAACAAAATTGTTAGCATTTACCAAGATACACGTTACAGATGTATCTTCACAAGCTGATTAAAATAACCTCAGATAGTCTAAAGGAACACCATGACATAACAGCATACACTAAAGAACAGCATGTCAAAAACCATTTACGAATTGGCAAGTACCTTCTGGACACTTTTAACAGCCTCAGCCCCAGCTCGTCCAGTAACAGACTGTTCAAAAAACTCAAGCACTCTTGTGGCACGTAGTCTGGCATCTTCTAAACTTGTGGCGCTCATCATTTCTTTCACAAATACATCCACCCACCCTGCACCATCAACAGGAAGGTTGGTTGATGGCTCGCCAGGTGCATCAGCATTATCTCTGTCACCTGTTAATGAAACTTCAATGTTATCGGACCAACAAAGGAAACACAACGAATAAATCTCAGCAAGAATTCCTTCTGAATAAGTTTAATAAAATTCCAGCCCTTAAAGAAAAGAGAATGTCGATTCATATCCTCTGCATAACTAAAGCAAAAAACATTATGAATCCCCACAAAAATATCAACATAAAACACCTATTTCATTCACTATAATTGATGAGGATCAAAATCTCCTTGCCTAGGAGAAGGACGTAAGTGCAGATGACGGTCAAATCCACATGTTTCCCTTTACCTCTTCAGTTGACTGGTTACGAAAAACAGGTTTCAAGTTTGCACGAACTGAAAAAGCACATAAGAAGAATCATTTACCTTGGTCAGCATTAACACCGGGTTCTTCAGAAAATCCTCCATTATCCACGGCAGGACCCAAACAAAGCTCGTGCAGCCTACTAATGGCGGCCTCTAGATCATCCCCGCATTCTACCAATGCTCTCTCGAGAATCTGAAAATGAAATCCATAAAGATTATAAGGCACTGGAGGTCCGTGACGGTCCAGAATCCAAAAACACGTGAATCGTCAGCCTACAGCTTACCAAAAGAACCAGACAGAACTATCGAAGTCCAGTTAGAAAACATGAATCAGGAGTGACGCCCTTGCCTACACTAATGCCAATCACAGACTGCCCCCAAAGAGCAAACCAGAAAACGCTGACTAGTTAGCTTCCGAGTCCACCGGATGTTGTTTTATATGTTTTTTCATGGCATGCGGATGCTACAGCGAACAAGCAAATACCGAGATACCAGTTCGCTACAAAGAACGAAAACGACAAAAAGGCTCGAAACGCCAGAGGCACCTGGGGTTCCATGTAGGGAAAGAGCTGGAGGAGCCGATCGAGGTGAGCCGCCGCCGGCGCGGCCGAGAACCGAACCGGGGGCGGAGAAGAAGAGGAAGACGACGGGGAGCAGCGGCGGATCTTCTTGCAAGAAGGAGGCGACGGGGGCGAAGGTATGTCGTCGAACAACGATCGCTTGCTCCCGCAAACTACTGCAGACATTATTGCGCCGCCCCCCGGATCGCCGCCTCGGATTCCGATCTCCTGCGAATCGCCCCGCCAGAGACTGTGATTTCCTCTTTATCCACCGCGGTCGGACTCGAATCGAGGTCGAAGACGAAGACGACTCGGATTCGGGGATTGTCAAATTAGGGTTTTGGAGAGGGATTGGAGCGGAGGAGGTTGGGGGAAATGAACGAGAATGGTCCGATGGCGAGGAGGGGCTTTTATAGCGAGCGGTGGCGTGGACCGGGGAAAAAGGAGGGTGGGGGCGAGTTTTTTAAACGGGGCAGGGGGGCGCGTGAGCGCGATTGGTCGGCGCCGGATGCAAATGGGGATGTGTGACGTGGCATGGCAGGTGGATCGCCTGTCGGGATTCGGGGGGATAATTCGTAATTTTCAGGAAAGTACTATTCGATTTACGATTAATACAACAACAAAAAAAATTCAAATTCTGCCTGCCGTAACGGAAATATTCCAAATTGTTATGTGCCGTTAAAAAATCTAAACCTACCAATTATGGTACAAATACCTCAAATTTTTTTATTTCATAAAAAAACCCAGACTCATATCAGCATGACTGTTATACCTTAAATGGAATTATATAAACTAAACAAAATTCATGACATGAAAAATTGAGATATTATGTCATAATTGACAAGTTTAGAGTTAAATTAATAAATTTGTGTCATAACGGATATAATTTTAAGCTTTTAGTAGCATTTGTACTCTATTTTATAAAGAAAAGGGATGAAAATACAAGTCTTGTTCTATTTAGTCACCAATCACCATTGATCGGTCCTACCCCCAATGATATCGGTGGATTTTTATGATACTGCATGATGGTTTTCTTTTATGCAATTAAATATGAATCCCTAACCTTTATACCTAATAGTAATTGGTCACATCTCTTATTATATTACTTTTGCAAGGGAACATTGGTATCTCCTGAGATTAATCTCATTCGGTACTTATTCAGGCTTCTTAATCGCTTTGTAGCTATGAAATGATATAAATATTTTGATCAAAAATTTAATATTCAATGGTACATATCGATGAATTAATGTTTGGGAATCACCACACTCATTTGTCAGAAAAACGACATCACTCGTGCTTGCATCATGCCCTGAGAGTGATTCGATTCTAGTGAGAAATTTATGGGCGACGAAGAAAGTTTGGAGAAAAATTAACCAATATTAGGGAAAAATAGAAGAAAAATAAAAATGAATTTCTTTTTTTCTTTTTTTCCTTCAAAATGATGGATTTTCCAACAAGCTACTCATGGGTGGTTTTCTCGGGCCATTTTATTTTGGGCTTTCAGAAAGAACGTGGGCCAAACGTCCATGGAGCTCTATTTTCGCATATTCCCATCAGAGATTGCTGAAGCTCAGTTGCGTAGAGGAATCTTTGCATCATTCTCCCTATCGGATTCTAGACATACTAATTCAATCTATACTCTACCATAGAAGTGAATGACAGCAAATGGGGCTGTGTCGGGCTGGTTTCGCCCTCTTCGATGCTCGAATTTCGTGGCTTGGACCAGCCATTTCACCACTTATGCTTTGGCACGCGAGCAAGAGGAAATTCCGACTGGTTTTTGTACACAATATGAACAGGAAATTATATACACGAAGAGGTCACAATGTCACCAGAAGTCCGTCTAACATGGGGCATTGGCTCTTCAATGCAGTTGGCTAAAAGCATGGTAGAGTTTGGTCTCCTCTGATCATTGAAACGATCGACCTACTCCAATCCTTATTCGAAGTGCATTGAGAAAGTGTCTTATGTACTATTATGAGGACACCGGCTCAATGCCCCTACTACACAAGGACGCCAATGCAGAACCAGCGGCACTATTTTGCCTTTAGGCTTCGACATTGGACCGTTCTTTGTTGAAGGAAGTAACCGGCGGTGTAGAATAATTAACAAATGCTTCATCAGGTGCAACCCAAGTATCAGTCCCAAACTGGATCCTCTTCACTTCCTGATCCTGAGGTATTTGAGAAAGAAATTTAGTCTTTGTACTTAAAAGTCATCTCATCTGTACAGCAAAGCCAAAAATATCTGCTCCATGTACTCTATTAAATTCAACAATCTATATCAATCCAAATCTAGGAGGCATATGTAGCACAGAGAGTCCCCTACGATGAGTTCATCTTTTTTTTCTGTCTTGGCACTAGAATTTTAGCAAATGTATGGAGGACCTTCTAGCTCTAGGCTCTTAAGCATCTCGTTCGTAGCCCAATCTGGAAGGCAATCCTAGAAGCATGCATCTAGAACATTACTTCAAGAGCAGAGCATGATGACAGTGCCCAGTATGATGTCTGCTTTGCTACATCAAACGACTCTGATTCGTCTGCAATGTCAAGTTCAGTGTGGTGGTTCTGTCATAGATATCTGAGGTTGTTCTGGATGACAAAGTATAACCTAAATGAGAGGATATTACCAGTCAAACTCATCCTTCAGTAGTGGGGCTCCACAAGAACAAATAGCGGCTTCTCTTTCAGCTCGCATTCTCCCTGTAAAACACACAATCAACTGATGGAAACCAAATGGAACCAAAGGAAGGACAAGAGGTCCATGTCTCCTGAATTGCACTCTTCACTCACATGTGAATCGTAGCACAAGAACTCACAGCAAAAGCATCAAATTGACTGCGAGTTAGTTTAGCTGATCAGTCCAACAAACCAAAGCTACCACTTGTTTGTGACTACTTTATCCATTACAGCTGAGCTAAAACACAATTTTCAGCTCTACGGATAGAGCAGACACCATTAACCAACAGAGGACCCCATAAACCTCCTGAATGAAACTTCTGTGCAGCAGAGCTGATCAGCAGTTATAACTTGATCTCATACCAAAAAACAAAATGTATACTTGATACAACTCCAGTACAACAAAAAAAGCCAGCTATCAAGAAGAAGTGCATATCAACATTGAGTTAGGGAAGATATGCATGCTTAGATAGTTGACATGAATGACCATACAATTCCTTTTCTACAATTGATAGAAAAAGATGAATGGCAAGAGAAATGCATGCATGAAAACTGGATAATGCAAGAAGCAAAATCCATCAATGAGTTCAAGGAATATTGACCCCATGGATAAGAAATTACAAAACTGCTCTATTTGAGGATTACCTGGACAACAGGCGAACCGACAACACAAGCGCACTCAACCACTTCAGCCTGAAAACGTTCTGGTCAGCAGGACCAATTGTATGTGTCTTAGTCATGGAATTCACATTTAGGGAAGGGAAAGTTGAACTAAAAATTGGAAAACTGGAAGTTTTATAGTAAAGACAAAGGTGAAAGAAAGCAAGAACCCAAGAGTTCAACTGACCTAGAAGTCTTATTGCAGCAGAAAGGGTCCCGCCAGTGGCTACCAAATCGTCAATGATTATAGTTCGTTCCCCCGGCTGAACAGCTCCGACATGCATCTCGAGTTGATCAGTACCATATTCAAGTTCATATGGTTCAGATATGACCCTTCCTAAGGTTCAATCAAATATTGGAAGCTTCAATAGAAATTTTACTGATAGTACTGTATTAAGGACTAGCTAGTAGTAGCTACAATTCAAGACTATCAAAACTCCAATAAAAGAAGGCAGGAAGAAGGCCGTCCCACTTGCTGGATGCAACTCCAAGACATCGCAAACTACAGGGCTCATAAAACAAATATCCTAAAACCCTGGAGGCAACAAGTCGTCTGCTTCATGACAAGCAGATGACAAGGACTAGATGGTTCGACCAACTCATAATCAACACTGCTTCAGGCACTTGGACAGAAGTATACCCATCAAAGTGCTAAGTGCTTCACTGATTTTACTCTTTAACCCGTTGGATTGTCACAGAATTCTCTCATCAATGTATTGACATTACCACAAAAAGAGAGTTAACAAGCACGAGATCTCTGCTGAACGAGATAATAGTCAATTCATCAACTAGATTTTGCTGTCACTTATTTGGATAAAAGATCAGTATACTAGTAATTACTGGAACTCCGCGAAAGTGTACCTGGCAGCTTCCCTGGTTTCCGGAGAGGGACAAACTTGGCACCAATACCCAAAGCAATAGATGGCCCAAATATGAATCCCCTGGCTTCAATGCCTGTAACATAACTTGACATCGGATATAGTAAGAAAGAGAAACAGAACTTTGATATAGCACGCTTGTACAGGTAATTGAAAGAAAGATCTTCACGCCCAAAATGAGAGAAATGAAGGGACCCGTGATATGAAGATAAATAAACAAGGCAGATCTTCCTGAAATCTTTTGGCTGAACAGATTCATTTCAAAGCTGAACAAGAAACCGGGACGATCAGCACCAGTAGCATTAAGCAAGCAAACCACTTTTATGGATTGATAGACAGTTATCGGCTGGTAATTATGTACTTGCACGTGTTTTTGCCTGTCAAGAATCTGCTAGAACTACCAGAACCACTAAGCACAGTGGACAAGAAAAAACTTTCTACTCTTGCCTAAAGGAGACAACTTATAAACAATTTATGTGAACTTGGGCAAATCCCTGGCCTGGTCTACTAAACGAATTTGGGATGGTACTTTAGCTTCAATCAGCAAACTCCACATCAAACTTAGTTAGGAGAGCAGAGAAAGGCAAATTGACGTAGATAAAATTGAAATTCCACGTAATCTTCTCTTTCTTTTGCAGTGAAAACAAAAAAACTGATCAAGCAAAGCATTCAGCAGCCCAGCTTTCTTTCAAATTTCTGATAACTGAAACAGATTCCATAAAAAATAGACTAGATAAACAACGAAAATGATGTTTTACCTTGTTTTCAAATTGAAATAAGAGACAAACTGAAGTTAATAAATGCTTTATCATGCTTTGCCGATTTTAAATCATACTTCAGAATTTAAGATAAACAAAATGGAAGAAAAAAACTTTGCACAAATTGGAAACAACATACCAAACACATTTCAGAACTCTCAAAAAGTGAAAATCAAATAGTTTCTTGGAAGTCTATTGGAACAAAAACAGAATACATTGCCCAGAACCAAATGTACCCTCGATGTCCTAAGTGGAAGTTAAAGACACAACTCTCATCCACAATGATTCCAATGCTTTAAAGACGATAAAAAGTAAAAAAGAAAAAAGGAAAACCAGTTGCTCTGCATTTCATTAGCTCATGGTTTTAGGGGTCATAATAATTTTTTTTTTAAAAAGCAAACATTTAAAAAAGAAATTCAACAAAACGATGAGAAGAAATCGCCTCACCTACCGATTGCTTTCCAATGTGACATGCTTTTAGAGGAAATAAATATTATGCAGTGGCCCTTCATGTGTTCAGAAGAGCACTGCCATTTCGGCTTTTTCCGCAAGAAAGGCAATACTAAAAGCCGCAACTTGTCTTTCATTATTAATAATCCCGCGATAGAATACGGACAGTGCCATAACACCACAATCAGACGAGGATATAACAAAGCCATTAAAAAGATAAAAATCGAAAAAATCATACGAGAGAGAAAGAGTACCAGCTACAATGGAGATGCCCATGTCTCTGTAACGCTCCACGAACAGGTCAACCGTGTCTTTGAAGGCCTTGTGATCGAGCAACAGAGTGGTTATGTCGTGGAACATGATGCCTTCGATGCGCAAGCAAGGAAACAAAACAGCACGCGATCTCCGTTAGAGTTACTCGAAGAAGATGAATGAGGGAAGATGAAGACGCGGCTGCAAGGGATTCAACCTGGTTTTGGGAAGTGAGGAACGACTCTTATGGCGTCTGAGATGGCCTTCAGTCTTGGGTCCCTTCCATTCTCTGCTGCCCGCATCTTCTCCGCTCTCTGTTTCGCTCCCTGTGTCAGTAGAAGAGAGAAGGACGGAGAGGGAGAGAGGAGGTGTCAGCACTGGCAAAGGTGAAGAAGATCCACATGGGGCGTTAATATTTATAGTGTACATCTCGAGCATATTAAAGGCCGCTTTCCTAACTCCAATAAGTGCTCAAAAAAAATAATTCATTTATTTTGACTAATCCTAATATTCTTAGCATGAATTTTCTTTTTTTGTAATAGTTTAAAGCGCGCTTTTATTTATTTCGGTCATATTGCTACTTCTGAGGTTAGGCATGCATTTAAGATTGACATAAAGCCGCCTAACGGCGTGATATGTACGTATGAGAAAGACAGAAAGAGAGAGATGGAGAGTGTTGAGGATGCGGGGTTCAGGGTCAAGGACGCCTAGCTAGCTCTACAGCAGTAATTAGGGACGAGCAATTTCAGATTTCGTACAAGTTCTATTTAGAATTTGGGACCAACCCATTAAAAAAATTCCTCATTTTTTGGAACTTATAATCTACTATCCATACCCTCAAACCTAGAATTACCCCACCACAAGTTCCACCAGTATTATTAATTAAACAATTACGTCCATTATTATCTTTAATGACTATCACTTGCCGTTATAATTTATTAACCATAACTCATATTAAGACACACTAAAATATGAAACATTAACAAAGTAAAGGTCTCAGTCATAAAATGGAACTCAAACTAGTAGCTCTAAATTATGCATTAATTACCGAATGTTATAGAATATCGCAAGATCGCATGAAAATATATACCAAGAAAAACACAAAAGCTTATTCCAAAATCTAAGTTCTAAGTTCCCAATTCCATCAATCTAAAATTTAAACCTACCCATAGAAATAGATTTCGCAAACCTATCATGAACCTGGAACTAGATAGATTCTCACTGATCTGGTTCTTGGGTTTCAAGTTATACTATAAAATTATGCTCACTTATGATGATAGCCCATCGTGACAATGGGTTTGTCCCACAAAGAGAGAGCGCTAGCAGCCGCCATAGTGGACAGCTTCAGCGGCATGGCGGCTGAAATCAAGTGGGTAGTTGGTGTCTTTTGGAGGGTGGCGAATTAGGGTGCGTTCGTTGTTGGGTGCGAGAAAATTGACATGGATATTATGGGAATGGAAAATGGTAAAATTGAGAAATTATGCGAAATTCTTCGTCGAGGAAAGTGCAAACATGTACTTTAGATGATAGAGATAGATGACAAGTGGGATGTGTTTTTAATTTTTTTCTCCTTTTTAACTCTAATATTATATTTTTCTACATGTTATATTGGACTAAACCGGAGTAATTTTACACTATGTTATAATAGTGATTCGTGTTAATAATTATCTATATTTTCTATATCACATTATACATTATTATAATACAATCAATTGCAATGCTTAGATTTCTTTTTCCATTCCTGATATATTCTTTCGCCATTTCAGTTGATTTACTGCAAAAGGCAAAACCGATTTTTCTCTCAATATTATTCTACATATGTATTTAATGTCCAGCAGTGAATTTTATAAATAAAAAAGAGATTTATTCCATTCAATTGAGTATAATTACTAATGTCCAAAAGTCTATCTCCTATTTTTTTCTTAACCTAAAATTGTGTTTGTCTAATTTAACTGAGATCTTTGGATTTTAAGCTTAACCCGCGAAATGGTAAAAGTCGATATCACTCTCAAACTATTTGACTAACTCAGAGTTAGTCAAACACACAAGTGTATAATTGAAAATTGGGGGTGGATGCCAAGATTCAAAAGTTTGCTTTGTATATTATGCCGCGGTGTCTTTCCAATATGTCAATATGTCAAAAGTGAAAGACGAGAAAGGATTCTAAACATCATCATTATCATCGCATGCTCGTCTCCTCAAGGGAGCGCTAGTCTATCGTGTGAGGTCATTCTAATCGCGATTTGATTCGAGACATTCCATGAGCTGCACGCCTGATCTTGACATAGGCAATGACCTAATTTAGCAAAGAGAATATATCAATGGCTTGGCCATTATTAAGAAAATTACATACACAGTACCCGCCTAGGGTTTGAAGAAAATACCTTTCACATAAGTGGAAAGTTGTGAACGAACACAAAGTATCGTGATGTCTAACTCTAAGCATGGCATGCATCTATATACGTGCCAACAGCTTTCGCATTCGATGCTCGAATGACCTCTCCAATGTCGAACTTCATTGATAATAACAAGCATGATATGTGGATGTCATCACGAGCAATGTGATTGATCAACCGTACAATAATCATTTCATAAGTCACTATAACTAGATATGCCATGTATCCATCATATTTCCTGTGTCCTAAATGCATGTCGTATCACCAAGCATATTCAAGTCGTTCTAAATTACAAGATTCCCACGTGAGGTAATTACATAGCGACTAAAATGGAGAGTGATGGGAGATCACGTCTGTGTAACCAAGTGACTTTGGTATTTGATCTCTCTTTCACGGTGTATAATTTCAAGTATATCGGAAAAGTCGATTAGTATGTCAAAATATTCAATAAACATACTCGAAATCACATTTGGTAGGAAAAAATGATGCGTAACCGAATGCGGATAGAAATAGAATGTAATATACTAGGATAATACCCATGCCATGTATGATGCATATACTTGCATATAATCTGTAAATTATGGATTAATGAAGGAAGCCATCACAAATAGGATGATTAAGACAATATCCAAGTAGAATGATTGACCATGTTGTACTATGCTTTATCTTTAATCGAATAGCTTCTCCTAATATTATAGTGTAGCAATGCGTAGTTGCACTCACTTTATTTCTGGGCAAACTTACCCAGCTATCACCAAAGCGACCGTTCAGTTCAACTAGTTGGACCATTTTCAAGCATCTGATAATATATTCAGGGCTTTGAAGGATTCGATCGCATGCGTGTGATTTCACTTTTTGTGCAAATTTATAACATGATATTATAAATTATTATTCTTCATTATATTATCATGATTATAATTTGATTGGTTGATGGTATAGGTATATACGGAAATTTTGTCTCTCTTTTGTTATAGTACTAAAAATATAAGAAGGTGACTATTGACTACAGGTTTTATAATTGCATAACACATAAAATTAATATTTGCTATAATTACCTTAGCCAAAATATTTTGAATAATAATAATAGTTACCATACTTTATATTATCAAACTATTATTATATGATATTAATATTTGAAAATAACGTTTGTTCAGCACTTCATTATCTTATTATATTATGATGATGGTTAATATTTGATTAGGTAGTATTAGGATGGAGAATGTACGAAATTTTATGTCTTGTCTCTCATTTAGCGTTAAACAAATTTCACAAGCCAATTAGAGATATCATTGGGGAATAGCATTAATTTGGGGGAAAATTCCAAAAAAGGACCCCAAATGCCCTCAATTTTTCAAATAAGGGTCCAAAATGGATTATGTTCCAAATAAGGGCTCAAAGTGACGATAGTTGTTTCAAATAAGGGCTGAAGTGGTTATGATTATTTTAAATAAGGATCTAAACTCACCGGTCACTAGTCGGCTAAGGGCATTTTCTTCATTTGCCAATTTTTTTTTCTTTTTTTTTCTAGTTCATCTTTTTCGTTGTTGGTGGCTGACTCTTGCCAGCTACAGGCAAGGCCGACCTCACCAGATCTGGTGAGGGTCAGCCTCGCCTAGGGCTGGCAAGGGTGGGACGACCCTCGCCTCACGATTGGCGAGGGACCCTCATGGGTGGTTGCAAGGCGAAGGTCGACCTCGCCCTCATTAGCCTCACCCAAGGCGAGGCCGCCTTCACCAAATTTGGCAAGGGTCGGCCTCACTCAGGACTAGCAAAGGTGGGATGACCCTCGCCTCGCAGCCAGTGAGGGCCAACCTCGTAGGTGGCCGGCCTCAAGTGTGGTCGCAAGGGGCAGCCTTAGCCAGGGCGAGGCCATCCCTCATCGGATTAGGTGAAGGCGACCCTCGCCCAACCCTCTATGGGCTTTGCCAAGATGGCCAACCAGCCACTGGTGACGGAGAAGAAGATGAACCAAAAGAAAAAAGAGAAAACAATAAATTATGAAAATGCCCTTATCACTGGAAAGTCAAGTCCTTATTTAAAATAAATATAATCACTTCAAGCCCTTATTTGATACAAGATTCACTTCCAGCCTTTATTTGAGAAAATGCAGGCATTTGGGGTCAATTTTTGAAATTTTCCCTCAATTTGGCGAATAACATATTCACAAGCAAAAAGCTTTGTAAATAATTTTATTTTTCTAAATGTTTTCACAAACGTAAATATTTAAATATTAGAGAAAAGGGTTCACCATTTTCATGAATGAAAAGTAAACACATGACCAATGTCCATGTACCTATCAATCGAATCAAGATTTAAGGTTTACAAATTAATAAATCAATCACTACCCAATTGAAGGGCCATGATTAGTCAATTCTACCTACTCGTACCCTAGTGACCTCACTCTCTTGCCTACAACCTCTACAAAGGGTACTACATATCCCGTTTACAGAAACTAAAGTCAAACCTCATAAATATTAATAAGGGTTAAGGGTGAACCAGAAACATTTCTGAGTAAAGTCCTATTTCCTTTGCCAAAATGCCAAGAAAACTACAAACCTCATACTCATTCTTTATTATAACTCGAGTTTAATAAGGCAGGATCGTAGCGATTCATTAGAGAAATCGATAGCAAGTGATCGGGTTGATCTCATGCGGATTATTCAAATTGGGGAAACAACAAAAGGAAAAGCACCAAAAAAAAAAAAAAAGGAGATAGGTAATGGAGCACAAAAAATCTGGAGAGGAGATCGTGTGCCATATAATTGGAGGTGAGGGGCCCCACGATGAAAGGACGGACAGGATCACTGTTCATGTGCACGCGGGGGATACTGGCAAGCACCGATGGATCGCCTGATCATTTGATTGGGCCTCCTTTTCTCCCAATGGGCCCCCCTCCTACTTACCCTCTCTCTCTCTCTCTCTCTCTTACGGCTCTCTCTCTTACGGCTTCGCCCTCTTAGCAAGGCTGCAATCCAATTTTCTTGGATGGCTTTTTCCCCTAATTTACTATTATGGATAATAATAATAACAATAATAACAACAACAATAATACTAACAAGTACAACGGATATGTTTCCTAGATAAATTTCATGTCCATCCACGAGTTCAATCCTCAATCATATCTGATCTCGTGACAAAATCTTCGCACGTTTGATTAGATATGTGATCATCACTCGTTATATCGGTATATTCTATATTATTTCATTAGACTTTGCATTTTTTGTCATGCTAGAATCCAATTGATATCAATCATCTACCATAATGAAATCTCTTGCTAGGCGATGTTTTTGAAAATAGAACTAAACTAGCATCAATACCCCTAGATAAAAAGTTCCAAGACTCGTGTCTGCCAAATTAATATTAAGTCCAATTATGAGTGAACACCCTTTCAGATCTTGGTCCAAAAACTGAATTGCATAGGCACCAGGCAAGTTCTCGACTCCGACCATTGGACCACCTCATCCTCCCTTTAGTTGTCTTGACAAACTTTTAAAACCAGTTGCTATCATTTATATTTTTAGAGCCGTGGAAGTGATTCTATAAACTTAACAGATTTTACATTGACAGTAGAATTTGTATTTGTTTTCAACTCGAACAACACGAGTGACCATGTGTCCGATCGTTATGGCATAAAAATTTCATAAATCTTGAACTAGATGACTCAAAATTGCATACAAGAAAACTTTCCCGTGATGCAAAATGACATATAAACATATTGCATGACAATGTGATACAGATGCATGGCACACTGAAAAGATATAATTGAAGGATTATGAACTTTTTCTCCAATCTTGGGCTCCCTCAAAGTCAATGAGCACTTCAGGGCATTGATGGTTCTTTTCACCTTTTTAATCGCCCTTTATATCCGATTCTCTCTTTACCTTTTTGGCTGAGGGACCCCGCTAGGGCAATCAAGCTACCGAGTTGTAGGTGCAAAGGCTGTATCAATAGGCCACGATTTCGCGAGAAACCAAAAGCATAGAAAGTGAAAGAATACTAAGATTCATTTAATTCGGCTGGTGACCAGCGTCGATGGAAAGAAAGAGACGTCCGAAACCGATTGTTAAGAACTAAGGGGGAAAGAAGAGTGATAGCGTGCAATCCTATGTTCCCCACAATTTGGAGTCCTATACACCACATATGGACAGCGAGGTTACCGGTCGACCCGACTCGCTAAGTTGGAACCACCTTGAAAGAAACAACACCTCTAAAGTTTGTGGCATGAATCTGCAACCGATCGCCTACAGTGGTCTTGAAATCAGCTCGGCAATTAGAATGACCCAATTCATGCTACATCTTCCTGCTTTGGGTGCAGTGCTCTTGCAATTCGCACTGAAGCTCTTCAATGAACCGCGCCAGAGCCGTACCATCCTCATGGGTTTGGTATCTTCCTTTGCAGTCTCTCCTGCCATTCTTCAGCAGCCTTTTGTCAATGGACTTGACACTTCTGTGTGGGCTCTCGTTCCCACACTCTCTCTCGGAAATGGACCTCAAACCCCGGGTAGAAACAGTCACGGGACCCTTCCGCCGCTCTTGTTCAGCAGCGAAACAGTGAAGCCCATGCCGTATCTTCTCGAACTCGACAAGGAAGGCTGCTGCATCAGTTGTGTCTAGGATTTTCTGGACCACCAGCTCCAGTGTCCTGAACCTGTCCAGCATTGCAACCAATTAGCAGCATATTACGGGTCATTCTAGCACTCTACGCTACTCTCAAACTAATCGAGTTTTTTAGGCTCAGTCTTCTGATTCGGAAAACAGAAACGTTGTACGTTGTACTTATTCCCACAAGTTTTCGCAGATTGTGAGTTGAAACCTTACATCATCAGAAAGCTGAATGCATATGACTGCACATTTACTAGCAGTGCAAAATCGGAAAGTAGGTTCGAGACCTTACTAATGAAATAACCAGAATTTCATAGACTGAATAAAAATTATAAACATTACTGATTGGAAGTTCACAAATTCAGAAGTTTACCATAGAAAGAACAGAAAACGTGAAGGGTGAGGGGTTGGACCTGAGCTGTTGCGCCTTGTTGATGACCTGCTTGATTTTCTTGAACTCAGAATAAACTGACCTCAATGGGAAAACACCGTCAGGTCCCTTACTCTGCCTAGCAAACGGAAGCCTCAGCACACAAGTGGCCTGAATCTCAGCCATTTCCCCATCAATGATCGCCTCCTCGATCCTGACCTCACGGATCAACTGTGTTAAGGTCCGTTCAATCTGACCCGGGTCGGACACCGGCAGCGAGGAATGTGCCAGCCCGTGGAGGAGGCCCAAGATTAGGGAGGGCCTCCAATCACCGAACCAGCCTACGCAGGCCAGCTCGAGGGTTGGAGTTGAATCGGGCACGAGCATTTTGGCCACGTCGCTGAGCCGGGCTGGGTTCATTGCCCGGCTGTTGCAGTCATGGAACCGGCCCAGCTCTTCTTCGATCAGGAAGTCTAGTTCCCACCCTTCTTTTAGAAGTTCTTCCATGTCATGCACTTGCCTCCGGGAAATGTTCTCTCCTGGAGAGCAATCATATCGACTCGATGAACAACTCATTTAAGCATCGCCACTTTAGGAAATTTAAAGCTTGTAATTGAAAGGAGATGTACCCAAGAATTTCGTTCAAAACGTCAAAAAACAGAAGACATGCGCTTTATCAGATGAAGTCGAAATACGTCGATGTGATTCCGCGGCCATCTCTGATCTAAGAGATTAACTATTGTTCAGGTGTTATACGAATCAAGAATCAAGGTCGAACCTTGTTGAACCCACCCACCGGTACAATAGCAACTGGGATGAAAGCAATCGGATGCATAAAATGACCAAGAAAGTGGAAAAGAATTTGTTCAACTACGCTCTTTCTTCACGGGATCAAACAGTCTTACATTCATGGAACATGGTGATCGAACGCGGATCTTTATCCGGGAAAACGAGAGGGAAAGTGAAGCAAACTGGAGAAACAGAGAGGTGCCCCCTTCCCTTACCTCTCTTAGGCGTTCGGAAAGCCATGCATTGGAGCTTCTGCGAAAGTTCGTCCACGTCTTCTGTTCCTCCCTCACATTCCCTCCGCATTTCCAGACGTTCTTCGGTATCTTCAGAGGCGACTTTTTTAGAGTGATTCCTGAAAAAAAGCAGAGGGAATTACGAAGAGAAATGAGGGGTAAAGAAAGAAGACAGCTTTGGAACATTCAAAGAGGAAACTATTGAGATTATTCAACTCAGAATTGGGATGATCACCTCTCCCTTGTCTTCGTTATCTTTCCCTCTCCTCCGGATCTCCTGTTCAATTCCATAGACGGAATTGCTTTCTTGTTCACGATCTTTCTTTAACGCGGGAAAGGCCAAATGCAGCAGTCACTTTGAGAGGGAGAGTCTTTGCTCTGTTCCGAAGAAGGCACGAGCACATAAGGATTTTTCTGGAGCAAATTATCTAAAAGAAATATATTTGCTGCGCTGGGATTCCTTTGATGACTGTGGGCTGAATTGCCTGGCCTTTGATGCCCGGTAAAGAGTAAATCTATTCAATGGATGGATCGGGTTGAAAATGATTGGATTCAAATTGACCATCTAAATCAATTTTGACTTATTTTTATATAATATAAATTTAATTTCGACAATCATGTACATTATACTCGTGTGTGTATGGAGAGTGCCCATGTAGTAGCGTCAAAGAGGACCAAACCAAAGAAGGACAAAAGCATTTTGTGTTTCGGTGGACAGAGTCGGCACAGAGGGAGGCGAGGTCGCGGAGATAGGGACAGTGACGATGGATAGGAGGAAGGAGCAATGGGCGAGGTGGAGAGGCGGGTGGGAGAGAAGGAAAAAAGAATAAAGAAAAGGAAAAAGAAAAATATAATAAAAAATATATTTTTTAATTTTTTTAATTTTTTTGCTTAAGATAAAGTATTTTTCAATATGATCCAAACATTAGAAAACATTTTCAATCATCACCAAACAAATGAAAACTAATCATATTCCTTAACAATACTTTACATGAAAATATTTTTCTTTGTTATTAAGTTTTTTGTGAAATAAACGTACATTTAGTGACATATATGACCCAATCTAAAAATAAAATTCCCAAATTGATGTGATAGTATCGCATTCTAAAGTTTCCCATGCAAGATGGATGGTGAATAATATAAGAAGAAGGAGAACACTCCAAGCTTCTAAGTATTTCTGGTACTTTTGGATTTTCTTGTATGCTCTAGAATATTCCCTAAAATATTTTTTAGGATATTTTTAAGGGTAGACAATTTGATAAATATATATAGATGGTGGAATCTCCTCTGTTAGATCAAAGAGGCAAATCCGTAATTGTAATTTGAACCATACTTGTATAAATAGGAGCTTCCTTCTCTCATTTGTATCATTTCGCAAGTTTTAGAAATCCATGCTCTCGAACTTATCTCTATGATCCTAAATAATCTGTAGAATCATTTAACACATATATAATATTATTTTGATTTTACCGTTTTATTTTATTATTTTGAGCTTTATCATTTTAAATCTTATGATCCATTTACTAAATATAATTCATAAAACAGTCATCTATGATTTGTCATTGATGAAAACAAACATGGATGTGATCCATTTTAACAAGTTCAGTGAACTAGTCTCTCAAATATTCTCAAATAATGACAAGCTAATTAGTTCATTGATGAATATGACACATTTTAATAACTCTACTAAGATGCTCGAATTGCACTATTATTGAAAACCCAAAAAAAAAAAAATTTCATCAATACCGAGAAAATTCAGCCCGTTAATTCACCATGTTACACTATTCCTAGCGCCAAAGAAAAAAAACTCCGAGCAAAAAATAAAAAATTGACATTCACAGAAACCATGTTGAGTTCACCGCAATAACGGCTTCTCCTCCAATTTAAATGAAGACCCTACTCACAAAAGGCGTGGATTCAACATATAAACTCAAAAACTTTGCAAGAAGCGATGTAGGTAGCACTAAGCGCTAAACAAATTGGCTTGACAAAAACAACCACTTCAGCCATAAGCGAAGCGAGAAGAGCAGCGAACAAGCGCAACAACTTGGAAAAGGAGAGAACTTTTCTCACTCAATCTAATTAGAGTTATGGATTTGCTATTAGGAAATGCATGCTCTGTGCTTGTGTTTCAAATACTAGTAGTTGATATAAATGCTTCCGAGCTTATATAAGATGTAATTGATGCACTAATCAAATATCCTAATTAGTCTTGGCATTTTTGAAGAGTGGGGAAGTCTGCTTCTCTCTTTGTGGTTATTGTCTAGTTGATTTTTTTATTATTTGATATCAATGATGGAATGTTTTTGGTGTATCAAGCATATATGCAATAAAATCCTCAGGTTTTGGATTGAGGTAATTATATTCGGATGAAGATTTCATGCTTGCTTTCTTTTTTTTTTTTTTTCGGTACATATTTGCGTAGATTGTACTTAGAATGGCGCATGTATGGGTAGGAGCTTAGCTCCTGTGGGGCGAGTCAGCGTAAAGGATTGAGCCGTGCGAGTCCTAAAGTGTTAGAGCCCATTTCCATTTTTTTTTTAATATGCCTAATTTTTAATTTATGATTTTTTGGTAAGGTTAATTTTAATTTTTGGCATATTTAAATATTTATTTGGAATTATTTATTGTTATTCATATTTAATTCCATAAAAAGATTGTGCCTATTTTTTCAATTTTTAATTTATGAAAATTTATTATAGTGTATGAGGGATATGATGCCAATATTCACTTTCCCTAATTTAGTATAGATTATCTATACTTTCTTGCTTTAGTTTAACTAGATAATCTTAGATGCTTAATTGTAGAAATAGATATATAAAATTGTGGCAAAAATTTTTGTTTGATAAATGCAATATGATTTTGTGAAGCACATTTTGGGTATTGATAAATGGAACATTATCTACAAATTGTTAAAGTTTGTAAATTGTTGAAGTTTCTTAGTGATAAAAATTAGTATATACAATCACTTGCCCAAAGAGGATTATTGTGTATATTAATTTGAAAATTGCATGAAAATAAATTTTGAAATTAAAAGATGGGGATGTATAACTCAAAAAGATTTATCCGTCCAAAGGTTATGAATTTTTTTCTTTTGAAAGTTATGTATAATTCCCCTCTATATTGATATAATTAGAGATGATTGATGATGATATGTGACTCAAAAGGTTTATATGCTCAAAGGAGATGGATCATTAAAGATTTTATGTAATTTTCTTTATCGTCTCTATATATATTGATATCATGGAGATGTATAATTTAAAGGATTTGTCTGCCCAAAATGGATGGATTATTGAAGATCATATGTAATTCTTATTATCGTCTCTATATATATTGGTATCATGAAGATAAATAATTTAAAATATTTATCTACCCAAAAAGGATGGATCATTGACAATTATATGTAATTCTCTTTGTTGTCATTTCGTAATTTGTGGAAAATAATTGTGCATTGTATACTCTACCTAAATGAGAGTTTGTAATGTACTAATTATTTTGTCGATTTGCTCATTGCTTATAATTAATCTTATTGCATTATATGTGACAACATTGCAACTGTGTTTTATTTTAAGAATGACAAGATTATCAATGATTGAAAATATTAGAACTAAATCCATGTTAGCTGATTTTTAACAAAAGATTTACGACCCATTTTGTTTAAAGGTCATGAATAAAAAGTATAGGTGTTTTAGATTCTTTTAATCTTTTTTGTTAGTGGGAGCTATGTATAATTTGTTTTTTTGGATATTGTAGTTATATGCAAACTTTTACAATCTTTATTAAAGTATTTATTTTTTATGATCATCATTGTTAATTCTATTATTATCCTTTCTCCTGTCGATTGAGAAGTGGATATTGTAGTTATATGCAAACTTTTACGATCTTTATTAAATCATTTATTTTTTATAAACATTATTGTTAATTCTATTATTATCATTTCTCCTATCGATTAAGAAGTGTAAGTATGGAACGGTATTTTTAAACAAATAATTTGAAGATGACTGGATGTCACTAATTATAAGATATCAAGTTGGAGACTCAAGTGATGATAATTGAATCACCTCATTGATAAGAAGATGCACAAATGTAGAGTCTATAGCACTCCAGAATTGAATCCTTTGACGGAATGAAAGTTTTAGTTGAAGAATGCGTGTGGTTCAAGCAATGATAAGTGAATCCTTTGATTGAATGGAGGTACCTATTAAGTGACTGGATCGTGATTGTGAAATCACTATGACATGTTTTCCCCTTTTTATGTCCTAACAGCTGATTATGGAGCTTTAATTTCATTTACGAATTATTTCAGGATGATAGTGGCATATGGAATTCAAAATGAGAACCACCGGGAGCGGCCATGCTTGAGATAGAGCATAGTGTAAAAGAGATGGCAAAGGGAACTAAAATCAAGAAGAAAAAAATCCGCAATTCGAGATAATCTTTAGAAGTAAATCTTGGATCACTTCTCTCAAACCAAGAAAAAGATATTGGAGAAGATTATGCAAGCTCCGATATGAAAAAACGTAGAAAGAAAAAACAATATAAGAGCAACACGGAAGCCGAGCTTGATTTTTTCCTAAAAAGGTATTTACGTTTTCAATTGAGATGGGATGATTCTTTAAATCAAAAAATGATCAATAATATCAAAGT
Source organism: Angophora floribunda (assembly GCA_014182895.1). Taxonomy (NCBI): domain Eukaryota; kingdom Viridiplantae; phylum Streptophyta; class Magnoliopsida; order Myrtales; family Myrtaceae; genus Angophora; species Angophora floribunda. The sequence goes on from CM024710.1 coordinate 21,407,532, forward strand.
ATATTGTCTCCTACTTAGACTGATAAATCCAAGAAAAATGAGTTTAGATATTTTGATGATTCAAAAGGATTTAACTCTTACAGAATTAATGAAAAAGGGTATATTAATTATCGAACCAGTTCGTTTGTCTATAAAAAATGATGGACAATTGATTATGTATCAAAGTCTAAATATTTCATTGTTTCATAAGAGTAAGCCCCAAATTAATCAAATATACCGAGAAAAAAGCTATGTTGCTAAGATTAATTTGAGACATCAAAGAATGGCTTGGTTTTCTTAGATTTCTTGTTCTCTTTTCGTGGAGAGGAGTAGTAGATACAGAAGTGAATAGGCAGAGACGATAGAGCAAATAGATGAATTGTTAAAATATTTTTTGCATCTCAAATTCATCATAGGAAACTTAGATAAATATATTACTAGTTTTACATATAACCATTAATATCCTCTTAATTGAATGGCTCCCATAAAATTTGATCATCAACTATTTCGATGCATTCTCACAACATCATTTCACTTCCGTGGGCTTGGTTATATTTAGTTATATTTTGTCAACCAGCACTTCAAGAACCTCAAGCTTAAAAGTAATAATTACCATAATTATGTAATCCTATTCCTAATAAATTGATCCCAATCTTTAAATAAAGGTATCGAGATTTTGATAAGTGTCTCAACAAGTGATATCAAAACAAGTGGGCCTCCATATAGAAATCTGTATTTGATTGAAATATCTCCCAGTCAGTGTCACTATTGGGTAGAAATTTCCTGGACTGGTTCCAATCGTTTCCAAAAATGTGGAACCTCTTCCTAGACCAATTCCAATAGAACCAATTTCCGGACCTATTTTTTGGGTGGTCCAGTTCGATTCTCAAGTTCTAGGAGGCAGCCATGTGAAGAGGGTGCCGGTCTTGCGTGTGAGGCCGAGCTTGCATTTGTCTTCTTCTTTACTCTTAATTATCTTGATGGGCCGAGAAATTATCATATCCATGAAACCCAGAGTATTGGCTACAATACCAAACATCTACACGGTCATATTAGATTTCTAGGATGAAGAAGCTCCAGATTATGGCCAAATGTCAAATGTTGAGCATGGAAGCTCGAAAGAAGATTTGTAATCCTAGAGGATGGTTACAAGCAGTGGGGTCGATGGGTTTTTTCAAATGGTTACCAAGATCAACTTCCCTCTAGAGAAATTTGTAATATTGGAAGATGGTTACAAGCAGTGGCATCGATATATTTCTTTGAAAAGTTACCAAGATCGACTTCCGTCCTGAGAAAACAAACTTTCGTTCATTCCATAGGGTGCAAGTTCAGCCAATACTAGAAATTGAAGACTTTAATTCCCATCCACCGGTTCATACTATGAACACCCGATTGATTCAGAGAATCTGAAAGTTGCTCTCCAATTTAGGTGACTCTCCTATCTCAGATCTATCACTACAGATGACTAGAATCACAATCTTATCATTCCAGGTCCACCTCCTAGACAATGCACGGCGAATCTGAAGCGCACCTTGGTGCTTCCAAGCCCTTCCTTTTGACCCTCCATAATCTGGAGTATGACAGCCATCCTCTTAAGAAGTGGGCCAACCTGAATTCTGGCATTGGAATCTCATAGTCTTCGTGATTGTTGTAGTTAATGTAATCCCAATCATCCGCATCATCTGCACTGTTTACTGCTTCTACCTCTTTACAATCATTCGAATTTGGAGGCAACCTTTCATAGAAGAGCACAAATAAATCTATCAGTACCCTTTCTCTTCAAATACTGCAAGATACATTTGCTTGATTAAAAGAAAAGACAACGCCAACTAACAACAGGAAAAACAAGTTATATCTACCCAACTAATGGAGACTACCAGTTTTTACCCCAAAAATTAGCTCCTATGTGTGAGGTAATGTTCTCTCTTCAGCTTTCATTTGGCAATCTAGGCAGACTAGATGAAACGATCCCTGGACTTTCCTGTTAACCTTATGTTTTTTCACTGGAAATGCTCAGCATATCTATGTCGCAGTTGTCTTGGCTTCTGGCTTCTTTTGTCTTCAGACAGTTGAACATAGGACTGGACCTAACCTTAAGTCAACTTAGCACGCAAACTCACTCATTTCAGTTCTTTTTGTAAATACTGAATCTCTCGACCATTCAGTAAGTGCTGGCAAAACATCACTTTAGCCATAGCCACATGTATCTTTGATTTCATACACTGTGTTCTCTTGATTCAACAATCCATATCATGATATCTGGGGTCACTTCATTCTTTTCCACAAATTCATGACAAATACTTGGAATTTTAGGTCAAAATATCTCTCATTTTCTGCCTCCTGCTACATCATAATCATAGTCAGCAAATATCAAAACTGTTCGGTCCTTTCTCGATTACAAATTTAAAATAGCTAGAGTGGGAATCTGTGATTAACTAGGAGAGTGAACCACAGAAATCTGACTCCAAGGTGGCTAAGTTGAATAGTTATGATTTATCTCTACTATTTCTCTCGATGTCTATAACAAAGGCTGGCTTAACTGAATAGTAGTCATGATTTCATTCAACTATCTCTGTTTGAAGTCATTGACAGCTTGTTGTGGTGATAACAGTGCATGAGCCTTTCAGTAGATGCGAAATAACTCTAATGTGTGCATGCCCTTTTGTGCTGCTCGACATAAGAGAAACACAAGGAGATGCTCTTACATTTGGTGCTGCCTGCAGCTGACATTCTGGTTCTTAGGCTGTCTTTTCATTGGAGAATAATTAATGGACAGGTGATGAATAAAACATAGCTGCAATTACATCAGAAAGAAAATTTCAGGAAACTCAATATTCTCACAAAGATCTCACTAACAACAAAGTGGTCGAATTTCATCAAAATCATTTGCTCCGACCTGATCACCATCGTGAATTCTGAAACTTTTCAAGTACGCCCTGTCATTGAGTAGTTTCTTGCCATCGAAAGACAAGCAAAAGTGGCCCCACACATGGGACCTGACAAAACACACGATGGACGATCGAATAATCATCAATTTCGCACAATGAATAGAATAATTATACGTGCTGTAGAATGTCACGACGTCAAACTCACTTAAAGAGAAGGGTGCAAGTTATGATACCATGAAATCTTGCCTAGGCCATCCTTAGGGGATGAACTGAAAACGTCTTCTATTGCTTGTTTGAGTGCTGCAACTGTGGCGTTTCTCTCGACATGGACATCTGTTCAATCGAAACCTCGACACTAAATCAAATGGAAGAAAACCAATTGAAAACAGAACAATATCCAAGGATTACATATTGGCGACGAATCTTAACGCACGACAGACGACAAACATGACATCCGCCGATGCAGAAGCAATAAATTATTCGAGACGAATCACGTGCTTTGTCTGACTAAACAACGGCTCCATCAATCCCAGTAAGGAATCACTGTCCAGGGACCAAGTCCGTTGCCAAAAAAAAAACACACACACACACACACACACACACAAGAAGAAGAAAAGACTCACCGATCAAAATGCAAGAAAAAGCAAACCCTTTTCGACCCGGAACAATGAAATTTCAGGAACCCTTTAAACATTGGAAAAACTGCCGACGAACCATTTTGCTTTATCGTCTTTAAGCAAACGAGAGAAGAGGGCTCACCAAAGACAGAGCCATCGAGCTTGAGAATGGAGAGCTTGAGCAAATGCCGAGGCAACCTGTGATAATACGAGCAGCTACGCACGCAACGCACCGCTTCCCTCCCTCCTCCTTCGTCGTCGCCATCTCCGAACTCTCCGTCGATGGTCCAGGGACCCAGACAGCTCGAGGAACGGCCACCAGTCTCCTTAGAACCGACGCCTCTTCGCATAATAAAAGCAGACGCCCTCCTTCCTCAACGCAAGCGCTGCGGCTCCCGCCGAACAAAGGAAGAAAACCCTAGAAAAAGGGGAGGAGGATGGAGATCTTTCGAGGAGGACTGAGGTCCGAGGTTGCGGCTGGATTGATCGGAAAAGTGAAGGAACGAGCAGAGAATCCGGCGGACGATTTTTTTGTCCCTTTTGCCGTGTGTGGGGGTGAGGGAGCGAAAGCGGAGGCGACCGTTGCGTTTGACTGCTTTTTTCTTTTTCTTTTTCTTTTTTTTTTGGTGGGGCGCAGTCAATTCAGTGGTGAGCGTGGGGGAGTACTTTACACGCGGCGGGAGAGTGACACGTGGAGAGAAGGGCGCGGGTCACGAAGATTGGAGCGACTCGCTCTGTGCGTCTAGGTCTCCGGGTTGACCCGCTTTCTTTTCTTTTTTTGGGCGGGTTGTGGTCTTTCTGTATGGTGTGGTCAATTCAAAGCCCATCGAGCCTAACGGCTCCATTGTGTGGGCTGGGTTTTAAGTTGATTTTAAAGGATAATATTCTAGCATCTTCTTCTTTTTTTGCCACGAATTTCGATTTTTCAGTTGATAACAGATATTATTCAAACTTTCCGAAAATAAGGATACTAATTTTTTTTATTTTGTTTTTAGAAATTTTGAAAAGCTCAATATTTAATATCGTGGGGGAGTTTTAACTCAATGAATACTGGCTAAGGTTCATTGAATAAAGACTTGAGTTAGTCTGTCTTCTAACTCTTTATTTCAATCTAAAAACTTTGTGACCTCGATTATTTCTTAGAGCACTTATCCTACTGACACGTTGCAAAACATCATCTATTGATTAGACCAGATGCAGATGATTGGATGAGACTCTATTCAATAGTCATATCATGCAACCCCCTCTAAATAATTCATTCAAAAGTCTGAATTCAGTGACAGAACAATTGTTCTGCATTTCTCGCCTACCACCTAGAATTGGTGTCTCTCAAATTAAGTAGTTGAATTTCATGCATTATTAAAGATTGACTTAATAACAAATCTACCGAATTTAAAAGTCTTAAACCAAAGATATATCTCGGTGCCCAGCAAAAAATAGTGAAGCAACCAAACGTGGGAGGATTGAAGTGGGCGGAGAAATCTTATGGTGCATTCACTTAGTGGAAGGGACTGGCCATTCCTTACTAATTGAATAGCACTTCTCAAACTTTGATTTGCATAATAGAATGGTTATTTCTACATCATACTCTTGTTTGGTTACTACCATAAGAATCAATTAAGAACAATAAAGAATTCTGATAAAATAGTGGTTCACTGTAGTTATTATTCAATTGCAATAACTATATGTCTATTATAATTCACACTTACTTTAATTATAGTTTGTACAAGAACAATTAAAATAACTATACCATCATATTCTTAAGTTCTTATATATAATTATTGTATAATCTAATGATAAATGATATAATTTATTGTAATTATAATTTATAATTCAATCATCATACTATAGTTATTACTTGTAATTAGATGATTTTATTGTAATCATTGTTTGATTGCTATGATTAGAACATTTATTATGAATACTGTTAATTATAAAATATATGCTACTAATTATAATTTGGGAATGAAATTGCTATTCTTGGGAACCAAACGTGCCATTGGAGTCTCCCTCTTTTCGAACTTTGCATTAGGCTCCTGGATCCTCCATCTTGCACAATTTCATGGTCATCTTAAATCTCGATTTGTCTCGACACTTGGTGCATATCTCGATTGCAAAAGCCACAGTAAAATATTTATGTATATTTTTTTTTGGTCAGAAAATATATAAATATTTAAAAAAGAAGAAGAAGAAGAAGCAAGTGTATTTTGACTTTTGAGGTCATAGTTCCTAAGCTTTTGTAGGTTTGTTTGTGTGGAAGCCTCATTTGCTACTGAATTTAAGCCATCATACTTGTATGCAACTTAAATTTCCTAAGGTACTTATTGGATACCTCTGGACAGTCTTTCTCCATAGCGAAGTTATTATATCATTCAGTTCAAGGAAGAGTTCTATTTTGTTCCCTAGATTTATGCACTTTTCAACTGATTTTTTGCATGACCAAAAGACAAGCCTAATATGTTGAACTTTCAATTATCTAATTAAATCATTCAACATTCTACCAAAAACATAAAAATAAAATCATTTGACTTGCCAAATGCTCTAATCAATCCCTAATGACACCATTTTTAGTCAATTTGAGTTGATGTGGCCATCCAATCACACAAGAGTATGATGCGAAACCTATTTTTTCCATGGTGACTTGTTCTGCAGATGTACAAATCTCAAAGGTGGTTGTCCAAGGAATTGAAAGTCTAAGTCATTTTCCACTATGTCTTGTCAATGGAGGCATGTGTTATTTCCACACTATATTTTGGCGGCCACCTCAGCTGGAATTGATCGGAAATGAGGCGCTAGAGAATTCAGATTACAAAAATGAAGGCAAGTTCCATGACTTGCTTATATATATATTGAAAGTCTGACGATTCACTCGGCTGAAGTGGCGCGATTTGATGAGCAAAAACTAAAATCTCTCCTTCGTTCGATATGGGAAAAGTGTGACTCGAAACCTTTAAAGCTAATTTAGTCCCTCCGACAGATTTGGACGAGACAAATCAAAAGACGGGAGCAGTAAGACCTACGATCCCTATGAAAGGAGCAATTACGGAAAATTGATGGGCCGATAACAGGATGGGCCGTCACCGAGCGAGAGCTCGAACAAAAAGATCCGGCCCACGACCCGTCTACGCCCAAAGGCGGTCCTCTCCCTCACCCGAAAACCGCCTCCGACGGACCCGATATAAGCACACTGGCTCCCCTTGCACTGAAAGGTTTCGCAGATCCCACTTCTCTCCTTTCTATGTTTAGAGAGAGAGAGCAACGCAACGCCAACACTGAGTTCCGCCATTCGACGCGCCACACGTAACTTTCCGGGAATAGCCTCGAGCTCGTCTCGAGCCCCAGCTCCGCGAAGCTCGACCTGCCGCCGCCGTGGGGGTGGGGGGGGTTTTTCTAGGGTTTTCGAGCCATGTGGAACGGCGCCGGCAACGGGCAGATTGCCCCGCCGGGGACCAGCGGGCCCTCCGCGATCCCGCCGCCGCCCGCGCCCCAGCCCTCGTACACCGTCCTGCCCTCGCCCGCTGAGGCCGAGGCCAGGCTCGAGGAGAAGGCGCGGAAATGGATGCAGCTCAACTCGAAGCGGTACGGGGACAAGAGGAAGTTCGGGTTCGTGGAGACGCAGAAGGAGGACATGCCTCCCGAGCACGTCAGGAAGATTATTCGGTGAGTTCTCTTCCGGATTTTTTATTTTTTTGGCTTGATAATTACTTCTTTGTTGATTTGGCGGAATTTTGTTGTTACGAGCCATGTGTTCCATTGATGATTTTCTCTCGAAAGTTGGTAATTTTAGCTGGTTTTGTAGTCACTTTTCAGTACTGTAGTGTTGATGATGGGTATGTGATTTTTTGGGGTTAATGCGAATGATGTTTTCTGAGTCGTAGGGGCTTGTACTCTTTTTACGTTTGCATAGGGATTAGGGCAAGGGCACGTCTCTCTGTCCTCCTCTGCCTCTTCCAGATAATAATCTTTCCTGGTGCTTACTTGTGAATTATGTCATTTCTAAGACGGCGTTCAAGTTTGATATGCTGGGTCTATTTGGGGCGATGGAGATGATTTCGCGTTTCACTAGAAGACCATTCTATGGAAAAGCTCCATAGTACTATTATCTGGGTATTTTACCTTTAGGTTTTGACTTACTGGTTTTATCTTATAATGATAAAGCTGTTGGCACGATGCATATTCTGGTCAGAGTCTTGTTCCATTTAAGAATTTCTTTTTTTAGCTTTTCTCATGTTGAATCAAGATATTGGCTTACAATTGGGCTCCAGCTTTTGTTTCCAGTAGCCTTATTGAAAAATATATTGCTAAGAAGCTTTTTGCAATTGTGGCAGGGACCATGGGGATATGTCCTCTAAAAAATATCGCCATGATAAACGTGTATATCTTGGAGCTTTGAAGTTCGTTCCTCATGCTGTTTATAAGCTCTTAGAGAACATGCCCATGCCATGGGAGCAGGTAGTTAATTTTTCTCACTGCCTAAAAGTAGTTCATTGAAGTTTGAGTCTTCATGGTTCCTAGGTTGATTCAAATTTCACCCTTTGTGTTGGTGCAGGTTCGCGACGTGAAGGTTTTATACCATATTACCGGGGCAATAACATTTATTAATGAAATACCTTGGGTTGTCGAGCCCATCTATTTAGCTCAGGTATGTTTCCGTTTCATTATGTTTTCTATTATTTTCCAGTTTTTTTTTCTTGTATTAATTGTTAGAGTTTTCAACTGTTTGTTTATCTTGTATCTTGTATCTTGTGTATGGTACTTTTACCCGTGATACTTTACATTCAGGGAACATGACCACTTTTTCTTTTTTGGTTCAAATGTTTACTTCTTATTGTTTAAAATATCTGGCATATAATTTTATTAAGCTTATTTTTTTGGACTAATTTTTCAGTGGGGTACAATGTGGATCATGATGCGAAGGGAGAAAAGGGATAGAAGGCATTTCAAGAGAATGCGATTTCCACCTTTTGACGATGAGGAACCTCCTCTGGATTATGCTGATAATCTATTGGATGTCGATCCACTGGAACCGATTCAGTTAGAGTTAGATGAAGAAGAGGATTCGGCTGTATGTACTTGGTTTTATGACCATAAGCCTCTTGTGAAGACAAAGCTTATAAATGGTCCAAGTTATCGGAAGTGGCATCTTTCTCTGCCAATTATGGCCACCCTCCATCGGCTAGCGGGACAGCTTCTTTCTGATTTGATTGACCGCAACTACTTTTATCTGTTTGATATGGAATCCTTTTTCACTGCTAAAGCACTTAACATGTGCATACCAGGTATGCTTCTCGCGCTGAGCTTGAGGATTTCTGTCTTTGCAACTTTTTATTTCTTTGCAGAACAGTGCAATCTTTTAGTGCTATGGACAGTAAGGTAGAAATTAATTATGGATCTAGTGTTGCTGTTTCTCTACGAACTAACACAATTGACTGTACCTTGTGGAAGTTGGAGGTAGCATAGAGTTGAAACATGGTGTTTGAACTTACTAGTTGCTTAAGTCATACTCGGATCGTTGTGGTTGGAGTTTGTGCAAAGATGCCATGAAATGTGTTTAGATAAATCTTTGAATAATAGATGCTCTATGGGGCCAATTGAGGATGTCTCTGGGGAGGTCCATTTTCATTGTGTGAGAGTTCAAGTTGCTTTCTTGCTGTGTATGGAAACTGTCTCTTGGGTAGGTCATTGTGTGTTGTTTGAAGCTTGAGAATCAGGATTTGTACTACTTCTTTTTTTTTTTTGGAAGATTTCTTTCACTATGGCTTTGATCTCTAGTATGAAATTTGACGACTAATCGAATTAGTAATAATATGAGCCATGCCTGAATACATGCTTGTTCAATGTCTCAAGTTGTAGCCTCTTTTTGCTCTTCAATGCTTTATTTTTTGCTGTGTGTGTGCAATACTCCTTTGAGTATTTAAGTTAAACTTAAAGTTTTGACAGTCTTCATCTTGCAGGAGGTCCTAAGTTTGAGCCACTGTACCGGGATATGGAAAAGGGAGATGAGGATTGGAATGAGTTCAATGACATCAACAAACTCATTATTCGATCTCCTCTTAGGACAGAATACAGGATTGCATTTCCGCATCTTTACAACAATAGGCCTCGGAAAGTAAAGCTTTGTATATACCATACTCCCATGATCATGTATATAAAGACTGAGGATCCCGATTTACCAGCCTTCTATTATGATCCTTTGATTCATCCCATTACCAGCATTAACAAGGAGCGGCGTGAGAAAAAGGCATATGATGATGAGGATGAGGATGATTTCTCCTTGCCTGAAGGCGTTGAACCTCTGCTGAATGATACTCAGCTTTATACTGACACCACAGCTGCAGGAATCTCATTGTTATTTGCCCCACGCCCTTTCAACACAAGATCCGGGCGCATGCGACGGGCTGAAGATATACCCCTTGTGTCTGAGTGGTACAAGGAGCACTGGTAATGTCTTCATTGTTTTGGAGAATTCTCTTGATGTTTGATTCTCTTACATCTAGCACAGGAATCTAAATGTGTGATTTTTATTTTTTATTTTTATGTACAGTCCTCCAACATACCCTGTGAAAGTTCGAGTCAGCTACCAAAAATTGTTGAAATGTTTCGTCTTGAATGAGCTACATCATCGTCCTCCTAAGGCTCAGAAGAAGAAGCATTTGTTCCGGTCTCTTCAGGCAACCAAGTTTTTCCAGACTACTGAGCTGGATTGGGCGGAGGCGGGCCTGCAAGTATGTAAACAGGGTTACAACATGTTGAATCTGTTGATACACAGGAAGAATTTGAACTATCTTCACCTTGACTACAATTTCAATCTTAAGCCAGTGAAGACTCTCACGACAAAAGAAAGGAAGAAATCACGATTCGGCAATGCATTTCATCTCTGTCGTGAGATTTTGCGTCTTACAAAGCTTGTGGTTGATGCCAATGTCCAGTTCAGACTAGGGAATGTGGATGCATTCCAATTGGCTGATGGTTTACAGTATACATTTTCACACGTTGGACAGTTGACTGGTATGTATAGATATAAGTATCGACTGATGAGGCAGATTAGAATGTGTAAAGACCTGAAGCACTTAATTTACTATCGCTTCAATACGGGGCCTGTGGGGAAGGGACCTGGATGTGGTTTCTGGGCACCAATGTGGAGGGTGTGGCTGTTCTTTCTGCGTGGTATAGTACCTTTGCTTGAAAGGTGGTTGGGGAACTTATTGGCGCGGCAATTTGAAGGACGCCATTCGAAAGGGGTCGCCAAGACTGTAACAAAGCAACGGGTGGAAAGTCATTTTGATCTGGAGCTTCGAGCTGCTGTTATGCATGATGTTCTTGATGCCATGCCAGGTAATGACTTGATTATTCACCAATTATTGACTAGTACATATCTGTGTTTACTCTGATTGATTTGCTGTTTCATAGCGGGATTATCTACCTTTCAGTGTGTTTATCATATGAATCTTATTTTGTTGTATTGCAGAGGGTATTAAGCAGAATAAAGCAAGGACCATTTTGCAGCATCTTAGTGAAGCGTGGCGCTGTTGGAAAGCCAATATTCCTTGGAAGGTACTGTGTGGGAAACTGTTGTTTTTCTTTTTTTAAAATTAAAATTATATTGAAATGAAGCAGTGCGTTATTCTATGTTGTTTTCTTTTTCTGCATTTATTGTCATGCCTTGCTTTATGTTATGCTTTTCATGCCTCATCTTGATCACCCACAGGTTCCTGGTCTTCCAGTTCCCATTGAGAACATGATTCTTCGTTATGTTAAATCGAAAGCTGATTGGTGGACAAATGTTGCGCATTATAATCGTGAACGTATAAGAAGAGGTGCAACAGTTGATAAGACTGTGTGTCGGAAAAATCTTGGAAGATTGACTCGCCTCTGGTTGAAGGCTGAGCAGGTATGTTTTTGTGTTGTAGTTCGTGTTGATGGTTACTTGGTGTAACTTCCATTGTTTGTGGTTGCACTTGTCTGCTTGTGAATCAATCATGTGATCTATTTTCACTACTGCAGGAACGACAACATAATTATCTGAAAGATGGGCCATATGTCACACCTGAAGAAGCTGTGGCAATTTATACCACGACTGTGCACTGGTTGGAATCAAGAAAGTTCTCTCCCATACCTTTCCCTCCATTGTCATACAAGCATGATACGAAGCTGCTTATTTTGGCTCTAGAGAGGTTAAAGGAATCTTACAGTGTTGCCGTGAGATTGAATCAGTTGCAGAGGGAGGAGTTGGGTCTCATTGAACAAGCATATGATAATCCTCATGAAGCTTTGTCACGAATAAAGCGTCACTTGCTTACACAGCGTGCCTTTAAAGAAGTAAGTTTTTCATGACTTTGTAGGCTGGTTTGAACATATTATTTGCCATTTCGCATAAAGTTGACTGAATTTTTCTTTTGTAGGTGGGCATTGAGTTTATGGACCTGTATAGCTATTTGATTCCTGTATATGAAATCGAGCCTCTTGAGAAGATCACTGATGCATATCTTGACCAGTATCTGTGGTATGAAGGTGATAAACGTCATCTGTTTCCTAACTGGATTAAGCCTGCAGATTCAGAACCTCCTCCCCTCTTAGTTTATAAGTGGTGTCAGGGTATAAATAACTTACAGGGCGTATGGGATACAAGTGAGGGGCAGTGTGTAGTCATGCTTCAAACCAAGTTCGAGAAGTTCTTTGAAAAGATTGACTTGACTATGTTAAATAGGTAATCTTCTGCAGTCTTTTGTCTATGATGTCATTAGGATTCCTTGCGCTTTAACTAATGTGTTTTTTGTGCAATTTTGCAGGCTTCTTCGCTTAGTTCTCGATCACAACATTGCTGATTATGTAACTGCAAAAAACAACGTCGTCCTTTCTTACAAGGATATGAGCCATACGAACTCTTATGGTCTTATAAGGGGACTTCAGTTTGCTTCGTTTGTTGTCCAATATTATGGACTTGTGTTGGATCTACTGCTTCTGGGATTGACTCGAGCCAGTGAGATTGCTGGTCCACCGCAGATGCCAAATGAGTTCATTACTTATTGGGACACAAAAGTTGAGACCAGACATCCCATTCGGTTGTATTCTCGCTACATAGACAAAGTTCATATCCTGTTTAGATTCACTCACGAGGAGGCCCGTGACCTTATCCAGCGGTACCTTACTGAACATCCTGACCCCAATAACGAAAACATGGTTGGATACAATAACAAGAAATGCTGGCCCAGAGATGCTAGGATGAGGCTTATGAAACATGATGGTAATGAATTCATCTAAATTTACAACTATCCATCTGTTTGTATTCTATAAAGATGTCAGAATTACTAAGACTGTCTTTGCACTTCTTTGTTTTCTTTTTTCAGTTAATCTTGGGAGAAGTGTTTTCTGGGACATGAAGAATCGTCTTCCTAGAAGTATTACAACCTTGGAGTGGGAGAACAGTTTTGTTTCTGTTTACAGCAAGGACAATCCCAACTTGCTATTCAGCATGTATGTATTTCTAAAATTTTTGTAGACTAATTTTTCTTTAGATTGAATTAGAGTTGTTTCCTACTTGTTTCCAACTAACAAATCATGGAATGCTTAGGTGTGGGTTTGAAGTCCGCATACTGCCGAAGATAAGAATGACACAGGAAGCTTTTAGCAATACCAGGGATGGCGTTTGGAATTTGCAAAATGAGCAGACGAAAGAACGGACAGCAGTTGCGTTTTTGCGGGTTGATGATGAACATATGAAAGTTTTCGAGAATCGTGTGAGGCAAATTCTGATGTCCTCTGGTTCGACGACATTCACCAAGATTGTTAACAAATGGAATACTGCCCTCATAGGTACTTTTCTGTTGGTTGATACCCTTTCTTCATTTTCAGTAATTAATTATTGTTAATGGGAATGTTAATATGTTCTCCTTGGCAAACTTAATGTATCATGCAGGACTCATGACATATTTCCGCGAAGCTACTGTGCATACACAAGAGCTTTTGGATTTGTTGGTCAAATGTGAGAACAAAATCCAAACACGTATCAAGATTGGACTGAATTCTAAAATGCCTAGCAGGTAATTGTTTTGTCATCTGACAAGTTAGCGAAAAATTGCAATGTGCTGATTTGACTTCTAATTCTCCACTTTCATTCAGGTTTCCTCCTGTCATTTTTTACACTCCAAAGGAAATTGGAGGTCTTGGTATGCTGTCCATGGGTCATATATTGATTCCACAAAGTGATCTCCGGTACAGCAAGCAAACTGATGTTGGTGTAACCCATTTTAGAAGTGGTATGAGTCATGAGGAGGATCAATTGATACCGAATCTTTATCGCTACATACAGGTATGGCATGATTTATCCCCTTTGTAATTACTTTCAGTGGGATGAGGTCATATGTTATGTGTTTTCTAATTCTTGTGGCGACACTAAATTTTTCACAGCCATGGGAAAGTGAGTTCATTGATTCACAGCGAGTATGGGCTGAGTATGCCTTGAAGAGGCAAGAAGCACAGGCACAAAATAGGCGCTTAACTTTGGAGGATTTGGAGGTGAGCATTAGAATTTGTTGCTCCCTATATGTTTATCTTTTTCGTTTATAGGCTTTAAGTTCAGTAGGTGAATTGAACATCTGATTTATATTTTTGATTGTTATGCTAATACAAATTTCCTGCCCTTCCTCTTAGGATTCATGGGACAGGGGGATACCTCGTATAAATACACTGTTTCAGAAGGATAGGCATACTCTTGCCTATGACAAAGGATGGAGGGTACGGACTGATTTCAAGCAGTACCAGGTCCTGAAACAAAACCCTTTTTGGTGGACACATCAAAGGCATGATGGTAAACTTTGGAACTTGAATAACTATCGGACTGATGTTATCCAAGCTCTTGGAGGTGTTGAAGGGATCCTGGAGCACACCTTATTTAAAGGAACATAGTAAGTTTGGAGATTACTGTTTCATTGGCTCACATCTTTATTCTTTCTCGAGGAGCATAATAGTCCAATGGAATACTTTGATGCCAATGACTGAAATTAGGGCTTGCATATATTATTTCCATCTATATTCTGACTAATTGGTTTATTGGTGTTGAAGTCTTTACTAACTCTTTCATTCTTGAAATTCCAGTTTTCCAACATGGGAAGGTCTCTTTTGGGAAAAGGCATCTGGTTTTGAAGAGTCGATGAAGTACAAAAAGTTGACAAATGCACAGAGATCTGGTCTGAACCAGATTCCAAATCGTAGGTTTACCTTGTGGTGGTCGCCTACAATTAATAGAGCAAATGTTTATGTGGGTTTCCAAGTGCAGTTGGATCTCACAGGGATATTTATGCATGGGAAGATTCCTACTTTGAAGATATCTCTAATCCAAATATTCCGTGCTCATTTGTGGCAAAAGATCCATGAGAGTGTTGTTATGGATCTTTGCCAAGTTCTCGACCAGGAGTTGGATGCATTAGAAATTGAAACTGTCCAGAAGGAAACTATCCACCCAAGGAAGAGTTACAAAATGAATAGTTCTTGTGCTGACATTCTCCTCTTTGCTGCTCATAGATGGCCAATGTCGAAGCCCAGTCTTGTGGCTGAATCTAAGGACGTTTTTGACCAAAAAGCAAGCAATAAGTATTGGATAGATGTACAGCTTCGCTGGGGAGACTACGATTCTCATGATATTGAGCGTTACACGAGAGCCAAATTCATGGACTATACGACAGATAACATGTCTATATACCCATCTCCAACTGGTGTTATGATTGGACTTGATCTTGCTTATAACTTGCATTCTGCATTTGGTAATTGGTTTCCTGGTTCCAAACCACTGCTTGCACAGGCTATGAATAAGATTATGAAGGTAATTTACTGTTATATAGTGCAAAAGTTCTGTGGATTCTGTTTATCTAATTCTATTTGTTGATTGTCCTAAATGATCATTGCATGTTTTTTGTGCAGTCAAATCCAGCATTGTATGTTCTCCGAGAGCGCATAAGGAAAGGTTTGCAGCTCTATTCTTCAGAGCCTACAGAGCCATACTTGTCATCTCAGAATTATGGAGAGATTTTCAGTAATCAAATTATATGGTTTGTTGATGACACTAATGTTTATCGTGTCACAATTCACAAGACATTTGAGGGAAATCTGACTACGAAACCCATCAATGGTGCCATTTTCATATTCAATCCAAGGACTGGCCAACTTTTCCTGAAGGTTTGTCATGCTGGAACATCATTTGAAATAAGTTTTTCTATCCATGTGGGGTTGTGAGAGCTTAGTTTACTGACTTTAATGTACTTTGATCATACAGGTCATTCATACAAGTGTTTGGGCTGGGCAAAAGCGTCTAGGTCAGCTGGCCAAGTGGAAAACAGCAGAAGAAGTAGCTGCTCTTGTGCGTTCTTTGCCTGTTGAAGAACAACCAAAGCAGATCATCGTTACTCGGAAGGGGATGCTTGATCCTTTGGAGGTTCACTTGTTGGATTTCCCCAATATTGTTATTAAAGGGAGTGAGCTGCAACTACCATTCCAAGCTTGCTTGAAAATAGAAAAATTTGGTGATCTGATTTTGAAGGCAACAGAGCCTCAAATGGTTCTGTTTAACATATATGATGACTGGCTGAAAAGCATATCATCCTACACTGCATTCTCTCGTCTCATTTTGATTCTCCGTGCTCTTCATGTGAACAATGAGAAGGCTAAGATGTTACTGAAGCCCGATAAGACAATTGTCACCGAACCTCATCATATTTGGCCGTCTCTCACAGATGATCAGTGGATGAAGGTAATGTGATACTTTTACTTTCTTCTACCAGTGAGACTGTAATAAAATGATAGCACCCGCTTTGTGATGTAGGTTGCAAATTTTGCCAGAAAAGTTGCACTTTTTTGTACTGAATGTTAGAATGATTATGTATGACTACAGTTTTTCCTGGTTAAGGGCAATCTTTCACCTCTTTCTGATAATGGCATGCGTATAATGTTCAGGATATTAGGTGCTTGCATTTCGTGTATATAAGTTTTCTTCTTGATAGTTTGCCTTCAATTGCTTTTTGATGTTGCAATCATTTTGCTGGTGAAAGTAAACAAACCTCCTATATTCTCATGTTACTATGGTTATTTTTCTTAAGAAAAAAATATACTTTTGTCTTGCTTTGTGCGGATTTAGATATAACTTATTTCCTCCTGTTTTAAAATGTATAATGACAGTTTGAGTATATTTTCTCATGTGCAGGTTGAAGTAGCCTTGAGAGACTTGATTCTCTCTGATTATGCAAAGAAGAACAACGTGAATACTTCAGCTCTCACACAGTCTGAGATTCGTGATATTATACTTGGTGCTGAGATTACCCCTCCATCTCAACAGAGGCAGCAAATTGCGGAAATTGAGAAACAGGTATTGTTTGTCTTAGTTATGGAGAAGTGTTAAAATATTGATCTGTCTCTGGCCTAGTTTGCTGACTTGGTATTATATATTCAGGCCAAAGAAGCCAGTCAGCTTACGGCAGTCACAACAAGGACCACCAATGTGCATGGTGATGAACTGATTGTGACCACTACAAGTCCTTATGAACAAGCTGCATTTGGGTCTAAGACTGACTGGCGTGTGAGGGCAATATCGGCGACCAATCTTTATCTTCGAGTGAACCACATCTATGTTAATTCAGAGGACATAAAGGTATGTTCATTGCCCTAATCTTTTTAACATTTGAATTGGTAATTGTTTTGGTAGTCAATCAAAAGGGGAAGTCATTAGTGGGCGTGACTATCATTTTGGTTGGTGAAAATTGAAGGAAAAGGTTCAATTTGTACTCCATCCGTTGTAAGGTAGCAAATTGTCATAGCTTTTGCTATTTACTCATATATACTTTCCACTCGGTGATGCAGGAGACGGGATACACTTATATTATGCCCAAGAACATATTGAAGAAATTTATCTGCATAGCAGATCTGCGAACTCAGATTGCTGGGTACTTGTATGGTATAAGCCCACCCGATAATCCTCAGGTCAAGGAAATTCGCTGTATTGCAATGCCACCTCAATGGGGAACACATCAGCAAGTGAATCTTCCGAGTGCACTCCCTGAGCATGATTTCCTAAATGACTTGGAGCCACTGGGGTGGATGCACACACAACCAAATGAGCTTCCTCAGTTATCACCTCAAGTATGACTAAGTGCTCATTTAGTGTCGTTTTTCTTGTGAATTGATATAAGGAGTCTTGTGATCTCACTTGTGCTGCTTTACTTTTGTAGGATCTAACTAATCATGCTCGGGTTCTGGAGAACAACAAGCAATGGGATGGCGAGAAGTGCATAATCCTGACATGCAGCTTCACGCCAGGTTCCTGCTCATTGACTGCCTACAAGCTCACCCCTTCAGGTTATGAATGGGGGCGTCTAAATAAAGATACTGGAAGCAATCCTGCTGGATACCTTCCGACTCACTACGAGAAGGTTCAGATGCTCCTAAGCGACAGGTTCCTTGGCTTTTACATGGTAAGAAGCATCACGAGAATGTTACAAATGCTTTTCGCAGAACATAATTTGCGTATCCAGTTAGAATTGTCCCATTTGTCGCACACTGACCTGAATTTATCAATCTTGAAGATCAATTGGCAATAATATCATTTCTTTATTGCATCCTCATCTGGTATGACTGAATCACTTACCTATTTTATTTTCTTCTTTTAATGTAGATGCCGGATAGTGGCCCGTGGAACTATAACTTCATGGGGGTGAAGCACACATCAAGCATGAAGTACGGAATGAAACTAGGGACGCCGAGAGAATATTATCATGAGGACCACAGGCCCACTCACTTCCTGGAGTTCAGCAACATGGAAGAGGGCGACACTGTCGAGGGCGACCGAGAAGATACATTTACTTAGGCCTCGATAGAACTTTTGCGTTTGTGTTTTGTTGAAAGCCACCTTGTTGCACTGTACCACTCAAATAGACGGCTCCTGAAATTTTGCAACACCAACTGTTGTAAGCTTTTATCTCACTCTCTTTTGAGAGTGATGTATGTATGATATTGATCTGTAGTCAGCAAGAGCTAGTTTTTAGTTTCAAAAATGAGATGACATAGTGTGTAACTGCAGTGTCCTGAAGTTTTAACTCTACAGTTTTGCCTGCAAGGTGTTCTGAATTTGACTTTGATTTCAACTCGAGCCTGTTAGAGGGTGATGAGATCACAGAAGTTGAGGTCATCTTTACTAGTGTGCCCTCTTCTAGGGACAGGACGTTTTTATCTCACTTCTCGCAGTTTTTATTTTAAGTTGTATATTCTTTTTCTTAATAAGATGGGAATATTTCGTATTTTATTTTAGCAACAATTTAAAAATTTACTCAATTCGATTTAACTGTCATGGCTTCGATTGTGGGGCTGTTTCGATCACATTTCAGGGTTTGAACCAGTTCACGAGAGTTCCACGCGTCACTACGGTTTTGAATATGGTCTTTCCCTAAACTTATGACGAGGTGCTCCACGTGTTGATCTATTAGATTCGATTGAATCCTTCAGAGACCCGTATACCCCACGTGGCAGAAGTAGTAAGATCTGCAAGCACCAAGGCACAAGTCTAGTCGACACGAACCGGCAGAAAATGCTAAGCCTCCGCTCGCCCCCACGTTCTTCAACCTTCTCGCGAGCTCTTTCAATTTCACTCCTCGCACAAACGCATTCGCAAACTCGACCGAAAGCCGCCGCCACCACCACCACAATCACCAAAACAAGCATGCAAGAAATCATGCAACGGAGCCCCACGGGTTCATCCTCCTCGCCCAAGCAACGCCTGAGAGGACAGCGAGTCGGAGATCTGGTCCTGCACAAGAGACGGCTCGTGGATGTCCCCCACACGGCGTCGCTCGCCGACACCATGAACGCACTTGTGACCAACCGCGTGCTGGCGGTGCCGGTGGCGGCGCCACCGGGGCGCTGGATCGGGGCAGGCGGGTCCATGATCATGGAGGCCGACCAGGAGACCGGCTCCATAAGGAAACAGTACATAGGCATAGTGACCATGCTTGATATACTTTCTCACATAGCAGGAGGTGATGATGATGATGATGTTGAGAAAGTAAGTGATGATCAGAGGGATTTAGGGAAGAAGATGGCCGCCCCGGTTTCGTCGGCCATCGGGCATAATCTTGAAGGCCTCAGTCTCTGGACTTTTAATCCTAATACTAAGTGAGTTGAACGTGATTTTGGCTTGAGCTTTTCGCCAAGTTCTATGTTATATTTAGGGGAATTATATGAATGATTGTTCTTATATTTGTGTCAGTACTTGTGGACAAAAATAGGTTTCTTTTATTTGACTTCTATCTAGTTATTGTCCGCATGCTGGCTAGGTCCAGTACTCGAGTGACTGCAGGATCATTTAGTGACCATCAATTAAGAAAAAGAGAATGTAATATTACTTAAAAATTCCTTTTTGAATGAAATAGTGAACGCTTTGATCGAGTACATTGGACTTGGAGTGTACACATAAACATATCGGTAAAGCTGAATGGTTCATCCAGTGAGACGAGACGTGGTAATGTACTAGGTGGAGTCAAGCTGCTTTCCTTGTCTTGTTATGAATTAATAGACGATAATAGTCCTCCTTTCGATGAGTGAAATTATAACCATGTACTTTCTTTTAGTAAATGAAATCATATACCAGAAGATTAGATGCGACTGTAATCATGTGAAGGATCTACGTATTGGTTAGTGCAATTTCAATGGTAATTATCAATAGTTGCTTACGCAAGAGCCCACATAAATGGTATCGAATTATCATGCAGGTGCACTGATTTTTTCCCCTTTTTTTGATATACATGCCTTTTTGGTCGAAGCGTATGCAGTAGTTTTAATTGTTTTGGTCTTGATGCAAGTCTAGACGAGTCGGTATCTAGGCAAGTCACAGCTTGGATGAACACATATGCAACGGCCACTGTCTTTTATCCAGGCATGCTCGAATGACGACAGACCAAAACCAGAATAGTAATGATCTGGATACTTGTCTTTAGAAATAGGGAATCAATAGACAAAACTATTTCCTGGTTTACAGTTCATTTTGGAGCTATTGATATTCTTTAGAAGCTTACACTCCTACTACGTCATAACTTGTTGCAAAATTTTGAAATTTGTTATCATTGCACGTTGCAGCATCCTGGATTGTATGGAAGTGCTTAGCAAAGGAATCCACAGAGCCCTCGTGCCGATAGACAGCCACATGGAGAATATTGCGGGAGTCGAGTTAGTGGAGTCTGCCCCTTCCTATCGAATGCTTACCCAAATGGATGTGGTCCGGTTCTTGAAGGACCATTCCTCCGAGATGGAAGGCATCGCAACCCGCTCCATCAGGGAGTCAGGGGCGGTCAGTCGACATGTCTATGCGATCACAGACCAAACCACTGTTATCGAGGCCATCAAGTGCATGAGGGCCGCTATGATTAATGCTGTTCCAATAGTTGCTTCGGAGGAATTCGAGCATGATCACAGCCAACTTTTGGATCTAGAAGTAAGTACGCACATTTTCTTTCCTTTCCCGTGTGGATTGTATAGAGTTTGACAGTAGAGGAGTAAGTTAAGAAGCTCTGTCTAAAGTCTTCCTCTGTTTTAGGGGAACTTAATGACTAATAAACATAGGCACAGATATCCGCAATGTGGTGCATAATATTGGCTTCAGACACAAGTTCAAAGTCTTGGTTAGCGGCTTGATTAGCAACTAATTGAATTTGCCAATTCAGCACCAAAATAGATGTCTCGCATTGCTTCTGTGTCTGTTCTTTAGCTATTAAGCTGGGAAGCTGTCCCAAGTTGTTAAAATAGGCAATTAACCAGCACAAGTCCGTTGCTATTTTCAGGGCGAGGGTTGGAAGCTGGTGGGCACATTTTCGGCGACAGATTTGAGGGGCTGTCACTTGGCCACACTGCAATCCTGGTTATCCGCGACGGCCCTGGACTTCACTGAGAAGATCTCGAAGAGCCCTCTATATGCCACCAGCCCTGGCGAGGGCAGCCCGAGGCCGAGAGAGCCCGTGACGTGCACCGACGGGTCATCCCTCGCAGAGGCAATGGACAAGGCAGTGGACAAGCACGTGCACAGGGTCTGGGTTGTGGATCAACAGGGGTTGCTCACCGGGGTCGTATCCCTCACCGACATGATCCGAGTGTTGAGGGTTGCAATCTTGTAGAAAACCAACCGTTATGTACCTCCTCATATCCACGAGGAACAAAGACAAAAGGATAATGCCCAAACTTCTAAGGTCGAAATCTCTATCATTAGTAGTGCTTACAGTGTCTTGATTAGTGGGTTTTGCTGATAGTCATTAGGCTAAGATAATTCAGCTGAAAAACCGAGCCGAGGTGGCCTGGGACTTGCTTGTGAAACGAGGGATGTCGGAGGCGTTTTCTCATCAAAAACACGACCGGGGGATTTGCCGCCCTCGAGTGGTTGTGTAGATCCCCACGCAGCCGTGCCGTGTCGCGAACGACGCGAATGAGGTAAGCGCTAGGGGTGGAGCTAGTGGTAGGAAGGACGGAAGGTAAGGTCATTGAAATTCAATGTCACCTACTTCGTTAGATCAAAAGGCGCAATTAGTGCCGATTTGTTCGTTGATTTGCCCCTAACGCACGGCCTCTCATTTCATTTCTCGTTACTCCAAATCAGTCACTGAGCTCAACCCAATTCGCCACATCTTAGACCCAAATTTTCAGCCATTGTTAATCAAATCGTTCGCTCACCCATCCGTCAAGAACCTCTGACAAGAAAAGAAGAAAGGAGGAGAAAAGGAATCGTCATGTTATGCTACGTGGTGAATCACTAACGTGTTCTTGAATCATTTACAATGAATTCACCTAATTTGATTGACGAGTATTTCGAAGCATTGTTAAGATGGGGAGATAGGGTCGTCACTGTTGCGGCCGTTCAAGTAAAGTACCCGGGGGGGCGTCTTGTCCACAAATGCAGTTGATAAGTAACCATCTTCAATTAATTTAAAAGGGGCTGGGGACCCGATCGATGTAGCCCGCATAACTGGCTAATGCGTTTAGGCCACGGAGGCTAATTTTTGCGAGATTTCTTCATCGATCGACGTCAACGAGAGTCGTAGTGAGAAAATTGTGTCAAAGTCGGTAGATGAGAGGAAAGCTACCCTTTTCCCCATTTTCACTCCAGAGGTATATGATAATTAAATGGGTAACCAGCAGATTAGGGGAAATAAATCATCTCGTTTAAGGGTCTAAGAGAAAGGTCCAACCTCCCCTCCTTCCATTTCTCGAGAACCGTACAGCTTGGATTGCTCCTGCTCATTTTGTAACGACTTGATTAGACAAGGTCAGAGAGTAGTTGCTGAGGTTTGAGGGCCCGGATAAGAACGGCTTATGCTAGGCTTTTAGGACGATGAATGAGGTAGGAATGAATCGAACTATGTACCAAATATGAAATAGCGGTTATATATATATATGAAAACTAGAAATGCGATTTTTGATGTAATGATAAGTTTTGATTTTGAATTCCAAAATTAAGCAAGCCCAAACTAGAGTACTATTGGGATGGATAATTTCATGAGAAGGTATTTGCCTATATGCCGAAAAACAAAATCATGATACTCAGTAGGGGACAAGTTAAAGCGAATAATACTTTAAGTGAGTTAATCTAGAGATGTTATACCTTGCCCTTAGATGTATGAAAGAATACGATAAGCTAGGGGTGGCCTCTCCTCTCGACAGATCCTTTCGAGCAGAATCCATTGCTATTGTGTCCAAAGGAGGATTTAGAGTATGGACGAGCATGTCTATGCATGGTACCAAAGTTGAATGTCAAATTAAATGAGGCTCACGGGGTTGCATAGGTGGTTGGATGTTGATGTAGGGCTTGCTATGGTTTTCTCGCTTCATAAATGACAACCCTTAGAAGCTGTTACTTGCGTCATGCGCAGCTCAAAACTAAGTTCCAAGTCGCTATTATGTCCAACCCTAAACGTATATATGGGCACCGCCGTCTATTTAGTGCTTTGCTTGCATTGGTCGAGCTGTCATTACTATATGAATAACTCATGACCAAATTTGATGGGCATAAATGGTCTTATCCCTAATTGAAACCCCATCTCCGAGAGATTGCTAGGATAAACCAAGGGTCGACGAGCTTTGATTGACCTCGATTTGAGGTTGTTCGCCGTCGGATAATGGCCATTAACCATTCGGTTCGAGTTTGACAGTGGCCGTAGAGCTCATCTGCCGAACAACCACGGCGACAATACACGGCGAGGTGGTGGCCAGGCAAAGTGCGCGCGCAGTAAATCCGACTACGGCCTTAAGAAACGGCTCGTGGGCTCCACCAAGTTCGCCCCCATCACAAAGTCAACTAAATTTTGGGGGGGGGGGGTTTCTGAGCAAGTGCGAACATTTAGTAATATTGGTCTGCTCACTTCGGTTAGGTACAAATCAGGCATGCTGACTCGAAAGATGATTTATCACATATCGGTTTGGAGTAAATGTGGCACGGGAGGGAAGTACCAAAAAAGTTTCAAACCTATTGTATTTGTGAAAATTCAATTTCAAACATTTTCAATTGAGTCAATTTAATTTTAAATATTTTCATATTTTGCTAATTAAGTTCATTCGTCTAATTTTGGCTAAAAAATGCTAATGTGGACATTGGCCATCTTATGTTGCATAGTTGGCGCTAACATTGACATATTTAATAATATTTTTTGAATTTTTTCTAACTTTTTCTTCTATTATTATTATTATTATTTTTTTTTCTTTTTTCTTTTTTCTTTTTCCCTATTTCATTTTGGCCGGTGAGGGTTGTGGCTCTTGCCCAAATTTGACGAGGGCCTTTGCACCTTTGCTAGTGAACAAGGGCTTGGGCGAGGGCCACCATCCTTGCTAGGGGTTGGTGAGGGCTTGTTGGCTCTCACTAGCAACTGACCACCCTCGCTAGTCAAAATGAATGGAAAAAAGAAAAAGAAAATTTGAAATCCAATTTAAAAAAACTTGCAAAAATTGTTTGAGTTAATGTTGACCGTGCCACATAAAATAGTTGCATTAACATAAGTGATTTTTAGCCAAAATTGGCCGTTAGGATTGAATTTGTTCAATTGAAAAATTTAGGATTAAATTGACATTATGACTCTTTGGTACTTTCTCCGTGACATAAGTATATTGGTTTGAGATTTTCTATAATACAAATATTAATTTGAGATAAACATCATATGAGAATACTAGTTTTGAGTTTTTGATATATTAGCCCTACTATTTAACAACATCTCACCGACCAAAAAAAAAACAAACAAAATCCCAATAATATTGTTAAAAAGGAATCATGCACAAGTCAACCGAATGGCACAAGATTTCAAGATTTTCACTCAAATTAAATCAAGCACGATAATGAGTGAATCTTTTCCCTATAGACAAATTTGGCCATCCAGATTGGGATAGAGTTATGATAGGACAAAGTAGGATGAAAATTAATACCCTCCCAATTGTAGAAAATTTCCATCATATATTTTGATGCAACCAAAAAGGAGTTTAAAGATGTTTCAAAATCTCACAAATTCTCAACGATACCCAAATCTCACCGCTTGAGCTCCCTCACCGACGCTGCCTTTAAAACTAAGTCTCTTCAACCCCCTCCTCCACTCCTTGGTCGCCAGGTTTGTCAGATCCATTGCCATCTTCGCCTCTAGGCTGCTGTAGTTCTTGCTCGGCTTCATCGAATGAGATGATTTGGACACCGACAAAGACAAGCCTGCGGTCGTGGTCGAGGGCGTCGTGGAGTGATCAAGAGAGGCAGCAGTGCAGAGGTGAAGGGTGTTAATGAGGAGCGCCACTTGTCGAGGGTAGCAAAGGGCGGAGAGGAGGTGGACAGAGATCCACCGGCGGACGGTGATGGGGCGGCTAGTAATGAGGGTTAACACGCCTTCATTGATGGATAAATGACCTGAAAGGATCTAATGCTCTCGTGAAAAGATTTGAGTTCTTCATTGTGATAGCTCACGCGACAAAATAATTTCTCCTTTTCACGTTAGTTATCAGAACACGACTGGCTGATCGATGATGATTACTTGGTGATTAGAAGTAATGGTGATTAGCTATCGTGAATGTGGTCCTTACATTAATAGCTAGCGAAATTGATTCATCATTATTATTCAAACTAATTTTTATTATTCATCCGGATTCATTTTATCCCACATTTTTATCGAAATATATCCGATCCAACAGACAAATGTGGCCAAATCCTGAATCCAAATTCATGCATCACGCCACTTCGCTTCCCATCGAAATGGGCATGCATTTACCGTGTCGACTGCGGTCTCCCTGTCTCTCTCTCTCTCTCTCTCTCCCCTCCTTCCGTTACAATCCTCACACGCTTTGAAAAGTCAGGAAATCGCCACCACCACCGGCACCACCACCACCACCACCACCACCGCATTATATTTATAGATACGCGCACCTCTCTCTTTCCATTCACCACTCGATACTCTTTTTAACCCCATTTATGTTAATAAAAAGAAAAAGAAAGAAAAGAAAAAAGAGAAAGAATCCCCCTCGAGAACTCCGCCGTTTCCTCGCGCCTTCTTTATAACCACCACACAAGCCTTACCTCCCAACGTCCTCCCCCTCCTCCCTCCTCCCTCCCCCCGCCCGTCTCTATCGCCACCTCCAACACACAACGGCCAACAGCCATGAGCGTCATCACCGAGCACTCCCTCTCCCCCGCCCTCAAGCACAGGATCAAGCCCCTCCCCTCCTCCCTCCCCTCCTCCCCGGATCCCAAGAACAACGTCGTCGCCATGCCCATGAAGAAGCCCGCCGACGACAGCTGCGGCCCCATTGCCTGCGCCGGAGGCCTCGGCGGCGCCATCTACGGCCCGGCTTCGTTCGTGAACTGGACGCGGCGGGACGTGGCCCACGTGGCCCGGCACCACTGGATCCCGTGCGTCTTCACGGCGGGGCTGCTCTTCTTCATGGGCGTCGAGTACACCCTCCGCATGGTCCCCTCCTCGTCGCCGCCCTTCGACGTCGGGTTCGTGGTCACGCGGTCCCTCCACCGGCTGCTCTCGTCGTCGCCGGAGCTCAACACCCTCTTCGCTGCGCTCAATACGGTACCATTTATTACGTCCGACAAAAACAGATGACAGCTGTTCTCTCTCTCCCTCTCTTTCTTTTGGCGTGGTTTGCATTTTTACCTGCGTGAGCTGGATCTCACGCGACGCGATACGGAAGCGTTATGAATGGCAGGGCTTCGCAATGTCCCCGTCTCCTTCCGTATCTGACGATCTAGGATTCCACTTTCTTTTCGTGCATCCCCACGAATGAAACTGCAATAAATGCGGGATCAAGAAAGTTCCAAAGTCACTGAATTCCAGGACCATTTTATTATTATTATACGATTATAATGCGATGCCTGCATCTGCATGGTGTGTGTGGTGAGCAGGTGTTCGTGGGGATGCAGACGACGTACATCCTGTGGACGTTCCTGATCGAGGGCCGGCCCAGAGCCACCATCTCGACGGTCTTCATGTTCACTTGCCGCGGCATTCTCGGCTACTCCACTCAGCTCCCTCTTCCTGAGGTTCCCCCCTTTCCTTCCTTTCTTCATCTCCTCTCTCTTAATTTTGCCTTTGTTTTCCATGCGGTTGCTTGCCGTATTTTTACAGCTCACACATCGCCTGTGCTCTTTGGATTGATCGACCGATGGATCCTATATTCGGGTTTTTTATGGTATATCCCTTCGTCGTGATGAATGATGTCGATGTGATGAAGGTTAAGGACTTGACTAAGGTGTTTTCATAAATGAGGCACGTCTTTGCACTTGTTTAGCCCCCCCTAGATCTGTTAAAAGCAAGAAACCCTATAAAAAAACAAAGAAGTAGCCTTGATACCGAAACATTAGTCCTTAACTTGTGTCTGAAGTTAACTTTGTGGCCTTACTAGACTTTTGGTCGTGTCCGAACCTGGAATAGTCCTTGCGGGTTTAAACCGGTTTTTGGTTCCCTTGATTGAGTTTTTTCCGGGATTTGAAGTTTTATTCATTTCAGGGATTCTTGGGCTCGGGCGTGGACTTTCCGGTCGGCAATGTGTCCTTCTTCCTCTTCTTCTCCGGCCACGTCGCGGGCTCGGTGATCGCCTCCCTAGACATGAGGAGGATGCAGAGGTGGGAATTAGCATGGCTCTTCGACGCCCTCAACGTGCTACAGATGGTAAGGTTGCTGGTGACGAGAGGCCACTACACCATCGACCTGGCCGTCGGGGTCGGTGCCGGGATCCTGTTCGACTCCCTTGCTGGAAAGTACGTGAGAGCAAAAAGATGGGCAAAGGTGGAATTGGCAATGGGATTGATTTCAAAGGAGGCTCTCATGACTTGAGTTGAACACGCGGGGTGGACGAAAGAGCAGCACATAAACGTGTACCATAAGGTTGACCCATTGCTGTCAAGGCTTTCTTCTTTAGGGAGTGGGGGAAACAAAGGGGAAAATTCACAAGGAAAATTGTCGGGACAGAGAAGTTGGGAATGGATGCTCAGAAGAAAATTTTTGTGCCTGTGAATTTTTCACTTTTATTTTTTCCTTTTATTTTGTTCTTTTTCTAATGACATTCTCTAGTTATATTTTCTCTCACAGGTCAAATTAAATTCTTAAATCATGCATTTTCTTGCTCATTCTCTAGCTTAAGGATAAGCAAAGACGAAAAAAGGGCCCTGAGGATTAAAAAAATTGCCCACTTGCAGTGCGAAGCTAACGAACAAATCCCAAGCTTGGTATCTGTTCATATTTTGTAATTACGTGTAGGACTGCGGTCATAACCTCCAGATATTTATATCTATATATATGCTTATATATGTTTAATTTTTTTTATTTAACTGTTAATCCCCGTAGCTTATAAGAAAATCAATTGCTTTAACCGTGTATCTAATGGAGGAAGCGTTGGCCCATTGTTTATAGCACACGTCTCCCACCGGTTCGCCAAGTTATATTTATTTTAAGCGGTGCTATCTTTAAAATGTTGGATGAGAAAACATAATTATAAATTAAGCCACACGTTTCATGTTTCTTGTGCCACCGACGTGATCGTGATGATGGGTGGATCCATCCATGCAGGTGAAAACGGAGATTAGGATTAATCAATTGAGACTGTCATGTCGTGCTGTACCTTATATTATTCAGGAAAGCAGTAAAAAGGCAAATCCCGTCGGCGAAGCTGGACTTTTCTTCAACGTTCTTGGCCCCCGGTTCTTGACCTAATGTACCAGTTTTAGGCGACCGACTTCCTTGCACTTTCCAGGCTCTTCGCCGCGTGGAATTTTCTTCTGGGATTTTACAGAAACCGGTCTTGTTTTTTGCTTCTCAAGTCGTACAATAATCTCTCAAAGCAGGACCCACAACTTTTTTTATTTATTTATTCAAATGTTTGGGTAATAAGCTTTATTGCTCCAACTGGATGTATTTATGCTGATATGGGTTAGTTTCATCAGATGAATGATTATCAGTCTAGCGCGCCATGTAGAGGATTTATGCTAATGCGTCAGCTTTTATCAAATCATACAGCGTTTTAAATCAGTATATGGAAGGCCACTTTCATTGAACATTTGGATATATACTCGATTCTAACCTTTCCTAGTTTTTAAGTACAGAACAATCAGGGCCGATGCAGGTTCATCACTTGCTCCAGTTGCACATATCCTGATGCAAGATGCGATGCGACAACTCGCGTTCACTCTATTTCGAGAGGGAAGAGACTCACGGCATGCAGCTGCTGTCGTTTTGGACGCTCTTTCAATATATGCAAAGATAGTGTACGTTGTATGGTGCTTAGTTTTCACCTTCGGAATCAGAATATAGCAGGCATGACCCGTCATCGACGTTGGCAAGTGGATTGTATAGCTCGGAGGTAGTATCCATGCATCCTGGTACCAGATCTAGATTGCAGCGATCGCCCTGGATTCGACAATCACAAGCATGAATAGTTACAAGGCGACTTCTCGCAGGAGCATGAAGATATGGAAACGATGGAAGTAATGAGTGTTACTTACCCCTTCAACAGACAAGTTACTGGCAATAGTACATCGCGTGATTACAACGCTTGTGTCTGGAAAGATGGCCTTTTCACATGCGCCTTCTTTGCTCAATTCCTCTACAAGGCCCTGCCATAAGAAAATGAGGTGATAATGTAAAGGAAACTGTTATTATTCCATGAAAATGACGAGGTTCTACAAGATCACAGCATTTGAAACTACAGAGAGTTCTTGTCAGGATCGAATGTCTAATCCTTTGGGTCCAAGCAGAGGAAAAATAATTTTATAGGTCACAAAACAATTGGGCGCTGGAGATACTGTTATCTCAATTGGTCCTCACATGTACTGTCTAGCTTGTAAAATCTATTACAGATCATTTCAGGAGAAGCCCGAGTAGATTTATAGTCCTTTCATTATGATTTGATGATCATCCTTACTTTTTGATGACAAAGAAAAGAGCAGACATATGGCTGACCTCATTAAAGAAGTCCATCGGTTTGTTTCTCCAAGCCTTGGGAACTTGAAACTGCAGTCTGTAAGGACCATCCCAGTCGACTCCGTTTGTGAATGAGAAGATCAAGTTCATCGCTGCCAACCTCAAAGGGGCATGAGTTGCGTCCAAAGGAGAAAGATAGTAAACAAATCAGAACTTCATGAGTAATACCAACCATGCTTGGGAACGCATATTTGGATGGTGTAAATTGGAGAATCAGCTTTGCCTCGATCTTTTCTTAGCATCGCCCTTGGCTCGCCACCACACATTATAGGCTGATTGAAACCTCCTGCAGAATGCACAACAAAAAGGCCTGAGGAACAAACTTCATGTAAAGAATTCCAAGAAATGAAAAATTCACAGCTAAACTGAGAATCTCACAAGCAAAATTGATCCATTTGAAACAAGAACTTAAAGGAAGTATGCAGGTCTTAGCAGATCTCAGTCAATAGAAGCATGAGAAGTACCATTAAAACCAATCCCAAATTCTTCATTTGGACTAAGCTTCGTGGTGGCTGGATTGTAGAAAAGCTTCAGCTTCTCTCCCTGTTCGAATGGCAATCACGAAATCAGCAATGCAATATAGTTTTTACTGAAGCTTCCTGCTATGAGAACTTTGGAAACAACTCATCTCGCACCGATGCAGGAGGAAGACCATTCATTGTCTTCCAGTATACAGGAGACCTCCCAAGTTCAAACATCGCCCATGAGGGAAGTGCGTATCTGTAAAAGAAAGGACAAAACTTCAACACACTTAATGCAAATGAAGAGGTAGCTCCAAAACTCTAAAGCCTGACATGGTAGAGACAAGTCCTGCTTTGAAAGAAAACGATATCAACATGGTCATTTGGGTTAAGAGTCACCCAATTGCAGTATAATCAAATATGGAAACAATAAATGGCCGCTCTATTGTCATGAGCTGAAAGTGGGAGACCTTACTCTTTGATTTCTTCGATTGGAGATGCTGAGACAGTTGCCGTGGCCCTGACTTTAGTGTCTACCTTGACAACTTTACACTTCTCTAAGTTCCTTCTCACCGAAGCACCAAGAAAACTGCTAACTGTGTAATGACTTTGAACCGTCAGGCTACTAAAGTCTAGCACAATTCCCTTTCTAGCGGTGTGTGTGGAGATTAAAAGTGGACGGACCATCAGGTATACGACACGAACTATATATTATATCACAATCTCTGCATTCCGTGTTCCTGTTATGGAAAGCCAACATGCAAGATAAACATAGAAGTTGGTACCGAGACACCCTAAGAAGCTATGGCAAACGCCTTTAAGTAGAACCAAACATGCTTGACGGGTCATGAATGGACTTGAGAACAGGCAAAACAGAACCAGTGCAGAGCTGACAGTTCCAATCTCATCTAATTCTTCTTCTAGCAAATTCCCTTCTTCGATGAAATTAAGTCTCATTTCTGTACAAAGCTACTCCTACCCAATTCAAAGTACAAAGCAAAACAGAATATCTCGCGTCAATTGCTACTGCAATATGTGCTCATCATGGCAATAACTGCTTTATCCTACTAAGGGGGACTCTTATGAACTCATCGATGAACAGAGTGAGGAGACCCACCGAGAGTGTTTGAGCTTGATGGAGCTTCTCTCCTGCTAGAGACCCTCTTGCGGCCGAGAATGAATTCGTTGTAGGAGTGAAGATGGACGCAGATGTTGCCGCCATGTTGTTCACCACTTCAGCCACAGCCCAACTAGAGAGAGAGAGAGAGAGAGAGAGAGCTCTGAGATTATCAATGGGGTGCAGGAAGAACTAGAAAAAATCTGAGAAGAAATTGGTAATATGAACAATCCCAAGCACCAATTTTTGCAGAAATATCTGAAAACAAGACAAATAACTAGAAAAGCCCAGTTGAGACCACATCAGGAAGCGTGGAAAAAAATCATGGACTTTAATCACAGCAGTCCCCATCTCATGGCCACTCAAATATCCAACCCACCTTATCACTACACTTCTCTTTCCTTGTCCCGTTGCTCTCTGTCCTCTAAACCGCTCTTTACCACCACCCAGAAAAGTCTTACATAAATCCTCCTCCTTTAAGGCTTCCTGATTCACCCACAAAAATCTAATTTGTTCCTACGCCGCTCCTCCTCTCATCACACCACACCACCACCAGCCTTGACCATAATGTTTTTCCGACCGTGTACGTGAGTTAGCTGCATGAAATTCGGATTGAACTGCATCGCTTTAGCCAGTTTATGTGCAAGTGACTAAATTTAAATGTCTCCAGAGACCAACTCAAGCTTGGCCCCTATTATGCATGCCGTGAGAGTCATGCTAGGGAACTTGTCGATTATATTATACGTATCATCAAGAACATT
Source organism: Angophora floribunda (assembly GCA_014182895.1). Lineage (NCBI taxonomy): Eukaryota > Viridiplantae > Streptophyta > Magnoliopsida > Myrtales > Myrtaceae > Angophora > Angophora floribunda. Next base: position 21,439,817 of record CM024710.1, read on the forward strand.
CATGTCTGCTCAGTGCTCTGGGCAACAGCCGTAGCAGGACCTAATTTGATGATGGGTTGGCTTGGGAAGCTCCCCCACTTCCCCACCAGGCTCAAGCCCAGACACTCAATCTTATGGGTCGTCACTGGAATCTGGATGGGCTCAACACAAGCTGAGCGTTGCTCATGACCCAATGTATATCTGACCTCCCAGAGTTAAACAAGAGATAGACTTGACAATGGGGTAAATCGTGACTTGTTCAGAACAATTTGTTCGGATGAGTTAAAATTTGCAGAGAATACTTTACCCACTTAGTCTCTGGAATTCGACATCTAAGTCAACTATAGTATAGCACGAAACTCGTTTCGTTATTTACACTTTCACAATATGCATAATTGTGTGACGAGTCTTCTGCCCACTCACATTTAAAGGTATTTTTGCTTGGATGGGATTTATATGACCAACCAGATTGCTTGGTGCTCACACTTGCCACTAAGCGATGATGCTTTGTATCTGCAACTACAAAAGAATATTTTGCACCAGAAATGAGAACCAAATAATCTATTCACAAAGTCATACCAAATTACCAACATATTCAAAATGTGTCATCATGTGTCTCCAAACACTAGTGAACAATAATGAGTGACAAGAATATAGGGCATTTCGACATAGATTGCAAAATTATATAGGGACAAAATGAAAAATTAATCTTCATAAGACAAAGAATATATATCCTGCTTTCTTTGATTTTTATTTACCGAGAGGGGATTAATAGAGAAATTGTACAAAACTTGGCTACTTTGATTTATCCCTTATCTCAGTCTCTCTCTATATGACGTTATGCTGATGAGACCCACAAGTGAAATTCCATGCACGTTTTTTGGGGTGGCCGCAAGAGAGTGTAAAAGTGGTGATTCCCACACAACCCTTGAACGAGGAAGACATGCTAGTGCAATTATGTCCATTAGACCTAGTACGGGAAATTTCATGCCCACTTTAGCATACATGGATAGTCATTTTCCCAATCTGGTCAACCTCGAGTTTTGCCCTAATATATATTTGGATTTTTAACTCGCCAGTGCCCTCTAGAAATTGATAAATGACAAAATAAAGAAAGTTTAGAATTTTCAATTCATCAATTTTTCTCGTCACATCACATGTAATCATTACTTTGAAAGTTGGTCCATATAATATCAAGTAAGCTTAATCCGAGCACATGCTATTCACATTAGATTGCCGTCAACATATTACATGTGATTTTATTATTGAATAATCAAATTTTCAAACTGGTTATGCATAACACAAGAAAAATCCAACTCTTTAAAATCATGAAACCCACTTAATTTGTCACATAGAAAGTATTCCTCGAGTACTCCTTTTAACATTTTCATTGTTATAATCATTCAAGAAGACCTTATTTAGAATTCGGATTTCTTAGCCTGAAAAGGACTCAATTATTTGATAACAAAAAAAAAGGTCGTGCCCCGGTCTCGAGCGACGAACTCGACACTCTCATCCCCCTCCATTAAAGTATATAGGACAACCATACTCACACAAACAAAAAGAATGATTAAAAAAGGACAAACACAAAAAGAAAGGGGCAAAACCAGGGTCACTTCCTACTTTATAGCGGCTAATATTATATTCTACCAAATTAAATTAAAAGAAGGATGAGGAGGACTTCCCCGAGAATTGGGAATTTCGAAGCCAAGGGAATAATCTCCTTTTAATATAACTTTGGGTCTACATAATGCCTTTACCAAGTGAGCACGAGAGGAACAAAGCATGATTATCGTCTGTGAAATCGATGCATGTTTAATGTTATTTTACGTGGGTGGGAACGAAACCCTTTTGCTGCTTACGTCAAATCAAGCGTGCTTCTCTTTGTCCATATCAAAATTCAAATGGCTGTTTGAGCTGTACGGCCTGCTAGTTCTATTCAGGAGCAGAGGACTAACGGGTGTTGCTGCCCTTTTATTTTTTACCTCATTTTTGAAATAGGAACTGTCCGTCAGGTGATCTTTCATTTTGTGCAAGAACAGCATTTAATTTTTTTGAGGGGGTGGAATTAATATTTTCTATACTTCTTTGGTGAAACTAATTCAACATATATCTCCTGGCCTTCCATCTATGAGAATATGTTCACATGAAAATTAAGGCTCTATTTGTTTAAATAAAAGCAACAAGTAACTTTTCATGCTTTTTACTTTCCGCCAAAAAAAAAATTACATGTCAATATTGGATATTTTGAAGTTTTGAAGAATTTCATATTACATAAAATATATTGAGAGTTGCAAGATTTGCAAAAACAATTAATGAACAAAAGTTTTGAATAATCGTAATTTCAAAGTCCAAACAAATATTCTATTAGAAAGTCACACCCAAAAACTTAAATTGTTAGTGAGATTTAATGGGATTATTGCCAACTATTCTAAAAGTTTAGATTTTTATATTAGACTTTCATACATGATATCAAAGTAGGAGATTTTGAATTTAAATTTTTCTATATCCCCATTTGTCATTCTAATTATATATATCAACTTTTTAGCGTAAGTCAAAGACTAGCCTACGACTAATGGAGAATATTAGAATATTCAAATATTATAACGTTATCATTTAGTAGCTTAAACTTTTACGTTGGGACTTAATAACACTCCTAAAAGGTATCATACATGCACAAAGATAATTAAAGCTTACTTTAACTATCTAAGTTTGGAGTTCCATAGTGATGAAAAGTTGCAAAATTTTGTGTGCGCATGATCACTACCTAGCCAAACAAGAGATGATTTGATTGGTCTAATATCTTTTTTTCCTTTTTATGACATAAACCAACTATCCTCAGTGATCCACAAAAGAGTTTTCTTGCATAATTACTCAATCACTTGCTTAAAAGATGATCGATGTAGGCCCTCAACATAAGTATTTCGTATGTGAACGGAGAGAAAAATCCCTCCATTTTCGCGACGACAAGCACTGATCTTCTAGATTATTGAAATGCAAACTTCGTACGCGCATGTTTGTGGGGGCTGAGTTTTCAAGACAATCATCATGAGAGACAACAGTCCCATTATGCTTTGCTTACGTCACAAGAATGCATTGCTTCGAACTTCGCAGAGTGTCGAGGTCTGAGGGACCAAATTAACATGCCTGCCTAACCTAGCTTTCTCAGAATTTGTTTAAAGGTTACCCCATCATCTAGATATGGTCTTTCTCTGACCACACTGTCCAGATAAAAAAGTAGCACTTGAAAATTGTTGCCAGGGGACATTGGGTGTAAGTAAAATTTATTAACCCTTGAACCAAAATAATTTTCATGAGGAAAATGGCAAAGAAGAGGCATAAAGCAAAAGAGCATTGTCATAGCTTAGCTTTTCATAAATTATAGGTCCTCCTATAGCATTCCAAAGAGCGAATGAAGGTTGCGATGGACCCTTCTGTGCGCGAACAATTTGTGTTTTATCATCCTTATTCATTAACAAAGGTATAGGAGTTCAATAACCTTCAAACTTTCAGCATAAAGAGGGGAAAATGGATAGGGTTTGTAAAGCAAAATGTGTGCTATTCTAGGTACACAACATGTCCACAAAGCTTCCATTTCAAAACCACAATAACAACTTCTGAGTCAAGGCATCATTCACTAACAAGTCCATGATCACAGCCAAAAAGGTGGCTCTTCAAACATGTTCCTAGAGTTAAGAGTGGAAATGGCAATCCGACGCGTGAGTTTCTTTATTTTTAGAAGGAATATAATGCCACGGATGTAGAATAGCAAGTCGACTATAGTACATAAGTTATGAGAAATTTATGCATGAATCCTCAAATGGTTTTTGCAATACAATTGAGTCAACAATCTTGAGTAAAAGCAAGGAACGGCCAGACCCTCATGAATGCTCCAATTATATGACAAGATTGCAGTAGCAGCAATTAACACCTATACTTCTGTGCTGCAATTACATTTATAATTATCACTTAAAAGTAGCGACCCAGACTCCTACACCACCCCAATTATCACCACGAAAAGTTCCATGATGCGTGTGGGTTTTGAATGTTTCTATTCTAATAACCCATCTTTGGACGACACAAAAACAAACCAAGAGCCACCGCAAAGACAAATTCGTTATCCACACTTTCGACACCTGTCAGAAGCAGTATGAGACTGTCACCCACCATCTGTCACCGGCCCTGACCGGGGCCGGGCTCCCTCCTGCCCCGGGCGCTCGCTGCGCACCACCCATCACCGCAACCGATGCAGAATTCAGCCCCCTTCCCACGGAAAGCTGCGAAAAAGATGACTCTTTTCGTAAAGAAGAGAAGGGACGGAAAAGGGATGGAAAGTGCCAAGAAAAAGGCAAAAACTCACACGTATTATCTACAGCAGCAGCAGCAAGCATGCACGGGGGAAAAGAATGGTTGCGTGTATATTATACAGAGCGAGGAACGAAAGTGGGTCTGCCATTTTTTTGTGATGTTCGGGTAATTTTCTGCCTGACAGCGTTCACCGGCTGCAGGCGGTTGTCGGGCGGGGGAGAGAGAGGGGGTGGAGAGAGGTGGCGGGCCGTGCCGAGCTGGGGTGACCGGGGACAGCACGCGAGGGGATGGGGGGTACGGGAACAGCAGGTCGCCGATATCTCTCTCAGGGCAATTCGTTTCAGTGCAAAAGCGAGAGTTAATATTCAATTTTTTTTGTGCGGTTGGTCCGGGAGATTCCCCGCATTCGCCTCGATATACTTCCATGCTGCCACGCCCGCCTCAACGAGCCCATGCCCCAGCCGCCAGCGGCGGCGCGTCGACTTCACTCTCTCGAAGCTTCCGCCGTGAAAGACGGCGGTGCAGATGGGAGTACTTGTGGTAAAAAAGAATCTGCTCGTGAGTGTAAATTTCCTTCCGGGTTGATGTATAAGTTAGTGAGAAATGTTTGAAAGGAAGGCAAGAAAAAAACACACCGACATTTATCTAGTGAAGCGTACCTCCCAATGTTCACTTTTGCATACGAGAATTCCCCCCTATTATCTAGGTCCAGTATAGATTGTTGAAGATTGTTCCAATAACGTGAACTCCCACTATTTCAAATGTGCGCAGGTGCTTGGACGAAGATATCATTTGCCATAACTAAATTTAGAGGCGATTAAAGGTGCAAAGAATGGGTTGGCTCGACACAGTCTTTCCGTACTGGGCACTTTAGCATGCTGGGTGGAACAGCCTATTGTGGAGCGAACCATAATACTACGACTAGCACGATACCTCTTATCACCAGTTGTCCCTAGTGCTCGAGCTGACCTTTTAATTTTTTCTAGGGTGCTCACGGTCATCGACCAAGCAGGAGGTTACCAAATGGCCCCTATGAGTAGCCATTAGTTGCTGAATCTTTGGACCTTGGGACAAAATTAAATTTTAAAGTAAGGCCTAGTTTGGGCCTATGTCATGCTCATGCTATGTCTATGTGATGTGACGAGCATAACTAACTTTTTTACGCCTACCTTTTACATAGATGCAATAATCTTGACATATTATGTTTCAACTCATTTGACAAATTTTGGGCCTATATTTTTTTTTTTTTGGTTGTTATACATTAATGTGCTTCAAAGGTAATTAATGTATTCGTGTGTTATTGTAAAGAGTTGTCATAAACATCATGTCCATTTTCAGATCCGCATCTCTTCGTTGTCCAATGCTATTCACTTCAAATATGTGTTCTTAATTCACATTTGAATAAATAATAAAATGCTATAATGTAGTTGCCCTTCCTTATGTTCATTATGTTTTTTATGTTATAAATGCTGAAACCTTTCGGTTCAACTATTTCTCGATTATCCTATAACTTTTAAGCCCCCCAAAAAAAAGATTTAAGATATTTGGATAAATTATCAAATTCTTTCCCTTCCTTTTTGGCTATGTACTGAAACGGAGGTTCAGAAATAAATACCATCAGAGAATCGAGCAGGGTAACCGCGTCTGTCCAGCAATTCTAATTTTAAAATCTTTTGTCATTATCAGGCATGGCCTGATGTACTTGCATGCTTTTCTCATACATCTATATCATGCCTTGTCTTTACTCTGTTTAATCTAATTTAGCTGCGAAGAATGCAAAGTCCGCAGCCTTTAAATAGCCGTCGAAACCCTTCTCCAGTTCCCCGTTCTCTCTGTCGACGAAACCCAAGACGCGAAGCGAACTAGAAAGAATCTGAATCGTCCCCATCTCTTTCGGAAGCCAGGAAAGAGAGAGGGAAAAGGGTTCTGTCGTTTGGATTGTGGAAGAGTAGAGGTGGAACGAGACGAGCGCCAAAACGGGGCTTCCACTGTGGATGCTGGGGTGGGGCGTGGAGTTCTTGCGGGCCGAAATGAATCGCTTGCTCTCCTTGCTCTTCCACCAGGTATTTGTCCCTGTTCTCTTCCATGTTCTCTTCTTCAACCTCTCCAGAATGTGACTTCCGATGGTGATTTCATATGCAGCTCGTTTTGACTGATATGTGCGGTTTGTGTTGGCAGGGAGTGCTGGATGAGCAGTTCTTGCAGCTGCAACAGCTCCAGGACGAGAGCTCCCCGAACTTCGTGTCGGAGGTCATCACCATCTACTTCCACGAGTCCGAGAAGCTCCTCCGCAACCTCCGATTGCTCCTGTAATTTACTTCTCCTTCGAGGGTTTCTTTTTTTCCTTTTCATTTGCATCTTGAAAATGTCGCGTGCTCGACCAACTCCACTCACCGGAACTTGCGTGGGATCACCACTGTCTGCAAGATGAACGACTATGTCCCATCTCTATTACATACATTTCTCTCCTATCATAATGTGACCTAAGTGTGTGCATGTCTTCTTTCATCCGTTGATCCAGAAATGTACTTTCACTCAACCTAAAACAGTTTGACAAGTAGCTGGTCGTGCATATTTTGCGTAACCATGTTCCTCTTGCTTGAGATTGCTTCTTTGTTCGCTGATCATGATGGATGTGTTGGAGACAGGATGGACAAAGAGCTGTCGGACTACAAGAAGATGGAGATACACCTGAATCAGATGATGGGAAGCAGCTCCAGCATTGGTGCCAAGCGCGTCCGCAACGTCTGCGTCGCCTTCCGCGCCGCTTCCGAGCAAAACAACCATGCCGGGTACTTTATTGTTTCGCGTCCGCTTTCACTGTTGCACTTACTCCCCAGGGAAGCAAAACAATGCCGGGTTCCCAAACCTTTTGCTTTTTCCTTCCTTTTGCTCAGAACGAAATGACCTTTTGCTTTCTTTTTAGGTGTTTGAGAGCCTTGGAGTTGCTAGAACACGAATATTGCTACCTCAAGAACAAACTCCACGAACTTTTCCAGGTATGCACGAGCTCTTACTTTGCTATTCTATACTACCACAAACACATCAAGCTCAAGTGCTGCATTGGCCAATAACTAATGTCACTAATTGCATGCATTTTCATTTTAAAAAATGCAGATAGAGCAGCAAAGAGCTTTGGCATCTGGGGTCAGATATCCTGCACAACACGACTGAAACAAACGAGCCACAGTCGTTCTAATCCGGGCCTTTTTGCGCGAGGACAATAGAATTCGCTTGTTCGCCCTGGACGCACCACCGAAGCAGAAGCTCTGTAGAGGAAGGAAGGAGGGGGATAAAGGGAAGGGGGGGGGGATGACATGTAACTCCATTTGAATGCAAAAGATTTATGTACAAGTTGCAATGCGACCTTTTCAAGATTTCATGCTTCGCTGATTATTTCTTTCAGAAGATGTAACTGCACGTGACCTCGATGAACGGTCGAATGAAAAAGAAGATGCAGACTTGAAAAGACTTTGCTCAACGGGCGGAGAGATTCTGAAGAAAAATCACTAAACATAGGCCCCAAAAGAAAATGAGAGAGAAAAGGAGAAAAAGGAGGTATTTTAGAATACATTTCATCCCCGCCCACGTGAGCCTCGAACTCGTGACCCTCGCGACTGTAATGTTTAAAGAACAAACGCGAGGCCAAGGAACAGAAGACTGAGGCATTACGAGCCTCGCAACAAATATATTCAAGAATTTTCATTATAAGGTTAATGGCGGACCGTTTAAGTGAAACTGAATTTGGACCTGATTTTATGCAAGAAGTGCTTTCATCTTAAGAAAATCTGGCGATAGGCCTCAAGCACATTGACCCGACATTCCTACGATTGTTTTGGTTGAGAGTCTTTTCATCGTGAACCCACCTATGTATTTTATAACATTAACCGATAATTTTTGTATCTTATAATTCTCTTATTCATATTTCATTATGCTTATTGCTCTGAACAGTGAGCTTCCTTACTCTTTGCTCTACAAGACTCTATGCACATGATATGGCCATTAAGAAGCTCTTTTTTCTGCATCTAATCTCATTGATCAAGTTTAGACATCTATTATTATGTATTTGAGAATATATTGCAGCAAGTGATAGTCTTGGTACTTAAAGTAGAGTACATGGTAAGCTTACAATTGTAAGAATGGTATCCGAGCATTCATTTTGCTTCAAATCCACAAATTCTAAAAACACTTTAATTTTTTTGTCATGAAAATACTTCATTGATTGATTGTCATCCAGAGGAGGAAATACATTCATTACGAAAGTCTAAGCATAAAAGTGAAAATAGCGAGTGTGGTGGCATCGACACCCAATTAAGGGGAAGGTCTCTAGCCTGGTGGGTTTTGGCCACCCAATCCGCAGCCCTGTTAGTACCCCTTGGTTCGAAAATCAATTGGGTTTGTGGGAGATGGCCTAATAGCTAGCGGCAATCCTGAATCAGATCTTGCAAGGCCCACATTACCTCCGTTCGGCCCAACACCATTTCCACTATAGACATGTTGTCGCTGGATATTTGCACATGTTGCGGGTCTTCTCTCAGTCGAAGACATCCTCGAAGACTTCCCTAGTTCGAAGTGGAGTTCAAAGCTTCTGTCCACCATTCCAAGGCCGTACAAATTGCTAGGGTTTCCGCCATTTCAGTTGATTGGGCGTGGATTTCCTTTGCAAACCCATTGATGAGCACGCCGTCGTTGCCTCTGTAGATACCAGCGACCGAACCTATCAAATTAGCGGCGGACCAAGAGCAATCGACGTTGATTTTCACAAATCCACACTCGGGGGGACACCACTATTCGATAAGGGTTTGTTGCTTAGTTGCTAGTACTGAGTTGTTTGAGCTCCATCTCGATAAAGATGTTGACTGATTGTTGCGTCCTGTATAATGCTTCTCGGATTAGGCGGTGTTGCTTAGTTGCTAGTACTGAGTTGTTTGAGCTCCATCTTCGGTAAAGATGTTGACCGATTGTTGCGTCCTGTATAATGCTTCTCGGATTAGGCGGTCTCCCCTGAAACATAAACCCATTTCGTGCCCTCCATGTGAGCCAAAGAGCAGTAGAAAATAGAGCTTTGTCTTGCGTTGATACTTAGTTTACCTACAATGTATAAGACTCAAAAAACCATTTTTAAAGGGAATCTCACTTCATTTGGCTGATCTTGATCTTGCAAGCTTTGAATGACTTGGAAAAGAGAGGAACCGAAAAAAGAGGTATTTTAGAATACCTCATCTTCTTTTTCTTTCACATCGCCTTCTCTCATACCATGCCTCGAACCCGTGACCTGAAAATTGGCCCTAATTCAAGTCCCAACCACTCGGCCAATGGGAAGGCTGGTGTTATCTTCATGCCAGAAAATTCATAAACTCACATGGTAAATTTTACTGAAATGACCTTCAATCGAAGTGGTCTTCCAAGAGGAGCAGCACCTGGTTTTTCAGGAAACTCTGATGGGCCGAAAGCACGGGCTCGTATATACAAGCCCTAAAAGCTAAGTAAAATGATCTTTTGGTGGTAAGCTTTTGAGGATAGGCTACCGAAACATCCTAAAGCTAATCGATCTGCTATTACATGAATCCAATTAATTCGCGGAAGCCAATCTCTACAAAGAAAATAAAAACGTGCCAAATCCGGAATATTAAAGCTGCTCCATGATAACTCATTTTGATTGATATGTGGATCGTGTTGGCAAGGAGTGCTGGATTAGCAGTTCTTGCAGCTGCCACATCTCCAATATGAGGGCTCCGAGAAGCTCCTCCGCAACCTCCGATTGCTCATGTAATTAACTTCTCCCTCGAGGGTTTCTTTTCTTTTTTCCTTTTCTTGCATTTGGGCATCTTGAAAATATCACATACTCGATCAACTCTGCTAACTGAAACTTGAGCGGGATCATCATTGTCTGCAAGATGGACGACATGTCCTATCTCCATTGCATACATTTCTGTCCTATAATAATGTGATCACCACGTGTGTTTGTCCTCTCTCATCTGTTGATCCAGAAATATTATTTCACTCAACCTAAAACAGTTTGACAAGTAGCTGGTCGGGCATATTTTGGGTAATCATGTTTCTCTTGCTTGAGTTCGCTTCTTTGTTCGCAGGTCACGATGGGATGTGTTGGAGACAGGACGGACGAAGAGCTGTCAGACCACAAGAAGATGGAGAGACACTTGAATCAGGTGATGGGAAGCAGCTCCAGCAACGGTGCCAAGCATCGCTTTCCGCGCCGCATCCGATCAGAACAACCATGCTGGGTACTTTGTTGTTTCGCATCCGCTTTCACTGTTGCATTTATTCCCCAGGGAAGCAAAACAATGTCGGGTTCCCAAACCTTTTGCCTTCTCCTTGCTTTTGCTCAGAACGAAATAACCTATTGCTTTCTTTTATGGTGTTTGAGAGCTTGGAGTTGCTAGAACATGAATATTGCTACCTCAAGAACCAACTCCACGAACTTTTCCAGGTATGCACAAGCTCTTACCTTGCTATTCTATACTACCACAAACACATAAAGCTCAAGTGCTGAATTGGCTAATAACTAATGTCACTCATTGCATGCATTTTCATTTCAAAAAAATGCAGATAGAGCAGCAAAGAACTTTGGCATCTGGGGTCAGATATCCTGCACAACATGAGTGAAACAAATGAGCCACGGTCGTTCTACTCCGGCCTTTTGTGTGAGCACATAGAATCCGTTTCTTCGCCCTGGACAAACCATCGAAGTGAAGCTCTGTAGAGGAACGAAGGAGGGAGATAAGAGGGGTGGTGACATGTAACTCCATATGAATGCAAAGATTTATGTACAAGTTGCAATCTGGTTTTTTGAAAATTATGTGTTTCGCTGATTATTATTTTTAGATGATGAAACTGCACGTGACCTTTGTAACTCGTGAGATGTTCTTATGCGACTCGATGAACGGTTGAATAAAAAAAAAGTGCAAACTTGAAAAGGCTCTGCTAAACATAGGCCAAACAAAAAAGAGAAAAGGAGATATTTTAGAATATCTTTCTTAACTCTTCTTTTCGTCTACAGCGTGCTTTGAACTCGTGACCCCGATTTTGTGAAATTGGATTTGGACCTGAAGATCTATCATATCTTAAGAAAACCTGGCGATGGGCCTCGAGCACATCGGCACGAAGTTCCTACGACAGTGTTTGGTTCTAGGCCTTTTTGTCGCAGAATCGTCTACGTATTCCATAACACCGACGGATAATTTCTCTGTCTTATAATTCTTCATTTCGTCCTATCAAGCGGTTTTGTTATGCTTATGGCTCCGCCGTGAGTTTCTTGACTGTTTAATTACAAGATTCCGTGCACATATGGCCATCAAGAAGCTCCTTTTTTTTTTATATTAATGTCATTGACTGGGCTTGCACATCCATTATCTTATTAACCGAGAACATCTTGCAATATATGATAGTCTTGATACTTAAAAGTACAATACATAGTAAAGCTTGCTATTGTAAGAAGGGAAAATACTACAAAAAACCTCAAACTATGTCATTTGAGACAAGTTTATCTTGAATTTTTTTTTTGTCACAAAAATTCCCAAACTATGTTACTTAAGATAATTTTACTCTGAACTTTTTTTTTTGTTACCAAAGACCCTAAATTATATCACTTAGGACAAATTTATCCTGAACTTTTTTTTGTGCCATAAGAAACCCTGAACTTATATTCGTGTAACACGTTTACTATAAACTCTTTAGTCGAAAGGTGTTTTTGTTTCTTTTTCTTTTTCTTTTTTCTTTTCTTTCTTTCTTTTTTTTTTTTTTTCCCTCCTTCATTCCCTCTGCCATAGCTAGTGGAGGGAAGCCGACAAGGACTGCCCTCATTGGCGTCGAAGTTGTGCAGGGCTGCATTGAAATTCTAATAAAAAAATTCAAAATAACAACAATTTTCGTTTTTATTTTTTCCTATTTTTTATTTATATATTTTATTTCTTTCTATTCTAAAATAGATATTTTCTATATATAGAATATATATTTAATTTAGTATCAAAATTTATTATTTAGTATTTATATTTATTACATATTTTATACATACTTCAGTGAGGGCGGCCCTCACCGGCTTCCCTCCACTGGCCATGGCGGAGGGAAAGAAGAAGAAGGAAAAAAAATGAAAAAAATGAGAAAAAGAAAAAAAACATAAAAAGGAAAAAGATGAAAATGCCCTTCTAGTAAAGAGTTTAGAATAAATGTGTCGCATGAGTACAAGTTCAAGGTTTCTTAAGATATCAAAAAAAAGTTCAAGGTAAATTTGTCTCAAGTGATATAATTTAGGGTTTTTGGTAGTATAGAAAAAAATTCAATATAAAATTGTTCCAAATGACATAATTTAGGTTTTTTTATGGCACAAAAAAATGTTCAAGATTAATTTGACCCAAGTAGCATAGTTTGGGATTTTTGGTAGCATTTTTCCTTATAAGAATGGCATTTCTGTCGAGCATTCCTTTTGCTTCAAACAAACCAATTGTAAAAAACACTTACCTAAGACATAAAAAGTCTGTTTGTCCAATATGGCAATTGAGCTTCAACTTCGTGTTTCCACATACAAAGACTAGAAAGTCATCTTAAAAAGGAATCTCACTTCCTCTGGCCGATCTTTCAAGCTTTGTATAACATATGTATCGAATACACGTAATAACGTAGAAAGGAACCAAAAAAAGGTATTTTAGAATACCTAACATATGTATCAGATACACGTAATGTTGTAGAAAAGAGAGGAAAAAAAATAAATGTATTCTCTTGCAAGCTTAATATATATGGTGGATACACATAAAGATGCAGAAGAGAGAGGAAAAAATGATGTAGAAAAGAGAGGGAAGAAAAAAGGCATTTTAGAACACCTATCATATGTATTAGAGGAAAAAAAATAAATGTATTATCTTGCAAGGGAAAAAAAATTAAAAATAGCGTAGAAAGGAACCAAAAAAAGGTATTTTAGAATACCTAACATATGTATCAGATACACGTAATGTTGTAGAAAAGAGAGGAAAAAAAATAAATGTATTCTCTTGCAAGCTTAATATATATGGTGGATACACATAAAGATGCAGAAGAGAGAGGAAAAAATGATGTAGAAAAGAGAGGGAAGAAAAAAGGCATTTTAGAACACCTATCATATGTATTAGAGGAAAAAAAATAAATGTATTATCTTGCAAAAAAAAATTAAAAATAGCGTAGAAAGGAACCAAAAAAAGGTATTTTAGAATACCTAACATATGTATCAGATACACGTAATGTTGTAGAAAAGAGGAAAAAAAATAAATGTATTCTCTTGCAAGCTTAATATATATGGTGGATACACATAAAGATGCAGAAGAGAGGAAAAAATGATGTAGAAAAGAGAGGGAAGAAAAAAGGCATTTTAGAACACCTATCATATGTATTAGAGGAAAAAAAATAAATGTATTATCTTGCAAGGTTAAAAAAATAAAAAGAGGTATTTTAGAATACCTCATATCCTCTCTCTCTCTTTTTTTCTCTCTCTGATACCATGCCTCGAACCCGTGACCTTAAGTTAGATCCGAATTTAAGACCCAACCACAAGGCCTTTGGGAAGGCTGGTGTCATCTATACAGTAGAAAATTTATATAACCATAATCAATGTTACCGAAATGACCCCTATTCGAATGGGTTTCCCAAGAGGAACTGGACCCGGTTTTCAGGAAACTCTGATGGGCCTAAAGCACCACGGGCTCGTGTATGTTTACCCTCACAGCTAAGTACACCGATCTTCTTGTGATTGGCTTTTGAGGAAAAGCTGCCGAGACGTCCTAAAGCCATTCGCCCTGCTATTTTATCAATCCAGCCAAATTGCAGAGGCCAATCTCTACAGAAAAAAACGTGCCCAATCTCGATTATTAAGCCTTTTCAAGATTTCATGCTTCGCTGATTATTTCTTTCAGAAGATGCAACTGCACGTGACCTCGATGAACGGTTGAATTAAAAAAGTTGCAAACTTGAAAAGGCTTTGCTCAACAGGTGGAGAGATTTCGAAGCAAAATCACTGAACAGAGGCCCAGCAAAAAAGAGAAAAGGAGAAAAAGGAGGTACTTTAGAATACCTCTCTCCCATTCTTTCTTTTTGTCACCGACCGTGTGCCTTGAGCTCGTGACACTCGCGATGGTATGTTTTATGACCAAACACGAGGCCACAGAAGAGTTTGGCACCAGAGGCCTCACAAGAAACATATTGCACCATTTGCTTATGGAACATTTGGGCACATTGGGATTTGGACCTGAAGATCTATCATCTTAAGAAAACCTGCCCATTTTTCCCTTTGTCACATCAGGCAATTTTATTATGCTTATTGCTCCTAACCATGAGTTTCCTGAATCTTTACTTTGTAGGACGCCGTGCACGTATGGCCATCAAGAAGCTCTTTTTTCTATATCTAATCTCAATGACCGGGCTTCGACGTCCATTATAATATTATCCAAGAACATTTTGCCGTAGATGATAGTCTTGGTACTTGAGTACAATATCTAATGACGCTAACTATTGTAAGAGGGGCATTTCCATCAGGCATTCGTTTTGCTTCAAACAGATCAATTGTAAAAACACTTATTTACGGCATAAAAGTATGTTTATCTGATATGGCAATTGAACTTTAACTTCATGTTTCCATAAACAAACACTATAAAATCATCTTAAAAGGGAATCTCACTTCCTCTAGCCCATTTTGCAAGCTTCATATAAAATATGAATCAAATACCTATAATGGAAATTAAAAGAAAAAAGAAAAAAGAAGGTATTTTAGAATACCTCATCATCTTTCCTCTCTCACCCCATACTGGGTTTGGACATTCATACAATGTACCTGAGACATCTTATCGTAGATAGTCATTCTCCTTAAAGTGTAGTATATGGTAAGCTTACAATTGCAAGAAAGGTATTTCTGTCTAGAATTGATCCTACAAGATATTTGTTTCAAATCTCACTTCCTCTGCCAAATCTTGCAAGCTTAACATATGTATCAAATACACATAATGACGTAGAAAAGAAATGAACCGAAAAAAAGAGGTGAATATACCTAGTCTCCTTTTCCAACTCTCCTTCTCTCTCCCACACCATGCCTTGAACCTGTGACCTTGAGTTAGATCTGAATTTAAGACCCAACAACAAGGCCTTCAGGAAGGCTGGTTTCACCTTCACAAAAACCTAATAAATCTATAATGAATTTTACCCAAATGACCTCCATCCGAATGGGTTTTCCAAGAGGAACTGGACCTGGTTTTCAGGAATCTCTGATGGACCTAAAGCACCACGGGCTCGTGTGTATTGCCCCAACAGCTAAGTAAACTGATCTCCTCGTGATTAGCTTTTAAGGAAAAGCTGCCGAAACGTCCTAAAGTCATTCGCCCAGCTATCATATTAATCCAGCCAAATCGCCGCGGCCAAATCTCTACGATAAAAACGTGCCAAATCTGGATTGTTAAAGCTGGATGAGATATGCACGATCCAAAAGTACAGGGCCAACTTATAATAAGCCGTGAATGATTGAACTGGACGGACCAACTTTCACGTTCTCTCCCACTTCCTTTTGCTTTACATTGCTCCTTTGCCTTTTGGCAATTCCCATTTTAAATGGAAACGGCTAAAGCGTAACCACTCACGGGACTGAAAGATGGTTCGAGCATGGGACGAAAACAAAAGCCACGAGCCGATGTAGGATGACCGATCTATACTTTTAGAGAGGCTCCCGCAGTTGAAAACGCGTCTTATGCATACGAAAGAATCCACTCCTAAAACTAACTAATAATAATTATCGAAAGTTATGATTTTAGATTTTTTCAGACCGAGAGAATGCACAATAATACTATCTATCGAAAGTTATGATTCTGATTTCATTGGTTAAATTAATCAAAGTTTAGAAGAAAGAAAATTGACAGTGTGGACGAGCTTGTTGACAAATGTTTCACATCTACAATATGGAATGGATCGTGTGCTTGATATGGGACTACTTGGGCAAATTCTATTCGATGTTTTGCCTACGATGATGGGTTGTAATTTTCTTTCTCTTATGTGTTTTTGATTATTGAAGAAAGGAGAGTGACACTTGATTAACATAAAAAAGGAGAGTGACATTGTAAGCGAGTCGAGTTGTCCAAACCCCACACATGGAACCTACCAAATACTTACAAAGCCCGACACACCAATCCTAAAATAGATAAGTCTCATTGATTCACCATACACCTATAAAAGCATTTCTCAAGAGATTTAGGACTCTCAAAATCTCGGCTCACATCAATCTAGGAAATTTTACTTCTTTCTTGCCTTAAATTGGGATGATCCTAATTATTCTAAAGATAACTATACATACACTTGACCAAATTCACTTTACATTAGCCTTACTAAGCAAAAAAAGTTCAACAAATTCACCATGCTAATCAACGCAACATGAAGCTAAAAATTTCAAACTTTCACCTCTGTCCGACTCCTAACGGGTTACCTAATCCACTATGTAGAGGTTAGTTCTAAATATGCATCTCTCGATGGGATTTCACAATTTCAACCGTACCTGTCCTTGATTGCAACATACTAAACTCCAAGCCAATGGAATCCACACCTTTTTTCGGGGGCCGGTGGCGACCCACATCTTGAGGCCATGAATCCACGAAAACCTTTGACCGAGGACGCACCAACTCTCTTCCAAATCTTTCCCTCTGGCTTGAACCGTGGCCGATTTGACAGATGCTGCTGGTGAACGTATGGTCTTTGGTCTTGGTGGAAAGAGGGGCCATATACTTTTCACAACCCCTTTGTTTTCCTTGC
The DNA here is from genome assembly GCA_014182895.1 of Angophora floribunda. Lineage (NCBI taxonomy): Eukaryota > Viridiplantae > Streptophyta > Magnoliopsida > Myrtales > Myrtaceae > Angophora > Angophora floribunda. Next base: position 21,456,872 of record CM024710.1, read on the forward strand.
CTATTTCACACTCAAAAGTTGGACACGAGTTAGGATGCCGACGTTGATATTGAGGAATTGCAAAGGTGAGGAGCTGCATCTTTCTTGCAAAATCAAGGTGAAGATACAGGCCATCAGGTTGTCGGCTTAGGGACGTGGGTGCGAGAGGTCTTTGTCCCTACACCATGATGCCCTCCCAATCTCTCATTGGATTCGGAAAGATGGGGCGATCTGCATTTTTATCAGATTTTGTTAGGTCGATAAATTCATGTAATCCGCGTGTTCATTTAGTAATGAAAAACGAAAAGGATGAAAAGGATATGTAGAAAAAAAAGATCTTGACTTGCCGACTCGTTTTTCTAAGTACATTGCTTGCAAAACCTAAATACACTTATCAAGAAATTAAATAAGCAAATTTATTCTTTACTATGGAGTGACTTGTCTTGAAATTGGTACAATTAATATTACGAAAATTGAATGGTTGAAGAAAATACAATTAACGAGTGTTTTGAAGACGCTCATTAATATGATCCTCATAAAAACGCCGCTTCCTAAATCAGTGACAAATCGCTTTCTCAAGGAAAAAAAAAAAAAACTTTTATCAAGAAACGAGTTCATAGCATATGTATTATGTACAACCACACAGTTACTAATTCCACGAACCGCTCTCATACACTCGACATAAAGAAGTCCCGTCCCGTTAGGTTTGATTCCCACGGGGCACGAGAATATGAGGTTAACTCGTCAACTCACCCACCGTCTCCCCAGGCCAAATCAAAGAGAAGGATGACTTTCGACGCGTTCCCTAATTTGATTTGGGGGGCGTGATTAAGGTAAAAAACGACAACTTTGTTAAACTCACTGGACATCACATCCCCCTTAATTCGTTCACATGCCGAGCACCGTCCCCCCTTAATCATCCCAGTTAATATAATCCTAAAATCGCCTCCGCGTCACCTCTCTCTCTCTCTCTCTCTCTCTCTCTCTCTACCCTGCGAGAGAATATAAAATATCTTCCCTCCGACGTCAACATTTTCTTGTGCCGCACTCTGTAACCCCTCCACACCCGCCCCCTTCACTCTCTCTCTCTCTCTCTCTCTGTCATCTTCACCTCAGAAAGATCAAACCTTTGCCCGACGCAACGGGCTGTCTCCGCCTCCTCCGTTCCTAAAGCTTGTAAAGCTCGAAACTTTAGCGAAGCCCAAGAGTCCGAGACCGCCGAAGAGGCGCGTGACGGGAGAAAGAAGAAATCTTTGAAGCAGCCGATTCGTCATGACGGGTGGGTTGGTCGTGGAAGATGCGTTCCGCTGCGATGAGGAGACCCACCTCACGGTGATGAAGACGTCCCTGTTCTTCGCCGGCGACGGGTTCGCGGCGTACGATTCCAAGGGGGAGCTCGTGTTCCGGGTCGACTCGTACGGGCCCGACGCCCGCGACACGGGGGAGGTCGTCCTCATGGATGCTCACGGCCGGTGCCTCCTCACCGTCAGGCGCAAGGTAACACCGATTCCTTCAGAACCTACGCAATTGATTATCGTCGTTCTCGAGGTTTCGTCCCGTCGAGTCGAATCGACTCGGCGTCTGAAATTAGCTGGAATTTGATTAAACAAAGAGGTCGCGATCAGTTGGGTCGAATGCTGATCGGAAAAAGGTAAGATTTTCAGGTTTCGGGTGGCGATTGTGCTGCCCCATCTGACTCCCTGGCACGGGCAAATCTGAGATGATTGGGACGTTTTTTTTTTATTTTTTCCATTTTTCTGGGTCAGTGTGATGACTCAGTGCAGCTCGGACGAGTGAGGCGGTGGGGGGTAACGATCCGAGTCGGCTCGGAGATTCAATTCGATTTTCGATTTTTTTTTTTAAGGAAATGGCGTCACTTTGAGATACATAATACATTCTTCTTAATTATTATTGCTAGAAACACCTGGAAAAAAAGAAAAAGAAAATCTGTGCATGTACTTAATCGATCATTTGTGGGGCTTTGAACAATTTGAGCTTTCTGGTATTTTTTATCCTTTTCTTTTTTATTTTCCTTGTTTTTTACTTATTTTATATCCATGGATGGTGTAAAAAAAACAGAGGCCGAGCTTGCATCAGCGGTGGGAAGGATTCTACGGGGAGGGGACGGACGGCCAGAAGCCGATCTTCAGCGTGCGGCGGTCGTCGATCATCGGCAACACGGGGGTGACGGTGGAGGTGTACGGCAACCCTGGCGAGGAGTACCACATCGAGGGGTCCTTCGCGCAGCGCAGCTGCACCATCTTCAGCAGCGCCGACCGGGAGCCCGTGGCGGAGATCCGCCGCAAGGTCGACGCCTCCACCAACGTGGTGCTCGGCAAGGACGTCTTCTCCCTCTGCGTGAAGCCCGGGTTCGACGGCGCCTTCGCCATGGGGCTGGTCCTCGTCCTCGACCGGATCACCGGCGAGGCCGAGGACGTCGACGTCGCCGCCGTCGCCGCCGCTGCCGGCGAGGCCGAGGACCCCGTGGCAGATGCCAGGTCGGACGGTTAGGACTCGGGGGTTTGGTCGCGGCGGTTGACGACGGCGATTTTTCCTTGTGATAAGGTTGTGATTTTGGCCGGTCCAATGTTATTTCTTTGTATGGTGGGGCCTGAACGTAGATATTTTGAGAATAATGTAATTTCCGTGGAATTTGGAGCTTACGGCTTTTTGCCTCTTTATAGGGAGCTACTACCGTCTTCTTCCTTTTTTTCTTTCTTTCTAGTCTTGTCTTGAAGATCCTTTTGATTAATGCAATATTCGATTATAATTTTAGATTAAGAACAAGTCATTTTCAAGATTTGGAGACCAGATTTGAATTTAGATTGATTTATCTCGTTGTTCAATCATGGAGAGAAGATCGTGTGAAATTTAGAGAAAAAAGAAGTGAGTTAGCACGTGCATCAGAGAGCATGAATTATTGCATCATTTGGGATGACGGGTACTTGAGAGAGACTATCTTCCTCTTAGAATGATATAAATAATTCAATATTCAACTAATAAAAAAAATTTGAAGATGATTGATGATGATAATAATAATATGCAAAAGAAGAAATACTTTAATGTCTGATAAAGATTTAGAATAATGGGTTATCGAGAGAGAATATGCTTCCCTTGGAAGGATACCAATAATTTAATATCTAACTTAGGAAGACTGTTTATTTAGGATTCCGAAATTTGTTGTTTCTAAAAAGTTGTATGAACGAGCGAGATTAATTTCCCCTTTTAATACTTCCAACCACCTTTAATTCTTTGTCCTGTACAGATGAGAATGCCAATTTCCTCCCTAGGCTCTTGACCCTCCTACTTTTCCTCGCATTCCTCCTTCCAAAACGAAGTAAGGACAAAACATACATCGAGATGATTAGGAAGACTATGATTAAGCTTGGACCTCATGTCACCTTACAAGATAAGTTATTTTATCGAGCATTATAAGCCCCCAAGTTAATCAATTTTTCGATGCCATTCCATTTGAAATTCACCACACGTTAAGGCTCCACATGGCAACATTTCTCTTCCTCAATTTTTCTGTTATTTTGTTTCCCGGAATTAAAAAAAAATAGAAATGCATTTGATAATATAAACCGATTTTTCTATTCTCGGGAATAGAAAGTTATTCTTAAGAATATATTTGGAATATAAATAGGAAGTAAAAAAAAGTAATTTCTTATTCTTGGAAATAATTTCTAGAAACAATTTCTTGAGGACTACTCACCGCCTATAGCATGCCGCCACTTGTCGCCGCCACCCGCCGCCCGCTAATCATCGACCACCCCCACCCACTCACCATCGGTCGACCCACTAGTCACCAGCCCCCACTAGCCACCCTTTGCCCGGCATGACCGGAGGCGACCGGCGACCTAGTGTGATGGGCTACGACTCAAAGAATGGTGGCGGTGGGCGACCGGTGGCCAGTGGGTGGGGGCTGCCAGCGATCAACGGCCGCCAATTGACATTCAGCGCTCCACCGCCCACTAGTCTCCGCTACTATCGAGGAAAAAAGAAATATTTTTTTTATCGATACCAAATGTATTTCTTTTATTTTTCTATTTCAAGAATAAAATTTTTTTATAGTTATTAAACGCCTTATTTTATTCAGAAATTGTTCCAAAGAATAGAAATAAAAAAAACGACTATTTTTCAAAGAAATTATTTTTAGGAGTAAAAATGTTATCAAATGGATCCTAAATCTCTATTCAAGGCTCTAATAACGGCGTAAAAAGCTAGGCAATTCTAAAGAGAGAGAGAAGAAAAGGGCAACCATCGTACCGGTTTCACATGAAAGATCCATCATTGATGCCTTACCTTCACCATCTTCCACCACATGCGCTGGTGCAGAAAGCAAACTGACTTGGAATTGGGGAGTTGTGGTTCTAAATTGGAGCTGCAGTTTTCGAACTCGAGTACAAAAGTGAATTCTAAAATGGATCCTTATTCGCTTTGCTTCATTTTGGGTCGTGCTGGAAATGTTAAGCTAGCAAGAATACAAGTTGTGCAACCCGGTTTTGATGCGATTCCGTTCTCCAAATAGTCATGTTGGGGGACAACTTTAGGAGGGACCGGATCGATTCCCTCCTTATATGGAGCCAGTAAAGCCTCTCTCTATCTTATTCTTGCCTCTTCATCGTGGCATTCATATATCTTTTTGAGCCCATGATCACATTCTAGGTCTCAATATCAGCCCCCGTTGTGGACACTAGTCATGCTCTCCACCCAAGATCCATGTTGCTCCGACACGTGCGTAGCATACTAGAAGGATTGAGTCGAAGGAAGGGGGACAAAGAGCAAATGATGCATCTTTAAAGAACAAAGTTGGAGTTGCCACTTTTGCCATTCGATGTTCCCGATTCCAATCCTAATCTTGCCATGGCGGAAATAAGGGTCTCTTTAATTTCCAGGTCAAGGGGGTTGACAAGAGATGAACGAACACCGTGTAACACTTATGTCTTCGCATTCTTGGAATGTCTTTTTGGATCCGAATCCAGCCTAAATGGGTCAAATCTATTCGTAAGCTCGACCCTTTAACTATATACACCAAATTTGAGCTGTTCAAGCATCAGTTAGGGCCTAATTCGGCCTGTACAACTCCTGACTTGAATGTTTCAATCTTAATCGAGGAGCGAACTCTAATGTCATATGTCTGTTATATCTTATATCTAAATCATAATTATAAGTAGATAGCGTGCTATTTTTATGGGATCGAGGTTGAACTTAAAACATGGCAACCTTGGTCAACTTTGCATCACCAGTCAAGCCAAGTTTCAGACCTATAAACTAAATCGTGCCCACTGGACTGGGGTTTGGACGACATGGGATTGGCCCAATGGTGAGAGGGATAGAAACTTAGGATAGCAAGCACTACATGAAAGATCCAGGGCCGCACGGTCCGTAACATAACGCAAACAATTAGGCGGCCCATCGGCCCATCCATTGTTTGTGCAGGCTTGGTTGGTTGGTAATGGCTTGTAAGGCCCGGCCCGGCCCGGCCCTATCGTGGTCCCTCGAGGGTAGCAAGTCTAGAAATTTGGCTCCTGTTAGAGTCCCAACAAAGCCAGCTAGCCCGATCAGGCCCATCTAAACTTGACACTGTCTCGTACGCTTTTTTTTTTCTTTCTCGTGTCACGGCCACGGATGGGCTCGGACGAGACTCTTTAGGCCCGGTCCTGTCCGACTTGGCCATCGGGTCCAATTGGTCTTTCCTGAGGCCGCGGCGCCCGCTCCGGCCAGCGCGTCGGATGGCGAGAGCCTATGGCCTCTCGAGGTTTCTCAAGGGTAGGAAGTACCATCCATCCAACCTGACCATCTAATCATCGGTCAGGTGTTGTTAATGCACGATGTACTTTCTTTGAAAACGATGACAATTAACATTAACTTTGGGCGGTTGGCACCGGGAAAATGTCTCCGGGGATGTCGGTAGGTCAAGGCGTGTGGTCTGAATTGAAACCCTGCGCCCTGCGTTGACGTTGCTCGTTGCAAGATTTGGCTTTTGATTTCTCAAGCTGTGAAATATATATTTATATTATATAGTTTTATAGTTTACAATTTCATGAAGGGGTGGGTCCAGTCAACGTTAGATGGGTTCCCCTCGTTGACTTGAAAGATGTTGTCCTCGAGGCTCCTTCGTGAACCCGTGCACGCTACACCATCGTATAATATTCGAGACGGCTTATGGATTGTGACGTAAAAATGACACAAGTTATATGAAAAATACTTCGTTCGAGATGAATAAAGACTATGCTTTGCAGGATGTTGACATTTTAGGTATTTGTCAAGTGGCGGGATAGAGATTGATGGGCACGCATTGTTTTAAGTATATGATAGTTACGCATTCTTATACTATCTTCTATTATCGTGCTATCCGTACATCTTTATTATATATATTTTTCTCAATGATTCTAGATAATGATGTAGCATAGATTTTATGACATAAAAGTGAATCAAACCAAGCATACGTATATCTTATAATATGAAGTATTCAACAAAATGATATCTCAACATTTATTGCCGTGTGTGATGCACATGAGACATAGAATCATATGTTAATCTCATCTTCTTAAAAATAGTTTCACAATCACTTAAGTTCAATTCGGGAGAGATTATGCAACGTATCGGTGTTAGCAATCTCATAAAGGTGATTAATATATTAAAAAATTATATTTCATCCATTAACAATATCATACGGGGAATTTTATCCAATCACTCTTAAACTTTTCAAATTTTGCCACTTCTAAAAATTTACGCGAAATTCCAATGTTGTCATTCAAATTAATTATCGCCAAAAATCACCGATGCAACGGTCTAATTATTGCTGGCCGTCCAACACGGCATATCGTCTTGTAGGCTATTTTCTAATGAAAATTGATCTGAATAATTACAGTAAAATTTCTCGCAAAGGTCAAGACTAAATTAAAAAGATCAAAAAATTAAAAATTGAATTGATATCCATAAAACAAAATTAGGGTCAATCTAATAATTTGCTCATGCCACGTCATGAGAACCATTTTTGCTTGTGAATGGAAGGATAGTCGCATCTTTGAAATTAGTGCGAATGATGTATGAGTTGGTGAGGGCAAATTAAGCACGCCCGGCCATACTTTTAATGATGACCCCTTAGTCAAAAGGACTCATTCATTGTATTGGGAGACAATGCAATGCCCCCCATTATCGAATTGGGGAAGCGTTTTTGAACCAAGTCTCGATGAGATGGGCGGGTGGTGGTATTAGGTGATCCTCTAATTAACGACGCAGAAGCTTCGGATCATTTTTATTTTAAACCTAACTGCTCCTACTAATTATCGGATTGACCATCGAGTCGTCGCCGGTCGACCGAATTAGCCTTGACTGCCCTCGTGCGATGACCCTGAGGGATGAAATCTTCTTATAACAATCTTTTGGTGGGGGCAATTTTCCTTGTCGAAGAGAGACGGAGAGAAAGCGATCTTTCCCAGCGATTGGTTAAAAGACTTGAGGGGAAAAGAGATTAGATTTCGAGGACGACTTTGGGGTCTTGAATTGTAAATTGATAAATGGTTGTTAGATCCTCCACACGAGGGGCCCATGGAGTCGAAGAAGGTTCTTTCGTTTTCGTAATGATTGATAATTGGGATTGAGGGTAAGATTAGTCGGCCACGTTTATAGCTAATTCAAAATCTGATCGATTGCGATCCCCATGAATCATGATGGAGTTTGCGACTAACTTGACATGTGTGTGCTATGGACCATGAGTATCTCCTAATTTCATGAGAAATTGTCCGATTAGTCTAAAAACTATCATACTAATGTCAAATTAGCCTCTTAATCTTCTAATTTTACCATCCATTCCTAAACTTGAAACGAAATTCTAATATAATCCTTCCTTTCACTTTTTGTCAAAAACTACTTACTTAGCAATTGTGCCACGTAAAACGATTGATCACGACTGAACCATCATGTCAGCGATATGCAGCAATAGTTTATTGGAATGACTATTATTTTCCCATTGACTTGGTGACACTTGCCATCATTAGAATCCAAAGAAAAATCTTGGAGTAAAGCGGACGAGGATTTGTGGTTCCATTCGATGTCTCTAACGTTGTTGGGGAAAAGAGGAAATAGACCATCGTGTATCACAATGATTCGAGGTGACAAGGAAAGGATTAGGACGATCGTGCCATGATTAGTGGGGGAATTTGGACGATGAATGGAGGCTGTTCCTGGGACTTTTCACTATTCTCAAATTCACATACAAAAAGAGAATTTGGTCACATAAAGATCACTTCACCCCATTGGGTCCATTCAAATCGATGACCCACTTTAAAGTTCATGAATACTCAGACCTCGCCTTTTCAATTTCACTAGCCTTTTTCTATTATTATTATTATTATTATTATTATTAGGTAGCCTACTGACTGTGGTTAGAACACCAAAAAGAACAGAAAAATTTGACTAATCGAGAGCGGCGGTGGGCCTTTGAAGCCCCTAGTCACAAGTAGAGATCCCCAATCACTCCTCGACCTTAGGAAGGCTTAGTTCATCTACTGCAGAGTAGGCTCAGTTGCGCCGGTATCTTACCATAACCTCAGATGTACTTCCACCAATATAACAATTGATTGACATGACAATATCACTAAACATAAATAGTAGTTACGGTTCAAATCAAATTTCTCGTCACGAGCGTGGAACTTTTATAATAACATCGACAGGGCATTGCTGATCCTGATCATCCCTCCTGCCCGTTTTCACTAATCCGGAATTTTTTTTGTTTTTTTCAGAAGAGCTAGTGGGGAGCTCTCCATTTAGTGAACTCGGCCCCATCCACCTTTTCTCTAGTCCATTCCCATCCTTCGTTGGTCTTCGAAACATAAGTGGGAAAAGAGAGTAGGCAACCTCGCTTTCCGCTCACTACGTTCCCCCCACCAACTCTTAATATTCAAAACACATGATCGGCCATCGACTTCAAATTGCAGATCGTTATCGTGGAATTCAAAAAAATATGGCGATGATCTTCGCTTTTTTGGCAAAAAGCTGAGCGAGTCTCGCCGGCGCTTTGAGCTCGCGCCACGACCTGCGACCTGCTCCCACTAATTCCATCGTTGTCCTCCTTTTCTTCGGTTGTCTTGTTGGTATAATCCGTGGAGTGGAAGTCCATGTTGCAAGGGCATATCCATTTCCTTTCACACCACAAGTTTAGTAAGACATGGCAGAAAGAGAAGGGACATCTTATTGAGCGGGAAAAGTATTGAAATAGTCTTAAATTTATTACGTGAATATCAATTCAATTTTAAATATTTTCATATTGGTATTGATTTAGTCCATCCGACCAATTTAGACTGGAAATTACTAATGTGGATGCTAGACATCTCACATGGTACAACTTGCACTAATGTTGACATTTTCTAATAATTTCTTTTTTCGATCCATTAGTTATCTCACTTGTGGCTAGCCAATGACAAAAGAAAAAGGGAAGAACAAAAGAAATACATTATTAAAAGAATATCCATGTTAGTGTCAGTTATGTCATGTACAACAGCTAGCCGATGTTCATGTTATCAATTTTTAGCCTAAATAAGTTAGATTGATTGAATTTGAATCAATATAAAAAAAATGTTTAGAATTAAAGTTTTAAGATTGAATTGATATTAATATAATAAATTTATGACTTTTTTAGTATTTTTATCTTTATTGAGAAATTAAAAGTTCGGGGACAATACTACACATTCATTCAAGTTCAGGAGTTATTCGTGTTATTATCCTTTAAAATTGTAGCACCCTAAAGTTAAGCGAGTCATTTGAAAACCTCAACATTCACTTTCACAATTGTACACCAATGGTTGCTCTGGGAAAGTTATTGCAAACGAACTCTATTTACCTTTCCATATCCCGATTGGCCGATACGTTTCGAGAAGCTATGGCCACCGGTTCCATCAAAAGTAGAGACAGGAGAAAAGGCTAGGCTGGCCCTCGTTTTCCAACACGGGAGGTCGATTACGTATTAATTGGGGAGATGCACCTAGAGTTTTGTCAATTGACTATAGTGCAAGGCTCTGGCATTAAGGGTGAAGTCATGCATGACGGTGATGCTCAACGAAGGTACGGAAAGGAGGTCCAGAGGAAATGGCCCCATGCTCTGGCTTGTGGAAAATGATGAAGTAGACATCACTCAAGGATCCTTTGCTAGCTGCTTGACGGTGAGTTTGCGTTGATTTAGGGACAACAGGTGCATTCACCACTAGTGTCGGTCAGTCGGTCGGTTGATGTTGAATGTTGTCTAATTTTGTTATGGACACATCCATTGAAACTGTCTATCTATGAACATTTGTTCCTTGCTAAATGAATTCATAAAATAAAGTATCTACTAACAAAAATAAAACTTCACTTATCAATATTATATGAAATGAAAGACTTTGAAATCTAACTTTTGGTTTAGGACCTATGCTTCCTGCTCGAACAATGAAATGGTATAGCTATAAACGAAATTTAGATGGTGAAAATAAAAAGCTCTTCGCTCTTGTATTAAAAGCCTTTGTTTCGAAACCCCACTTCATTGTAGGGTGACTTACCCTGGTGGCATGTGTGTGGTAATCACACGTGTTGCCCCATGGGTTTACTATTCTAGCTGTCGACGGGATGCGGGGTTTTCAAGGTTACAAAAAAAAAGTTAAAAGGCAAAATTACTATTTCCAAAGCAAATTATACTCAATGACGTCAAAATATCACATTTGATATTTAGAATGACTTATGCATATTGGCTTTCAATTTTCCACGCGTTGTTTATATTTGGGAAAATGATATAAATGATCTCCAAACTTTGATTCTATGTATAATATAGTCATTGAAATTTTAATTTTTTATTTGTTTGATACGGTCCATAAACTTTTAGTACATGTACAATTTAATCAATGAATTATATAAAAATGTTTAGTATTGTCATCTGTAAATTTAAATTCAGGGGTAACATTAAATATTTTTATAAAATTTAGAGATTAAATTCAACATATACCAAAAGTCCAGAGGCCAAATTAAATAAATTAAAAGTTCAATGATCTTATTATACATTGGGTTATAATTCATGGACTACATTAAATAAATTAAAATTTTAGGGATCATATTGTATATTTGAGCAAAATTGAGATCATTTGTGTTATTTTTCCGTTTTATTTTTGTGGCGAGATTGATTGCCACACACTGATTACTGTTTTTAGAATTGACTCGTTCTTATTAGCATTGGAGCCCATGTGCTCATGATTTCGTGCATAAGGGGTCAAAGTTGAAAAAGCGCAAAAGACAGGGGTCACAAGTGTAAACCATCAGATGTTCGTTCCGTCCCAACATCCGTCCGAATTTATGTGAACTATCCACGCGCTAGAGGACAGAGGAAACGCAGGTGGCAAAACTAAACTACAGTGCAGATGGAATTAAATAAATAGAAAATAAATTAAAAAAAAAAAAAAGAAAAAAGAAAGACCTGCGCTTTCCATCACCATTACCCTGTCTGTGGCCAGAGATCGTAAACGATGCGCTCCAACTCTCTCTCTCTCTCTCTCTCTCTCTCTCTCTCTGTGAGCATCCACTGAGGACGAAGCTGTATTAATTCCGCATACTGCCTGCTTAAGAAAAACCAGGAGCTCTCTGTTCATCCATGGAATCGTTGTGGAATCAAGACTCAAAGACAGCAGTGGACTCCTGCCCACTCCAAACAATCTCTCTCTCGCTGAGCATCCAATGAGGAAGAAGCTGTGTTAATTCCGCACCCTGCCTGCTCAAGAATCACCAAGAGCTTTTTCTTCATCCATGCAAGTGGAATCATGACAGCAAGGTTAAACCTCCTGGTCATGCTGTGATGTCAAACGGTTTCCCTTGCAGCTCTCGGTCCTCAGCTTCCACGGGTAAAGCTCAATAGCCTCAATCTTGTCCCCTGCTTCCCTGGCTCCCCCTGAAAGAAATCTCCAAATTGAACTTTGCCTCACCGTTCCTCTAATTCATAGGTTTTCCTCTTTTCTTTTCTTTTGTTCCCCAAAATTGTCCGGAAGTGTCCATAGCGATCGAATTGAAACTATCAGTTTAGTCTCAAATATACAAAATTTACTTGTCATCCTTAGCGAAGCTCAGGATTTGATTTCTGGGTGTCATCTGTTTCCTGGTATTTATTTGTCTTTTTTTGATCGGATCCATCCATACTGGTCCATCTATGGAGTTGACGTCTTTCTCGGCAATCATCAGAAACCTGTGTTTCTGCGTCCTCCTATTCTCCGGAACTTGCTTTTCTGGTTCTCCACTTGTTGGCCAGATTCGGCCTGGATTCGAAGCTTCTCAGATGCAATGGGCGGTTCACGGTGGCAGGTTCTTGCTATCTAACAATTCGGCATTTGCCTTGGGATTTTACACCGGTGTTGATGTCACAACCTTTGTGTTGAACATCCTTCATGTCAACAGTTCTCGAGCCATTTGGACTGCTAACAGAAGAAAATTAGTCGGCAGTTCTGACAAGTTTGTGTTTGACGACGATGGGAATGTCTACTTGAAGAAGGGGAATGATATCGCCTGGTCGACTGATACAGCTGGACAAAAGGTCACTGCCATGAAATTGCTGGATTCTGGTAACTTGGTGTTACTTGGGGAGAATGAGGCGATCCTTTGGCAGAGTTTTAGCAGGCCTACTGATACTCTTGTGAGTGGTCAGGAATTTACAGAGGGGATGAGCCTCAAAAGTTTCCCAAACGGTAACAATATGTCGGTGTATCTCAACATTTCGTCAGGCGATCTGATATTGTCTGCTGGATATCAAACTCCACAAATTTATTGGTCAATGAAAGGTGACAGCCGTAGAACAAATGTTAGCAATAGCACCAATGGCAATGTTCACTCTGTGGTTTTGGTCTCGAACTCATGGAACTTTTATGATCAGAAAAAGGCCTTACTTTGGCAGTTTGTCTTCTCTGACAACTCCGACCCAAATGCCCTGTGGGCTGCAATTTTGGGACCCAATGGGATGATCACGTTTGTTAATCTTCAAAGGGGGAAGTCAACACCTGCGGAAGCTACTCGGATACCCCAGAATTCGTGTGGTGTCCCAGAATATTGTAAGCCCTATGAGGTTTGTTACTTTGACAGTTGGTGTCAATGCCCTCCCGCTCTCAATGGCAAATGTGGACCTCAACCTCTGTTATCATGTAGCTCGTCTTACAGATTGGTAGATTTTGCATACGTAGGAGAGAAGCTCGATTATTTTGCCCTTGGGTTTGTGACTCCCTCTTTAAAGCCCACCGTGAATGCTTGTATAGAAGCTTGCCGAAGCAATTGCTCTTGTAATGTGCTACTGTTTAATAGCAGTTCGGGTGATTGCTTCTTGTTTGACCAGATAGGAAATTTTGAAAGATCTGATACGAGTTTGAATGGTTATGTTTCGTACATGAAGGTTTCAAATACCTTCAGGGCCAAAGGCAGCAAGCATAAAAAGAAGCAAGCAATTGTGATTGCAGTTATCATTTTTGCAACTGTTGTAGTCATTGCTGGTCTAGCTTATATTGGATTCTGGTATTACCAGAAAAAGAAGTTGTTGCTCAACTATTCTGAAGAAACTCTCGAAGAAGACAATTTCTTGGACAGTCTTTCAAGTATGCCTATCCGCTTCAGTTATGGTGATCTGAGCAGAGCAACGAAAGATTTCTCTTCAAAGATTGGGCAAGGAGGATTTGGATCGGTCTACGTAGGTGTTCTTGCAGACGGCACTCATTTGGCTGTAAAGAAACTTGAGGGTATAGGCCAGGGAAAGAAAGAGTTCAGAGCTGAAGTTAGTATTATAGGGAGCATCCATCATGTCCATTTAGTCAAGCTAAGAGGTTTCTGTGCTGAGGGGGCTCACCGGCTTCTTGTTTACGAGTTCATGGGGAAAGGGTCTCTGGACAAATGGATTTCCAAGAAATCTGAGGCCAGTAAGATTTTGGATTGGAATACAAGATTCAATATTGCTTTGGGCACAGCCAAGGGATTAGCTTATCTACATGAAGAGTGTGAAGTCAAGATCGTCCACTGTGACATCAAGCCCGAGAATGTCCTTTTGGATGATAATTTTGTAGCGAAAGTGTCGGACTTTGGTTTGGCCAAGCTAATGAGCCGGGAAGAGAGCCTTGTGTATACAACATTAAGGGGCACAAGGGGTTACTTAGCACCAGAATGGATCACAAACAACCCTATATCCGAGAAGAGTGATGTTTACAGCTATGGGATGGTGTTGCTCGAGATCATTGGAGGTAGGAAAAATTATGATCCTGCGGAATCTTCTGAAAAGGCCCATTTTCCTTCTTATGCCTTCAAAATGTTGGAAGAAGAAAGGCCAGAGGAAATTCTAGACTCTAGACTAGAATTCGACAAAAATGATGAGAGGATTGTGGATGCGATCAAAGTTGCCCTGTGGTGCATACAGGATGAAATGCATCTAAGGCCACCCATGACCAAAGTGGTTCAAATGCTCGAGGGCCTTTGCCCCATACCTCATCCCCCGATTCCCTCTCAGTTTGGCTCTCAGACTAGCTCAAGCTTTTATAAATGGAGCAGTGAAGGCGGCACGTCAACTGGACCAATCAATTGGAGTAGTGATGCATTTCAATCAGAATTTCAGTCAGGAGTTCAGCTGTCAGGTCCTAGGTAACATTTCAATTGGTGAAAAAGCTGGCGACACATGAAAGAGAAACAGTTCCTGTTATCCATGATATATCATCGTATACTACAGCTATTCGAGTTATTAGGATTCATTTTTGCACGTTGTAATGCAATGCCTGGTGAGAAGCATATTGTAGGCCCAACTGAATTACAAATTACCTTTAGGTTCTTTTGAAACTTTCACGTTCGTAGATTAAAATCCTCTCTTCTGAGAATTGGTTGAATGAGCTGCACTGATCTTTTCTTATCTGCTACTTCTAAACTTGCACTCTCCTGTTTAAAGTAATGGTCATCATGTTGCATCTTTCTAAATGTGCTGCGGCTGTTGCTAGATGTGAAGTTACTCTTTCTTCCTGACAGTAACGTTCTGGAGCTTCCATCCCGGATTTCGGGAGTTTGGCTATGCACAAACATGTCGAGTCCCAAAACTGTGAGCACCTGTACCTATCGAACCATTTCTTAATAGCCTAAGTAACACTCCTCGGGAGCTAGGATGATTAGCGCGCACATAAGAGGTCCGCGAGCCAGTCAAGCTTGGCATGTCCACGCAAATTTAACCCTGTAGTTTCTTCGTTCAATCATCAAAGAGAATTTGCATTCCTGCAAAGACGGTTCCGCCAGTGCAGGGGGCAAATTCTCTGTGCTGCGTATGCGATGACGTTAAAAGTGTTGACTGGAGGTTCAGTTTTGCCGCTGAAAAATGCTAAGTGGGGGCTCCAGGAAGGCCTGATGACGCGTTGCATTTAAAGCATTTCCAGTTCCAGGTACGGTAGGTGGCAAAGTAGTCAACCCCGCGTGCGACTTTGTTGGGGTCAGATGTACTTGTTGGGTCCTCCATGGCGTTGAGGGCGTTCAAGCTTTTCGATCTTAAATAAAATTTCTTGGAGGAAAGTGTACGGAATAGGCCAGGAATATGCAAGTTCCAGTCGACGTTAGGTGGGATTCGCTCGTTGACTGGCGGAGCGTGGGCCTTGTTGTTCCTCGGTGGGTCCGTGCAAGATGCACCGTATCATATCCGGGGAGGGAGGGTTGCTGCTTTTGGATTGTTGACGGGAAATTTCATGTAAAATATTCAGTTCAAAAGGAACGAAACATTTTCAAGGATGTCGGCTTTTAAGATTCGATGCATTTTCCTAAACATATTTTCTGTCGGATGACTTTTGGCATTGGTGATTCTAGATAAGGATGCAACAGGGGTAATCGATCACGGTTGGGTAGGTTCCAATGAAATCAAATTTCCTTCGTACTCTGAAATGGTTTTTCTGCTGCTGCGATACGGTGGTGGATGGTAGACTTGTCAAACGGGTGGATTGAGTTGGGTTTGGGTCGGGTCATAAATGGTCTAACCCAAATTGACTCATTAACTTGTTTATTATCCATTTAAGCATAATATAAAATTGTTGACCCATACCCAACACAACACATACCCGACCCGACCCGACCCGACCCGACCCATATTGTTAAAACACTTCCATATCGAACTAAACTTAGGAAAACTTATTATTATAATATTTTTTAAAGATTTTAAACTTATTCAGGTTTATTTTTTTAAAAAATCGAATTATTAATAATTTTTATTTTAAATATTTTAAAATATTTTTATTTTTTCAAAATCAAGAGCGAGACTGGCCAATTAAACCACCATCCGACGATGGTGGTGACCACGTGCGACAGTGCTGCCGTGCAAGCAAGAGGATGGGCTATTGTACAAGCGGTGAGAGTGAGACAATACGCCGTCGTGTGATGATGAAGATTTTTTCGTTTTGATTTGAGAGCGGAGAGGAGATGAGTCATCTTTGAGGACCGATGAGTAGTTAGATTCTAAGTAAGTTTAAACTTTGACCCATTAACGACCCATGTATTTTAGTATTTTTAATTTTAAATCCATTATAGGTATACTTGTCAAAATGGGACCATAACCCATTTATGACCCATTTAAATATTAAATGGGTCATAAATGGGTTATGTTAAAAGAAAGCTTGACCCATTTATGACCCATTTAATATTTAAATGGGTTATAAATGGGTTATGCACCTATTTTGATAGGTATAGTGGATGGACTCCGCGACGCTTTGAGCTTCCTACCTCAATCGATCGACTACGGTGCCCTTCCTCCGGTGTTTTGGTGAGGTCGATACTCGCTTGATTGGGCACAGCCGAGCTCGCCCCACGCCTGCGAGCTTGGGTCTTGCCTTGGGGCGGACCTCAAGCCTTGCCCAAGGCGACCAAACCTAGGGTGAAGCTCGAGCCTTGCCTAAGTTGTTGGATCTGGCGAGGCTCGAGCTCGCCTACGTCGGCCGAGCTTGGCCTCGCCCGATTAGGTGAGGCTCTAGCTCCTTGTTTGTGGCTGGCCAATGAAAAAAAAAGAAAAAGAAAAAAAGAAAATAAAAATTAAAAATAATTAAAAATAGATTTTAAAAAAGAAAATGAAATATAAAAGGAAAAAATGTTTGATAAAAAAAAGTGAATTGAAAGACGTTCTCCTCTTTCCCAAAAGTCGATAACATTTTTTCCTATTTTAGAAGGAAATGGGATGTTTTCCTTTGATGGAAAATGTTTTCTCCAACTAATTCATTTTATGTAAAACAAACATTGGAAAATCCGGAAAGCGTTTTTCTGGAATTTATTTTCCGTGAAATGAATAGAGCCTCAAAACAAAAATCTTTTCACTATAAAATATCTGAAGCACTTGTGTCCATCAAAATTTGAATTAAAAATTTTAGTTTATTACTTGCTTTTTCCATATTTTCTATTTTTACTGCATATTTCATAAATTATGAACAGTTTTAGGAATAATCATTAGAATTTGCCAAAAGCATGTTACAGAGGTATCTCAATGATGAAATTATCGAAGGTATAATGTAGAAATCTTATCATTACATCATCTATTAAATGCATTTAACAGCACAAAAGATATTCAAGTGTATAAATGGGGCATTGAAGTGCACATGAACTTCATTCCATATCACTCTCTATTTAAACTAGCCAAACTATCAACTATTCATCACTCTATCAAAACCTAAACTTCAGATGAATCATGAAGCAAGCCTCCAAGTTGATGTTGCTCTTCCTCCTGGTGACTCTTGTTTGTAATTCTCTCTCTCAACCCTATTGCCTAATTTTCTTATGTACTTATGCAATTATTATTGTCTTAATTGTTAGGAGGATATTTAACATTTTCATTTCATAAGCTAAAGCAAGGTTGAGGAAGTACAAAGAATACCCATATTTGCTTAATATTGCAATTGATTTCACTTGTGTGCATGGAACGTGCTATTTTGAAATAAATATCTCCCAAAAAAATAAAAATAAAAATGACAATGTCCTGAATTTTGTCTTTTTATTTTCCTTTCTCAAGCGAGCCATGGATGGTGACAAGAGTCGAAGCATGCGAGCGAGACATTGATTGCTTGTCTGAATGTGCAGGGTGCAGGGTGCAGGTTGCATGTTGCAGGATAACTAGTTCTTCTAATGTTAATGTCAAAATCCCCAATTAGTCAGTGTGAGGAGTCGAACTTTTGTTGATGTCCCTCGATAATTGAATAATCAATAAATTTGTCCGATCGCTTGATCGTGCATAAGTCCTTATACTACTTTTAATTTTTTTTTTGGCCTTCCTATATAACTTTAATCGGGAGATCTTTTATATGATCCGAGGTCTTCATATTTCGACAATACCTTAAAAGCAATGAACGGACTTCTGCTGTCCGGACAAAATATCCACCAGGTTTAGGAGCTCAATCCACTTCTTGCGTTGTGAAAAACAAGAAACGAAATTCAGAGGAACTAATTTAGGGCAGTTTAAAAATAAAAGTGAAAAAAAAAACAGGGGGTGAATATGGTTAGTCACGAATCATGGCCATCAATTGGCAATGACAAACTGCCAAACGGATCGAAACCACGGCAAGTCGGGGGGGTCAGATTTGACTTGACAAACTCAAGCGCGGATGGAGTGGGGAGGGAGAGGATAACAGAGAGTAGAATGAGAAATGACAGAGGAGAGACTGCGATTCGAAAAATGAGAAAATAAACTCCGGATTTGAGTTCCTAAAAGAGGTTATAAAACCGATGGTTCGATACCCTAAATAAAAAATTGGACCTGTTATTGCTAGTTCCAAAATTTGTAACGGGGAATCAATGCTCATCCCTAGGACATAATATGGATATTGTGGCAAAAAAGTGAATTAAACCGAGAATACGTATATGCCATAGTGTAATATTAGGCGAAAACATTTCTAAACATTATTGCTGATTGTTCTAATGGTCATATCTGAGTTGAGATTTTAGGGTACAATTGGCATATACTGAAGACAAAGAGTTGTATCTTAATCTCATGTCATTACAAGTAATTTTGCTATCGCTTAGGTTTTATCTAAGAGAGATTATGTGATTGATAGCGTCAGCAATGTCGTAAAGATGATTTAAGTGAGTCCAGTCATGCATTAGTTGGGAAACATTTAGCACCTGGGCTAATACTTTAATATTAGATTATATTCAATTAACTAATCAAAGCCTTATTAAATGTATTAATATTGCTAATCTCTTATTAATGATTCTTCTATTGCCCTCGTGTGATGCAAGATGTCAAGCGTGGTCTGGCAAAGAGAAGAGCTTCCCCCCATCTTTTTCGTGGCAATTTCCTTCTAGAAAAGCCAGAATGCAACATTTTTTCCTAGCAATTACTTGAAAGACAGATTATGAAAAAGAAGAAGAAGATTGACTTCAAGGACGACTTTGGGGGTAAATAAAGTTCCTCGTTTACATCTTGATTCATAATTGTATTAATGGTCAATATCAATTAGCAACGCTATCAAAACAAGGAGTGTGAAACAAATTTGATCCACGCGGAACATCAATTATGAGACTTTCCAATTTCAACGTAGTACCTATCTCACAAAAAGGGCGATATACCTTTTAAAGAAGATGAACTTGATTGATTGACAAAGGCTAGGGTCCTTCTTTTTTTTTTTTTTTTTCTTGGATGCAAAATATAAATGGCAAGAAATTTATCGGTACAAATATTGGGAATGATCATTATCAGCAATGAAAACAGTACTTAAAACTATAAAGATATACTGAAAATATAAATGAAAACATGCGTTCTATGATAGATTGGCTAGTCATTTATAATGACTACAACTTGGGTATATACCCACAATCGCCAATTACATATATAATTATTAAAAAAATTACATTTTCTAAGTAGTTCATTCTGTTTTATAGCATTTATCCACAATTAACCAACTCAACCAAGTTGATATACTTCATTTATCGACTCGTTGTTCTAGCACTCAACTATTTTTCGTTGAAATCTCTGTTGATCAAAGTTGGGCTTCCTTGTCAACTGACTTTACTTGATCGATTGCTCTCAATAAAGCGTGCTCTCGGGCTGTCAATCACGTTGTTAGTACTTGGGTATTTTGTTTTTTTTTTTTGGTGTTAACATTTCTTTCAACTTAATCACTCCCATTTATCATCACACAAAAAAAAGCCCAAAGAAGAAAAAACTTAGAATAAACTATTATAGATAGGACATTAAAGATGAAATAAAATGGACGAAGATCTGTGCTTCCATTCGATTCTTCAATTATCTAAATCATTTATCCATGTAAGAAGGCCAATTTTGAAATTTATCACTAATGTGTCAATTTAACATCATCCGAGACATTAGAAGAAATATCATGTAGAGAAAAATAAAACCATCGTGTATAAAATTTGTTTGATGCAAAAAGGCAAACATGACTTTTTTATTGTTAGATGGGAATTTGGATGATGAGTAGAGGGTGTTTCTAGGACTTTTGTTTACTCCCTAATCACATAGAAAAAAGAATTGGACACATAAAGATCACTTCACCTATTTTTTGATTTAACCAAATTGAAACCCAACTTAAAGTTTGAGGCTACCCAAAACTCACATGTTTTTTTAATTTAAATATTTATTCTTATCATGTAACCTACTAACAGAAGGTCAACAACACCAATTTAACTAGTTGAAGAATGAGAAAGCCTTTACATTTACCCGTGCCATGGTGCATGGTAACCCCTACTCTACTACCGCTAGCATCGTGATAGGGTGGGGGGTTCATGTAGACTCCTATGATGATATTTAGAGGGGATATCATGTTCCTACTCCCATTAGCATCTTTATTCTCCCTTTCTTTTGTTTTGTTTCTAGCACAATTAGTGCAGTGGAGATGCACTTTCCAAAGCGATATCATATTTTGTAACAAAAACATAATTGATGATTAACGACTTTGATTTTTTGGTTTGCATCTTCAACATATTAATTTACTCGATTCACAGCCATCTCACATAACTCTGCCTTATACTATAAACTTTAAAAGTATGATAGCTTCATTGCCAGGTTGTCATAATACTTACTTGATAGGTCTTGCTTAAGAGTTAATACACGTCTCTATGTTTATGACAAAAATATGAGCAAAATACAAGTTCTATAATTTTATGTTAAAAGCCTGCTTTTATCCTATCCAAAGTTGAAGGCGACACCATTTCAAAAACAATTAATTTGAAAAATAAGTATACCAAATGACGTCAAAAGATTTTTCTCGATATTGAATATGAAGCCATGTGCTCATGCTTTCATCTATGAGGGGTCAAAGTTGAAAGAAGCGCAAAATACAGGGTCACAATTACACGGAAAAGGACAAGAAAGCTGCAGCTAGCAAAATGCACTGAAGCCCTGGTGGAATTAACAAAATAAATCCATACAAAAGAAAGTTAAAGAACTAGTGCTTTTCATGTCAATCACCATAATTGAGCAATGTATCCTGTATGCCGCTGGCCGATACAAATGATGTACACCGTCCAGTTCCACCGTGACTCCATGGACTTCCGTCAACTCCACTCTCTCTCTCTCTCTCCCGTTAGCATCCGCTGAGGAAGAAGCTGTGTTGATTCGCCCGCTGCCTGCTCAAGAAAAACCAAAAACTTACTGTTCATCCGTGCATTATTATGGCATCAAGACAACAAGGTTAACCATCCTGGTCCAGGTGTGATGCCAACTGATTTCTTTTGCAATTTTCTGTTCTCAGCTTCCATGAGTAAAGTTCAACAGCCTCAATGTGGTTCGCTGCTTCAGTGACTCCCCCTGCAAGAAAACTCAAAATTCAACTTTGCCTCACAGATCCTCTAATTTATAGGCTTTCCTCTACTTTTTTATTCCCCAGTTCGAAGTGTTCATAGTGATTGACTTGGAATCTGGTAGTTTTGATCTTAAAGTACAAAACTTTACTTGTCATCCTTAGCCAAGCTCAAAATTTGATTTTTGGGTGTCATCTGTTTCCTCGTATTGATTTGCCTTTGCTCAAATCCATCTACACTGGTCCTACTATGGAGTTGATGTCTTTCTCGGTAGTCATCAGAAACCTGTGTTTCTTCGTCCTCGTGTTCTCCGGGACTTGCTTTTCTGGTCCTCCATTTGTGGGCCAGATTCGGCCCGGATTCCAAGCTTCTCAGATGGAGTGGGTGGATCACAATGGGAGCTTCTTGCTATCTAACAATTCGGCATTTTCTTTGGGATTTTACAACGGCGTTGATATCAAAACCTTTGTGTTGAACATCATTCATATGAACAGTTCCATAGTCATTTGGACTGCTGGCAGAACAATATCAGTCAGCAGTTCTGATAAGTTTGTGTTTGATAACAACGGGAATGTCTACTTGAAGAGGGGGAATGATTTCCTCTGGCATACCGGTACGGCTGGAGAAAAGGTCAGTGCCATGCAATTGTTGGATTCTGGTAACTTGGTGTTGCGCGGGGAGAATGAGGCGATTCTCTGGCAGAGTTTTAGCAGTCCTACTGATACTCTTGTGAGTGGTCAGAAATTTACAGAAGGAATGAGGCTCCAAAGTTTCCAGAATCAGAACAATATGTCGGTGTATCTCAGCATTTCGTCAGGCGATCTGATCTTGTTTGCCGGATATCAAACTCCACAAATCTATTGGTCCATGAAAGGTGACAACCGGAGAACAAATGTTAGCAACAGCGCTAATGGCAATGTTTACTCTGTGGTTTTGGAATCGAACTCTTGGAACTTCTATGATCAAAATAAAGGCTTACTTTGGCAGTTTGTCTTCTCCGACAACTCCAATCCAAATGCCCTGTGGGCTGCAATTTTGGGACCCAATGGGTCAATCACGTTTGTTAATCTTCAAAGGGGGAAGTCGAAAACTGTGGAAGCTACTCGAATACCCCAGAATTCATGCAATTTCCCAGAATATTGTCAGCCCTATGAGGTTTGTTACTTTGACAGTTGGTGTCAATGCCCCCCCGCTCTCAATGGCAACTGCGGACCTCAACCTCTAGCATCATGTAACTTGTCCTACAGATCGGTAGATTTTGCATATATTGGAGAGAAGCTCAATTATCTTGCCCTTGAGTTTGCTACTCCATCTCTAAAGTCCACCGTGAAAGCTTGTGAAGAAGCTTGCCGTAATAATTGCTCTTGTAAAGTGCTACTGTTTAATAGCAGTTCCGGTGATTGCTTCTTGTTTGACCAGATAGGAAATTTTGAAAGATCTGATCCGACTTCGAACGGTTATGTTTCATACGTGAAGGTTTCAAGTTCCTCTGAGGTTCAAGGCGGCAAGAATAAAAAGAAGCATGCGACTTTGATAGCAGTCGTTGTTGCAACTATTGCACTCATTGGTCTAGCTTATGTTGGATTCTGGTATCACCAGAAAAAGAATTCGTTGGTTGACCATGCTCAGGAGACTCTAGAAGAAGACAATTTCTTGGACAGTCTCTCCAGTATGCCTATCCGCTTCAGTTATGATGATCTGACTAGAGCTACGGAAAACTTCTCTTCAAAGATTGGCAAAGGAGGATTTGGATCGGTCTACCTAGGTATTCTCGCGGACGGTACTCATTTGGCTGTAAAGAAACTGGAGGGTATAGGCCAGGGAATGAAAGAGTTCAGAGCTGAAGTTAGTACTATAGGGTGCATCCATCATGTCCATTTAGTCAAGCTAAAAGGTTTCTGCGCCGTGGGGGCTCACCGGCTGCTTGTTTACGAGTTCATGGGGAAAGGGTCTCTGGACAAATGGATTTGCAAGAACAGCGAGGCCAGTGAGCTTCTGGATTGGAATACTAGATTCAATATTGCTCTAGGTACAGCCAAGGGATTAGCTTATCTACATGAAGAGTGTGAAGTCAAGATCGTCCACTGTGACATCAAGCCCGAGAATGTCCTCCTGGATGATAATTTTGTTGCGAAGGTGTCGGACTTTGGTTTGGCCAAGCTAATGAGCCGGGAAGAGAGCCTTGTGTATACGACATTAAGGGGCACAAGGGGTTACTTAGCACCAGAATGGATCGCAAATAAACCGATATCCGAGAAGAGTGATGTTTACAGCTATGGGGTGATGTTGCTTGAGATCATAGGAGGCAGGAAAAATTTTGATCCTGCGGAATCTTCTGAAAAGGCCCATTTTCCTTCTTATGCCTTGAAAATGTTGGAAGAAGGAAAGCCAGGGGAAATTCTAGACTCTAGACTGGAATTCAACGAAAATGACGGGAGGATTGTGGACGCGATAAAGGTTGCCCTATGGTGCATACAGGATGAAATGCATTTAAGACCACCAATGACTAGAGTAGTTCAAATGCTCGAGGGCCTTTGCGCCATACCTCATCCCCAAATTTCCTCTTCAACTGGACTAATAGATTGGAGTAGTGACACATTTCTCTCAGCAGTTCAGCTGTCAGGTCCTAGGTAATATCCAAATTGGTGAAAAGCGGGAGATATCTCTCACTGTTCGCGACACATGTAAGAGAAACAGTTCCTCTAATCTGTGATATATCGCCATGAAGTAGACTTTTTTAAGTTTTCAAGATTCATTTCTGCACGTTGTCATACAATGCTCTGTGAGAAGCATAATGTACGCCCAACTGGATTTCAAATAACCTTTAGCTTCTTTTGAAACTTTACTGTTCAAGGAAGACAATCCTCTCTTCTAAGAAATGGTTGAATGAGCTGCAATGATATTTTCTTAGTCTGCTACTTCTAAACTTGCACTCATCTGTCTAACTTTATGGTCATCACGTTGCCACTATTTGAATTTGCGGCAGCTCTTGCTTGATGTGAAGTTACTCTTTCTGCCTGCTGGTAATGTTCTGGTGCTTCCATGCCAAAAGTGGGGAGTTTGGCTATACACAAACATTTTTGTTAAGATGCACCTGTGATTTGTGTTAAAAAACTTCCACATTGGATAATTGGTATGATGTTGAATGATTAATATATCATAATTAACTTGTAGGTAAAAGTTTAAGAAGATGAGTCCAATTATAAATATTGACGAATTCAGTCTTGAGTTTCAAATCTCCCCCACTTGTGTGAGCTATGTTATAATACTCTCATATTGAAATTCGATAACTCCTAGCTTTCACATCGGAATTAAATTTCTCCTAACTATTCTCTCCAAATGAAGGTACGAGCATCCAACAATATAACGTCATGGTCTTGATGTTGCATCTCTCTGAATTTCTGACAGTAATGTTCTGGAGCTTCCATCCCGGAATTCAAGAGTTTGGCTATGTACAAGCATGTCAAGTTCCGAAATTGCATGCGCCTGTACCTATTGAACCATTTCTTAATGGCCTGAGTAACACTCGACCGGATCTAGGATAATTAGTGCGCAGATTAGAGGTCCACGAGTCAGTCAAGCTTGGCATGTCTATGCAAGTTTAACCCTGTAGTTTCTTCGTTCAAACATCAATGAAAGGTTGCACTTCTGGAATTACAGTTCTGTTAGTCCCAAAACAGGTTTAAAAATGCCTTGAATCAGGAACCAGGCTGGTTTTTGCTAGTTCTATAAATTTGAAACCGGAAGCAGTACTCATCCCTAAAATGTAGCATAGGTATTATAGCATAAAAGTGAATTAAATGAGCATACAAATAAGTTAGGTTACATATTAAGTCAAAAAAATCTCTTAACATTATTGCCAATTGTTTTGACGGCCATGCTTGAGTTAAGATTTTAGGGAAGATTGGCATAGACCGAAGACGGAGAACCATATATTTATCTCATGCCATCACAAGTAATTTTGCGGTCACTTATTTCATTCCGGAGAAATTCCATGATAGATAGTTAGCGGCAACGTCACAACGGTAATTAACGTTGGCTGGGTCCACCTCAGCTAACACTTAAAAAAAAAAGTTCAAAAAATTGAAAAGAAAAGAAATAACGTGTGCGTGTCGGTGTGCTCAGAAGAGAGAGTGAGAAAACGAGGGAGTCTCTCGAAGGTGTGCGTGGAGGGGAAGAAAAAAAGCTGAATTTTTTTAGTCCCGATTCAAATGCTAAAAGTTGACGGAAGTGGTTCAAATTTGAATATGTTTTTCGTGAGATCAAGAGCTTCGAGTTGATGGTTTTTGTTTGTCGAGAATCACCTCTAAATTTTCAATGATGATTAAGATTTTCTTGCTCTGAATTTATTGATTTACCTTTATACTGAATAAATGTGTTTGTACTGTTGATATTGAGTCTCTAGTGTATGACTTGTAATGTTGATGTTGAACCTTTATTGTGTGACTAGAAAAATATTTTGTATATCCTACTATTCTTGGTGATTAGTGGAAGTTTTTGGACAGTCCGTGATTTTTCTTATATTAGATTTTCCACATTAGACTTTGGTATGCTTGTTTTTGTCTTCTTATTATTTTCGCATTATATTTGCATATTGTGAGGATATATTGGCTACTTGTTGGTGAAACTAAGTTCATTTCGATCTGTCTAGTTTCATGGGAGAAATTGATCTTGGATTGAATATTATCCGTGGTTGAATTGTTGCCCCCGAGTTCTCCCCAGCAATTAACGTCCGCTGTGTTTCCCCTTTCTAGCATTAGGTTTTGCTTCCGATTTATCATCAAGAGCTTATTTTTCCCCATCCATTAGCAACATTGGACGAATTATATGTAACGTGCTCATACCGGTCAAATAAAGAGAGACGACGCTCAATCAAAGACTTATTAGATGTAATTAATATTTGATTAACCGTCGGGTCATCACTATGGTTGTTGGATTAGCCTTGCTAATCTCTTAACCGGTTCTTCTTTTGGCCTCGCGTGATGCAAGATATCAAGCGTGGCTTGGCAAAGAGAAGAATTTCCCCCGCGTCTTCTGCGTGGCAATTTCCTTCTAGAAAAGCCAGAAAGCAACAATTTTTTCCTACCAATTACTTGAAGGACTTGATTACGAAAAATAAAAAATTTGACCTTAAGGACGACTTTGGGGTAAAAATAGTTCCTCGTTTCCATCACGATTCATAATTTATATCAAAGGTCAAGATTAGTTGGCAACGCTATGAATATAAGGAGTGTGAGACAAATTCGATCTATGCGGGACATCAATTATGAAAATTTTCAATTGCATTAGATTTGTATTATCCACCCATTTCATGAAAAGGGCGAAATACCTTTTAAATTAAATGAACTTGTTCAATTGGCAAAGGCTAGGGTCCTTTTTCTAATGATTTTTTGGACAAAAATACAAATGGCAAGAAATTTATAAGTACAAATATTGGAAACGATAATTACTTGTAATCTAAATGGTGCTAAGAAATGTAAAGATATACAGAAAATTTAGATAGAAAATTTAGATCAACAACATGTGTTCACCGGTAGATTGAACAGTAATTACAATGATTAAAACTTGGGTATTATACCTACAATCGACAATCACATTAGATAATCATTTAAAAACTAAATATATTCTAAGTACCTCATTCTATTTAATAGCACTTAGTTACAAACGGTTACAACTACCGACTTGACCAAGTTAATACACTTCATTTGTCAACTCTTTGTTCTAATGCTTGGCTGTTTTTTGTTGACATCTTTGTCGATTGAAATTGGGCTTTCTGGTCAACTAACTTTTGTTGATCGATTGCTGTCAATAAAACGTGCTCTCAAGCTCTGGTCGGTCACGTTATCGACCAAAATACTTGGGTTTTTGTTTTTTTCAAGCGTTGACAGTACTTTTCAGCTTCACACTCACCAATCATCAGAAAAATCCAAAAGAAGAAAAACTTGGAAAAAACTATAACAGATAGGACATTAAAGATAAAATTAAATGGATGAAGATTTGTTGTTCCATTCGACGTCTCGATAATCTAAATAATTGATCCTGTCAAAAGCTAGTTCTAAAATTTATTAATCAATGTATCAATTTGAGATCTATTGAAACATTAAAAGAAACGTCATGCAGAAATTTATTAGATGTGAAAAAGGAAAAGAAATAAATGTTCTTTGATTAGATGGGAATTTGTATGATGAATAGAAGGTGTTTGCAAGATTTCTGACTACTCTCAAACCACATATTAGAAAAGAATTGGACACATAAAATCACTTCCCCTGTTTCTTGATTTAATCAAAGAGAAACCTAACTTAAAGTTTGAGACTACTCAAATTTCACAATTTTTTTAAAAAATTTGCATATTTATTTTATCATGTAACCCATGAACAGGAGGTCAACACACCAATTTTTATTTGAAAAGTAACACATCTATCTAGCTGAGAATTCACCACCGTAGTGGTTGGCCTAATAATAACTCTTAGTGATATGAAGCCCCAAGTCACATATTCGAATCCCCAATCACTCTTTAGCCTTAGAAAGCCTTTCGGTTTAGCCGTGCCATAGTGCATGATAACCCTATTGTACTCCACTAGCATCATAATGGGGGCAGCGATGACAGGTTAATGTAAATCTCTTATGATAATGTTTAGAGGGAATATCATGTTTCTACTCCCACTAGAACCCCTTTATTCTCCCTTTCTTTTGTTTTCTTTTCAATATAATCAATGCATTGAAAGTGCAATTTCTAAAGGGAGATCATGTTCTGTAAACAAAAGCATAATTAATGATCAACAGCTCCGGTTTTTTCGATTTGCATTTTCGACCCGTGAATTGACTAAATTCACTACCATCTCACATAATCCTGCCTTGCAATATGAACCTAAGAAATAAGATGGCATCTTGCCTGTATGTCACAATACTTACTGGCCTTCAACTTGGGCTTGTTAGAAAGTTATGGGCACATAGTGAAGAACAGTTGAAAGGCCACTTCATCGACATATCCTCCTTCAACGTTGTTGCCACCTACGAGGGCGCCTCTGCAGTAGTCCCTCTAGTGAGGATGCCCAGCCAGGCTGCGTTCCTTATTTTAATTATGTGGGTGCTCACACGCTTGGCAATCCTCATTGATAAAAGAACATTTTTCTTCCCCTCTAACTTAGGAATAGTTCCGAATTTTAGATTTCAAAATTCAAACAAAATAATTTAAGGACTTGATTTTCCTAATAAGCCTTCTATGTTTATAAAAGAAAAATGTGAGCAAAATACAAGCTTTTTGCTGTTATGCTGACGCGCTCATCACACATGAGGGGTCAACGTTCAAAGAAGCACAATAGGGAGGGTGGTCCCAAATGTAAATTACGGGATGTTTTTGCCCTCCCAACGCGCGTGGGGACCTAACAAAAAGATCACGCTGAAAACGACAAGGAAAATGGCAGCTGGCTGAATGCACTGAAACCCATGTGGAATTTAACAAAATAAATTCAGACAAAAGGAAGTAGAAGATCTGGTGCTTTCCATCACCATTTTGGTTTGACCAATGTATCTGCGTGTGGCCAACAGATACAAATGATGGATGTACCCTTTCCAGTACCACCTTGACTCTATGGACTCCCGCCAACTGCAATCTCTCTCTCTCCCTGTCTCTCTCTGTCTCTGAGCATCCACGGAGGAAGAAGCTGTGTTAATTCGGCCGCTGCCTGCTCAAGAAAAGCCAAAAGCTTTCTGTTCGTCCATGTATTATTATGGAATCAAGACAACAAGGTTAGCCATCCTGGTCCCGGTGTGAATCTGATGTCAACTGATTTCTTTTGCAATTGTCCGTTCTCAACTGCTTCTGTGACTCCCCGTGAAAGAAAACTCCAAATTCAACTCTGCCTCACAGCTCCTCCATTTTATAGGCTTTCCTGTGTCTTTTTTTATTCCCCAGTTCAAAATGTTCATACTGATTGAATTGCAATCTAGTAGTTTGATCTCAAAGTAAAAAACCTTACTTGTCATCCTCAGGATTTGATTTCTGGGTGTCATCTGTTTCCTCGCATTGATTTGTCTTTTCTTTTTTTGGCTCGAATCCATCGATTCTGGTCCCCCTATGGAGTTGATGTCTTTCTCGGTAGTCATCAGACACCTGTGTTTCTGCGTCCTCCTGTTCTCCGGGACTTGCTTTTCTGGTCCTCCACTTGTTGGCCAGATTCGGCCTGGATTCCAAGCTTCTCAGATGGAATGGGTGGATTACGGTGGCAGGTTCTTGCTATCTAACAATTTGGCATTTGCCTTGGGATTTTACACCGGCGTTGATGTCACAACCTTTGTGTTGAACATCCTTCATGTCAACAGTTCTCAAGCCATTTGGACTGCTGAAAGAAGACAATTAGTAGGCAGTTCTGATAAGTTTGTGTTCGACGACAACGGGAATGTCTACTTGAAGAAGGGGAACGATATCGCCTGGTCGACTAATACAGCCGGAAAAAAGGTCACTACCATGGAATTGCTGGATTCTGGTAACTTGGTGTTGCTTGGGGAGAATGAGGCGATCCTTTGGCAGAGTTTTAGCAGGCCTACTGATACTCTTGTGAGTGGTCAGGAATTTACGGAAGGGATGAGCCTCAAAAGTTTCCCAAACAGTAACAATATGTCAGTGTATCTCAACATTTCGTCGGGCGATCTGATCTTGTCTGCTGGATATCAAACTCCACAAATTTATTGGTCAATGAAAGGTGACAGCCGTCGAACAAATGTTAGCAATAGCACCAATGGCAATGTTCACTCTGTGGTTTTGGTCTCAAACTCATGGAACTTCTACGATCAAAATAAGGCCTTACTTTGGCAGTTTGTCTTCTCCGACAACTCCGATCCAAATGCCCTGTGGGCTGCAAATTTGGGACCCAATGGGATGATCACATTTATTAATCTTCAAAGTGGGAAGTCACGAACTGCGGAAGCTACTCAGATACCCCAGAATTTGTGCAGTGTCCCAGAACATTGTAAGCCCTATGAGGTTTGTTCCTTTGACAGTTGGTGTCAGTGCCCTCCCGCTCTCAATGGCAAATGTGGACCTCAACCTCTATCATCATGCAGCTTGTCTAACAGATTGGTAGATTTTGCATACGTAGGAGAGAAGCTTGATTATTTTGCACTTGGGTTTGTGACTCCTGCTTTAAAGTCCACCGTGA
This sequence comes from Angophora floribunda, assembly GCA_014182895.1. Lineage (NCBI taxonomy): Eukaryota > Viridiplantae > Streptophyta > Magnoliopsida > Myrtales > Myrtaceae > Angophora > Angophora floribunda. Next base: position 21,487,747 of record CM024710.1, read on the forward strand.
ATGCTTGCATAGAAGCTTGCCGAAGCAATTGCTCTTGTAATGTGCTACTGTTTAATAGCAGTTCTGGCGATTGCTTCTTGTTTGACCAGATAGGAAATTTTGAAAGATCTGATCAGACTTCGAACGGTTATGTTTCGTACATGAAGGTTTCAAATACTTCTGGGGCCAAAGATAGCAAGAATAAGAAGCATGCGATTGTGATCGCAGTCATCATATCCGCAACTGCTGTAGTCATTGCCGCTCTAGCTTATACTGGATTCTGGTATCACCAGAAAAAGAAGTCATCCCTCAACTATTCTGAAGAAACTCTCGAAGAGGAAAATTTCTTGGACAGTCTTTCCAGTATGCCTATGCGCTTCAGTTATGGTGATCTGAGTAGAGCAACGAGAAACTTCTCTTCAAAGATTGGGCAAGGAGGATTTGGATCGGTCTACCTAGGTGTTCTTCCGGACAATACTCATTTGGCTGTAAAGAAACTGGAGGGTGTAGGACAGGGAAAGAAAGAGTTCAGAGCTGAAGTTAGTATTATAGGGAGCATCCATCATGTCCATTTAGTCAAGCTAAAAGGTTTCTGCGCTGAGGGGGCTCACCAGCTTCTTGTTTACGAGTTCTTGGGAAAAGGGTCTCTGGACAAATGGATTTCCAAGAAATGTGAGGCCAGTGAGATTCTGGATTGGAACACTAGATTCAATATTGCTTTGGGTACAGCCAAGGGATTAGCTTACCTACATGAAGAGTGTGAAGTCAAGATTGTTCACTGTGACATCAAGCCCGAGAATGTCCTTCTGGATGATAATTTCGTCGCAAAAGTGTCAGACTTTGGTTTGGCCAAGCTAATAAGCCGGGACGATAGCCTTGTGTATACAACATTAAGGGGCACAAGGGGTTACTTAGCACCCGAATGGATCACTAACAACCCAATATCTGAGAAGAGTGATGTTTACAGCTATGGAGTGGTGTTGCTTGAGATCATCGGAGGAAGGAAAAATTATGATCCAGCAGAATCTTCCGAAAAGGCCCATTTTCCTTCTTATGCCTTCAAAATGTTGGAAGAAGGAAAACTGGGGGAAATTCTAGACTCTAGACTAGAATTCGATAAAAATGACGGGAGGATTGTGGATGCAATCAAAGTTTCCCTGTGGTGCATACAGGATGAAATGAATTCAAGACCACCTATGACTAAAGTGGTTCAAATGCTTGAGGGTCTCTGCCCCATACCCCATCCCCCAATTTCCTCTCAGTTCGGCCCTCAGACTAGCTTGAGCTTTTATCAAGGGAGCAGTGGAGATGGCACTTCAACTGGACCAATAAATTGGAGTAATGACACATTTCTTTCAGAAGTTCAGTTATCAGGTCCTAGGTAATTTTCAAATTGTTGAAAAGCAGGAGATATCTCTCACTGTTTGCAACACTTGTAAGAGAAACAGTTCCTGCGATCTGTAATATATTGTCGTGAACTACATACAGTTTTTAAAGTTTTCATGGTTCGTTTTTGCTCATTGTAACACAATGCTCTGTGAGAAGCATAACTTACGCCCGATTGAATTTGAAATAACCTTTAGCTTCTTTTGAAACTTTATTGTTCGAGGAAGATAATCCTCTCTTCTGAGAAATGGTTGAATGAGCTGCAATGATATTTTCTTAGTCTGCTACTTGTAAACGTGCACTCATCCGTTTAATGTTATGGTCATCACGTTACCACTTTTTCAATATGTGGCAGCTGTGCTAGATGTAAAGCTACTCTTTCCCTCTGCCAGCAATATTCTGGTGCTTCCATCCCGGAATTCAGAAGTTTGAGAGTCAAGCTTGTGGAAGGATAATTCTGCTTGTGCATGTGACGATTTCTCTGTACTGTGTATCTGATGGCAACGTTGTTTTGGTGCCTGAAACGTGAAATGGGGAGGTTCAAGTGTTCATTCTAGGTTCAGTTTGCTGCTGAAAAATGATTAGTGGGTTTCAGTGGGCCCTAACGAACCGTTGCATTTAAATTACTTCCAGTTACAGGTAGGTGGCAATCGTCACCCCCAGGCAAAAAATCAATTAAGGTTGTAACTTTGTTGGGGTCAGTTGTTGGGTCCTGTAGGGTTTTGAGGCATTCAAGGTATTCATCTTAAATGGATTTCTTGGAGGAAATTGTATGATTTAGGCCAGGAATTTCTTCGTGCAATGTGTATGATGAACCAAAAGAAATGTTAAAGTTTTCAATCATGAGTCGATACAATGGAGTCCGTAGATTACTGAGCTTTGGCAAGACTCTCATTTCAGAAGTCAAATTCGTTTACTGATAACTTTGTTGTTTCATACTCTGTTTTCTTTCACAAGTTCTTTAAACAACTTAGGATATTCTACAAAAATTCGGTCTATGAGAGGAAACCAGGGATTAACGACGTTCCATCTTTCTTGTTGGAAAAATGGTGCCTTGTGGGCAAAACGTTATGAACCAGAAATTGAAGATCGGGATTCAATCCAATGTCTGAAACTGGTGTGCATGGTGTAGGAATAAACAAGTACCCAACAACCGGTACAAAAGAAAATTGGCTCTAAGCAACTGAGCGTTGTTTCTGTGGTGTACGAAAGTTATCAAGAAACGAAAAGGTTCTTCTTTGTGACAATCTAGTACTTTCATCGGGTCCATTAGAATAGACTCAGACGAAGACAGCAAAATGCCCTGTTTAGCTTTTCCAGAAAATACCCTTGATATTTTCAACTCCTGCCCATGTGGTGAGCACTGAGCGGGGACATATCCCAAAACTCACTAAAGGCTTGTTTGGTAATGATTCTACTTTCAAAAATAATTTTTTTTATTCTACTTTTGAGAACAATTTTTAAGTATTTAAGGTGTTTGATAAACCGTTTAAAATTTTTATTCTGAAAATATAAATGCTTTTGGTAAGAGTTTTTGATTTTTTGATTCTTTTAATTTTCAATACTTTTTGTTATAATTTTGTTATAATTTTCTTTTTTTTTTTTTTCTTTTTTTTTTTTTTTCTTTTCTCTCATTCTTCCTATTGGCCGCAACCATCGGTGGTGGCCAACGAGCGGCCGGGCGAGCTACGGCAAGCTCCAACAAGCTCGCTTGCCACCAGTGACGGCAGCCAAGAGGAAGAAGGAGATAAAAGAGAAAAAAAAAAAAAAAAAAAAAAGAAAATTATAATAAAAAGTATTAAAAATTAAAAAATCAAAAAAAATCAAAAACTCTTACCAAACATATTTCTATTCCCGAATAAAAATTTTAAATAATTTATCAAACATCTTAAATACTTAAAAATTATTCTCGGAAAGAAAATAAAAATAATAATTTCTTATCAAAAATTATTTTCAAAAATAAAATCGTTACTAAACAGACCCTTAAGTCAAGTCAAAGACATGCAACACAAAAAGCATTTCAACTACTTGCGATGACCAGCATAACACCATCAAAAATCGTGGAATCATGACATCATTCCTCTGCAGCTTTAGCACCTCACTTTACCTGGGACACTGGCTGGTGGTTTTAATTGACGAGGATAATCATCGGCTTATCACTTTGATAGAACAAGATGAAGAAACCACGAGATCAATACTAAGTGTGACCACAGACTTGAAAAATTTTGAAGCCATATAAACCACAGAACAAGATCGAGAGAGAGAGAGAAAGAGAAGTGATCGTTGATATTTTGTGAAGCCCCTGTTGATGGCCCTCCTCCCTCCTCTGAAGAGCCTCTTTTATTACTATAATCAATCAAAATCAATTTAGTCAATGTCTTGATCATAAGACCTCCATTTCGAAATGAGTGTGGCGGTGGTCACAGTAATATCGAGTGCCAAAAATATCTCTATCTATTCTCTCTCTCTCAATATGGACATCAATTTCATTTCATTTCATTTCACAGAACTAGGGTTGGCATAAAAATAGGAGCCATGTTCTTGCCATCTCAAAAGTCAAATTCCTGTGTCTCTCAGATTCCAAGGACTAATGCAGACCACAATTACAAGGACCACACCAGCAAATATCTCACGATTTTGTTGTTATGAATGAAATTCATTCTACCACATGAATAGTATCTTCTCTACAGGAGGACATTTCAACAGGGAGAAATTCCATGATAAGGACTTGAAGCCAAGAATCAGATTGACTGTATCATGGAACTTGCACCATGCACAAATATTCACAAGGAAGAACAGAGAAACATGAGGCTTGATCAGCACCGACTATAATTCTTTTTTTTTTTTTTTTGTTCTTTTCGGTTGAACGACTGTAATTCAATTTGCTCAAATTAGTTTGTCATTTATGTAGCCCTAGCCACCATTATACCTTCTCATAAGTTCACAGTGCATTTTTTTGCAGATAAGGCACCGTGTTTGCAGAATCAATTTAACTTGACTTAGCTCAGTATGCCGAAGCCAAATTGGGCCAAGAAATAAAAATTAAAAGATAATAAAATTAATTTTGCGTATGAACATATAGCTACAATCATCTTATTCATTGGCCCGAAAATATACAAGAAAGGGAAGCTATTTTTTTCCGGCTATTATGTTACACAACTCACATACATTTTGCTATGTCTTCAAGCAAGTAGGAGGGGGTTATTTAAGAAGTCGCAGTGTGAGGGTGGTGGTGAGGAGCTCCTTGAAAGAAATCAGTTGGATGAGTGTTGCCCTGCTCATCCTGCTCCTCCTCTTCCTCCTCAGCATCCCACAGAAATTTGGCATAAGAAGCCAGGACATAACTGCAACGAATGAAACAGCACTTAGATATTAAGTATCTCTGCAACGAAACCCAATTTTACTGGAGAATAACATTAGAAATTTGCCATCAAACTACTTGATCAATTTTTCCAACTAGTCCTAAAAGGCGCCCGGTAAATAAATGAATACCCATAATTCTTTTAATCCAAGCCCACCAAAATCTACAATCACTTCATTACTTGAGCTAGGAATATTAATGAGAGGTTGTACTAAAAGAAGCAGCTTATGTTGATACATACCTATTCTCAGGAGCAGTTTTAACTGCTTGATCAAAATAACTCTCGGCTCTTTGGCTGTCCTTCTGTGTCTGCCATATAACATCTGCATAAAGCGACAAGATGTTGGCATCCTTCGGGTTAGCCAGGATCGCTCTGTCACAGTATTCCTCCGCTTTGGCTAAATCTCCACGAACCTGGTTGCAGCATAAGGATAACCCCAATTTCATGAATTGCCAGTAACACAGAGACCCACAAAATAAAGAATGCCCACTTCTTCTCTTCATTAATCATTTCAGTCTCTGTTAGACTGTTACATCTGAAGTTCCATTCACATCCATTATTTTGCAATCGGAAAAACTTATAATCCAGCTCAAAAGTACTTAAGAGGAAGCCAACAAGCTCATAATGGTGAAATTCACTTCAAGAATGCGATAACGGCAACAGATATCTTTTTATAATCAAAAGAGGAACTTTTAGACTAATCATCAAGCTGTTGATACCTCTTTCAAGAACTTGGCATAGTTCCCGAGTAAAAGAGCATTCCCTGGATTGGCTTCAATCATTTTCCTGTAATAAGCATCAGTGCCATCACTACCAGGATTCTTGTTATTCTCGTAGAATCCAAACCCTCCATCTCCGGCGTCCGATCCTCCTCCGCCGCCAACATCAATCCCGCTACTTCCGCCACTTCCCATTCCACCACCCACAACCAGGGTCTGAAGCCCACCACCCTCTCTCCCCACCACATCACAACCCTCTCCACCAAGAAGAGTCCCATCAAGCCCAGAACTTGAAAGCAGCCTCCTCGTCGAAGAAGGCCCCGTTCTCGAGTTGGGTTTTGCGCCTTCTTGATCCTCATCGTTTTTCAAGGAAGAAGATGGCGCTTTGGTCGGTTTGATCTTGCTATGGCTCTGAGGGAGCTTGATCTTCTTCTTTTTTAGCTTCGGAGGTTCTTGGGCTTTGATCTCAGCCAAGGCTCGCGGCCTGGTGGATGTTATCACTTTCTTAGTGGGTTCATCAGAGTTAGGTGGAAAGGTCAAAAGTGGCGTCATTAAGGACAGCGATCTGGTCCTTGGGAGATGGAGCACTTGGAGGTCGTCCTCCGGTGAAGAGTCTCTCGAGAGTGGAAGCCATGAGTTGAGTATCGGTGTGGAGGAGCTTTTTAAAGGCATTGTACTGCTTACGATCTCGGATCTTGTACTTCAATGGGAGTTTCAGAGAGGAAGCATTTAGGGAGAGAGAGAGAGACAGAGAGGGAGGGAGAGAGGAAGAGATCTTCCTCCGTTGAGAGGACAAACAAAGGAGAGGGAGGCATCTTATAGAAGAGTGAAGAAACTGCACCGATAAAGGCGATAAGCACGAGGACAACCATAACCGCTCCTAAAATCTGTCTTGTCAGGTATACTCGTTTCACAGCGAGGGTAAAACAAAGGTGGTAATGAGCAGTTGTGAGATATTATTTGAGGTGATGGTGCAATGCATCTTCCCTTTATCTCCTATAGATTAGACCTTAGTTTGAAGCAAGGAAAATGCCCCCATTGTCATTTTTTGTTTTGCCAGAAAAGGAAATATGTGACGCGCACCGGCTCCTCCTTACTCATTAGGCCTATTAAGGAAACTTATTTGGGAAAGCTCTCGGCTTACCTTTCCTCTCCCAATCCCCTCTCTTCCTCTCTCTCTCTCTCTCAACCTTTCTTCGTCTCGTCCACTTCCAGAGGGATGGAATTTTACCTAAATCTCTACCTCCCCTCCTAGTTGCTTTTCCTTTTATTTTCTTTTGTTTCTTTTCATATTCTCTCAATCTAGTTTTAGATCTGAGAACTTTGCTATCCCAATCTTATATATGAGAGATTTTCTCTCTGATTTAATTATAGATTTTGGAATTTTAATGAATGAGTACTCCGCCTACAATTTCAATGGTGTTCACAACAATTTTGGGATCAAATTTGTACTCATTCAATTTGTTTCGATCAAAAGTTTTGACACTTCACATTGGCTATAAGGCTCCCTCTCACAGATATTAGATTTGAACTTCTTTAACATATTTATATTGTGTATGGTGATGATGTTGAGGACACTAAACCTAATCTTACAACCTCAAAAGCCAAAACTGTAATTGCATATGAAGATTCCAATGTGTGCTTATTGCTAATGATACTGTGTGATTTGGTGATTAGTTGCCAATCCTTTCACTTGGATGTGTCCTTAAAGAACAAGCTTGTGATTATTTCTCCCAACCATGCTTTAATGATATGCCTTTTGGTTTGTTTTGGAGCTCTCTTAGCTTGTCTTGTTATTATCACTTTTAAGATCTCATTTAATGTATCATTATGTAATGAATGAAAATTTCTTTTGACAAAAAAAGAAAAACTTATTTGGAGTCGATGGTATTCTGTTCATTAAATATAAACCCATGCTACTTTTTCTTAATAATGTGTTAAGCCACTTTTACAACCAACAGTATACGCATGCTTAGAGTGCAATATGCATGACTTTAATTTCTTTAGCCAAAAAGCAATTGATCTCTATTCATATCATCCATTGTCATATTACCCAATTATTAAAATTATCCATTGTTATATGACCCGAAAGATAGAAAACTAAATATTCTATAATTTCTTACTTGTTAGAAGTTCTCGAATTATTCTTCCCTATATATAGATCCAACGAGGGTAAGGCTTGCCCTACCCCTAGTGAGGCTTGCCCTTCACCAGTGGTTGGTCGCTAGCCATTACTGAGGCTTGTCGAAAGGTCAGAGAAAAATGGAAATATATAAAGAAAGAAAAAAAAAGGAAAGAATTCAAAAAATTTATAAAAATTCAAAAATGTATATATAAAAATGTAAAAAAAATTATTCATGTCAATGCCAACTATGTCATGTTAGACGAGAGGTGTTGATTTGATTGCCACACCAATGATCTTCGGTCAAAATTAGCTGAAATTATTAAATTGGCAATTTTGAAAAGCTTTAGGATTAAATTGGCAAATCATCAAAAGGCTATGAATAAATTGGCACAATTGAAATGTTTAGGACTAAATTAACACATTTAAAAAAATAGGATTTAATTAGTCACCATGTAATAAGTTTAGGATTTTTTGGCCAATTTTCCTGAGATTCAATAGGTAAGAAATCACTTATTTAACCACTAGATCTTTTCTTACATATAACAGTTTCTACCAAGATATAATTATTTATTTTATGACTAATTCAGGCCTTGGCAAATAAGGAGAGTAACTGAAGAAAAAAAAATGTGATGATAAAAATGAACCAAAAAAATAGTTTATAAACACATCATAATTTTTTGCCAGAGCCCGATGCAAGTTATTGTTATTAATGTTATGTTGTGTTGTATGTTAATGTTCATTCAAATTTGACATCTAAACAGAAAATCGAGCAATGCAGGGAACTAATTATCAAAACCAAAAGAAAAAAAATAAAAATAAAAGTCTTATAAAAATTAGATACATTTAAATATGAAATACGTGATATCTTAATTCTCCTATTTGGTAGTGCATTATTAGTTATCATCCGCCAAACATGGGATTAGTAGATGTAGAACTCCGAGAACTTCTCAAGCTCGCTAAACTCAGAAATCCATTAAACCTACGAGATCTAAACGTCTCTGTTTCCCGTTCTTTACCATCCAAAATGGTCACATCCCTACCACTTTCATCAACTTGCAACAGGCTTGAAATGGCTCCTGAAGGTGCTCCTCTTTTACGAGAGGAATGCATGGATGTTCCATCCCACAGGTTCCAACTTATCATGGCTCCGTACAGAGTTCTTCTCGATAAAGGTGGTTTACGATGGTGCCAAGCTGAACAAGCTACATGACAAGCCCAGCTGTGCGGCATTCTTCATATGTTCATTCATCAATACAAACGTAACAAATTTGTTTTAATCGAGATTGAGATGATAACAACAGCTGTGAGACTACAAACATACAGTGCTGGAGCGGAGCAAGAGAAAACAAATAAGAAAAGCGACTCTGCAGAGTGATCTGCGCACCCCAAAGTTGACGCCATTAAATTGCAGTACGGTGTAATGACCTCCTCCATCACACCCTATAAATCGTGGCAACGTGATATAAGCCCACGGCGGAAGCAAGGACAGTGAAGAGCATGCGCCTCCAGCGCCGCCATAAGCGTAGCAGACAAACCCGAATTCCTGTGAGAATCTGGGCAGCGATGCATTGGTCGAGGGACGAGACGATAACGTAAAATAAGGGAGGCGGGTGGCTTTCGTTATCGCCTCAGCTCTCCTCCCATGTTCTCCGCACAATTTTCGACACCAGGTGTTTTGAGAAGATGTGATTCCGGAAAGCGACTCGTGACGAGGATTTCTTATCTTTTGGATTCTACTGTTTTTGTGTTGCTCCGCCAGCCAGCAGCGAATGGCTAACCAGAAAATACAGGCGCAATAACTGTTGAGTGATTATTGTTATTATCATTTCTGTTGTTATTTCGGCTGTATTACAATGCGCGCATGATATTCGGAACGAAAATTTGTTATTGCGACAAATAACTAGGGTAAAATTGATATTATTGGAACGATTACTACCGGCGAGCTTAGCAAATGATCAACCGCCCGAATGTGGACTGAAATATCAATAATTGGTGGGGTCGACAGCGACAAGCACGATAGTTTTAACCGTCGCTTAAGTCTTTATTGTACGGAATACCTCCATGAGTGTTCATCAGTCTCCTCCAGAATAGGCCAAAAGGTCTCGAAGTTCATTCTGGAGAACAAAGATGCTTCATTGTATCTTCAGAGTGACTACCAACATAATCATCAGCCATCCTGGACTCTCGACCTTCACAATTCGGTTGTTACAGTAGACTTTCGAGCTTCCTCTTTTAGGCGAAGAGAGGATCTTCAAAATTACATAAATCTTGATTAATTCGTTTCTTGAAGATTTAACCGGTATAGAAGATACTATCTTTATCCTTAGCAGGTTCCCTTGGTACATAGAAAAGGCTAAAACTGGAATGACTCCAGATGCTCTGAGGTAAATGCGCAAGAACATTCTTATTTAAAGGGTAATCTTTGCACAATTTAAGAAATTTTCCTGAGCACAATGCCAACACGATGAGATTAGATTATACTGATCCGGCATATCGCTTAAGAACAACTATACTGGATGGTATCTTGTGGTTCCTCCTCATTATGTCGTATTTAGACAAAGTCAAGTGTTCTCCAAAGCTATTTGTTGAAATAAAGAAACCTGGATGATATTTTGTGATTCCTCCTCATTATGTCCTATTTAGACAAAGTCAAGTGTTCTTCAAAGCAATTTGTTGAAATACAGAAACAAGGAAGACTTCAAGAAATACATGGAGCACATCGCGAGGCGGCGCCTCAACCTTTTAGGACTTGACTCTGCTTTGCTGTCCCAAATAAGATACAACTGTGATTGGCAGCAAGCATAACAACCTCCCATGAACAGATCAGATCAACAGAGATTAATCATATCAATGGGATGGACAAGACCAACAGTTTAATCTGGAGCATGAGCGCTGCTATGCTTAAAAAGGGAAAGAGAAGCAGTAAAATCCAGTTGGGATAATCGATTGGTGACCTATCTACTGTAGTAAATTACAGAAGCTGAACAAGATATTGCTCTGATAGAAGATAATCAAATGAACCTAAATCCTGCCAAATTGAATGTATATCTTACATAAGTTTCATAATTGCAATTGTTACAGAGCTTGGATATACGAAGTAAGAAGAAAATAGGAACAGTGTCCACAATCTATTTGAATATCGTTGGCATTCTAAACTGTAAGTATTACATTTGCAAGTACTATGTACAAAACAGAGCTGACTAGATCATCTTCTAGATCTTGATCCTTTGCTTGGTCTATTTCTCCTATCCCATGCAGAGGCCCAGAAAAACAGAGACATCCAGAAAAGAACTGCAAAGAAAATCTGTACACTGTCCTGAAGTCTAGATAAAGATGCTGCAACGCCTGCCCCGGATGAAGAGAAAAAATAATATGAACATCAGGTGCAGATCAATAGGCTCAAAACTCATGCTTCAGCCATAGTTGCAACTCTCAGACAGTGTCACGGTATATCTTGATGGGAAACTTAATAACAACATAGATAGATCACAGATCAGAACTTTTCCAGCCCAGAATGTTGACTACAAGCATACTTGTTTTTTTGGTGCAATGAAGAGTAGCCCACTTCTCTGGCAAAGGATTCAATTCAAGCCTTTTTATCCTTTTGGGCCAATTTATCAAAGAGTAATGGGACTTCATGCAAAATAAGCCCCAAATGTCCACGCCTGCCACCCTAGAGCAAAATCCGCAAACAGAGTGACACTAACCAAAAAATCCACAAGTTGTTCAAAAATTAGCGAGACAAGGAACAGTCAAGCATTGGTTGACCCTTAATCAAGACCCAAGAAGTCATGAAATTCATTTCCAGCTTTCGTCTCCTCCTACTTGCCAATATAACAAAAAAGCCTGTTAAAAAGTTCCTCTCATGTGCGCTTCCTAAACCACTAGCCCACTTTGAAGGACAGTTAACCTTTAAATGTCTTTCCAGCAGACTCTATGATGCTTAAAGATTTTGATTCTGACTAATCACTTCCCACCGCCTCCATCTGACCTAATCAGCACCAAAAAGACAAACACATCAACAACGCTATCCTGCCTCTCAGAAATTTGCAGACTAACCTTTCCCACGTGCCAAGGTTTGAAGCACTATCGACGAGAAAAGAAAGCCACATGAGTCAAACATCAAAGCACTCAAACTCACTTTGTAATGCATACTAATCTCAACTAATAACCAATCAAGAGATTTTACCCCAACTAGCATTTACTACCTCCAACATCTACATCACAAGAATAAGGTCCATACAATGAGAACTGTCTTCTATAATCTGCTATACTATTTTTATGTGGCCCATCAGTTATCACGAGTGCGAGTACTATGGACAAGCATGGGCAATCATTCACATTCGAACACGAGCAACCTAATCATAATTCATTCTATACCGTGCCCAAGAACATAATAACAGCGCTTTCCAGACTAGCACGATTAATGCAAGTGATATTCAAAAAGAACACGAAAACTTTGAGCTATAATAACCTACTAAATTCCGATATTCACAGGACGTAAAGGGCGCGTCCTGTGCATATAAATGAGAGGATTTCAAATGATTTTAATTTAAGAGGACCACACAATCCGAATCAATCACCAAGCTATTCCAATTATAATGCTAAGAAACTAGCCAATTGAACCCAAAGCTTAACATGGTTGGCAATGGTAATGACATGATCGACGCCCAATCATAAAGCTAAGGTCGACATATTCAGGGGCATGGAGATATAACACAAACAGACGCAAAATCGAAGATTGTATACATGAGCACATCAAGGTTAATCCAGAAAAGGAAACTTCGAGCATAGCAGAGTCGAAAGTGCGTACTTCGAAGCCCACGAGAGCCAATTTCGGGCGGAGGACCGGACTCCGGCGGCGAGGGCTGACCACGAGCAGCCCCGAGGCGGCGGCTGGGGAGGGGCCGGGGCCGGGGCCGAGCGCTGGGGCTTAAGGGGGACGGTAGGGATGGACGGCCGAGATTGATTGGAGGAGACGAAGCGCGGTTGGCCTCGAAGTGGAAAGCGCGGAATGGAGAGGCGGAGATGGGGAAGGAGGAGGAGAAGAAGAGCAGAGGAAGTACCGAGCTCGGCGGCGGCGGCGCGTGAATCAACGCCGGAGGAGAGAGAATCGGCATTTTCTAGAGAGGGCGGGGGGGTTAGTTGCTCGATGAGATGAAAGTTTCCATTTTGTTTCGAGAGATCGGAAGAAAACGGACTATGACACAAATACCCCCACAAATTTTTATTTATTTATTTATTTTCGTGAAAATCTCTAAGCGGAGAGAAAATATTGGCGGCAGATGGTGTGCTAGCGTGGCAAATTGAAAGGGCCCCGGAGCGCGACACGTGCCCTCTTGTGGGGCTAGAAATCAGACTTCTCTGACCAAATATTTTCTCCCACTACAGACTCTTTATCCTGCACTTCTATCCAATGCGCGACTATCTCTCTCTAACGCCCCGCCATGCACCTAATATAAATATTTTAAAGTTTCAACGACTTTTTTAGCCAATTATATACAAATTAAAAGCAAATTAATAAAACTCGATTGTCTTTGAGAATGTATTGTAATATTAACAATTTTTTACCGAAAAGAAAATTACCCCGGGCCGCCCCTCCGAGACATCGTGCTTTGTCTCTTCTCTATGTAAGCCACACCCCTACCAAGCCCTTTTATCGACGGACTCTCTCTAACGCCCGCCAACCCACCAACGCACCGCACGATCGACGACCCCGGGCCGCCCCTCCGAGACATCATGCTTTGTCTATTCTCTATGTAAGCCACCGACCAAGCCCTTGTTCAACGCACCCACATAAGACCATCACGCACCCACATAAGACCATCACGCACCCACCGATGATCAGTGCGCTCAATCGAAGACCCCCGGGCCGTCCCTCTAAGACATCCTCCTCTATCTCTTCTTCTCTCTCCAAACCGTCGACTCAAGCCCTCATTCAACGGACAAACCGCCGTGCCGCTCCCTGACGACCATCTCGCGCGCTAATCGACGACTCTCACGCACAACCGACAAACTTGCTCTTTGTTGGGTCATGTGCCGATAGACGACTCTCGTCCTGTTTTCTCCCTCTCTACGTGCCTAATCTGCCATTTCTCTCCTTCGATAAATTTTTTTGGCCTGACAAGTCTAATCTCTAGGTCCACAAGAGGGCACGTGTCGTGCTCTGGAGCCCCTTCCAATTTGCCATGGACACACGATCTGCGACCAATATTTTCTCCTAAGTGGGGCTCTTCTCTTGAGAATTTTGTTGACGTGAAAATTTCTAATTCTCATAATAGAAAAAGAATAGAAATGCATTAAACGTTACTAAATGGATTTATTTCTTTTTCTATTATATGGAACAAAAAAAAAAAAAAAATTGGAATATAAACAAATAGGCCCTAATTTGCTCTAGCAAATTTTTATCGGAAAGAATCGCTTAATACATCATTTCTTTCTATTGCACAATTTCCTTGCAATCCCATACATTTTCACAAATGATTAATTTCAAAAAAAATCTCAAATTGATATGTTTATGATAAATTTATCTCAAATTAATTTTTTGATTACCAAAAAATTCAAACTAGTATACCTATAATAAATTTACCTTGAATGACCATAAAAAACCTTAAACTCACACCCTCCATTAAATTAGATTAATATCACAAAAAATACAAAACCGGTACAACTATGACAAATAAATAGTAAAATCTCAAACTGATATATCAATCGACTATCATGTGTCATCCAACTTGGCAATTTGATAGTAAAATTTAATATAAAATAACATGGGAGTAAATTTGTCACAAGTGTATTAATTTGAGGTAAATTTGTCAAATCTATACCCGTTTGGGATTTTTAATAGTCAAAAAATCAATTTAAGGTAAATTTATTATAAATGTATTAATTTTGAGTTTTTCAAGCATTAAACACTCCAATTAAAGCACCCACCAGTGGGCAATTGAGTTGGTTCGGCTTTGGGCACTTCATCGCAGAGGTCCTAGGGTCGAAACTCCGCAACTGCTAACACATCTTAAGTGGGGGACCTAGTGGTGGGTTCCTGAGCTAACTCCCCTTCAGGTATAGTCAGTGGTCATCGTATAGGGCTATTGGGCCCATGGAGGCCATGCGCTCCCGTAAAGTTGAGCCAGGCCGGATCCTAAATAAAATAAAATAAAAACTCCAATTAAAGCACCTTCGTTTCTCTAAACATGATTTTTTGTCCGTATCAATTTGCTTACAGAGAAAATTTAAAAGTACCGCGAAATCTTGGATTAAAAGTGGACCGTTAAAATTGATCACATTTATCTTTTACAGAAACGAAAGAACAAACAAAAAATATTTTTATGATTCACAAAAGTTATTAGACGAAAATCGCCATTGATAATAAAAAAATTTATTAACTAGTTATTTGAAGTAATATGTACAATCATCTTCAGTAAAATATTTTTCAAATAATTCATTTTTTTTATAAGACAAACGAAATCTAAGTATTTCGAAATAAAATGAGAGTTTTTTTTCGAATTAGTAAGGAGGGATATTATAATTGACCATTATTCTCGCTCTTTTGTATTTCTTTTCGTTATTGGTAATTTGGTACCCTCTTTCTCGAAATATTTTTATGATTTACAATATACACCATTTGAAGTTGCATTATCCTGTGTGGAGAAGTACAATTCACAATAACAGATCGAGTTTATGCATGTATCTTGCTAGACCAAAAAAGCATTTCCCCATTGAATTTATACTCTCTTGTACAATGGACTCACTAGATTGCGACACTCATTACATGCGTGGGATATCTTCGGGGACGTCGTCGGCATGGTAGGCTGTTTTTTTATGTCGTGTGACTTGCTTCCCAAATAAATTTACTTGACTAGTCTTTCAATTAATTATATATGCTGATTTGCAACGGTACGGTATCTATCAAATATCCAAACTACCCCAACCTTATCAATATTGTTCGTTTTGCAAAAAACAACTTCCTGAAAAATATTTTCATAATTTTCTGACATTGACAGAAAATGGATAACTTGAAGAAAACATTTTCCATCAAAAGAAAAAAAAAATTAAATAGGGTAAATTGTTTTCCCCATTTCAAGATGAGGAAAATATTTTCCTCACTCACTTTTTTTTATTTCACACCCCATGTAAATATTTCCACCTTTTTTTTCATTTAAAAATTTTCGAATTTTTAATTATTTTTCCTTTTCCTTTTTCTCTTTTTCTCTCTCTCCTTTTTTTTTTTTTTTTTACTTCTATCTTGTCTAGTCGTAAGCCACATGATAGCCAATGACTGCCCACAAGTAAGCCTTGAGCACGCTGACCTTAAGCAAGGCTCACCCAATCACCAACGAGCCAAGTAAGCAGCCTTGGTCGTTAATAAAAATCATTTTTAAAAAATAAAAAAAAATTATTTAAAAAGAATGCATGAAGGAAAAGATTTTCCTCACTAAACTAAGGAAAATATTTTTCACTTTATTTTCAAGTTTTAGCCGAATATAAAAAAATAAGCACATTGTCTTGAAAAATAGATTCATGGAAAATATTTTTTTTAAAACACTACATTTTTCGTGATACAAACGGAGTCTATATTTTTACTTAATTAGTTTAACTTTACAAGTTATTAGAGAAAGGTATTTATACCCAAATAATATGCATTAGAAAGGAAATTAGTTATCTTAGAGAATCATGAATAATATCTAATTATATTTCTAAGGATATTAAAATTGATATTCTCCATAAATCTCCATAAATATACTTCATCGCCTCTCTCTCCCAAGCCTCCGCCTCCGCCTCCGCCTCCGCCTCACGACGCAAACGCAGAATATGGAAGTGGAAGGACAGACCTCCGACGATGATGGGAGCAACGTCATTGACCCCCGAAGGGCTCCTCTCCTCGACATGGGCGACGAGTTCAAGGTTTGGTCGTTCTACGAAGCCCTTGCGGCAGAATTCGTCGCCGCTCTTCTCTCGCTTTACATCGCCGTCTATGTCGCCGTCACCTCTGTGACTTCCGACGGCGTCGTCTCCATCCCGTGGGCATTATTCGGAGGTGGCTTGTCATTGGTGCTCATCTGTTGCACTGCCGACTTATCCGATACGAGTTCAAAACCCTTGTTCAACCCAGCAGTGACGTTCGGGCTATTCGTGGCGGGGAGGATCAGCTTGAGCAAGGCGGCGGCGCACATGATCGCGCAGTCCTTGGGGGCCGTCTGCGGTATCGGAATAGCGAAGGCAACCATGAGGACCGACTACGACTGGCTCGGTGGGGTTGCCGACTTGGTGGCTCCAGGCTACGGCAAGGGCACGGCTTTGACTGCCGAGATCGTCGGCGCTTTATTGCTGATGTTCACCGTGGTAGCGAGAACTTTGTCTTTGTCTTTTCTTTTCTTTGGCTTTGATTGAAGATTTTACGTGCTGTTGACTGGTTGACGTTCGTTCGTGAATGTGATGAACAGTGGCTTTTCTGGTGGCTTGGGACCCTCGTGGGGGCACTTGGAGGAGCGGCGGCGAATCGCCAGCGATCCCGCATTCATATGGCTCGCTCTTCACCATACTACCCAACCCCAACCATTACCATGCCGGAGGACCTCCCCGGGCGCTTGCTCCGCGAGCCCCCGAGCGCCGCCCGCCGCGGCCCCCCGTCTTCACCAGACCACCCAACCCCAACCAGGCACTTGCTCCGCGACCCCCCGAGGGACGCCCGCCGCTGCAATTCCCCGCCTTCACCAGACTACCCAGCCCCAACCATTAACATGCGGGACCCCCCGAGCGACGCCAGCCGCGACCCGTGGTCTTCACCGGACTACCCGGCCATTACCATGCAGGACCTCCGCCTCCATCCCCCGAGTAATGCCCGCCTTGACCACCCCGCCAGCCTCCTCCAGACAGACCTCACGATAAAAGTCCACCTTGACTGCACCGCCAAGCCCCCGTCGAAGGCCCGCCACCGCGTTCCCCCGAGGGAGCTCCGCTTGGACCTCCCTGCCGACCTCTTCCGCAGACAACCCCGGTTGAACGCCCACCGCCCTCCCCCAAGGGGGGCCCACCGTGACCTCCCCGCCAGCCTCTTCCGCAGAGACCCCACCAGCCTCTATTAGAGATATTTAGGGAAAATTATAATATTTTCTATGATTATTTTTATTTTGATTGATATTATTCCTTTATATAGTCATATACTCTTTTCTATATATTGAAATATGTTGAAGTTTCTCATTCTCTCTTTCGTATTATTATATTTAACTTCCACATCGACCCCCAGCAGCGTTCGTTGCAATCTACCCTGAGCAGGCCCCTAGCAACGTCCGCAGCCGCAGCTACCCCTTCTGCCATCCCCATCAAATATAAATATATGTATGTATGTTTGCCTTTCATCCCATTTGTTTGTTCTTGTGACGGGATGATAAATGGCGAGGGCGGTGATGATGGACCCTCTCTTGATTTGTTTGATGCTTCGTTACGTATGGGTGGCTAGGTAGAGACGGACATTCAGTATTAACTAAAGAGATATCTGCTGCTGTTTTCTTCGTCGTCGTCTTTACATATCCTTCCTTATCTGCCATCGAAGAATAAAAAAAAAAAGACCACTCACTGTGACTAGCATAAATATCCACCACGGTTCAATGGTATTTACCTCATCTGCAGAAGTGACCATGTAGGCCTCAAACGACGCCTCAATTTCCTTAATTCGTATTTCCCTGGAATTAGGTTGCTCTTCTAGCAAAAAGAGAACGACAAACAACCCTAAAAATAAGGATATTTGATAAAATGATCAGAAGAGAAGGTCTGTCGTTGAGATTCTCCAAAATGTTGTGGCCTACCTTCATTTCACGTAATTATTTTGCATGTTTCTCGGTTAAAGACTGCAATTCCAATTGCTGAAAAAAGGGTCCCTATCAGTAAGCATATCCACTTGTTTTGCTGCTGAATCCAAACTGAGAGGAGATATAAGCTGTGTTTTAATCAGCCAAAAAACACCTTTATCAGTAGGTCCTTTCCTTCTTATCATCTTTCTTTATCGGTGTCACCACATCATCATCACGCAGTATTTCTTCCTTCTCTGGATCGAGGGGTTTGCAAATACCTAGAGGGCTAGTGAAAAAGTGAAAGGAAATCAGATGACTGATGATACGGGATGATTCTTACACCATTTAAGAGATTAGTTGCATATATTCAGGTCCAGCAAGTTGAGAGGTATGCCAAGATCAGGCTCAACATGAAGTTAGGGCTTCCAATTTTTCTCCGGAGATGTAATAGAGTATTTGGCAAAGCTGCAAATCAGGGAAAAAAATAGCAGGGTTCATCTTCAAATGAGATCATGTATCTTGTAAAGCTCTAACTTCTTTTTCTTCATGAACAGTAATGATGATGACCCAAAAAGTGAAATTTCGGCCTTTTGTTGGGATAACCTTGAGCATCCAACTACTGCCACGAATCTTGAAGTAATATTTCAGATTTCACCGTTTGACTACAACTTTGTGCTTCTATACCGATCCTCTGAATGGTTTATAAAGCCTTAATGAATTACTGCTCTTTCTGTAGTTCTTTCCCCAGTTCCCTACTAATTTCCCAAATTCAACTATATCGCCCGTCATGAGACACCGCTCTTGAAAGAGCAGGTGTAATTAGCTTAGTGATATAAAGGCAACATTACACGTTCGTGCACCAAGGGAAAAAAAAATCGAATTCAGCAGCACAATGATGTTACAAACTGATCCTTGTCTTACTTGAAAGCCATGAGTTTTGGTGGAACACTTGCTTCTGGAAAAACAGAAAGCAAATTAAGGGCAAGCTTAAGATATTGTCATCATTAGGCAATAAATAAATCGTCCCTCGACATCTACAATGATCGAACTGTTCAGATGAAACTATAAAAACCAGCAAAGCATAAGAGATATTTTCAGTCAGAATTTGCATAACAATATCGGTCTTTTTGGCATTCCATAAACTGGAAACAGATATGATAATGCTGTTAGGACTCAGTAAGTTGCATTTCTAATCTCACAGTATTTTAGCTAATTTAGTGAATTTAGAATACAGGAACATTTACGAAAGAACATATCCTTAGACAAGAGAACGTCATCTACAAAGACATGGCTACTTCATGGTATAATTTCCAAATTAAGCATAGAAAAAGGCATAGAGCAGGCTCTGTTTGATTCGCGGAAAATGTTTTCCTTATTTTCTAGAGTTTAGTTCACTTAGGAAAATAAGTCAATAGAAAATCTAGGTTTAAATTCTGAAAATGATTTTCTTCTTGAAAAATCAAAAAACATTTTTCATAATATGACTATGTATCGACGCTTGGATTCGAAACTCTACGTTCAAGCAAAAAACCCAACATCGGTTCACAAATCGCCAACGGCCAAGCTAGGCCCAAGGCCTTGGTGCTTGGGTCCATTGAGGTTTAGGTCGAGCTCAAACCTATAATGTTCATGCCTGATGCCCTTGCATTCAAGCTTCGATGCATAAAGGCCATGCTCAAGTCCTCAACGCTCAGGCTCGGTCCTTGATTAATGAAAAATTTGTTCTTATAAAAAAATATTTGTGACAAATTTGCTAAATTTTTGGAGAGAAAAATTAAGAATTTCAGCAAAATACTGATTTGAGTTTTTTGCAACATAAAAATTAGTTTGGAAGAGATGCCATAAGGACAATGATTTCACTATGTTACTTACCTCGATAGGGTAAACCCAACAACAAAAGCACTTTGTTGGGCCGATACTCAAGGTCAATCCTTAACCCTTCCCCCCTCTTATTGAGACCCCAAGTCACCTTCTACAATGTGTAAATTATGTCCTTAGAATCCCCTTAAGCTCTATAGCTAACTTGGAATCCCATGTACAAGATAACATAATCACGGACGTTGAGCATCTAGCAAGACCGATCCATAAATTTAAACCATAGTTAATTACCAAGATTTAATAATCTAAACTTTCTTATTATAAATAAAACCATAGTTGAAAAGGTTGAGTTTGTTTTATTGCCTATTTAAGGCATAGTTTTTCGGGGAAAAGACTTGAACATCAATTTGTAAATGCACAAACCTTAGAAGATGTCATGCTAGAGCGTGAGGATTTCGAGGCGGTATTTTTTTTTCCTGCTCTTAGAATTCCCCCAAACAAGGTACAAACTCGTGAACGTTAGGTACATTATCGAACATAGACATACATTTCTCATCAGGAAGGATTGTATTGCAATGGACGTTGATTAGTGCGTCAAGTAGAGTTCACAAATGGTAATCTTAGAAATTTAAGATTAGATGTGATCATTTGACAAGTCCTGACCCAACGGGGCTTGAAAATGGAGCGTAATGCATTACTCAAGTCTGCCCATTTGTAGGATTTTCCAAGCTGAGCAAGGGTCATGCCAGGGCTGAGCCAAAGATGGTACGGTTGAAGTTTTCTCTTGTGATGTCTTTGCCCATGCACGATATGATAAAATTTATATAGAACTTTCTAAGCCAATCAATGGTTGTTCTATAAGATTAGCTATATTAAAGAATCATGAAATATTAAATAATATCCATCATATCTAATAATATATCTAATGATATTCTCTAATAAAGAAATGTCTAATCTCCATAAATCTCCATTAATATACTTCATCACACCCTCTCTCCCGCAAGCCACCGCCTCCGCCTCAAAACACAGAAGATGGAAGTGGAAGGACAGACCCACGTTGATGATGGGAGCAACGTCCTTGACCCCCGAAGGGCTCCTCTCCTCGACCAGTCTGGTCGTTCTGCCGAGCCTTCGCAGCAGAGTTCATCGCCACTCTTCTCTCGCTTCACATTGCCGTCACCGCTGTGACTTCCGACAGCGTCCTGCCCACCGCATGGGCATTCGAAGGCGACATGTCCCTCGTACTCATCTATTGCACTGCCAGCTTACCTGGTACGAGTTCAAAACACTCGTTCAACCCAGCAGTGACGTTCCGGCTATTTGTGGCGAGGAGGATCAGCTTGAACAAGGCGGTATTTGCGGTAATTTGAACAAGGGTTTTGAAAATCGCACATTGCTAGGGATGAACCGGGTTGCAGAGAATGCATAATTAAGGTTCAACTCCATTGAAACGTAGGACGACCAAAAACCGTTAGTGAACGGAAGAGAGAAAGTCTGATGCCAAAAACAACGTCGAAGCCCTTCTCCGATAAAACTCCAACATTCATGCAGAGAAGATTCGCTTAGGTTTAGTGCGATGGTCACTCTTTTTTCATTTAATTTCAGTTCTAAACGTGACCTTATAACCAAAGAAGGTCGATATCTTTAGATGAGACCGATGCCATAAGTTCCCACCTATGGTAAAACGAGGAAACAGGTACATGGACAGAGCTCTAGTCGATATAACAGTTTTCCTCCACAAATCAATCAAACAAGATTGCACAGTAAACCACAGAGCCAATGAATCCCCAAGTCACACAGACTTGATAAATGCTGGCTACCTTTCCTAATACATAATACAAGGCAATTTCATTGTTGATGCAGAGAATGACCTCTTAGTAAGAACAATTAAAGGCCGCAATAAACTAGATAACAATGGATCAGCAGACTGATTGACTGAGATGTGATATTCACTAATCGACCATATATAACAGAAAAATTCTCAGCACAAAACTCTGTCAATATACAGGGCTATGTACCATTCAAGTGACTCACAGACACGTGCAAAACTCTGTCAACATACAAGGCCATGTACCATTTCAAGTGACTCACAGAACACACACCTCTCTCATTCTTCCTTCTTATAGCCAGCACAGAAGTGGACTCTATGCTGTTTTTATTATACATGCACAAGCAGGAACATCAGCTAGAAAGTCACCTTTATACCCAATAGTGTCATTAACTGAGAAATGAACTCTGGGTGACCAGGCCAAGCCGCTCCTGTGACCAAGTTTCCATCGGTGAAGCAACGATCAATTGGATCAGGTTCTAACCATGTGGCACCTGACAGTACCACGTTGAGCTTCACAGCAGGATATGCTGTACATTTCTTCCCCTGTAACAAATCATGATGAATACACCCATTATACCCTAATGATCTTAAGATACAATAACACAGAATATCATTCAACTTGGAGTATTTTCATGTCAAATTGTAAAACTCAACAAGTCCTCACACTCTACTGGCTCTAATATTATTTCACACATCACACTTTATCACCACCAGTCTGTTGAAAAGCCTTAAATGTCTAAAATTGAATAGCAGATAAAGTGCCTATCTCTGTGACTTTTTCTGATACATTCTACCTTGGTGTTCGATTGAAATAGAAAGAGTTCCCAATCACAGACACCAAGAATTACAGTTAAGGTAGTCACCGTTAGTCGCCGCCACAAGAAGTTCCTCAAGATTGTCATGAGCTTTCTCAATAGACCAATGAATTTATACAGAAGCTCCTAAAACTGCTACCAGATAACATGCTAATCGATAGTTTTGTCCCATTAACAATATCCAGAAACTACCTTGAGAACACCAGCAGCAGATAGAATCTGCTGCCCATGGCAAATGGAGGCAACTGGCTTCTTGGCTTCCATGAAATCCTTAACTAGAGCAATCACCTTCCCATCCAAGGCCAAATATTCTGGAGCACGACCTCCAGGGATGACAAGGGCATCATAACTTGAGGCATCTAAACCTTCAAAGTCGGCTGTAAGAGTAAAATCATGGCCAGGTTTCTCACTGTAAGTCTGGTCACCTTCAAAATCATGAACTGCAGTTGGGCAAGTGTCGCCGATCTTCTTCTTGGGGCAGACTGCATCAACATGGCATCCTAGAGCTTGAAGAGACTGAAAAGGTACCATTACCTCATAATCTTCCATGTAGTCCTATAATATCAAGCCATGGGCAAAAGGTTTTATCAAATTCCGCTTAAACTGTATAGCCTCAAAACATGTTAAGTAGAAGCAAGCTCAAAAGGTGACAAACCACCTAAATTCATGCACAAGCACAATACTTATGACGTTCTTCTTTTGCTCCCTTTTAGACAAATCACGAATTCAACAATATGAGCAACATAACTCGTTTTGCCTATTTAGTCATTCTTTGACAGCAAAATGAATTTGATTAGTCAAATAGCAGAAGAATAAAAGAAGTTAAATGAAGCATCCATAAAGAATAAGGATAAGTATTTGGGTCCCTGGCAATCTTCAAGTGGAATTGATTAGAGTAACTAGCCACTTGGAAGAAGGACAACTAATCCTGTCAATCAGAGACTCACCTAGAACAGGGACATGTAATCCTGGTTGAACAGAATGGTGGTAATTGACCCACGAATTAGATGGAACTCAATTCTGCTATTGTGATATACAGAGCTAATCCAATACAAGCTAGCACCAATTCTTTTCAGGACATTTCACTCTTAAAAAATATTTTCACATATCATAATTTCCATACTTCAATTCCTTTTTCGACAACTCAAATACTGCTGACTCATCTGTACCACAAGATCAGACAAGAACACAAGTAAATTCAACTAATTATTCCAATTATGTAATTAACCTACATATGCTCAACACAATGCAATCCAAAACGACATCACTCTGCACTTTTGCCATCCATAACTCACTCTCTTGAGAAGCCAGAAGCTCTAATTTCCATAACTCACTCGCTTGAGAAGCCAGAAGCTCTAATTGACAGCCAAACATAATGGACCAGTAAAGAAGAAAAAATAGTAATTTCTTGTGAAAGCACTTCTCAGACAATAGTCTTGGAGCACATTGCAATACTGATATAGAGAGGTTAGGAATATCCAGCCATGCATAGCAGTGAACCAGCTCCAAAAAGCTCAAGTAAATAGAAAAGACGGAATACTAGTCAGTTGAAAAGAAATAGAAGCAGGAACACAAGACATACATGCCATTACTACCCAAATGTTCAGCAATATCTTGACACATACCCCACATAAAAATAAGATCCGTTTTTCTGACCCAGTAATGCTGCCGCCCAAAGCCTTCACAAAAGACTGGATGAACTCAGGATGTCCAGTGTATGCAACCCCAGTCACAAGATTGCCATCAGTAATACAGAGTGACATGTTCTCAGGTTCAACCCAGTGAGCACCTGCAGCAATCAGTACAGGTCCCACAGGAGGGAATGCAGTGCACTTGCGACCTTTGACAACATTTGCAGCAGCCAATATCAATTGACCATGACAAATAGAGGCAATTGGCTTTCCAGCATCAGAAAATTTGCTAACCAAGTCTACAACAGATTGATCCATTGCAAGATACTCTGGAGCTCGTCCTCCTGGTATGACTAGGCCATCATATTCACTGAATTCAATTTCAGTGAATGTGGCATTTAACGTAAAATTGTGCCCCCGAGATTCGGAATAAGTCTGCATAAGGTAAAAGATAAAGCTCAAAAAGGAGTAATTAACACCCTCAAAATGAGAAAAGACGAACCAATGTCTCAGCTCTCTAAGAGCTCAATGGAGAAGATGTTATGTGAGCAACAAAAGAAATCTCTGAGGCTTAAAGTCTGATACGTAAATTATCAAATTATGCAGCATCGCTTCTTCTTCATATACATGAGAAAATTATAACATGAGTATTTTGATAATGCTAGTATAGATAGATGAAATTTTCTAAAAAGTTCTCAGTAAACTGAGAAGATATTATAAATACATCATTGAGTTTTTCTAGAGTGTAAAAAAAAAAAGTCCATAATCTCCTTGCAACCCACATGACTTCTGAAACAAGCGCCACATCTTTCGTAACAATGATATGTCCCTATACCGAATGCGTTTGTGAAAATAGACAATCGCTACAACATCCTTTTGAATTCCTAGGCTACCATGCAGAATAGATACATTACAAGTTGCCACAGCAATTGAACAGTAGATTATTGCCGCAGATAATAGAAGTCCAAAGACTCAGATTGCTGAAACTAAAGTACAGGTAGTGACTTAACAAAATGCTTGAAGCAAAATGGATATCTACACAATTTTCCTTGTCGATGAGAGTTAATCATGGACATGGAGATCTATGATAAGAAGACAAGTATGATTATGAGATGTTGACATGTGCCTTAAGGGCAATAAGTGAAATTTTTACCCAGAAATATAAAGAGCAAGAAGATCTCTTGATTTGAATTTCATATGCAAACATGAAGAGACTTGTTCTAAATCATGCTATTGATAGGACTGTTTTCTAGTACAGTTAGGTCTTTCTATTTTCTTTTGTACTTTTTCGAATGTTAATATTTAATTTGAACTTAATTAGAAGCTTGAGAATTTTTTCTATTTCAACTAGTGCTTATGTGTCACGTACTCTTTTTGGACATTTGTTTAATGATTATGATGCAATGATAGACATGCTCTTGAACTAGTAACCTTTATCAACTCAATGTAGATCATCCTCAGTATTTCTAATTTAATTCGTTCCCCTCTGCAATATTCACATTGATGTAGAACATCATGAATGCTTCATGAATATCCTTTCTTTCTCAAGTACTTGAGACAAGATCCCATG
Organism: Angophora floribunda; assembly: GCA_014182895.1. Classification (NCBI taxonomy): domain Eukaryota; kingdom Viridiplantae; phylum Streptophyta; class Magnoliopsida; order Myrtales; family Myrtaceae; genus Angophora; species Angophora floribunda. The sequence continues at coordinate 21,513,773 of CM024710.1, forward strand.
TAGATGCTCAAACAGCAGGATCCCATTGTCACCTAGTGTACCTAAGACTCATCTTGTGCATTCAATGTGAAGTAGATGATGATAACAACCAAAGAGAGAAAAGCAAAGTTTGACAGGGCACATGACTTCAACCAAGCATTCAGTAATAACAGGTCTTATTCTAGTCTACTAATATCAAGCGGAAAATCAACAAAACTAGGAGTACAGTATTATTATTCCAGTCGTGGTTGGTAGTCATGTCACATAATGCAGCCATCACTCAAAAAGTAAAAATTTCAAAACACCCATTGTGTTTTGGATCATTTGAAAATTGATCAGCACATCTATATTTTTTTCAACTCAATCGAAGGCCATGTGTATATCTCAAAAGGTCTTCATTACTTTATAGGTGCATTGCATTCCCTATAGAATCAGAAGCTTGTAAGATAATCCTTAGTCTCGTTAAAGGAAGCTAAACTTAAATGCCAACCACTTGGACTCAGATTTATCTTTTCCATTAGTAGACCCCTGGAGTGAATTCTCAAGTCCAACCAACTTATTTTCACTTGATGAATGACTCATGCATTTCAATGAAGTAAATGAAACCTCAACAGATGATTCGGGAGGCAACATAGATACGTGAACACTATAGATGGATTTACAACTGAAAGACGTTTAGAATATGAGTTTCCAATGATCCAAAAATGGTGTCAACTTACATTTTATCCTTACTTAAGGCATCCCGTCATCATGGTCAATAACCTATGTCTAATCAAACACCTGGTGGCCAAATTCAAAACTCTGCTACAGATCTTCAAGTTCAACTAATTTAACTCTTCGACTACTGTTCATTTACAAGTGCAAGCCATTCCCGAAAATTGGTGTCACCGATCAAGTCAAGTAACGCTAAAGCAAAGCCAGAGAAACCAAAAGCCCTCCCCCATCGCCATCGACTGGAGAGGAAGACATGGACAGACACAGGACCGAAACGAGAAGAGACGAGAGGGAGCTAGATTTACGGGACGGACGGTGAGAAAAAGAAAGAGAGACCTGGTGAGCACCCATCTGGTGAACGGCGGTGCGGCAGACATCGCCGGCTTTCTTCCCGGGGCAGACGGCGTCCACCGACACTCCGTACGCGAGAAGCGCCTGGAAGGGGACCATCGCCTGCATCCCAGAGCCAAAGAAAAACGCCGAGACGTTTCAATCCGAGACCGAATGAACGAAAACGGCGAAGTGGGTCGATGATGCGAGGAAAGCCCACCTCGTAGTCTTCCATGTAATCTCCGCACAGCAGGAGGACCCTTCTCTGAGGTTTGGATCCCGCCATCGTTCTCTCGGAAACAGTAGAGGGAAGAGGCGTTTGCTCTGCTTCTGGTGAAGCACTCACTACCTTATCTTGAAGCGGCCAAAGAGAGAGACGGAATCTCGGACGGAGTGGATGAATCCGGCGAGCTCAAATACAGCAGAAACATCTGGAGCGAGAGTGGCCTCGGCGTCGCTGTCCGATGATCGGGTCGAGTGCTGCCCATTTCTTTACTATTTGTTGCTTTCTTTCCTCTCTCTCTCTCTCTCTCTCTCTCTCTCTCTCTCTCTTTTGGCTCCGCCAGTCGTAGACCAACAGATGGAAATTTGGAGGGAAAATAAAAAGAAAAAATTCAGAAAAAATTATATAAAAAAATCGCAAAAAATCGTTTAAATCAGTGCTGAACGGCGACGCTAACTGGATCACCATGTTAGTAATTTTAGCAAAAATGAGCCAAAAATAATCTTGACAAATCATGAAAATTTTATGGCTAAATTTGCCAAATTGACATATTTACAACTAAATTAGTTATCGTACAATAAATTTAAAACATTTTTAATAACTTTTTTCATGATATGTAACAAGAAGAGAAAATGAATTTGAATAAAGGTTAGTAAAATGGAGAAAATAAAATGTGGATGGACAATAGTGTCATCGTTAATTCAAGGTGACGGTGTATTTTGAGCCATTAATATCTCTTCAAAAGCAACAACCTCATGGACATTGGAGGTATATAATCAAGAGAAAATTCAAATCAAGTGCCAAAAATAGAGCTGTTATCTCAAAAAAAAATCTGAAATAAACATTATCTCAAGTAAAATCCTAAGGTAGTCAATATAGTCTTCAATAATGGGATTTCACACTAGCCAAATCTTATATGCATTTAAGGGCATTCTTGTCCAAGTACCTTTTTTTCTCTCTCTTTATTTCGTGATTTTCTTTTTTCTTTCTTTTTTCATCTTCCTCACACCTCTTTCACTCTACTTCACTTCCATTTTCAATGCCATCGATTATCGGATGAAAAGAAATGCTCGTGAGACTTTTTAGGAGCACAAAGAAGCACTCAACGTCTCTATAACCTCGTCGATCCTAAAATATGTCATCTTCTTTTCAAGATCCCCAATTTTATCTCAGATCAATACTTCCCTAGTTACTCATCATCTTTAGCAGTATCAAAAAAATTCGTTGACCTAGAAAATCATGGAAAATTGCAAGCATGACTGCTCCCTCATTACATTCGTGCATAATAATGTAGGAAAACTCGTGGGGCCCACTCAAAAGGGCAAACAAATTAGCGTGGGAAGTGCCGAAGCATGATTTGAAGTCCCCAGTTAATTATTATAGTTTTCTAATGATTTAATAATTGTTGCTTGGCTTTTGCAGATCTCAATTATAGATTAATATTGTCGAATGGTTCATTCAATAGCTAATTTCTCGATTAGAATTGGGATCGATAGTCTTGTTATATATATGCTATTAAGCTGAAAATGAGGTATCGAAACTCTTTGAGTAATTGATTAATCGTTGCTATGCGTGACGTCTCTTCTACCGGAACATTTTCTTATCTTGGGAAAAATTGATAACTTTTGATCACACTTTAGTTTGTATTATCTATTGCGAATTTGCATCTCTAATTTTGGGTTGGATTTCAAATCTATTTTTGCTTCGACATTGTTCATACATGAGCTTGTGATACCGATAGATAAGTCTCACGCAACATCAAAACTAGCATGACGGGTTGGATTATAAAATTCTATTAAATTTTGTTGTCATATCTTGACATTTCCAATTTTGTTTTTTTGTTTTTTTTTTAATCAAGACAAGCAACCAAGCACTAAAGGCCTGATGCGTTGCATCCCAAAGTGCGCGAGCTTGTGGTGACAAACGGCCGGGGCTCGGCACAGCCCGCCCTATTTTACAAACGGGCCGTACTGAGTATGTAAGTTTTTTGGGCTCGTGAACCAATAAGAGCGAATCCAATTTGAACCGTGCCCTCCTGGTCCCGAACTCAAGCGGCCCAAGCCCGCTTTCGTAATCCTCGCGTTCGGCAGCCACGTTGATTTTTATCGGTGGTCTCGTCAGTTTTATCGCTCAGAAGTTATGGCTTATAACATGCCTAGACTGGTAAAAATTCCTCATTTAACCTAGTTCAATTTTAGTTATATTCAATAATCCACCTCAATAATTGTCTCTTGCCCTCATTTAATCTTTCATAAGATTAGGAATATATAAGTACGTTAATAATATAGATCAGCTCGAATAAAAGTCACTCAATTATTATTGCATGAAAATTGATTAATTTGGGTTGAATTATTTTTTTAATCGACCCACTTCCACCTCGTCATTTTTCTCCATCTTTCAAAAAAAATCAAATCGGTCCTCGCCGTTTTCGGTCGATTTGGCTTGCGACCGAGCCAGAATCCGGTTTCGCCAGATAACCCGTTCAAGTCACAGGCCACCGGTTTGAATCAAACAACCGGTTCGCCACTATACCGGACGTCGACGTTTCCCTATTTGCGGACTCAGCTCCGTTCAATAGCGCCGCCGCACACTGCAGCTCGATAGAGAGAGAGAGAGAGAGAGAGAGAGAGAGAGAGAGAAAGGGGGAGGGGAACGAGCAGAGATGGATATGGAAGTCCAGGATACTCGCGACCGCAGCTTCAAGCGGAAGCGCGACGACCTCCCTGATTCATACGCTGCCAGCAACGGCGGCGGCGGAGGCGGCGTCGACCTCTCGCTCCTCGAAGCCGTGGAGAGATCCCAGAGCACCGTCGAAGTGCTCGACCTCAAGACCATGAAGAAGCTCGTCCTCGCCTTCGAGCGCCGCCTCAAGGAGAACATCGAGGCTCGCCTCAAGTACCCCGAGCAGCCCGAGCGCTTCGCCGATTCCGAGATCGAGCTCCACGAGGAGCTCCAGAAGCTCAGGGTCCTCGCCGGAGGCCCCGAGCTTTACCCCGAACTCGTGTCGCTCAATACCATCCCTTCCATCCTCGGCTTGCTTAGCCACGAGAACACCGACGTCGCCATCGACGTCGTCCAGCTCCTCCAGGACCTGACGGACGATGACGTCCTGGAGGACAACGATGAGCCCGCTAGGGTTCTTGTTGATGCATTGGTCGAGAACAACGTGCTCGAGCTCCTGGTCCAGAATTTGCATCGATTAGCGGAGTCTGACCCCGACGAGATGGCTGCGGTGTACAATACTCTAGCCACGATCGAGAATTTGATAGAAGTGAAGCCGGCGGTGGCAGAGTTGGTGTGCGAGAAGACGAAGCTGTTTCGGTGGTTGTTGACGAAGATCAGGCAGAAGGAATTCGACAGCAACAAGCAATATGCGTCGGAGATTTTGGCGATACTGCTGCAGAACAGCAAGGCCAATCAGAAGAAGCTGGGGCAGATGAACGGCGTGGATGTGATGCTGCAGGCTGTTGCCATGTACAAGTCGAAGGACCCGAAGACGCAGGACGAGGAAGAGATGTTGGAGAATCTGTTTGACTGCCTGTGCTGCTTGGTAATGCCTCTGGAGAACAAGGAGAGGTTTGTGAAGGCCGAGGGCGTGGAGTTAATGATAATCATTATGAAGCAGAAGAAGTCGGCTTACGGTTCTGCGATCAGGGCGCTTGACTTTGCCATGACCAAGTATCCGCCCGCATGTGAGAGGTTCGTGGATGTTCTGGGCTTGAAGACTGCCTTCGCTACTTTCATGGGTAAGGTAAGTACCGCTTTCATTGGAAGAGTCCTTCTCCTTAAGTTTACGGTCCAGTAATCAAATCCTTTACTGCATTCACGGTGATGTTGATTTTATGATTCTGCAGTCTAGTCCTTACTGCATTTCATGGTTCATGGAAGAGCTATCTCATCATCGAATGTGATGTTGCGTTAGTAGTGCTATTCGAACACCATAAAAGGGAGGACATGATGGGGTACCATCACGGGCAGGAATGTTAATACAATGAAGTCTGGCTTTAGATACCGTCCCCATTTGAGAGAACTCTATGATGCTTTAGTTAGCAATTTATTTTTGTTTTTTTTTTAAAGCAAAAGCCACGGCAGAAGTTGGGTTGGAATTCCCAAGGAGAAGCACTGGTCTGACACTTCTTTAACTATGCTTGAAGTTATCATAATGTAGTACCTAGAGCGTGGTATGCTTCAGGCTAGTTACCAATATAAGGACGCTGAAAGCAAATGCTACTTGGCTAGACGTGTAGCATCTTGGATTTTATGGTAAAATACTATTTCTGTCCATGGTATTAACAGCTAGTGCTAGTTTGACAAAGCTATAGCTATTGGAGAAGTGCCGAAGGTTAATTCTTGATGAAGAAATGACCTCAATAGTGAGTAGCTAGAATGATGGGTGAGCCACTGTAAAGAAGTGCTCTAGCCAAACTGATCATGTCGCACAACAAGTCTTTTCTTGCGTTGAGAAGGGCGATTGATTGCACAGAAGGTCCTATATATTGCCTCTTCAAATCCCGCATTTTTTTATGTGACTATGCTCAGCATTTTTTGTTATGCATCCTTAAACTAGGTTGCATTTGATTGACCGTATTTGTGGATAACTGAATATTAATGTAGTGAATTCATTTTATTACTACTCACTGCATAAGATGGCTTCAGTCTCTACTTTCGAAGCAGTTATGTCTTTCTCCATGTGTTTCTGGGGACTGATCTTGGATAATGTCAATTTAAAGGCCTTCATACCTTTTGTTTTACAGATTCCGCAATACAAGAAGAACAAGAAAGAAAGGTATCAAGAAGACTTAGAAGAACGCATAATTTCTCTAATTGCATCTTTATTTGGTAAGCAGGCAAGTAAAATACTTGAGAGCATAGTTTAGCGGCATAAAGTGTAATTTATGTGGTCGATCGAAATGCTTCATGTGAGGGTTCTTTTTCCTGAATGTGCATGTTTACCAGCTTCCTGAAGGTGCAATAAAGTCATCCTCAATTGCTGTGTACAGTCTTTGCCAATGCATTAAAGTCGTATCTGTTGTGATTCTCGTTTTGGGTGCAATAGGTTCTGAGTTTGATTCTTGAAATGCCCTTTTTTGTAAATATAGATTACATAATATGGTTTTAACTTTTAAGAAACTAAATAAGGATTTATAATTCGTATGAGTTATTTTTGTTGTCCTTATGGAATAACATATTGCGACTTTGTTACCTATCAAAAATATAAAAATCAACTCTGTCTATATAATTCTCAGTTCTATTGCCATTACTTTCTATCATGCTACACTTATCTGTATACCAAAATTGGGTATACAGACTAAGGTTTTCCATGAACTGTGAAAGGTTTTCATGTGTTGGGATGTCGGTTGACATCCTAAATTTTGGGCAAAAAGTGAACAAGATTTTCTTAACACTGCATTGCTTAAAATATCATATACTGCTTAATTATGTGAAACTGCATGTTCAAATGATTTAACTCCTTTTGAGTTCATGATTTTGATTGATACTTCTGAAATAAATTTTGCTCTCAAAATCAATCGGATGTGATGTTTATAAAGTCCACTTTAGTGACTCTGTATGATTATAGCACATATTGTTTATTTTTATTACTTAGAATTATAAAAAACTAGTGCCTGTGCAGGAGTTCTCGCAATATGGAATCATATGCTTGCTAAATCACCTTTTTAATTTTTTGGTTGGGTGTGGCAAAATTGGTTGAATATGAGGTTTTAAACCCCTTACATAACATGTTTTGCTTTAGAATGTGTGGCAGTAAAAGAGAAGTGTACTAGTGGGTCAAATAATTTGATCTGGATTTCTTTGTCACAGATGGTATTTCAAGGGGCTCTAGGAGGGACAGGCTGTTGAGCAAGTTTGTGGAAACTGAATATGAAAAGATAGACCGGCTCGTGGAACTCTACGTGAGGTAGCTTTTTATCTTTTTTTCTTACTTTTGGTATATAACTTGTGCTGGACCCTTCACTTTTGGTATTGTGGTAAAGTTCAATTTCATTCTTCTAGCTTGCTGAAAATGTTAGAAACTATGTTTTGTGCGTAAATTCTGTATGAGAGGCTGTTATGTATAGAGTTTGTACCCCTCAGTACCTTTTCTTTAACGGAAATTTTGGTTATCATTCCAAAAAATATCTGGATAATATTGCCGTGGTAAAGGCTTCATTATCAAGCCACTTAACCTCAAGTGTAGTGGTAAAGAATTGAACCTGTGAAACAGAAGCTTGGAAAGGTAATATAAGGAAAGAAACTTGGAAGAGAAACTACTTCTTTCAGGCATCAAGTGATGGTTTGTCATTCCTTTTGATTGTGGGTGAGGAAGTTTCTTCGTTTTAACCGTTGATGGTATATGCTTCTAACACTTCTTTTCTTTGCCAAGATATTCTGATCGGGTTAAAGCAGAGATGGAAAGGTTAAACCAGCTTGAATTTGATGATTTGGAGGTAATTGTCTTTTCTTCACAAGAACTTATGTTGATTAATTTAATTTGAATCTAAACTTTCTCTATGCATTCGAAATCAACAGATGGATGAGGATGAAAGATACAACCGAAGGCTAGAATCTGGGCTATACACTCTTCAGGTTACCACTATGCTTTGATCTATCAGATGTCAATTTGTTGACAAGACCGCTTAATTTGGAACTGGATCTGTATAAGATTAAACAGTGGATGTCTGTGGTGTTTGGATGCTGGGCAGTCTGTATAAGTGAGATAATAGACTAGTAGTGCAACAAAGCACGATTAATATCCTGTCTAGTTGCAATGCTTTTCCTGAGATGCCCACTCTACATGCATCATACAATTACTTGAAGAGATTTGAGAAAGGGTAAATCAAGTCTTGGAAGAGTAATATTGGATGATAATCTCATATGGTGCACCTGGAACTTTCAGATTCTTAAAGACTTACTTTGGAAGAGTGCAGTTTTATAAACTTGTTCTATTGATGTCATGCGTATAAACTTTTGTTTGAGACATGATCAGGATGATGTTCATCTTCCTTCATTAAGTATTGGGACGGACTTCTCCCTGCAGAGTGGTATAGGTTGACAGATGCCCTGTTTCTAACATTCCAACAAAGAATCTTTCAAGCTTGAATGCATAATTAAACTGATTAGTTTATTATTCAGATTAAACTTATATCCTAAACTAAGTTGCTATGAAGAGGCGCCCAGCAAAAAAGTGATGAATATTAAGAGGCCACTTTGGTTACCTTTTACTCTTAAATCTGTAAATTTTCGCTTAAATATTTATAATTCATTTCTCCTCTATGTTATGTTTTTGCAGCTGATTGCTGTCATCCTTGGTCATCTCTGGTGCTCAGAGTAAGTTCCCTTACGTATACATTGAGACAGCTATACAGTGGGGGATCTTTACCTTTAGTTTTTCCTTCTTTAAATTGTGTTTAATTCTTACTTCTTAACTATTACTTCGTAGACATACTGGAATGAGGGCCAGAATTGAACAACTACTCAAGCTGCAAAAACTTAGCAAGGAAGATGTAAAAGAAATACTTCAGGTACTTTCTCCCATATCACATCGTTCTTTGCCTTTTAACATTCTAGCTGACTAGTTCTTGTCCAGTGGGTAAGATATGACAGCTGTAATTTTTGGTACCGAGCCGAGTATTACAACATGATTGGTAGTTCTTTTGATGGGTGTTTCTGTCTTTACCTTCTGCTGAGGATTTTTGGCTTTTGTTGCTGATGCAAGTATTTTACCTTTTAAAAGGATAAAGCTATTGAGAAGTAGCATCTATGGAAATTCAGAAGCCAAAAGGCAGGGGTGGGCTTTCTGTAACGTGCCTTTGCAGATACTGCCTGAAGTTTATCCAGTGTCATAGATATGTGAAGAATAAATAGAGAAAAGAAATTGGAGAACGAATTGTTTCAATAAAAAAGCAGTGAGAGATAGGGTATAAGGGAAACAGCAGTTGATTGGGTTGAGACCAGCCATATAGGTTAAAAATAATATTAGCCCTCTAGAACATGATTACTTGGCTGGGTAGTCTACAAAAATTCTGCACTTCTTTGTGACTGTAGACTGGAAATTCTGGTTGTACTTCATGTGGTTATGTAGTCAAAGATGCATAATTTGAAAATCAACTATTCCTAATTGCAGGAATACCATGACAACATTGGGGATCTGGACGGTCCAGATGAGAAAGAGCGTGCTCAGACAAAGATTCAAAAGTTCATATCAGCTCTTTGATTTGTGCATGAATTCTCACCGACCCCGGTTGTTCTTGTAATTTTCCTGTTCTGCTAACATATGTAGTCTTATTGCTAGTTGAATATCAGTTCGGAAGGGCTCCACTGGCTGTGGTTTCAGATCTCCAGAGCCAGTCTACCAGCACATTGTGATGAACTGTAATTGGAACAAAATTAGCGACTCCATTTTTGGGAGTCATTCAGTGAGGAAACTTTCTAGATTTGTAAGGCAGTAACCTGTGAATATTGTATTTCAAGCAGCAAGTTTTCTGAATGCTAAGCTGCGAAAGGTCGCCAAGCTATGTACTTAAGAACCAGCTTGGTCATTGGTTGGTTCTGAATGGGATTTTGGTTGGTTCCATGTCTTCTTTTTTAGTCTTTTTTGAGTTTTTCCATGCCAAACTATGTACGCAACTATTGGTTGTCTTCAGCATGTAATTCTAATTATTGTTCAACCATAGGTGCGTTTGTATATATATATATATACTGAGTAGGCATTGTTCAAGCCAATTTTCGCCTTGCCCGGTGATTCACCTCTTTAAACAATTTTAATGGTGTTCTCTCTCTCGCGATGACAGGGGTTAACTTCCTCGTCATCTAGTATTATAATTAGTGCACCCTACTTGTTGGTTTCTTTTACACCAAGAAGCCTTTAATACAAATAAGAAGCAACGAGAAGCCTCTAATACAAATAAGAAGCAACGAGAAGCCTCTAATACAAATAAGAAGCATCGATTAGATAAATGGGATGAGATACTTTATTTATGATGACACTTCCATAGTATATCAAAAGTATATCAAGTCGAATAAAGTCGGCAATTTCACTGGACGGACATGAATTAAACTAGTCTCGCCCCATTAAGGCAAGCCGTTTCAGTCCATTTCATCAATCAATGCATTCGAAAATCGATGCATTTCTCTCTTTTTTTATCACATATGGTCACGAACGAAGGTACGAATTCTCGATTTTTTATTTTCAAGAGTCGAGGAGTCTCGCCCAAAACCGGAAACTAAAAAGGGGCGAATCACGATCCCCGTCCCCCGTTCCAATGCCAAAGGAGGAAGCCGGTAGCGGCACATGAACGAAACGTAACGTAACGAGCGGTCTAAGGTCCTCCGAAGTCAAAAGCGCGAGGGAGAGAACGGGGGGAGAAGGATCCGTCGAGAGTACTCCTCCTCCTCGTCATCGTCCTCCGCATCGTCCTCCGATCTGACAACCGAGTGAGGGAGTGAACGCGAACGACGCGACGACGGCTTTCCCTTTCCTTCTCCGCTCCTGTTCCATCTTCCCCCCGCCGAATCGAAGCTCTCCGCCGTCTCTCGGATTTTGATCCGGCTCCCTCGCTCATCGAATCCTCCGCCTGATCGAGAAATCTTTTCTTGATCGGGAACGGCGCGTACAGTTCGTCAGAGAGAGAGAGAGAGAGAGCGCGCGCGCGCGCGTTGCAGTGGAGCCGCTTGCATTGGCGGCCGTCGCCCGGCTGCGGCTGCTTTCGTTGCTCTCGCGCGACCGTCGAAATGGCGAGATATCCGCCCGATTTGAGAACGGAACGAGCCTCCTCCTCCTAAGATTGCTGCTCTGATTTCAGGTACTCGTACTTTCAATCCCTCTGTGTGCGTGTGCGTGTGCGTGTGCGCGTGTGCGTGTGCGACGATCAGTTTCTAGGATTGATAGAGAACGTGACCAATGAGTTTCGCATTCCGGTGCGCGCTGATTTCGGGAGAGACGTCTTGGGAGTCCGATCCGTCGTCTTCGATGTAATGAGCAATTCCTAGTTCGAGCGAGGTTTCCCGATCTTTGGACTCGAGGACATTTTCCGAGGGAGCTCTGTTCGAGTGATTTGTTTTGGATTTTGCTCCTCTCTGCTAAAGTCCTTACTTACTCTCCTGTTTTTGGTTCGTTCAACATCTACTGCGTCTCCTATGTTTTACCTGTGCCTTCCTTCGGTGCTCCTACTGCCGCACGCATCGAAGAAAACGTTCGTTCGTTCTTTTTCAGGTGTCTAAGTCGTTTTACATCTTCATTTAACTTTTGCGATGCTGCTCAAAGGAGCCATACACTCCCAAATCGGGGTAATGAAGTCACTGCTAGGCTTTTAGTTGAACCTCTGTACTTAGAAGAAGCTTGATTGCATGATTCAGTTGGCCCATTTGTTGCTTCTCTGTTGAAATTACTGAGAGGTGCTTGTTCGGTTAGAGCAGTTTATCTCGGTGTTATTTTAACTTGGCGCGTGCTTCTTCTTTTTTCTCAATAAATGTGTTGTGCATTTTAGCAAGCAGAGATGACTTATTCTTCTAATGCATTGTTATGAAAACTTGTAGAACCTTCACTTCTTTCCTGCTGGTGGGTCAAAGAATGACAGTTTTCATTTTGGATCACTTCAGTTCTAGTTGACTAAACTGACCTAGTGGACCACATAACTCACATCTCTATTACTTCGAGTATTCTGTTTCTCCACATGCTGATTCTTTTTTTCTTAATTTGAAGGTAGGGATGCATGCGGTCTTCTTGAACCATCGAAAAAAGCAGTAAGATGAGGTATATGACCAGAATTAAATGGGCTGCACTTGGAGGACTTCTCTTATCTTGCGTGTCATTGCTAGTCCACTTACTTTTGGCCAAGTATTCAAGTGCGGATCTAGTGCAGTACAATGCAATCACAGGCTTTGTGGATGATCTTACCATAAATGCCGGATGGCAGGTGTGCTTGAGAGAATCATGGACGAGTGCTTTATAGATTTTTATGAAGCTTTTATTTGACATATTGATGATGTTATTCTCTCTTTTCTTTTTATAATTCAGGGAGCTGCGCATAGAAGATTATGGGGAAATGTGAAGTCCCTTGAGTCCCTCTATCCTTATGCCAATCCTAGAAGTAGACATCCTGGTAAGTTTTCTCGATGTTCTTGACTTTTTGTGGCGGGCTATGATGGTCAACATTCCGTGCGGTAGCAATGCAAGTTCTGATCTTTATTGCTATGAGATGAATTCTTGTTTGCTTTTGTGGAGTCTACAGCTTTTAATAATTTTCCTCTGGTATGGAAGTATTGCTCCTGGATAAGGTTTAGTTTGGATGTGAGCATTTATGGACTTGCTGGTGAAGGAAAGAATGATAAGTAGAAGATTGATATTTCAAACCTTTTTGCAGCAGCTCCTGTTGAGAAGAATAATGGTTTTATCTATGCCAAAGTTTACGGTGGATTTGAGAAGATAAGAACTTCGGTAGGCTTTTATTTTTAAATAGAATTCTTCAAATAAGTGAGCAAAGTCAGTATTTTTGACTGGTTTTCTGCATTCTAGATTTCCGATTTGGTCGTAGTATCCAGGCTGTTAAATGCTACCCTTGTAATTCCAGAGATCCAAGAAAGTACTCAGGCGAAAGGCATCAGGTTTTCTTTCTTCCCTTTATTTCCTAGAATTTATCTTCACAGGTGTTCTCTATCTAAAGGATAAGAATCATGGGATTCTAAACTTTGCAGCTTCAAGTTTCGGAGCTTTTCCTACATATACAATGAAGATCAGTTCATAACAGCTCTCAGTAATGATATAGTGATTGTGAAGAGCCTTCCTCCACATATGAAGGGGGCTATGAAAAAGAAACAGTACCCTGTCATTAAACCCAAATCTACATCTTCTCCAAGATTCTATGCTAATGAAGTCTTGCCGAAGTTAAAGAAAGCAAAAGTCATTGTCTTAGTGCTTACTGAGGGAGGCTGCCTACAGGTACATAACCTTGACATATTTGTTTGTCCTGGAATGTAGACTCATTGTCGCTGCTCTTTTGAGTAGGCATTTTTGCTTTCTGCTGATAGATTGACTTTTACAGGCAGGGCCTATGCTGATTACTTTTCTATTGCATGTGATGTGACACATTATTAATTTTTTTCACAGAAGCAAAGACATTGTTGCTAATATCGGAAGTTAGTCTCTTTTTGGAAATTGGATAAATAAACGAAGATATACCTCTCTGATATCTCCTTTTGTTACTTTCCAGCCTGTCCTCCCTCCAGACCTGGACGAGTATCAGAGACTGAGGTGTAGAGTTTCCTTTCATGCACTTCAGTTTCGTCCTGAAGTTCTGGCGCTTGGGCGCCGCATGGTGGAAAGGTGGTTTGCTTCCTTTGTTTATTACAAATATGAGTAACTGTCAATGTGTCGAAAAGAAATGCTTCACAATTTTAACTTTAACTTTTCTGCAATGTGGATCCTCACTGTGCCAAAATATTTTGCTTCACTCCTCCATTCCTCTCCCTTTGATTTGATCCTATATGGAGTTGCCTATGCATGTGATGTTTTCCATAATATTGGAAGTTTATTCCATGAGGCCTGCCCTTGGCAAGATTTCTTACCATCTCTGTCCTGTGCAGGTTACGAGCTGCTGGCCAGCCTTACCTTGCATATCATCCTGGCCTAGTCAGAGATACTTTAGCATATCATGGATGTGCTGAGCTATTTCAGGTTTGTACGGATATTTTCTTGAAGTGATCTTACTATTGTGTCATTACATTTTCTTCCTCAGTTTTTGCTTGGTGAAGACATTGAAAGAGGTGAACCATCATATATTGCTTCTTTGGGACTTTGTCTGTAGTAAACATAAGTGTGCCCTTGTTAAGCAATGTAATTTATCTAGTATCTGATAGCTGATTTATGTGCATCTTAATCATGGTTGTCTTAGCGCTGATCTGTTCTGCTAAATATAGAAGTGAAGGACTCCGATTATATATGAAGGCTTGATTATTATTCGATATACATACCATATGTGGAAGTATTGGGATTTTCTTGGAGACAGCTGATTGTAAAATTTGAACCATATATTTCTAGTCAAATGCAGAATAGGTTCAGCTGTTTATTTTTATGAATATGTGTGGGGCACAAGTTCTCAAGGAAAGTAGTGAGAGGATTTGAGAGGATCCTCAAATCATGCATACATCAGGGAGCCTATAAGCTGAGAGTAGTGCAGTTTGCTTCTTAAGTAAAAATTATTACTTCTTTTAAGGTTTTGAAGGCAGTCATACTACATGTTTTGCATTTTGAAGGAAAATTCCATATTTTCGTGCATTCCTACTAAATTTAAGTTTCTTTCTTAAATTCTAAACATACAGTTCAAGGATCTGAATTTATTAAAGCAGAGAGGCTTTCAGTTAATTTTATGACTTGGTGTAGAATCTTTTGTTTATCTCGATGGTTGATTTCATTGAATATACAGTAGCAGTTACACTTTTCAGTTACTTCATGCTTGGCAACTTTGTTAGAGCTTGGATTGCTGTCTGTAGCTCAGAGGAGTTACTTTGTCCACTTTCCAAAACTAATTAAGGAAAGCTCCCAGGTCTATATTCATCCTGTACTGGATTTTCTAGATTCCTATATTTTGTCTGGGGAAAAAAGGGATTACTCGTGTGCCATGTGAGTCCACATCAGTGAATAGCCAAGTGTGTCTTTTTATTTAAGGTTTGCCTCTTAATGCGCAGTGGTCAGTTCCATGAGATATTTGGGTGACTTGTGGCTCTAGGATGTAAAGGACACTCAAACATGTTTGTTGGTGGAATCAAATTATGGATTCTCTATTTTGATTGTCTCGATGTGTAGGTTTGCTTTTCTTTCTTTTTAGTTCTCTGCATATACTGTGGCTGGGGTTGGTTGAATGTTGCCTGGATGAAGCAGCCTGCAGCCTGGAGGCATTTAGGGTTTCTTGATTGATGTTCTCTGTTTCCATCCACTGGTTTGACAGAGGATTTCACTTTGCTTTATCTGCAGGATGTTCACACAGAGCTTATACAGTATCGAAGGGCTCAAATGATTAAACAGGGGATGATCACTGACCAATTAAATGTTGATTCCCATTCTCGCAAAGCAAATGGTTCATGTCCTTTGATGCCTGAAGAGGTGCATCTTGTATTCTAATTTATGTTAAAAACGATAAATGCAGTGATGTTTCCACAAGTTGAACCGGCTTCGTTACTTGTTACTTCTTTGTCACTCTTATTTATTTATTTTATTTTGTCTTGTGGTCTCCTGTTTGGGAATGGATGTGGTAGGCACCCACATTGATTTCCTTAAGGAAGATAACTTATCATAATGTGAAAATTTATGTATTGTTACCTTAAAGGAAGTATTTTTATCAGGTAACTGGATATTTCAGAGCTCCTATAATTCATGCAAATATCGGTGATGCACAAGCACGCGCACGTGCACTTGTGGATAGTTGTGCTATTAATCTCTCTAAGGAGAAAAGTTTTTAAAAATACGTTGAGAGTCCTCGTAGTCAATTTTGCATGGCCTAATGCAGTAATGCTTATTGCTTCAATATGATATGAGAAACTATCATCTTATGTTCAAGAGTTGGTTATGCATCGTGCCTCAAGATGAGAAAGGTTTCCCCATTTCCTACCCTGTCAAATATTTTTAAAGGTAGAAAACCCTTTGGTTTTTGTTTGGAGAAGGGTGGCCCCTGGCGGTGCCCATAGAGATGACTTTAGTATCCAACAGTTATGTGTTTCATTTTCTTTTCTGGTCTTCACTGTCAGTGTGTCTTAGTGAGTTCTGGAAACTGAAATTTTTGGCCTTTCTAAAGCATTCTTTCTCTCACAACCTTCTTCACTAGCTTTCTAGCTGGTTGCTCTCTTCTAACATGGTTTATGATGGATGCCTCTCAGCATCCATTCCTCACTTAATGAATGGCATGTGTTGCCTCTAGTTCTATCTTTACCACCAATTTTTTTGGATCAGGACATACTCAAGGACACTGACATTTTATAACCTGTGTTTTGAGGTAATAATGCTTTCTTACTTCTAATGCAGGTAGGACTGCTCCTTCGGGCAATGGGCTATCCCCCAAAAACAAGAATATATTTGGCTGGTTCGGAGACATTTGGTGGACAAAGGGTTTTGATTCCTCTACGTGCCATGTATGCAAATCTGGCGGATAGAACGTCTTTGTGCAGCAAGCAAGAATTGAGAGACCTAGTTGGGCCAGAAGCACAGCTCCCTCTGGATGTGTTCCAGCCACTTCAGGTTAAGAGTGTTGAGAAACTGAAGGAAGAATGGGATAAGGCAGGTCCTCGTCCCCGGCCTCTTCCTCCACCTCCTGATCGGCCTGTGTATTGGCATGAAAAGGAAGGCTGGTACGGTTGGATTACAGAGAGGGATACGGAGCCAGACCCGTCACCAATTGATTTGAGGAGGCAAGCCCACAGGTTGTTGTGGGCTGCTCTTGATTATATTGTCTCTGTTGAGGCAGATGCATTTATTCCAGGTTTTAATAATGACGGAAGTGGTTGGCCAGATTTTGCGAGCTTGGTCATGGGACACCGACTCTACGAAATGGCTTCTGCCAGAACATATCGACCTGACAGGTACCAAATTATGTCAAAGAACAAGGATAAATGTGATGGAACGTTTTCCGTATCCTGCCAAAAATTTAACTACAGAATGTCTCAATAAAAGTTGTTTTCTATTTTTTTGACTGTTGGATGCATTTTATCTGATCTCAGTATTTAGGTGCAGGACCTGCTTGCCATGTAACTATAGTATAAGTTGCTGCTACCACCAGGAGATCTTCGACTTATGTCACCTTGTTATCAAGTAGCACATTTTTTCATGCAAAACTTTGAGTGTAGATCATTCATATATGTACTGATTTTAAGAGAAGTCGAAATCTGATAGTTGCTTAGCCTCCTAGGCTATCACTTCAACCAAGCTAGTAATACGGTAATTTGACTGTGGTTTAGGCATTTATTTATGACAACTTGCATCAAATAATTCATTGTCACTGTTAGCTTTGAATGTGCTTCAATATGTTTTAATATCATTCAAATGGCTATGATTAGCGGGGAAAGAAAAAAAGAAGGCATCCGTTTGTATGATAAAGCTGCAGTTACCCATGTGGAGTATGTTATGATTCTGGGTGCACTCTTGCCCTTTGAGCAGATTCAGAGCTTGTCTGCTTAATGATCTTGTCGAGTACTTTCCTATCTGTGTTACTGACTCATTGTTTTTGAAGCAGAAAATATCTGGTCAAGCTCTTTGCCAGTGTGTCCGATAATGTTTACCACCCGAAGCGTAACTGGACGCTCCTAGTGAGAGAGCATCTCAATGCAAGCCTAGGGGAGGAGGGCCTGCTGAGGGAATCCCGCTTGTCTAAGAGGACATCATTTCTCTCACACCCAATCCCCGAGTGCTCATGTCGGAATTTTAGAGCATCAGAGACATCAGATGCGGGAGAGGGCAGCGGTGCAGGCCAATTTTTGTACAGTGGTGAAGTTGAATGCCCCAAGTGGATGCAGCACAGTGAGATGGCTAATAGGCTGGAGAATGGTAGCAATGAGAACGAATCTCAAGAGGACGAAATGGATATGGAAAGTCAGTTAGATTCTGACGAAGATGGTGGTATGACCGAGTCGTCTCTGACCCTAGAGCAAGATGAGGAAATGGATCCCAATGATTAGGATACATGTACAGGTTACGGTTCATTTTTTTTCTTTTTAACATTGATTTACAGTACTTTTTTTTTGTTTTTTTTTGCCTTTACCACAATCCTCCTACGATATAGAAAATTCTTTTTAGGAGAGGGTGATTTCACGGGAGCTATGAGTTTTTGTATACCCTGGAAGAGCCATTCTTTTGTTTACATCAAATGATTTTGCATTTTTGAATACCATAGCCATCTTCGTATGTACCGTAACTCTCTCTCTCTCTCTCTCTCTGTGGGGTTACATTTGAGAAATGGATGGGGTAAGGTCTGCATTTCTCAACAGAGATGTGCCGTATAAAGTCCCTACAAGACCTCGTGTTCATCAGAGGCTTTTGTTTCTTCATGGACACACTTCGATGGCAGAATTTGACTGAGATTTCAAGGACCACTGCCTCTGAAGTTCCTTTTCACGAGAAGAAATATTATATGAACTCCTTCAACTTCAATGCCGTAATCCATCGGGTAGGGCCTGGTAGGGTCAAATTATTCTCGGTACGTGGTTTGTAACATTTCGAATGTGAAGTTTTTGATCTGATAGCCCTGAAAGGAAAAGATCTCTCTCGGCTCTATAGTCATCATTGAAGTGTAACTCACGAAATATCGGAACTTCCCAATATAGATCTATCAATCAATGTCATCACAACTGAAACGACCACCTCTCGTCTTTTTGGGCGTATGCATTAGAACCGGTAAAATGGTCCCCCAATTTATTTTGTGACTCGGATCTAGTGGTCCAATTCAGCATGCATGACCCACTTTCTTTGTAAGACAGGCTTAAATGGGACGAGAAAAAATAAAACCCAAAAACAAGTTGTAAGTGGGTCACCTTAATGAGCCGTATTTTAAACCCGTCTTGACCAGAAGCTCAAATAATTTGCTTTCAGAGCCTAGACCACCCTCGTTTTCGCACGTGATTGAGAGTGACGCCACGAGCTCTCCCACGACCCCAGCCTCGCCGGTGCCTCCTCAACTCCTCCGCAGGCTCCGCCTGGGGTTCTCCCCTCTCCACGACCGGTTCCCCTCTCCCCCCTCCCCCCACCCCCACAACCTCCATCCGCCTCTTCCCACCTTCTTCCTCCACATCCCCCTCCCCTTTCCCTCACCTGTCGTAACTCCGAGCTCCAGGCCGAGAAAATATTAGGTGCCAGCATGGCAAATCGGAAGGATCACAAACTTGCGACACGTGTCCTCGATGTCCCATGTACCAGACTCTTCTCTCTCTTTTGTCTCCTCTGCAAGCTTTTCTCCTCCTCTCTCCTCTTCCCTGCACACACTCTCTCGCGCCCGACTCTCTTCTTCTTTGCCGCCCCCTCTCTCCGCACTAGCCTTTGTCCGACCAAGGAACTTCACATGGCGGAGGCGACCCTGTGAGGCGGAAGCGGAGGCCATGCGGTGGCTTGTCGGACAAGGGCTCGGTCGTGACTCGAAAAGAGAGAGGAAGCAGCGATTCAGCGATAGGTTGGTTGGGCGAGGGCACGGTGGCTCCTCCGACAAACCACCACACGGCCTTGGCCTCAAAAGGTTCCCCGCCGTCGGTCGTCGATCAAGTGCGATGGTTCGTCAGTCGAACGAGGACACGGTGGCTCATCCGACGATCCACCGCACGGCCTCCGCCTCAACTTAGACTCTAACATCGCGAAGTTCGCCGGTCCAGTGATTCGTTGGTTGGACAAGGGATGGCAAAGAGGGAAAGAGTCGGGTGAAAGAGAGAGCTCTTAGGGGAAGAGAGAGGAGAGAGGACGGCATGCATGCAGAGGGGGAAGAGGGGAGAGAAGGCTTCCAGAGGGAGAAGAGGGAGAGGGAGAGAACAGGTAGGCTCATGGGACACGTGGCATGCTCTGGAGGCTCTTTCGGTTCGTCACGCAGGCACAGGAGCCATACCTAATATTTTCTCGAGCTCGAGGGCTTGTGGGGATCACCTTTGACGCCACGTGGAAGCATGCGCGAAGTTGGTAGCGTCGATAAATAATGTAACAATCGAGAACTTCTGCTCCCACAAATTGATTAACAAGTTGTTATGCATATCCACTTATTAATATATTAACGATAAATTAAATTTTGCGACAAATAAAAGGATTAAATAGACTTAAATCAATAATCATGCATCCAAAGTAATCGTCATCTCATTGCATGCACACTTTTCTAGTTCTTTATAAATATTTCAATTTATAAGTTTTTTTTCACTTTATTTACTATTATTTTTTTTATTATGCTATTTTTTGATTTGATGTGAAATTTTTATCTAAATAACATATACACATCAAGAGTTTTAAATTATGTTAATTAGGTGTGTACGAGTTTTCATCAATTGAATTAAATACCGACATGTTTTTGTCATATGGGTCCGGTCGGAGCACGGACCGCTAAATTTGTATAACGTATAAAATAGATCAAAATGGACAGATTTAAATAATCCCTTCCCCAAAAAAATAGAAAAACGAAAAAGAAGATTTTCAATTCTAGAAGCACGTCAAGTCCAATGCTTGCCTTGGACAGAAAGCCAGAAAAATAAGATAAAAAGGGCCCATTAGACCAAGGAAAAGCCCAACCCCAACCCCCAGAAACTCCGAGAAGTCAACTCCACGCCCTTCTTCTCATCCCGCATCATCCGACCTCATTCGAATCCGGAGATCAGGTCTAGATCAGATTCAGAAGCAGTTCGAGAGCAGCGAAAGCGACAGCATGGAGGGGATGCTTCCCAAGGAGTACGGATACGTGGCCCTGGTGCTCGTCTTCTACTGCTTCCTCAACTTCTGGATGGCTGCCCAAGTCGGCATGGCGCGCAAGAAGTAATCATTTCGATTTTTTTTTTTCTGCCCTTTTCCCAGTTCTGATCATTCTCCCGTCGGTTTTTCCCCGGAGGGATGATGGTTTTTTATTGGGTGGTTCGATTCGTTCAGGTACAAGGTGTTTTACCCGACTCTCTACGCCTCCGAATCCGAGAACAAGGACGCCAAGCTCTTCAACTGTGTCCAGGTAATCAGCTGCTCCCTCTCTGGAAATTTCGCTTATTTATGACTCCGATTGAGATGGCGTCCGTCCCCATCGGGTAAACGTGAGCATTTCTCGTCGAATTGGTAATGAAAATCCGAGCTTTTTTCTTGTTTCTTGAGGTGGGTTTCTTGCGAAACATTTCTTTTGTGTGGGCAGATGATGTGTAGATTTGTCGGTATTTCTTTCTCGGTTTTTAAGAAGTAATGATTATATTGTGGTGGACATGGTTGGTTGGTGGACAGAGAGGGCACCAGAACTCACTGGAGATGATGCCCATGTTCTTCATGCTGATGATAGTCGGGGGGTTGAGGCACCCTTGCGCTTGCGCTTCTCTCGGAGTCCTTTACATCGTCTCTCGCTTCTTCTACTTCAAAGGCTATTCCACCGGCGATCCCCAGAAGCGCCTCAAGATCGGGTTCGTGGTTCCTTTGCATCCTGCCATTTGGTTCTCAGATTAACACGTTGAAAGAATAACAACATAAACTCGGTAACATTTGGTCATGCTGTAATGCGGTATAAGAGCACCTAAAAGTTCCTGGTTTAATTCGATTGGGATCTTTTATCATGGGCTTCAAAAATATTTGGTTCTTGCTAATGAGAAATTTGGGTGATTTGTTGGTTTCATTGATTTTTGCAGGAAGTATGGGTTCTTGGCGATTCTGGGGCTGATGGTCTGCACCATTTCCTTCGGAGTCGGCCTGCTTCGTGGAGGCGAACCTCGCACCTTGTTTTAGACTGCGTCTCCTCTCTGTTGTTGTCCTGTACTTTTTGTCGACAGAAAGTGTTTCATTTGGTGTTGCTTCCTTGGCATGTTAAGAGAGGATGGAATGGAATAATAATAACAGTTTGTTAGCTAGAGTGCTGGCATAAAAGTTAGGCTTCAGTTTGAACCGGTCTGTCATGTAGCTTTTTGAAGATATGTCAATGAGATGAGTTTGGCTTTTCCCTTTTTGGAGGCATTTGGTCGAAGCTCTGGGTTGGGATGGAGAAATCCCGATTCTTAGTCGAGAGGGGCATCGTTTTGGTTGACCATTGGAGCTGTCCAGTGTCTCCTACACAGTGCAAATAATAGTCCAAACAATAGCAAACATCACCCATTTGATGAATGATGATGAAGTGTTAATTGGTTCGCAAGTACTTTCTCAAATATGAACTGAGTTCTGAGTCTAGCACGCCCGTTAGTGCAAAGCATATTGGAATTCAAAGCTAGTGGATTGGGTGACCAGCAAGTTGGCACTGCTGTCATGTCTGTAAGAATTGGGGGAAAATGATACTTAAAACTCAAATAGCTATCATTTTGTTACAGAGAAGTCTCTAGCAGGTCATCTGGGTAATAGCAGACTTTTGGGACCAGTAATAATCAATACAAATTTAGACAAAGGGAATGATGTAGTTAACAAAAATAAAAATAAAAATAAAGAAGAATAAGGAGGACAGTAGAAGACAGGTGCAGAGACATGAGATGAAATGGGCCCAATCATGGTTTGTGAACAGTGGAATTTCTCATTCAAGTTCAGTGGGTGGGCCTGTCAAGTTTCGAGGCCGAGTGGAGTAAAGTCTCCTCTTTCATCAGCACATGAAGTTGTGCTCATAAGAGGACATATCACTACAGACTCGTAGGCCAAATCACCTTGTGAAAATCTTTCATACATCGACGGTTTACGAAGTCATCCACAGGTTATCGAATCATAGCTACATCGTAATCCTCACAAAGATATGAGATGGAGAGAAGATTAAATGTTTTTGCTAGGGATAAATGATTTTAGGTTTTGTAAATGTTTCGTCTGGAATTTGGAATTTACTCGTTGGAATAAGTTTCTCATTTTTTAGAATTTGAAACCTATCATGTATACTTTGAAACTTGAAATCTACCATGTCACAGGTTTCAGGGTTTATCCATGTTTGACTCATATTATTAATTGAACGATTGCAATAAATCACCACATTTAATAGCCATCATTTGTTATTACAGTTTACTAACCATAACTTATAATTAGACACACGAAAAAATGAAATATTAACAAAGTAAAAGTTTTAATCATAAAATAAAAGTTCATATTAGTGGTTTCAAATTATACATTCTGTATTGAATGTCATAAAATACCGCATGATTGCACAAAGACGTAAACTAAGAAAAATACAAAACTTGTTCCAAGTTCTAGATTGGTCAAGATTCTAAGTTATAGGTTTTGGGTTCTATTGACCTAGAACCTAAAACTTACTAATCGGAACAAGTTCTCTAATTTTTGGAATATAGAACATATCCTACATAGCCTAAAACCTAGAATTAATAGGTTCCCATCAATTTGGTTCTCAAGTTCTCCTCAAGTTCTCATCCCTAGTTTCCATAGAAGAGCCAAACCTTCAAGAGTTAGTGCAAACTGCTGCTTCATGCTACAAATAAAATCGTCCCTCTCTCTCACTAATATTGCCAAAACTTCCTTCATCATATAAGCTGCACAATTATTACTATAGTCAAACTCTATTGCATATGAATATCCGAAGAACATTGAGTTCCCTCTATTGACCTCTAACCCTAACCTAAGTTAAGAGTACACATTGTATTTAAGAAGAGTTGGGAACCTCATTACTCGCCACATCTCTTTTAACATCTCTTTCTACTATTTTCCTTTTCTCCATTGATATCTCACCATATCAACGTCTTGATTAATATTGCAAGTCTTAAGTCGGCTCTGATCCAACCTAATAACTATGATGACTCGACCAAACATCACAATAAATCATTAAAATTGAGTTATCATTACTTTAATCACACCCACTTGTTGTCGTTTATGTTATGTTTGTCCCGTGTGAACATGAATTCCGTCAATTCAAAAGGGAGAACTTTTCAGTTCAATTCATCCCTCAACATCACGACATGTCTGACTGCTGCAAAAATAAATCGCTAGAAGCAACGTACCCTGATCTTTAAAGGGTGAAATTAGGGAGGATCTTAGGTCTATCATAGACGTGTCTGTTGAATAGAATGCAGAATGTGAACTTAAAAATAGAGTGTGACGACAAGCATGAGGTCAAGAAACTATGGTGAGGCCATAGAAGACGTAGGGTCAACGGGGTTGGTTGATCTTACACGCGCTAAGGATTGCTGATGCTAGTCGGATTAAAATAGGATTTGATTTGGTACTGTATGCACGCAAAGTTCAATTTGAAAATGCTGACGCGGCTTGCAGTCTCGACCTGGTCGTGCTCGAATTGTAATCTTCAAAGGTATCAAAATTTGATACAAGTCCCTCTCAGAGCCTATATAGGCACTACGCTTTTTAAATCATTTTCAAGGGTAAAATAAGGGAGGGTTGGTTGGCCTGTTTAAGGAGTTTTTCTTTATCTATGCGTGGTCAGATTGTCTGCTTTGACATTGCCACATGCTTTGCCTGATATTTGAAAATGAAAATGGAAAAAAGATCTATTTCACATGCTCTTTGAATTGGTTAAAGATAGCACGAAGAACTCTTAATTTTCAAAAATCATTGGTTATATTGTTTCAAAAATTTATGTAATGGGAAATGTTCTCATCATCGATGACTTTTATACTTAACTATTTCCGTGAATAATGAAAATATTTTTCATTTACTCATTTTTTTTAAGAAATGCAAATGATTATTTTTTAGAAAATATTTTCAAAATTTTGAGTTTCTCATGAATCGAATGCATCCATTCACGAAACAAAAGTTTACTTACGGTGTTCTTTAATGTCCTATCTTTTACAAACGAAAAAACTAGGCTGCTCAAAATAAATGATGAAATTGATACAATCACATACATTGGTATAATAGATGTTATACGGAGCTCAAGTCTTTTTCTTCCTTCCTCAGATACACTCAAACGTTTATTTTTACAAATGTTGTACCGTGGGGAAATGCTTAAATCAGCAATTCTAATTAATGTCTTGCATATTTCAATATTAATATTTGGACCATTTGTACCTTATAGCAACCTTCCTAAGAAACGTCAAACCTTGAGATATTTTTATCTTTCCACGTATTTAATGTCGTTGGACAACGTACTCTTACCAATAACTTGTTTTCACATTAATCAATACACTCTTCATTATAGAATGATTTTAGCTAATCTTGCAAATTTCAATTTCTTTTATACACGCAATGCTTGTGCAAATTTGCATTTAGTTTAGTATTGAAACCGAGTTTTCCATTTGTATTTGGGATTAATGGTAACAATTTGGAACAAACTGAATTATTAATTATCATTGTTGAATCAATAATATATTCCAAAAACGATAATGTTTCGCAAGTATCTAAACTTTTTTTTATCATCCACTTATTGTTTTTCAATATAAAATTTGGGCTTGATGTTGTCCTTCCATTGAATGGAATGCCAAATAATGTGTTTTTCAAGGACGTGAAGTGCAAACTCAATATTGAATGGGCTAAAAAATTGATGTGAACCATGTGTTTCTTTTTTCTTTTATAATTCATCATTTTTTTTCTATTCTTTTATTCTATCTTTACGGATCCACAATGGAACTGCTCTTCCTTGAGCTATTATCATTAGTTAGATCTGATTATGAGATGGACGGTAATCTCCATAAGCTCTCCCGAGAAAAATGGCCTAAAGGCAAAGGCAAAGGTGACCCTCGCTCAATTGAGGCCAGCCCTCATTGACCATGGCCTATGCCGGCCACCGGCAAAATGAGAAAGGATAGAAAAAGAAAGGAGAAAAAAAAGAATGAAAAAATCTATTAGCATTAATATCAATTATGTCATGTACGATAGCTACCTTTCACGTAAGCAATTTATAATATCAATTAGCCGAATTGACTTAATTGATAAAATGTAAAAGCTAATTTAGTCCAATTTAAAGGTTTAGTATTGAGATTTAAAACTTTTTTGTGCTGTTTTTTTTTTTTCTGAAGAAACCGTAAAGACTATTGGCGGTAAGTGAGAACCCTTTTCCAAATTAAAGGTTAAAAAAAGCGGCACGCAAGTAATAAGAACCAAAGCCGAAGCATAAAAAAATCAAGTTCAGACAAGGACAGAATCTAGAATTTTAAACGGTCGCTGTTCCAAATTAAACGTCCGACCTCTCCCGTCGTTTCGTTGGCCTCGCAACGACTTTCCCCCGTATCGCAACGACAAAGGCTAATAATGCCCAGCACGCTCTCCTGCTGCCCCACGCCCCCGTTATGCCCAGAGGCCGAAAACCTCAACGGGCGGAACGGAGGCTGGCGGCGGCGGCGGCGGGCGCGTACCATTTCCAACACGCGGCGGTCGTTTTGCCTTGTGAAAAGGCAGGGGACGTCCGCGCCCCGCCCAGGTAATCATACATGGCACAAGCGTTCTAGAAAGACGCGATGCGGACGCATTTCGTTGAATTTTCTTGGCCAAGTGCGTGAGAACTCTCCCACCCCCCACCATAAAAGAAATAATAATAATAATAATAATAATAATAATAATAAAGAAAACGACAGCATCCCTGTTCGCGTAAAGGGACGGACGAATCAGAAGTCATCAATCCCCATAAAAGGAAAAAAAAGTCAAAGATGGAAACCTTCCTTCATCGGAGCCCAAAAGTCTTGACCTTATCAAAAACCTCCAGAAATGCAGAAAAACATATAAAGAGAGAGACAGACAGATCCCTTCTCTCCCACCTCCCCTCCCCATTTTGCATTTCTCCTGTCAACAAACCCCTTCTTCTGGTTCTTGATCTTTTCTCTCTCTCTCTCTCTCTCTCTCTGTGTCCAGGCAATGGCGGATCAGCAGCGCATCCACCCGGCCGGCGACCCCGAGGCCCCGCAGACCCCGAACGCTCCCCTCGTGCCTCGCAACTCCTCGAAGTCCGACCAGGGCGACCCCGCCCAGCACGACAAGGTCTACTACCCGCCCGTGCAGCGGACGCTCCCCGTCGTCCACTCCCGGCCCCCAAAGCGCCACCGGAGCTGCTTCTGCAAGTGCTTCTGCTGGACCTTCTCCTTCCTCGTCCTCCTCATCGTCGCCGTCGCCATCACCGCCGGGATCCTCTACGTCGCCTTCCGGCCGAAGCTGCCCAAATACTCCATCGACGGCCTCCAGATCACGCAGTTCGACCTCAGCAACAATGGCAGCCTCGACGCGACCTTCGACGTGAACATCACCGCGCGGAACCCGAACAAGAAGATCGGCATATACTACGAGGGCGGGAGCCGGATCACCGTGCTGTACAACGGGGAGCAGCTCTGCCAAGGCGCGCTGCCCAAGTTTTACCAGGGCCATCGGAATACGACCGTGCTGGTGGTTCCGCTGTCCGGGCAGACGCAGAACGGGACGGGGCTGCTGACCCAGCTGCAGGCGCAGCAGGCGACGGGGTCGATCCCGCTGAACCTGAGGGTGAGGCAGCCGGTGAGGGTGAAGCTCGGGAAGCTGAAGCTGTTCAAGGTCAAGTTCTTGGTCCGGTGCCAGTTGAATGTGGACAGCTTATCCGAGAACAATAGTATCCAGATCACCAGCAGTACCTGCAAGTTCAGGCTTCGGCTATAAATCTTATCGCCTCCGCTTTTTTCCATTCTTTTTCTTGATTATTTTTCTTCGTCTTCAATAAGGGGGTTGTTATTTTCTGATCGCTCCTCCGCATGGTATAGGTATTTCTAGCCGTATACACACACACAGACCGATTGATTATACACTATTATACATGTAGGACCGGCCATTCGTACTATATACATCAGATGTTCTTTTTCTTCTCTTTCTGCTGCATTCTTGGAGTTACTATTCATCGCTGATTCGCTTCCTTTCCCTTTCTTGCTCCTTCTAATTCATAACTGATCATAACTGCGCATGTCGAATCGAAACCTGTGTTCATCGAAATCTTCGGATGGCTTGGAAGAGGGGCATTAGGTACCAACTCGCTGTTGATGTCCATTCCAATCCACGCATGTTGAAATTACTGACGCGCAAAATGGGTTAGCTTGTCCTAGGAGGAAAGTGGCTAAGCATTTCTCAGCTAAGCAACCGCTAATTCGAAGAATTTGCGAGCTTCTTCGAAAGCTCTTGCTTTCACGGTATTCTATGTTTGTTCTAGTCAAGCATGGATAGTTTATTCGTTCTTCTTCGGCTCATTGCAATTTCTCTCTCTTCCTTGTTCAAATGAACTTTAAATTTGATCGATTCCCACTAACTACATCGTCATGATGGAGACAAATTGACTTTTAGATCCATGCACCTTGATCACGGTAAGGTCATTCCTTATCTTTCCACAGAAAAGAAATAAAAATTTATGATATAAACAAATGATTTGAAAAATATTTTCATAATGATCGCTAGAATCACTTACAATAAATGAATAAACGAAAAATATTTTTATCATCCACAAAGTTATTTAGAGATAAATTATCATTAATAATAAAAGTATTATTAATTGGCTAATTATTTTAAGCGATCATTTTTAAAATAATTCATTATTTGTGAAACAAATAGAGTTCTTAACTTAAAAACTCTATTCGAATAGTTGTGTAGTTGAGGTGGGTAAATTCTGAGGAGTTAGTCTGTTTTAAAATTTGTTAATTAACAAGGCAAATAAAAATTGTTAAACAGTGGTATTTTGAATTACAAACATACAAATATTGGTAATTCAAACGAAGGTTCACGACCCAAAACTAGTCAATGAATTGATTAGGGGGAAATTGATAAGTAGCTCAAATAAAGTTAGCTAAGTATGATGGTTGGCAGATTCAAGTTGTAGTTAAAAATAGTAAATAAGAGTAGAAAAACATAAGAGAGGCATCTTTTTTTCAGAGAAGAGATATTGGTAACGTAAAAAAATGTTGATAGCTAACTCAACTAAAAGTTGATAATGTAAAATTAGTTGGTAATTTAAACAGAGAAAAATTGATCATTACTCTAATTGAGCTTGGTAATTTCTAAAGAGAAGTTGGTAATCGATAATTTACAAGACAAATAAAAGTTGTCAAACAATAAGAAAAATTGGAAAACTAAAACATATAAACAGTAAGTTTATGAATTAGAAGCAACACTAGTAATAACTAAATCAAGGAGATTTTGAATTGCCCAAATCAAGGTGGGTAATTTCATATGATATGTGGTAAGTTTATGACATCGGTAAAAAGAACAACTAAAAGTAGAAGAGATAGGAGGTGTTTTTTTGGGGTTGAGGATGATAAACTAACTGGTAACACAAAATTAGTTGCTAATTTAATAAAAAAATGTAAATAATCACTCTATTTAAAGATTATAGTTTCTAAAAAGGAGTTTATGAATTTAAAAAGATTATAATTAGTGGCATATAAAAGTTTCTAAACAATAAGATTAATTAGTAAATTAATAAAAGATTGTTGTTAAGTAACTTAAATGAGAGTTGTTAGCTCAAAATTGGTCAGTTGGCTTGATATTGGAAAGATTAGTAAGTAACTCAAATAAAAATTGTATACATTTAATAATTCGAAAATTTAAGGCATTGTTAAGATAAATAAATGAAAGTAGAAACATATAGGAGATTTTTTTTGGAGATATGAAAAATTGGTAATCCAAAAAAGAAAAGAAAAAGAATATACGTTAGTAACTAGGTCAAAAGAGTTTGTAAGGCATAATTAGTTGGTGATTTATTAGGAAAGTTGGTAGTCGCGCTAATTAAGACATAGTTTTTTGAAGAGTTGATAAATTTAATTTGTCGGTAAGTGATGCAAATACAAGAGGATTTAATGGAGAAGTTCGTAAATTTTACAAAGAAGCCAAGTAAATGTTAATAAACAATCCAAATGAGAGAGTTGATTAACCAAAATCAATTGGTAATTCAACGGGAAAAATATTGATGTTCCATAAGCTTAGATTTTGCATGGTATTCTAAGAGCTTCCAATAGATAGGCCTCTGCACTTGTGTCCCTAGTTATCGGGAAACAAAAAAGCCGCTAAATTACACAATTAAAAGTTGCTAAATTCATGTAAGAATTAATAAATCTAAGACATTTGGAAACAAGGCAAATGAAATCCATAACAAAAGTTGATTAATAAATAAATAAAAATCGAATAAATGTCGCTAAGTTGGCAATTCAAAATTAGTCATTAATTTAATCATAACAAAATTGACGAGTCATTCAAATAAAGATAGATGAACTTGTATATGAGTTGGTAAATTTAAAGCGTTGTTGACAAAAAAAAAAGCAAATTAAAGCCTGTAAAAATATTTTTAAAAAAAGTTGATAATTTGCAATCTGTTATAGAAGTTGGTATTTTCATAAAAATGTCAATAAATGATCAACAAATTGAGAAAGTTTGTGAATGATAATTCTTTTTACTCAAATTTTTTTTTAACACACATACTCTTTAAGCAGTCAATCAACATGAAAAGACAGTTTTCATTTTCCGTTTAAGGAACGACATAATCTCTATAATAGGATCAAGCAACAAGATAAAACTGTTTATTTTTGGGAATGCAAATATAACAATTCATTTTCATCATGTTTTCATTGTGAATGACTATTATCATGTCATGGAGGAGCATTCCTTGTTATGAAATACTAAATTTTTTAATAACCCTTTTTTTTTCTTTTATGTATACTATCTTTACTTGGATGATAAAAGCAATAGAGATTTTGCCAATCTCTAGATTGAAATAAACAACAACAATCTTAAGAATGGTATTCTATTCACAAATGCCATTTGCATACCTTTAAACAAAACTTGATATGAAAACACTGAATTGTCTCTCATTGGGAACTCAAAGAGCATGTTACTTAGGATTTGGGTGGTTTTTTGTCTTTAGTTAATTTGTGTTTTTAGTGGGATTGAATTTTCTTTTTTTATTTGGGGTGAGCAATTTTTGAAAGGAGAATGCCATTTTCTTGGGACACAAGAATATTGAAGTGGATGCGCAAATTGATCTCCAAAGGTAAATTTCAGGTATATATTTAGTATTAAAAATAAAAATATATACGTAAATCGTTATTGGGTGAAATTAGGTATATTTTAGTATTCTCCCTTATCTATATTTTAAAGAAAAAGAAAGAAGCGGTCACTACCGTCGACCAACCATTCAATTAATTGTTGGAAGTTTCCGCTCTTTTTTTCTCGTGGCTTTGCATCTTTTTAAATGCCATTCATGGTCTAACTCATTATAGTCAATAATGGATAGCTTCTTGTTTTTAATTTTAATAACACCACATATCCACACCTTGCAGCAACTAGACTCGTCAAATGAGTAGACTGGATCTTATTTAGGTGGAGTCAAATATGATCCAATTTAAATAGACCAACTTAACCTGTTAACCCATTTTCATGTAATGCAAATCTAGTTACCAATGTCTAACTCGACCCGACTTGTATTACTAAAATATTTCCACGTTCAATCCAATTTATGAAAACTCATAGCTAAATTGAGGTAAGAGTGCAGAGTGAGCAAGTGAGATCAAGAGAGAATGAGAAAAAAGTCATAGGGGAGGGTTAAGTTTAAATAAGTTGTAAATTCATTTATGACTTATTTACAACCCATTCACTTAATTTAAATAATCCATATAACAACTTGATCCATCATATATAGCTTGAAAAATAGGTCTATAATGCATTTTGATAGGTCTAGGCTTGACTAATCCCTTAAGATACACATTGACCGCCTTGTTTACATGTATTGAGTAGTAAGATTCTATCCACAAGGTGGTGAGCACAAACCTCCATAGTTAATGTGAGTGAAAAGCACCATGATTTGAATACGGAATTTGTTGGTTCAAAATCAAAGACTTAACGATTCTAACCAATCTCTTCAAGTTCAAAAATGGAGAGTGTTTATTCATTCTTCTACAAAATCTCCCCAATCCTCTCTCTTCCCTTCTTCTTCTTCTTTTTTTTTTAAATCTCTTTACCTTGTTTCAATGACCTTTGAATTTGACGTTTTTATTTCCTGACCGCCTCCGTATCTGATTGGGAGACAGCGTCCTTTGCTTCAGTGCCGGATTATGGGTCGGACAGGTTGGGCCCGTGCAGAAGTTTTCGGGCCAGTGATTTTAGAGCCTAAATTTTGGGCCTGACCTGAACCGTGAAAGTTCGGCTTGGACCCAATTGATTTGTGCCTATTCGATAGTAACTGGATTTTCAATTTTTTAAGGATTAATTGCTCAAAAATCCTCCTGAATTTTTGCATCGCTGCACAAGTTTCCTCAAACTTTGAAAAGTTAGAAAATTACCTTTCTCGACTTTGCCATCGCTGCACGACAGCCACGAACTTTGAAAAGCTATAAATTACCCCTGATTTTTCTTTTTTTGGTTGCAATCACTTATTGTTCTATTCACTCAGCCATTAAATATTGTCTGAAAAATGAACTCATTTTTCTCGACCAAAATAATATTACTAAATTTTCCAAACATCAACCATGCATTTCTTTTATTCTTTTAGATTCATCAACTATGCAATAGAGGTTAATTTGGTGAAAAATCAATAAATCTATTTTTAGGCAACACTTAAGCACTATTGCCAACAAAAAAAAATGAGCTAAACCAATAAAAATCAAAGTGTGCAACAATGCTAACATTAAGAGGTTAATCTAGCAACTTTGAAAAAACAATTCTACTTGTTCATTTTGTGAAAATTGAATGCTCATCAGGCGAGCCATGGAAGTTAAAGGTCCAGACTTGAAAGTTCTTTGCTTATCAGGCAAGATTGTATATAAATAGCCAAGAAATGTGATTCTGAAGTTTTCTTTTTTGCTTCAGTTACCTTGACAAGCCCTTCTATAATCGGTTGAAGAAATTGCCTACATATGTTAATGTCATGTCTAGCAGCTTGAGTATACTTAAGCTCAGAGATTGGATGGGATATATCTTTCCTCTTATTGTAGAAATTTCTCCATCAAATCAACCGAAATCTGAGCTTTTCCATTTCGGATTTCTATTTTTGTTGGAGTTACAGGTCATTCTGAAGGCCTCAGATGTACAGTTGTACACCTTAATGATACTGAAGCACCACCATGTGGAGTGGATGACATGACAAAGCTGGCTTATTTGTATGAGCTGGGAATTCTGTAGATACTGTTATTTTTACTCATGGTTTAGCACGCTAACGTTGAGTGCATCTTATGATGGTTTCACCGATTGCTATAAACCCTTCTACGATATTGCCTCATATGGACGATAGCGATATGATGGCTCAATATGAAGGGGCAGCTACCGGGAAGCTGAGTCTGCATCCTTTTGCTGTAGCTGATGCCGCATGCAGGTACTGCTTAGTCTTACTATTCGACTTTTTATGACCTTTTTAGTTCATATATAATGGGAGTGCTGTTGATATGCGTAGACTCGTGTAATAAATGAAGGAAAGAGTCGGTCCATCTTGGTTAGTGGTGAAAGCGGGGCTGGAAAAACTGAGAGCACAAGACCATATATTCTCCATCTTGGTTATGTGGGTGGGGGAGCTGCTGCAGAGTGGGGCAGCACTGTCAGAGTAGAAAAGTCTTGATGGTAACTAAATGCGCAGCTGTGAAATGGCTTACATGATAATGCTTTAAAGGCGCTTAAGTACAATCTCCAATCTTGTGGATGGTGAGGATGGCTTCAGCATCATAATCCACTATTTTCCACGCGTTTTTTGGGGTGTCAAGAAAACCTAACCCAAAAATTAGAATATTTGGGAGTTGGGTCTTAGTCTTCTTCAAGTAGGGATTTTTAGGTGTTGGTATAGCTGGGGTTGAGCTAGGGCATGATTATTTTACATCCCTAAAACACAACCCAATTTCCCTCTCCTTTCCTTTCTCTCTCTCTGCATGTGCTCAACGAGAATGAAACCGTAGATTTGAGTCTAGCTAATCAGTGCTAGCCTAACCTGACCCGATCACTTCTTTTAGGTTATATGATATTCAAGTATTGGGTCCGGCTAAGTGCACCCCATCGGATTTTAGGTCAGGTATCATGAAAACCCAACCTGACCCATTGACACCCCTAGCTTTTAACCTCAAACTCCAGCTTTTTTGGCAAAATCGGAGAAAGAGTGTTGAAAATTTAAGTGCTGAATTTTAAGCATGATAATCTCAAGTGCTGGAATTAGAATAAAAGAAAAGCTTTCATGGCGACTAAAAATCAATGGCTAAGTATTGTGAACCTCCCTCCAAAAATAGAAAAAATGGCCATTATTAGGAAGCTTTATCCTTATATTTTGGCAAGATTCTAATTAGCATAAATTACTAGCTGAAGAAATTTAGTAACTCCTCTCTTTATTACTTACTAGATTAAGTTGACTTTTGACTTCCTTATGGCTTCTGGGACAAGTTGCAATGACAAGAAAGGAACTGCTTGCCCAAATCCGTCCATTTTGCCATTGTTATGCACATCTTGGCCATTCACACGAGGATTAGGTTTGAAGTGGCATCGATGATGGCCATTTACTATTTGAGGGTTACTAGCAATAATCACCTTGAGGGGTAAATAGGCGAAACAATAAATTTTTGCGGAATAAAACTATTCGAGATCGAAGTTTGAATGTTAGCAGACACAAGAACAGTATTCAGAAGTATTCAAGCTTGATTCAGAAGTACGAACAATAATCAGATTATAGAATAAGGTTTAGAGTATACTATGCAAAAATCAGACTTTAGAAACACCTGGCACGCGTGTAATAAATTATAATAATAAATAATAAGATATTAAGGGATAAGAGGAATTGCACATGAATATTATAGTGATTCGGCTTAGATCAAATTTATATTAATTCTCCCATGCTAATAGCCTACTGGCTGGATTCTACTATATTATCAATAAGAAATTACAACTTTGAGTGTAAACACTTAGTGATAGATCACACTATTTTACTAAGTCACTCTTGTGTATTTCTCTCATGATCACAAACTTTTAAGCTCACAAATGACAAGTGTATATGATCGAAGTAAGCCCAGACTTTGGAATTATAAATTCTATGCTTTGCTTTTACTTGCTCTTCGATCCCTTGATCTCTTTAAATACTCTCCCATTTCTAAACTACCCTTTGGACAGGATCGTCTTCCAATCTACCTGCTAGATAGAACCATATCAATAAAATTTAGTAGCTATTGAGTGACAGAAGCAGAATCTCCGTCTTGATTTTGGTCGCCCATACAATCAAAATCTAGGTTTTCATAAGTAGAGTTTTTCCGTTAAAACAATTCTTGTCTTCAGAATCCAATTGCTAATCAATTAGATTGAAAAATCCAAACCAAATTACTAGTTGTTATTCATCTTGGGCTTGCGTCTCGTTCTGTCAAGTAGTCTTGTTCTGACCTTTTGTATTGTTTTGAACATTATGTTTTGAAGTTGCTTCATTCGAAACATGTGTCTCGTTTTGTTTTTATGTTATTCTGAACTTATCACGTTATGGATTTATCATGTTTTGAACTTATCATGATCTAGACTTGTTCCATCTGCATGTAAAGTCTGAATGTGTTCCGTTTGAAGTAGACTTTTCGGTTTGGACTTGAGTCTGAATATATTCATCTATAGAGTCTGTGTCTAAATAAATTTATTCTTAAATTTTGAATATAGTCTAAATAGGTTCAATTTTAACATAAGGTCTATCTTTTAGTTCTTCAAAGTATAATCCTTAATAATATCATTTACACGTTCTATCATCTGCATAACGACTTGTGCATCTTTCACATATTTACTTAATCATCAAACACATTAGTAACCTTTGATTTATTATGTCATCTTCAACACATGATAAGGTATTTCTCTAACACTGTTGTGTAGAAATTCTCTACATAAATAACTAATTAATAAAAAACAACCAGATCCATATATGAATGTAAAACACCAAAATTGATTCGTACAGCGGAATTAAACGCATACCTATTTGAGCCATGTCCTCACTTGACTGAAAACGGATCAACCTGATATGATCAGTGATCTGTCGGTATGCCAGTTCTTCCTCTCTATGACCTATTTCGGTTTAGCAGCTTCAATGGGATTCAGCGACTGATAGGTATAACCTACCCTTTTATAGGCTAGAAAGGGGACCTAGCAAACCATAATCAACAGCGTGTCAACTAGGCCCCTCCCATTATGGGCTTCAGTTAAACACAATTGCCTACACTTTGCTGCTTAACTAGGCCCGTAATTAATAGATGCCATAACTCAATTCAATAAGATCACTTGAGGGTTTAATAAATATTGGAATATCCATTAATCTGATTATATAAAATAGAAAATTAATTAATTAATGTAAGCCCATTATAGGAAATTTCCAACATTCTCCCACTTGGGCTACATTAATTAATTTGTTTTATTTTTTTAAAACGATTTTATTTTGAAAAATGACACTCTCGGGTTAATAACTAAAAATTTGTTTTACGTGGCCACAATTTTGAAAAAATAATATTCCAATAACGGCATCTTAAACCAATCCAATCCCATATAATCTCATTATAGGACTATGGCGATCAACGTGTCAAGAAAATATCATAACACATGACCTTCCATAATCACATATAATAAGCATTATATTTTCATGGATCATGGGCCTAGTAGTGTAATAAGAAATAGCGCCAACATGTGATCAAAATATGCACTATTTCTTATCGGTCCTCAATGCAATTTCTCAACAACATGAAATTGCCTCAGTGCGATTTTTAAACGACATGAAATTGCACAACTATGTCACAATCCAACATGATATCTCATAATTAGTGACATCCAGTCATCTTTAAACTAAAATTTGTTTAAAGATACTTTTTTATATTTCAATTTCTCAGTCAACAGGAGAATGGATAACAATAAAATCAACAGTGATGATCATCAAAAGTAAATGCTTTAATAATGATCATAAAAGCATTATCAGTTTGTATATAACTATAATATCCAAAAATACAAACTATATAGCTCCCACTAACAAAAGAGATTAAAAGACTCTAAAACACCCATATTCCTTACATGATCTTTAAATAAAATGGGTCGTAAATCTTTTGTTAGAGATTAGCTAACATGGATTCAATTCTAATATTCTCAATCACAATGTCTCCCTTTTGATTAAGTCCTTAATAGTATAATATTTGATCGAGTTAACATCTCAACCGTAGCATTGTTGTTGCTCACAACAAAAGTAACTGTTTAACACACATAATGCAATATGATCAATTATGGGCAATAATCAATTCCATAAAATAATTAATACATTATAAACTCCCCTTTGGGCAGAGCGTATAATGCACCATTATTTTCCACAGTTAACAACAAGGAGAATTACATATAATTGTCAATGATCCATCCCCTTTGGGCAGACAAATCATTTAAATTATACATCTCCATGATATCAGTATATAGAGATAGATAAGGAGAATTACATATAATTTTCAAAGATCCATCCCCTTTGGGCAGACAAATCATTTAAATTATACATCTCCATGATATCAATATATAGAGATAGATAAGGAGAATTACATATAATCTTCAAGAATCAATCCCCTTTGGACAGACAAATCCTTTAAAGTCATACATCACCATCAATCATCTCTAATATATCAATACGAGGGGGGAATTACACATAACTTTCAAAAATTTATCCCCTTTGGGCAGATAAATCTTTTTGAGTCATGCATCCCATCTTTTAATTTTGGAATTTATCTTCATGCAATTTTTAAATTAATATACACAATAACTCCCTTTGGGTAGGTGATTGTATATACTAATTTTTATCAACAAGGAACTTCAATAATTTACAAACTTTAACAATTTGTAAATAATGTTCCATTTAATCAATGCCCAAAAATTCATCAAACAATATGAAGCACTTTACGACATGTGCTTCCCAAGATCATATTGCATTTATCAAACAACAATTTTTGCCACAATTTTATGTGCCTATTTCTACAATTAAGCATCTAAGATTATCTAGTTAAACTCAAGAAGAAAGTATAGATAATCTATGCTAAATTAGGGAAAGTGAATACCGATATTCTATCCCTCATATACTATAACAAATTTCCATAAATTAAAAATTGAAAAATATAGGCACAAAATTATTTTTCATGGAATTAAACATGGATAACAATAAATAATTTCAAATAAATATTTAAATATGCCAAAATTAAAATTTACCATACCAAAAAATCATAAATTAAAATTAGGCATATTAAAAAAAAATTAGAAATAGGCTTTAATACTCTAGAACTCACACAGCCCAAGCTTTCATGTGGGCCCACCCCACAGGAGCTAAGCTCCTGCCCATACATGCACTATTCTAGCACAATATGAGCAATCAATTTGCTCCCAAAAATAGGAGGACAAGGATTAGCGATGCTTTTTGACTCATTTTACTATGCAAAACATCACAATTGATAGAAGATAGAATAGAACAATTACTGGCAATATAACAAAACAAGAATGGTCAACCTATGTCATTTAATCCAATATCAAAAGGGCTCTTAAGCCAATTCCTACGGTCCGATCTCCTAAAATACTTCGGTTAGTATGCATAGTTTCCTATTACAGGCTTCATGTAAAGCGAGAACAAATCACACAAAAGTAGAGGACATTCTCTCTCTGTGCGACCTCCGTCAAATCCAATAAAGAAGTATCTCCAATTTCACCCCATCTAGAGGCTCTACATTTGCATCGTCGGGTTCAACAACTAGTATTCAAAACAATGATGGACTCAATGTCTTAGCCATGACATTGCAATTAACAACAGGTGAGAAGATCATGGGAAAGAAAAGAAGAACAAGCTAGATTGCTGCATTTTCTTCTACATGTATATAATCAAATAGAGCCTATTATTCAATCTAATAAAATCCATACTACTTTCCGGTAATCATTCCATATAATCAAACAAACAAAAAGAAAAAAGAAAAAGAAAAACTTTTCATGTAGAACCCTGTCTTACTAAAGAAAATGTTAAAAAAGTGAAATCTAACTGAAACTCCAACCAAGGCAAACCACCACAAGATGGAACCAAGAATCAAACTACACATATAGATCGAGAAATACAAAAACCAGACCCAATCAATTGGTGCACTCGATCACGCATGGGAAGCGAAGGGATCCGTCATCAACCATAGAGTCGAGCCTCAATTCGCTCGAATAGACGGCTAAAAACCCGTAGATAGGTGGCAACACAGGCACCCGCAAAAGCCAAGAAAACCAACAGATAAAGTCTAAAACCAAACAAAATCGGACTGAAAACAATCTACTCAAAAAACAACATGGGTTCATGGGCAACAATTGAAAGGGAATATCGAGACCCAAAAAACGCAACTTCCGAATCTAAATCACATTGAACCCAAGAATCACAATATAACAATACCCATATAATAATTGCTTACATATATCATTCAATTAAAAAAAAATTCAAAATTTTTAGAACCTTTTCAAAATTAGAAATTCAAGAATTTCTAATTTCTCAAGATATACTCAATGAAATTATACAAATTATATATGGTGGGAACAATCTCGACGTGTAGAACAAAAGCCCTAAAATTTCAAAATTGATTGATCTATGCAGAAGGTTTCATCCACTAATTATGCTCTAAAAACTCCAAAAAGATTATATGTCGAAGTTAAGACCTATATGAACATTTTTTATGAAGGAATCGACCTCCAGATCTCAACACAGAAATTGAAAAAAAAATTGACAAAAGAAATAGGTGGACAATATGCATATTAGAACTAAATAGAACAGCATTACAGATTATTGAACTGATTTTGGATGACAATTTCAGATAGCAAACGACACTGGATCGGGGCGTTCTATGGCTCGTTGGAAAGCTCTTTAAGTTGACTTCAAATGTTATGAAGACATCAAACACTAAAAATCTTGTTTACTAGCTCGTTTCCAGACATATGCACAAAGAGGTCCATCATAGATCCGAAATTGCAAAATAATGATCATCCAAGAAATCAAACATATCATCGTCATCATAGCTTATTTCTTCCATCTAATGCATTATTTTTACCTATTTAATAATTATTTTGATTTGATTCGACCAAAAAAAAATACTTTAATTGACCGAAATCGCATAAGAACTTGTAAAGCACAAACTAACAGAAGCTCAAAACCAAAAGGAACAAACACAATAAACACCGTATCGGATTTGTTAAAAAAAAAATTGGGTTCTACAATCATATATGACATGCTCTGATACCACATGTAGAAATTCTCTACATAAATAACTAATTAATAAAAAACAACCAGATCCATATATGAATGTAAAACACCAAAATCGATACGCACAAATGGAATTAAACACATACCTATTTGAGCCATGTCCTCACTTGACCGAAAACGGATCAACCCGATATGATCGGTGATCTGTCGGTATGCCGCTCTTCCTCTCTATGACCTATTTCGATTTAGCAACTTCAATGGGATTCGCGATCGATAGGTATAACCTACCCTTTTATAGGCTAGAAAGGGGGCCTGAAACCATAATCAACGTGTGCCACACACATTATCCCATTATGGGCTTAAACACACCGCATACACTTTACTTTCTCAACTAAGCCCGTAATTAATAGATGCCATAACCCAATTCAATAAGATCACTTGAGGGTTTAATATATATTGGAATATCCATTAACCCGATTATATAAAATAGAAAATTAATTAATTAATATAAGCCCATTATAGGAAATTTCCAACATGTTGAACAAAGACCATGAATGACGACACCGTGAATCACATGCAATTGTTAGAGACACGATTCTTTCGTACTCACATACCTTTATAAGTGGAGCTTGGGAATATTGGTATGAAAAGTGAGTGATATAGAGGACATGATATAGCTATTTCGTGGGAGCGATGTTGGAACAGTTGATGCTAGGCGAGATGCCACTCTTCTTATGACTAGCTACTATGCCTAAAGTGTTTTGCATGTGTCGTTTGATGAACTAAATACCCGAACTAAGTTAGATATGATATGCCTTCTTATTATTGGGAACAACCATAGAAAGCAGGCTGGCCCGGTGGTGTTCTTAGTTCAACATGAGCCGCTTGCAGTCGAAGAATTGCCAGCCGGCGACACAATGTTCACTATCGCGAATGAGACTCCGGTTCCCAGTGCATATCATTAGCGTCGAGTCTTCCCATCACGTTCAGCCTGAAATACTTCCGTCTACTCCTCTTCGTGGAGTTTCACGAGACGCGACGGTCATGAACTCTCCCTACCCCAGCATTTGTAGCTAGAAAAGATGCGTCGCAACGGGGAAATCTGGCCCTGCCCATCATAAATGACGACGGGATATGGTCCCCCAAAACAGCAAAATTCAACCCATAAATGACACAGACGAACCCCATTACATCTGTTCTTTTCACGTTGGAGCATGGACTTTTGATCACCGGCGGTCCTGTCACGGGATAGATTTTTTGGGAAGCGACGATGGCCATTTTAAGCCACAAAATCTCGCTACTGCCCATGAATCTTGCGATGTGCTGCGAGACGATGGATTTGACTGTAAGATGCGTCCAAATTCTCCAATCTCCTTTCTCTAATGTCTCGAAAAGGATTGATGAGGGGAGACTTGTTGCTATTTTCTAGAGGGGATATTCTTTTACCTCTTAAGAATAGGAGAAAAAAACATATCCACACTTTTTTATCGAGGCCTTTTGGATTGCGTATTCTTGAAATCCGTCTATTGTACTTTGTAACGGGCACATCAGCACGAAGCTTGCTTCTGTCTCCCCATTTCATGCCGAGCACAAAGCCGTGGTGCCTGCAAGCATTGCGTCATTTAACTTAAGAACGCTCTCCTTTGAGCCGGTGCGTCATTCAATTCATTCATGCCCTATTATCTTAAAAGCCTGTCAATTCTCATACGTAGTCAAAAGAGATGATTGGTCAGTGAGACACAATAATGGCGAGGGGTTGGAATTGGGTGGCTAGATGGATGGTTGCATAAAGAGGTACCATTTAGTATTCCAAGAAGGGTTTGTGTGTTCTCTTACATGAAAAGTAAAAAATGTAAATTTCGCATATTTATTTTTACAATTGATGGTTTATTTGAAGGTCAATAGACACATCTAAGCCGAATTTTTTCACTTTGCTTTTTAATTTTTATAAAAATATCCATATGTCACATGGAGTGAATGTCAAATGAACCATCTGTCTAGATAAACACAAATAATAATGGTTAAGGGACAACAACTCAACAATTAAAGGGACGTGTGCCAAATTATTGTTGGATCTTGGCTAAAGTTTATCACGTCACTTATTTTTATGAGTTTACCTTTACTAGATGCCGGCTCAAGAAAAACCTTTCCCTCATTGTCAACTGATCTTGCGCTGCCAACTATGCATGTAACTCAAGGACAGTGAATGGATTCGGAAGGCATCTCATGGCTATGGTCCTAAACAAAAGTATAGAAAAAGCAGAAAAATAAAGTACAAAAACAGGGCACTACCAAACGAATGATCTTTTCGTTTTTTTTTTTATAAATAAAAGAGTAGAGTTCAAAAATCACATCATTACTCTTTTAATAAAACATTATCCAAGCCGAATTAATGCCGTAATAATAAAGGAAATAAATTTATTTGTGACCTATTTAATACATAATTATCATCTCATTGTTGGGTTGAATAACCTAATTTTGCTAGCCAAATCTATTTTTTAGTTAAACTTCATCCGATCCAATCTAATCCCATAATAATAAAGGAAACAAATCTATTTGCGGCCTATCTAATAATTAATTATTATTCCATTGTTGGAGAAAATATTGACTACACAAGAGAGGCCAACTTAGCATATAAGAAGTCTATTCATTGGGCAACACCTATCTCCTCGGGCCCATTTACATTAATTTACCTCCTTCCACTATCTCTCTCCCTATTACTTTTTACTCCTCTCCCCTCTTTCTCTTTCTCTTCCTGTTGCCTCATCTTCTCCGTTGTTTTTTTCCCATGGAACATCCATCCCCACCCTTGAAACTCCAACGGCCATGGCTTCCACGAGCTTGAGCTCAAGTGACACCATAGCGACAAGATGTCAAAACTCAAGTGGCCATGGCTATAAGCTCAAGATACAGCAACCATGGTCATGGCGCTTCATGTGCAAGGTCGACATCACCGCCCTGTGCACCATGTGCAACACGGACATCAACATTGCCAACCTCCTTGCCGGCCGCCACATGTGGGTCCCTTTGGAACCCTTCTTCAACGTGGTTACTGTTGCCAATGGTCATGGTTTCATGTGCAAGGTCGACACCGCCGCCCTGTGCACCATGTGCAACACGGATATCAACATTGCCAACCTCCTTGCCGGCCGCCACATGTGGGTCCCTTTGGAACCCTTCTTCAACGTGGTTACTGTTGCCAATGGGCTTTGTGCCTAACTTCACCAATAGCGAGTGCTAGGGCGCATGGGGATGGCAGAAGGAGGTGAAGTCATTAACGTGGTTACTGTTGCCAATGGGCTTTGTGCCTAACTTCACCAATAGCGAGTGCTAGGGCACATGGGGATGGCATAAGGAGGTGAAGTCATTAACGTGGTTACTGTTGCCAATGGGCTTTGTGCCTAACTTCACCAATAGCGAGTGCTAGGGCGCATGGGGATGGCATAAGGAGGTGAAGTCATTGTTGGGAGTACATAGCAGAAGTCTGATACCTTCAGACTAGGAAGATCTTTAAGG
Source organism: Angophora floribunda (assembly GCA_014182895.1). Lineage (NCBI taxonomy): Eukaryota > Viridiplantae > Streptophyta > Magnoliopsida > Myrtales > Myrtaceae > Angophora > Angophora floribunda. The sequence goes on from CM024710.1 coordinate 21,557,228, forward strand.
GGGAAATTCAAGCCCGAACTTGTCAATATATCTAGTTGGACTCACCTCAACTCAAAAGCTTAAGCTAATGAGTTATGAGCCAATTATGATATATTAACTACTCCACACCATATCAATTCTCCGATATGGGACTACTTCTCTAACATCACATCAATTCTCCAATGTGAGATTACTTCATTAACACAACTCACACATGTATCATAACAATTCCCTCTCACATGTGAGCTCTAGTATTAGGTCTACTCCCCCCTTAAATCAAATATCCTTATGGCCCAATATCATCCTCACGGGCCCGCGTTGTTACACCACAATGCCCACCTAGGCCATTTTTACGGGCCTACATTGTTACACCACAACGCCCACATGCCTGGAATACCAATTGTTAGGAGTGTATAGCAGAAGTCCAATATCTTCACCTAGGGAGAATGCCAAGGGGGAAACCCAAACCCGAGCCCATCAATATATCAAGTTGGACCCAGCACTTTGATGAGAGAACGGTAACAATTCGAATAATATCGAATTAACGCGGCGGAATAAAATAATCTCTCCTCTTGTGTAAACCTAATATGAATCGATATAATAGAGTAAAATAAATACCAAGCATGCGAACACAAGACGATTTTTTTAACGTGGAAAACCTCATTGGTGTGAGAAGATCACAAACCACGAAACCGGAGTCCATCCGAAAATCTTCACTATCAATAAAATTGGGTGACCAATATTTTTATCTAGCAAATACTAGAAGTACAAAGCAGCAAAGACCTCAAGAACATAATTCCTGACAATACACATGAATTTCATAAGAGATCAAAGATAATCTGACCAAAAATGCAAGTTTCGATCAATCCACAAAAAACCTGATGTAGGGAGCTTCAAATGAAAATCAAATCGTTCAAATTCGAGAAGATTGCGCCACGAACATGCTCACAAAATTTCAGCTCAATCGGACTTTGCCCAAACCCTCAAATTTTCTGCTTTTTCTTTTTCTCTTGTTACTACATCTTTTGCGGCCACCGCTTTTAAAGATAGTGAGAAATCTTATTTCTCTATATAACTTATCATATGGACTCAAGTCCTTTTGGATTTGTAACTCATTGAACTTCCTTCACATAAGAGTGAACCCAGCTAACAGTCTTGGCTCTTGCCCAATCCCATGAATATCGTGAAAGGGGTCAAAGCATAAGCTAGAGATGCATTCTGGAGAGAGAGTATGAGAATGCAGAGGAGAGAGAGGAGAGAATCTGAAATTTGGATCCCCACTTTGAACATGGATCACATCTTCATGACCCTTCTATTTGCCGAGTTGGCTTCCATTTTGTACCCAATATTTTCTCTCATTGTTGGGTTGAATAACCTAATTTACTAGCCAAATTTATTTTTTGATAAAACAAGATTGATCCGGTCTAATCCCATAACAATACATATCTATTTGTGCCATATCTAATACATAATTTATGATCCCATTATTAGGTTGAATAACCTAATTTGTTGGCCAATTTGCATATGCATTTCATTCCATAAAATTATAGAGAATCTTGACTTGTTCAAAATACTTAGGCATATTTTCAATTTGAGAATTGTGTATGTCACAAAAATGAAGCAACAAAATTGATTTCTAAAGTAGAAAAATCACTACTTGCGAGTCCGCCTTCATAGTAAGTCTAGTAATACCCAAAGAAATAATCCCTTTCCACATTGAGTGAATAACACATCCTATTTTGACCAAAAAACAAGGAATAACACGTCCTATTGTTTGTAAGAACTCAACAAACCAATTGCTTGAATTATTATGAGCAAGTCCACTTATTGAAGTTGGACTGGTTGTTGAAATTGAGTTTAACCAAACAGAAGTAAGGGTGGAAACCCACAATATTTCTTTTCTCCCTTTTATCACACAATCTACTGATCAAGCAGACATGACATGCATATCTAAAAAGGAGAAGTCTGTCTGAAATAATCTTTGATTCCAATGATGACAACGGGTTACATCAAATATCAATGGTCAATCATATTTTTTTTTTTAAGAGATAAGTGTAGGGAAAGTTTTAAAACTTGTCATAGAAGTATATTTGCATAATAAAATTTTCAAAAAGTGCAAATAAGTCCTAAAATTTTTAAAAATTATAATTAACAAAATGATTTGATTGGATAATTTTTAAAAAATTAAGATTTTATTGCATTTTAAAAAAAATTAACATTTACTTGTCATTTTTTCAACAGTTTTTGGAGCACTGCCGAAACTGCAACGGCCTTTTCCTATCTTCACCAAAAACGTGACACTGCCCTCTCACGCATATATCAACGGAGGAGACAGTGTTAACGTCGGACTCTGAAGGGAGAGACGGAGTGAGAGAGACTGTCACCATGGACGAGCTGAAGCCTAGCCCCCCCAACTCCTCGCCGTTGACCCCGCTTGGCTTCCTCGAAAGAGCGGCCACCGTCTACGGCGACTGTCCCTCTGTCATCTACAACGACACCACCTACACATGGTCGCAGACCCACAGCCGCTGCCTCCGGTGGCCTCGTCGCTCGCTTCTGCCGGCACTGGCCGGGGCCACGTGATCTCCGTCGTGGCCCCTAACGTCCCCGCCATGTACGAGCTCCACTTCGCCGTCCCCATGTGCGGCGCCGTCCTCAACAACATCAACACCCGCCTCGACGCCCGCACCGTCTCCGTCCTACTCCGCCATGGTGATTCCAAGCTCATCTTCGTCGACGCCCAGTCTCGCGCCCTCGTCCTCGAGGCCCTCTCCCTGTTTCCCCCGAGCTCCGATCGCCCGCTCCTCGTCCTCATCGCCGACGACGAACTGGGCAATCAGCTGATCTCGTCCTCGTCATCATCGGGAAACGTTGGTTTCTGGTGTAGTTACGAGAGCCTGGTCGAGAGAGGGAATCCCGATTTCCAGTGGATCCGACCAGCGAGCGAGTGGGACCCGATGATACTCAATTACACCTCGGGGACGACATTGTCGCCTAAGGGCGTGGTCCACTGCCACCGGGGAATCTTCTCGATCACCGTCGATACGCTCGTGGATTGGGCCGTCCCGAAACAGCCTGTCTACCTCTGGACCCTCCCGATGTTCCACGTCAACGGCTGGACCTTCCCTTGGGGTCTCGCCGCCGTGGGCGGCACCAGCATCTGCCTCCGCAAGTTTGACGCCGCCGCCATCTACCACCTCATCCGGCGGCACAGCGTGACCCACATGTGCGGCGCCCCGTGGTGCTCAACATGTTGTCCTCCGGCTCCGATGCCGAGCCGCTCAAGCACCCGGTCAAGATCATGACCGCCGGAGCCCGCCGCCCGCGGCGGTTCTGTTTCGGACGGAGGCACTCGGGTTCGAGGTCAGCCACGGGTACGGGCTCACCGAGACGGGGGGGCTTGTGGTGTCGTGCGCCTGGAAGCCGCAGTGGAACAGCCTGCCTGCCGGAGAGCGGGCGCGGCTCAAGGCAAGGCAGGGTGTCCGGACGGTGGCGATGACGGAGGTGGAGGTCGTGGACTCGGAGTCGGGCACCCCGGTGAGGCGCGACGGCTCGACGCTCGGCGAAATCGTCCTCCGGGGCGGATGCGTGATGCTGGGGTACCTCAAGGACCCGAAGGGGACCGCCAAGTGCATGCGGGGCGGTTGGTTCTACACGGGCGACGTCGGGGTGATGCACCCGGACGGGTACCTGGAGATCAAGGACCGGTCGAAGGACGTGATCATCAGCGGCGGGGAGAACCTGAGCAGCGTGGAGGTGGAGTCGGTGCTGTACGGGCACCCGGCGGTGAACGAGGTGGCAGTGGTGGCGAGGCCGGACGAGTTCTGGGGGGAGACCCCGTGCGCGTTCGTGAGCCTCAAGGCCAATCGGGGCGGGCAGCAGGCGTCGCCGACCGAGAAGGAGATCGTGGAGTACTGCCGGAGCAGGATGCCGCACTACATGGTGCCCAAGACGGTGGTGTTCAAGGAGGAGCTGCCCAAGACCTCGACGGGCAAGATCCAGAAGCACCTGCTGAGAGAAATCGCGAAGCAGATGGGTCCGCCCTCGTCCAGAATCAGTCGCATGTGAAAGGGGTCAAACGAGCTTTTCGGGGGCGAATGAATTCCTGCATTCAAAGTTTCGGTAAGTCCAATTAAGGCTTATGAGCGCGTACGAAATTAGTCGATTGGTCCGAGCCTTTTAATTTAGACAAGAAATCCCCTGTAAGCAAATTGCTCTGCGACAATCTTTCGAGTTTGGATACATGTCTATTATCCGCGAGTAAGTACCCGGCGGATGGGGACTATTGTCACGTGTTCCTATCGGTCAGCAAAATCGTCTATCATAGCATCGAGCAACAAGATAGAACTGTTTATTTTGTGGGAATGCAGATAGAATGATTCATTTTCATCATGTTTTAATAGTGAATGACTAATATCATATCATGCAGAAGCATTCCTTGTTATGAAATACTAAATTTTCCAAACCTTTTCTTTTCTTTTCTATGTATTATCTTTACTCTGACAATAAAAGTGATAGCGATTTTGCCAATCTTTGGATTGAAATAAGCAACAACAATCTTAAGAATGGTATTTTATTCACAAATATTATTTACATACCTCTAAACAAAACTCGAGATTGAGGAGACTGAATAATCTCTCATTGCAAATTCATGTGAGAAAGTTACTTAGGATTTGGTGTGTTTTTGTCTTTAGTTTATTTGTGTTTTTAGTGGGAATGAAATTTTTTTATTTTATTTGGAGTGCAATTTTTGAAGAGAAAAGTGCCATTTTCTTGGGACACAAGAATAATTGGTGTACATTAGCAAATAGATCTTCAAAGGTAAAATTCAGGTATGTATTTAGTATTAAAAAATAAAAATGTGTAAATAGTTTTTTGTGTACAAAGATATGTAATAGTTATTGAGTGAAATCTAAGGTATATTTTAATATTATCTCTTATTTATAATTTAAAGAAAAAGAAGAAGAAGTGGTCACCATTGTCGACCAACCATTCAATAAATTTTTGGAAGCTTCGGCTCTTGTTTTCTCGTAGCGTTACATCTTTTTATACCAAGCACCTAATGATTCCAACCAATTTCTTCAGATTCAAAAATGAATAGTTTTATTCATTCTTCTACAATTCCTCCCCAATCCTCTCTCTTCCTTGTTTTTTTTTTTTTTGGGATTTCAAATCCCTCGACCTTGTTTCAATGACCTTTGAATTTGACGCTATTTTTTTTCCTGACCGCCTCCATATTTGATTGGGAGACAACGTCCTTCGCTACAGTACTGGTTTATGGGTCGGACGGGTCGGGCCTGTGCCTATAAAATGCGCTCGCGTCTAAGTTTTCGGGCCAGATATTTTGCAGCCTAAATTTTGGGCTAGACCTGAACCGCAAAAGTTCAGCCCAGACCCAACTGATCTGGGCCTACTCAATAGTAGCTTGATTTTCATTTTTTAAAGGATTAATCGCTCGAAAAATCCTTCTAAATTTTTGCATTGTTGCACAAGTTCCCTCAAACTTTGAAAAGTTAGAAAATTACCTTATCGACTTTGCCATCGTTGCACAATAGCCATGAACTTTGAAAAGCTATAAATTACTCCCGATTTTTGTTGTTGTTGTTGCAATCATTATTTGATTTGTCCACTCAGCCATTAAATATTGTCTTAAAAATGAACAAACTCATTTTTCTCGACCAAAATAATATTACTAAATTTTCCAAACATCAACCATGCATTTCTTTTATTCTTTTAGATTCATTAACTATGCAATAGAGGTTAATTTGGTGAAAAATTAATAAATCTATTTTTAGGTAACACTTAAGCACTATGCCAACAAAAAAACGAGTGAAAACAATAAAAATCAAAGTGTGCAATATTGCTAAAATTAAGGTGTTAATAAACATTCTGCTTGTTCATTGTGAAAATTCAATGCTCATAGTTGTGGAAGTTAAAGGTCCAGAGCTGAAAGTTTTCTGCTCATTGAGCAAGACCATATGAAAATTGCCAACAATTCTGAAGGTTTTTTTATTTTTTGCTTCAGTTACCTCGACAAGCCTTATCATAATCTGCTGAATAAATTGCCTATATATGTTAGTGTCATGTCTAGCAACTTGAGTATACATAAGCTCAGAGAATAGATGGATCTTTCTTATTGTAGAAACTTCCCCATCAAATCAACTGATATATGAGCTTTTCCGTTTCGGATTTCCCCTTTTGTTGGATTACAAGTCCTTGTGAGGGCTTCAGATGTACACCTTAATGATACTGAAGCACCACCATGTGGAGTGGATGATATGAAAAAGCTGGCTTATTTGCATGAGCCGGGAGTGCTGCAGATACTGTTATTTTTACTCATGGTTTAGCATGCTAAAGTTAAATGCATCTTATGAAGGTTTCAGACTTCCGCAGGAAATGTACTGATTGCTATAAACCCTTTTATGATATTACCTCATATCGATGATAGCGATATGATGGCTCGTTACGAAAGGGGCAGCTTCTGAGAAGCTGAGTCCGCCTCCTTTTGCTGTGGTTGATGCCGCTTGCAGGTCCTACTTAGTCTTACTATTCGACTTTCTATGACCTTTTTAGTTCATACATAATGGGAGTGCTGTTGGTATGCGTAGACTTGTGCGGTCAGTGAAGGAAAAAGTCAGTCCATCTTGGTAAGTGGTGAAAGTGGGGCTGGAAACACTGAGAGCCACAAAACTACATATTCATCATCTTGGTTGCGTGGGTGGGGGAGCTGCTGCAGAGTGGGACAGCACTGTCGAGTAGAAAAGTTTTGATGGTTACTAAATGTGTAACTGTGAAATGGCTTACATGATAATGCTTTAAAGGCGCTTAAGTACGACCTCCGATCTTGTGGATGGTGAGGATGCCTTCGGCATCATAATCCAATATTTTCGATGTGCTTTTTCCGGGTGTAAAAAAACCTGACCAAAAAATTAGAGTATTTGGGAGTCAGGTCTTATAGTCTTCTTTGAGTAGGGACTTTTAGGTGTTGGTATTATTAGGGTTGGGGTCAGGTCGGGACGTGATTTTTTGACACCCAGAGCACAATCCAATCTCCCTCTCTTTTCCTTTCTCTCTATTTGCACGTGTGCAAAGAGGATGGAACCGTAGATCTAAGCCCAATTAATCGACGTCAGCCTACCCCGACTCAATCAATTCTCTTGAATTATACAATATTCAAGTATCGAGTCAGGTCAAGCACGCCTTATAGGATTTCGAGTTGGGTTAGGTATCATGAATACCCGACCCGACCCATTGACATCCTTAGCTTTTAGCCTCAAACTCCACCCTTTTTGGTAAAATCGAAGGATGAGTGTTGAAAATTTAAGTGCTGAATTTTAATTGTGATAATCTCGAGTGCTGGAATTGGACTAAAAGAAAAGTTATCATGGCGACTAAAAATCAATGGCTAAGTATTATGAACCTCCTTCCAAAAATAGAAAAGATGACCATTAGTGGGAAACTTTATCAATATATTTTGGCAAGATTCTAATCAGCATAAATTACTAGATGAACAAATCTTGTAACTTCTCTCTTTATTACTTACCAAATTAAGTCGACTTTGGACTTAGGCTCCGTTCGTTTCGTGAAAAATATCAACGTTTCTAAAATTTTTTTGCAAGAAACCATTTTCTAGAAAAATGATGATATTTTTTAGTGTTAAGTTAAAACCTTAAAATGAAGTAGAAAATATTTTCCACCGTTTGGTATCTAATTTGATTTTCTAGAAAAAATTACCGAAAAAATTAATTTTAATTTTTTTATAAAAATTGAATTTCTTAATTTCTTAATTTTCTTTTCCTTCCTCCTTCTTCGTCTTGCTCTTTCCTCCATGGCTTCCTCCTTCTTTTTGCTCCTTTCTCCTCCACCACAACATGCCTTGGTGATGGCCAACTACCCGGTGATTGACCAAGACACAGATCGGCAAGCTTAAGGCTTGGCCGATTTGCAAGGTGTGAGCCTTGCTACCTCCTAGCAATGCGTAGGCATCGGCCCGATCGGTGCTCGAGCCTCGCCCAAGGTTGCCGGGAGGTCTGCCAACCTTTGGCGACCTCAAATGGGGGCTTGAGGCCTGCCCCAAGTTATCGGATTTGGCAAGGTCGAAGCTCGCCAACATCGGGCGAGCTTGGCCTGACCTGATCAGGTGAGGCTCCAGCTGGCCTGCAGTCGGCAACTAGCCAATGAAGAAGAAGATGAAAAAGAAAGAAAAGGAAAAAAAATAAAATGAAAAGGATATAATTAAAAATCAATTTAAAAAAAGAAGAAAATAAATCAAAAAATAAGAATAAAAGGGAAAAGTGTTTGGTGAAAGAAAGTAAGATGAAAGAAGATATGGAAAATATTTTATGCTTTCTCAAAAATAAAAAATATTTTTCCTATTTTGGAAGGTAAATATTTTTTTCAAGTAATTCATTTTCCATGAAACAAATATAAAAAAAAATTAGAAAACGTTTTAATTAAAATTATTTATGGTAAAACGAATAGAGTTTTAATTTTTTTAAATTCTGTGTCTTTTTACCTTTCAACACTTAAATTGGGCTAACAAACATCCCCTTAATAAAAGGCCCGCCCTTATAGCTTCTCGAGCAAAGTTGCAGTGGCAAGGAAAGGAGCTGCCTGCCCAAGTCCGTCCATTTTGCCATTCCTGTGCATATCTTGGCCGTCCGCACAAGGATTACGTCTGAAGTTGCATTGATGATGGCTGTTTGCTGTTGAACAAAGACCGTGAATGAGGACATGAATCACAAGCAATTGTCGAGGACTAGATTCTTCCATACTTGCGTACCCTTTTGAGCGGAGATTGAAATTATTGGGATGAACAGTGAGTGATACAGAGAGGATAATACAACTGGTTCATAAAAATGATATCGAAATGAGTTAGAAATGGCGTGATACAATACGAGAATATTATTCATTATATTATTGTTAGGAATAATTGTAGAAGGGAGGCTGGCCTAATATTCTCAGTTCAACAGAGCTGCCTGCCAATAGCCAAAGAATTACCAGCCCACGACGCAACGTTCGCCATCGCAAACAATACTCCAGTTCTCAGTGCACATCGTTAGCGTCGAGCGTTGCCATCTCGTTCCGCCTGAAATACTTCCGTCTACTCCTCTTCGTCGAGCTTCACGAGACATGAGGGTTATGAACTCTGCGAACCCGTCGCAACGTAGAAACGTGGCCTTTCCCATCGTTGATGTCTACGGTATATTTATGGTCCCCTAGAATAAGGACATACGCTGGTCGCTGGGACTCGCTAAGTTCGTGAATCACGCCCCCCACAAACAGCAAAATTCAACCCATGAATGACGGAGACCACCCCCATCACAGCTGTCCTTTTCACAATGGAGCCTCGACTTCTGATCACCGGCGGTCCTGTCGCGGAATAGATTTTTTAAAGGAAGCGATGATGATGCACTTATGCCATGAAATCTCGCTCCTGCTCATTTCGGTTTCGCTGTGGGGCGGTGTCTTGAATCTTGGATGTGCTGCGAGTCGATGGATTTGACTGTTAGATGCCTTCTGTTTGTCCAATCTCCTTCCTCTAATGTCTCGAAAAGGATTGATGAGGGGGAACTGCTATTTTCTAGAGGGAATATTCTTTATACTTCTTAGGATCAAGAGAAGACACGTCCAATCTTCTCGAACGACGCCTTTTCGATTGGTTACTTTTGGAGTCTGTCAATTGTACTTGGTAACGAGCACATCAACACGAACCTCACTTCTGTCTTCCCTTTTCATGCCGAGCACAGAGCCGTGGTGCATGCAAGCATCACGCCTCCTCCTCCATCGACGGCTATTGCCATCGCCCGACAACCACCGCACCATCTACAGAATACTTTGACTACGCCGTCCGGCAAAGCTTGATCTGACCTCCTGAGGTCTATGTGCAATGTTTTGTCGATTGTTATATAGGATGTCGGAGGACTTCAATGTGACTTCATCTCACATCCTCAATGTTAATGGCACAAAGACATATCACGAGTGATATTTGGAGAGTAGAGCTATCGAAATCTTTGATCAAAATAACAAATATAGATGTTAGTGCTATCAGCTGTACTCACGTAAAATGAGAATTGATGCTAAATGATGCCGTGACAATAAATGAGCTTCTTGTGGGTTAATTCTAATTTTGCATATTTAACTTAGAAATGCTAATTTATTCCCATAACAACACATATCGATTTGTGCCCTATCTAATACATAATTATCATCCCATTATTGGGCTAGATAGCCTAATTTGCATATGCATTTCATTCCATAAAATTATGGAGAATCTTGACTTGCTGAAAATACTTGGGCACTTTCAATTTGAGAATTGAATATATCACAAAAATGAAGCAACGAAGTTGATTTCTAAAGCAAAAAAAAAAAAAAAAAAAGACTACTTGTGAGTCTGCCTCGATAGTAAGTCTAATAATACCCAAAGAAATAATGCATTTTCTCCCTTTCAGCACTCAATCTACTAATCAAGCAAACATGATATCGTTGATATATCCTAAAAAAATATTCATAAGTGTACACGAAAAGGAGAAGCCTGTCTAAATAATCTTTGATTCCTTTAATTCCACAGATGACAGCAAATTACACCAAATATCAATGACTAATCATATTAATTTTTTAAGAGATAAATATAATGAAAATCCTAAAACTTGTTATGAAAATATATTTATGTCATAAAATTTTCAAAAAATGTAATCAACTCCTAAAATTTTAAAAATATATAATTAACAAAAGGACTTGATTAAATAATTATGAAAAATTTTAAAATTTTATTGCACATTTTAAAGGTTTTAAAATTTAATTATAATTTCATGATAATTTTTAAAACCTTGGATACCTTTATATTTTTTAATGGTTTTGGGAGTGCTGCCAAAACTGCGTCAGCCGTTCTTATCACCACCAAAACGTGGCACCTATATCTATCTGCCTCCGCCACTGCCCTCTCACGCAAACATCAAAACACGAGACATTTACAACGTGGGACTGTAGAGAGAGAAAGAGAGAGTCGCCATGGAGGAGATGAAGCCTAGCCCCCCCAACTCCTCGCCGTTGACCCCGCTCGGCTTCCTCGAAAGAGCGGCCACCGTCTACGGCGACTGTCCCTCTGTCATCTACAACGACACCACCTACACATGGTCGCAGACCCACAGCCGCTGCCTCCGGGTAGCCTCGTCGCTCGCTTCTGCCGGCATCGGCCGGGGCTATGTGGTCTCCGTCGTGGCCCCTAACGTCCCCGCCATGTACGAGCTCCACTTCGCCGTCCCCATGTGCGGCGCCGTCCTCAACAACATCAACACCCGCCTCGACGCCCGCACCGTCTCCGTCCTACTCCGCCATGGCGATTCCAAGCTCATCTTCGTCGACGCCCAGTCTCGCGCCCTCGTCCTCGAGGCCCTCTCCCTGTTTCCCCCGAGCTCCGATCGCCCGCTCCTCGTCCTCATCGCCGACGACGAACTAGGCAATCAGCTGACCTCGTCGTCGTCGTCGCCGGGAAACGTTGGTTTCTGGTGTAGTTACGAGAGCCTGGTCGAGAGAGGGAATCCCGATTTCCAGTGGATCAGACCAGCGAGCGAGTGGGACCCGATGATACTCAACTACACCTCGGGGACGACATCGGTGCCTAAGGGCGTAGTCCACTGCCACCGGGGAATCTTCTCGATCACCGTCGATACGCTCGTGGATTGGGCCGTCCCGAAACAGCCTGTCTACCTCTGGACCCTCCCGATGTTCCACGTCAACGGCTGGACCTTCCCTTGGGGTCTCGCCGCCGTGGGCGGCACCAGCATCTGCCTCCGCAAGTTTGACGCCGCCGCCATCTACCACCTCATCCGGCGGCACAGCGTGACCCACATGTGCGGCGCCCCCGTGGTGCTCAACATGTTGTCCTCCGGCTCCGATGCCGAGCCGCTCAAGCACCCGGTCAAGATCATGACCGGCGGAGCCCCGCCGCCCGCGGCGGTTCTGTTTCGGACGGAGTCGCTCGGGTTCGAGGTCAGCCACGGGTACGGGCTCACCGAGACGGGGGGGCTTGTGGTGTCGTGCGCCTGGAAGCCGCAGTGGAACCGCCTGCCGGCCGGGGAGCGGGCGCGGCTCAAGGCAAGGCAGGGTGTCCGGACGGTGGCGATGACGGAGGTGGAGGTCGTGGACCCGGAGTCGGGCACCCCGGTGAGGCGCGACGGCTCGACGCACGGCGAAATCGTCCTCCGGGGAGGATGCGTGATGCTGGGGTACCTCAAGGACCCGAAGGGGACCGCCAAGTGCATGCGGGGCGGTTGGTTCTACACGGGCGACGTCGGGGTGATGCACCCGGACGGGTACCTGGAGATCAAGGACCGGTCGAAGGACGTGATCATCAGCGGCGGGGAGAACCTGAGCAGCGTGGAGGTGGAGTCGGTGCTGTACGGGCACCCGGCGGTGAACGAGGTGGCAGTGGTGGCGAGGCCGGACGAGTTCTGGGGGGAGACCCCGTGCGCGTTCGTGAGCCTCAAGGCCAATCGGGGCGGGCAGCAGGATCCGCCGACCGAGAAGGAGATCCTGGAGTACTGCCGGAGCAGGATGCCGCACTACATGGTGCCCAAGACGGTGGTGTTCAAGGAGGAGCTGCCCAAGACCTCCACGGGCAAGATCCAGAAGTACCAGCTGAGAGAAATCGCGAAGCAGATGGGCCCGCCCTCGTCCAGAATCAGCCGCATGTGAAAGGGGTCAAACGAGCTTTTCGGGGGCGAATGAATTCCTGCATTCAAAGTTTCGGTAAGTCCAATTAAGGCTTATGAGCGCGTACGAAATTAGTCGATTGGTCCGAGCCCTTAATTTAGACAAGAAATCCCCTGTAACCAAATTGCTCTGCGGACAATTGTTCGAGTTCGTATCCATGTCTCTATTATCCATGATAAGTTCCGGGCACATGTGGACTTACTGTCGCGTGTTCCTCTCGGTCATGGTGACTCGTGCCATGGCTGGATTCTCCTCCTCCTTCGTTCTTCGTCGGTGTCTATTTTATTAGGGAAGCGATGCCCATTCTGTTGTTTGTTTTCATTACGAGATCTTTCAGGGGGGTTCGCGTTCAGTTATCGAGCCCTTCGAGACAGACGGGACAGAAAGCTTTTAGGTTTCACGTTCGACGAGATCGTTACGTCGATCGGAGGGTCTCTGTCGGATCGGTTGCAATCACGCAATAGAATAATATAGACTCCCCTTCGGTCCCCACTTAAGCTTTAGGTTGACCTGAAAATTGTAACGTATTTTATGAAATTGTTACTGGCCGACCGCCTTGACTCCACGTGCTGTTCAAATTTCTTTTTCTTTTTTTCTTTTTTTTATGACCCCACACCCCGTCAACAATTAGGGAAGTAAACCCTGGGGTCGCACGTGTTAGCCACCACACACATACAATCAGGTAAGTCACCTTATGACGAAGCCAGGATTCGAACTCTCGACCTTTTACGAGAGAAGGAGAGCGCGAACCAGCGACGCCACCCAGGTTGGTAGTACTGTTCAAATTTCCAAGCCCATATTTTATTGAGATTGATATTCCATCGCTTATTTTGACTTAAAAAATCATGACAATCCCAGGGATTTCTATCTTTATCGCAAGCTTAAATCTTACGCACAGAAAGCAAAAAAATACCGAAAAATAGATTTGGGTCAGAGCAGTTGATGGCAAATCTCAAAAAGTGTTGGTTTTGAAGAAAATGGCGGACGAAAAATTAGCAGCTGTTTTTCTTCCTTTTCCTCGCCACTTTTGACGGTGCGAAGTGCAATCATGCCGTGGCAAAAACGTAGGAGCTCACTTTATGTCACTTCAGGATTCAATTAAGTAGACAATCAGCACACATTTTCCTACATGAACGTCTGATTTAGCTGATGTCACTCCCCTTGTTAACGAGGGCATTGTCGGATTACTTTATCCTGAACGAATATAAGTGAACCAGATTCCAGTGATCACTAGAATGTTGCCTGCGTATTGCCGCGGGTAGCAATACTATGTAGATTGCTAAACACTTGAAATATATGTATTTATATTTAAGTGGTGGAGTTGCTTAGTGATTAGGAGACAAACTTTAATTTGGTTTAGCAACACGGATTCAATATCCTGACTATACCATCAAGTACAAATGATCCTATCTTTAGGTCAATAATAAATTTGTCAAATGGTCTGATTGAAAATAGGTTAACTCAATTTAATCCATTTCTATGCAGTATAGATGTGAGTGAGTGAAAGTAAGCGAGTGGAAAGAGAATCATAGAGATTATTTGAGTTTAAATAAGTTATGAACCTATTTAATATTTACATTAATTTAGGTTTAAATATATTTGTTAAATATAATTAATCCATATAATAACTTAGCACATTAAATATGAGTTAATAAATTGGTCCATGACCCAATTTGACAGGTCTAGTCAATAATCACGGAGGAATTAATCCATATAAATTGGTCCATGACCCAATTTTCAATTTGAGAATTGTGTATGTCACTAAAATGAAGCGACAAAATTAATTTCTAAAGTAGAGAAATCACTACTTGTGAGTCCGCCTTCATAGTAAGTCTAGTAATACCCAAAGAAATAATCCCTTTCCGCATTGAGTGAATAAACACATCCTATTTTGACCAAAAAACAAGGAATAACGCGTCCTATTGTTTGTAAGAACTCAACAAACCAATTGCTTGAATTATTATGAGCAAGTCCACTTATTGAAGTTGGACTGGTTGTTGAAATTGAGTTTAACCAAACAAAAGTAAGGGTGGAAACCCACAATATTTCTTTTCTCCCTTTTATCGCACAATCTACTGATCAAGCAGACATGACATGCATATCTAAAAAGGAGAAGTCTGTCTGAAATAATCTTTGATTCCATAGATGACAACAGGTTACATCAAATATCAATGGTCAATCATATTTATTTTTTAAGAGATAAGTGTAGGGAAAGTTTTAAAACTTGTCATAGAAGTATATTTGCATAATAAAATTTTTAAAAAGTGCAAGTAAGTTCTAAAATTTTTAAAAATTATAATTAACAAAATGATTTGATTGGATAATTTTTAAAAAAATTAAGATTTTATTGCATTTTAAAAAAAATTAACATTTACTTGTCATTTTTTCAACAGTTTTTGGAGCACTGCCGAAACTGCAACGGCCTTTTCCTATCTTCACCAAAAACGTGACACTGCCCTCTCACGCATATATCAACGGAGGAGACAGTGTTAACGTCGGACTCTGAAGGGAGAGACGGAGTGAGAGAGACTGTCACCATGGACGAGCTGAAGCCTAGCCCCCCCAACTCCTCGCCGTTGACCCCGCTTGGCTTCCTCGAAAGAGCGGCCACCGTCTACGGCGACTGTCCCTCTGTCATCTACAACGACACCACCTACACATGGTCGCAGACCCACAGCCGCTGCCTCCGAGTGGCCTCGTCGCTCGCTTCTGTCAGCACTGGCCGGGGCCACGTGATCTCCGTCGTGGCCCCTAACGTCCCCGCCATGTACGAGCTCCACTTCGCCGTCCCCATGTGCGGCGCCGTCCTCAACAACATCAACACCCGCCTCGACGCCCGCACCGTCTCCGTCCTACTCCGCCATGGTGATTCCAAGCTCATCTTCGTCGATGCCAAGTCTCGAGCCCTCGTCCTGGAGGCCCTCTCCCTGTTTCCCCCGAGCTCCGATCGCCCGCTCCTCGTCCTCATCGCCGACGACGAACTGGGCAATCAGCTGACCTCGTCCTCGTCATCATCGGGAAACGTTGGTTTCTGGTGTAGTTACGAGAGCCTGGTCGAGAGAGGGAATCCCGATTTCCAGTGGATCAGACCAGCGAGCGAGTGGGACCCGATGATACTCAATTACACCTCGGGGACGACATCGGTGCCTAAGGGCGTAGTCCACTGCCACCGGGGAATCTTCTCGATCACCGTCGATACGCTCGTGGATTGGGCCGTCCCGAAACAGCCTGTCTACCTCTGGACCCTCCCGATGTTCCACGTCAACGGCTGGACCTTCCCTTGGGGTCTCGCCGCCGTGGGCGGCACCAGCATCTGCCTCCGCAAGTTTGACGCCGCCGCCATCTACCACCTCATCCGGCGGCACAGCGTGACCCACATGTGCGGCGCCCCCGTGGTGCTCAACATGTTGTCCTCCGGCTCCGATGCCGAGCCGCTCAAGCACCCGGTCAAGATCATGACCGGCGGAGCCCGCCGCCCGCGGCGGTTCTGTTTCGGACGGAGTCGCTCGGGTTCGAGGTCAGCCACGGGTACGGGCTCACCGAGACGGGGGGCTTGTGGTGTCGTGCGCCTGGAAGCCGCAGTGGAACCGCCTGCCGGCCGGGGAGCGGGCGCGGCTCAAGGCAAGGCAGGGTGTCCGGACGGTGGCGATGACGGAGGTGGAGGTCGTGGACTCGGAGTCGGGCACCCCGGTGAGGCGCGACGGGTCGACGCTCGGCGAAATCGTCCTCCGGGGCGGATGCGTGATGCTGGGGTACCTCAAGGACCCGAAGGGGACCGCCAAGTGCATGCGGGGCGGTTGGTTCTACACGGGCGACGTCGGGGTGATGCACCCGGACGGGTACCTGGAGATCAAGGACCGGTCGAAGGACGTGATCATCAGCGGCGGGGAGAACCTGAGTAGCGTGGAGGTGGAGTCGGTGCTGTACGGGCACCCGGCGGTGAACGAGGTGGCAGTGGTGGCGAGGCCGGACGAGTTCTGGGGGGAGACCCCGTGCGCGTTCGTGAGCCTCAAGGCCAAGCAGGATCCGCCGACCGAGAAGGAGATCCTGGAGTACTGCCGGAGCAGGATGCCGCACTACATGGTGCCCAAGACGGTGGTGTTCAAGGAGGAGCTGCCCAAGACCTCCACGGGCAAGATCCAGAAGTACCAGCTGAGAGAAATCGCGAAGCAGATGGGCCCGCCCTCGTCCAGAATCAGCCGCATGTGAAAGGGGTCAAACGAGCTTTTCGGGGGCGAATGAATTCCTGCATTCAAAGTTTCGGTAAGTCCAATTAAGGCTTATGAGCGCGTACGAAATTAGTCGATTGGTCCGAGCCCTTAATTTAGACAAGACATCCCCTGTAATCAAATTGCTCTGCGACAATCTTTCGAGTTTGGATACATGTCTATTATCCGCGAGTAAGTACCTGGCGGATAGGGACTATTGTCACGTGTTCCATCGGTCAAGAAAATCGTCTATCATAAAGATCGAAAACAAGATAAAACTGTTTTATTTTGTGGGAATGCGAGATAGAATGATTCATTTTCATCATGTTTTAATAGTGAATGACTAATATCATATCATGCAGAAGCATTCCTTGTTATGAAATACTAAATTTTCCAAACCTTTTCTTTTCTTTTCTATGTATTATCTTTACTTTGACAATAAAAGTGATAGCGATTTTGCCAATCTTTGGATTGAAATAAGCAACAACAATCTTAAGAATGGTATTTTATTCACAAATATCATTTACGTACCTCTAAACAAAACTCGAGATTGAGGAGACTGAATAATCTCTCATTGCAAATTCATGTGAGAAAGTTACTTAGGATTTGGTGTGTTTTTGTCTTTAGTTTATTTGTGTTTTTAGTGGGAATGAAATTTTTTTATTTTATTTGGAGTGCAATTTTTGAAGAGATAAGTGCCATTTTCTTGGGACACAAGAATAATTGGTGTACATTAGCAAATAGATCTTCAAAGGTAAAATTCAGGTATTTATTTAGTATTAAAAATAAAATCGTGTAAATAGTTTTTTGTGTACAAAGATATGTAAATAGTTATTGAGTGAAATCTAAGGTATATTTTAATATTATCTCTTATTTATAATTTAAAGAAAAAGAAGAAGAAGTGGTCACCATTGTCGACCAACCATTCCATAAATTTTTGGAAGCTTCGGCTCTTGTTTTCTCGTAGCGTTACATCTTTTTATACCAAGCACCTAATGATTCCAACCGATCTCTTCAAATTCAAAAATGGATAGTTTTATTCATTCTTCTACAACTCCTCCCCAATCCTCTCTCTTCCTTGTTTTTTTTTTTTTTTTTTGGGATTTCAAATCCCTCGACCTTGTTTCAATGACCTTTGAACTTGACGCTATTTTTTTTCCTGACCGCCTCCATATTTGATTGGGAGACAACGTCCTTCGCTACAGTAATGGTTTATGGGTCGGACGGGTCGGGCCTGTGCCTATAAAATGGGCTCGCGTCTAAGTTTTCGGGCCAGATATTTTGCAGCCTAAATTTTGGGCTAGACCTGAACCGCAAAAGTTCAGCCCAGACCCAACTGATCTGGGCCTACTCAATAGTAGCTTGATTTTCATTTTTTTAAAGGATTAATCGCTCGAAAAATCCTTCTAAATTTTTGCATTGTTGCACAAGTTCCCTCAAACTTTGAAAAGTTAGAAAATTACCTTATCGACTTTGCCATCGTTGCACAATAGCCATGAACTTTGAAAAGCTATAAATTACTCCCGATTTTTTGTTGTTGTTGTTGCAATCATTATTTGATTTGTCCACTCAGCCATTAAATATTGTCTTAAAAATGAAAAAATTCATTTTTCTCGACCAAAATAATATTACTAAATTTTCCAAACATCAACCATGCATTTCTTTTATTCTTTTAGATTCATTAACTATGCAATAGAGGTTAATTTGGTGAAAAACTAATAAATCTATTTTTAGGTAACACTTAAGCACTATGCCAACAAAAAAAACGAGTGAAAACAATAAAAACCAAAGTGTGCAATATTGCTAAAATTAAGGTGTTAATTAACATTCTGCTTGTTCATTGTGAAAATTCAATGCTCATCGGGCAAGTTGTGGAAGTTAAAGGTCCAGAGCTGAAAGTTCTCTGCTCATTGGGCAAGACCATACGAAAATTGCCAACAAATGTGATTCTGAAGTTTTTTTTTTTTGCTTCAGTTACCTCGACAAGCTTCATCGTAATCTGCTGAAGAAATTGCCTACATATGTTAGTGTCATGTCTAGCAACTTGAGTATACATAAGCTTAGAGAATAGATGGATCTTTCTTATTGTAGGAACTTCTCCATCAAATCAACTGATATCTGAGCTTTTATGTTTTGGATTTCCCCTTTGTTGGAGTTACAGGTCCTTGTGAGGGCCTCAGATGTACACCCTAATGATACTGAAACACCACCATGTGGAGTGGATGATATGAAAAGGCTGGCTTATTTGCATGAGCCGGGAGTGCTGCAGATACTGTTATTTTTACTCATGGTTTAGCATGCTAAAGTTAAATGCATCTTATGAAGGTTTCAGACTTCCGCGGGAAATGTACTGATTGCTATAAACCCTTTTATGATATTACCTCATATCGATGATAGCGATATGATGGCTCGTGGCAGCTTCTGAGAAGCTGAGTCCGCCTCCTTTTGCTGTGGCTGATGCCGCTTGCAGGTCCTACTTAGTCTTACTATTCGACTTTCTATGACCTTTTTAGTTCATACATAATGGGAGTGCTGTTGATATGCGTAGACTCGTGTGATCGATGAAGGAAAAAGTCAGTCCATCTTGGGTAGTGGTGAAAGTGGGGCAGGGAAAATCTGAGAGCACAAAACTAATATTCATCATCTTGGTTATGTGGGTGGGGGAGTTGCTGCAGAGTGGGACAACACTATCGAGTGGAAAAGTTTTGATGGTAACTAAATGCGCAGCTGCGAAATGGCTTACATGATAATGCTTTAAAGGTGATTAAGTACAATCTCCGATCTTGTGGATGGTGAGGATGCCTTCGGCATCATAATCCATTAATTTCGACATGTTTTTTTGGGTGTCAAGAAAACCTAACCAAAAAATTAGAGTATTTGGGAGTTGGGTCTTAGTCTTCTTCAAATAGGGATTTTTAGGTGTTGGTATAGCAGGGGTCGAGCTGGGGCATGGTTATTTGACACCCCCAAAGCACAGCCCAATCTCCCTCTCTTTTCCTTTCTCTCTCTGCACGTGCGCAACGAGGATGAAATCGTAGGTTTGAGTCTAGCTAATCGGCGCCGGCATAACCTATCCCGATCACTTCTCTTAGGTTATATGATATTCAAGTATTGGGTCTGGTTAAGTGCACCCCATCGGATTTTAGGTCAGGTATCATGAAAACCCGACCTGACCTATTGACACCCCTAGCTTTTAGCCTCAAACTCCAGCCTTTTTGGCAAAACCGAAGAATGAGTGTTGAAAATTTAAGTGCTGAATTTTAAGCATGATAATCTCAAGTGCTAGAATTAGAATAAAAGAAAAGTTTTCTTGGCAACTAAAAATCAATGGCTAAGTATTGTGAACCTCCCTCCAGAAATAGAAAAAATGACCATTATTAGGAAGCTTTATCAATATATTTTGGCAAGATTCTAATTAGCATAAATTACTTGCTGAAGAAATTTAGTAACTCCTCTCTTTATTATTTACCGGATTAAGTTGACTTTTGACTTAAATTTCCTTAAATGTTGAGTCCTTTTATCTTTCAACACTTTATTGAGCTAACAAACATGCACCTTAGCAAGAGCCATCCTTACTAGATCACACTATTTTACTAAGTTACTCTTGTGTATTTTTCTCATGATCACAAACTTTTAAGCTCACAAATAACAAGTACATATGATCGAAGTAAGCCCAGACTTTGGAATTATAAATTCTACACTTTGCTTTTACTTACTCTTTGGTCCCTTGATCTCTTTAAATACTCTCTTATTTCCAAACTAGCCATTGGACAGCATATAGAGGATCGTCTTCCAATCTACCTGCTGAATAGAACCACATCAAGAAGATTTAGTAGCTGTTGAGTGACATAAGCATAATATTTATCTTGATTTTGGTCGTCCATACAATCAAAATCTAGGTTTTCATAAGTAGAGCTTTTCCGTTAAATCAGTTCTTGTCTTCATGATCCAATTGCCAATCAATTAGATTGAATCAATCAAATTTATTTTGGTGTAGAATCCAAACCAAATTACTAATTGTTATTCATCTTGGGCTTGCGTCTCGTTCTATCAAGTTGTCTTGTTTTGAATATTATGTTTTGAAGTTGCTTCGTTCGAAACATGTGTCTCGTTCTATTTTTTTGTTATTATGAACTTATCACGTTCTGAATTTATCATGTTCTAAACTTATCATGATCTAAAGTTATTCCATTTGCATGTAAAGTCTGAATGTGTTTCGTTTGAAGTAGACTTTTCGGTCTGGACTTGAATCTGAAAATATTCATCTTCAGAGTCTGTGACTAAATAAATTGATTCTTAAAGTCTAAATATAGTCTACATAGGTTCAATTTTAACATAAGGTCTATCGTTTAGTTCTTCAAAGTATAGTTCTTGATAATATCCTTTATACGTTCTATCATCTGCATAAAGACATGTGCGTCTTTCACATATTTACTCAATCATCAAACACATTAGTAAAATTTGATTTATTTTGTCATCTTCAAAACATCATAAGAGATTTCTCTAATACCGTTGAACAAATACCATGAGTGACGACACCATGAATCACATGCAATTGTTAGAGACGTGATTCTCTCGTACTCACATACCTTTATAAGTGGAGCTTGAGAATATTAGTATGAAAAGTGAGTGATATAGAGGACATGATACAGCTATTTCCTGGGAATGACGTTGGAATAGTTGATGCTAGGGGAGATGCCGCTCTTCTGATGACTAGCTACTATGCCTAAAGTGTTTTGCATGTGTCGTTCGATAAACTAAATACCCGAACTAAGTTAGATGTGATACGCCTTTTTATTATTGGGAACAACTATATAAAGCAGGCCGGCCCGGTGGTGTTCTTAGTTCAACATGAGCCGCTTGCAGTCGAAGAATTGCCAGCCGGCAACACAATGTTCACTATCGCGAACGAGACTCCGGTTCCCAGTGCATATCATTAGCGTCGAGTCTTCCCATCACGTACAGCCTGAAATACTTCCGTCTACTCCTCTTCGTGGAGTTTCACGAGACGCGACGGTCATGAACTCTCCCTACCCCCAGCATTTGTAGCTAGAAAAGATGCGTCGCAACGGGGAAATCTGGCCCTGCCCATCATAAATGACGACGGGATATGGTCCCCCAAAACAGCAAAATTCAACCCATAAATGACACAGACGAACCCCATTACATCTGTTCTTTTCACGTTGGAGCATGGACTTTTGATCACCGGCGGTCCTGTCACGGGATAGATTTTTTTGGGAAGCGACGATGGCCATTTTAAGCCACAAAATCTCGCAACTGCCCATGAATCTTGCGATGTGCTGCGAGACGATGGATTTGACTGTAAGATGCGTCCAAATTCTCCAATCTCCTTTCTCTAATGTCTCGAAAAGGATTGATGAGGGGAGACTTGCTATTTTCTAGAGGGGATATTCTTTTACCTCTTTAAGATTAGGAGAAAAAACATACCCACACTTTTTTATCGATGCCTTTTTGATTGCGTATTCTTGAAATCTGTCAATTGTACTCTGTAACGGGCACATCAGCATGAAACTCACTTCTGTCTCCCCATTTCATGCCAAGCACAGAGCCGTGGTGCCTACAAGCATCGCGCCATTTAACTTAAGAATGCTTTCCTTTGAGTCAGTGTGTCATTCAATTTATTCATGCCCTGTTATCTTAAAAGCCTATCCATTCTCGTACCTTGTCGAAAGAAATGATTGATCGGTCAGACGCAACAATGGCGAGGGGTTAGAATTGAGTGGCTAGATAGATGGTTGCATGAAGAGGTATGGAAAGGACCAATTTGGTATTCCAAGAAGGGTTTGTGTGATTGTCTTACATGAAAAATAATAAATGTAAAGTTCGCATATCAATTTTTATAATTGATGGTTTATTTGAAGGTCAATAGGTACAGATAAGCCGAATTTTTTTGCCTCGCTTTTTAATTTTTATAAAGATATCCATATATCACATGGAATGAATGTCAAGTGAACCATCTGTCTAGATAAACACAAATAATAATGGTTAAGGGACAACAGCTCAACAATTAAAGGGACGTGTGCCAAATTATCATTGGACCTTGGTTAAAGTTCATCACATCACTTATTTTTATAAGTTTATACAAGATGCTGGCTCAAGACTAACCTTTCCCTCACTGTCAACTGATCTTGCGCTGCCAACTATGCATGTAACTCAAGTACAATGACTGGATTCGGAAGGCATCTCATGGCTATGGTACAAAACAAAAGTATAGAAAAAGCAGGAAAATAAAGTACAAAAACAGGGCACTACCAAACGAATGATCTTTTCCTTTCTTTTTTTTAATAAATAAAAGAGTAGAATTCAGAAATTACATCGTCACTTTTTTAATAAAACATGATCCAAGCCGATCTAATGCCGTAATAATAAGGAAATAAATTTATTTGTGACCTATTTAATACATAATTATCATCTCATTGTTGGGTTGAATAACCTAATTTGCTAGCTAAATCTATTTTTTAGTTAAACTTCATCCGATCCAATCTAATCCCATAATAATAAAGGAAACAAATCTATTTGCCGCCTATCTAATAATTAATTATCAATTCCACTGTTGGAGAAAATATTGAGTACACAAGAGAGGCCAACTTAGCAAATAAGAAGTCCATTCATTGGGCGACACCTGTCTCCTCGAGCTCATTTACATTAATTTACCTCTTTCCACTATCTCTCTCCCTATTACTTTGACTCCTCTCCTCTCTTTCTCTCTCTTCCTGTTGCCTCATCTTCTCTGTTGTTTTTTTTACATGGAACATCCATCCCCACCCTTGAAACTCCAACGGCCATGGCTACCGCGATCTTGAGCTCAAGTGATACCATGGCAGCAAGATGTCAAAACTCAAGTGGCCATGGCTATAAGTTGAAGATATAGCAACCATGGTCATAGCCTCATGTGCAGGGTCGACGCCGTTGCCCCGTGCACCATGTTCAATGCGGACGTCAACATTGCCAACCCCCTTGCCAATTGCCATATGTGGGTCCCTTTGGAACCCTTTTTCAAGGTGGTTAAGGTTCTTAAACAACGTGGGGACTTACTGTTGGTCCACCTTAACCCTGGCTCCGATCTTGGAAATATGATTGGATATTATTGAATATTCTATTGTGGCACCGATCTTGATTACGATTTTGATTGATTCAATTAATCCGTGATTAGGCTAGTGAATAGGAAAATTGTAATCAATATATATATATATATATATATATATATATATATATATATATATTATTTCCTTTTTTTCTTTTCATTCTCACAATACAAATAGAGCATTGTACTTGTATGCGGATTAGATGAATACAATACAACTTTCCTCTACACTTTCTCCTATTTTTCTTGTCTTCTGTCAGTTGCCAATGGCCCTGTTGTTGCAATGGGCTTCATCCCTAACTTCGTCAATAGCAAGTGCTACGGCGCATGGGGATGGCAGAAGGAGGTGAAGTCTTGGCTCTTGCCCAACCCCATGAAGATCGCGAAAGGGGTCAGAGTGGAAGCCGAAGATGCATTCTGGAGAGAGAGAGAGGAGAGAGTTTGAAATTTGGACCCCACTTTGAACACGGGTCGCGTCTTCATGACCCTTCCTATTTGCCAAGTTGACCTCCATTTTGTACCCAATATTTTGTCTCATTCTTGGGTTGAATAACCTAATTTACTAGCCGAATTTATTTTTTGATAAAACAATATTGATCTGGTCTAATCCTGTAACAATACATATCTATTTGTGTCTTATCTAATACATAATTTATGATCCCATTATTAGGTTGAATAACCTAATTTGCTGGCCAATTCGCATATGCATTTCATTCCATAAAATTATAGAAAATCTTGACTTGTTCAAAATACTAAGGCATATTTTCAATTTGAGAATTGTGTATGTCACTAAAATGAAGCGACAAAATTGATTTCTAAAGTAGAGAAATCACTACTTGTGAGTCCGCCTTCATAGTAGGTCTAGTAATACCCAAAGAAATAATCCCTTTCCGCATTGAGTGAATAACTATCCTATTTTGACCAAAAAAACAAGGAATAACGCGTCCTATTGTTTGTAAGAACTCAACAAACCAATTGCTCGAATTATTATGAGCAAGTCCACTTATTGAAGTTGGACTGGTTGTTGAAATTGAGTTTAACCAAACAGAAGTAAGGGGTCCAACCCACAATATTTCTTTTCTCCCTTTTATCACACAATCTACTAATCAAGTAGACATGATATCGTTGATATACCTAAAATCATATTCACAAGTATATCTAAAAAGGAGAAATATGTCTGAAATAATCTTTGATTCCTCCATAGATGACAACAAGTTACATCAAATATCAATGGTCAGTCATATTTTTTTTTAAGAGATAAGTGTAGGAAAAGTTTTAAAACTTGTCATAAAAGTATATATGCATAATAAAATTTTCAAAAAGTACAAGTAAGTCCTAAAAAAATTTTAAACTGTAATTAACAAAATGATTTGATTAAATGATTTAAAAAAAATTGATTTTATTGTATTTTTTTAAATTTTAACATTTAATTATAATTCACGATAATTTTTAAAACTTTCAATTCTTTTTTTGATCGGGGTAAAACTTTCAATTCACTTGTCATTTTTTTAACAGTTTTGGGAGCGCTGCCGAAACTGCAACGGCCTTTTCTTATCTTCACCAAAAACGTGACACTGCCCTCTCACGCATATATCAACGGAGGAGACAGTGAGGACTCTAGAGGGAGAGACAGAGTGAGAGACACTGTCACCATGGACGAGCTGAAGCCTAGCTCCCCCAACTCCTCGCCGTTGACCCCGCTCGGCTTCCTCGAAAGAGCGCCCACCGTCTACGGCGACTGTCCCTCTGTCATCTACAATGACACCACCTACACATGGTCGCAGACCCACAGCCGCTGCCTCCGGGTGGCCTCGTCGCTTGCTTCTGCCGGCATCGGCAGGGGCTACACAGTCTCCGTCGTGGCCCCTAACGTCCCCGCCATGTACGAGCTCCACTTCGCCGTCCCCGTGTGCGGCGCCGTCCTCAACAACATCAACACCCGCCTCGACGCCGGCACTGTCTCCGTCCTACTCCGCCATGGTGATTCCAAGCTCATCTTCGTCGATGCCCAGTCTCGAGCTCTCGTCCTCGAGGCCCTCTCCCTGTTTCCCCCGACCTCCGATCGCCCGCTCCTCGTCCTCATCGCTGACGACGAACTGGGCAATCAGCTGACCTCGTCCTCGTCATCATCGGGAAACGTTGGTTTCTGGTGCACTTACGAGAGCCTGGTCGAGAGAGGGAATCCCGATTTCCAGTGGATCCGACCAGCGAGCGAGTGGGACCCGATGATACTCAATTACACCTCGGGGACGACATCGTCGCCTAAGGGCGTGGTCCACTGCCACCGTGGAATCTTCTCGATCACCGTCAATACGCTCGTGGATTGGGCCGTCCCGACACAGCCTGTCTACCTCTGGACCCTCCCGATGTTCCACGGCAACGGCTGGAGCTTCCCTTGGGGGCTCGCCGCCGTGGGCGGCACCAGCATCTGCCTCCGCAAGTTTGACGCCGCCACCATCTACCACCTCATCCGGCGGCACAGCGTGACCCACATGTGCGGCGCCCCCGTGGTGCTCAACATGCTGTCCCCCGGCTCCGATGCCGAGCCGCTCAAGCACCCGGTCAAGATCATGACCGCCGGAGCCCCGCCGCCCGCAGCGGTGCTGTTTCGGACGGAGTCGCTCGGGTTCGAGGTCAGCCACGGGTACGGGCTCACCGAGACGGAGGGGGTCGTGGTGTCGTGCGCGTGGAAGCCGCAGTGGAACAGCCTGCCTGCGGAGAGCGGGCGAGGCTCAAGGCAAGGCAGGGTGTCCGGACGGTGGCGATGACGGAGGTGGAGGTCGTGGACCCGGAGTCGGGCACCCCGGTGAGGCGCGACGGGTCGACGCTCGGCGAAATCGTCCTCCGGGGCGGATGCGTGATGCTGGGGTACCTCAAGGACCCGAAGGGGACCGCCAAGTGCATGCGGGGCGGTTGGTTCTACACGGGCGACGTCGGGGTGATGCACCCGGACGGGTACCTGGAGATCAAGGACCGGTCGAAGGACGTGATCATCAGCGGCGGGGAGAACCTGAGCAGCGTGGAGGTGGAGTCGGTGCTGTACGGGCACCCGGCGGTGAACGAGGCGGCGGTGGTGGCGAGGCCCGACGAGTTCTGGGGGGAGACACCGTGCGCGTTCGTGAGCCTCAAGGCCAATCGGGGCGGGCAGCAGGTGTCGCCGACCGAGAAGGAGATCGTGGAGTACTGCCGGAGCAGGATGCCGCACTACATGGTGCCCAAGACGGTGGTGTTCAAGGAGGAGCTGCCCAAGACCTCGACGGGCAAGATCCAGAAGCACCTGCTGAGAGAAATCGCGAAGCAGATGGGTCCGCCCTCGTCCAGAATCAGTCGCATGTGAAAGGGGTCAAACGAGCTTTTCGGGGGCGAATGAATTCCTGCATTCAAAGTTTCGGTAAGTCCAATTAGGCATATGAGCGCGTACGAGATTAGTCGATTGGTCCGAGCACTTAATTTAGACAAGACATCCCCTGTAATCAAATTGCTCTGCGACAATCTTTCAAGTTTGGATACATGTCTATAATCAACGAGTAAGTAGCCGGCGGATGGGGACTATTGTCACATGTTCCCATTAGTCAGTAGACCTATTAAACGGGTGAGTTGGGTTAGGTTTGGGTCGGGTCATAAATGGCTCGATCCAAATTGACCCATTAACTCGTTTATGACTCATTTAAGCATAATATAAAATTTTTGACCCATACCCAACCCAACACATACCCAACCCGACTCATATTATTAAAACATTTATATATCTAATTAAACTTATGAAAACTTATTCTTATAATCTTTTTTAAAGATTTTAAACTTATTCAAGTTCATTAATAACCCATGTATTTTAGTCTTTTTAATTTTTAAACTCATTACATATACACATGTCAAAATGGGAGTATAACCCATTTAAATATTAAATGGGTCATAAATGGGTCAAGCTTTCTTTAAATGGGTCATAAATGGATTATACACCCATTTTGACAGGTGTATCAGTTAACAAAATCATCTACCCTAGGATCGAACAATAAGATAGAACTGTTTATTTTATGGGAATGCAAATAGAATGATTCATATTCATCATGTTTTAATAGTAAATGATTATTATCATGTCATGTAGAAGCATTCCTTGGTATGAAATACTAAATTTTCCAATAATCCTTTTTTTTTCTTTTCTGTGTATTATCTTTACTTTGATGATAAAAGCGATAGAGATTTTGCCAATCTTTGGATTAAAATAGCAACGACAATCTTAAGAATGGTATTTTATTCACAAATGCCATTTGCATACCTCTAAACAAAACTCGAGATTGAGGAGATTGAATGATCTCTCATTGCAAATTCATATGAGCAAGTTACTTAGGATTTGGGTTGTTTTTGTCTTTAGTTTATTTGTGTTTTTAGTGGGAATGAAATTTTTTTATTTTATTTGGAGTGCAATTTTTGAAGAGAAAAGTGCCATTTTCTTGGGACACAAGAATAATTGGTGTACATTAGCAAATAGATCTTCAAAGGTAAAATTCAGGTATTTATTTAGTATAAAAATAAAATTGTGTAAATAGTTTTTTGTGTACAAAGATATGTAATAGCTATTGAGTGAAATCTAAGGTATATTTTAATATTATCTCTTATTTATAATTTAAAGAAAAAGAAGAAGAAGTGGTCACCATTGTCAACCAACCATTCAATAAATTTTTGGAAGCTTCGGCTCTTGTTTTCTCGTAGCGTTACATCTTTTTATACCAAGCACCTAATGATTCCAACCAATCTCTTCAAATTCAAAAATGGATAGTTTTATTCATTCTTCTACAACTCCTCCCCAATCCTCTCTCTTCCTTGTTTTTTTCTTTTTTTGGGATTTCAAATCTCTCGACCTTGTTTCAATGACCTTTGAATTTGACGCTATTTTTTTTTCCTGACCACCTCCATATTTGATTGGGAGACAGCGTCCTTCGCTACAGTACTGGTTTATGGGTCGGACGGGTCGGGCCTGTGCCTATAAAATGGGCTCGCGTCTAAGTTTTCGGGCCAGATATTTTGCAGCCTAAATTTTGGGCCAGACCTGAACCGCAAAAGTTCAGCCCGAACCCAACTGATCTGGGCCTACTCAATAGTAGCTTTTTTTTTTTTTTTTTTTAAAGGAATAATCGCTCAAAAATCCTTCTGAATTTTTGCATAGTTGCACAAGTTCCCTCAAACTTTGAAAAGTTAGAAAATTACCTTATCGACTTTGCCATCGTTGCACAATAGCCATGAACTTTGAAAAGCTATAAATTACCCCCGATTTTTGTTGTTGTTGTTGCAATCATTATTTGATTTGTCCACTCAGCCATTAAATATTGTCTGAAAAATGAACAAACTCATTTCTCTCGACCAAAATAATATTACTAAATTTTCCAAACATCAACCATGCATTTCTTTTATTCTTTTAGAACCATTAACTATGCAATAGAGGTTAATTTGGTGAATAATTTATAAATTTATTTTTAGGTAACACTTAAGCACTATGCCAACAAAAAAACGAGTGAAAACAATAAAAATCAAATTGTGCAATATTGCTAAAATTAAGGTGTTAATAAACATTCTGCTTGTTCATTGTGAAAATTCAATGCTCATAGTTGTGGAAGTTAAAGGTCCAGAGCTGAAAGTTTTCTGCTCATTGAGCAAGACCATATGAAAATTGCCAACAAATGTGATTCTGAAGGTTTTTTTTTTTTTTTTTTTTTGCTTCAGTTACCTCGAACAAGCCTTATCATAATCTGCT
The DNA here is from genome assembly GCA_014182895.1 of Angophora floribunda. Taxonomy (NCBI): domain Eukaryota; kingdom Viridiplantae; phylum Streptophyta; class Magnoliopsida; order Myrtales; family Myrtaceae; genus Angophora; species Angophora floribunda. Next base: position 21,586,983 of record CM024710.1, read on the forward strand.
GAATAAATTGCCTATATATGTTAGTGTCATGTCTAGCAACTTGAGTATACATAAGCTCAGAGAATAGATGGATCTTTCTTATTGTAGAAACTTCCCCATCAAATCAACTGATATATGAGCTTTTCCGTTTCGGATTTCCCCTTTTGTTGGATTACAGGTCCTTGTGAGGGCTTCAGATGTACACCTTAATGATACTGAAGCACCACCATGTGGAGTGGATGATATGAAAAAGCTGGCTTATTTGCATGAGCCGGGAGTGCTGCAGATACTGTTATTTTTACTCATGGTTTAGCATGCTAAAGTTAAATGCATCTTATGAAGATTTCAGACTTCCGCAGGAAATGTACTGATTGCTATAAACCCTTTTATGATATTACCTCCTATCGATGATAGCGATGTGATGGCTCGTTACGAAAGGGGCAGCTTCTGAGAAGCTGAGTCCGCCTCCTTTTGCTGTGGCTGATGCCGCTTGCAGGTCCTACTTAGTCTTACTATTCGACTTTCTATGACCTTTTTAGTTCATACATAATGGGAGTGCTGTTGATATGCGTAGACTTGTGTGGTCAGTGAAGGAAAAAGTCAGTCCATCTTGGTTAGTGGTGAAAGTGGGGCTGGAAATACTGAGAGCCACAAAACTACATATTCATCATCTTGGTTGCGTGGGTGGGGGAGCTGCTGCAGAGTGGGGCAGCACTGTTGAGTAGAAAAGTTTTGATGGCAACTAAATGTGTAGCTGTGAAATGGCTTACATGAGAATGCTTTAAAGGCGCTTAAGTACGATCTCCGATCTTGTGGATGGCGAGGATGCCTTCGGCATCATAATCCAATATAGCACAAGTGCTTTTTCCGGGTGTTAAAAAACCCGACCAAAAAATTAGAGAATTTGGGAGTCAGGTCTTATAGTCTTCTTTGAGTAGGGACTTTTAGGTGTTGGTATTATTAGGGTTGGGGTCAGGTCGGGACGCGATTTTTTGACACCCAGAGCACAATCCAATCTCCCTCTCTTTTCCTTTCTCTCTATTTGCACGTGTGCAATGAGGATGAAACCGTAGATCTAAGCCCAATTAATCGACATCAGCCTAACCCGACTCAATCAATTCTCTTGAATTATACAATATTCAAGTATCAAGTCAAGTCAAGCACGCCTTATAGGATTTCGAGTTGGGTTAGGTATCATGAATACCCGGCCCGACCCATTGACATCCTAACTTTTAGCCTCAAACTCCACCCTTTTTGGTAAAATCGAAGGATGAGTGTTGAATATTTGAGTGCTGAATTTTAATTGTGATAATCTCGAGTGCTGGAATTGGACTAAAAGAAAAGTTATCATGGCGACTAAAAATCAATGGCTAAGTATTATGAACCTCCTTTTAGAAATAGAAAAGATGACCATTAGTAGGAAACTTTATCAATATATTTTGGCAAGATTCTAATCGGCATAAATTACTAGATGAACAAATCTTGTAACTTCTCTCTTTATTACTTACCAAATTAAGTCGATTTTGGACTTAGGCTCCGTTCGTTTTGTGAAAAATATCAACGTCTCTAAAATTTTTTTGCAAGAAACCATTTTCTAGAAAAATGACGATATTTTTTAGTGTTAAGTTAAAACCTTAAAATGAAGTAGAAAATATTTTCCACCGTTTGGTATCTAATTTGATTTTCTAGAAAAATTACCGAAAAAATTAATTTTAATTTTTTTATAAAAATTGAATTTCTTAATTTCTTAATTTTCTTTTCCTTCCTCCTTCTTCGTCTTGCTCTTTCCTTCGTGGCTTCCTCCTTCTTTTTGCTCCTTTCTCCTCCACCACAACATGCCTTGGTGATGGCCAACTACCTGGTGATTGACCAAGACATAGATCGGCAAGCTTAAGGCTCGGCCGATTTGCAAGGTGTGAGCCTTGCTACCTCCTAGCAATGCTTAGGCATTGCTGATCTGGCGCTCGAGCCTCGCCCATGGTTGCCGGAGGTCTGCCAACCTTTGGCAACCTCAAATGAGGCTTGAGGCCTTCCCCAAGTTATCAAATTTGGCAAGGTCGAAGCTCGCCAACGTCGGGCGAGCTCGACCTGACCTGATCAGGTGAGGCTCCAGCTGGCCTGCAGTCGGCAACTAGCCAATGAAGAAGAAGATGAAAAAGAAAGAAAAGGAAAAAAATAAAATGAAAAGGATATAATTAAAAATCAATTTAAAAAGAAAGAAATCAAAGAAATCAAAGAATAAGAATAAAAGGGAAAAGTGTTTGGTGAAAGAAAGTAACATGAAAGAAGATATGGAAAATATTTTATGCTTTCTCAAAAATAAAAAGTATTTTTCCTATTTTGGAAGGTAAATATTTTTTTTCAAGTAATTCATTTTCCGTGAAACAAATATAAAAAAAATTAGAAAACGTTTTAATTAAAATTATTTACGGTAAAACGAATAGAGTTTTAATTTTTTTAAATTCTGTGTCTTTTTACCTTTCAACACTTAAATTGGGCTAACAAACATCCCCTTAATAAAAGGCCCGCCCTCATAGCTTCTCGAACAAAGTTGCAGGGGCAAGGAAAGGAGCTGCCTGCCCAAATCCGTCCATTTTGCCATTCCTGTGCATATCTTGGCCGTCCGCACAAGGATAACGTTTGCATTGATGATGGCTGTTTGCTGTTGAACAAAGACCGTGAATGAGGACATGAATCACATGCAATTGTCGGGGACTAGATTCTCCCATACTTGCGTACCCTTTTGAGCGGAGATTGAAATTATTGGGATAAATAGTGAGTGATACAGAGGGGATGATACAACTGGTTCATAAAAGTGATATCGAGATAAGCTAAAAATGGCGTGATACAATACAAGAATATTACTCATTATATTATTGTTAGGAATAATTGTAGAAGGGAGGCTGGCCTAATATTCTCAGTTAAACAGAGCTGCCTGCCAATAGCCAAAGAATTGCCAGCCCACGACGCAACGTTCACCATCGCAAACAATACTCCAGTTCTCAGTGCACATCGTTAGCGTCGAGCCTTGCCATCTCGTTCCGCCTGAAATACTTCCGTCTACTCCTCTTCGTCGAGCTTTTCGAGACGTGAGGGTTATGAACTCTCCAAACCCGTCGCAACGTAGAAACGTGGCCTTTCCCATCGTTGATGTCTACGGGATATTTATGGTCCCCTAGAATAAGGACATACGCTGGTCCCCCCTAGAATAAGGACATACGCTGGTCGCTGGGACTCGCTAAGTTCGTAAAATCACGCCCCCCACAAACAGCAAAATTCAACCCATGAATGACGGAGACCACCCCCATCACAGCTGTCCTTTTTCACAATGGAGCATCGACTTCTGATCACCGGCGGTCCTGTCACGGAATAGATTTTTTAAAGGAAGCGATGGTGATGCACTTATGCCATGAAATCTCGCTCCTGCTCATTTCGGTTTCGCTGTGGGGCGGTGTCTTGAATCTTGCGATGTGATGCGAGTCGATGGATTTGACTGTTAGATGCCTTCCGTTTGTCCGATCTCCTTCCTCTAATGTCTCAAAAATGATTGATGAGGGGGAACTGCTATTTTCTAGAGGGAATATTCTTTATACTTCTTAGGATCAAGAGAAGACACGTCCAATCTTCTCGAACGACGCCTTTTCGATTGGTTACTTTTGGAGTCTGTCAATTGTACTTGGTAACAAGCACATCAACACGAACCTCACTTATGTCTTCCCTTTTCATGCCGAGCACAAAGCCGTGGTGCATGCAAGCATCACGCCTCCTCCTCCATCGACGGCTATTGCCATCGCCCGACAACCACCGCACCATCTACAGAATACTTTGACTACGCCGTCCGGCAAAGCTTGATCTGACCTCCTGAGGTCTATGTACAATGTTTTGTCAATTGTTATATAGGATGTCGGAGGACTTCAATGTGACTTCATCTCACATCCTCAATGTTAATGGCACAAAGACATATCACGAGTGATATTTGGAGAGTAGAGCTATCGAAATCTTGATCAAAATAACAAATACAGATATTAGTGCTATCAGCTGCACTCACGTAAAATGAGAATTGATGCTAAATGATGCCGTGACAATAAAGGAGCTTCTTGTGGGTTAATTCTAATTTTGCATATTTAACTTAGAAATGCTCTCCTTTGGATTAGAGTGCTATTCAATTCATCCATGGCTCGATACCTTAAAAGCTTGTCAATACTTGTACCTTGTCGAGAGAGAGATGATTGGTTGGTGAGACGCAATGACAGTGAGTGGTCCAAATTGGGTGGCTAGGTGGATGGTTGCATGAAGAGCTACAAAAAGAGACCGAGTTAGTATTTCAAGAAGGGTTTGTGTGATTCTCTTACATGAAAAATAATAAATGTGAATTTCTCATATCAATTTTTACAATTGATGATTTATTTGAAGGTCGATAGGCATAAATAAGCTTAATTTTTTTGCCCGGCTTTCTAATTTTTATATAAATATCCATATGTCACATGGAAGGAATGTCAAATGAATTATTTGCTTAGATAAACATAAACAATATTGATAAGGGACAACAACTCAATAATTAAAGCCACGTGTGCCCAATTATTGTCGGATCTTGGCTAAAGTTTATCACGTCATTTATTTTGTAAATACACCTTTACGGGATGCTGGATCAAAACTAACCTTTCCTCACTGTCAACGTCGATCTTGCGCTGCCAACCATGCGTGTCACTCAATTAGTGATTGGATTCGGAAGGCATCCCATGGCTATGGTCCAAAACAAAAATATAGAAAAAGCCGAAACATAAAGTACAAAAACAGGGCACTACCAAACGAATGATCCTTCCGTTATTTTATAAATAAAAGAGTAGAGTCTGAAAATTACATTGTTACTCTTTTAATAAAATATGATCCGATCTGATTTAATCCCGTAACAATAAGGGAAATAAATCTATCTATAGCCTATCTATTACATAATTACCATTCCATTGTTGGGTTGAATAACCTAATTTACTAGTCAAATCTATTTTTTAATTAAACATGATCCGATCTAATCTAATCATGTAATAATAAAGGAAAACAAATCTATTTGTGGCCTATCTAATAATTAATTATCATCTCATTGTTGGAGAAAATATTCAGTACACAAGAGAGGCCAAGTAAGTAAATAGGAAGTCCATTCATTGGGTGACACCATTCATGGGGCCACACCTGTCACTTCGGGCCAATTGCATTAATGTTCCTCTCTCTGTTGTTTTTTTTCCATGGAACATCCATCCCCACCCTTGAAGCTCCAACGACCATGGCTTCCGTGAGCTTGAGCTCAAGTTATATGATGGCGGCAAGATGTCAAAACTCAAGTGGCCATGGCTGTAGGCTCGAGATATGGCAACCATGATCACGACCTCGTGTACAAGGTCGATGCTGCCACCTCGTGCACCGCAGGCGACACGGACATGAACATTACCAACCCCCTTGTGGCCACCACATGTACGTCCCCTGAACCCTTCTTCGACACGGCTGCTGCTGCTGTTGCCAGGCCCATTGTGACAGGTTATGTGCCTAACTTCGTCAACAAGAAGTGCTACGGTGCCTGGGGATGGCAAGAAGAGGCGAAGTCTTAGTTCTTGCCCTTAACCCCATGAAGATTGCAAAAGGGGTTTGGAGATGAGTTCTGGGGAGAGGGAGAGAGAGAGAGTGAGTTTGAAATTTGGACACGTGTTGCATTTTCATGACCCTTCCTATTTGTCAAATTGACCTCCCTTTTGCACCCGATATTTTCTTCCATTGTTGCATTGAATAACCTAATTTACTAGTCAATTTTTTTTTTTATAAAACATGATCCTATTCAATTTATTCCCATAACACATATCTATTTGTGCCCTATCTAATACATAATTATCATCCCATTATTGGGCTAGATAGCCTAATTTGCATATGCATTTCATTCCATAAAATTATGGAGAATCTTGACTTGCTGAAAATACTTGGGCACTTTCAATTTGAGAATTGAATATATCACAAAAATGAAGCAACGAAGTTGATTTCTAAAGCAAAAAAAAAAAAAGACTACTTGTGAGTCTGCCTCGATAGTAAGTCTAATAATACCCAAAGAAATAATGCCTTTTCTCTCTTTCAGCACTCAATCTACTAATCAAGCAAACATGATATCGTTGATATATCCTAAAATCATATTCATAAGTGTACCTGAAAAGGAGAAGCCTGTCTGAAATAATCTTTGATTCCTTTAATTCCACGGATGACAGCAAATTACACCAAATATCAATGACTAATCATATTAATTTTTTAAGAGATAAATATAATGAAAATCCTAAAACTTGTTATGAAAATATATTTATGTCATAAAATTTTCAAAAAATGTAATCAACTCCTAAAATTTTAAAAAATATATAGTTAACAAAAGGACTTGATTAAATAATTATGAAAAATTTTAAAATTTTATTGCACATTTTAAAGGTTTTAAAATTTAATTATAATTTCATGATAATTTTTAAAACCTTGGATACCTTTATATTTTTTAATGGTTTTGGGAGTGCTGCCAAAACTGCGTCAGCCGTTCTTATCACCACCAAAACGTGACACCTATATCTATCTGCCTCCGCCACTGCCCTCTCACGCATATATCAAAACACGAGACATTGACAACGTGGGACTGTAGAGAGAGAAAGAGAGAGAGTCGCCATGGAGGAGATGAAGCCTAGCCCCCCCAACTCCTCGCCGTTGACCCCGCTCGGCTTCCTCGAAAGAGCGGCCACCGTCTACGGCGACTGTCCCTCTGTCATCTACAACGACACCACCTACACATGGTCGCAGACCCACAGCCGCTGCCTCCGGGTGGCCTCGTCGCTCGCTTCTGCCGGCATCGGCCGGGGCTATGTGGTCTCCGTCGTGGCCCCTAACGTCCCCGCCATGTACGAGCTCCACTTCGCCGTCCCCATGTGCGGCGCCGTCCTCAACAACATCAACACCCGCCTCGACGCCCGCACCGTCTCCGTCCTACTCCGCCATGGCGGTTCCAAGCTCATCTTCGTCGACGCCCAGTCTCGCGCCCTCGTCCTCGAGGCCCTCTCCCTGTTTCCCCCGAGCTCCGATCGCCCGCTCCTCGTCCTCATCGCCGACGACGATGCCGTCGACGAACTAGGCAATCAGCTGACCTCGTCGTCGTCGTCGCCGGGAAACGTTGGTTTCTGGTGTACTTACGAGAGCCTGGTCGAGAGAGGGAATCCCGATTTCCAGTGGATCAGACCAGCGAGCGAGTGGGACCCGATGATACTCAATTACACCTCGGGGACGACATCGGTGCCTAAGGGCGTAGTCCACTGCCACCGGGGAATCTTCTCGATCACCGTCGATACGCTCGTGGATTGGGCCGTCCCGAAACAGCCTGTCTACCTCTGGACCCTCCCGATGTTCCACGCCAACGGCTGGAGCTACCCTTGGGGGCTCGCCGCCGTGGGCGGCACCAGCATCTGCCTCCGCAAGTTTGACGCCGCCACCATCTACCACCTCATCCGGCGGCACAGCGTGACCCACATGTGCGGGGCCCCCGTGGTGCTCAACATGCTGTCCTCCGGCTCCGATGCCGAGCCGCTCAAGCACCTGGTCAAGATCATGACCGCCGGAGCCCCGCCGCCCGCGGCGGTTCTGTTTCGGACGGAGTCGCTCGGGTTCGAGGTCAGCCACGGGTACGGGCTCACCGAGACGGGGGGACTTGTGGTGTCGTGCGCCTGGAAGCCGCAGTGGAACCGCCTGCCGGCCGGGGAGCGGGCGCGGCTCAAGGCAAGGCAGGGTGTCCGGACGGTGGCCATGACGGAGGCAGAGGTCGTGGACCCGGAGTCGGGCGCCCCGGTGAGGCGCGACGGGTCGACGGTCGGCGAGATCGTCCTCCGGGGCGGATGCGTGATGCTGGGGTACCTCAAGGACCCGGAGGGGACCGCCGAGTGCATGCGGGGCGGGTGGTTCTACACGGGCGACGTCGGGGTGATGCACCCGGACGGGTACCTGGAGATCAAGGACCGGTCGAAGGACGTGATCATCAGCGGCGGGGAGAACCTGAGCAGCGTGGAGGTGGAATCGGTGCTGTACGGGCACCCGGCGGTGAACGAGGTGGCAGTGGTGGCGAGGCCGGACGAGTTCTGGGGGGAGACACCGTGCGCGTTCGTGAGCCTCAAGGCCAATCGGGGCGGGCAGCAGGCGTCGCCGACCGAGAAGGAGATCCTGGAGTACTGCCGGAGCAGGATGCCGCACTACATGGTGCCCAAGACGGTGGTGTTCAAGGAGGAGCTGCCCAAGACCTCCACGGGCAAGATCCAGAAGTACCAGCTGAGAGAAATCGCGAAGCAGATGGGCCCGCCCTCGTCCAGAATCAGCCGCATGTGAAAGGGGTCAAACGAGCTTTTCGGGGGCGAATGAATTCCTGCATTCAAAGTTTCGGTAAGTCCAATTAAGGCTTATGAGCGCGTACGAAATTAGTCGATTGGTCCGAGCCCTTAATTTAGACAAGAAATCCCCTGTAACCAAATTGCTCTGCGGGCAATTGTTCGAGTTCGTATCCATGTCTCTATTATCCATGATAAGTTCCGGGCACATGTGGACTTACTGTCGCGTGTTCCTCTCGGTCATGGTGACTCGTGCCATGGCTGGATTCTCCTCCTCCTTCGTTCTTCGTCGGCGTCTATTTTATTAGGGAAGCGATGCCCATTCTGTTGTTTGTTTTCATTACGAGATTTTTCAGGGGGGTTCGCGTTCAGTTATCGAGCCCTTCGAGACAGACGGGACAGAAAGCTTTTAGGTTTCACGTTCGACTAGATCGTTACGTCGATCGGAGGGTCTCTGTCGGATCGGTTGCAATTACGCAATAGAATAGTATAGACTCCCCTTCGGTCCCCACTTAAGCTTTAGGTCGACCTGAAAATTGTAACGTATTTTATGAAATTGTTACTGGCCGACCGCCTTGACTCCACGTGCTGTTCAAATTTCCAAGCCCATATTTTATTGAGATTGATATTCCATCGCTTATTTTGACTTAAAAAACCATGACAATCCCGGGGATTTCTATCTTTATCGCAAGCTTAAATCTTACGCACAGAAAGCAAAAAATTATCGAAAAATAGATTTGGGTCAGAGCAGTCGATGGCAAATCTCAAAAAGTGTTGGTTTTGAAGAAAATGGCGGACGAAAAATTAGCAGCTGTTTTTCTTCCTTTTCCTCGCCACTTCTGACGGTGCGAAGTGCAATCATGCCGTGGCAAAAGAGAAAATATTGGTTGGGTTGAATACTGCACGTAGGATTATGCAGCTCACCATTCAGCAATGGACACGTGTCTATCCGGCACTGCCAACCCTCTCTCTCCTCTTTCTCTCTGTCAATTCGGGCCCACGCAGCAGACGCTCTCTCTCCTCTCTCTCCCCACCTTTGTTTCTCTTCCGTTCGGTTGCAAAGGAAAAAAAAATTGCTTTGTTCCTCCACGGCGTGGTCATGGTTCACGAGCAGAGGGGCATTTGCAGAGAAAAGAGAGAGAGCAGAGCGGAGGTTGCGAAGAGTGAGGGAAAGACGCGACGACGGAGCTTGGGGAGGCAATGGCGGAGGCGGTGTCGGCATTGGCGTTCACGAGCAGGGTGTGCTTCACGGAGGGGAGAGAGAGAGCGGAGCAGAGGTAGGGCTCGGGGAAGCGATGGCGGAGGCGGTGTGTCATGGTTTGCTAGCACAGAGGGCTTCGCGGAGGATAGAGAGAGAGCCGAACGAAGCGATTTTTTTTTTTCAACAGAGAAAGAGAAAGGGGAAACGAGAGAGAAGAGAGGAGAGAGGAGAGAGGAGAGAGAGGGGTCTGCTGTTGTGGGTCCAGAGGAGAGAGAGGGTTTGCAGTACATTAAATTTGGATTGTGGGCCCAGGCGGACACATGTCCATCGTTGAATGGTGAGCTGCATAATCCTACGTGGAGTATTCAACCCAACCAATATTTTCTCTGTTGAAAAAGCGTAGGAGCTCACTTTATGTCACTTCAGGATTCAATTAAGTAGACAATCAGCACACATTTTCCTACATGAACGTCCGATTTAGCTGATGTCACTCTCCTTATTAACGAGGGCATTGTCGGATTACTTTATCCTGAACGAATATAGGTGAACCAGATTCCAGTGATCACTAGAATGTTACCTGCGTATTGCCGCGGGTAGCAATACTATGAATATTGCTAAACACTTGAAATATATGTATTTATATTTAAGTGGTGGAGTTGCTTAGTGATTAGGAGACAAACTTTAATTTGGTTTAGCAACACGGATTCAATATCCTGACTATACCATCAAGTACAAATGATCCTATCTTTAGGTCAATAATAAATCTATCAAATGGTCTGATTGAAAATAGTTTAACTCAATTTAATCCATTTCTATGTAGTATAGATGTGAGTGAGTGAAAGTAAGCGAGTGGAAAGAGAGTCATAGAGATTAGTTGAGTTTAAATAAGTTACGAACCTATTTAATATTTACATTAATTTAGGTTTAAATCTATTTGTTAAATATAATTAATCCATATAATAACTTAGCACATTAAATATGAGTTAATAAATTGGTCCATGACCCAATTTGACAGGTCTAGTCAATAATCACAGAGGAATTTATGTTTTACAGCCCCGTGCACTTCTTTGTAGTTGTGATAGAATAACTTATCTTGAAGGTTTTTAATTAATGTTACATTGCTTTGTCTTCAAATTAAGTTTTGCCTCGAAATGGGAGCATCGATGACGATAGGGGTTTTTTTTTCTGGGAAGAGTGGGTCCTGTGTTTACACTGATGACTCGATAACAATTTAATAAGCAATCTTACACTAAAACTGCAATAGATAAATAAATATTAACTTCTGTCGGATTTTAACTAAAATTGCTCTTATTTCTAAAACAAATACACTTGATTTCTTTACAAATCTCAAGTAAAATTGGCTAAGTATTTCTTTTACAACACATATGCACATCGAGATAACTTTCTAAGGACTATTTTATTAAGACATATGATTTTTGAAATAATAACATACGAAATCAATTGTCAGGTGAATGTATATGGTCTACAGCGATTTTGGACTATTGATACTGGTCGGCTCCATAAGACCATATGGATTCCACCGGATCTTATGGCCCACATTGATTTTAACTTATTTTATATGGTCACCTAACGGTTCTTAGTACACAAATTAATTGATACACTGCATAACTTATGTTAAGAAATAATATGGCTAATTCAATAAGATTAATTTTTATAACCCAATAATACAAAATTTTAGAGAAAATGTGACAATTTGTATTGCCCCTCGAACTAGTCATTAATGGTTACCTTGACTAGGAGAACCGTGACTAGGTGGGATCTAAGGCTCCGTTTGTTTCACGGAAAATGTGACGTTTTTGGAAAATATTTTCCAATAAGTCATTTTTCAAGAAAATGTAATTTTTTCCCGATGTTTGAGTGAAACCTGAAAATGAGATGTCAAATATTTTCTGTTATTTGGTATGGAAAATATTTTTTTCCATACACTCTTTTTCAATAAAATTTATCGTTATTTTATTTTTTAAAATCGATTATTTATTATTTATTATTTTAAAATGATTTTATTATTTATTATTTTTCAAAAAATAATTATTAAATTTTTTTCCTTTTTCTTCTTCATTTCCTCCCTTTTTATTTTGGTTGAATTCCTCCTCTTCTCCCTTGGCTGGTCATCGGCCAAGGCGACAACCGACGATTAGCCACCACAGGCAAGCCTCGAGCTAGCTCAAGGCAAGCCTCGAGCTAGCTAGGAGGCGAGCTCAAGGCTCACCCACCTCTAACAAGCCTAAGCTCAAAGGAGAGGAAACAAAGGAAAGAAGAAAAAAATAGAGAAAAAGAAAAGAAAGAAAGAAAGAAGTGGGGACTAGAAGGGGTGTGAGATAAGGGAGAGTGAATGTGGAAAATGTTTTCCCCAACTCGAGAAATGGAAAACATTTTCCCCCATCTTAAAAGACTTTTTTCCCTTAATGGAAAATGTTTCTCCAATAAATTTATTTGTCATGAAACGAATATAGGAAAGTTTGGAAAATATTTTATTGAAGGTTATTTTCCATAAAATAATCAAAGCCTAAAAACGCATTTCATCACTCCATTGGAAATTTCCTTTGCCCCTATCGTACTCCAGCTTAATAATTTTCACCGTCTATTAAGGGTTGAGCCCTCGAATTTGACTTTGGACTTAATAACGTAAATGGCAAGTTACCATACATCATTGGATCATTTAGTGCATGTAATCATTACTAGAGTGTCAAGAATCACAAACATAATAACATAAAATGTATTTTATTGGAGTTGAAAGAACATTTTCAGATGTTCATAAATTATTAACATTAGATTTTCTCACCACATAATAAATCACATGAACTATAAACACATCTTATTACATGTTTTGAATAATGCATTTTAATTTCTATTTTATTTTTAGAGGAAAAGGAAAATATAAAAAAATTTGAGAAAAAAATGATAAAGAAAGGGCAACAAAGGGAGAGAAAGAGAGGCATAGAGTCAAAGTTGGCGGGCTCAATCCTACTCTCGCCCATTCTACACTCTACCTATTTTCCCTAATAGTAGAAGATAGGGGTTTGAATTTTAGTGTCCTTAAATTATTACGTCTAAATTTCAGGATAGGTAACCAAACAAAAAGATTTGCCTAGGAATCGAGGGAGATTTTTTAACAAATAATATAAACTCCGTGTTACTTTTTTGAAAGGGATTACTTCCGGGTAGACTAGTATGATAGTCACCCATGTATAGGGTGAGGGGCGGAACTTGCTAGAGTTATTGCTAGGCCAACTTGTGCTTTGCACAAAGTTAATATAACCGATTTGTCAACTTAATATCGCTGACCTGGTCATTTGGACATAGAGATCTCAGCAACAGAGTTGTGAGATATAAAATAAGTGCTAATGTATTCATCCCACTACTGACATACACACATATATGCCAACTTATATATATAAAATAAACACGGTTGTTAGGTCAAATCATATAAATAAAATAGGTTCTTCTTTTTCCGCGTCAGTTCCAACCGAAGCACGTCCTTTTTAGTTAATAAATCAAATTACCCACTAACCCTCAATTGAGTCTTTGCATGAATTAATATTTATAGTGACTTTTGCTAGTGAAAATTGATAATGATTAATTGTCACTTTCCTTTTGACCATTTTTTTTTGGGGTCATTTTCCTATCCTGTCTACCAAAAGATTTTCCTTTTATATTATTTGAATCTAGAAAGAAGGGAAATTCTATTTATTTAGGGTTAATACCGTGAAAAACCCCAAACTGATACACATATGATGAATTTATTCAAAAATAATTTTTTGACAATGAAAAACTTAAATTAGTACACCTGTGACAAATTTACCTCTAAACTAATTTTTTGACAATTAAAAACCATAAATTGATATATTTATGATCAATATGCTATTTGTTAAATTGGATTAATACAACAAAAAATCACAATATTGGTACAATTGTGATAAATGGAGAGAAAAATCCCAAACTAGTATACAAATCAACTATCACGTGTCATCCAATTCAATAATTTAACAGTAAAATTTATCGAAATGAATAAAAAGTAAATTTGTCACAAGTGTATCAATTTTGGGTAAATTTATAAAAAGATGTATCACTTTGGGGTTTTTCATGATCAAAAAATTAATTTAAAGTAAATTTGTCACAAGTATATTGATTTGAGATTTTTCATAATATTAAACTATTTGTTTATCTATCAAAAGAGGATCTCTTGATAAACAAAATCCAGTATTAAGGGAAATGATTTAAGGGAAATGACCCGTTCAAAGATGAGTGATCACATCATCGACAGCAAAGTGAAGATTTTATTTTATTTTCCCTTCTCGTTTCATCATTCTAGGTTGATTTTTGGTTATATTCACGTGCTGAAAAGGTAGGACAAAATAGAGGAGTGCGAACTAGAGATGACAAAAAAAAAAGTAGAGCCATGTGGACGAGCCAACTTGCGGGTCAGGGTCGGCCTGCCCCGGGAACAATCGGGTCGCGCTGGGCTTTACAACCCAAAAGTGCCCCTTGAGCCAATGTGGATTGAGTTTGGGAGGGCTTAGGCCGCTAGGCCCATTATCAGATTTAGTCCAGACATGTGGGAGTGAGAGGTGATATGTTGACGTTATTAATGAAATATCCGATCGACCTTTTTATGCGTCAAAAATCGAGTTTCGAGCTTGCGTTTTGGGATTCGACGACTAAGTTTGATTATATCAAACTAAACAAGGAAATCGGTGTTTGATTATAATTGAATTTTATGGGAGTCAAGGAATCAATTTTACCCGAAATTCAATATTTTATGACTTGATTGAACATGTTTCGATGGAAAACTATCAATTAGAATCTTTTGGAAGTTTAATTAAACTCGAGCAAAGATAAAGATATATGAACTGTTGAGGAAAAAATTTGGATAATGTTTCCCTTTTTTTTAAGGATAATATAATGAAAAATCAAAAATGATATAATTACGATAAATTTACCATAAATTAATTTTTTATCACTAAAAACCCTAAATTAATATCAGAAAAATCATAAATTGATATATTTATGACAGACGAAGGATAAAATCCAAAACTAATACTCAACTATAATGTGTCATTTAATATTTAATTGAAACTAATAAATGATAAAATTGTCGCAAATATATAGATTTTTGGTGGTGAAAATTTCAGTTTGTGATATACAAATATATAGTTTAAGATTTTTCATGATATTAATTTTATTTAATTTTTTTGGTCAAAATATTTTTTTTGGTCAAGAAAAAGTAAAATTATACACAAATACATCGCTTTTGCCGCGATATATATACAACCTTCGGAGAAGGGTCAGGTAATCGGTGGCTCCTCCGCGTTCGATTGACTTGTTGACTTTGGAAATTCCCGGTCTCGCCCTCGTCCTCGTCCCCTTCCTCCACCATGGCCTCCGCCGCGCTCGGCCGCGCCTTCCTCCCGCTGCTGCTGTCGGCGATCGTGCTCCAATTCGGTCTCCTCGACGCTAGGCCTTGTAAGACCCTCCTCATCGCCTACTCCTTCTCCTTCACCGGAAACCCCGCCTTCCTCCGCCAGCCCCACCCCCACCACCACCACCACGACCCCCTCCGCCGCCACGACCTCCCTTTCCCGGTCCTCGATTTCCCGAAGCCCGACGCGGATTCCGCCTCCTCCTCCTCCACGTCGGAGGAGGTCATCACGATCTTTGATGCCTCCGATCGCCAATTCGATCGCAAACCGGCCTTCGTCTTCTTCGATCGCCGCGTCTTCCCTTCCCGAGACCTTGGGCTGCCGCGCCCGCGGTATCCCCAGCTTCCGCAGCGGCAGCAGCGGTCGGTGCCCATGGGATACTTCGATCTGAGCTCCCTGCGCGACCGGACGGTGGACATCCTCAGCGTCGTCGTCGCCTTGCTCTTCGGCGTCGGTTGCGGTGCCCTAACCGCAGCCACCATGTACCTGGTTTGGTCTCTCTTCGCTAGCCACCGCGGCGATGATTTCCAGGAGGAGTCGGATGATGAGGATGTGAGCCCCAAGAAGATGGGCTATGTCAAAATTCCCGCTGCAGATGCCTTCCCAGCCCCAACCAAAGCCTAAAGCCTGTAGATGCCGTATGAACAGTTTCATATAATCGTTTAAATAAATTGTGTCCTGTACCTCTGTCTTTAATCTTGTGTAAGTTCCTTGCGTTTATTCTGGTTGATTGATGCTTTATCGGGAAGGCTATCACTTTGTTTCTATATGTCTGTCCCTAACTTAATCGCCCAATTCCGGGTCTTAATATAGCCTGCAATTAAGTTAAAGCATCAGTTGCGTTACTTGATGTGGCTTATGGGTTTGATTACTCTTGTTTGATGCTATTCATGTCTCATTATCCTATAGGGCTTTGTAAGAAATCAATTAGGTCGCTTTCCTTTCATGTTAGGATTATAGATTAGTTCCTCTATGAAGTGGATTTGATGATTTGCTCTCCTCTGTGGATCCTGCTCTATACTTGCGACGAGGTTTTGAGAGTGGTCATCCTATTGACCTTAATGAAACAACATGCTCTTGTTCATTGTTACCTGTTTTGTCCAAGTTTCAAGTCTAAGAAGGCATACGACTTACTTCCTTGTTTCTCATCCTTCACCTTCTTGGTGTGCTCGCCCTTCTTTATTTCTTTCGATTTTCTCCTGCTAAACAGCGTGAAAGAAGCGTACTCTCAATGATCAAGCTTCATTTCCATAGTCCATTGGTGGGACTCTTGGCTGCATAGTGGCACACTTTGTTCGGTTTAAAATCTTACCTGGACGGTCTTGGGTATGTTAGCCAAAGAATCTGTGGGCTCAAGATGGCTAACTCGCTAATACGGCTTTGTTTATTGATGGGGGTTCTCTTTTAAATTTCACAAAAAATGTCGAGTGTTGGAGGATAATGGGGATCAACTGAAAATTATTGCTTCATGGTGGCACTACTGCACCAGATCTTGAGTCTTTAGTGCCAGGAGAGCTTCCTAGAACGGGAAAGAGAAGAAGGATTTCTGAAAATTATTAGGATATTGGACTTCTAACTAGCTTAAGGAGTGAGGTATGTAAGTTGAAACTTTCTCATTACAATTTAGTCCTATCAATGTTCTCTTGCCTTGTGCAACCACTCTGGGTCCCAGTCAGAACGGTTTTCAAGTTCTCACCAGAGGTGTAGGATAGTTGTAACCAAAGTTTTTTGCTCCTTTACGAGGAACGGTGCGTGGGTGGTACGTTATGGTGACGTTTGGTAGGTAATGTGTACCATCCTCAGGAAATCAATCCTGTGAGTTTCAAAACTAGAGCTCCACAATTTCAAAGTCCAAAGTACCATGATTTTTTGGTGTTCCTCAGAAGTATGACTTTATGTTAATTAGATAATTTCAGTGTGTAATTTATTCTTATGCCTTGTTATGAGTCAAAGAGGGTGGAGGATGTATGAAAAATATCTTATTTTGCCTAGCAGTTGATTTAGTGATAGTTGTGACCCAGGGATCATAAAGAAGCCGTGTTTTAGTGAGACCTTCTGAGCTAAATTTCGGTGGAAATTTGGGAATTACTTGGTCTTTTGTGGAGCATGAGAAATGCTGGAGGGGACTTGTTATTTTAGAATAGGCTATGGTAGATTGTGGATGGATTTTCACCCTTGTTGTGGCTTGGCTTTCCCTACTCATTGTGAAGAAGTATTGACAATAAGCCATGCTATCTGTTGCTCTTTTGTTAAATCTAAGTGTGATAGTTGTGACCCGGGGATCATAAAGAAGCCATGTTTTAGTGGGACCTTCTGAGCTAAATTTTGGTGGCAATTTGGGGAGTACTTGGTCTTTTATGGGGCATGAGAAATGCTGGAGGGGACTTGCTATTTTGGAATAGGTTATGGTAGATCGTGAATGGGTCTTCACCCTTGTTGTGCCTTGGTTGTCCCTACTCCTTGTGAAAAAGTATTGACAATATGCCAGGCTATCTGGTGACCTTTTGTTAAATCTAAGTGTGATGACCAGATCTCATCATCGGTCATCATTAACCAGAAGGAACTTTAGAACTTTTATAGAAGTTGTATGAATTGGGGCCAGGAAAAGTATGGTCATCTTGAGTGACCCTATTTACGAAATTGCGTCTCATGTGGAACACAGTATCACTTAAGTTTATCATCCTGAGAACATATTCAGACGGAATTTCTCTTAGGCTACTGCAATGAAGTATGAGTTTTTGGGTTTGTTCCCTAATAACTTCTGGGGGGTATGCCTACGTTGCGATCTTGCTCTTCATAATTACCTCACTGCTTATGGTTATATTCTCCCCTATTTGAAATAGAATGCAAGTTTGCTCTGTGTAATTTGTTTATGCTTGTTTACCTGATGAGGTTTTTACTGATAAAGAGTTCCGTGCCATACAATTATCTCAATGAAACTATCGTTAATGCTTTCGTTTCCAGGAAAAGCTAGGCGTTCATACTTAGTCTTAACTGTCTTAAACAAGTGATATGTAAAACTAGCTAATTCTGCCATATAGTTGCCTAAACTGTTGAATTATAAGATCTTCTGTCTTGTCATTGATGCCTGGTGCATTATGTTCTCCCAACTATTGCGATCCAAATTAAAGGCCTGTTTTGGTAGCTCTGCATCCGCAAGAATAGCAAAAAGCGTGCTACATTGCCAGGATAATTCTATCCATTGTTAAGTTATTCCATCGGGTTGACTTTCACTGAGCAGCAGGAAGGCAGAAACCTGTTTGCCTCCCGAATCCAAGGTAACTTGTTTCACGAAGGCAATCCCAGCTCGAATCTGTTTTTCCTTGCTAGGGTTGGGTTTTGGGGTAGGTCTGGTTACTTTGATACCAATGGTTGGGAATAAGCCAGTTGGCATTTTTTGGGTGCCGTATGGAGTTATTCATGACACATAAAAAAGACTTGTACCCGTCAGTTTAAATAGCCCAAATTGACTCGGATCACATTAGAAAAGAATTCAGATACATAGGCTATTTTTGTTGCAAGTATAACGGTGGGGACCCTCCAATTCCGGCCTCCACTCCCGGGTCCTAAACTTCAAGGACTAACCATACATTTTTACCCGAAGAAATCTTGAAATGGAGAGAGATCAGTCTAGTTGAATTTATGCAACGGTGATATACATGCAGAGCGATCACCCTCGTTGAACTTATGCACCGGTGATATACATGTCAGAAGAAACAATTGTCCGCGACTCCCATGTCGCCCTCCTCCTCCAGGCGAAGGGACTTCAAATGCTTCTCGATCCCGCATAACAATGTCACGACCTCTTTGACGAGCGCAAAGGACCGGTCTCCCACAACGAACTCGCGGACCTCACCGTTCACTTCGATCGAACTACATCCGGGTACCTTCTTAACCCTGTTCTCCTCCATCCCTTTCCTCACTTTCACGACATCGTCCCACTGGCTCGTCGAGGCGTATATATTTGAAAGCAACACGTGAACTCCGCCGTGGTCGAGCCTCCTCTGGATTATGCTCTCCACCATTTCTCTTCCCAACTCTACATCGCCATGAACTCTGCATCCGTTGAGCAAAGCCCCGAGAACGTAAGAGTCGGGCTCCATTGGCATACCTCTCACTACCTGCTTCGCCTCTTCCAGCATCCCGGCTCTACCTAATAGATCCACCAAACACCCGTAATGCTGAACCCCCGGCTCGATCCCATGTTTCTCGCTCATACTTCTGAATATTTTCAAACCGCGGCCGACCATTCCCATCCGACTGCAAGCGCTTAGCACGCATATGAAAGTAACTTCATTGGGCGCGACTCCTTCGGTCAGCATCCTCCCGAACAACTCAATCGCATCCTCACTGCGACTGTGGTTCGCAAGGCATGAAATCAAGGAAGTAAAGGCAAACACATCTCTTTCCTCCATCTCCTCGAAGACACGACCAGCCGTCTCGACGCAGCCACATTTCGAGTACATGTCAATGAGTGCAGTGCCCAATATCCTATCTAGCTTCATCCTTGTCCTGTCCACGCACGCGTGTATCCACCTTCCTTGATCCAAAGCACCAAGAAAGGCACAGGCTGTTAGCGCACCGACAACCCCTGCATGATTCGGACGAAGCCCGGAAAGAGTCTGCATGGCGTAGAAAAGCTCTAAAGCCTCCTTAAACAGGCCAGCCTGCACGTACCCATTGATCATCGCGCTCCAAGAAACGGCATTCTTGTCCGGCATTTCGTCGAACAGATTGCGCGCGACATCGACTTGGTCAGACTTCACGTACCCATTAATGATAGCGGTCCAGGTAATCACGTCTCGGTTCACGCTCGCGTCAAAAATCCTGCGAGCCGATTCAAGAACATTGCAAGTGACGTACAGATGGATCAACCCATTCTGCACAAAGTCATAGGATTCCCATCCCAGCCTGATGGCCTGGCAGTGGTAACTAGACCCCGAGCGAACGTCGCCGAGCCGAGTGCAAGCCGCGAGCAAGAACGAGAAGGTGTAGTTGTTGGGCAAGAAGCCGGAATCCGCCACCATACTCTTGTACAGGGCCAGAGCGGACCCGGGTTCCTTTCCATCCACGAGAGCCTTGATCAGGGTGTTGCAGACGTAAGCGGTGCGACACTGATGAGGAAGATGCTGGAAGAATCTGTGGGCGTGCGAGAAGTCGCGGGCGGCGCAGAAGGCGACGATCTTGCCGGCGGCGTAAGGGTCGAGGAGGGCGCCGGAAACGGCGAGGTGGGACTGGATTTGCTTCATCTGGGTCATGGTGCGGCATTGTTCTAGGAGGAGCAGAGATCTCTGGCTCGCTTTCATAAAAAAATGGGTCGGTCGGCCTACGAGTCGCGGTGGGCGAGGGATGGCCTCTCTCGCATCTTTAAAGCTGAATCGTCGAGGTTTCTGAAGGTGGCAGGAGGGATCAAAGCTTAAGAAGAGCGTTTCTAAATGGTATTGCAATCAAAATGTACATACTTTCTTCGTTACTTCGCAAGGTCCACAAGCAATTTGAGTAAATTTAAATAAGGGATAAATATATTGAAAGTTTTAAAATTTTTCACAATAGTGTAATTGAATTTTAAAACTTATATCGGAAGCGCAATAAATAAAACTATTTGATTGTATCAATTTGATAAATTTTAAGATTTGATTGTATTTTTAAAATTTTAAAACTCCGTTACATTTATTTGATAAGTTTTATGACTTAATTATATTTTTTCTTATTTTTGTCATGATTTAGTCAAACTTGTAATGTGTGCCGATTGTCTATAACATCATATGTAAATTTATTTGACAATACAAGTTATACGATTATGACATTATAAAGATTACTCCGTGCTGATTTATTTGAATTGTAACAGAAAATTACATGTGACTTTTCGTTCAAAAGGGGACAAAATGAAAGATTTTTCGAATGTTACGAATTAATTCAATTTCAGTGATTTTGCATCTCACTAGTGATTTATGGGAAAAATATTTTCTTTGGCCATAATATCTAAATATTTGCTAAAGATTTGTAATGGTAAAATTTATACACGGCAATAGCACTGGCTCGGTCTCCTTCCTCAACCCACCACAGAAGCAGAAAGCTTCTTCATTCCGAATCAACCGTCGTCGGCGACGAACCAGCCGGGAAGTGACGCCAGCCTTCTGGTGTACGCCGCCATACCTTGCGAAGGAAGAAGACGATCTTCTTCGCCTCCTGGAGATCTCTACACATGGCGATCTTGGGAAGGAGGCGAGAGCGAGAGCTTGGCGCTGGAGGATCAAATCGATTTCCAATAAGGCTGACGAGACATTCGTGGCGGAGACAGTTCCGCATCCTCATCATCTGCCTCGCCCTCATCGCTCTCCTCCCTCCCATCTTCTTCCACTTCCGGCTCAAGACCTACCGTCAGGTCTCTCGTCTCTGTCCTCACCTCGCATTACATGCCTACAAAGAGTTGAGCTTGCGTTCTGTTTCTTTGTCGTTCGTACGTGCGTATGTTGCTTGCCAGACATTGATTTCGGAACAAAGCTAAGAAATCTCGGCTTAATGCGTCGACCCATATTCTATTTCTTCTGTACGTTGTTCCGGTGCTACAGGAATGTAATTTTTCTGTTTCGGATGAAGCAAAAGATATGTACTTGAGAAAATGTCTGCACTGGCGTTTCAGCTCCGGTAATTATTTGTATGTTATATGCCCTTTTGGTTCGTCAGTTGGCTGTGCCCTGCATAGTGCCTCTTCTTTATGTCTCCAATATCGGCAAGAGCTTAGTTGTGTACATTCATGTTTGGGTCCTGGTCGGTGAAAACATTACTTGGCATTGCTATCAGCGTTGTTTAAGTAGTTTTGTGTGAGTATTAGAAAAAAACGATGTTCTTTTTCGAGCGTATTGTGCCAAAACTGACAAATCGAGGCTTCCTGATCAAATATCAAAACTTTAAGATGCTTCTGATATATTTAGTTGACATCCATCACTGTTCCGTCATGCATATATTTCTGACTCCAAGTAAGAGCTTTGAATATGATGTCCTGGTTTTGGATGATTCTGGCTGAGGGTTTCTCTTTCAGTTACATAGGTTATTCTTGTAAATTAGGTGATAATGGCTGAGCGAATACAACAGCTAAGGTGTTATATGCAAAAGTTAAACTGAAATATACTTGTGCTGTTATATCCTCACAGGGGTATTCAGTGTTCTATTTCTGACTTAATACTGGTGTTGGTGTGATAATGGTGATCTTGCCTATAAAAGTGTGATGAGGGTTCACTCATGTTGCATTGGCCTGAATTCAGTTATTCCAAACCCAAGCTTCCTGATGTTGTATGGAAGCTACCTTAATGTTGATGTCAGAGTTGCCACATGTCAAATAAGGGTAATGTTAACTAGTGCCCTCAGAGCACTTGTTACTTGTTAGATATGCTTAATGAGGAAGTACCTGGATTTTAAAGCATTGACTGTGCACATCATAAGGACAATCAATGTTTGGAAATTGTGAGATTTTCTTATTTGGTTACTTAACTAGTGCCTGGGGCATTTTTAACAAAATCCATTAGATAATTTGGTCCATCCGGTTCTGCATTATGAAATTTGCTCATCATTTTCTGGCTTGCATCTATTTGAATTAGATTGTAAGGGCAATGCGGTATAATTATTTTGCAGAGGTCAAATGGAAGTCTTGCTCATGATTGTATTGAGGTCAACATAATCTGGCTTGCTGCCTGCATTAACAATTTTCTAACATCATGCAGGCACAATTAAAGAAGTGCAGTTGGCTGAACAGTCCACCTCTTGTGTGTGCTCATGGTGGTGACTTGTCTAAGGCCTTCGCCAACACAGTGAGCATCCATCTCTTTTTAGATTGTCTAATGAAGATGTTTGTTGAGCCAGGGTGGGAAAATCCAATGTGTCAAGAGTTTTTATTCTAAATGTTGCAAGGCTCTAGTTAAGGCAAGCGACTTAACCAACAAAAGTTTGGTAAGAAGGAAAGGCATTTGCTTGCTGCAGACTGCAGAGGATCCAAGCCCTTTTCTCTTCACTGGATAAGGAACCATGAAAAGAGAGAATGAACAAAATTATTAAGTGTGATGGATAAATCCAAATAATCATCACTTTGTCAATGTTGGATAAATCCAAATAAGCATCACTTTGTCAATGTTTGAAAGTTTGAATTGATGAGTTATTTTTCTTTCTATTGTTCTGCAGATGGCTGCATATCAAGATGCTCTTCGTTCTCATGTAGACTGCATTGAGATTGATGTTTCTCGGTCATCAGATGGTGTGTTGCTTGCTCTACATGACAGGTAAATTAGCTACTGTTGTTCCTTGTGTAACATGTCATTGCTTCAACCCTAATTCTGCCACAAGCAATCAACACTTTCAAGGAATAATTCAATACTTGACTAGTTTTATAACTTCTCTTTCGGATACCTTGTTATGTGATTGAGTTCTTCCTTTGTGTATTTCTCTATCACGTCATAGCCTTGAATTCCAACTTTTCTCTTTCTTCTCCTTTAATTGAAAAGGTTCATCAGTTTTGCTGATGATGCCCCATTTTGCACTTATCTGGGTTAAACGTAATTTAATTTGAATGGCCAAATGGTTTTTGACATAGATGTAATGCATAATTAGGGGTTTTATATAGACTTTGGTGACATGCTAGCTACTGTTAGTGATTTAGCAGAATTGGATGCTGTAGTTTCCTGGGAATCGAATTTTTTTGGGAGTAATATGCATATCTTGTCTTTGAAGGAGGACATGTGAGCTTCGGACCCAAAATCCACTCTTTTGCTACTACCATGTGTCTGAGTATTGTCTTCATTTCTTAAATGTGTATTATCTGGGACAGATCTAGAGGTTTGTTGTTTGAGGGGTTTTAGAAAAGGAAAGCTCAAATAAAAGACTAATAGTAGAAGGTTTATATATGTTTTTTATGTTTAATACCATAAGAATACTTGCAGTGCTTTTTCATCGTCGAATTTCCTCTATGTAAATTAGTAGTATGCTAAACGCCTTAGATATATTAGAATTCTTGCTTTATGTGAACAGCAAAGCTTATCTATTGCTACATCATTGAGATGATGTCAACCGTACATGTTTTGTAGATCTAGTCATTTCCAGCTGTTCCTGAATAAATGCTCAAGCTTTTCTAACAACAGGACAAAATGCTACCTGCTTTGAGAATTGTGTTAAGTTTGCAGGAGGAAAGCGAGACTTTGTACTGGTTGAAAAAAATGAATAAGTTCAATTAGAAGATTGATTGTAATATCTTCGCAATTGGGTATCCTAGGTCGGCAATATACGTTGAACGAAGCAAGAAGAATCCTGATCTTTAAGTTTCAATGGCAGGGACCTGCAGCGGATATCTGGTGATGGCACTTCCAGAGTCGGTCACTTGAGCATTAAAGAGGTCAGTACGGTCGAGTCAGTAATGATTGCTTTTAGCATGCAAAGATACTGAAATTAAACATTTAAAATGCAAAATATGGGTTGCGTACACATTCCCAAAGTATTCTGTGAGAAAATTCCAATACATTCTTACTCTAAGTAAACTTGTCAAGGTAAACTGTATGTTAGACCTCCTAATCTTTTCACATTGTAACAAGTCTATTCTGTTCTAACAGGGAATATTGTTCCTTGTCCAATTTCTATTAGAGGGGTTCAATTTCAGTTCATTAGTTTTTTGTCAAAGAAATTCTTTAAAAAATATCTATATGGTTCAAACAGCATATCATCGTCTCAACATCCATGAAATAATGATAGCAGCAGCTATAGCTTCAAGAAGAACAATTTCCTAAGTATCAAAGACTTTGGGTTTTTTTTTTTTTTTTGGGGGGTTACCGTGATGGTTCCATTTTGAGCTGAAAAGACTTATCTTATTTACAAATGTGCATGGCCTAACAGTGTTCCAGTAGGATGATGTTACATTGGAAAAATTCCATGTGGCAATCAGAGGTGGCCATCTAATTTATATTGCTTTAAGATGTCTAATTGTCGACAGAAATTCTCAACAGGGAGTTTATTTTGGGAGGATTTCACACTTCATACGTCCGCTACGTCCAAAAAATTGGAAGAGTGTTTTACAGTGGAAGGCTTCTACTTAAATTCTGATTGAGATTCTCTTCTAGCTTGTTGTTGCAGATAAAAGAGCTTGAGAGTACCCATCGGTCTTCATTGAAGTTTACTGATAGCAAGGTTCTAACTGTTGCGGAAGCTTTGAAGGTATCATACCTGTACGTGGACCTCTGAATCTGTTTTTGATGCATCATCATTTTCTTCAATTTTCTTTAGCTATATTTCTCCCTTTTGATGGGTTTTCCCTGTACTTCTGATGATTAAATAGTCAGTATCAAGATCAGTTCGGCAGGTGATTCTTGACGCCAAAGTTGGCCCTCCATCATATGAGAGTGGATTAGCAAAGGATATCCTCTCTGCTGTGAGTGCCTAGTGGTTCCTCTGTGCTCCTCTCTCTCTGTTTCTGTCTCTGTCTCTGTCTCTGTCTCTCTCTGTGCAACTAGATAGATTGCATATAAATGGATTGACCATATTAATTGTTTCTTTGGTGGAGATTGTTTCCAGAAAACATTCATGAAAAACTTTTCACTTGAACACTAAAAACTGTGTGATCAAGCGACAGCATTCCAAAACTTCAAATAGCTTTCCGCAAGCAAACACCCCAAAGTCGTGTGATCACAAGTGTCATTTTTGTGAGATTCTGTATACTGGGCCTATGATAAGACCAAGGATATTAGCAGAATCTGGATACATAAAGAGCGCTTCTGATAAGGCTTAAATTTTTTGCTATGAGCTGACCTTGTTCATCAGATGAGTGACCTCTTAGGTCTCCTGACACATGACACAAAAGGCCTGTACCGGATAATATAGGGGCTTAACTCTTCCACTTTAGTAAGGCAGGCACTTAACACTTTCAAAATTGTCCATTTTTTTAGCAGAAGATGGGGAAAATTATGTTGCAACCTGTTGCATTTTGGTTATATTACCATGCACCGTCCATTTAGAATTTACGCTCTTTTCCTATAAAAAGGCTTTTGCTCTGTGTTTTTGTTCTTACTGGGCTTGGACTTCGTCCACGTATGCAGAGTTGTTCACATGTCCTTCATACAAAAAATATAAAAAAATTTGATAGATTGCCAAGTGGGAGGATATTATCATTCTTGAAATGTAATGTTTGTGTAATTTCCATATAACAGGGGTCCATTGTAATTTCTTTGAAGTATCTGATAAATTGGAAATTCCAGGATATGTAACTTCATAAGAATCAGAGTTTAGGAATTTCATCATGGAAGGAGGAAGATGATAAATTCTGATAATGCTCTAAATCTGGTTGAGAAGCAATTGTGAAAGCCATTGAAGACTTTGATTAATCGTGTCAATAATGGAACAGCATGTGAGCTATATTAGCTTGTCTTAGGTCACGCCCACTTAACTGCTGGTTGTTATTGGTATTATGCAATTATTAAAGCTAGTTGAACTTCTACGCAAGCTGAACAAATGTATTCTTAAGTGTGCCATTGCCTTTAACTACTAAATTCCAAACACAACCTCAAATTTGGTGTAAAAACTACATCTCAACCATCAGCAATAGGTATTGTAACCTAGATTAGAGAGAGTAACAAGATTTGTGTTGCTTACCTATTTCAGAACTTTCTTGCTGTGCCACTTAGCTGCAATTTGCATGTCCCTCTCACAAGCATATGAATCTGCATGGAAAGTTTGTGAAATCCTTGAGGTACTCAATTGCAAGCTCCTTTCTGAACCTGTCTGTCATTTCTTCTCTGTATGGCACATTAAGGTGATCTGCAGTGAGTGAAATACCTGATTCTCCTGTTCCATGTGCAATTTCGGTACAACTTCTATGGAATTTCTTGTTTTCCCTTGAGTTAGAATCATCTTTCACCTCATGGGTTGCTAACAAATGCATGTTAAATTTACCATGAGGATTTGATATGAGTTTGTGAGTGGCAATCAAGAGATTGACAGTGAATTCATTGCTAAAACATATGACCTCTAGGAGTAATGAATCACACCTTTTGAGTTTCAGGTCAAGATGGCGGAATGCAACAATTGCCTCATGTGGGCTAAAAATGATGATCTAGTCAGAGAAGTAATGAAACTGTCATCAAATTTGACAGTAAGAACTTCTCACTTCTTTCTTTTCTTCAGGTTTTAGGATAGTATTGTGGCATTATAAAGTTTCGCAATAAGATTTCTAGAGATGTTTTTTTCTCATAGCTGTTGGAGATAGTCTATTGAGATGATGTATATCCTAACTTTCTAGTTCATATTTGTTTTATCATTTTGTAAATGTAGTTAAATGTTGAGCATGTGGACTCGGTCAGAATTTTACTAGTCCTATTGACTTTCCCATTGTGTCAACCTATTGACTTTCCCATTGTGTCAACGTTTTGGGCTAAATCTCCTTGATGACTAGACTGGTGCTGAGTTCGGTTTTGTCTGGTAAAAAGAACTGTAAATCAAACTAAGTATACTGTTTACATCTGTGGGTATTTTTAACTCCTGCCATCGTTGCATGTGGGAAGGGTACCTGATAAAGTTTGCTCTATCTAAATGCGTAGGACTCATTGAGCTAGACTATATGGTTGGAACTGTAAAAAAAATTGTTTCACTGCTATAAGGGGCTGTTTAATCATTATGGTAGAGTGGTAAACATTCTTTTCGTTTGTGCTTGTGTTAGTCAATAAGCTATTCGATTACTTTGTAGGTAGGCTACATTGTCATGAAAGATCCATCCACTGGACGAAGAAGTAATCTCTTGAGGGTGAAAGGGGCTGGAGTAGTTGGTGTTTTCCATCCTTTGATTGATGACAGGCTTATGAGAACTCTTCACAGGTAATTTATGTCAAAACCCTACAACTGATTTCTCTCTGTTTCTTTGGGTCCTTTAGGGGACTTTTCAAATTGCTTCTTGGCCTCCTGAAATATGGAGGATGGTTCACTCACCACCCTTGACTGTAAAATGCATTGCTTATGCTACTTTCAAATGTTCTTGTGGGATCATTACGTCTGCATGTTCTAGGAGATTCAACAGGTCCTTGTTGTAATTTGCACTGGAAATTTCTTTTTTCTGCGAAATTGTCCCTTCTAACTGTTCATTTAATTGCATGATGCCCCCCCCCAAAAAAAAAAAAAAAAAGTGAGGTAATCTCTCTTGATTTGTGGTGAAATGGCTTTAATTGCATGATGCCCCCAAAAAAAAAAAAAAAAGTGAGGTAACCTCTCTTGATTTGTGGTGAAATGGCATTGACAGCTTAATTATCTAAGGTACAAACTGTAAATCCTGGATTTTTGGTTTATTTTATAGGGGAAAGAAGAAGGTATATGCATGGACCGTTGATGATTTGGATTCCATGCAGAAGATGTTGTATGAGCATGTCGATGGTATTGTTACTAGCAAACCCACTGTACTTCAACATTTGATGCAAAACATCAGAACACAATGTCTTGAAGAAGGTTATTCTTTCTGAACGGTTGTAGTGGCTTGAAGCTGCATGACATTTGCGACAATGAGCCATTCCTGTTCTCGGTGATAAAGCATAGCTGGTATCATACGTAATATATATTGCAAGTTAAACCCTTTTGGACACTTTGAAGGGGGGAGAAGTTGGTGTGATTGGATCAGAAAAGAGGCTTTGCTGTTTTGATATTGTATAGTTAACTTCTCCAGGCCGGAGAAATGTGTTCTTATTGAAGATTGTTGATAATCTTTTTGCCGGATTCTTTTGTTGCATACGTTTTTTGTCTCTTGTGAACGAGTGTATAGAGTAGATCCTATTCAAGTAAGGTTGTCTTGTGCCTTACTTCCGTAGATACCCTAACTCTGTATGCCTTTAGCATTTGTTCACAATTGGAATCATTGGAAAATGTTTGAAACTGCTGAATTACTCTGATAAGTAGAATCAGTTTCCTTGCATTTTCTGGGAGAGAACCATCTGAAAAGTAGCATCAGATGGATGGCATGCACGATGGGAAATTCTATCTTTCAAAAGCCGGCTGAGTTGTTTCTGCTGGCTTTTCAGTCTAAATCAGGGCAAAAAACTTATGGCATGAAGTTTAAATAGGGCTATGCTCTTCCATTCTCGGAGTGAGAGCAATTTGCAATGAACTGACTCGAAAGTGTGAATAAATGGCTTATTTCTCGTAACATTTGGGAGGGGGGAGATCAAATTGACATCAAATTCCTTCATTTCCTCTCATTCATGCGAGGCTTTCTACTTCTTTGAATAGATATTTCAAAGCTTTAATTCACATTGCTGCTAGAATAGTTTTGGAACAATGCACGTTTCATTCACCCAACTGGTAAGTAGAAAATATTCACTGGATTTGTGTTAGTTGTCTAAAGTGATACAGATTAAAACATTATCGGGTTTGGCTATAACCACCTGCAAGTGCGAATTTGCAGTACATCAAAGACAAATATTGATCTCATTAATCTCAAGATGAGTCTGTGGTATCTTCATCTTCAAATACTACCCATACATTGCTTATTTTTGTCTCCATCGTCCAGGAAACAAAAGTAGTAGATGAATAACTAAGACCCGTTTTTAGCCTAGCATCCTCCCTTTCTTTCCACTCCGTCTTCACCATCATCTCGTCTAATTTATCCATACCTGAGTGCAGATGTCGTTTGGAAATCGACGTTCTCTTTAGGGAATTGCAAACTCTGGTGGGGATGTTGCTGGAGCATTCCTCCAATACCTTGATGTGATCCATTGTCATGACTTCGACCGAGGGGTACTCCAAGTTCCGGATTCTTATCATCCGTTTGCATTTTCCGTACAGTTCTTGAAGCTTTAAGCTCTGCTGAGATGCCTTTTTGAGTATGTCACAAGCTATGACTCTCGCTGGTAGGGTCAAGTCAAAGAACATGTTCACAAGAGCCGCCACGCCTTCACAGAACGCGGTATAAACTTGAAAACTCTCCTTCAAAGTGTTGCACATAGCTGCTTGAGCCAGCCTATCTGAGGGCAAATCATCATAAGGTGAACACTCCAGGACCTTGTCAATGAATAATTGACACTTCGGTAATCTGTGAAATACCAATTCTAATGATCTCTCTCTGTA
This sequence comes from Angophora floribunda, assembly GCA_014182895.1. NCBI lineage: Eukaryota > Viridiplantae > Streptophyta > Magnoliopsida > Myrtales > Myrtaceae > Angophora > Angophora floribunda. The sequence continues at coordinate 21,617,051 of CM024710.1, forward strand.
ACACCCGAAATCCAATCCTGGAGCCATAACAGGTTCGAGCTTTCCACCGGGGTTTATGATCCAGCCCATTCTTTCATTGAGATAAGCCGCATACCTGTGAAGAAAGCAAACCAGGGGATCAGTGCTTCTCGTGAACCACCGGCCAGGGCTCATCTGGAGATGGCCTGAAAAGTGCGCACCACGCAGCTGACGCTCGAAGCCATGGTTGCCTCCACGAAGTAGACGGTGGGTCAACAAGAGTGCCTTGAGTGCTACTTGGCGGTCTCTCGTCGTATTGAGGCGCCGAGAAATCCGTTCGGCAAGAAACAAGATCGAATCCGGCGAGTTCGAGACAAGAAAGAGGATCTCGTGCATATACTTGTCGTCTACTGGACCATTATCATGACCAGTTGCACGAATTATAGCAATTTCAATCTCGGACAACCCACTTTTCTTGTTTAATATGGCTTTGCCAACTGAAGCATGGTCTTTGACAAAACCGACAGCGAGTCTCAGCTTGGCATTCGCAATGGCTCCCATTCTTCCGTCTCCTCTTCTTCCTCTTTAGCTTGGAGATGGAAGGAGAAAAGTGTGTGCAAAATAACCGAGCAAGAAGTTCGCATATATAACGACGGGAGAGTGGAGCAGGCGACTTGAAATTTAAGAAGCCCACGGAATCAAATCCGCATTTTAAAACATGCAGCGTACTCCTTGAAAGGTAGAAGACATACAACGAGGCACCCGGATATAGAAGAATTTAAATGAAAAGCCAGGAGCATATATAAAAAGTCTTCTAAAGAAGGAATAGGAAAAGGGAATGCTTTAGAAGGACATCGCAGGCTAGGAGTATGGATATGAATGCATAGTGTTCCACTGTAAAGAGTCAACGGAGCCAAAGTGTTGTCATAATGGTGGAGAGAACCTCATTCTCATGGAATAGGATTCTTCTGCATCAATCTCTCTTCCAATTCGCAGCCTCACAGTTTATGTTGGCTTTGACTTCGAAAAAGCTCCCTCCTCCGGGTATTCATCAGCGTCTTGTCATCACAATCTTTGTCAATGCCTGCATTCTAGCATGTATGAGTAAAGCCCCAGAGAGGCGGCCAAACACTTGCACTTGAATAGATTCTCCCTCACTCCAACTTGCATTATTCCTTGTGTCAATCAAATACCTGCTTCATATACTTCCTCTAAAAAGAGAAAGTCAAAGATGATATGAAAGTCTACACTCACAGAGCCAAGTACGAAGAGACAGAAGGAATTAATGAGGGCTTAAAAACCTTTTTTTGGCCTAAAAAATCTAAAGAAGGACCCCAAGCTAAATGGATTAATTCGATGTAATTGCAAGGAAGACGGGTTCTATGCACATAACTGTATTGCAAGAACTGGGTGCTTGTTCAAGTACAATTTTATTAGTAGTTTTGTTGAAGTTACTGTGCAGCCAACCAGTAGGAGCATACATGACCTATAATATCCAGGCACCTACGGGAATAATTGAAACCATAAAGACCTGGCCCGATAACAACCTTGACAAAAGGTGATTGGCTAATCAGCTAAACCATCGTAATCATGTTTTTTTTTGTAAAGAAAGTCTCATACAGCAGAAATCATTCCATGTGACGGGCAGTGAAAAGTACATTGATGTAGCAATTACCACGGCCGAGACCTCATTAAATAGCTTCTTGTGTTGCTTCAAATTGCTCCAACACCTCGGACTAGAAGAAAAAGAAAATGCATCGATGCTATGACTCTCTTTCTCACAAAACGGATCACTTATGCTTCAACTCACGGGCAACCCCCAATTTCTAGTAATTGCTGCTCAAGAGTAGCTCAAAGTCATTTCTTGCTGAAGTAGATGTAGCTCTCATGCTAAGTCGATTATTTAGAAGTGTTCATTTCTGCAATAGTAACTCATTTAGAAAATGATCCTTCCCAGGGGATTTCCACATTTGCTGTCAAGGGACGTATCGAGTAAAAGTTTTCATCAAACAGTTGATTTGATCACAGAATATGCCAAATTCAATCGGCATTCATGCTATGGTAATTGGGTTGCATTTCCATCAATCAAATCTAGGAGCATTCATAGTATAAAGGTGCCAGTGAAGGGGCTAAATCTCCCCTACCGTAGACAGAAAAAGCCAGGCCCAAGAAATCCAGGTAGAATTCTCAAGTAAAAATCTTAGTAAGAGTGTGCTGTCCATAGTAACTGCAATAGCGCTCATAATTCCATATTGCAAACTGACCATCAATCTCTCTGATGTTATTCTAATAAATATTTACAAATGCACAAGTCATTTTTATGCTCAATATCAACAGGGACATCTGGCGAAAAATTGTCTTCCAAGTCATCCAGCAAATATTTGTGACCACGAGCACAAACTGATTTGGCAAGTTGAAAAGATGCGAAAATCAACACTTGGTCAGACTCAGACTCAAGCTGGTCGGTAAACTTTACATGAATGTCAGCAGGTAAAAACCAAGACTATCCCTGACAAATCTTTGTTTGGATCCTGCATCAGTAGTAAAAGAGCTACGTCAGGCCGTTTCAGAGGAGCAAAGAGCAAGCAATAAAAACAATTACCAATGAAAAGGATCCTTCAAGGCATTTACGATGTATAAAGGTGCATGATGCATGTGGGATAGGCAGCTGAGCTTGCTAAATTGTACAAGTAATGCTGTCCATACTGAAAGCTTCTATACGAGATGAGAAAGGCACTTATCACCACAACCATTCAGAAAATCTGGTGTGGATAGCTTTTAAATGTCTCACTTGAGAGGCTTCAATCCCTGCAGAGGACCCAGAGAAGGCTGAGTAAAATCACTCGCTAAAGAAAGATGAAAAGATACAGAAATAAATGCCATGTTCCATTTTTTTAGAATCAAATGTAATGAACTTAGAAATATAGTTTGAATGATTAAGCTTGTTAATATCTATAATCAGAAACTGGCATAACTTTGTGCTGATGTCCACTACTTCTGCCTAGTGACATCTTGGTAAGGTATAGACTGGATAAACAATCTATTATCCTAAACAAGAACATGACATGAAAGGCGACAACATTGTCATAAAGAACACTAACTTGAAAAAAAAAAAAAATTTGTCAAGCACTCAGAAGATACTGAAATGATTAAGATAAACTGAGTAGCTTAGGTATTCAGTTAGAGAATTGCAAAAGCAACATCAGTAAGAACAGGCATACAATTTGAAAACCCAAACTGTCATTTGTCTTAAAGAGAATACAGCTGGTTACTGAAATTGCTTTCAGAAACGACGCTTTCCTGTAACAAAAGTTACTTCTTCAGCATTTTCACATCAATAGGTCAACATTGCTCTCTAAAGCAGGTTCTCAAAGGCAAATAAATGTAATCTTTCGGAGCAAAACTAAAACAGAGTAAGCCTAAGATGAGCATTGTCTTAAGTATAAAATTATTAGAACACATCAGTATCACTGCAACATTTCTCTAAGATGCATGGATGGATGAATGATCAATACATAATTTTCATCAGTCGGAACATCATTTACTGAGGCAGTTACACTGTATTTGTAAACATAATAAATGCCCAGTTTATCCAAGTACTCTCGTAGTTCATTAAAAACTAACCTTAGATGCCCTCAACTCATTCACTGCCAGTCTAAGAGAGTCATCTGACAGAATCAATCGGGATAATGCTCCCGTGCTTAGACTGCAATAGGAAATGAGTATCAATTAAAAAGTGAGGTGGCATCATAGATTTGCTATTCTAAAGATCATTGCAAATTTGGCGAATGCATGCTCACTCTTGTAAATACAAATAATTAACAATTTGGCAAATAATAACCTCATTTGGCAGCAAACACTTGTTTTGGATTTTAATATTATTCAATGGAGATTTATACCCGAGTAACTTTGCTGCTTCAGAAACAGAACCTTCAAGGGCAGATAGTAGATCCAGCAAGGCTTGCACTCCCTGTGAAATGATAGGTAGCATTCAAACTGACAACTGCATTCTCATTATTTCACTAATATAATAAGTAGCGCCATAGAAGAATGGGTTCAAGCTACAAACAGATGACCATAGTGATGACATGAAATCTGCCACCATCACTAATAGTCTTAAAGCCTCCAGGAAAATTTCTTCCAGATTTTGATATCGAGAATGCTTAATACGACAAAAAAACATTCTTTTTATCTACGGTGATTATTGATAAACATACATTTTTTATTCTTAAGAGTAGCTAAACCATCAATGAACCATAGCCGTTCCATAACTTTAATTGACAACACATCTTTCCTAAGCTCCTTGCTCAGTAACTTTCTCATAGAGAAAGGGACTTTGATTTGAAACTCTAAGTTTGTTGCAGAACAGCAGCTTTCAAGTACCTTATCATAGCAATAATATTTTATATAATGGCCTCTTCAATTGTATATCTAAGACAAATATAAAGGTTATGCAACTGCATACCAGCATAAACTTTGGATTGTTGGGTCCAATTTGGGGTCCGCAATCAGATCCTCTAACAGTTGACTTCAGTGGAAGTATTTGAAGGAGCTCTTTGGGAGGTGAGTATGCCTCAAGATTAACAGCATTCCTCACTAGATCAAAAGAATGCCATGTTATCTCTCATTGAAGACCAATATAACACGTATAAGATAAGCATCCAATACAAAGAAAATGAGGACACCGGAGATTATAGTTGCTTTTCTATTGTCAAAAAAGGAAAAAATCACGAAAGAGATGGGCATAATAACTGCAGAATGTGGTTCAATATAATCATGTAATGTACTTTAGGATGATGATCACTCGAATAGGGGGCAAGATATTTCTATATCTGAGGACTTGTACTCTGCTAATGAGTAACCCGGCAAGATCTTTGAATCTCTTGGAAAGCCGTACCTATGCAGAGCTACAACTCTAACTATAAATGGGGGCTTCATAGATCATTGCAAAAGGATGTTCAACCTCAAATGTTCATCAAAGAAACTTGCAAGTGCACTCTCTTCACAATACAGCAGACACAACAGCGGCAGCAGCAGCAACAGCCACGTCTTATTCCAGTAATTGGGGTCGATTACATAAGTCCTTCAATACAACGTACTATGAACAAAAACAAAGGGAGAGATCGAAAAATGTCCACCTTTAAGAGCCAAGAGAGTGCGGAGGCGGAGTAAAGCCGACGCTCGATTCTTGTGCTGCGATCGGTCCTCAACAGCCTGCGAAAACGCACTTCAAATAGTATCCGAAACAATGTAACAAAATAAAAAAAAAGCACCTTTAATCTTCACATCTATAAGATAATTACTGCTACCCATCAATCATCCAAACCAAAAGGGCATACAAAAATGAAATCGAACGGAGCTCACTTGCGCGATGATACCAGTGGGGATATGCTTGAGGCGGACCGCCGATTCGCGCTTGTTGCGGTGCTGGCCGCCAGGGCCCGACGTTTTGAACGTGCCCATCTCGCACTGCTTCATTAGCCCTTCGTCGCTCAACTCCAAGTAGCTGCAGCCGCCGTAATTCGAGGAAGCGGCACCCCCATTGCTGTAGAAGCAAGAGCCCAATGCCTTGTCATGCTCGGAGTTCCCGGAGCAGAGGCCGCCCCAGCGACGCGTTCGCTCTCCGGTTCGCCATCCCGGGGCTGCGCTTGCTGCTACGATCGCGCGAGGTCTGGCAGAGGCGGAGACTGCGAATCCGGAGAATTTCGGGAACGAAGAGAGGGAAGGTGGACTCCGTGCGGTGCCGTGAAGCAGAGATCTTCGCAGCGATTGAATCGCCATTGAAATCTTCATCTTACTTCCGCAGAGCGGCTCGTTGGCGAAGCTCCAGGAGGCAGGAGGTTTGTGTTTTGGGGGGGGGGTGGGAGGGCGGAGGTGGAAATCATCGTCTAGGACTAGATTGAAAAGATAAGAAAAATTGCAGGGCGGTATTGAACAATTGACGAAACTTCAGGACCGTATTTCACAGGTTGGGGATAGTTTACGATGGCTGAGGCATTAGTTTGCTTGCTGCAATATACGTGGTCGTTTTGATTGGGCTAAAATTCTCCCTGGACAATGTAACCGTTTTGTTGCATTGACGAATATTTTTATCAAGTTTATTTAGGAACGATTGTAAATACAAGATGCTTCTTTGGGTAAGAGGACCACCGGCCATTTTCCAATCATCCTCTTGAGCATAAAAGTTATTGGGCACTTTTAATTTATATCGGTCCATTTCATATTAACCGTTAGATCATGTGAGATCCATTTGAGATTTATATAATTTAAAGATTTAAAAGAGTTAACGATAATTTAAGGAGTACCTAAAATTATCTCAGGGAACGTGATAATGTCAGTACGTGAAAGGACATCAAAATCGTTCTCCAATGCAGGCAATATATCAATACAATTTGTGGTATAATATAGATTCTGTGGAGAAGCTATATTTATATTGTTGCTGTACGCCCTCTTGGAGCACACTGTAGATGAAACTGGATACAGCATGGTATACAGAAGAGAGAATTTAACTGAAGTATTTGACAGTACATGCTGTGGGTAATTTTACACAAGTAATTGGCAAGACGTGCTGTTTGTCTGGCCACATAACTACATATCCTTTGCTTTTTTCGCTTTCATCGTAACTGGTATGCAACATTCACTGAGGTACTCCCGGAGTTTCTGAAGATTAACAGAATTTCGATGGCACTTCTGGATTACTTCATCCGCAAGCTTTCCAGAGCCCTCGAAATGTCCTTCTCTTCAGAGCCATCCTCTACGATCCGAATCCTGGGGCTATTGAGAGCGATGACGTCGGCCCTCTTGAAGTTCTCCTCGCTGCGAAGAAGCTTCTCGCTGCCGCATTCCACCGTCCCATTCAGTATGATGGTGTTGTGGAGGCCGCCTAACAGTTGCTCGTAGTCCGTGTCTCCTTTATCTCCCACAAATACGACTGAGTCGGCGAAATCGATTCCCCACCTGATTGAAAGATACCTGCTTGGCCAAATCAAGAAAACACGACAAAGAACAAGCCATTTAGTTTATCATTCAAGTCTCCAGACTGACATTCCAATTGAAAATGACGACAAGAAAAAAAGGAAAGCCTCATTGTTGTTGTGTGTGTACAATGCAGGTCATGTGTACTAGGTGTGGTAGTTGCTTGATTAGCATCTAAGACCAACCTTAGTGCTTGTATTCTTGATGCAAACAGCGGCATCACGCTCAACCTTGATCCTGCACACGAATAGACGACATTGCAACGAAAACCTCGCATTCTGAGCCCTTGCCTAAGGTCATCAATCCTTGGAACCTAACATTGACAGAATAATATCAGGATAATGTTAGTCCCAAGCGTCTTGATTTTCCTTAACACCTAAATGTCTCACCTTTCCTCCTGGTTTAATGCCGAAAGCGATGCATCTTGAGTTGCATCCGGCTTTAAGCTCTACAATATCATCCTCTGCGTCGTCCTCTGCCTTGGCAAGCCTCAAGATTATTGAGCGAACATTGTCTCCTGGCCACCTATACTCCAAATGGCCCTCATAGTCCACATCAGCTATCAAATCTCTCCCTGGATAGTATATTGAGCTGCCACTGTTGCAGGACAACGCCTCAAATTCTTCTACGTTTATATCACTGCCTTTAAGGGCATTCAATGTCTCTTGTAAAGTTGCACCAGTGAGAAGCACGAAACCCACTCTGTTCAAACCCGAGTCTCCTCGTGCAACCTTCATAATATTCTTGATTGTCACTGTAAAGATATTGGTGAACAAGCCACCGCTGTCATAAGGGTCGATGGCTATTACAAATATTTTCTGTCTTCTACTTGGTAGATTAATGGAAGGAGAACCGCCATTTGGATGGACTTTTCTTGTAAGAGCTTCAATGAGTTCCTTCTGTCGGGTTGCAAGATCAAGCTCTCCATTTGCCTTGAGTTCGCCATCGATGGAAAACTTCAAAGATAGGTCCTCGACATCTCTGAGTGACTCGCTCAATGGTTCTTCTGGGATCGGCATAATCTGGAAACGGGAAGTGGGATGGCGATTCCGGCAGTGATCAACTTGGGAGAGATAGTTATGGCAATGCTCGGTCCATGAGAAGCAATGTATATTCTTTAAGCCATTCTTCCGGCATTCTGCCCATAGGCATTTGTCTGCCACGAGCTTCAGAAGAGCATCTGCTATGGCTTTCTGATCATGTGGGTCAATGAGGAGGCCGTTGTTCAGTGCCTGCAGAATTGTTCATTAGCTAATGAAGTGGTAATTGCTTATCAGGAATAAAATTGCAAACCCCTCTGAAAAATCTGATACAAGTAAAAAATGTTTAGTACATAAAGGAAAAAAAACAGCAAATGGCTATTTAAAATGTAGAGAGAATCAATTGCAGCTTAACTCAAGCTGGAGTGCTCAACGGGATGATGTGGTTTACATGCACATTCTCCCTTCAGACAATGTGCTATGACAAGTTCTGGTGTGGTCTAGGACAAAGTGGCAGTGAATGTGCTTCAGGTTGAGTATATCAGAAAGCCTAATTAGTATTCTTTCTGATGATACATAATACTTGACTGATTTGATTGAAATTTTACCTTCAGGGAATCAAGCAAAATTGCTGCTGAACTATTGTCAGGTGCAAAATAATTACCGAGAGCAATAAGCTCAAGCCCAAAGCAGTACAAAATATTACATAGGGTTGTACCTTCAAGATGTCTACAGGCCCTCCATTCCTGGTGGCTACGATAGGCAATCCATATGCAGCTGCCTGCAGTGTATGACAAGAATGGAAAAATGACTTGATCGATGTTTTCAGGCTGAAAGCATTAATTACATTATGCTGCGATAACGCATTTATTTTGCAGCTCACAGAGAACAAACTGTTCCTTGCTATTTATACCATCGAATATTCACAAATGGAAACTGATGTGTTTACCTCTATTAGTGTGAGACCAAATGGCTCTACCAGTGCCGGATTGATGAAAACTCCCTTGACCAAAATAATAAACAGATAACTTAAACTCAGTATTATGCTGCTAATGAACATAATTTATTCGACTTCAAAAATGATAAAAGGTGAAAAATAGAACATATGATAGAAGGATATGGCTGTGCCATTGCCATCAATGCAACATAAGCTCATACTGTCCTGATTACTTGGTTTGTATTCTTTATTGCGCCGTATGTTCCATTAGCTGAAGTGTCATGAATTCAACCTTGATAATCACTAACATTGTTAATATAGGTTGAGAGAGACCAATAAGAGTTTTTCTAGTTAGGGGTGACTTTATGTGGATGACGACATCCTTGAGTCGGCTTAGTGAAAGAGTAACCTACCTTTGTTTTAGCAGCCAGCCTATAAATTTCAGGAACATCACTTTGCTTGTGGTGCTTCGGGTACGCCACCTGACCATACAAATCATACTTGTCGATGAGCTTGAGTACAGTCGTGATCACTACTGAGCTACCTTCCGGCATCTCCTCAATGTCATCTCTGTTACCAAGAATTAATGTCTGCAATAACAAATCAAATATAGCAGCAACTGCTTTAGCTTAATGGCAAGGAGCGCAAAGAGCAGTGCGTTTGTATGTGCGAATCAGATGCAGGTTTTACCATGTTGGCTAGTTCTCGAAGGTGTTGGCACTCCCCGAAAGCCTTCAGCAGGGTCGTGACATTTTTCTTGGGGTCGGGACGGGACAAGGCCAGTATCATTGGCTTATGAGGATTCGTGAAAAATCTCATCACCTGTTTGGCAAAAAGCAAGTTAAACCATTACAGATGAAATTATTTGTGAAGGAATTAATTTACATCCTCTTTCCTTCATGTATGAAACTTGAAAGTACATCGATCATCCGGAGCTAAAGTAAAATGGCGTTAGGAAATAGACAAAAAGGATTCATAAGTATGTCATGAAGTTCAACCTCGGACCATATGCGCGGTAAATGTCTCTTGTTAGTAGTTTTGTCTGAACCCATCAAGGATTTGAGGTCGCTCTCGCTTTCAGTTGAATCTTCTACTTTCACATTGCTGAAGTCCATTCCAGGAGGTATGACCTATACCGACATGATGATCAGTGTTTCTACATTTAAGAGACTTGCAGATCGAAAAACTAGTCAGAGTATCCAGGAAAGATATCACGTCGCTGAAGAAATTACAAAGAAAACCGGCAATAGATCTTTGGAAGGTTAGACAGCTGTGACCAAGAAAAGGAATTTTGAATTCTTACTACCATCCTCGGCATGTACCGTCCATAGCAACTCACCCCGCGCCGTCGCCTAACCCGAAGCTTCCTCTCCAACTTGAGATCGAACCCGTCGTACAAGCCCCATTGCTCCTCGATCTCTTGCCTCGTGCTTGTTACCACCATCTCGGCAGCATCCAAACCCAGCTCCTCCGCCTCGATCCTTCTCATAATTTTGTAGGTTGTGTTTATGTCCTCCCTAGAAAGCCTTCCTTGTTTGAGCAATTGCTCAAACTTGTTCCTACCGAGCGAGTGCCCCGTTAGGACCATTGGCACGTTCAAGACACCAGACAGGAGCGCCGCCACCTCCCCTGCATCGGCATAATGGCCATGTATCACGTAAGGCCAAACCGGCTTACCATCAATCTGCTCGCCGAGAACTCTCGCCATGTTCACGATGTGGTTCAGTGCACCATCGACAAATTCGGGTACATGAGGCCAGAGTGACTCCTTTGGAATGTACCTGAACGTGTTTCAATCAATGTTATAAACCTTCCATGGCTATAAATGTATGCTTTATATGCTTAGATAAGGCACAATAAACTGGGTGAGGGATAATGTGATTACTCGTTACTAGGCCCGCAAGGGATGCGGATAATGTAGGCACCGCAGCCGCCTTCGGCATCAGCAGGACAAGACAGCATTTCGATGGGCTCGCCATAGCTCGAGTCCACCTCATGCGAGGTGATTTGCCGGGTCAGCAGATCGACACGGTACACTCCTTTAGTGCTCGCCAGAGCTCGAGCAAGTTCAACGACATACTTCACCTGAAAATCGCACCGAAACTAGTTACCAAGGATCGCCTAGGACATTTGTAAACGTTAAAATGTCCATGGCACTCCAACTCGATTAGTCTCAATCCGTTGTCCATGGTTGGAGCAGAAGCATTTAAGCTGATCTACACATGGATTTCTTATGTTTCTCTACCTGACCGCCAGTGTCGGAGTCCCGGCCGAGTTCCATATTTTCTCCGCGCACCAGCCCGTGCATACTACATACAAGATAAGCATTATACGTTTCAAAAAGCTGATGTATCATGATCAAGTTTATTAGATAATCTCTTTCGCTTCACATTATGATAACTGCTTTCTTTCCAGAAATTTGTAACTTGATTTCGTAAGTAACCCACAACCATCATACATACACATGTATTTGCACGTTAAGCATGCATGATGAAGTGCTCTTGCTGACCTTGGCTTTAAGTTCATCGGCAAGGGGAATGATTCCCTATGTTGTCATTCATATGACAAATAATCAATCTTAGTAAAAACATCAAGTACCTTATCAGGACAATGTAGAGTTGCCGCGGCTTTTCATCGTCCGACCATGCTTGCAAATCAGAGTTGATCCTGGCAATCTTGTCTTTGGCGGCCTCGGGACTGTGGTTGCCGTCGCCTTTCTCCTTTTCTCCTTCCGAGAGCTCGGAGAGATCGTCCGCCGCATCGTTGCGGCCTTGCTCGAGCTCAAGGCGCCGTTTCGCTAGCCTTTGCGTATCATCCCATGCTATCTGCAGGTATTAGGTTTAAGTCTCTCTCCTCAAGCTTTTGCAAAGTATATACTTTAAGGAATGACCATTGATAACAGATCATCTTTTGAATATTTACCTCTCGTCGAATTTACCAACGGAAATGTGATAGAGGGATGACAAATTAAGTAATATCAAAGCACTATCGTAGAATCCGATGCCATGAGGACGAAAATACTTTTTTTAGTCATAACTACTTTATTTTGTTGAGAAAATTATCAATTTAGTCCTAAATGGACGTCCAACTTCAATCCTAAATTTAAAATTTTATCAATATAATCTTAAATATTTGTTCGAAATTCTACGGTAATTTTTCTAGAGAACTGCCATGATTTGCAGATGTGGCAATCCATGTAGTTGTCCATGTTTGATCGCTAACCATTTCACGCGGGACGGCTTGGCGATGATGAATGGAGTTCACATTGGTGATTTCAAGCCAAAGTTGATCCAAAGGATGGCATTAAAGTTGCATAAAAAGGTGTAAGGTTATATTATTTTTGATTCTCTTCTATTATCTATTTATTTCGTTAAACATTTTGTTGGTGGGTAGGACTCTTTTTCACGTGCCACTTTGCATCTCCTACTTTCGAAATAACCAATTTGCCAAGTTACCACTTTTTTTTTTTTTGGTACTAGCCATGGAAAAGTTTGTGGACTAAGAAAATCAAATAAAGAGAAGCGAAAAGAGCTATAGTATACCTGCTTCTTCTTGCGGGCGAGATGCCAAATTCGCCAGCACATATTCTCGAGCCTGTTATTGCGTTCACGAGTATTCCTTGTTGCGATCACCTGCCCTCCGCCATGCAACATTTGCACCGTCAAAATCATCACCATCATCATCAACCACAACCACAACAACAACATCCAAAAAGAAGAAGAGAGACTTCCTTTTCCGACTCCTCCCCCTCCCCTCCTTTGATTTCAGTGAGTAGTTGCATTAATTAAATATACAAAGATCGCCCGCTCAAGAGCATGATCCAATATGTTTCACCTACCGCGATTGATTCTATTTGCCGCATAAAGTTTTTGATAGAGAGGGATTCGAATTCATGCAATTCTAGTGAAAATACGTATCGGGCATGCATTGACATCTAATATGTATAATTAGAATTATCAAATTTATCATCATAATTTTGGAAATAACATTATATTCCACACAATAATATTATCTCTTTTGCTGGAGTCAAGAGAGTAGATCAAGCTAACACAAATGGACCATTTTCCTCCTCCCTCACAATAAATCGCAAATGGGGTTTGGTTGCATCCGCAAACTCGTTAAGTAAAGGTGCAATAGCGAGGGATACTACTATGGCACTTCAATAGAATTTTTTTAGTAAATTATGTGAAGTTACATTGAACGCACTTAAATATGTGGTGGCGAATGGCCACGAAATAAAAAAAAGGCCTTTTTGTCCCAACCGCAACTTGGGGAAGCCATCAAAACTATGTTGTTATCATTCAAGGTGTCACACCAAGGGTCGGACCAGAAAAGATACGCGTCATGACAATGGCGGAATATATTCTCTTTAGCCTTTATTCCTTCCCTAAGTGATGCCATACAATTAGATTTTTATGCTTTTATTCGCTTCTTCTTCTTTTTTTGGTTCGTTTGTTTATTTAAAGAAAAAAAATCTTGGCCAGGATACCAATAATATACTATTTGTAGGGCCACAATTGGTGATAGTTTTGTTGTGTAGAACATTATTAGGTGATCAAGACTTGTCGGGTTTAAACATGAAGGGATTATCAATTGGATCAAATGAAACAAAAAGAAAAAGAAAAAGAAGAAAACTAACCGATTGTAAGAGAATACTTCTTGCACGAAGATATATAAACATGCACTTAACATGAACATTAATGGGTTTAATATATATTTACACACGAATATATTAAAGAGATATATATTCTGCAGCCCACCTAATTATGCATAAATAATTGTGAAGATATTTAAGAGGGAAAGCCCCATAGAGTACGATTCTTATTTCTTTTTTAAAAGTGAAGGCGATAATGATGCAAATTATTTAAGCTTAATGATCCGATGGAAAGGGAGTGTTCAAACATTTGCATTTAAATAGCTACACTTTTTTCTTTTTGTCAAATAACACTTCATTCATTTCCACAGAGATACAAGAGAAAAACAAAGTGGTTCAATCAAATTATTATCTTTTTTTGGTCGGTAAGACAAATTTAATTGTTGAGAAGCCACAAGATGGGGTAATCCCTAATTAAGAATTTCTCGCTTACTATGGCAAATCCGAAATGCTACTTGCAGTGTCTTTTTGGAAAGATTGATTCATAAGAAGTTTAAAGGAACGACAAAAACAACTTAAAACTTGTTTTTACAAACTTTAAATGGAAAAGTGATGTATGGCCGCTAAAGTTTAATGCTGAAAAATATGGTCAATCTATTCAAATAAGCCCATGTCCCTTTGACTTTGTAATACATTATGTGTAACCCTACGATTACTTCACACACTAAAAATGCTCCAACGTTCATTTTTGCGCCGTAGCCTAGAGTCCCAGTTGGAAATTTTAAGATATAACAGAGTGCCATCCGTTATTGTTGTTATTCGACGGTTGAGATTAGTCACTTACTTTACTATTTTATCAGCAGCTATGTCATCTAACGAGAGATAGTCGATAACGTACGGTACAATGTCCTATGGAGAAGCCTAGAAAGGTTTGGGTTCAATCACAGATAATGGTCTATACCCTGTGAGAGAGAGAGAGATAACCTTGATCCATGTCTTGTGAAGATCAGACTCATCAAAGCTATTGACAACTTCTTCCACAAAGTATCTGGTGGGGCTGAACAAGCCTCCCTCCTTCTCATTGCCATCAACCTCATTAGCAACCCCACATCCACCGCCACCGCCACCGCCACCAATCTTTCCGTCGCCCCTTCTCTTCACGTTGTAGCGTCCCGCGTCCAGTATCGCCTCCAAGTAGCCATTGATCCACTCGTTCCCCGCCATTATCTCTCCTCTCCTCTCAGTCTCCGTCTCCGTCTCCGTCTCCTTCTTCTTCCTCCTCTCAAGAAGTTTCCCTTTAATCTCGTGACCCCAAAAAGGGACACAAGAAAGGCAGCGAGAGGAGAAACCTCCGAATGACGATGAGCTGCTTTTCAAGGTAACTGTTGGAACAGAGGTGGCGTTAAAGAGGAAGGAGAGACTTCTTTCGCCACAAAAAGTCACCTTTTGTTTTTCTCCACGAGAATAAGATTGCGTGAGAGATAATGAGACAAAACCTAAACAGCTCCCCCTCCGCCAAAAATTAGATAAAAAGAAAGAAAGAAGGAAGAGATTTTTTCCAAAGGCTAAAATATTTTCCTGCAATATCTTCGGGGACGAGGTCTTTACAGAGCGAAAGGAAGAGAGAGAGTTGATGAATCCGAGTAGGGTTTTGAGATCTTGGCGAGCTCTCCTTTTGTTTTTATAAAGGGCTCGGATGTGAACATGGACCATACGTGGAATTATTCCACACCAAATACTTTCAACTTTTCAAGGATCACATGATCATCCAGGAAGGCATATTACTTTGGACATCCATATTCTGGGGGCTTGGCTTCGCCAAAATGTCCTTATTCCTCCGCTGTCCCACCATCTGTCTACCGCCCTCTGAAAGATTCCTTCATGCCTAGGAAGCCCATCAAGGTTGCCTGATTACCAGGTGTTTGGCTTCGACATTCGTGATATTCTCGGTTCTACCAGTACCTTGCCGACAGAAATGGGTCGGGATTCGTAGGGTCCCCAACCTGCTCAAACCCTACTAGGTTTTCGTCAGCTCTCTAGGATTGGGTTCCGGACTTGTTTGGATTACCATCTAGAGAACGATATAAGGTCTGGATTTCAGACATGGCCCGGAATTCATTCGACAAATATATATCGAAACACGAGAACTCGATTAGCCATATTACGTTAACATTTCTTCTACGAGTATAGGTTAGTGCTGTTATTGCATAGAGAACCTCGCGGTGAAAGTACAAGTTGGCCTTTTCGGGGGTGTGCGTGCGGGCGTGCGTTTGGCAATCTGTCGTTTGCCTTGGCGTCTTATGGAGATTCGGGTTTTCAGTCGCACTGAGTTTCAGATCAGCGTTTCTGCAGCTCAATGATCAGTCAGGTTTTGGGCTTGGGATTGAATTCAAAACGCGAGCCGAGTTGCTTGGGATGAGTACAAGATCGACACCCAATATTTTCTCGCTGGCGAATGGGCCGCGAGCGGATTGTGCTCTGAGTTCGGTCAAAGTCGCAATTTATAATCTTCTGAATTTGGGCCTACTAAGGAAAATGACAAATCTCCCCGTCCTCCACCATAGGAACTTGGAGCCCACGTTCGTCGCGTATGTAAAAGGTGAGGCAAGGCTGCGCTTCTTGCCCGATACCTGTTCAGACCTATTGTCCATATTTGGTACAAAAATGTCGGATTTAGCATTTTCGGAAGGAGAAATCATTGCGTGATAATTTTTAATTTATTATGAGGATAACAGTATATTCTAAATTATAAAAAATTAAATAATAAATAATTATAAATTATTGTGGGACATATTCATTCAAGAATTTATGATTTATAACGGATTCTTATTCTAATGGTAGTCCAAATATTATTATTCTAGCAAAGCCCCTTTAGAAGGCAGGTCCCAATGTAAATGAATTTTTTTCTTCCCAAATTAACTCCATTAATAATTTTATATTCTGATTTTGCCCTTGTGACTATTAATATTCTCTGCAGATCTGAAGTTTATGAAAGTGGAGGAGCTAGACGGATGTTGGCGAGGGCTTGACTAGGGTTGTGCAATGATGGCTTCACATCGTTTGGAGTCATGCGGCCTCAGTTACTCATTTTTTAGCTCACACAATGTTGGAATCTAGACCTGCCACCTAGCTTGTGCAATGGTAGAGTCTAGATCTAGCTTGTCTGAGGTTAGGTGACCTTGATGTTGCCTCACTTGATGTAATGTGACCTCGACAGCCCTTGTCTAGTGTTGTGCTGACTATCGAAGGCTAGATTTGGAAGCCTGACCGTTGAAATTTTAGATCTTAGAAGTTTTAGGTCTCGCGAGCTCCATGTTGATTCACCTAAAGTCCCGTGATCTTGGCAACTTATTGCCTAGGGTTGCTCGACCTTGGGAGCCCTCAGCTGAGGTTACGACCTCTGTGGCATGGTCAATCAAGCCTCGTTAAGCTCTTTGCCTCACCTGAGCTCTGCTGCGACGAGGGTCGCTAGTCGATGCTCACTTGGCCGATAGTCGCCGCGGATGCTCGCTTGTGGTCGTCGCCGAAGCAAGGGAAGTATCATTGCCCTCTTTGTCTCTGGTTGCTGAGTAGCTCCTTCTCTCTCTTCTTCTTTTTCAAAGTTGCTTTAGACAAAATACGCATCAGCCAAACGCTATTTGCTTTTGATAAATACTTGGAAAAACTGGTTTTACACGAACTAAACGTGGCCGGCGACATTCACGAGGAAAAATCATAGCTCGGGCCTTGTCCCTATTCTTTCCGCACATATCATTTATTTTTTTGTAACCCGTTGCTTTTCCTCGGAAGTCGAACAGGAAGTAGTCGTGGCGTTTATTCACGACAGAGTCTGGAGATGCGAGGATGCATAGTCATGCTGTCGTGGTCAAAAAGTGTTCACAAGCATTGTTTATTTTATCTAGAAAAATGAATTGTACGACGAGAACACGTTCTTTTCCTACTTAAAACCCTAAGAATGTATTCATTCATTCATTGCCCGCGACACGCAAAACCAAGACCTCTCTCTCTCTCTCTCTCTCTCTCTCTCTAAAGCTGTCTGTGTTAAGCAAACAAGAATGGACGACCTCCCGAAGTGTGAAACGAATCACGTCCCGCTCACACCTCTCACCTTCTTGAAGAGAGCCGCCGCCGCTTACGCCGACCGGACCTCCGTCGTCTACGAGTCCGCCCGCTTCACCTGGCGCCAAACCCACGAGCGCTGCCTCCGCCTCGCCTCGTCGCTCCGCTCCCTCGGCGTCGTCAAGAACGATGTGGTACGTTCGTGCTCGCAGTTTCTCTTCAGTTTTGTCCGACACTGCTACGAGTTCATTCGCGTTTCATGACGTCACATGTTCTTGATAGAAGTGGGAAAATGATTGAAGTGTAAAGATTCATATTGGGACTCCAATGTTATCTCTGATCATTCTGTCAATAATAAATAATATTTTAATTTTCTTCCACTATTTGTCTAAATATTGGTTCAAAATCAGAAATTATGTTCATTTGCATTTTTACCTCTTTGTGCTTGCAGGTATCTATCCTGGCTCCGAACGTCCCGGCCATGTACGAGATGCACTTTGCCGTGCCGATGGTTGGGGCGGTTCTCAACACCATAAATACCCGTCTAAATGCCGCCAACATGGCTACCATCCTCCGCCACTCCGGCGCCAAGGTCTTCTTCGTCGATTGCATGCACATGCCGGTGGCGCATCAGGCGCTCGCGAGGCTCTCGGCCACTGGTTACTGCATACCCTCAGTCATAGACATTGACGACATTAACTCGCCGACTGGTGTTCGAATGGGAGATTTCGAATACGAGGATCTCGTTCGGAAGGGCGATGCGGCCTACGTCCCCGAGGAGCTTCGAGATGAGTGGGACCCCATCGCACTCAATTACACTTCTGGGACGACATCGGAGCCGAAAGGAGTGGTGTACAGCCACCGGGGAGCCTACCTCAGCACCCTCAGCTTGATCCTCGGGTGGGAAATGCGAAGCGAGCCGGTGTATCTGTGGACGCTGCCGATGTTCCACTGCAATGGATGGACCTTTACGTGGGGCATTGCCGCCCGTGGCGGCACCAACGTGTGCCTGCGCAATGTTACTGCGGTCAACATCTACCGGAACATCGTTGATCAAAGGGTCACCCACTTGTGCTGCGCTCCAGTCATCTTCAACATCCTCCTCGAGGCCAAGCCCCGCGAACGCCGTGAAATCGTTGCCCCCATAGAGATCCTCACCGGTGGTGCTCCCCCACCACCGGCCCTAATCCTAAAGATGGAGTCTCTCGGCTTCCACATCACGCATGCATACGGGCTAACTGAAGCCACCGGGCCAGCCCTGGTCTGCGAGTGGCAGGCCGACTGGAACCGCCTGCCACCATTGAAGCAGGCAGAGCTCAAGGCGCGCCAGGGAATCAGCGTATTAACCCTTGTTGACGTTGATGTCAAGGACTTGGACACGATGAGGAGTGTTCCTCGCGATGGCAAATCCATGGGAGAGATTGTTTTGCGTGGGAGCAGCATCATGAAAGGCTACTACAAGGACCCCCAAGCTACAGCAAAGGCTTTCCGAAACGGGTGGTTCCTCACCGGAGACGTTGGAGTCGTCCACCCCGATGGTTACTTGGAGCTAAAGGATCGGTCCAAGGATGTGATTATTTCTGGCGGGGAAAACATCAGCAGTGTTGAGCTCGAGAGCGTGCTCTATCAGCACCCAAGGGTCTTGGAGGTGGCAGTGGTGGCGATGCCGCATCCGCGGTGGGGTGAGAGTCCGTGTGCGTTCATCAGCATTAGGAAAAACTCCAAAGGCGAGACCCACGACGTGAAAGAAGCGGAGATCCTATCTTTTTGCAGGAAGAACCTTCCAAGTTTCATGGTTCCAAAGAAGGTGGAGTTCATGCCGGAGTTGCCCAAGACTTCCACAGGTAAAATCCAGAAGTTCCAGCTGAGGGCCTTGGCGAAGACGATCGCTGTCTCGGAGGATGTTCCCACCGCCTCGCTCGCATTGTCTCGTCTTTGAAATCAGATAGAGACAAATTATAATGCTAGAGAGACGAAGAGCGGTTTATTCTGGTAGACCTCTCCCAGGATTATGTAAAATCGCCAGAAAAGCAAAGTGACTTCGACTCAAAAGATGATACAGCAGATGGTTCCCTTTCTAAATACATATCCAGAAGTTTCTCGCACCATTCTGTAGATTAGTTTTATGAACTTATACTCTTATTTAAAAAACTCGGGGTCCTGCTAAACTGGAGTACTCGACGACTCATCTCTATCTGATGAATCCTGGAGGCCTGGGAAGAATCCTCTTGATCAAAACCTTCTCGAACTTTTCTAATTATCGCGTAAGGTCCGATGCAGTACTTTTTTGGCACTACCATCCAAAGCTAGCTGCCCCCAGATGGCCGGACGCACATGCAATACTTGCGAAACCGATTAATCTGATGTGGTCCACAGCGAAACTAAACACTGAAAGCACGTCAACGACGGTCAGGTCATGGGACGGAACCGGTTCGTCTGTTTATTTTCATACCATGGTCCATATATACTTTCTTCTTCTACGTAGTCTAGGAACTCTTTTAGGTTGTTTCGTCTTATCCCTAAAGGCAACTTCAATTCACCAAACCAAGGTTCATCTACGAAGTGATTGTGGACCCATCTAACGATATTAAGTATACGGTTGATGCATCAGACTTGACCCTCTCTTTTGTACTATGCATTCCTATCAGTACTGCAACTGACTCGATAAGCTACGTGTCCGGTGTATGGAGAACTGCCTTCGGTCCCCCAAACTGCTTACTTATGATAACCTTCCGGCCGCCCAACAACCTATAACGCTAGTTACTACTCCCACTGGGGCTAGGAAGTAAGCCCCACAACGCAAAGCGGGTTCGTTCGGCCTGATCATACCGATAAACTAATCACGGCATCTAACCAATCGGTTCGTGGCATTCCAGTCCGAGTCTCTCTCTTCTGAAGCTCTTCTCCATGGCATCAGATCTCTTCTAGTTCTAGCTCCCACGTAACGGCGCCAAGTCAGGAGGATGATCGGACTTGTTGAATGAGACGACGTGGCCCCAAATATATTAGAAAACATGAGATCGATGGGTGTATTGCTGATGAGAAGTTAGGATGTGGAAGACAAGTTATTACATAGTTTATTGATCATTAGCTATACAATATTAGTTTTCATGATGGAAAGTCATCAAATCAACTTGCGTGAAGATCTCGGGTGCCGTAGATTCATTAAAATTGAATTAGTTATGTCTAAGTCAATTGGATTTATCTTTCTTTAGGAAAACCGAGAGAAGGGCAAAAAAATCCCTAATCGGTATATTTATAATAAATTTACTCAAAAATAATTTTTGATCACAAAAAACCCAAAATGGTATACCTGCAACAAATTTACTTTCCACTAGTTTTCATTTAATTGCTCAGTTGGATGATACATGTTAGTTGACGAGTGTATCAAATTTGAGATTTTATCATCCGTTTGTCATATGTGTAGTAGTTTATAGTTTTCTGTAATATTAATCAAATTTAATGAAAAGTAACGGAATGGTATATTTATCACAAATATACCAGATTGAGATTTTTTGGTGGTCTACAAATTAGTTTTGAGTAAATTGATCACAAGTATATTAGTTTGAAAATTTTTCGTGATATTAACTTTTTTTTTCTTTTGGAAGTGGAAACCGCCAAAATATGGCATCGAGCTTAAACCATCGAACGAAGTCAGATCTAAAATTAATAATGTGGAGAAGCATCACATGGGACTCTGTTGCTGACATTTAATGGTCAGTCTGCTGGGCGTGGGCTTTTTATATACATGATCGGCCGCCGAAGTAGAGATCTTGTTCTTCAACTGCAAATCACTCGGGAGAGACTTTTTAATTTGAGCTGTAGACAAATGAAAGCTGGCATCTTCACGACTTCCTTTGGCTGTCCGAAGGAGACCTTTCCACGCCACAAACATTAAAATAAGGCGCGAAGGTGTTGTTGCGCGCATCAGCAAACCTTAAATTAAGACATGACGGCGATCCTCGTGGCAGCTGCAACCACCGTCCTAAATGACGGCAGGATGGTGACATTGTCCCGTTGCATCATAGAAGGCGATGGGAGGGGCCACGAGAGGCACGTTCCAAAGAGAAAGATAAAAAAAGAAAAGAGAAAAAAGAAAGAGAGCCCATTTTCGTTGCTGTAAGTGGAGGTTGGCCTTTTGTTTTCTTCGACATAGTTGAAGACCCCAAGGCCGAGGGCGTCGGCGTCGCCACCCAGCTGGTGAGCGGGCGGCGAAATCTGGCCTCCGCCCTCCCTTGCAACCGCAAATCTGGCTTCTCTCTCTCCTCCACCACCTTCCTCCTTGGCGGGCATATCGAACTGTCTTTAAACTACCTCGTTGAGCTCCGCCTGGACGCCATTTCCTTCTAAATTATCGAGCCAACTATGTCGAAGAAAAGGAAAGTGAAGACGATACATTCTACGCAGGCCAAGTAGCAAATGAAGAGAAAAATGATACATGGTAGAGGGTGTAGCAATCGTATGATAGGGGATGAATCTATATTCACCAATATTGATAAGTCGGTGAAACCCCAAGTTAAATTGGGCAATGGCGCATTAGTCAATGTGAAAGGAAAAGGTACTATCGCCGTTGAAACAAAGGCCCAAAATATATTCATAATGTATATCTAGTCCCCAGTTTTGCACAAAATCTCTTGAGCATGGGTCAAATGATACAAAATGGGTATTATTTATACTTTAGGGGAGATTCCCATGTTATTTATGATAAATATAAAAATGCCATTGCCTCTATTAAAATGGAGAATAAGAATTTTCCTATTTTATGGAAATATGTCATATATACAGCCATGAAAGCTCAACTTGATGATTTATGGCTATGGCATCAAAGATTAGGTTGCTTCAACTTTGCTTGGCTAAAAATTCTCCATTGGAAAAATATGATGGGATACTTTCCAACTATTTTAGAAATTTCAGATGTTTGTAAAGGTTGCCTCCATGGAAAACAACAAAGGCAGTCCTTCCCATCCGGAGATGCATGGAGTGCTGAAAAGCCAAAAAGATTGGTTCATATAGACGTGTGTGGTCCAATGAGGAGCCCCACACCCATTCAAAATAAATATTTCATCCTATTGGTCAATGACTACACAAGAATGACGTCGGTCTATTTCCTCGAGAAAGATCAGAGGTTTTTTCTCTATCTTCAAAAAATTCAAGAACCACATTGAGAATCAAAGTGGCCAAAGAATCAAAGTCCTAAGGAGCAATAGAGGCACGGAATACAACTCAAGAGAGTTTAATAAATTTTGTGAAGATGAAGGAGTCCGCCATCAACTAATTGTTGGCTATGCCCCATAGCAAGATGGAGTCATAGAAAGAAAAATAGAATTATCATGGAGATGACAAGGTCTATGTGCTCTAGACAAAAGCAGTCTATGCAATTGTATATATCTTAAACAGGTATCCAACTAAAGCAGTCCAAAATAAAACTCCAGTCGAAGCATAGAGCAACCTAAAAGCTTTCGATGAAGTATCTCAAGGTGTTCGGTTGTATGTGCTGTGTCCACATTCCTACTCAAAAGAGGAGTAAGCTTGACGAGAAAACGAAAATGAATACTCCTTAGCTATACTGACCAATCAAAAGGCTATCAGGTCTACAACCTAAGAACCAAGAAGCTCATGATCAGTCAAGATGTCAAGTTTGATGAAAATGCAACCTAGAACTGGGAGGACGAGAAGATTGAGAAAAAGCATGTGACCCTACTAAAAACACCACTTGCTCAAGAGGAGTCAACATCACAACAAGAAGGTGTAGTACCGGATTCCACCACTCACAACGTAATATCATCATCCTCTCCGAGAGCGACACATGAGGAATCTACTCCAGAGCCTCCAATACTAAGGGTAGAAACCCTTAGATGAATTTATGACACATGCAACTTGGTTACTTTACAACTAGAAAACTACAAACAAGCATTTAAAGAAGAAGTTTGGATAAAAGTCATGAAGGAAGAGATCAAAATGATCGAGAAAAATGAAACTTGGGAGCTCATCAATCACCCCAAAGACAAAGAAATCACTAGAGTCAAGTGGGTCCACAAGATGAAGCTCAACTTAGATGGGTCAATCCAAAAGCATAAAGCAAGACTCATGGCAAAAGGATACTTGCAACAACTAGGTATCGACTGTACTTAAACTTTTGCTCCTATTGCTCGCCTTGATACTATTCGGGCACTCATAGCCCTAGCAGTACAAAAGGAATAGAGGATCTATCAACTAGATGTGAAGTTAGCAATCCTAAATGGTTATCTTCAAGAAAAAAAATATATGTGGAACAACAATAAGCCTTTATCATCAAAGGCCAAGAAGAAAAAGTTCTAAAGCTAAAGAAGGCCCTCTATGGGTTTAAGCAAGCACCACAAGCGTGGTATAGCAAAATTGATGAATACTTCACCAAGCAATGATTCAGGAGAAGCATAAGCGAGCTAACACTCTACTTCAATACCCAAGGTAAGTGTAACACTCTCATTGTCTCTCTATATGTGGATGATCTTATATATACATGGAACAATGAAATGATGATTCCAGAATTTAAAGGAGAAATGATGAAGACGTTCAAGATGATGTACTTGGGCTTGATGCACTACTTCCTTGGCATCAAAGTTGATCAAAATGAATGAATTTTCATCTCACAAAAGAAATATACCAAGAACCTCTTCAAGAAATTCAAGATGAACTATTGTAAAGCAGTTGCAACATCGCTTGTGACAAATGAGAAGCTAGTAAAGGAAGATGTCGCAGAAAAAGCTGACACCTCCCTCTACAAAAGTTTGATTTGTAGTTTGCTATATCTCATCGTTACGTGACCAGCCATCATGTATGCAAGAAGTTTATTATCACACTTCATGCAAAGTTTAAGCCAAATTCACCTTAGAGCGGCCAAAAGAATTCTCAGATATTTACGAGAAACAACAGATTATGACATTTGGTATTGGCCACATGCAAGTGCCATGGTCATTGGCTATATTGACAATGACTAGGCAAGATCAACTGATGATAGGAGTAGCATTATTGGTTATACATTCATACTGGGTTCTAGAATATTCTCATGGGCATCCAAAAAACAAAATTCAGTGGCACAGTCTACTGCTAAAGTTGAATATGTCGTAGCTACTATGACCATCGGTCAAGTAATATGGCTTCGAAGAATTCTATATGACATTGAAGAAGCATAGACAGTTTGAGACCATCAGTCAAGGTCGAAGATCAAGTAGCAGACATATTCACTAAAGCACTATCGCCAGTCAAGTTTGAGACCTTGCGAAATATGCTTGGAGCATCACAAAATTAGATCAAGCAAGAGTTTTAAAATGCTGATCCAATTACTAGAGTCTAGAAAAGTTCAGAAAAATCCTACAAAGTATCTAGTGCTTGGGCGGCAAGGAAGAGCTGGAGTCCACTAAATTTGTGTAGAAAAATCCATAACAATTACCCTCTACAAATGGCAGAGATAGTTGACTAAATAGACCGTGCACAAAGCTTTAGGGTAGGCTGGCAAAGGATAAGAGAGACTTAAAAAAATCTAAGTCGGTGATGTAAGTCTATAAATAGGCTTGGGGTCGTCCGAAATCGACACTTAGCAGATATGATTTGGATCCTTATAAGTCTTCTGAAAAATTGCCAATGATCTCCGAATGGTCATAGCGTCTTGATTTAAAGGGATAAATCTGATTCCGCTAATCAAGAGTCCTCTCTTGCTCTATATGCTTGAGATATATTGTCTAAGCATTTGCGGATGTTATTGCATCAGATGTCAAGTCAAGGGTTTATGTTCAAGCATTCTTCTTCCGATTCATCTCTGTTGGAAAGAATAAAATTTTCAGTATATGGTGCTTCATGAATTCTCTATAGATCATGCGGAAGTGTCAAGGTAGAATAAAGAGTTCAGACTTGGCAATTACATTGTTTTCACGGGAAAGGTTCAAGGAAACAGACATTCGAAGAAATGAAATATAAGTCTCCGAGAAGGAGAAGCCAGATGTGGGTATCCTAAGAAAACATTGAGCTGAAATTATCGATCATATCTCTCAAGGTGTCAAACACTCCATCTCCGGCCTCAGTGGTGGTTACCTGGTCTGAATCCTCGGAGGGGCTCACGGCCTCCACAGCTTGGTTCAGGTGCTCACCAGCCATTTCTGTTAGTCCATGTAATTGTTCTTCTATGGCCGCCCTCTCCTTCCATCCTTCTCCAATTGCTTCCACCAAAAACCTAGGCACATTGCCCTTTGCCGCTGATGTTAGGAGGGCCCCCTAATCATCACAAACGAGAATGAAATTATCACGAGTTAAACCCATCAAATGATCTCATTTTTTTCTTTACCAGACCTTGTGATGGGCTAAGCTTGTTATTATGGCCCCTGATGTCCCCTTGTTTAGTCTATCCCTTATTCCACAAATTATGATAGTAGATGAGATCATGTGCTTTTTTGTGCTGCCTGTGTTAACTAAGTCGTTGCCTGGTAACCTGGTTATAGGTAAACAATATGGTGATCGTCCCTGGAATTAGTTTATCTGTGGGAGATCATGTGCTTTTTCGTGCTGCTTGTGTTAATTAAGTCATTGCCTGGCAACCTGGTTATAGGTAAACAACATGGTGATCGTCCTTGGAATTAGTTTATCTGTAGCTGATAGAGCCACATAAGCTCTTCCACAAAAGCTCCGTGTGGGCTTATTCTATCAGTTGAGTTGTGAATAGAGCCAATCACATTGCAAGAGATATTGTGGATCCAACATGGTGTGCCACTGTTTCTAAAGATATCATTGATTTGATGTATTAGGATAAGTGTAGGAAATACTTATTCTTTCGACCCATAAAAAGAAAACACCAGATGAATCACTAGGTAGACCTTCAAAGCAAAACAAGATCTTTCAAAGAAATTGCTTGTAGTGATGAAAAAAAAACTGCAAGATCCAACATGGTATCCCCTTGTTTCTGAAGATATCATTGATTTGATGGCCCCCATCGAAAAAAAAAGAAAAAGGAACCACCCACTATGTAGACCTTGAAAGCAAAACAAGATCTTTTTCGTGTTAGTTCTTCCCACAGAGAATAATATCGAGTTTGCTGACTGAAATGAGAAAGGCAAAGTAAAAAGAGAAGGGGGGGGTGTTTACCCATTTCCATTGCTGGGATCTCCTCTTTTGCAGCAACTCGTAATTGTCTACGAAATCATTGTGTTGCGGATGGTTGAAGGCCTTGGCACGGTAACAAGTGGCGCAGACATTGAAAGTCGGTTTGTTTGGTGACGTGCAGTCATCGAAGCAGCAAAGGCAGGTATAGTACACGCCCCACAGGATGTCGCCGCAGTGCGAGCAGTCGCCTCCGTGTCCATCAGATAATACAGCACACGCACGTCATCCTGGTCGAGATGGCCCTTTCTGCCCCTATCCAGCTGCTGGAACAGGGCCCGGGAAGTGCAGCGCCGAGACTTCTCCTCGACCAGGGTCACAAAATTCTCGTAATTCACCTCGTTGTCGAACTGGATGTCCATGCGGCGGCTGATTGCTTGGATGGTCCTGTTGAAGACAGTGTTCTCGTAGTAGCGTGCTTTCGCAGCAACCCGGATTTCTTCCATTGAGCTCTTCTTAGAACAGATCGGTTAGATGGTTGGTTTTTTTGTTGTTGTTGTTGTTGTTGTTGTTGATGATGATGATGATGATGATGATGATGATGATGATTAAAAATGCAAGAGCTTCCTGAAATAGATTGAAGTCTGGCTTGGCCAATCGGAGTCAAAGTAAACGGAGCCTGCAATTTCCTGGAATTTGCCGAGAACAGTCACAAATTCTTACATCAGACACGACGTGGCAAATTGTTAAGGTTGTCTTCTCATGGTAATATGCAAAGCTTAGTCATTTCATCTTCTTAACTTCCCATATAAATTATGTTGACATTTCACCATATTCTGTGGATGATATTTGAAAAAAAAAATTGGATAAAAATATAGTTCTGTGGCGCGTCCCATTGGAGCTCCTTACATTCTCTTCGTTATGAACATCGAAGCTGGTTCTTGTATGTGCTCAGTGCGTCCTATCGGAAAAAAACAAATGTGTCTTTACTTAATTAAGCGACCTAGGCAGGGTGTCAAATCTTTGGATTATTAATTTCAGTTTCATCTATAACCCGCTGGAACAAAGATTAAGCTTTGTAATTAATTTCGACAACCGCCAAGGAGGATGTTCCTAACATTGCTCCACAATCTCTTCGAGATTAGGCCGCTCTTCTTTCCTGATTTAGATTTAGGTAAACTTTTGGGGGTTTTACTCTTTCGAACTAGATATAAATATAAATATGGGAGCTCCTTACAAGTATTTGATTTGTGTTCTTTCAATATTATGATGTTAATGTCTTTGCACAATGATGGTGATGAGAACATCGAACCTAGATACACATCGCAAGCTGTTGTAAATGGAGTGGAAGATCTTGGCATGTACTTGTTACTGAATCTGGTAATAAGCTACCAATCATTTATAGTGTCAAATATGTTCTTGAAGGATGAGAGTGTGCCTCAAGTTGCAAACTATGTTTTATTATTTGCTTTTCGGCTTTTGATTTGTTCTACACTTATTTATGATTTGCCAAGCTTGAAAGCTTTCTATGTACCTCTCGAGTATTATTTTGATATATGAATGACATCTTTCTTTCAAAAAAAAAATTGCTTGATAAAGACACACAAAATAACCAATCAAGTTTCTCTATTTTTTTTATTTTTTGTTCTCGGGAACAAGTTTGAATAGAAATCTGTTTACTAACACAATTTCATGTTTCTACTTCCGAGACAAATTTTTAATTCAGAAATAAGTTTAGAATAAAAATAAGAAACACAAATTTTCTACTTCTCTATTTTTGAAACAAAAACAGAAACAAAACTCTTCTCATTGCTCTCTCGCTGTTGGCTGCCTGTCAATGTACAATTTCTATATGGACGCTTTCAATTCAATTGATTATGGATGTTTAATCTCACGATGGAGTGGAGCACAATGAATGAAAAAAAGCTTGGGTGAAGGATATTTAAGAAGGAATATGAATTTATGTTCCAAGAACACAAATTTTTGTTATTATCAAGCACGTATCTATGTTCATAACTAATAAATAGAAATAGAAAAATCTATTTCTTACCAAATATTGTTTCTAAGATCAAAATGATTATCATTCACGGCCTAAAGTGGCGCCGATTGATAATTGACTAATTCATAACGGATGTGGCAATTTGCCCTTCCCGATCACACCTGAAAATTACATAGTTACACTAGTTTGTGACTCTTGAAGGCGGCAACAAAGTATCGACTACAATGGGGTTGAGCTTTCAACATTTCGTGTTCCAAGAAGTTTGAGCATCTTTATTACTACCCTGATTTTTTTTTGTTGAATATTACTGCCTTGATTACTCAGTTGTCTTTCTTTTGAATGAACTATTATCTATGAAACACCAAAAGCAACTTTTGATTATTAGAAGATATAGTGTTTCTGAGTAAAGTATAACTATAGAATTATCCATGGAACAATATGGGAGGGTAAAATCCACACAAAAGTAATCTGGGGTAGTATGAAATGATGCTGTGAAGGTAGTGCCGCCCTTGTTTTATTTTTATTTTTTATTATTTTTGACACCTTTCAAAATTTCAACTTTTTTTTAGCAAAATAAATTAAAGTGAATATGGAAAAATGAATTATTTCCTTTAAAAGAAACCAGACAGTAATTTGAAAAGCTACTAAGGCTGCCTTAAATGCAAATAGTATTGCGTAATTGAAATTTAAAAACATCGAGAAGCAAACCTAACTTAAACGGTGTTTGGAAAAATCACACTTTGTAAATGACTTTTACTTTTTTTAAAAACAAAAACTCAAATCATTGCCCAGGGTCATGTTTCCAAGGCGACTATCATTCAAGGTTATGTGACATCAAGCGAGAGCTGCTAGCACCCACTAGTGGTCTACCCTTTGCCAGACGTTGTGCAAAGTGAAGACATTTCTAGAATTATGAAAGTTTAGTGAAGGTAAAGTTGAAAGGAAAAAAAAAATGTGTTAGCATTCTGAAAATGTTCAATGCCCAAGGCTCCTCAAAACTGCCTTTGAGCTAATGGGTTAAAAGGACTTTGGAAATACAATTCGATCTTCCTAGAGTTCTAAAATTTTTTTTACCAAATACTACTTACCTTGAATTAAGGGACTTTAAAGGAAAAGTTTTCCAGAGGCATCTAACCACGCATTTACACTTAAGATTCGATGGTACGTCATCGGTTCATCAGGCACTTCCTACGCGCTTTTATGGCTTGGTCCGAGGCCATGTTCACTCGCGTTTAACGACACTTTGCCCCTTTGCTCCTGTCGAGCTGCCGAGACGGTTTCTGCGGTCCATGAAGAGGATAACTCAATCGATACGAGCCTCCTAGGCCACTCGCAAAATATCATTGCGACTGCAAATGTGATTCCAACAAGCTAGGTCGATTCGTTACAGCTTTTTCGACAAAGCACAGGACAAGAGTCCACAAACATCAATTTTTGCCGACTCTTTTCTTCATTCATCTCCTCGGAAGTTGCACAGACCATGTAGACTGAGTCGTGTTTTTAAGTTCTTTCTTGGGATGATATTGAAATGGCAAGTTGTCGTCTGCCGGAGACTTATGAAGTCAAAGAGCTCGAGATGGGGGACCGGTGCATGGGTCTTGAAGTCTGCATCTGCAGCACGAAATGACAATTTCCCCCGCCAGAAAAAAGAAACTGATGTGAACTGAGGTTGACGAAGATTTTAAGGCTAAAATAAAGCAGATGGGTAGTCTTGCTAATCCTCCATGAACACATTGCCGATAGCATCGCAATGGAAGACATCCGTTTGGCTGCATCGGTTAGCGCTTAAACTTTTCCTATTCATGTGATTCGTTGCTTCTAAAATTTGGAAAGAACTTGAATGTCGCTCAAGCAACTCGATCTGGCATGGGGCCTTCAAGGCTATATATGTAGGACTTTAATTAGACATCATTTCTGAACAAATGATTCATCTTTTGGCGATGGGTTTCTTGAGCAAAGCACAGACTATGCTGCTTCTTATGGTTATATATTGCTGGATTTGATTGATCCTTGGCCATTATGTGGACTTTCAGACTGAATATGGAGATCCACCAAGAATTATGTTTAGAATTAGGATCCTTTCAAGTCGTCTGAAAAATTGCCAATGATCTATGGATGGTGATTGTGTCTTGATTTTTAGGGATAAAATCTGATTCCACTAATCTAGAGGCCTCTCTTGCTCTATATGCCTTGAGATACATTATTCAAGCATGCGCAGAAAAAACTGTCATTGTATCAGATGTCAAGTCGATGGTTCATGTTCTGCCATGCTTCTTCTCTCGATTATTCCCTGTTGGAAAGAAAGAAATTTTCAAGTACACTGTTAAATTATGATGTCTCGAGTTTGAATTTTCACAAACTCGATCCATAGAAAGATTTTGATATGTTCAAAATATTTCTTATCCTATTCAAAATTGGTTTTCTTGTTATTCCAAGTTTGACTAAGATTCCTCTTTTATTTATAGAAGAAACCTAGTAGTGCTTCGTTTACACATATAAAAAGCATAGGTTTCTTCAGCATATAAAAAAGAGAGCGCCGTACAAGAATAGAAGCCAAGCCAAGAAACTGCAGTTGCCGTACAAAGCATACAAGAAAGAACGGAGTTCTTGTTTTTCGTATGTACGTGAGCGAATTGCAGGGGCTTGAAACATTCGGTGATTTTGTGCTGTGAGTTTACATTATGTAGTTGTAAACACATTGGGTTTGGGTTTAAATCTAGGTGTGGGAAACACTCAAGCGTGTGAGTGATTGTAACTCTGATTCTCCGATTATAGTGGATTATTTGCTGCTAGCTCTCCCCGTGGATATAGGTACCGATACTCGGACCGAACCACGTAAATTGCTCGTGTCCTTATTATTTCTCGTTTATTTCTCTAGTATTTTCGTGTTGACATAAATTGCAAGATCCTGTCGTTTCCGCGTATTATTTTCAACATACACGATGCCTCAGGAATCTCTATTTATCATGCAAAAATGTCAAGGTAGAGTAAAGAGTTTAGACTTGCCAATTACATTGTTTTCCCCGAAAAAGTTCGAGAAAACAGTTATTTGAAGAAAATAAATAAAAGTCTCCAGGGAGGAGAAGCCAGATGCGTGTATCCTACTTCACAAAGCAGCTGACAATGTCCGTCAAGGTGTCTGAGTCCCGTAGGTTATGAGGTGACGATTGCTCCTCACCCTCCCGCGCGCCGCTATACGCGCACACAAATGTAACCTCGATCTTTGTACAATATAAGGGTCGATGATTTTGTGTATGGCCCAATACAAAAGTATGATTCTTGCGGTTATCACGGATGCTAAACCAAGATTATTTTTGATAAGTTCTAATTAGAAAGATACATCGTAGGATAAAATAAGTAATCAAGAGAGAGATCTACTAGCTTTGTCTTTCCTGGACATGTTTTTCTCTCTTGCTTGTGGTGACGGAGACTAGGACTCCTGGTCCAGGAGCACAGAGAACACCTGCCAGAATGGTTGTTTGGACGATGGCGACTAGGGCTGACCAGCGACAACTAAGGGGCAATGTAGCTGCGGGTCAGGGGTCTTGGTTTGGTCGGCAGAAGTTGCACACAAATACCAGCTTCTAATAGCTCATATAGTGACCCAACACAAGTCCTTCTCTTGCAACTATACCCCTAAGCTGGCGACTGATTACTGTTCGGCCACTAGAGCAGTATTTCCAGTGACCAATTTTGATGATAGGAGGAGCACTACTGGTTATGCATTCATACTAGGTTTTGGGATATTTTCATGAGCATCCAAAAGAAAAGACTTGGTGGCACAATCTACTACAAAAATGGAATATGTCGTAGGTGTTATGACCAACAGTCAAGCAATATAGCTTTGAAAAATTCTAGATGACATTGGAGAGGCACAGGTGAAACCAACTTTGATACTTTGTGACAATAAGTCCACAATCACTATATCAAAGAATCCAGTCTTTTATGGAAGAACCAAACACATTGACATTAAATATCACTTCATACGAGAGGTGCTGAATAATGGAGAGATCGAACTCAGATATTGCAAGACCAAAGATCAAGTAGTAAACATATTCACTAGAGCACCACCGCCAACCAAGTTCGAGACCTTACAGAATATGCTTGGAGTATCACGAAATTTGATCAAGTGGAGTTTTAAAATGCTGATCCAATCACTGGAGTCTAGAAAACTTTAGAAAAATCCTAGAAAGTATCTAGTGCTTGGGCGGCAAGGAAGAGCTGGAGTCCTACAAATTTGTGTAGAAAAATCCGTAACAATTATCTCTGCAAATGGCAGAAATAGTTGACTAAAAACGACCATGCACAAAGCTCTATGGTAGAGCCGGCAAAGGTGGAGAGAACGAAAAAATTTGACTACGTAGGTTTTGGGGCGTCTAAAATGGATACTGAGCATAACGACAAATCTCTTCATACTTATGTGTCCATTCGTGTTAAGTTTTAACGTTGGGAGTCTCTGCATCTCGAGGAATGTACGTGGTAGAGCTACAGATGTGAGTTTATAAGCTCACTCCCCAGACGGTACGTGTCCTATACATTGCGTTTGCCTCCATCTTTCTCCTTTCAATTTATCAGCTTCTTAAAATAATTGTGACCCGTTACACGTGTGTATATAATTCCCAAACCGCTAGTATATTTCACAAGGTCAACCTAACTAAGCGGGCATAGTTCCTCTCGGTTAGGACATGGGCTACTTGCTATATGAATTTGATGTGCAGATCCGTCGAAAAGGCTGATAATTTGTCGATGTTGTTACTTTTCTGACTGTTAGGGATTAGGATGGGGACGTGATCGCAGTTCATTTGGGTGGTGGGTCGATGGGCAAAAGCCTGGTCGACAGCGTCATCCCCGGCTCAGGCGATTAGGACCAAGTGCATGGCCATTGAACGGAGCATTACATTTCAAGGGCTCCGCAACGCTGAATGAAGTAGCCTTGGGACATTCAGAAGCCATTGCTCTGATCAGTTTTAGCATTGGAGGCACCATGGATTTGTTCTTGAATTACATTGAAGAGCGACCAGGGAGATGGAAGAATTGGAAGCCAGATGATTATGCATCTGATGGGTACAACGTCATATGCATCGGAAGTACTTAGACATATAGCAATTATGTAATTAACTTATAACTCTTTTCGAAAGTACAAACACGTCATAAAATATGTCAAATTAATGCAATAAACTCTCATTGTTAACTTCGTCTAATTTGGCCAGCAGAAAAAATTGAAGTAGTTCACAAATTTTCTCCTTCTTCTATGTGATTGTTAATTGAAATTCGAGTGTGAACTAATGTTAAAAACAACGCCGTATTTCTCCAAATTTTGATTTTTCCCATCAAACCTTAATTGTGTGAGTAAAAGAAAAGCTAATGTGCAAAAGAAAGAAAAATGAAAAAAAGACAAAACTAGCGGCTCCCCTCGTTGTAAAGAGGAGATAATGCCTTTCCCTGCTTTTTGTGCTCCTTTCGTGTCCCTGAGCCACATGTTCATGGGAGAGGACTTGAATGGTCGGGTCTTCTTGCGTTGTTTCATTTCGTAGTTTTTGCACATCTTCATCGAACCGCGTGGGAAGAAGATATTTTCGTTTGTGTCGTGGGACAGTTAGCCTTTACCATCCATGTCCTCTTTCGTCCCCGCGTTCTTCCCAAAGGACGAACCCATTTGCTTTTCTGGCGTCCACAACAAATGGAAGACAGACAATTAGGTAACACAGTAATATATATTCAATTTTATGCTGAACGATTGTTTTTGTATGTCCGGATATATGTGTGAATTGAACTAGAAAATCCACTATCGGAAAATCAACGTGGTGTAAACAAATTACAATCAACAATCCCGTTTGGTATATAACTCATTAAATTGAGTTTTTAAGCGAATGTTTGTTCAACTTGATATATTGATGAGCTCAGAGTTGAATTAAATAAACTTATCGGGATTTGTAATTTAGCTCTAAAGGTAACATTCTCTAAGTTAAACTTTTTATGCAATCTTTATTCCACATGATAAAAACTCAAACGAAACATTAAAAACGAAGAACGCATATAGGAAACAAGGATTTTATTTTCTGTGTTCATTTTCGTTTAGAGCGATGGACCACAACTCTTATGGCCCATTTTCGACCTACCCGTCGCTAGAATATCTTTCTTGCACGTGAGGTCTCAGTTAAGCCAACCACTGATGTTTGCCAAAGTGTCCACCTTCGTTTCCTCACCTTCTCAATGGGGTTGGGGCTGATGATGTTTAGTTTTAAAGATAGGGTTTGACTACCACAATTTACAAAAAGAAATGATAAAAATTTGAGAATAAGTTGAGAGTTAGAGCGGGATAGATAAAAAAAAAAACTTAGTTAAGCCATGCATTGACACGGGGATGGGATGCTGCACTGATGCCTTTGAGAATATAAAGCAAGCAACCAAATACATTGCAGCAAAGTTATAGGTCAATGTAGGATATAATTACTTCCTATACTTCCTCACCAGCGAAGACTGAATTCCTATGTGAGTGTCATTTATTGTAATTCGTTTCTTATTGGATGAGTTCTTAAAATGAGATCCAATACTTGTTCCTGTCTCATCAATTCTTGCAATTCAATCTTTTTTGTAATTTTCTTTTCATGGAAATAATAAAAATAAATGTTATCACATTATTTTTTAATGAGGAACCTCTCTGGTTCCTCTCCCAAAGGTTGCAGCAGATTATCAGAGGCTGCAAAGAGTTTCGAAAGCTGTGACTATAATAAACACTCTCTTAATATTATTACAAAAGCATATATTCAACACCACTCACACAGTAAACGCCCACTCATTTATAATGCACACTCTTAACTCTTTTCACAACTCTATACTCACGTCACTCACGACACCTCAACACTACATACTTCCCTAACACTCCATGAAGACCTCACTCACTTCACCAATAGCACGCGCACCCCGCTCGCGCGCACCCCGCTTGCGCTCTATTCTCTACAGTCACACTCTTTGGAAGCGGGATGCTGTCTATTTAGGCCGTGTCCGGTAACGTTCCTATTTTTTTATGTTTCTGTTTTTCATTCCTCAAAATAGGAAAAAAAACAGAAATTGTTTGATAATGTCCACTAGTGTTTTTATTTTTCGGAATAGAAAGTTGTTCCAAGGTATAGATTTGGAATAGAAATGAAAAGTAGTTTTTTTTTCTCGAGAATAATTTCTAGAAAATTATTTATTGGGTCGTGGCTACTTGTGACTGCCGCCGACTAGTGACCGCTGCCCACAATTGCCGCCAATTGCCAACCACCACTGTCCTCCACCTGGCAGTTGGCAATGGTAACTGGCAAACGGACGACTCGACAATCGGTGTCGGTCGCTGTCCTCTACCTGGCAACTGGCAAACAATGACCAATGTTGCCGCCGATTGCCGTCCTCCACCTAGCAGCCGGCAGACGGCAACTGACCCCGGTCGCCGCCGTCGTCCTCTTGGCAACTGGCGGACAGCGATCGACACCGATTGTCGAGTCGTCTGTCTGCCAATTACCACCGCCGTCCTCCGCTCACACAGTAAACGCCCACTCAGTTGACATCTCACCATGTTCTTCGGACAATATTTGAAAACATAGATCTGGGACCTCCTGACATCCTCCGTGTCACGAACACCGAAGCTAGTTTTTGTGTGTGCTCAGCGCGTCCCATCGGGGAAAAAAAACTGCTTTTACTAATCAAGCAGCTTAGGCATGGCGTAAAATCTTGGGATTATTAATATCAGTTTCATTTATAGCCCGTTGGAACAAAGATTAAGCTTTCTAATTAATCCCAACAACCACTAAGGAGGATGTTTGTAATGCGGTTCTATAACATTTCCAAGATTAGGCCGCTCTCCTCTCCTGATTCAGATTTAAATCAAATTTTGGGATTTCTCTCTTTGGATCTAGGAGAGATATTTGATTTGTGTTGTTTCAATATTTTGTTATTGGTAGCTTCGCACGGTAATGGTGATGAGAACATTGAACATAGATGCATACAACAATCCATTGCAAATGGAGTGGAAGATCTCAGTATGTACTCGTTACTAAATTTGGTGATCGGTGGTGTTAAATTTGTTTTTGAAGGATAAGAGTATGCTTCTAGTCACAAATTATATTTTATCATTTGCTTTATGGCTTTTGATTTGTTCTACAATTATTTGTGATGTGCCGAGCTTGAAAGCCTTCTATGTATCTCTTGAGTATTATTCTAAGTTATGAATGACATCTTTTTTTCAACAAAAAGAAATTGCTTAATAAGGACGCACAAGATAACCAACCATGTATCTCTGTTCTTCTATTTTTTGTTCTCAAAATCAAGTTTGGAATAGAATTTCGTTTGATAAAGCAATTTCATAGTTTTATTTGCGAGATAAATTTTTAGTTTAGAAATAAATATGAAATTAAAATCTGGAACAAAAACAGAAATAAAAACTCTTCTCATTACTCACCAGCCACCTGTCAATGTACGGTTTCTACATCGATACTTTCAATTCAATTGATTATGATGTCTTATCTCACGGAAGAGTGGAGCACAATGAATAGATAAAATCATGGAAGAGGATATTTAATAAGACCTATCAAACAAATTTCTATTCCGAAAATATAAATTTTGTATTGTTATTAAATACATATCTTTATTCAGAAACTCATCAACGAAATAGAAGTAGAAAAATCTATTTCTTGCCAGTGATTTTTCTAGGAACAAAATAGTTATCATTTGTACTCTAAAGCGATGCCAATTGATAATCGACTAATTCATAATAGATGTGGCGATTTTCCCTTCTCGATCACACTTGAAAATTACATAATTGTACTAGTTCATGACTCTTGAAGGTGACAACAAAATATTGATGATAATGGGGTCGAACTTTCAACATTTCGAGTTTTAAGAAGTTTGAGCATCTTAATGACTGCCCTTCCCTGATAACTTTGTCTTTCTTATAATTAAAATATTATCCGGGAAACACCAAAAGCAACTTATAATTATTAGAAGATATGGTGTTTCCGAGTAAAGGACAACTAGAGCATTATCCGTGGAGCTATATCGGAGGGTAAATTCCACACACGGGCAATCTGGGGTGGTATTAAATGATGCTGTGAAAATAGTGCCACCCTTATTTTATTTTTAACTTTTTATTATGTTGACACCGTTCAAAATTTTAACTTTTCTTAGCATAGTAAATCAAAGCAAATATTAAAAATGAATTATTTACTTTTAAAAGAAATTGGACAGTAGATTTGAAAAGATACTAAGACTACGTTAAATGCAAATAATATTGGGTAGATTGTTATTTAAAAATGCATTGAGAAACGACTCTAACTTAAATGGTGTATGGAAAAATTACACTTTGTAAATAACTTTTGCCTTTTAAAAAAACAAAAACTTAAACCATTGCCTGGGGTCATGTGACTCGAGGCGACTCTTGTCCAAAATTGTGTGACATTAGGTGAGGGTGGTTGGCGCCAAATTTGGCTGGTCAACACCCATAAGCTGCCTAAGCCCTTTGCCAGCGATGTTGTGGGAGGTGAGGACATTTATAGAATAACAAAAATTTAGCGAGGGCAAAATTGGAAGAAAAAATTAATATTAGCATTGTGGAAATTCTCAAAGCCCAAGGCTCATCGAATGTTCCTTTGTCCAATGAGTTAAAAGACCTTTGGAAATACAATTCACTCTTCCTAGAGTTCTAAAAAAAAAAATTCCAAACACTACTTACCTTAAATTAAGGGAATTTTAAGGAAAAGGTTTTCAGAGGCATCCTAACATGTATTTATACGTAAGATTCGATCATACGTCATCGGTTCATCATGCATTTCATACGCGATTGAATGGCTTGTTCCGAGACCATGTTCACTCACATTATTATATATTGCATTCACAATTATGAACTAATCACAATTGATCGACCAGTGAATATAAACAAAATATGACATCAATAACAAATTGATCTTCCTTTTTCCTTAAAACTTTTAATTTCAATTCAACTTGCTATTCTAGAAATGTCACGTTAGATTGAATCAATTCGTAATCATCGGCAACATTCTAAGATATCAAACATTAAATAGAAATCTTGAGAATAAATAAGAGTCATGAGGGTACTTAAATTGAGGAACTATTTTCCTCAAGAGTCTCATATGGCTTAAAAGTTGAGATCAAAACTTTTGCCACTCTTATTGGTCGTCTTATGCATACGTAGTATGAAATACGTATTATGGTATTAACTCATTTCCCATAGAGCGTATGTTTTCACTTGAATACTATATAGATGATAATTCAAACATACTTAATATCTAACTTGAGTTCACAAATCTACTCTTTCAAAGAATCCATTAGAACTCACATTTGGCTCCAAAAAACAGATAAAGGAAAATATGTAGGTTATTTTACTTTCGAACATAGTGAATAGTATGTCCTCATTTTAACACTCAATTAAATCGACATTTATATTTTAAGCTTGAGCTCTCAATTATCACTTAGATAATAAGCTTAAAATTGTCTCATCTCCATTTTTCACATAGTAAATGGAGGTGATTACCCGTGTGAGTGGGTTAATCTCTTATTTGTTCGATATACTTTCTCAAACATAATACACTAAGCATTGGGATGCATAAATATTAAATAAAACTCAAATGCATTAATAATGATAGAAAATATCATCAGCAATGAACATTTAGGGAAAAATACATTATTCAGTTTATCAATATCTAAATAGTCCCAGAGATTTTACATGACCACAGAAAATATCTCTAGGTATCGACTTTGTCATAGGATCTACTATCATTCTATGCGTAAATATGTACTGCAAGTTCACATCTTTTCATGCAACCATATCCTTAACAAAGTTATACTTAGTATCTATATGTTTGGTCTTAGCATGATATTTTGGATCCTTCGTATATGCTATCGTTGCTTGGCTATCACAATTAACCAACAATAAGTTTGTAGTATTCTCAACAACACATAAATAATCCAAAAATCTCTTAAGCCGACCCTCTTGTACAGCTGCTGATAATGCCACGAACTCGGCTTCTATCGTGGACAAGGCTATACACGTTTGCTTCTTACTATTCCAAGATATGGCGCCATTATTTAGTAAGAAAACAAATCCGGAGATAGATTTCCTCCCCAATTAGCATCTGAGTAGCCTTCAAGTCGCAGATCTTTTCCTTGATAACTCAACATATAATCAACGG
Organism: Angophora floribunda; assembly: GCA_014182895.1. Classification (NCBI taxonomy): domain Eukaryota; kingdom Viridiplantae; phylum Streptophyta; class Magnoliopsida; order Myrtales; family Myrtaceae; genus Angophora; species Angophora floribunda. Next base: position 21,656,805 of record CM024710.1, read on the forward strand.
TTCCCTTCAAATACCTCAGTATTTTTTTGACGGTTATCCAATGTGATTGACTTAGATTGGATTGGTATCTACTTACCATTACAATTGCAAAACATATGTTAGGTCTTGTACACATCATGGCATACATTAAGCTTCCAACAGCATTAGCATAAGGAACACGTTGCATTTGTTCATTCTCTTGTGGAGTCTTAGGACACAATCTATAACTCAATCATTCACATTTTACAATAGAAGTATTTACGGGTTTACAATCCTGCAAACGAAATCGTTCAAGAACATTATTTATATAAGTTTCTTGCGAAAGAGACAATATTTTCTTCGAACGATTTCTTAAAATCTTAACTCCAAGAATATATGCAGCTTCACCCATGTCTTTCATCTCAAAGTTGGAAGATAACCAACTTTTGACGGTATTGACAAACTCCAAATTACTTCCAGCAATCAGTATATCATCAACATATAATGATATAATCACAAATTGATCTTTGGATCTTTTGATATATACGCAATGATCTTTATCAATCATTGTAAAGTCATATGCCACTATGGCACTATGAAAACATATATATCATTGTCTCGATGACTGCTTAAGGCCATATATTAATCTCAAAAGTCGACATACATTTTGCTCATGACCTTTTAAAATGAAATCATTAGGTTGTTTCATATAGATCTCTTCTTCTAATTCTCCATTGAGAAAAACAGTCTTAACATCCATCTAATGTAGTTCAAGATCCATACTTGCCACTATTGCCAGAATAAGGCGAATTGAGGTAAATCTCACCACATGAGAAAATGTTTCCTCATAATCAATTCCTTCTTGTTGATTATATCATTTCGCCACAAGGCGAGCCTTATATCTTTCTATTAAGCCATCAGCTTTGCGCTTTAGTTTGAGAACTCATTTGTTCCCAATGACTTTGTGTCCTTTTGGAAAATCAACCAGTTCCCAAACATGGTTTGACTTCATTGACTCAATTTCCTCTTCCATTGCATGCATCCATTTTTCCTTATCAGGGCAATTTAGAGCCTCATTTACATTCGTCGGCTCATCTTCATCTTGTAGAGCAACAATAAAAGTTTCCCCTTCAATGTCAAAATGTCGACGAGGAATACTTTTATGACTTGTTCGCCACATGGGTAATTGTTCGCTTTGCACATTACTCTCCATTATGCTCCCATTCGGATCAGATAATGACAATATCATCCTTTTATATGGTCGCAATTGAGATCGATCCGAATTTAATTCTTCATTTCTCATATTGCTCCCACTTAGACGAATTCCATTATCCTGATCCAAGCTTTCAAATAGGGAGTAGTCCTCGCCTATTTCGTCCTTTTTAGGAAATTCATTCTCTAAGAATGTGACATCTCGTGATTCAAATTCAGTTATACTTCCACTTTCTTGCTCACCTATAAACACGTATCCTTTCGAGTGTTCTGAGTATTTTACAAAAATACTTTTCTTATTTTTAGGACCCAATTTCCCATACTTGTGAGATGGCTCATGTGTACAGGCAGCACAACCCCAAGGTGTGAGAAAACACAAATCCGATTTTCTACCTGTCCATAACTCATATGGAGTGAAAGTAACTGATTTAGAATGCACACGGTTAAATATATAGATAGCAGTTAACAAAGCGTCACCCCAAAAGGTGATGGTTAAGTTAGCTTGTGCCATCGTTGACCAAATCATTTCCAATAGAGTTTTGTTTCTTCTTTCCGCAACACCATTTTGTTGAGGTGTATAGGGAATAGACAATTGTCTTTCTATTCCTTTTTCATCACACAAATTTCTAAACTCATCAGATAGATATTCTCAACCTCGGTCAGATCTTAATACTTTTATTTTCTTATCTAATTGATTTTCTACTAAGCTCATAAGCTTTTTGAAACAACTAAAAGCCTCAGATTTATGAGAAATCAAATAGACGTGTCCGAACCAAATATAATCATCAATAAACGTGATGAAATAAACAGCTTCATGCCTTGCCCTCACATTCATTGGACCACAAATGTCAGAATGGATTAATTGCAAAGGAAATTCAACTCTTGTCCCCTTTCCAAATGGTTTCCTTGTTGTTTTCCCAACTAGGCAATGCTCACAAGTGGGCAAATCAATTTTTTCGATATTGCCTAATAAGCCCTCTTTGGTTAATCTATTCATTCGTTGTTGGCCTATATGACCAAGTCTAGCATGCTATACATTCACATCATTATCGCAAGAATTAGAAGACATGAAGAGGGAATAACAAACATTTACATTACTAGAGTCAACATCCAGCACAATAAAACCATCAAGAAAGTAACCACAACCATATTAACTCATTCCTAAAAACAAGTCCACACCAGTATTATGGAAATTCAAATTAAAACCAAACTTAACCAACACTAACACAGAAACTAAATTCCGACGAATCTCTGGAGTATATAATACATCATGTAGGAATAAAGTGCGTCTACCACGCATATTTAATTGGTAAGTGCCAATCCCTTTTACTTCAGCTCTAGAGTTGTTCCCTACATAAATCAATTTCATTCTAGTTAGAATTTGTCGGAACTCCACAAAGGCACCTCTGTCCTTCGCTACATGATCTGTGGCTCCCGAATCTACGGTCCACAAAGGATCAGATTCAGTTAAAAGTACAGAACTTAATACAAAAACATAGTTCTCAAGAATACAATGAGTGTTTACCTTCTTTGGCTCGCTACAATTGCGAGCATAGTGACATTTCTTGCCACAATTGTAACATTTTACCCTTGACATTCTCTTCATACAAGGACGATTTCCTCTCTCACATTGATCAACTCTTGGTTTCTTCCCTGAAGAGCTCGTTCATTTGTCTTTCCACCTTTTAAATGAGTTAGGATGCTTATGCTTGGAGCTCGAAGCTCCTTGTGAGCTAGAACCTGCATAATAAATATCCGTTTTTGGATTTGTCGCCAAGAGGCGATCCTCTTCTAGCTCAAGATGGCGTACTGCATCCTCAAAGGTCTTAATGTTCTCATTGTGGGTCAAATGCACCTTCATATGCTCCCAACTTTGAGGCAAGGAACGAATCACTGCTTGTACTTGTTGTTCGTCAGTCAGAACATGGCCAACATCCTTCAACTCATTTATCATGTTTGATATCTTCCTTAAGTGTAGTTTCATGGACTGACCATGAGGCTTCTTGTACAAGTCAAACCTTATAATGAGATGTCTCAGCTTAGTCACCGATGTATGACCAAATCTTGCTACCAGTGCTTCCCACATCTCTTTGGCATTCTCAAAATGCCTAAACTCTCGCATAACATCATTCTCCATGCTACTCAACAACGTGATGTGAGCAAGGGAGTTCTTTCTTTTCCATGCAACAAATGCATCATTATCTCTTTTGTGTTGTGCAGTGTTCACATTTTCAGGCTCTTCCATAACCAGGTTAAGAGCTTCAAGAGCCTCTTGCTCTTCTAGCACCTATTGGATTTTCATATGCCATATTTCATAATTATCATCGTTGAACTTCTCTCATTTGTTCAATTCAGCAACTATACTCTTAGTTGCTGAAACCATTGGATCTGAACATATCAGACACACATGCACGAAACATTAATGCCTATCATTTATGCATCTATCTTGCATAGACTAATCATATTAATGAATAATTTCAAATAAGACTTCAGAATCAAAAGGTCACTATTGTTTCCAATCATCATCCAAGGACCTTAATTGAAATTATCATTAATATAACGTTCTATGCAAAAATAAGTCATTTGAAACTGCTTAAACTTCCATAACTACCCACAAGAATTAATAGTAATAGAAAGCAATTGACATTGAACATCCATTAATGAAAAAACATTCTTACATAATGTAACTAATACATTAGAAGTCACAACATCAAGATGGAAAAAACTATTTACATAAGATATTCATAGAACATCCTAAACAAACATAACTTCAACTACTTAATAAAACAACCTATGAATAGGGAAAGACTCATAAAAGCGCTTTGAAAGCTTGAGTTTCTTATTTGGCACCCACGGAAAAACACAGGGAAAACCCCTAGGGTTTTTCCCATGCACATTCATTCGTATTCATTCCTAAGGTTGAAGTCCTCAATGCCTCAATCTTAAATTATTCCCTTACAAAAGCCACTACAAGCTTTTTATAATCCAAAACCATGTTGACATCCCATAGGCGATTGAACACCACTTGCCATTCCGATGGAAGGGTGTTAATCATGGATCGCACCATCTCAAAAGCTAGCATATGATAACCTTTCCAAATTACATTCTGTATTTTCTTATTGACCTTATGCACATGTACCCTTATATCACCACTTTCCCATCGATAATTAGCTAACTCAGCTATCAACCTTTGAAGTCTCCTCTTTTATCTTCTTGAAAATGCGTGAATAGGTGTACGCATGCGAATGGGAGCCATTGTTCCGGCAACAAATGCAGAACATAAGGGACTACACATAATCCATAGTGAATACAAATTTTTTTTGGTCACCATGGTCAACGAAAGTCAACGGTCAACATAGGTCAACGAAAGTCAACGGTCAACATAGGTAAACGAAAGTCAACGGTCAACTAGGGTCAATGGATGACTGGGTCAAGTCAACGGGTCTCGGGTCAGGTTTGGATCGGACAAACCGACCGCCCGAATGGAAAGACGACGTCATCATGACGTCAGCCACGCGCGTGTGCACCGCACGCGCGATGGTTACCCGTGCGCGTGCAACCCACGCGCGCGCGGTTGCCCGCGCGCATGCGGCACACACATATGGGAAAACTGCCTCGAACACATATAACACCGATCGGAAGGTATATCACTTAAATGGACATACCTTATTTGCCACGGATTAAATTCTTCCTGTTCAATGACGAGAGTTCTTAATTTCGGGACGAAAATCTACACTTGAGAGAGCTTTTTCCTTTAGTTTTTGGGCGGAAGATTTCTCAACATATGAGTTAAAAAACTGTTAACTTTCCCACAACTTTTCTATTTTCCACAAAAAATAATTATCTCTCTCATGGGCCTTTTTCAAATGAGCTGGGTTTAGCCCAACATAGGCGGCCCATTATTAATAAAACCCATCAATTATGAAAGAACTCGATTGTTGCTCAAGCAACTCGATTTGGCATGGGGGCTTCAAGGCTATATTTGTCGGACTTTAATTAGATATCATTTCTGAACAAATGATTCATCTTTTGGCTACGGGTTTCTTGAGCAAAGCAAAGACTATGCTGCTTCTTATGGTTGTATACTGCTGGATGTGATTGATCCTCGGCCATTATGTGGACTTTCAGACTGAATATGGAGATCCACCAAGGACTATGTTTAGGATTTGGATCCTTTCAAGTCGTCTGAAAAATTGCCAATGATCTCTGGATGGTGATTGCGTCTTGATCTTTAGGGATAAAATCTGATTCCACTAATCGAGAGGCCTCTCTTGCTCTATATGCTTGAGATAAATTGTTTAAGCATTCTCTTTCGATTATTCTCTGTTGGAAAGAATTAAGTTTTCAAGTATATGGTGCTTTGGGAATTCTCTATTTATCATGCAAAAGTGTTGAGGTAGAATAAAGAGTTTAGACTTGCCAATTACATTGTTTTCCCGAAAAAGTTCAAGAAAACAGTTATTTGAAGAAACTAAATAAAAGTTTCCGAGGCGGAGAAACCAAATGCGTGTATCCTATTGCACAAAGAAACGGAGAAATTCCGTCAAGGCGTCAAGAATTCCATTTCCTCCATCTAACTGATCTCATTTCTCTCTTACAATATCTCACGAGGGACTAAGCTTGTTATTATGGCGAACCCCTTGTTTAGACTTATCCCTCATTCCACAAAATTATGTGCATACGCGAGATGATTTGCCTTTGCATGCTGCTAATTAGTTCGCTGCTAGTAACCCGGTTATAGCTAAACAACATGGCGATCGTTCCTGGAATTAGTTTATCTATAGATGATAGAGCCACATAAGCTCTTGCATTAGAACTGCGTATAGGGTTATTCTATCAGTTAAGTCATGAACAAAGTCAATCACATTGCAAGAAACATGCGGATCCAATATTATGTCCCACTGTGTCTAAAGATATCGTTCGATGTGTTAGGATGAATGGAGGCAATACTTCCTCACACCAGATGAACCCCTAGGTAGACTCGAAAGTAAAACAAAATCTTCTTCGTCGTAATTCTTGCTAGAGAGAATAACAGCAAGCTTGCCGACTGAAATGAAAGAAGGAAAAGTAAAGAAAACAGGAGGATTTACCCAGTTCAACTGCTGGAATCTCCTCTTTTGCAGCAACTAAATCAATGTGTCGCTGCGGGTGTTTGAAGGCCTTGGTGCTGTAACAAGTGGCACAGACATTGAAAGTCGAGTTGTTTGGCGAGAGAAAATATTAGGTGGGCTGGCCACGCCATGTCATCGTGCGCCGGCCCAATGAGGAAGTGACACGTCTCTCCACGTGGCATCTGGGTCACACCTTCCCCTCATTCAAATTTTTGCGCTCTCTCCCTCCATTAATTGCGTTCACCGCCCAAAAGATTCCAAAAAATGAAGAAGCCTGCGCTCTTTTTTTCAAAATACTATCCCTCTCTCTCTCGCGCCCAAGCACCCGACTGCCACCGGTCAACCCCTGAGCTCCAAAGCACCGCCTCTGGCACGTTGCCTCCGCCTCCACTATCGCCTTCAGGAGTCACTGGCCTTTTCCTCCTTCAACTCCTAGGAAGTTGCCATAACATGCAATGCAGACTTGACACATCCTAAGTCTTTCTAGGATGTAACTGAAATGACAGGTTCCTGTGCGCTCGAGATGAAGACTTAAAGAGTATAAAGCAGAGGGCTAGTTTTGCAAAACATACAAGAAACATTACCGACAGCATTGCAATGGAAGACATCCGTTTGGCTGCTTCATTATTCTTTGAGCAGAACCAGAACCTGCCATTGAAGAACATTGCACAGACCGAATTCTCCACCTTGACCCAGACCAAACGAGGCTTGGTCACCAAGAAGGCCTTCGACGAGCACCTAGGCAGCGCCATCCCAAGTGCTTGAGTAGCGACTTGGCTGCTGAGCTCGACCCCAACGGGGATGGTTATCTCACGTTCGAGGACTTCCTCGTCTACTGCTACTAATGAGGCCAGTCTGCGGCCATTGCAAGGCGATTGTTAAGCTCGTCTTCTACACCTGTCTTGAGTGCTTTGCTGACAAGTCGAAGAAGCCGACCTATGATCTCTGTCCCAAATGCTACCTCGGGAAAGAGTTCTCTCATCCGCATAATCTGTTCGTCAATAACTATGCCATGGTTGACAATGTCCGGAAGCCGCCTAAGGATGTTCCGGTATGTGTCCTGAACATTGCCTTTAACTCCATCTTCTCTTCTCTCAGTTTATCAGCTTCTTAAGATCATCACGGCCCTTAACATGCATTTCCAGCTCAAACCACTCAGTTAATTTTACAAGGTCGACCTAACTTTTATCCAAGTGAAAGGATCCAATTCAAGTAGAAGGTAATATTGAGATTGTTTGAAGTACCGATGGCATTCGCATCATTGTCATTAGATAAGTTGTTCTAGTAAGGAATTTTAGCATACCAACAATTTGTCTTGCGTGAATGAAACAAACTGAATCCATTGGTCGCGTTGAATTAAACCGCAAACATGAAGCCATCCCCATCGGGATCCGTACAGTGATCCCAATTATCTTGATTGCGTTTACATGTAACCATGACTTGAGCGAGCGTAGGTCCTCTCGGTTGGGACATAGACGTACTGGCTACAGGAATTTGATGCGAAAACCACTCCAAAAGGCTTCTAAATTTTCGATGTTTTCGCTTTTTTCACAGATTGGGGCGAAGATGGGGACAACAGTGGGAGTCGGAGTGGGCGCTAATGCTCTGGGCAAAGGAGTCATTGATGCATTCTTGCCTGGCTCAGGCAATTGAAGAAGTTCTCGACCTCTGAACGAAGCACAACATGTCGAGGATTTCGAAACGCTCGATATAGTCCCTGGAGATTCAAAAGCCACACTCTGATCAGCTTTAGAATAGGAAGGGGGCCATCGATGTGTTCTTGAATTTCTTTGACGAGTGACCAGCGAAATGGAAGAATTGGAAGACCGATTATGCTTTTAATGGGTACAATGTCGTCGGTACTCTCTACTCATGAACTTGGCGTTTAATGGCTGTGTACCATCATTGAAAAGATTCGGATTGCACTTTCCTGCTTTGTTTGCTCCTTTCTTGTCTTTGTTAGTTCCGAAGTTTCAATTTCATTGTAGGGTAAAGATCATCTAGTCGGCCATTGACTCATTCTCGTAGCATCCGTATGAATCATCAGCGACAACTAACAATATCATTTTCTCAAGAATTTCTCAAGAAATTGGATGATAATTATTTTGCAAATACAAGATATGGTTCATTTTCCACTTTCCAATAGTTCGCCTCGTAAGGAAGTCACTGCACCCAGTTTGCCAAATGTCTTCTAAGTTGGACGTAAATATCGATTCTTACATAAACATGCGCAGCGATTTAAAAAGTTGTGAGTGCACATCAGATGTGCCATTGACAAAGGAAGCTCAACAAGTAAATTTTTTCCTCGGCTATAATGAAAGTATGAAAATTACAGTGCTACAGCTGAACAACAAAAGCCAGGAAGAGCTCATGCAACAAAATTTCCCGGGCTTGTCTGGTGTATGAACGCTACTCAACACTCTATAAACACCCACTGCCGCATCTATACATAGCCTGACAACTGCTACTAAACTAAAAATAAAGCACACCAGAAATGCTACAATACCCTTGTTCTCCATCAACGTTTGATCCTTCCGCACCATCTCAACCTCGGATCTGCAAATTAATGGAATTTCTTAGGTCTCAGTTAGGCCATGCATTGACATGATGCTTGGACCCTGCACTGATGCTTTTGAGAATATATATCAAGCAAATGCATTGCAGCCTCGTCACCAACAGGTCCTCATTCAATAAACGCAGCATTATAGGTCAATGTATATCAAAGCAAATGCATTGCAGCCTTGGTACAAACAGGTTCTCATTCAATAAACGCAGCAAAGTTGTAGGTCAATGAAGGATATAATTACTTCCTAAACTTCCTCACCAGCAAAGACTGAATTACTATTTGTGAGTCATTCATTGCAATTTGATTTTTATTTTATGAATTTTTAAACTGAGATTAAAAACTTAACTTGTTCCAGTCTTATCAATTCTCGCAATTCAATCTTTTTTTGTAAATTTTTTTATGGAAATAATAATAACAAATGTTATAATAATATTCTTAATAAGGTATCATGTAAAAATATTCTATATCTGAAGTTTATTTGATAGAATAAGAATTAAGTCATGTGAAAACCCCTGAGTTAACTACCAATCGATGCTTAGGGAAACAAAAAAGTCAAAATTTAGCATCATGAAATACTAGGAACACTAGTTTGCTAGACTTCCTTTTCCTTCTTTTGCTATAAAGGTTTGCAAAACTCATGTTGTGCTATGGTAAGAGATACAAGCTGACAACTAGCAATGATCAAGCAAAGAGGCAAAGTTTAAAAAAGAAACCTGAGAACAGCATTATCCTTAAGCAGGTTATCAAGCTGCATGGAAACGATAGTTTTCCAAGCTACAAGATCATCAACATCTTTATTCTGCAACCAAAAATTAAGGATTTGCTGAAGTGAGAGCAACACCCAGAAAAGGAAAGACAAGGGAAAAGAATGTGACACGTGTGGCTCACACACCATAGCCTCCTTGTTGTCCAGGAGCATAGTAATGTCAGATCTAATGTTTTGCAGAAGTAAATTTTCATCTCCAATATCCTTGTCAAGTTCTTTAAAGATATTGCCATATCTAGAATTCAAGTCCTCCAGATAACGCTCCAAAATTGACAAATTCACATCTAGGGAGCGGACTTTTTGCATCAAAATCTTCATGACTGTGTCCCCAGGCATTCTACCAATTTGCTGACGTCCCTCTTCTACAGAATCCCGTGAATTCTTGTGAATGTCATGCTTTACATTGATTTGCTCTGGCACAATGTCAGATTCCATTACTTGAGCCAGATCTTGATAGAAATCATCAGCATTAGGTGATTCTGGCTGCATTGATTCTGCTTTCTTCTTGTTATTTTCTTCCTGATTGACAAGCAAGTTTTCCGGAACAGAAATCAAATCCTCCAGCATTCTTTCAACAGCATCAACTCCATAAGCCTCAAGGATGCTCAATGTACAGTAGAATTCATAGCCATGGTGACTTAAGAGATTCAACTTCAGATATCTCACCCATTTTGGTTTGGGAAGAGCAAAGCTCTGAGCCTGTTTGACATTGGCAGCAGTAAAATTCCCAAGGTTGATCCATGTGTCCGTAGGGTATACCAAGCTGCCAAGAAGTTCAAATTCTTTGAGATTGGAAGAGTAATGCTCAAAATTTGCAATTTCAATAGTTTCTACCAAGGTTTCTTCTGAAAGTTCGATGACCACAAACTTCCCTTCTGCAGAACATGGGTTTCTCAGGTATTTGTCCTTGTCCCGGCACAAGATATTCGAAGCACCCTTAGCTTCTTTGTTATAAGCCAAGACCTTTGCTCCTTTTGCAGCAGAAGCATAATTATATTCTGCACCCCCAGGCTCCACCCTGTGGATGATGCCTTCAGACGTACCAGTGCCTGACTTGCTTTTAGAACTGTAACTCTTGCTCTTGAACTCATCAAGACCAAGTGGCACTGCACGAGATAGGCGGTCTGTTGCCACGGTATCTTTTCTAGATACATAATTCGAACCTAAACTTTCTGTCTCAGGGGACTCTGTAGTAGTTGGGGGGGACTCTGTAGTAGTTGGGGAGTTGTGTGTATTTACTTCAGCAGAATGACTTTCACCCTCGGGAAACGTAATTCCAGCATCATCATTGCTATCAACAGAAGATTCTGACATCGGTCTATCAACAAGTCCAATATGTTGATGATGTCCTGACATTTCCTCAGCCAAAGATGATGTGGCTGGTGGAGGTTCCTCTGATCCATCTGAAACCAGAGTAATGACAAGGACATCACATAAGACAGAAGACTTGGAGCAAGTTCCTAGACTACTCATGATAAGAGCAAGAATGTGCTCAAAAGAAAATACAATTACAGCCCATCTCTAGGATAGGGGTAGTTCTTGCGCCATAAGTTGTAGCAGTAACAGACATTAGCACTTCCTATCAGTTTGATCAGCATCGTGTGCTCTCTACTTCCGTTTTCACGCCACTTCTCGTAACCAGTGGTTAATTTAATGGTATAGGGCATGCTACCTATCAGAGGTAGACGCATGATAACTTGATGTGTTCATAGACTTACTAAATCTAATTCTGAATCTACACATATGTGCCTGATGTGTACATATACACAATCTGCATTTAGAGACTCAAAAGCCATTCGGCGTGAATATCTCTGCTGAATTGAGACAGTGGCCCATCTATAATCTCAACGAGGGAAGAGGAGAGATGACTTCGATTCCAGAACATAATCTAGTGCTCAAAATGAAATCTCATGAAAACAGTGGGTACTGCACTCACTGGAGATTCAGTTAGAAGAACGTAAAGAAGAAAATTAATAATTCCGAAGCTTACGTCTGTAGCTATCACCACGGCTGATCCATAAGCTGACAAGGAGGACGAGGCCCCATAGAACAAACACTAATGACAAAGAAAGTTTGTAAAATCGACTTCGATAACTCATTGCCCTGTCCGAAGCTCTCCTATGCAGAAGAGCTCTGCGTGATCTCTGCATCAGGCATCAATCCAATCAATCTTCGAGCCTCAGGATGAGAAAATAACAAAGAATGTCCTGCAATGAAAGCAAGCATTCCGCTTAGTCCCACAACACGAGAAACTGCGAAGTCAGACACAGAAGAAAATTGGCATCTAAATGGGAAAGAGAACAAGCAAAGCTCACATCAGAGACAGATGATATGGCAGTGAAATTGATCACTAAAGCCTAAAGTTACTCGTTATATAGGATCTGACTTGCAGAATCAGCCATTGCTCTGACTTTATATAAGCAAATGAATTCACCGGGCAGCTCCCAGTTCTTCATTCACAGTCTGTTGCATTCATTCCCCCACTCATTAATAAAAGACAGAATCTTCTTACACGTCAAGTAAAACTAGGCTTTTAACAAAAGGAATGCCAGAGATGACCGGGAAATCACAAAGCCCGCAACCTTTTCTTGATGTGGACGAGAAAGACTTCAACAGAACACTGCACATAGGAGTCCAATCGCCACCAGGATCAAAAGACTCAAAATTTAGAAGGAAAAGAAAAGGCTTTGCAAAGACAAACAGAAATAATGGTCAAAACAGGTCGATTCCAGCTACCAACTAGCATCGGTTGAAGTTTCACTTTTCCTAGCGGACTATAAGACCAATCATCAACGCCCTCGAGAAAGCACTCCCATCATCCACATCCATACCAAAGCATCCATCAATTTGATCTCCGCACAGTATCTCTCGTCAACGGAGGTGGAAATTAGGCCGGCGGATCTCAGCGAACGCGATGTCGACATCAAGTGCTTTCGAAAGAGCAAAATCCAACGTTTCGACCGACTCAAAAAGACGGGCGAGGCCGATCCTGGGCACGCAGCGCGCGGCTCGGGGACAGAGCAGAACTCGAAATTCTCGGGGGGAAGGGATTCAGCGGTCGGCGGCAGCAAATCACCTGGATTTCGATTCGTCTCGGGTCGATCGCCCGGCGGAGAGGGGGAGAGAGAGGGGACGGGATTTTTTACATGCGGAGCACCCGCGGGATCGACAGGCGGAGGAGGGCGGGGATCGGAGCCGCGGGTTACGGGCTCGGAGAGGGAGCGGCAGGGGAGCGGCGATCCTTGGCGTTGTCGGGTGGGTTTGCCGCCGCGCTCGGATTCGTCCTCTTCGCTTTCATCGTTGCCCTCTGTTTCCAGTAACGTTCGCCTCGGGGCTGACTACGATGCTACCGCTTATTATGCTTCCGCGGAACGCGTCCCCCATTTTTTCAAATCGCGTTTGAAATCGCTCCCTCTTTCGAACGATCGATTGGATTTTACTGGATCGGACTGTTACTTCTCTCTCTCTCTCAGGGCGAAAACATATGCATGCGCCGACGACTTGTCGACTCTCTCTCTCCCTCTCCAGTGCGAAAACATATGTTAGCCGACTTGTCGAGTGCGCCGTGTATGTGTACGGGGCGTGGAGGCTAACATGGGCGTGCGTTGATGGTGTTTAGGAGAGTCAGGATTTCTTCCCTTCAAAGGAAAATGTTTATCCACGATGACAGGGCATGCTGTTAATTGTACGCCCCCAACCACTCTTTTCTTTTATCTTTTGAATTAATATCACGAAAAAAACATGAAATTAATAATATTTGTGACGAATTTATCCCCATTAATATCTATTAAATCTTATACTCAAATTATTGAATTGGAAAATACGTAATAGTGGACAGTTGTACTAATTCAAAGTTTTACACCCGATGTTTATTATAGATGTGTCGATATGTAGTTTTTCATGATAAGGGTAAATTTGTCATAAATATATTAATTTTTAGTTTTTTGTAATCAAAAAATTATTTTTAGTTAAATTTATTATATATGTACCAATTTAAGGTTTTTTGTAATATTAATCATTTTGTCATTAAAGATTTCTTAGTCCATTGCTAAAGCTACTATGGATAAAGAATCCATGGGCTCCAATTGTCTCATGGATCCGTTGTTTGTGGATGATCCCTTCTTCCTCATAAACTATTATCGAGCATGTATGCGTGAATGAACGAATCCATCTCAACCATTAACTCCATTTAAAATGTAAAATAAACAATAGGAAAAAAGCATAATAATGAGAAATTTTCGCTTTCATGAGAGTCGTGCTTGTTTCAATGAGTCTTTGTCATGGAGGGTTGTGGGTTATTATCGATTAGAGAACTCGTCATGTCTTGACGTTATCGTCGAACATTATAAATAGAGTAAATAAAAATAAGAATTCAATCATGCTAATGTAGAATAAGATATTTGTCTTACTTATTAAATCGGGTAAGAGTTTTTTTTTTTATTGACATGCAACGATGCAAATGACACTGTACAAGGCACCACAAACTAATGTGTCTTGGTAGAGACCCTTGACATTTGAAATCTCACCTAAGCAGAAAAAAAAAAAAAAAAAGAAGAAGAAGAAAAAGAAGAAACCGGCTATGAGAATTTTTTTGTTTTTTTCCTGGTCAAAAGGCTAGGAGGAGTTGACTGATGATGCAATGAGCTGGAGGGTGGAGTGAGATCTAGCCACGTGGCGACGAGCAAACCACCACCCCCATCTTTTCATCGGCCCCTGCCCGACGTCGACAAAGTCTATCCTCGAGGGAAAAAAATGTTTCTATTCTACGTTGGACCATAATATATAAAAATTAAAATAATAGGATGACTCTCTCGAAGCGAGGCTAAGGCCAATACGAATATATAAATGAAAACGTAGTTGTCTCCACGTCAAAAGGGCTCCGCGCATGCCGACTGATTGATTATCTGAACATCGAGATTATTTGTATAACAATTCAAACCCAACTAAAGAAGAAAACATTAAAAATCTACATGACTTTGTATATTTCACAAAAAAAAAAAAATTCTAAAAAAGCCATATGTATCGTTTGAAATAGTTAATTAGTAAAAATATTTTCATCAACATTAATGATTCGTATCTAAGTATTTTTTGTGACAATATTTTTCGTTTATTTATTTTTATGAAGGGTTTTTTTTTAAAAAGTATTTTTCGTGAAATAAACATATTTTACATTAGTGCACCTTAATTTGGGTCATTAAATATTTATTTTTTAGAATATAAACGGCAGGTTTTATCGTTAGAAGTGAAGGACATAACACGAGATGTCACGGAGGATGGAGGATTTTCCAAACGAAAAATGAATGGGCATTTGCTCAAATACCAAGGAGTCAATGTGCCGACGTGGAGGACGTGGGGATGCCATGTGACGGTCAGTGACTTTACCGACACGAGAGGCGAGACACAGGAGCGGCCTTCGGGAATGTGCTTTGAATCATGTGCATGATGAGCTGGAGGCCGCAAAGCATTTCCGCCGATCCCGCCAGGCCAGCGGACTGGGCTGTCACCCTTTTACACGACCCTTGATAAAATAAAAACAAAAAGATTCTGATTTTACGGGCCCGATGATTTGATGTTAAGGCATTATTTTACAGAAAAATTACTTTCAGTCTCTTTATACAAATAATTTCTAATCTTTAGCTCGATATATATTGTCATCCATCAACTTTTAATTTATTTAATATTATTCATAAAATTTTAATTGATTCAATAGGGTCTTAAATTTTTCATACAATTAAACATGTATGAAAATATTTAATATTATCTTGGATATTTTCATAAAATGTGGGGTGATTGATTTAATAATTACCAAAAGTTCAAATCAAATTAAACAAATTAAAATTAGGAGACAACATTGCACCTTTCGGAAATTTCATCTACTATTTATGTAATAATCACATTTTTTTTTAATTTATAAGGATGAAATTGAGTTAAACAACTTTATGTCCAACTTGGGCTTGAATCGATGATTACTCGGATTTGACTAGTCTATTTTTGAGTTGAACTCGAGCTATTCAAGTATTTTGCCAAGTTGAATTCGAGCTTGCCAATTCTTAACTCTAAAAGCTAAGGATAATCGAGCTCAATCCAAATTTCATTATATTTCAAAAAAAAAAATAATTGCAGAAACAAGCACAAAGGTCTGCAAAATTACATATTGAAACATCATATATAAAAACGTAAAAAAAAAAATTGAGCTTATTAAGTTGGAAGTACATATATATAATCATATTTTAATTGAGTCAAGCTTGAGTATCTAAACTTTTAATTTAAACCAAGCTCCAATTTAAAATTTGATTTTTAATCAAGCTTGAGCTCGAGCTTGATCTTGATATCGTATTGACTCGACTAGATCCTCCCCTAGAAGTAAAATAACAAGAAAGGAATATGATAGAATTGAATTGGCTTTTGTCATCTTGCTCCAATTGCAACTGGAAAAGGGAGGCGAATGAAAAATTGCCGTCCCTTCACCATGGAACGGCCCAAACAAAGAAAGGACAAAAATTTTAAAAATAACGACAATATACAAATCTGAAAATCTGAATCTGAGATATGTAAATTAATAACTTTAAAAGGGAATATCCATTTAACCTAACTTAACTGGAAGGGTCATGAAATAATTATACAAAAAAAATATGTTTTTATTTATACACATACAAATATGAGAAACACTAAATGAAAATGTATACAAATATCTTGGAAATAGAAATAGACAAATCTTAATTACTCGGTGCATGAGTTAAAAGGTCTAATGCATTTTAACACTATTTCATGAGTATTGCAATAAAAAAATTTCTAGTGAGCGGATACTCTCGATTATGCAAACAAAATTCATCAAAGTAAAGTTGAAACCCAAATATCTGTATAAAAAAAATGCAGTGAAATGATTTCATCAGATATTTCAAGAAAATATTATGAGCGATTATTGAAATGCAAACTAATGATATGCTAGAACAAATTCCTAATGAATTGAAATGCAAAATAGTCAAAATTGCTACGACATGTATTCCTAATAGTTTGAATATGTCAATAGAATGAAAAAAAATTATTTAATTTGTTTACTTTGGAAGATGATTATCTATATTATTTGATGATGTGAACTATTATATTTTTTATTTGAGTTAAATGTCTTACGTGAATATCATTTTA
This sequence comes from Angophora floribunda, assembly GCA_014182895.1. Classification (NCBI taxonomy): domain Eukaryota; kingdom Viridiplantae; phylum Streptophyta; class Magnoliopsida; order Myrtales; family Myrtaceae; genus Angophora; species Angophora floribunda. The sequence goes on from CM024710.1 coordinate 21,673,564, forward strand.
ATCACCGTTCAAACTAACCAAATTGGAAGCTAGATCAACAAGTTTCATTAACTTGAATTAGTGAAAAATAACATTAAATACTTTCATATAGTATAAGGATCAAATTGAATATTGTACCAAAAATTCAGGAATTACATTAAACAAATTAAAAATTAATGAGCTATAATGTATAATTGAGTAAAGTTAGAGATCTTTCGTGTAACTATCCATGTCTAGGTTCTACATAAGATTTGCTACTTTTACGTGATTTTGAGATGATCGATAATTAAAATTTAATTTCAAGTGGAAATACTAAGCTAGAAATATTGTGATTAAAAAAAGTATTAAAACGGGCCTACACAATGTCCCCTTGGAGAGCACGGGGCTTCCCGCTAGTTTTTTGTGAAAAACCCGTCATCCATGCAGAGCGCCAGATCTATGGGCATCTTTGAGTTGACAGGTGGCATTGTACGAAATTCAAAAATTAAAGAGTCCCGTTATTGCTACAGCAACATTATTCACAAGTCCAGCAGTCCGAATCCCTATAGTAGGGTTTTTAAAGGTCTATACGAAGGCAACAAACCTTCATGGGATGGCAAAATCTTATTATAGAATGAAACACTCTCAAACCATCACTTCGATGGGTCATTGGCAGTGAAAAAAGGTTAAAATACTTGAGGATCAGTATCTACCTGAAGGCGTGATTGGAAGTCTAGCAAACAAAATGATCCTACAATGGTGTTTGAGTTGGTGGATGAGACTCAAGCAAGATGGAATGAACATAGCATCAGGGAGATATTTGATCATAACACAGCAGAGGAAATCCTAACAATACCCTTAAGCCTCTCAATGCAGGAGGATCACATAGTTTGGACACCAACTAAGATAGACACCTATACAATAAAAAGTGCATACCATTGTAGACGAGACACACAGAGCCACACCAACCAGGGCGAGGCATCATCATCCTTCCAGATCTCTAAAACATTATGGAATCGTATTTGGCAAGCCAAAACACAACCGAAATTCAAACACTTTCTCTGGCAACTTTGTCATAATGCATTACCCACAAGATCTAATCTATAGCAAAGACATATCATTAGACACCTATACAATAAAAAGTGCATACCATTGTAGACGAGACACACGAGCCAAAACACATCATCATCCTTCCGATTCAAAACATTATGGAATCGTATTTGGCAGGCCAAAACACAATCGAAATTCAAACACTTTCTCTGACAACTTTGTCATAATGCATTACCCACAAGATCTAATCTATAGTGAAGACATATCATACCTGATGACAGGTGTGCTTTGTCAAAGTATTCCCAAAACGATCAAGTATTTGTTTCTTCTTTGTCCCTAGACGAAATATGTGTGGGAACACCCATAAATTCATATTCATATTGATTCCAACAAAGTAACTCGCATTGAAGAATGGATTGCACAGTTCAACCATAAAGCGGTCTCTTTTGAACTACTTACCCTATTACCATGGCAAATATGGTGAGCCCGAAACGATTGTATCTTTTGTAGCTTGAAACCAAATCCTCAACTCCTCCTTGAATCAACCATGGCAAAAAATTATACTATAAGTAGATGGGTTCATAGCAAACATAGACACTCGACTCTACAAACGGACTCACCCTTACATTGGAGACCCCCGCTCGCACGCGTACTTAAATGGAACTACCAACGGCTCCTTTCTTGGCAAACTAGAGAGGCAGCGATTGTTGGGATGTGCAAAGATCACTCGGGGAAGTTGATTATTGGGTTTGTGAGCTCAATGCGAGTGGATTTGACAATTCAAGCTGAAGCCATGACAATCGTAGAAACCCTAAAATGAAAGGCAAAAAGAGGAGCTACGGTTTGGGAGTTAGAAATAGATCACTTTGATATGGTAAATGCAATAACTACCCTCACAGATCATATCAAATGGGAAATCCGCGCCCTTATCCTCGAGGATTCGACAATTCAAGCTGAAGCCATGACAATCGTAGAAACCCTAAAACGAAAGGCAAAAAGAGGAGCTACAGTTTGGGAGTTAGAAATAGATCACTTTGATATGGTAAATGCAATAACTACCCCCACATATCATATCAGATGGGAAATCCGTGCCCTTATCCTCGAGGCCCAAGCCCACTTACAAAGTCTTCAGTCCATGACGATAGCCCATTGTAAGAGAGAAACCAACAGAGTTGCAAATTAGATAGTGAAGGCTCAACGCAACAAAACTTTACCGATCAAGTGGGTTTACTATCCCCATCTAGCCTTTTGGAATTATTATGCTTAGATGTAAGTCAACTATGTTTTAAGACTACTGCTTAATGAAATCTACGAATTTCCAACAAAAAAAAAATATTATTCACAAGTGAATAACACCATGCTATAATTAATGGTCCTATTTAATGTTTGATGAAGTTCTTTGTACCAGATAAATCTAAATATATCTAGATAAGAAATCTTGAACAAAGATAGGAGAAACCTGGGTCTAGATATATCATTTTTGACTGTTTGTTTCTAGTATTGAAATGGGCTTGTGATGATAAATCAAAATTATATCTATGCGAGGATTACGCAAGCAAAATGTTACATAGTGTCAATTATTTTTCATATTTCTTTACAAGTATTCTTGTTTTGGTGTCAGGTCCATATCGGGTGAGTGAATGATACTCTTTTGCAAATCCTTGAGTGAGCAATTCAACACAACCCAAATGGAAGATCGGGTTTCCAACTAAAAGGCAACTCGAATAGACTCCTTTGATCACTATCTTTGCGCCTATGTGGTGTAGAGAAAAGGGGGTTGCGACCTATGCATGAGGTTTGCATGAACAATGATGACCACAGAATCCAATCGAGAGGGCCATAGATGAGACGACAGACTCAAGGCACTATAGGGAGTGTCGGAAGTGATGGGTGGAGATTGAAATAGTTGAGCATGATGGGGGATTTTTAAAAAAATTCACTTCTATATTAGGTTACACCAAACATATGATAGGATTTTTTCATAATTCAAAGGATTTCTAGTTATACTTTATTCTCTCTTACCCAATTTGAATGTAGATGACCAAATACAGCCTGATCAATAATGGTGCCTTTTATTTTACCACAAAAATCTTCACAATAAAGAAATGGAGTAGATTTGGAAAAGAATCACCTAGACGAAAACTTTCGAGATATTTGACTATATAAACTAATGATAGATCAATCCCATATCGAAATAGAAGAGCCATTGAAATAAGATCCGATTTATTTAAATTATTTTAGGCTCTACACCATATTCAATTCGCGCGATATGCATTTAGTTGGATTTTGTTGAAGTAAAGTAATTGATTGTCACTTGGAATCAATTGGAGAAGATTTGTCGCTTTTCTGTTGCCAGATTGGGTTTTGTATACGGGGAAAGAGGAGAACTTGATGGAAGATGTGGAGGAAGGAGAGATTTCTGATGCGATTTCGATTGAGGAGATCAGCGAGGAAGAATTCACACAAGCAGGAGGCGAAGGAGACAAAGGAGATCTCGATTAGGGTTTGGACAACGCAAGATTTATTCAAGTAGTATTAAGGTAAGCAAGGTTGTTACGATGGAAGTTGATTCAGCAATGGCGAATGGCAAGGACGAGAAGAAGGGCAGCGGCGATTCGATGAAGGGAGTAAAGAAAGCCTTCTGCTTGCTGAAGTTTCCTCCTCACTGATCTCCTCGATCGACATCGCATCAAAAATCTCGCCTTCCTTCGTGTCATCCACCAAGTTATCCTCTTTTATTATATGTAAAATTAAATCTGTCAACAAAAAAGTAATAAATCTTAAAATAAGCACACAAATAGTCCCTAAATATTGGTCAGATATGTAATTTCATCCTTGAATTTTCTCTCTATTATCTGTGAAGAATATGGTCCTAACTTTTGATATATGTAGAATCTAATATTTGAACAGGATGGGGACGTCCATGATGCACAAACCGACCCAGCCGTCCTGAAAAACGTCTTTCGCTCGTTCCTCTCATCATTCCGCTCCAAGCGAAAGAAAGCTCTTATCGCGCGGGGGAAAATCAGAAGCTGCTCCTGCTGTAACGACGGAGATCGCCATGCGAAGCGAGCTGAGAAAGTCGTAATCTTGAAGCATTTCAGACGGTGATGTCGCACCACCTTGGCAAGCTGTCCTCGCTCGTGTCGCTGACTCCGCGATACCAAACTCCCGACTGCAAAATCCTCCTCGACTGGGCGCGGGGTCTCCACCCGAGGCCAGCTCCAGGAATTCCTCGATCAACTGTACGCCCTCGCTACGCCCATTGACGACAAGGCCTTCGCTGCTCTTTTCCACGCTTGCGCCCGCCACAAGTGCCTGGAACAAGGCAGGGCCTTGCATCGTCACATGCTTCTTAATCAGAATGGCCCGCCGGACCTCTTCGTGTCGAACCACCTGGTCAATATGTATGCGAAGTGCGGGGATCTGGAGTGTGCCCGCAAGGTGTTCGATGAAATGCCACGTAGAAACTATGTTTCCTGGACGGCTCTCGTTTCTGGGTATGCCCAGCATGGCCGTGGGGACGAGTGTTTTAGTCTGTTCTCGGGGATGTTGGCCCATCACCGCCCGAATGAGTTTGCGTTCGCCAGCGTGCTCAGTTCGTGCCGGGAGTGTGACGGTGATCGTGGCCGACTGGTACATGCGCTTGCCCTGAAAATGTCCTTGAACTCGTGTCTTTACGTTGGGAATTCTCTTATTGCAATGTATAGCAGGACGAGTGGCTGCCAAAGAGGTTTCAATGAGCATAAAGATGAGGCTTGGACTGTGTTTAGAAGTATGGAGTCTCGCAATCTGATCACTTGGAACTCAATGATTGCAGGATTTGAGCTCCGTGGCCTTGGAAGACTGGCTATCGATCTGTTTGCTCAAATGCATACAGGAGGATATGGGTTTGATCGTGCTACACTTCTTGGAATCTTTTCTGCCTTGTCTGGAAGCAGTGATGCTGGTGTCGGATTTGCTCTTAATTGTTGTCTTCAGTTACACTGTCTGACAGTTAAAACTGGTTTTACCTCGGAAGTGGAAGTGACGACCGCACTGGTGAAGGCTTATTCAGATCTTGGAGGGGATGCCGCTGACTGCTACAAGCTCTTTTTGGAGACCAATTCTCACAAAGACGTTATTTGTTGGACAGGCATCATTACAGCACTGGCGGAACGTGAACCTGAAGAGGCCTTCTTCCTCTTTCGCCAGTCACTTCGAGAGGGAATATCTCCAGATTGGTATACGTTTTCTAGTGTCCTAAAAGCATGTGCTGGTCTTATGACTGAGAAACATGCCTTGTCAGTGCATTGTCTAGTAATTAAATCTGGATTTGATGGGGATACAGTGCTTGCCAACTCCTTAATCCATGCTTATGCAAGATGTAGCTGCATGGCCTTGTCTAAGCAAGTTTTTGATCTGATGGAATCTCATGACTTGGTTTCTTGGAACTCAATGCTTAAAGTTTATGCTCTGCACGGGCAAGGTAAGGAGGCATTGCAGCTCTTTGTACAAATGGACTTCCGACCTGATAGCACTACTTTTGTTGCTCTCCTCTCTGCATGTAGCCATGCTGGACTGGTGGAAAATGGAATTAGCATATTCGATGCCATGTCTACGGACTATGGTGTTGCTCCACAGCTTGATCATTATGCTTGCATGGTCGATATTCTTGGAAGAGCTGGGCGTGTTCTCGAGGCACATGAACTGATAAACAGAATGCCTATGCAACCTGATTCAGTGGTCTGGAGTGCACTGCTGGGAGCATGCAGGAAACATGGTAATGCACAATTAGCAAAAACAGCGGCTGTTAAATTGAAGGAGTTGGAACCTAGTAAATCCTTGGGATATGTGCAACTGTCGAACATATGTTGTTCAGGTGGGAGATTTGATGAAGCAGGTCTAATTCGAAATGAAATGAATTGGTCCAGAGTGAAAAAAGAACCAGGTTTAAGCTGGATCGAGATAGGAAATCAGATCCATGAGTTTGCATCTGGAGGAAGGAGACATCCACTGAGGGACAAGATATATGCGAAGCTCGATGTATTTATTGGGAAGCTGAAAGAGCTGGGTTATGCGCCAGAAACATGCTTGGCATTGCATGACTTAGAAGAGGAGCACAAAGAGGAGCAATTGTATTACCACAGTGAGAAGTTGGCTTTGGTATTTGCAACAATGAAGGAAAGTAACCTGCCTAGAGTGATAAAAATCATGAAAAATATTCGCATTTGTGTTGATTGCCATAACTTCATGAAAATAGCTGCAGATCTTCTCAACAGGGAGATAGTTGTGAGAGATTCAAACCGATTCCACCATTTCAAAAGCAGGGTTTGTTCTTGCAATGACTATTGGTAACTCAGTCCCATGACTAGATTGATTAAGAGGTTCTATCATAGTCCCTTCTTGGGAGGATGTGAGCAACCCCTCCAAGATTTATATGGCTGAGTAGAATTTTATATTTTCAGCATCATAACATGGTAAGAATTCTGGGAAGCAGAAATTGCTTTCTGTTGATTAATTACATAATGTTCTATCGAGCCCCAATTTAGCTCCTTGGACATGGAGCTCCTGAAGTAGGATGTTCAATCTGGATGTTGAAAGTCTTAGAAAATGATCATACTACAGCATTTTAGCATGCATAGGAGGCTTTTTAAGGGCTCAAGTACCTTGCAGTTAGATATGATGTCTTAAGCGACATGAATATCCTTCAAGCTCATTCCATCGCACTTTCCGAATTCATTATCTGGTGGCACTTGTGTGGCGGGCACATCATCTGGCGTTTTAGGTCATGAAGGTGAGCAACACGAGAATTTCATTTTTTTTTCATTATTGATGTTTATTGTGTTACTTTTGAATCTAATAATCGAATATTTAACCTTTCTAAATTTTGGCTGGGCTTTTGAAGAATTTCAAGTACCTTGATCAATTCAACTAGGAAAAAATACATCATTGTATGGATCCTGTGCAGTATGGAAGTTGTTACAATATCTAGGACTTACATTATTACAAATAAAAATGCTATTAGTTTTGACTCCATGCACGTTTTCTTGTGTAGGATCAACTTAATCTCAGAGAACGCTCATGTAGGAAGGAGATATAACTGCCCATGAGGATGAAATGTTTGAATAGATCCTTGGTCCAAAGAATTTGAGTGATATCCGGGGTTGGGGGGCCTGCGCAAAGCCTCAGGCATTTCCTCCTAATACAGGGGTCTTGCAACTGCTAGAAAGTCAAGTTCAGACATGCGGATGAGGCAACAAAATGGCAAGGAGACATACAAACGTATCGAGATGCTATGAGTAACAAGCGGATCCAGGCAATGTCAACTCGAGACCAATGCTTCCAGTAGCAAAAGTTGTAGCTTTAAAACAATGGAAAGTGTCTTCTACGTTGCGGACCGAGGTAAATAATTAGAGTTCCAACACAAACATCCATCAATACCAAGTTGAACTTTTCGTTTTGATCTTTTGACCTTAAGTCAACGGACACTTGCCATTGAGATGTTGACGGTCGGTTCCCGGTGATGCTGGATGCTGGAGTTCGATTTTGCCTCAAGAAGGTACCGGGTCCTCGGACTGTTTGATGATTTGGACCTCTGATACTGTAAATTCCCAGATGGTGTAAAACATTGGTCAATTCGAATCTAAGTTGTCAGCGTACTAATCGGTATCGATTGAGCAGTCATGCCAGTTACCTAATTTAACAGTAATCATGCTTATTTAACATATTTAAGATGACGTTTGCCAGTCATGACACTTTAACTAGGTCAGGGTTCTGGGTCAATGGATCCATAAAATTCTCCATAACGTATTTTGTAAGTACAGTCAAGTCAATGAGTGTCTTGACTTTGTTAATGCTCCACCGACATCCCAGGTCTTCCCTCTTTAACTATTACTCATATTTTAAGTGATCAAAATAGTTAAATCCGTTTACTTATGAATCTTTCTTTTCAAATTTATCTAATTAAGTCATTCTATTAATTGTAATGTTTGAAAGTTTTAAGATCTCGATTGCATATTTGTGATAAATATTTGAATTTTATTGTATTTTGAAAATCTTAAAATCCAATTGCATTTTCATGATAAATTTTAAAATTTTTAGTTTATTTATCCCAAAATTTTGTTAATGCATCTCCCCTTAACCTTCGGAATCTAAACTATACCACATTTGGAAAAATCACTCGCTACCAAAACGTAATTAATGATCTTTGATAATAAGTGCCTCAAAGAATACTATAATATATTATTTTTAAAATAAATAAATAAAAAGACACTATGTAATAATTGCCCAATTTTGAAACTTTGAAAATTCTGGAGGGACAGCCAATGAGGGGGGTCGAGATCCCCAGATTGGGCACCGACCATCCCTATCCGTGTATGGAACGTTGGATTTATTGGCAATAGCAGCAGCAGCAGCTTTATCTATCAATTTCGCTCATCGAGTCTCTTCTTCCTCCTCCCTTCAGATCCGGACCAAACCAGAGTGTCTTTTGGCAGCGACGATCCAGAAGGCGATCATGTCCTCGAACAGAGATCGCACTGTTTATGTAGGTCAGTCTGAGCTCTCTCTCTCTCTCTCTCTCTCTCTCTCTCTCTCTGCCGCAGTCACATCACTTCTTCCCTTTTTCCTTCCCTCTTTCGTCTCGCAGTTTGATTTTCTTCTTACTTCGGTCGAGGGGGATGTTGAAATTCTCGAAACCGAGTCTTCGGGCGTAAGGTGTTGCTCGTTCTTCTCGGATTGTTTAGGGTTTATCTGTAAGCGTCGCGTGTTCATGGTCTTAGAGAAAAGGGGTTTTTTTTGGGTTGGCTGCAGTGCGAGTATCTTGATTTTGGGCCTGGGGTTTGAGAATCGGATTTCCTATTAGGTCTTTGTCTGATTGATGATGGCCCAGCTTCTTCTTTTGTCTTGGCTGGTTTGCTTAATTATGAAATTGATTCGCGATGCTTGGAAATTGGGAAAATTCAAAGAAACCTTTGTGGACTTCTTTGTTTAGAATTGACATGATAAGACTGGGCAATCAGTTTTATCAATGATATGATGTATACTGTAATGGGTGTATCTGTATCGATACAAAGCACATTGATAGAATGTCTTGGTTTTTAAAGAGTAAAAAAGAACTTGGATGCCTTTTGCTGCCTCTATCCTAAGATATGGACATATACCTGGATACTCAGTTTCTTCTAGTTATGAAATTTTTAATTTGCGATTGGCCCGATGATCTGTAATTTGGTCGGTGCACGGTTCTCTGTGCATTACAAAGCAATGCTAGCCCCTTCACCAGTTCTCCTCCTGATATTTTAAGTTGAAATTGGAAGGCAAAGTACTTTGGCAGCACGCTTACAATTGAATGATTATGCTCAGACCAGACAAAGCAAGTATAGGTACTAAAGTGTTCCTTTTGGGTTGTCAGAGATGTTTTTCTGGTCCAACAGAATGTCTTGGGAATTCTGCAATCCAGTTTGCTTTGCATTTTCCTTTATCTGACTCGTATTTTCCAGGAATGTTCACATCTGATGAATTCTGTTGTTTAGTTTGTGGTGCAATTGACTTCTTGGAACTGAAATATTTTGAAGAAGTGTTGCTAGTGTTGATTCTTCTTATCAGCAGTATAGCTGCATGGTGCTAACATAATATCCGTCCATCTTGCGTAGGCAACTTGGATGAGAGGGTGAGTGAACGAGTCTTGTACGACATTTTGATACAGGCAGGAAGGGTAGTAGAACTGTATGTTCCTCGTGATAAGGAGACAGAGAAGCCCAAAGGTTTTGCTTTTGCAGAGTATGAGACAGAGGAAATAGCCAACTATGCTGTTAGGCTGTTCTCAGGCCTTGTTACTCTCTACAATCGAACACTTAAATTTGCGGTATGTTCCCATTGTCTCATATGTAGTTCTTCTTTTCTCCTGCTGCTGCCTGCTGAATCATCTTTTGGTGATTTTCCGAGGATTTTGCATTGCCAATGGACAATTTCAGATGGTTAATATTACTCTTATGGCTTTACCTTGTTTCTGATGTATGTATGTTTGCCATATTCCCTGTGCTCAAGCTTTCAAGTGAGACTAGTCTTATATTCTAATGTCATTAACACTTCTAGTTGGTCAGATATGAGACAGATGGGATTAGGGATCATTATGATAATTAACAATATTTTCAAATGATCATAACCGGTTGATTGGTTACTTTTACTGTATACCCAATTATACTGCGGTCTAGCTTTTTATAATGGCATTGAAAATTTGATGTGCAGATATCTGGGCAGGACAAGTCCTCCTCAAGTACTTCTGCAGCAAATCCCTCCCAGAATCTAAGACCCAACCGTCCAGAAAGCGACAGTGTAGACATTCCTCAAAATTCGGCTGGGTTATCTACTCCTGGCAGAGCTTCAGCATATTCAGATAACCATTCTCATGGTAATGTACATATTTTATCTCTGTAGTTATTGTATGTTGAGCATGCATGTAACTTGTCATTTCCATTTATGTTAATGGTCTATTCTTTCTTTCGGTTCAGCTTCCATTCCTACTGGTATAACACAAGAACGTAATGGCTTTGGATCTCGTTCAAGTAGTTATGAGTACAGTCGAAGAGTTTTTGGAGCAACCCTGGAAAGCATTGACCACAGTAGGTCACGCCGTTATGATACAAGTAACCCGGTGTCTTATCCCTCCTATTAACTGCCAAGCTAGCTAGTTTCACAATATCCATCACCATTCTTATCAAATTCGTGTAGCTTGGTAGTCAATTAATGTGTGTTTAGGTTTGGTTGTTGTCTTGATTGAAAGTGGGGTAGTGCAGGTGGTTAGTCCTCCTTGTAAATTAGTGTAGATGTTAAGTCTTGTGGCATTTGCTTTAGCAGCCAGAGCTAGACTTGTTCATAAGTAGTTCATTTGGTTGTAGAAGTATGTTAGTTTTTATTTGTGAAGTTCAATTTTCCTTGTTTTGGCATTGGATATTCTTTTGGTTGCTGAACCGTAAATCTTGCTAATGGTGGCTTTCAGCTTGTCATAAAGCAGTACAGTTCTTGCCTCTGCTTCTATGCTGCTTTTTGTTGATATTTTCTTTTGATAGGATGTGAATAAACTCAGGCTTTCCCCCTTTTAATTTGAGTGAAAAATGTCAAAAGCATGACTTGAAATGGCATTTTGGGGGTGTTTGGAGTGAAAGGATGCTGCTAGAATATGTTTCAAGAGCAGGAAATAGATTTGCAGTGGTTAAAGTGGTAATTTCTAATTGAAAACAAATCTCCTGCTTCTCTCTTTCAACTTTTTATTTTCTGGGGAGATGACCCGTCAAGAATGAGTGATGTTTGTTTGGAGATGTAGTCGTCCTTTATACCACTTGTAGATCCGCTGATGCATTGGCTGAACTATGATCTGCATCTATCTTGGATGAGACTGCATCATCTTTTCTGTCACAGTCGCTATATTGGACATTCCCGGGTTCAGTGGGCAGTAAATATCCTTGAATAATAGTCATGGATCAAGATTGGGAACAAAAATTCAATCAACTTAAAATTAATTTTGCAGTCTTGCATTTTCTTTTATGTATTTTCTGTTTGGCCAGGATGGCTTGTGGTGTTTTTTAATATTTTTTTTTTTATAGAATATGTCAAATGAATCTGTTATTATAAAATTAAGAAAACAGAACAAGGCACACTGATCATTAACTGCAGATTAGCGAATCATGCTAAGGCCAGGGGATCTTCATTTACACTTGGTTGGCACTATAGATCCCTCCTAGCTAGTTCATCAGCATCAACACTGACCTATTCAAAGTTAATGAACTTTGTAAACATTGGGATGCAAATTCTTTTACTCAAGCTGAGTATGTTCCTGCAAAGTATGCCAGAGGTCCAACGATGGCTGCATTGATGTACGTTGCGGGCTCAGAGTGGCTGTAATCGGTCCGGTCATCCGAGAAAGCATCGTTCTGGTCTGGACCCCCGACAATGGCTCCAGTGAGGATGTTGGGGTTCAGGCTTGATGTGTAGTAGAATGGTTGGAAGCCACCTTGACAGCCTATTGCCTGCGGGTGGCTCAACAGGGATGGCAGGGATGATCCTCTGTGATGAATTCTCCTGGGGAATGTGGTTCCATATCCCACCATGTATGACATCTTCTGAGGGTTCACCCCCAGAATGTAGTCAACCTGCAATTTCCGGGGTTGAGAGAGAGAGAGAGAAGAGAGAGAGAGAAAAGTACGAGAGAGCTGGAGTTTGAGAGACCTGCTTCTTGGCAAGGTACTTCAAAGTGCTAGGGGTGATGACCATGTTGCCACAACTGAAGGTGTGTTTTGCAGAGGACATGTACTTAGAATAGGTTGTAAGCAGGAATGTTATGGACGTGACGTACTGGAGATTGCTTTCACTCAGCTTGAACATGAGACCACCTGCACTTCAGCCATAAGCTTGCGGTGATCAAGTTTCTGAATAGCTTGCAACTTGTAATATGATCCTTCAACTACTACTAATTGTCATGTGGGATAAAAGAAAAGTACATACCTGGAGTGTACTGTGTGGAGGAAGAAGGAGAATTGGGGAGAATTCTACACATGAAATCTTCCGCTTGTTGTCTGAACTGGTCGTAGCTACCGTCTTTGTTCAACAACGCCATCTGAAGAAAGACAGTTACGGGTTTGTTACAATGCTTAATCAAGGGTGTCCTAATTTCTTGTCGGAAACTGTCCTGAGCTAGATAGAAAGTGTGGATAGAAAAGAGGGTTCCGGTCGAGACTGTTTTGTTGAAAATCTTCTGGACAGTTGTCAATAATATTATATTTTATGGGGTGGGATATACCCTCGAAAGAAGAACTCGTGCTCCGGCGAGCTTGTTGTCCCAGCTGAAAATGTCCGTGCCATCGTTAGCCCCCAAAGATTTCAAGAAATTGGCATAGTACGCATTATTCGTTGCTCTATAAAGCCATGCAGCTCCCCACAGCAGTTCATCCTGATAATTCGTGACAATAGACCAAATTCTTCAGATTGACAATTCAATGAGCCAAATGCATACGGTGGAACTAACACCCATAATCAAGCATTAAAAGAAAAGTTATACCTTATATCCCGAGTACGAACAGTAAAATGGGCAAACGGCGGAACCGAGTGAATCACTATATGAACCTTGGTATTGGATAGCGAACTGCATCACCTTCTTTGCAGTCTGGAGCAACAACTTTGAGTACTTGGGATCGGCCACCCGGAAGACCATGGAGGCGGCGGCGAGGGCAGCTGCAGTCTCACCCGCAACATCGGAGCCTGGGTTGCTTGGGGAGACCGAGTACACGGACCGAACCGTGTCCATGTCCTCCGGCCGCTCCCAGCACTTGTGGTCCACGTTGGGGTCACCGACTCCCACGTAGAGCTTTCCGGGGGTTGCCGTTGCGCACTTGAGGAGGTAGTCGGTGGCCCAGCGGATCGCGGCTCTTGCGTTGGGGAGCTGAGCCCCCATGCGCTTGCCGTACTCGAGGGTGCTCCATGAGAGCATGGTGGTGGTGTAGGCCATCGGGAAGTTGAACTTCACATTGTCTCCAGCATCATAGTATCCTCCTGCCAAATCCACCTGGCCACCAAGAAAGATGAAAAATTTACGGCACGTGCGGAAAGTCCTACTTTGTTTATAGGATCTAATATGGTTTACATGTGTTCTTTTGGGGGATAAAGTTCTGATGGCAATTGGACCACACAACGTGATTGATGCACATTTTGTCACTGTCCATGCATGCAATTCACATCATTACATTACAATCCCACCCACCAACATTATCATACAGGATGGCTTTAATCCCACAAAAATAAGAAAAGAACATCATGCATGATGAGTAACTGCGCTTTGCTTAAAACCTTCCCAAGCATGCAAAGAGGTCGGTATAAAGATCTAGTTGAATAAATGTTTTTTTCTTGTGGGCCATACGTTAAGTACATGTTGAAATTGCTTTGATGCCCTTGAAGCTAAATCCATTGGAATAGAAGATGCTAATTGGAGCATTCTTTGTCAAAAAGACTGATGATACACAACAACGCATAACACAAGAGAGTAGACTTACATGGGCAAGGGCACCATCTGAAAGGCCGGAGGTGGACCTCCAGCTTAGCAGCTGGTTGGTGGGGAGCCTCCCCGACCTCTGGCCTTGGAAGAACAGTAGGGACTTTGCGAGAGCATCTTTGTAATTCGGGTTGCCTTGTACAACATGGGTGCCTAAGCACATGACAGAGCACAACAACAATGGTAGCCACAAAGAAACCCTCGTCTCCATTTGTGACTTAATGTTATCCGCTAAAGTGCAATGTTAGCTTCTCCGATTTGTGACTTTAGCTAATATGGTTCTTGATTCGGATAGGGCTAAGGCATTATATAGAGGGAGAGCACGGCCAATCGCCGACCGCAATGTTAGGCTTTTTTCGTTGAGGGTCTCATTGAGTGTTGACCACGTAGTAAATTAAGGGGGAGTTGCTCATGATGCTCCCAAATTTTAAACTTTTTTTTCTCGTTATCCTTTTACTTTTTTTTTTGGGAGGATTTTGGAATGATTCGGAAGTCAGTCCACTAATCTTGCAACGATATCCGTTAATCCTACGTTTTTGAGCCGCAATGAGATGCCTTAGAAAAGGGCGAGTTGGTCCCTCTTGTTTGTATCCTCGTTTACAAAGTCATTTCGTTCATTTTGTCGCTCGTCTCTTTGGCCATCCTTCATTTTCAGACATCGTGCCTGTTCCATGTCTTTTATATGTTTTTCTACTATAATGTTCTCCACATTTGAAGTCTTTTCGTTGCTAAAGAAGGGCGACGTGGCGCGCTAGCTTCCGAGCATGGTCGAACAAGATTTCATGTTCATGGCCGATCGCTCAAAGGAAATTCAACTACACCAAGACTAGCCAAGATACTTTTGAGCGAAGTCGAACTTGAGAACCCGGTATCTGTTTCTTCGATCACAAAACAGCGGCCGATGTTGCATGACTTAAGTTAATCAAGCAGTCAAGGACTAAACACCTGAGAAAGTCACTTGCGAGAAAGGAAATCCGAAAGATACCATTACTGTTTAAAAGTTGCTTGTCTCAAAAGAAAGGTCCGTGATTTCAATCGGCGGATTTGTAGAACTTTGCTGAGCGATATCCCTCGAGATACGCAGTCGCAATTTAAGTTAAGAAAATTTTCATGTAGAGTACAATATATAAAGAGTCCTAATATATGTAACTTCTTTCCTCCGTGTTCTAAGACATCACAATCTAAGTTAGTGAGGATTAAACGGATATAAATCTGACCCGGATGGAATATTAAACCAACACATCGTACTCCTAAGCGGCTTGTGGCTGTTTGTAGTCCTGACAGAACAACGACAAAGGCTCGCGCATGAGTTCATCTTCGCGGCCGTGCTTAGGGTTTGCCCGACAAGTGCATCCTGATGCCTGCCTCGTGGGCGGGAGAAAAAAGTGGAGCACCAATTTCGCCTAATTTTTTCCCCACCAAATAGAGAAATGGTCTCCCTTTTTAGGTATGATAAACAACCGAAAAACCGGAAGATTCGCCGCCTTACTTTTTGAAATTTCGTGGCCGTTTTTCCAACTCCACTTTGGTCAAAATCATTATAAAAAAGAACGATGATTATTGTCCTCTATTTTTTTCGTTCGTGCTTTGGTTAATCTCCACTTGGGGTCAAATATGACAATTCGCAAAGGAAGGCGCGATTGGCGCCCCTGGATCGCGCTAAGGAATCGGCGCCCAAAATTAGGACGAAAGCCTCACGATTAATTCAAATAAAAAAAGAGAGAGAACATAACAGTAGAAAGAAAGCCCAATACGTACAATAATAATAATAATGAGAGAGAAAAGATTTTAAAAAAAAAGTGAAAGAAAGTTGATGAGTGTGGAAGTAAACCAACGTAGATTGCTTTTTTGGGATTCCGTTGCTTCCGCTCGAAACGCTCAAAGGGATCGCATTTTGATTTAATCCACTTTCTAAACTTGCTTTATGACTAAGCTTCGCTTTTGCAACCCGTTATCACTTCGGTGCTTGTGTGAAAAGTTCTTTTTGTTTCTCTTTTTCTTTTTCGGTGGTGATAATGTGAATAGGGTTAAGTTCAGTTTCTGCTCCCCAACTCGTGTTGTAATTCCAATTTTTTCGAGACTCGAATTTTCTTTATTCAATCAAGTTCTCTACCGTGGATCAGTCTCACAATGTCGCCCTATTCTAAATGAAAATAAAAAATTCAAATTACGCCGAGTTGACTTCTACGGTGTTGCTTATCAAACCCTAATTCTAGATAGAAGTAGCCTTCTAAGTAAGAGATTATTGTTTAGTAATCATCCAATTAAAGAGATGCAGTAACTTGACTACAAAACTTGCCGTATCTAAATTAAACACCGGAATATTCAAACAATGCCTCAAGAATCAACGACACGTACATTACATATTCATAGTACCTGTACCTGTATCCAGACAACCATGTGAATAAGATTTTATTCAATCACACAAGTTATGTCCCTGCTTGTATATCTTATTGAAAGCAGAGTTATGGAATTTTCTCCGCCGTGATAATGTCGTACGATAACTTTCTTCATCTTGAGTATATTCAAAGAGCGTGTGCATACCGTAACATGATAACTTTTTACAAGCTCTACAAGCAAGCCCTTTATTAAAGAAGGGAGAACTTGATTATAAGTTATCTTATACCATGGTGGTTCCGTTCGAGGAACTTGCTTTAAAGGACCGCAGTACCCGATTATGGTACACAACAAATTTAACATGAATATGCTCAAGGATATATCGAGTGATTGAACAAGTTGGTGCGGCGATAGGCTCGATGCTAAAGCATATGGAAAAATGACCCAAAAATCTACGCGATGGGACAAAGAGTCATCCATTTCCTTGGATTTTTGTCAAATACTAAAAAAAATCATCCAAAAAATCATAAATCAATTCTACATTTACCAATTCAGTCTTAAACCTTTTAATTTTACCAATTGAGTTCTAAATTTTTTTACTTTTTGCTAATTAAATCCCTCTAACTAAATGTGATCAAAATTCGCAACGTGGACGCTAGCGTTAACATGGACAAAATTTATTAATTTTATAATATTTTTTCGAATTCTTTAATTATTTTTTTAATTTCTTTTTTTCTTTCTATTTTTTTCCCTTTTCTTCCTCTCGCCAGTCGCCAGGAAAGAATAGAAAGAAAAGGAGAAAAAATAAATAATAATAAAATTTTAAAAAATTAATAAATTAATAAATTTTGTCCACATTGGGGCCAACCGTGCCCCGTAGGATGGTTGGCGTCCACAATAGCAAATTCCGGCCAAAATTAGCTGAATGGATTCAATTGGAAAAATTAGAAAATGTTTAATACTTAATTAACAAAATTAAAATGTTTATGACTAAATTAACAAAAGTGCAATAGATTAAAGATTTTTTAGACAAATTCACGGAGAAATGATGCCAGAAGCAATCAGAAAGAGATTAACAATGGGTAAAATGGTGGCTAAGTGTATCTTGCAAAGCTGGATAGTTGATATAAATTGTGCGGTCAAACCGGTGAATCGATATCGAGTGGCATGAAGGATAAGTAGATTAGGGTTTTTAGGCTTTCATTCGCTGACTTGCAGCTAGGTTTATCCAGACCTCTATCATGGAAATATTTTACTTGGATAGAGGAAGTTCCGTAAGATATCTATTGGCTGCCATTTGAAGCCATCCCTTCGAAGTCTACGGTGCAATTCCGGGGCGTACAATTGCAGCATATGATAGTCTCATTATTGTTCCCGTCTTTTAATGCGTGGTTCATAGTAACTTGTGCTGCATGCACGTAATAGAAGTTGAATTCCGAAAAGTTGGGACGATAGCGTAGCGCTTGATTGATTTTCACTTCATGAGTAGCCGGCGAACGAGGGAGAGCGTGCTCGTAAAATCTCAAAGGGAAATGGTTTGGTTGAGGTGCGCGAGAGCTGGTTTAAACACAATCCTATCGCTAGAAAAGGAAAGAAGCCATTGGATGGAATACAGTTCGTGTTCATGGCTCACGTTCTTTTGTATCACATTAAGAGCCTATATCTTGTCAAGAAAAAATTAATAGCATGTTATGGAGGTTCCGTCAAAGGCAGTTTTTGCCTAGAAATTTGCATATATGCAAATGCCATTGACTCAGAAAGAATTTTCATGAATAATAAGTAGTGTTTCGTAAACAACTTGTAAAATTCTTAATAAGCTTGTGTCTTTTTGATTCGCGGACTTATTGAAACTCTAAAAATCTGTTTCTTGCTTCAACTGGCAATACTGGATCTCCCGGTTGTTGCTCCTCTTTGCGTGTTTTTCAGTTCGAAGATGGTGTCGTTCTAGAGTTGCGAGAAATCACTGAATGGCGATGGGAAGTAGGGAGAGAGGGAGAGAGGGAGAGATCGAAAGCTCCTCCTTCCGGCGGTTGTTTCCGTGGGCGAAGAGTCGTCCTCGTCTAAGCCCTCTCCTTCTTTTTAGTCTCTGCACCCCATGGATTGTGAGATCGTGCGACGGCTGCCAAGGTAGCACAACGTTAGTCAGGTCTGAGCTTGCTTGAGCCCTTGCATCACATATCAAATCTGCTCTTCTTCTCAGGGTGAGGATAAAACTAAAATTTAAATAGTTTAATGAGGGCAAAGTTAGAAGAAAGGAAAAAAAAGACTAAACCCTTAAGGTAGTAATCTGAAAATGCTAAAAGCCTAGAGTTGGGTGGGAGTTGCACTAAGTTTTAGGCATTTTGGAAGCTTGGTTTTGCACCGAAGGCTGTTAAGATTATGTTACCAAGCACAAAAATAAAGGCCTTTAGAGGTTTAAAGTCCTTTAAAAATGTTGCACTCAATGTGAATAAGTATGTTTATCCAAAGATGACCTTTGCAATTAATGATGTTACCAGAAATTTAAGAGGACCCGTTTATCAAATGGGCAGCTCGAAAGCATCCAATTGTTCAATTGAGACACGTTTGTCTAAGTAGCTCCAATTTGAAAATGATCAGACAAACACGCTCTTTTGGATTTTTGAGGGGTTGAGATGTGATTGATTTGGTCATTTGCGCAAAATTAAATAACCATGGATATTGGATACCGCCCTAACTATTGACCCGTAGCCCTTTTTTACATTGGTTTATTTGGCGAATAAAAATAGTGAATTAAGTCATTTAGGAAACAGCTTTCTAACTGTGATCATCACAAATTATGAAGAAGAAATTCATGGCCGTTGCAAGAAGCCCACAAAAGCTTTAGAGGCCATAAAGGGCCTTAAGACACCCTAGCGTCGGTCAATTGCCATGATTGATTGGAAACTCTCCGTCTTTCCATCGCCCGAGTCTTGGTCTTTGAGATGGCACATTTGACACGCGGAATCAGAATCGGTATTGACGATGATGACCATTCTTCATTTGGGAGAAAATTTTGCATACATTTGATAAGTGTCAAACAAATATATCATACTCGACCTTATTGGTTAATTAACACGTGTACGGATGAGGGAAGGACGTGTGCTCGCCGGCGCACTTGTTCTCGAGGCCGAGGGTTGACCTGGTGGTGGTGCCGCCCGTCTTTGCGGCGGTCGTAACAGAGAGCAGAGTGATATGCGGACAACTGCTATTGCTCAACAGATTCCTTTCATTATGCCATATCCTGACAAGTTTTCCTCCTTTATTTTCAGTTCATACTTGTATATCTATGTATTACTATGAAATTAACAATTATTTCCAAGTTTTTGGTCGGGCTAAGCACCTTACGAAATTGAAAATGTGGGAAAGGCATACATTTATTCTTTAATGGAGGTTTTCATATTGAATCTTGAAAGACCTTATCGCATGCCAATATAGATGGTTACCGGCTATTTACCAGCACTAGCATCCAATTTCGCATTTTCCATTCGTGATTATAATGGAGGTTTTCATATTGAATCTTGAAAAGAAACATTAGAAACTTGATAATAATGTGGACAAAAGTTCAGGTACTCACGTAGTCATTACCCGAATAGAACATGCGGGATAATAAGTCCTTAGAACATAGAGATGCGGTCACATGTGTTGGGGTTTGATGATAATGTCTTAATAAAATGTAACTTCTTTGGAGCTTTATTTCTCTTTGATCTTTACTACCGTTTTCTAAAGTCATCTATTCTATAGTTCCATCACCAATTCAAATTCGGAAAATGCAGCACGCTTCACACCTTCGGGAAATTTCATCTGATCACATAATTGGAACCCACACACATTGCCATCAGGTGATCGTCTCGTGATTATCCGTCCTTATTTGTTTAAGATAAGTCAAGAGTTTTATTTCATCAACAGCAGAGCAGGGGACCAAATCCTGTTGCATACTCAATAATCTGTACGCCATTCAGCTAAATCTCAGTTAGAACAAGGTGGTCTCTATACGTCTATCGACATTAACGTTCTTTCAAACATCTATGCCATTGGAACCATCTCCCTCTTCCAGCTCTCCTTTTGCGGTGAATTGCAGGCTATCATGCAAGAGTCTGAGCGAAACCTACCCTCGATCCAGGAAACAAGTGTCCGATCACACGAGGAACCTGTTTTCTTGCGAATTCTCCGGTAACCAACATCAATGCTAACTTATATATTGTACCCACAACTTCGACCCTGGAGAACATAAACGGAAGAGAGAGAGAGAGAGAGAGAGAGAGTTAAAATCTTTCCCTAGGGACTCGAAATAGATAAAAGAGTTCTTTTTTGAGAAGTCAATGGGCAAGGGAAGGTGGTATGTTTGGTAACATTATATCTTTTGGCATCATCTTTCAACCGAAAAACGGGAAAGATTGTTCATCCCAGAACGACAAGCAAAAACGAGATTCCCTTAGAAAAAGGACAACCTGACTCATGATGCATATGGTTGGTTAGTTTACGAGTGTGTCTCCCCCCTCCCACTCCAAGTCCCACCATTTGGAAAATCACATCTCGGCATCATCAAACTGCGTAAAAGGGTTGGAAGATGGTCCTGAAAAACACTAATGAAGTGTTGGTGATGATGTTGTCTTTGGTCGCCCTAATGGCATTGAACTGATGGGCAGCAATTAGTCGTTGGACTCTCATCTACAATGGTGGAGAATTAAGTCAGTGCGCTACTGCTTTTGTTTGATTCAGTAAATGAAATTCTTTAATTCAGTTTAACGCTGTAGGAATGATGGGAAAACGTGAAAAGCATAACTCAAATGTCAAAACTTGACACAATGAAACATTTAAGTTTCAAAAGTTATGAAATGTATATTTAAGTGTCACTTTTTTAAAAAATTAAATTACTTAAGTGCTAACTTCGGTTAAAGTTATTTTAAAATATAACCACATGGCTTATTTTAATGTTTTGGCTGAATTTTTGCTAACTCAACTTATGGTGACCCACATAAACGAATTATATTATTAAAATAAACAATGTCGGATTTTCAACTTAAAAAATATATTAATTAAAAAATATTTAAAACTTTAAAAATATATTATTATAAAATTGATTAATTTAAATAAAAAAAAGGAAGTGGGAGGATCAAGCGAGGGCTATGTAGCCCTCACCGTCGCCCCCACCATCGCTAGGAAGGGCCATCGACGATGAGACAAGGGTCAATTGGGGTCATTGGGCTCTAGCCAGTGGCCAATGACCTTGGGCCAACCTTGGCCTCATCCAAATGAGGGCACAACCCTCCCCCAGATTTGGCAAGGGTTGCCGGCTCTCGCCCAGCCGAGTCAAGGGCAAGTGACGGTTGATTGTGGTCACCCAGCTAGGTGGCCAACGCTCTTGACTCAGCTGGGCGAGGGCCCACAGGCCCTTGTCGCAGGTCAGCCAGGGTTGTTCACCACTAGCTAAGGCCCGGCGACCCCAACCAACCCTCGCCCCATCGTTGCTAGCCATTCCCGATGATGGTGGGATGGCAACGGCGACAAAGGGCTGAATAGCCCTTGCTCAATCCCTCCCCCTACTTTTTTTTTTAATAAAATCAATTTTTTAGATTTTTTTTTGTATGACTTTTTTTGCCATGTGAACAATTTCTTTTTCTTTTTTAAATTGCCACACGAATATTTATTTTGAAAAAAATTACTCCTTCAGCAAATAAAATCGCCGAAAAATGACATGTGTATAGTTTGGTCGGATTTTTTTGCCGTCGACACTTAACTGATTATTTTTGCTCCAATTCTAGCATTTAAATGTACGTTTCCGAACTTTTGGCAATTAAGTGCCCCCCGTGCTAAGTTTTGGCACTCTAGAGGTCCACGCATCAAAAAAAATGTCACAACTGTCTTGTCACTCCCTTTATTGTCTTTACCACAACCACCATCAAATTAGGGCGTTGTTGAAGATTACACGAGTGTTAGATATCTAAATAGTAAATCAAGCATTAATCTAATAACATAAACTTTTAAAACATATGGCAAATGGTCTCACAAAATTTTATAATGCGACCATTTTTGTATAGCTAACGATAAGGTCACTCATTATGGTTCTATGACAATGTAGTTTCTGGTGGTGGATAGTGGAAAAATTATCAAAACAATCTTAAACCTATTGCAATTTTTTCAATTCAGTCATAAACTTTTTTTTTGCCAATTTAATTCTAAATATTTTGCAATTGTGTCAACTTAATCCATCCAGCCAAAATTAACCGGCCGACATTGATGTGGACCATAGTCAGCAAATGCTAAAAAGCAATTTTTAAATAATAATTTATTTTTTGGAATTTTCCTTTTTTTTTCTCTTTTTTGTTCTTCTTATGGCTTGCAAGGCCTTGCCGGTGCCGGGCGAGGTCGAGCTCACCTAGCCATGATGAGGCTTGGCCTCACCTAGACTCCGGCAAGGCAATCCTTGTCATCATGGTCCTAGGTGAGCCTCACCCTTGCCCAAATCTAGCAAGGGCAAGCCTCATCGCCATTGCAACGCTTGCCGTCGTGACATTGGGCAAGGTCTCGCCCTTACCTAGATCTGGACCACTTGCCATCCATATCTTAATCCACCCTCTCGTCACCACCCATTGTCCTCGTCATCGTCCAACTCCTCAAGGGCTTCAAGGAAATCATAATCGTCCAAGGGTAGCACCATGGCAATGAGCCTCACCCAGCCCCAACAAGGTCTCATCGGCCATACCCTCTGGCCAGTTTGATGACCGACTAGAAGAAGAACAAAAAAGAAAAAAAAAAAAAAAAGGAAAATAAATAAATAAAATATTATTAAAATTTGTCACATTAGCGTCATTGGCATCCACGTCAATGCCAACGGGCCAATTTTGGTCAAATGATTGAATTTGCACAATTATACAAGGTTTAAGACTAAATTAGTAAAAAAAAAAAGGGTTTAAGATTGAATTGAAAATTTTAATAGGTTTAGAATTGTTTTGGTAATTTTTCCAGTGGATGGTTGGTGGGAGATTACCTAAGGCAATGGTAGCTCTCAACGTGGGTCGTCGATGGGGTTCCAAGGTTGTTCTTTGGCTGTAGCTGGCTGGGTTCGGGTCATTGGTGGTTGGTAGTCTCCACCGGCGAGCCCATGGGCCATTAAAGGAAATGAGGGTGATGGACACCGATATCCTAGGATTGCCATAGGAAATTTCTAAAAGCCATTTCTCTCTTTTTGTAAGTTACAAACATGGACATCTTGTTAATTGTGTTTGTGCAAACACCGCAATAATATTGGATAATTTACTCAACGGAATAAGTTACGGTGAACATAAAGCGTAAGACTAATTTGTACATTTCTGTGACCAATCAATGCGAGACACTCTCATTTCATGTCAAATATGAATGACAATGTTTAGATAATCCATTATCAATTTGTTACTGCAGTTCAGGAATCAATTTTTGTAAACTTATGCATTTCTCATATAGAACGGATGCATATGTCATCGTATCGAAAGCACACGCATCGTGGTCGGGCCATTCTATGACTTGCCAGGTTTCAGCGAGCCAACTTTCATTGCCGATCATCAGAAATTTCAGTTTCATTTATTGATTCTTTTCACGAGCTCAGGTATCGACCGAAGCCTTAAAGATGGCCAATGCCGGCTCGCTATCTTGCCATGATCTTTTGTCCCTTTCCGACCAATTCATGCATCTTCTGTCTCCTCACTCATTCTTCCCCATTTCTACGAGCAAATAACGATTCCTGCACACTTTCTCAATCCCTTTTGGGTATACATTCGTCAACGAAATCCTCTCTCTCTCATCCTAAGTCGAACCAGGAATTTCCTATAAATACCCATGCAACCCAACCTAGCTCATCACACCTTCCTCTTCCTAAAGCATTGCGTATAAGTGAAAATGGCATGTTTGAGGAATTTTAGCAGCGTTTTGGGCCTGTTAGTGATTGTGACCTCAGTTTGTGATGCTAGGGTTCTTGCACCTTCGGGGTTCGTTCAAGTTAGGGGCACCCGATTTGTCCTGAACGGCTCGCCCTTTCTCTTTAATGGGTTCAATTCCTACTGGATGATGCATGTGGCCGCCGAGCCGAGCGATCGGATAAAAGTGTCTAGCGTGTTCCGCGAGGCTTCTGCAGCAGGTCTTACTGTCTGCAGAACGTGGGCGTTCAGCGATGGCGGAGACCGGGCCCTCCAAGTATCTCCTGGAGTCTATGACGAGCGTGTCTTCGAGGTTATCTTTCTGCTGCTCACACTATCGTTCCGATATCCAATCTTTTTTTCTTTACTATGATACAAATACATAGATTTAATTTTGAAGATGTAAAACGAATACATGCTTTGAATGTTCCATTTTTTGGTGGAAGAGATAGCAACTTTTAACTAAAGCGGACACTGCTCATCTCATAAATTTCAGGCACTTGATTTCGTGATCTCGGAGGCAGGAAGACATGGAATCCGACTGATTTTAAGTTTGAGCAATAACTATCATGACTTTGGAGGGAGACCTCAGTACACTCAGTGGGCAAGAAACGCCGGCGTACCGATTTAAGTTTGAGCAATAACTATCATGACTTTGGAGGGAGACCTCAGTACACTCAGTGGGCAAGAAACGCCGGCGTACCGATTAACAATGACGATGATTTTTACACTAACGCCGTCGTGAAGGGTTATTACAAGAACCATGTCAATGTATAATTATACATCATTCAAATGGATTCTTTACAAAACTTACTCTATAGCATGATCATCTTCTCATCACCTCTGTTTCACCTTTTTCAGAGAGTGCTCACGAGGATCAACTCAATCACGCGTGTTGCTTATAGAGACGACCCGACTATCATGGCATGGGAGCTGATAAATGAACCTCGTTGCCAAGTTGATTATTCTGGAAATACCGTTAATGTAGGCACCTAAGAACATTCTTGTTCATCTTACATTCGTGCGTTATTTTCTTATTCATACTTTACTAGCTAGCTACACTAATGAAATAAAAAATAATATTCAGGAATGGGCTCAGGAGATGGCACCATACGTGAAGTCGATCGACAACAAACACTTGCTGGGGATAGGCATGGAAGGTTTCTATGGCGATTTCATGCCATCTCGAAAGCAATATAACCCGGGTTACCAAGTCGGGACAGATTATATCAAGAATAATCTCATTAGAGAGATTGATTTTGCAACAATCCATGCGTATCCTGATATTTGGTAATTAACGTTCTCTAACAATGATTGCCTCGTGTTTTACTCATTTCACTACTGGTGTACAGAGAAATATTATACTACAGTAAACGAACTATCTATTTCACACTGATGATGCTTCTAATAGGAATTAAATTTGTTTTTGCTAGCAAGCTAACATGACGTGTGCTCATTTGAATCGAAATCTACAGGTTGTCTGGTGAGGACGAGAACGCTCAAACGGTTTTCGTGGACAGATGGATGGAGAGCCACTTAGCAGATGCAAAAACGATAATAGGGAAGCCGTTGGTTTTCACCGAGTTCGGGAAGTCGAAGAATGATCCCGATTACAGCCCAAGCGTGAGAGACTCATACATGAATGCCGTGTATTCGGACATCTACAATCTTGCGAGAAACGGAGGGGCGTTTGGTGGGGCTTGGTTTGGCAGGTTTTGGCCGAAGGGATGAATTCATACGAAGACGGATACGGGATTGTATTATCGGAGGACGGATCCACTCGTGCGATCATTTCTCAGCAGTCGAACAAGATGGCTTCTCTTGAACATGCTTTGAGCGCTCATCACGGTTGATTAATCGGAGATAAAAAGCTGCATGGAAGGACTGGAAATCGAATACTGGTCAAAATGGTTAGCAGAAGTGATTGAGTTAGCCGACTGCAACGTGGTTTTCTTAGTGGTTTTAAGTAGGAATTCAGTGGAATGTATTGTTGAAGAACTTGATGAAATTCGCGCCTCGAATTGACGAAGCTGCTTTTGTATTTTTGATTCAGCACCTGAATAAAGTTTATATTTCCAGTTCCTCTCCTAGTCTTTATCTTGAGCAAAAAAATTAAGAATCGTCTTTTATAAGTATAAAACTAGATCTCTTTTTATGTAGTGAAATCAAGATGTTTAAATTGTATGTGTAACCGCAAAATGGTAAAAATCAATATCACCCCTCATGCTAATGTAGATTTAATTAATTCAAAGTGGATATCCAAATTCAAATTTTGGATTATGTATTGTATATAGGAAAAAGTACACCAAAAAAAAAAATTCATAAACCTTATTTATATCAATTTAGCCTCAAACATTTCAAGTGAACCAATTTATTTCTAAACATTTTTACATTGCTATCAATTAAGTCCATCTAGCCAATTTAGGTCGGAATTTGATAACATGGACACTAGCTATTCTACATGGCATGGCTGGTATTAATGTGAACAATTTTATAAAAAATTTCTTCTTTTCTTTCCTTTTTTTCCCTTTCTCTTTTTTCTTTTCCTCCACCAGCCTTAGTGGTGGCCGACAAAGGCTGCCAACCACTAGCGAGTGTGAGGGACAAGATGCACTCTCCAACCTTTGGCAGATCCAACAAGGGCTGGGCAAAGCTGCCCCTCGCAAGATCCAATGAGGGTCACCTTGCCCTTGCTAAAGGCCAACGAGAGCCGAGACACCCTCACCTTGGTGAGGCCCCTCGCCATCTTTAGAGGCCAGTGAGGCCCCTCATGCAACCTTGCCAGAGGCCGACAAGGGGCAACCCCACCCATATGGCGAAAGCAAGGGTGTCTTGGCCCTCACCCTAACCGGCAGCTAGCGACCTCTGTTAGCCATCACAAAGGCTAGTGGAGGGAAAAGAGGAAGAAAAAAAAAGAAGGAAAAGAAGGAAAGAAAGAAAAAAAAAAATTATAAAATCGTCTACGTTAGTACCAACCGTGCCATGTAAAATAATCGATATCCACATAAGCAATTTCCAGCCTAAATTGGCCAAATAGACTCAACTTATACTAATGTAAAAAAATTTAGGACTAAATTGGTTCGATTGATTTTTTAATAATATTTTAAATTTATATGTGAAGTAGCTTTTCCATTTAAATGCAAGGTAGCTTCCGTTTTCATTTCACTTGCAACATAGACATCACCATGACTTATTTCTTTTAGTGATAACTATCTTTCTAGAGTCATTAAAATTTGAAAGCATGGCAAATTTATCACATCTAATATGGAATTATTCATAAAAAGATTTAAATTTATCAAATTTTAGATGATTATACAACCCGAAACCTCGCAGATGCCTAGACATGGATGTCACTCAACAAATCATATGCATCCTCGTTTTCTTTAAAAACCCTAAGGTCTCTAATGCATCCGCTCATCCCAATTATTTTCTTTTCATTTAGAGATAAAAAATCTATA
Source organism: Angophora floribunda (assembly GCA_014182895.1). Taxonomy (NCBI): domain Eukaryota; kingdom Viridiplantae; phylum Streptophyta; class Magnoliopsida; order Myrtales; family Myrtaceae; genus Angophora; species Angophora floribunda. Next base: position 21,701,277 of record CM024710.1, read on the forward strand.
CAGTTTCGATTGAAACATAATGGCGAAGAGAGTTATGTGTATTATGATATTTATCCAAAACTATTTTTGTTCATTAGAAGTTCCAAAATTTTAAATATAATATTTACCTGAAACTATTTTTGTTCGTTTGAAATTCCAAAAATTTAGCACTATCTTCATTATCTTCTCCAAGTCTGGACTCGCGAGCACTATTGTATAGCAGCAATAACGTTAGTGGCATGAAAAACAGGGGTTCTCATGTGGTTAGACACCTACTTTGTGGACATGGAACGTGATTCGTTGAATGCACTTGCTGCAGAGCTCAGCACCAGTTATCGATGAAAGCCTTCCTCAATTTGAGGACATTGGAAAAGTGAAATGCCGTTGTTTAAGCAGGGACCCGCTGACACTGATGAAGTCCTGGGATTGCCCAGAATGTCTAAGTAAAGTGTAGCAAAGAAGTTTCTTTTGTAGAGCTTGTCAATGTTATAATGAAAGACGAAAGATTTTTCCTGTAGGAAAAAAGTCAAACGTCGGGGAGGAATCAACTAACCTTTTAATTCACAATAAAAGGGATTACCTAGAAATATGCGTTGAATCATCAGTAAGTAATGGACGAATCAACAATTTCATGATGGTCCGAATACAATCACAACAAAAGTATTTTCGTTCAACTACGTTAATGCTAATTGACTTCTCAAAGTGATGATGATACCGTTTGTTTGTTTTCTTTGATGGAGAGAGGAGAACGCTATTTTTCTGAACATTTTTTTCTATTGTTTTGATTATTTTACTGAAGTTACCTTAGCTTCCCTTAAGAGACAACCACTCACATATCTTGGAAGGGTGCCTCTCAAACACATCCCATCATGGATAAATCGGTGCCTCTTGAACACACCCCATCATGAGCAAACCACCGTAATTTAACAATACATTAACCTTATCAGTACAACATTGAGTTTATATTCATTTAAGTATTGCTAGACTTACTAAGACCAGTCTACAATATTGGTTCACTAAGTGAGGCATCGACTAGGTTTGGAAGGTATTGCTCATATTCATATGCAATGAGATCAAATTTGCGCTCATAATCATGTTATTGGACATACTTTGATTCCAAAACTTAATTTGATGGATGCTTGTGACGCAGCGCTTCAGTTTGCAAGATTAAAGTCTAACATCACATGTTAATTTTTGCGAGCCACAAAGTTTCCTTGCTTAGAGGACATTGAGAGTAATTTGCTCTTTGAGAGGAAACCCTAGTCATTAACTCCTCGAGGTTATCCACCTAATTAATCACTGAGAAAGTATGATGAAACTATATTGTTTTTCTTGGAATACAAAAGCAAAAAAAAAAATTCATCTCGAGGTAAAATGTCATAGATACTAGTGAATATTTAGTAAAGTCTTTTCCTAAATAACATGTCAATACACGTCGAACAGCTTGATTGAAATTTTTTCTATCGTGGCACGGACATTGATGCATGAAATCGGTGCCCGAGTTTGTCGGAAGACGACTGCGACTGACAAATAAGTTTAAAAAAACATTTTACAGTTAGCATCTGGAAACTCTACTGTATCCTGCTTGGGCAACATCGACATGTCATCAAATCAAAAGCCCATGCATTTGGGTCGAGCCATCAATGACTTGCCACGTTCTAGCATCCAACTTTCGTTGCAGATCCTAAGGAATTTCAGTTGAAAATTATTGCATGCGTTCACGTATCAACCCGAACGCCTTAGAATACGTAACCAATGCATGGTTTAGTGGAGTTCATGTCTTATCATGCCTTTTGTCTCTTTCCAACCAGATTCAAACCAACCTCCACATGCACTGCATCTCCTTTCTCCTTACTCATTTTCCTCTTCATCTCCTCGCAAACTGATGATTTTTTTCCTCATTTTCAACACCGTTTTTTTATTTCCTCATCTCCACGCAACTTATGATTTTTCCTCATTTTCAACACCATTTTCGATGCTTGCATTAACTGCTCTCTCTCTCTCTCAAGCCTCATCAAACATCGCCTATAAATGCCCACCAAGACCAACCTAATCCATCACACCTTCCTCCTCTTGAAACTCAACTAGCATTGCATTAAGCAAAATGGCACGCTTGAGGAAACTTAGCTGCATTCTGGGCCTGATTGTACTGGTGCCCTTGGTCTGTGAAGCTAGGGTTCTAGCGCCCTCAGGATTTGTTCAAGTTAGAGGCACTCAATTCATCCTAAATGGTTCGCCCTTTCTCTTTAATGGGTTCAACTCCTACTGGATGATGAACGTGGCCACCGAGCTGAGTGATAGGATCAAGGTTTCGAACGTGTTCAGCAAGGCCTCAGCAGCAGGTCTTAGCGTCTGCAGGACGTGGGCATTCAGTGACGGAGGTGATCGGGCTCTCCAGATGTCTCCGGGCGTCTACAACGAGCATGTTTTCCAGGTGATTTGTCGCCCCACGTCTTTGATTTTTTTGCCTTGGAGGGAGAAAGTTTCTGACTAGAGCAAGAGAAGACACTGATACTTCATGTGGTAACAACTTCTTCAGGCACTTGATTTCGTGATCTCGAGGCAAGAAGATATGGAGTTCGACTCATTTTGAGTTTGAGCAACAACTACCATGACTTTGGAGGAAGGCCTCAGTATGTTCAATGGGCTAGAAATGCCGGCATTGCCATTAACAACGATGATGATTTCTACACTAATGCAGTTGTGAAGGGCTACTACAAGAACAACGTCCAGGTAAGGATTAACCGCAATTAAGAGATTAGCAAATGAATTTGAAGTCTTCTTCTCTCTTATTTAAAATTACAAAATTGATCATCCTCGATTACTTCTTTTTCTTAGAGAGTGCTAACGAGGGTCAACACTGTCACCGGTGTCGCATATAGAGACGACCCAACCATCATGGGATGGGAGCTGATGAATGAACCTCGTTGTCAAGTTGATTATACTGGCAACACCATAAATGTAAGCGATCGAGGAAATTCTGCTTGCCGTGACATTTGAGAATTCGGTTTGTTTATCATTTGCTAATTATGGTTTTGGAAACAAAATCAAAATCCAGGACTGGGCTCAAGAGATGGCGTCCTATGTGAAGTCGATTGACAATAAGCACTTGTTGGCAATCGGCATGGAAGGTTTCTATGGCGATTCCTTGCCAGATCGGAAGCAATATAACCCAGGCTACCAAGTCGGCACAGATTTTATCAAGAACAATCTCATAAGAGAGATTGATTTTGCGACAATTCATGCATATCCTGATGTTTGGTAACGTTTTCGAAATTCATTGTCAACATTAAATTTTGCTCCAACGGAAAGTTCAAGCTGGTAGCTTAATCAATGAAAATTCATTTTCATGAGCATGAAATATACACATGTTGTGACATGTGATCTGTTGTTTCTAGCAACTACGTAAATTCCAATAAATGCTCTTTCCTAAGTTGTAGTTAATAACTCTTTCGCACCAATGATACGTGGAATTTGAATTAAGTTTCTCTAAGAAGCTAGCTAACGTGATGTGCGAACATCACAATCCAATCCGCAGGTTGTCGGGTCAGGACGAGAATGCTCAAACGGCTTTTGTGGAGAGGTGGATGGAAAGCCACCTGGCCGACGCGAAGGCGATCATAAGGAAACCGCTGGTCTTCACCGAGTTCGGGAAATCGAACAAGGACCCTGACTACAGCATAAGCACGAGGGATGCGTACATGAACGCCGTCTACTCGGACATCTATAGCCTCGCGAGGAGCGGAGGGGCCATCGGCGGGGGACTGGTGTGGCAGATTCTGGCCGAAGGGATGGAGACCTACGCTGATGGGTACGAGATCGTCTTATCAGAAGAGCCATCCACAAATGCAATTATTTCTCAGCAATCAACGAAGATGACATCTCTTGAACGCACTTTGGGTTAAGTAATTGAAGTCGAAGGGCTATGGACGCAGCAGCAATTAGTGTCCAAATAACGAACATTAATCAGCAACGTCTCTTTGAACGCACTTTCGCTTGAAATTTCTGAATGTTCCGACGCTTCTCTCTTGTGAGAGCGATCGCTTCTAACTAACAAATATTCTACATCGCTTAATCATGAAGTCTATGTACTATTTATATACACGGCCTCCATCCAGCTATTGGCTTAATCTTTTGCGTAAGAGGTTTTCACTTGTCATCACCAGCCAACGTCTGTCCCTGTTATTTTGCATGTGTCCTAATTCAACTTGCATATTGAGAGTTTTATATACTTTCAGTCTCTCTCCACTTATTAGCTTAAATTCTATGGTCTCCTTTGATATAATTACCAAAAGAATTTCTAAATGGAAATTAACAAATAATAAATTTGTTTTGAGTATATTAGTTTAGAATTTTTTATGGTCAAAAAATTACTCTAGGATAAACTTGTTAGAGGCATATCAATTTGCGTTTTTCATGGTATTAACCCTATTAAATGATAAGTTTTACCATTTCGATCTCGCCGATAGAAGCAACATCTTACAGCTGGTAGAGGCTTATATTAGAAGGAGATGAATAGTACAGAAGTAGTAATGTAATTCAAAGTTCTCACAGCTCAAAGACGATTGAGAAGTTCTCGAACGATTGCGCTTCTAGGACTTACTTCCTCTTTGGCATTTTCAAAATCTTTCAACTTTACCTCACCTTCACCCGACTCCCGATCACCTACTAGCTCCAGCACTCAGAGGATCCGCAACTCTTTGGCACAATCAATGTGCTTCGACAATCTTTTACTGACCAAGTACTCTGCTTTCACTTCGGCATTCCAGAACTCACTCACTAGCTCTGCAGCTAAAGGCAAGTCATCCCCCGAAAATCCGACCAACACTTGTGTCTCTGTAGCTCGAATTATCTGTTGATGTTAAAAAAAAAGAAACATATAACACTTGTGTCTTTGAATCACCCGATGCTATCTTTTCCTCCATTGGAATCAACTGACTGTATAGCTTAAAGAAAGTGGAACAACAATTAGTTTTTTTTACAAAGGAAACGACATTCACAACACCGCTTTTCAAATCTGGTTTTGATGTGGCCTGACAGTTACTTCAGACTTAAGCGTACATGCAAGGCTACTATACAGTATCTTACCATTACCTTCCTAAGTCTGACACGAGCTTGCAAGGACGGTATCATCTCTTACCCTCTCCTTCCTTATCTGCTCAAGTGACTGTTTGTCTAACTTGTCGATACTTGAGCAAATAGTTCTGAATTTCCCCGATGGCATACCACATATTTCCAGCATACAGTCCAATAACTTCCGGTGGCTCGATTTAACCTGAGAATAGATATTATGAGCAAAATCAAAATGAAAGAACAACAGCTGAGAAGAAGGTACTCAAACTCTAAGGAAAATGACAAGCTTAAAGAACTTCTTTTTCCATGTACAAATCTAGTCTAAATGCCAGACACAAAACCTTTGCCAGCAATCATTGAATCCTCAAGGTAACTATAACGACAGTCTGAAACCATTTCACTCCACTGCAACATCTTTCTTGAATTTGTACAAAAAAATAAAATAAAATGCTGTCCCGGACATCAACAACAAAGATTTAGTTTTTACGCTACAAAAGGACAATTCTTGAAGGTCGAGAAGTGTCATCCATTTAACCATCAAGAATCTCCTTCCATCCGTTTTCTTTTTCCTGGTGAAACTTTTTTTTATTTTTTTTGGTTTCTTCTTGTAATCTGTCTTTTGAATATCAGGATATAGATGAACAAACGTGGTGAAGGAGGAAGCGGGGAGACGAGAGGGAGTTTACCTCATAATCTTCAATATTCAAATTATCTCAGAAAGATTTTGTATGACCTCACAATTTGGCTCCATCCTTGCATATTGCCAGTAATGTGAAAGACGAATAGGTGAAACTCGCGCAACTATCCTCAGAAATATTTCACTAATACTCTGAATGCGAGCAGAAGTAGCAATTTAACCGATGGCAAGGTATTTTAACAAAACTCATGCACGGAGGGAATAGATATTTCAAGAAAAAGCTTTATATTTCTTCTTCTCCGGCCATCTCATGCTATCTTACTTTAACATGAAACGCTCTCCATATACTACTTTTAACTATGCATAAATTAGACCTGCAGAAACCACTATTGCTAGTGCACACCCCAACTGAAGTTTTCAGCAGCCTCTTTAGGAACACAGAAATTCCATTAGTTAATCATTTTAGCAAACTTAACACTCCTCAAGTACCTACTTCAATTAGAAAAAATTTTAAACCACTTCTTTTGCGTAATTGTGAGTTAGTCCTCATTCTTGCATATGATTAGAGGAATATCTCTTTTTACATTTTCTTTTGTTTCTTTAAGAGTTTTAGAGAGACAGGTACACTCAAGTCAGCTCAATTATAGGACTCATTTTGTAGATAATTACGTCATTTTGACCCTTTTTATGAAATGGTTGGAATTATTAGATGACAAGTACAAAAGATAGGTACACATTTACTATGATTTATTTTTTTAGGGTTTTATCTTTTGCAATTTTTGCTACTTCTACAATTTCAACCTTTTATTTTAATTCAAAGAAAGTTGTTTTGCACCGCAATGAAAAGTTTCATTTTACCAAACAATATTTGCATTTCGGAAAACCCCTTCAACCTAAAGATACTTGCATTTTCCTAAGGGCATTTGCCCAAAGCCGAACCAAACGGGCCCTGAGTCTATTTTCTCAAATAAGGACCCAAAGTGGCAATTGTCTCAAATGAGGTCCCGAAGTGGCTAAACCAGTCTCAAATAAGGACTTCAAATCGATGGGCAGCCAAATGTTCGCCGGCCAACAAGCATGTGGCCTTTTTGGTGGCTAGAATAAGGGCAATTTTGTCAAAAAAAAAAACATTGATAGAATTTAACAAACCTTAAAAACAAAACCCCAAAACTCTTCACATGTTCTCATGTTTTCTTCTCCGTTCTTTGTCCTCTTTCACTTGGAGCACCCAAAATTTCTGTTAATGGAGCATGAATTGAAGCACAACAAGAAATCCCTACCTTTGTTTCTTTCCAACGAAGAAGACAAATCTCGATCAACTCGACGCCTTTTGGAAGTCTATAGATGTCGGCTATTGAAATTAATTGTTAGTTTAGGAAGAAAATAAACTAAGCAATGCACTATTTTCATCTTCTTAAGAGCTGCTTGCACGACAATTTCAACCAAAGTGACTAAAATGCCCTCGGATGAGTGTAATACTTTCCTTTTTTTTGAAAAAAATTCTCCTCTCAATTTTCCAGAATTGAATTTTATTTTTTTCCGTTGGAATTCTCCTTTCCATAGCTCCCACAAGTTTCCATCATCTAAAATAGATTTTTGTTCTGTTCTTCAAGGATTTTCTTATTTAATTTTCGAGCAAATCCCTCTTTGCGGTGGATGAGCCCGAGAGAGACCGTGGAAAGGGTAGTTCCGTCTCCTCATAGCAAAAGCTGTGGAAATAGTCATGATGAATGAGTGGACTTTTCGCCCTCGAAGAAGCCCTTCATTTCTTAGGAGAGACAGACGCCTTCTTCGGCCATTCCCCTGCGATTCTCTCTGAAGGTCGTCTACAAAGGATTTGAAGGTCACTCGCTCTCTCCGCATGAATTCTTGGGTTCTGATATTCACTTTTCTGTGAAATTCCCTTTCTTTTCTGGAACCCAATTTGATGGGTTTCACTTGATCAGCCGCTAGCCGATCACCAAATTCGCCTGAAATCCGCCCGCGTGATTTTGGGTTCTATTTAGGCATCCGCACAATCGAGATTTTTAACTGTAGTGACTTCATGTGCTTGCGTCGTATGTTGTTGCTCTTCCCGTTGTGTCGCGACATGAATTTGGGCTTTTGACTTGTCTGGTGTTTGAGTTTGGATTAGTTTCCATGGGAATAGGAGTGTCACAGCGTTGCTTTGAAGCCTAATGTTTATGCTATGTTAGACAATAGAGAGCAAAATAAAGAAGAGAGAGCATCGAGCTATTAGGCTTTGGTCAGTCTTGAGAGGATATGTGATGGTGCTTATTACCGATTAATGCACTCGAGGCACAAGAGAATTCATGTAACTGAATGGTGTGTGCCAGTGAGTTTTCTTGATGAAAAAGAAGATGAACCATGTGGGTCTGGATCTATGCCTCACCTTTTGGAGCCCTGTGAAAAGAAGTTGCAATCAGTATTCTCAGTCTGTTATGTGATAAATGTGCATATGTTCAGCTTGTCTTCGCATAAGCGAGGAGGGCTGTTTGTTAAAGACTATTCATTCTTTCAATGATAGGTATTCTTTATAATTATCTAAGGACTTGGTGGGTAAGTTACTGTGCTGAGTATGCTGTTGAGATGATTTTCTTTGCCTGATTTTGAATTTTGACCTACTCTAGATTGGTCTTGTTCTCGAGAAATATCCATTTGAACAATCTCTCGATCTTGCTGGACCTTGTACATTCTTGTTCGCCCAAGAATAGTTGCTGCTGGCTTAGCTTAGCATATCCAACTGACGAGTTTTACTTGGTCTAAGCATGTTGTGTAGATTCCGATTGTTGATTTCTGGTTGCAGACGAGAAATCTCGCGTGTTGGTCTTGATAAGGGTGTTTTCCCCATGGATGCTGTGGAAGGAGAATCCAAGCATGATGGCACGAAAGGTATGCCTAAGAAGGAAGAGGGGTCATCAGTTGGCATAAAGGTCTTGTTTTTCGCCAGAGCTCGTGATTTGACTGGGTTGAGTGATGTGCGTTTGGAGGTCCCATCTGGTAGCACCGCAAGTGACTGTTTGAATGAGCTTGCTGTAAAATTTCCGGGCCTGGAAGAGATCCGCCAATGCATAGTTCTGGCACTGAATGAAGAATATGCAAGCGAAACAACCGTTATTAAGGAGAATGACGAACTGGCCATCATCCCTCCCATAAGTGGGGGATGATTCTTTCCGGTCGCACTGCAAACACAAGCTATTATGTCATACATGTTCAATCTAGAGAGAGGAGTATTGTTGAAATTACGAAGACCCAGTTACTGGTGTGTGATTCGTTTGTTTCAAACGCCATTTCCTCCTTGTATGGAACACTGTAAAGATTAACTCCTGATCTGCATTTGTATTGGGAAAAACCATCAAGGACCAATTCTTCAAATGACATTTCTTTGATACAGTTCACAATCCGACAAATTTGAGTTTTTATAGCATTCTAAAGAACTTAAAGAAAGTTATTGACCTATAACTGATGCATGGATCTGTAACCATCACATCAGGGCTCTGGGATGGTATCTACGGAACTGAGGTGGTCTTGGTCTTCTAAACTAGAAAGGAGAAAAGCAAATTGAGCTTGCGGACTTGTTAAGAAACTGCAGAACATGATGCTTGTGGATTGTAGAGAAAAGGAATAAACTTCAGGGGAGGCGAGAAGGCTGACAACAGTTCTGAATATTTGTACCTTTTTTTCGGTCGAAAGATTATACCTTGGTTGAAGTTGGCCGAAACATTATAGTCCCTGCACGAAGGAGGTTTGACATGTCCGTAACTTGCGTCTTATTATGAATTATGAGGCAAACACAATTTAAGAGCCCGACGTACCATTTTGATTTGAGCGGAACACCCCACTGATTTTGCAAACTCCGACTAAAAACTCAAATAAAATTACATGTTCTTCCCAACACAGCACCAAATATCATTCTTTTCCACCAGCCTTTTTTACTGCCAATTTGTCAATTGGAAGTGTTTATTTTAGGTGCTCACTCTCTGTTCAATCCTATCTTCACTGATTACCAGTGGAGAGGAATCAAACCACGCATATATGAAACCCATAACCCAGCTTTGGTCGAAGTCATGTGTCCACCTGTTCATCGGCGCCCGAATATATAACGGATCAGATCTTCTTTACCAAACCGAGCATCAGATAATAGACCGGAACTGCTTTTACACTTCGTTCCTGAATTCCCCTCTCTTTGCAGGGATGCCTCAGGAGGGAGCATGAATTGATGGGAAAATGAAACGTGGGCATGTGGCGTACCTCACATTAAATTGGTTTCATCAGATTTTTCATTCATATTCACCAGAGCCATAATTACACCAGTACATTACCCCCAAAGATGGCACAGCAAAAGAAAGAAAATTTAATGTCAAGTCCCACAAGGTCCGATATCTTTTCAAACAAGCCAAGACAGACAAATTTGAGAGATTATACACAAACAGGGGTATACAACGCATACCAATTAAAACAGGACACTGTACTATAGAGAGTTGCCCTGTTAACATACTCTGCAGCTTCTTGTGACCTGTCTCAAAGACGTTTATCGCAAACTCATGACAGGCCATGCAGCGACACCAGCCACAGGAAGTGAAGGTCGCACAACCGGGACGCGTCTCACCACTGAAAACGCTTCATTGAGACGTGCTGCACGACTCATGAACTGGGACACCTTCTGTGAGCATTAATCATAGATTTGAATGAGGTCAGATATGATTCCAGCAAAAAGACTTGCCCCGAAGCTCACATCTTCTCCCGAAGGAGGTAGAACTCAGTAATAGGCAAATTACATAAAAAGCTCACTTCTTCATTGACAACATGCAAAAAATGAGGGGCAAGAGGAAGGCGTACAACAAACGGCATCTAGTTTCCATTCCTACTTTAACATCATAGGAAATTCTCGACAGCTTGTTCAACAAATGTGAATATTCAGGTATTTTAGCCTCTTCCAAGAAGATAAAACTATTTGAACGCTAAAACTTTCATGTCCTTTCCTTTCAAGATTTCAAAAGAATAGGACATCGACTAGTATAGTGAAAACTTTTTACACGTGTCATTCATTCCCGAGCCACACTCTTGTATAAGACAATGACACCCTGTCATTTCCCAGGCCCCAACCTTTTCTGTGTATCCTCTGTACTTTTGATTTTTCATACTTTTGAACTTGATGATAACCAGTAAGCATACATTTATATAATGATTTAAAAAAAAAAAATCCCTCAGACCACCTCTTTAAGGGGTTCTAGTAGAGTCAGTAGACATAGCAGCCTAGTTCCTAAAAAACCTGGTAGAAATTGTATGGAAGGACCATTTTCATTAATGTATATATATACACCAAAGAACAGTAGCTTTTTAGACAATTTACCCCATTTATATGGAGCATAAAGAAAACTTCCGAACATTGGATCATATATCTTATGGAATGTTTGTTAGGAAGGAAAGGCCATTTCATGGAAAAGCCCTACCCTCGCAACCTTTTCTAAACTAAACAGTTAACAAATATTAATTTTTAATTAGTAAGATAAAGGGCCTGTTGATTTTTATTTAAAAAGCAAAAATGCATCCTCTTGCTTTCTTGCCAGACTTTAAAATCTTATCAAAATTTCAAAAAATTGTGAAAAAGTTATATATGAATATACATACTCAGAATTTGTATATGTTATTCCCTCAGCCTCAAGGGCTCTCCAGGTAGAGGCATCCTGTTTGCCTCACATGGACACATTCGTATAGTGAATGTTTAGAGTGTTTTGAATTAAGAAAAAGTCAAAGTACATCCGCCACAAGATTTAGATTAGGCAAAAGGCAAACATATAAAAGTCTATCCAAATACACCCTAAAAGCCATGGTAAGAAAAATCCCATTCAAATTTAATTCCCAGAACATTATTCCTCACCACCGTACATAAGAAACTCCATTTCATTCATTCCCACATTTTACCAAACATAAATATTAGTTTCATCATTCCATTCAATTCCCTTTTCATTCCATTCCTTTTATTCCATTCTACTCCATCATACCAAATGCAACATAGAGACCCAGTTCAATAGATTACACACACAACAGGGGTAACCTTACCATCCAATTACTATGAGTTTATAAGAACTAGACTTTTTTACAACCCTATGGTATAAGACCAAATTATTTTCTAAGGATAACATATTCATCTTAACATATCAAGACTGCCAACAAGTTCTCACAAGTTGAAGAAGAACAGAATCTCTCTTGTCTGTAGAAAGGATTCACACAAACCCACAAAATTAGACAAAAATACTGCACTTGCACAGATTCTTAAGTGAGTCAACCGTCCTGTTTTTGATAAATGGCACCATATCAAAAACATTTCTAAGGTCCAAACACATGGAAAATCCACTTGGAAACACAAAATGAATTGATGTGCCTAGAGAGAAGTGTAAAGCACCGCCAGATCAGATAAAACAGCTTCAGCCTTAAATTCAGAAGATGACTATTCTAGTCATAAAATACAGTTATTTCCACATCTGTCTCTCTCACATATGTGATAGCATGCTAAGAGTATAAGATTACTAATCTGATAACAAAAATTTGCTATTCATGTCATAGTAATGATGAAATCACCATCAGCACACAACATCAAAAAAAAAAAAAAATCAAGGCACGAAATTCAATCTGTTTTGCACAATTAGGTTTCTTCTCTTGACTCAAAACTTAATAGATCCACGCAGATTATACAGCCACAAAGTTCGTAAATCTAAGGACTTCGTAGCAGCCACAACATCAGCGCACTTGATAGAAATTGACAATTTGGACAGAATAGCCACCAAAAGAATGATTTACAATGAGAAAGTACCAAAACTGAATAGAGGATGAGAGAACTTACACAGTGCCTGTAACATTTCTTAGAAAAGCCAAACAATAACGTAAGAGAAGCATCCATTATTTCATAAGAATCATAGCGCAGTAATGATCAGGACACATAAACAGAGAATGAAGATCTGATAGCAGGTACACGTAAAAGGAGAGACTATCAAGCATCTGGGCTAATTCAGAGAAAATGCAAAGTCGCACCACAAGAAAAGTAGAAGTACCTCGAAACAAAAGAAACATCATCAAGCCATAACAACCATGTACTTGCTAGGACAAGTGAAAATTATGGCATCAATCCAACATCAAAAAACAACTTGTTATTGGCTCTTGGAGATGGAATTGACATCAATCCAATACTAAAAAGAATATTTATTGGAGATGAGAAAGGGAATATTAACAATGCAATGCTTCCAAAAAAATTTCAAAAATAAGATTAATTTAACCACATTAATCAGCCATGTAAATCTTATGGCAAGTTTGGTTTGTGGAAAGGAACCGAGAAGGAAAGGAATGGTAATTTCGTGGGAATAGAAACAAGTAAAATAGACCTAGATAGACACTACCCAATAACTGTTAATCGAAAAATAGAACAGTCATCATCAGGAATGGGCTGGGAATGGAATCGGCATTCCCTCCATCCAGACACTCTGTCAGTTGTAACAGTCATCATCAAGAACGGGCTGCGACTGGAATCGTCATTCTCTTTATCCAGACACTCTGTCAGTTATATAATAATGGGAGACTACTGTGAAAAAGTAAAGACTGCCACTCCATCCAATACATAGCATTTTGAATCCAGTCTTTTCTATAAAACAATGCCAATAGAACAATTAATTTAGCCACTTTGTGAAACAACTAAAGAAAACAACTAAGGAAAACGAGCAAACAACCAAAGAATCTTACTAATTCAAAACACATCGTGTATAGTATCGGCAAACAGAACAGAGAAAGGTTCGAGCCGAATTCAATCGAAGAAAAGAAAAGCAGACTGACCTTGTCATCCACGGTAATCTTCAGCTGCAAAGTGCGGGTCCTCTGCTTCATCTTGTACAGCCTCCTTCCCAGGATGACACATCCCATAAAAGCAGCAGCTACGGAGAGCGACCAAAAGGGACTGACCCTAAACACACAGAACCTCAACAGCTCAAAAGGCACCTTCCACCACACTGTTCTTTTATCTTCATCACCCTCCGGCTTCGCCACTTTGATCGCGAGGCTGTCGTCCTCGACTGCTTCGTTCCCACCCTCAGCCTCCGCCGCCTGATCATTTCGAACCCCAAATCCCTCTTCCCCGCTCACGTCCTCGCCAAGTTTCATCGGACCCAATCTCTCTCCACCGGGAGCAGACCAGAACTTAGGAGAATCCTCGCCAAGACCTCGAATTTCACCAACATCGACCTGCTTCTCAGCACTTCCGGAGAAACCATACTCGTCCTTCACGCCCAAATCGCCCAAATCGAACTCCCCCAACCCGAAAGCCGACTTCTCGTTCTTCCCCCCCAATCCCCCAGCCGCCTCTATCTCCTCTGCCGCGGCGACGAGGAGTTCGCCCTTGGGATCGAAATCCCCGAGCTTGCGCTCGTCGGAGAGGTCGCTGCCGGAGTCGGACCAGAACCCGCCCGGGTCCTTCCGCTGGTACCGGTCTCGGAGCCGGGATCGATCCAGCTGGGGTTATCCGAGTGGACAGAGTCCCCGGCCTCGCTGCCGCTGGCCGGGGCGGAGGCGGAGGCGGCGGTGGCGGTGGCGGTGGCGAGGGCAGGGGGGGCCATGGCGGAGCCGTGGAGGGAGAAGTAATCGGGGCGGATCATGCCCCCGGATTCGTCGTCCTCGATGACGTCGAGGCTCCTAGGGTTGCGGGGCGAGTCGGAGTCGGAGCCGTGGAGCAATTCCCAGTCCTGGAGCTCGCCTTCCATTTTTGGGAGGAGGAGGAGAAGGAGAATCCCGCGGCGGAATCCAACTGCAAAGCGAAGGAGGGAAGGAGGGTGGAGGAAGGAGGAAGGCAGGGGAATGGAGGAGATATAGGGGAGGCCGTTTTTTATGGGTGAGACATTAAATGAGGAAAAAGCAGAACTCGATGTGTCCTTTCCGAAAGCGCACAGACAATCCCACCTCCCCTCGACCTTCTCTCTCTAGAAACCGGGGGATGTTCCATTTTCTCTCTCTAACTTTACCCTTCTTTTCTTTTTCTTTTTTTTTTTTATTTTTATTTTATTTTTTTTGGGTTATGTGGAGAGGGAGGATGAAAGACGCGAAGAAGTCCTGCGGCTCCCGGGGCCCCACGCTATTCGTGATCATTGGTGAATTTTCGTAGACGGTGATGACTTCTTCTTCGTGTTGTGAACTTATTTGAAAAATACCATCTTAAAAATAGTTGGTCATGCCGGTCACACCAAAATGAATGAGAAGAATATTTAAACATGTATTTTCGTTAATTAATTATTTGAAGTTATTTAAGTGATTATATTTTTCTTGGAAATTTTTATAAAATCATTTATTTTTCATAAAACAGATGGAATTTATTTTATTTTGTTTTTTTGTTATTTTTGGGCTGATTTTGTTTACTGATGGCGATTATTTTGTAAAGTCTGTTGGAACAACGCAAGTTGGGAGGGCTGCTGACTGGCGTGATGGCTTGCGAAGGGCGACAGATGGGTAAGGTTTGGTCGTGACTTTGACTTCTTCTAAGCTTTACAATAATTAATAATTATATGTATATTGGTGGCCAGTGGATTGAAGAAGAAGCTATTGAAACATGTTTTGCTTGATGTAACGGAGAAACTGTGAGATACCCATAGATTAAAGAAACAAATAAAAGCACATTGGATAATATAATGTCCCTCATAACCTAACTAAAAACACAAACACAAAATGAAAAGTTTCTTTTAACGTCAATCCTGAACTTATAATAATGGAATAAATAAAGTGGAAAGTTATGAGCATATAAAAAGACAAATGGCAAAGCTCCCATCTTTATTAATTAAGGATAGGTTCCAGAACGGCAACCTAAATCTTACCATGTTAAAATTGGTTTTTAGTTTTTAGACCCTAAAACTTGCCATGATTGTTTGGAATGAACCCACCCCATTTTCCCAATCCAGTTCTAGGGTTTATTTGAGAATCTGTTTTATTTTTTATCCTTTTTTTTTTGTTCATTTTTTATAACAAAATCATATGAACCTATGAATAACGAAACACTTCAAACTAAAAGATAAATGAGAGAAATCTTAATCCACTAAAAACAACAATTCAAAAAAAGAATACATAGTCAAGTATAATTATAATCGATAAAAAGTTCAAACATGTAACATCAAATATAAATTATAAAACTCTATTTCTCATCCATCTATAAAAATTTAGGAGAAAAGGAAAGAATTCCCAAGAATGATAAAGGATGACTGAGTGCCGAGATTTTAGGGGAAAAACAAATTAGAGTTTTGGTCTTTAAACACATAAAACTGGTTTCAAAATAGAGTTGTCCGATTTAATTTCTAAGTGAATGGGTATTTGTATGGAATCTATTTCTGAACCGGTTATAATCGATTTCAACACCGATTTTTGGGCAATGCAAAACCAATTTGAGTGTACACCCGTACTATTTATAACCCAATCGCCATCCTCACGTGCCATCGTATTTCATCGTTTTGCATTACAGTATATACATTCCGACAATGCATTATCCAGACAGCGGATTTCTAATAAAAAAAAAGAAAATGAATAAATGTGAATGTGCATCCCTCCTCCATCTTTTCCGAAGAAGGATACGATTAAACAGAGAAAAATAAATAGTCCCCCTCGGCCAACACAAGTGATGCGGCCGGACACCATGCACACGTGGAAGGAGCCTGGCGACGACACGTCACCCCCAACATAGTATAACGGAAGAAGTGTCTAGTAGCCGCTTATAGTATGAAAAATTTGTATAGTATGATCCAACCCCAAATTATTTTCGGCATAAATATGGTCTTCTGTTTAGTATTAAAATCTTCTCCAAGGGCTAATATCGGAGGGGAGGGTTTACATATAAAGGTCGAGCCGTGCTTGGCACGAGGAAAAGGGAATTCGTGAATTTTCATGCATGTGAACCCATCTCGAGTTCGTCAAGGACAAATTGTATCGAGTCCCATGTGAGCCCTAGAATGGAATTGGGCGGCGCCGGTTTAATGAAAGAAGCATAAGGACATCTTTCGACCCCAAGGATCTCAAGTGCCATTGCTCCAAGCCCACGCGTCACAAACATAAGCAGGCAACAAGGGTCAACCAAACAGTCAAACTCCTACCCCCGAACCGACACACCCGTTTGGAGTCCCAAAACGGACGGATCCACCCAAGGCATGTTATGTCGTGTCAATTCACGTCGCCTTCATAGGGTCCAAAAACTTGAATCGGGTTAGGTATTTGCTCGCCTCATTTCCATGTCTTGCGGAAGCAATTGATCAGAAACATTCACCTAATTCAATTGCGCGATCAAGACGAGGTCCGGCTCCATGCCATTTGACCCAAGTCAAATCGAAATTTACCATGGGATTTGGAGCCGATTGTACAGGACTTGGGGGGCGGATTTCTTGACTTTGACTTTCGAAGGTTTCATGTCATTTCTCTTCGTACTTTCTTTTGTCGTTAGGTCAATTTTCTTTCTTAACACACGTTATACCTTACGACAAAAGAAAGTACGAAAGCTTTTTTCTTAACACACGTTATACCTTACCTTTCCCCCTAGTGTCATGATAGACGCCAGAACAATGGTAAAAACGTTTATATTGCCATGTTTGCTCGACCTTACGCCCTGCCAAACATGTCAGTCTTATTCCACGATGATAGACAAAGGTATGGTACATTTTATGATGGGACTCTCTCTCCAATCTTTCTAAGTCTAATGTATATCGTCATGTAAGATTTTCAATGGTCCATGCTCCATTCTTATTTATTTAGTTTATGTTTGTCGTTGATATGTGTGCGATTATGAATCTGATCGAGGGAGATGGATTACAACATTGGATTTTTGAAAGTTGTATCGACCCAAAATCAAGTCCAATATATGGTAGGGGGATGATATGGGTTGCTTGGTCCTGAATATGACCTTAAAATGTTTCATCATGAGTCTTGTGCAGAGCTCAGCATCCCTCTGATATTAAATACCAAGTGGGTATTCCCTCTTCCCGTGGAAAACAAATAAGAGACATTAAAAGACTGAGACGTGTGAGCACTAGTTCGTTATAAAAAAATGCAGACCTTATATATTTATTGGATAGACAATGTGACCTTTAGTAGAGCCCTAGGGCTTATGCTCTATGGTGACTAGTGAGAAAACTCTTAATCACCAAGGATCCACAGGATACCCCTAATTAAGGGTTGAGGAAACCCAAAATCAAGTCAGATGTATTACGGTGGGGGCATGACATGGGTCACTTGAGCTCAAGTTACAAATGAGGTACTATAGCCTCACTATTAACCTAGAGAAACTATAGATTATAAGGGACTCATTGCATAACTTAGATCTGCTCGCTAATCTTATTTGGCATGATAACATGAATTTTAAGATATGATGCCGAGATTTCGTGCTTTCATATTGACTCCTTCCGTCCCAATACACAATGTCCAAATCAATAGTCACAATTAAGTTGTTTAGCACATTTAACGTATGTGCCAAGCCAACCGTGACCCACGCTCATTCAAGCTGATGAATTTGGCCCTTCAAAGAGTCCAAGTATTGGTCTGGCCGGCCATCTAGCTTAGACAAATCATACACCGTCATGCACGGCATGGGATGAATGGGGACTAAAGGGTACTAGCTTTGTTTTGTTTCGCAGTATTCAAAGAATCAGATGTGGGATCCTCCATACTTTTCTCGTAGTTCTCTAATATTCAAACCAAGTTCGTTTGGGATTCTCTTCGAAAAGTCCGAAACAGAATCGCGTGAGCAATTTCTATGAATTCCCAAACGGGCAACTTTCAAAAGAAAGGTCTATATATTTTAAATTCGCCCCTTCCTATCTTTTTGCTATATATATAAAGAAAAAAGATTTGACTCCTAAAATTCAGAATTCCTATCGTCAAACTTGGCAACAATTTCTACATATATATATGAATATTAAATAATAATTAGTACCGTTTCAACCTTGTTGCTAGAAGCAGAATCAGGCTGGTAATTTGGCATCATAAGGATGACAGGTAACTAATATTGCTTGCCTGTAATGTTAAAAATAGATGAACAGACTCTCAAACGGTTGAGAAGTTCAAGAACCATAGGCGCTTCTAGCCTGGAAGTTCTAGGAACCACTTCCCCTTTGGCATTGTCCATGTCTTTCGAATTGACCACGCCTTCCCTCAATTCTCGTTCGCCCGCCAGAACCAGCCAGGGGATCTGATTTTCTCTGGCGGAATCAATGTGCTTGCTCACCATTCTGCTGACCAAGAATTCCGCCTACACTCTGGCATTCCACGACTCCTTCACTAGCTCTGTAGTTAAAGGCAAGTCATCCCCCGAAAAGAGAAATCAAATGACTCCATCGATACATTTGCCAAATAATATTATCATCATCTATCTGAGATTTTGTATGACCACAATCAACTGTTCTAAAAGCTTAAGCTTATAAATGAAAACGTGATTTATTATTTAAATATTATAACACTCCCCCTCCTAGTACTAAGCGTAAAAATTTAAATGGGGAGGTAAATGAGGCCTGTAAAAAGTCGAATTCGGGATCTCTATATTTGATACATGTGAGATTTTGTATGACCACAGTCAAGTATTTTAAAAACTTAAGTTTATAAATGAAAGTGTGGTTTATTATTTAAATATTCTCACAATTCATAAATTTCCCCTATGTACTCTGCCGTATAAGTTGAGTCCATGACGTTACGTAAATTCGTCTATTGAAAGTCCACTGAACATCTAAGACCTTTGAGCAGTTAAGTACTGTCTAAAATGGGAGATTCTAAAGAGAGTGTTAGGCTCATTTTTCATAATTAAATGTGAATACCTTGTTCTGCTCTTTCTAGCAATTACATCAAATCCTATCATTATAAACACCATGTCACATATCAAAAGCTATATCTCCCACATTCTACTGCATCACCATTCAGTATATAAAGAGTGCACATAATAACCATTCTATTTTTTGCTAGATTTATTTCTTTATTCTAGGGAACATGTTTGGGAAAAAAATCCATTTGGTAACGTGGTTTCATCTTTGTATTTCTGGAACAAATTTTAATCGAGAAATATATTTGAAATAAAAATAAGAAGTAAAAATCGTTTGAACATCACCCTTGTATAATAATCAAGACCTCTTTGCCGATACACTTCAGACTTTTCCAAGGCCTTGAACAATGGGTGCATTTGGTTCGGCTTTGGGGGAATGCACTTGGGAAAATGCAAATATCTTTGAGCTAAAGGGGTTTCTCGAAATGCAAATCTTGTTTGGTAAATTTTGTATTGTGAAACAACTTTGACCCAAGTGCCGTTTGGTGAATACTATATTTTGCCAATGGGCTTTTGCGAAATTTTATATTTTAAAAAAATTAAAAATAATTTTTTTTTCAAATGTACTTTCCGGTTGCCAGATTGGCCGCCCGGCCACCCTCCGGCGGCCGGATCGGCCGCCGTGCGACCTCCGAGCAGCCCGCCGTGCGACCTCGAGCGATCCCGCCCGAGGTCGGGCGACCTCGAGCCGCCTCGCCCGAGGTCGAATGACCGCAGCGGCGGTCGCTGTCGCCCGGGTCGCGAACCCGGGCGACGGCGTGGTCGCGCGACCGCTGTCGCCCGAACCGGGGCGCGGGGCGGTGGTCGCGCAACCGGCTGGTCGCCCGAACCCGGGCGATGGCCGTCGCCGAACCAAGCGACGACCGTCGCCTGAGGCGGCGACCCAGGCGACGGGCGACGGCCACCTGAGGAGGCAACCCAGCGGTCGCCCCCTTGGTCGGCGGGTCGCCCCCTTGGTCGGCGGTCGCCCTCCTTGGTGGCCGACGGTCGCCGGCGGTCGTCGGTCGTCGGCGGTCATCGGCGGTGTTGGCCACGTGAGGAAGATGAACAGTGATCGTTCAAGTTGCATTCCGAAAATGCAACTTGCAAATGCACCTCTGCACTCCGCATTCACCTAAGGGCCTTTAAGGATACTGGAGATGCGGTGCATCTCCCAAAGCCCTTCAAAATTGTAAGGCCAAACGGGTTTGCATTTTCCCCGAGGGCTTTCGGTGAAAGCCCTCAGAATCTTGAACCAAACGGGCCCAATGTCTCCAAGTGATTCAGGGCTTGCACAAATCCTTCATTTTCTAAATATTTGCTCCCCTTCTTTTGAAGCTTTGACGACAATTCTAGCGATGGACCCTTTCTTTTACAAATCTATCGATATTGATAATTGTAAATATCTCAATTGATTACTTAATTCAATTATATTAAATAATCATCTAATAAAGTTTACACATAGGCTCAACTACTCGGCCCTAGATAACATCGAAACATATACAAAATGTTCTTGATTCTTCCTTTTGCACGTATTTCTTATTTTAAATAATTAATAATAATATTCATTGGTGGCCGTTTTGCTCTCAGCACTTGTAATTTTTCACTTTCTTTTAACCCATGTTCAGAAAATAACCGCGCTTCTCTCCTCTTATTCTTTCGATTATGTACTGTGGAGCGCCTCATTTTATTTTATTCGATTATTCAAATCAGAATGAAAAACTAACCCGAAATTTCCTGTTTTAGCTGAGTTGTGACGGGTCAGGTATTTTCACAATCCTGTGACTTATTTTTCTGTCGAATGGAAAGGAACATCACGCTGATCAATCAATTAATAGAGTAGCTAAAATCACTTATAAAATGAGAAATGGATAAGAAATTATTTTATAAAACAAAGAATTTATGTGCTAGGTTCCATATAAATATAGGAACATGTAAGCATATAATATGACGATAGGGGAAGCTCCCACGTCTAGATAAGATGACCCAACTGCGATCATATCTTGTCGCTTGCAGTACCGTATCGCCGACAATGTATTATCCAGACGGCGATATAGGGAAAAAAATCATATAAAAAATTTACTCCAGCTTTCCAGAAAAAAAAATGGGTAGTATTTAAATACAGAAAATAAATCATCCCCCCTGCAGACACAAACAATGATACAGCCAACCACCAAAACAAAAGTGGAACACAGAGACAAGTAGGGGTGTCAACGGGTCGGGTCGGGTCGGGTCTTGATGTTACCTGACCTAACCCGAACAATAAGGGTCGTGTCATTTGACCTAAATCGATCCAACTCGAAATGCATAAAACATGAAGCAAAAAAAACGGGTCGGGTCTAGTCGGGTTTCGGGTTTTTTATTAAAAAATATTACAAAAGGAATTCGAAATGCTCTTACATGACACCGCGAGATCTCATCTAACCCATTCATGAACCGTGACGCCACGAAGTCTCGTCCAACCCGTCCGTAAATATCTCCGCAGACGGATAATTTTTTAATAAAAAATATGACAAAGGAAATTCGAAATGTTCTTACATGACGTCGCGAGGCCTCGTCCAACCCGTCCGTGAACATCTCCACAGACAGATAATTTTTTAATGAAAAAGATAACAAAGAGAATTCAAAATGTTTTTACGTGACGCCGCGAGGTCTCGTCCAACCCATCCGTGAACATCTCCGTAGACAGATAATACTCTCTCCTCTAAAGTTCTGCGTCGGCTGCGAAAAAGAAGCAAATCATATGGAACATGGGGAGAGAGAGGGGGGAGAGGGAGAGAGATCGATGGGGGCCGACCTGAGGGGCGACAACGATGAACTCGTGAGATGAGACGTGCTGGATGAGTTGCAAGTAGAAGGAGTTGTAGAGGAGATAGCTTGGGTGGATGTGTTTGTGTTGAAGCATTTAATGTGTTTGGATCGAAACAATGTTCCGACCTTAACTTGACCCAAAACATGTATTCCATTTGTGTTTATAATTATTACCCGAACAGTATTAAGACCCGAAACATGTATCATACTTATTTCATGTTCGGGTCATGTTCGGGTTGGGTTGAACGGGTTTTTTTCACTCCCCTAGTGACAAGTCATACTATCATTCCAAGTGCTCCATTGTGCCTTGCAACTTTTTCAAGTTTCTGCATATTCTACCATACTCACAACTCCCTTGAAATCTTGCAAGGTATTCACAGAATGATATGGAGAATCAACGTATACTATTCTCATTGTTTTCTAAGATCTGAACTGAGTTCTTTAAAGTTCCCCATTTTCAAGGGAAGCTTGAAGCAGAATAAATAAGTACTTTCATAAGTTCCCAAATAGGCAACTTTCAATTGGAAAAGAAATTACACAATTTTGGTTACCTTGAGAATACAGAACTAGAGAAGTTTGTGTCAAAAGTTCCTCCAACATCGAAGTGGGTTAATGACGGAGTACATTTCCATAAATAGGGAAAACAATAGAAGAGATAGTTAAGCTGCTCGTCCCTTTCTATCTTTTTTACAATAAAATAGACAAAAATTGACACCTACAGCAGAGAATTCCTATAGCAAGTCCCAGATCATTTTCTGCATATATATGAATATTAGATAATCGTTTTCATTATTTCAATCTTGTTGCTGGAAGCAGCATCTTCCAACCAATAGGGGCTTGTATATGGGCATCAAAAGCATGCACAGTATAGAAGTAGTGGTGTAATCTAAGTTCTCACAGTGCCCAAACGGTTGAGAAGTTCTTGAACGATTGCGTTTCTAGGAACTACTTCCTCTTTGGCATTCTCAAAATCTTTCAACTTTACCACACCTTCACTCAGTTCCCGCTCGCCTACTAGAACCACCCAGGGGATCCGGTACTCTTTGGCGTAATCAATGTGTTTCATCACTCTCTTATTGATCAAGAATTCTGCTTTCAATCCGGCAACCCAGAACTCCTTCACTAGCTCTGCAGTTGAGGGCAAGTCATCCCCCAAAAATCCGAGCAACACTTGTGTCTCTGTAGCTCGAATTATCTGTTGATGTGAAAAAATAAATAAGATGACTCTCTGATTACATTTTCAATTCTCATAATCCATAAGTTTCTAATCTTTCCACAGCGGAATGAGTCAAGCCCATGACCTTATGTAAATTCAACAACTGAAAGTCTACAGAACATCTAAAACTTTCAAGTAGTTAACTTCCATCTAAAATGGGAGATGCTAAAAGAGAATGTTAAGCTCGGCTGTCGGAATTAAATGTCTGTGAAGTTGACAGAAAGTAATGATTCTAATATTCAGTTGCAAATAATAGATAAAATTCTGGAAAATTTTTAAAATATTTTCATCAGACCTTTTTCTTCCTTTTTATACTCAGGTATTTCAATCCTGTATAAGGATATGAGAACGGTGAAAAGGGCCAGCGACTGCTGATGCTATAATATTGAACTCTCAAGTTAACTAGCATGGAAATATCAACAAAAGTGCTCATCAAAATTTTCCTCAATTACATTCACTCACGGTTCAAATAGGAGGGCCTACTATTATCTCGAAATGAGCAAGTTATAAGCATAAACTAATGCAGGCATGATATCACAGAAACAAATATATTGGTTAGAATGGTGAGCTGCACTAAGAGCCTTATTGTACTTATCCTCATAACTATTCCAAGAACTTTGATAAACATAATCTAACATTACTCCAATTGGAATGAAGCAAACAAGCAATTTACTTTTCACAATTAAGGACGAGCCTAGAGTGCTTGTAGTCATAAGAAGAGATGGAACCTAATGGAGAATGGAAATTAATTACTCAAAATCTTACTTATAACGTTCCAAACCAAAAACTAGGCAAAAACAGGTTTGGAACCCCTAGAAAAATAATAAGTCTCAGCTCTGTTATGCCACACAAGCTAAGGTTCCTATTGATTTCAAACATTAGCCTCCTATAGCCATTACGATGTCTAAATCCCAAACCTTCAAATGGTCAGTACCACCTATACAACAAATTTATTACTCTTTGGTTTTGCCACAAAATAATCAATCGTTTGATGCATCCACATTTCTGTCAATAAAAAGTGGGTCATCTATGCCTTCTGAAAGATTATCTCGGTTAGTTAGCTATAGAATTTCAAGGCATCTGAAATTTTTAACTGCTTCCGTGATTAATACAGTAAGTCAAGATACAAGTTCTTAAAATCTCAGAGAAGGCTTAAACACGATAAGGGAGAACAAGGGGAAAAGTGAAGTAAGTAGAATTACAGATAGATCTTAAATATGAGTACCTGATTCTGATCTTTCTGAAGCTGCTCCATGATTGCAAATACTCGTTCAATTCCTAGACTAACACCAACTGCCGGAACCTGCTTTGTACCAAACATTCCTATAAGGTTGTCATAACGCCCCCCAGCAGCAATTGTTCCAACCTGCAGATATAATCTGTTAAAAGAGTCTGCCGACCAAACAAAGATAAATCCTAAGATTAAAAGCATGAAATTGATGGCACTATTCTATCCCTATAAAAGTTATACAAGCAGTTTCATCAAACCCTCATGACAAGCACCACACAATGGATCAAAAGCTATATCTACCACATTCAACCACATAACCATCCAAGATCACTAAAGCACTCGACTCTTTCATCTCTTGAAACAGTGGTAAGTGCAATTATTTGTTCCATTGGTGCTTCAAAGCAGCAATACCTGTGTAAGACCAGCAAAAACAAGGCTCTAAAATGTGGATGGCAGTTCACATTCACTTTCAAAACCTGGCATCATAATTTTAATTGGTAGCTTCACAACATCTCTGGCAGTGCAATTATTCAGTTCATCACTATTTCCATAGAGAAGCCTTTGGTACATTCTGTAACTATGCTCCAGATTTTTCTTGTGAACATGAACAAAAATCAGGTGAAAATTTGCACCTCTGTATCCTATCAAGATGCAAACAATTCAGCAATAAGACCTCATCCATGTTTCTTAGCAAATTTTACGCCTCATATCTTTCATCTGTCTCTCTCAAGCATGTGCACGCTCTTTCGCACGTGTAGAAATGACCATGGGGACAAGACAACAGCAACTACAAGGCAACTCCATTTTGTAATTAGAAGGGATTACTTCTATGCCCTATCTTTCACAAAAAATCTGCCAGATAGAAATTGCTTATACGTGGAATATTAAGTAGGAAGTGCTTGCAAAGAGTTACCTGTGTGGCCCCTTTAAAAACTGCTTCATATATCACCCCTGTATAATAATCAAGACCTCTGGCAAGACTCAAGTCAAAAACAACTCTGTTGATACACTTTGACTTTTCCAAGGCATTGAACAATATTTCCAAGTCATTCAGGGCATGCACAGATCCTTCATTTTCCAAAAATTTGCTCCCCTTCTCTTTAAGCTTTGACAACAATTCCAGAGGTTGACCCCTTTCCTTTACAAAATTGCCGATGCGGTCTGCCACCTCTGCCATTAAACCTTTTTCCTCCACCTAAATGATGTTAAGAAACTTTAGCAGATATTTGGGCTCATTTGTTTAACAATAATACACAGTGTGAAAATATCAGTTTATCCACCCAAAGAACACGTGTTTCCATAATCACCACAGCTCATGACAAACAACCCAACAATAAAGTTGATAAAGAGCCCCATCAAATGGATGAAAACTGAGTATATATTCATACGTAAGCAGTGAATTGGAACAAAACACAACTAGCTGATATTTACTGAAGATGACACATGCACATCACTTCAACTTCTCTGGATATTTCAGGACTCATGCATTCATTTGAGCAGCCTTAAATTTGCTTAAACTCTTCCCTCCAGAGAAAAACATTAATGCCTTCCAATGGCGAATGGCAAATCAATTGTCAACAGATAATTATGAAAACAGAGCTCTTGCAAGTGCTTTCAAGTATGTCCACATTAAAATCACCTAATGATATATTTTCCTCCATCAGAATCAATTGAAAATATTGTACAAAAAAAGTCGAATGAAAATGACATTCCCAACACCACATACCAGAACTAGTTTTGATCTAGTCTGACAGTTATCTCAGACACAAGCATACATGCAAGGCTACTAAAGAGTTTTTCACCATTACTTTCCTAATTCCGACACAAGCATGAACACAAGGATGGTATAATCTCTTACCATCTCCTTCCTGATCTGCTCAAATGACTGTTTGTCTAACTTGTCGATACTTGAGCAAATAGTTCTGAATTTCTCTGGTGGCACACCACATATTTCCAGCATGCCGTCCAATAACTTCCGGTGGTTCAGCTTTATCTGAGAACAAACATTATGAACAATAAATAAATAAATAAAAACAGCTGAGAAGGTATTCAAACTTTGACGAAAATGCCAAACATAAAGAACTTCTTTTTCCATGCACATATCTAGTCCGAATACCAGATACTAAATATTTACCGGCAATCATTAAATCCTGAAAGTAACTATAAAAACAGTCAGAACCTCATGAACAAAGTGAAGCATCTTTCTTGAATTTCTACATAAACAATAAAACACTATCCTGAACATCCACTACTAAGATATAAACATTACATTATAGAAGGACAATCCTTGAGGGCAGACAAGTGTCACCATTTAACCATCAAGATTTTGCATTCTTGCTCATTTTCCTGTTTGAAATGTTTTTTGGTTCTTCTTTTAATCTGTCTTCTAAATTTCAGGATATAGATAAACAATGTGAAGGATGGGGGGAGGACGAGCAACAGGATGTTTACCTCATAATCTCCAATATTCAGTCTATCAAGCAACTCAACAAGAACTTCTATGACCTCATAATCCGGTCCCATCCTTACATTTTGCCCGGCAATGTCTAAGTCACACTGGTAAAACTCGCGGTATCTACCCTTAGAAGGGTTATCCCTCCTGTATACTTTAGCAATTTGGTATCTCTTCAAGGACGTAAGTCCATTCATAGCCATATATCTCGCAAACGGAACAGTCAAGTCATATCGTAGAGAACAAAGCTCTCCACCCTGTCAAACAAAAGGACAATAACCTTTAGAGGGAAGACAAAAGATCATTCATCATATTAGATGTAAAGCAGAAACATGAGCATGACTCACAACACAAAGAATACATATCATTAGTAGAATTACGCCAATCCCTGGTTCTCCAAGTTAGTGAGAACATTATAATCACAGAGCAAGAGAGTTTATCAACTTTAACAACTTTCTTAAGCATGACGCACAAAAGAATATCAACCATCAATACATCTAAGGTAGCAAGCAAGGTGAAAGTAATAAAATATCCTCAATATTTACCTGGTCAGCAAGATCGTAAATCAACTTTGAGTCCTCGCCATATTTTCCCATCAGAGTCTCTCTCAATTCAAAAACAGGAGTATCAAGTGCCGTGGCACCATGTTTCTTGAAAACCTCTGTTATAATGGAGAATGCTTTCTCTCTTACTGCCATTTGTTCTTTCCCAAAATCACGAGTTCCCTGCATGGACCGTACCATGCAAATGTCAAACTGACTGAAATCTCCCACAAATATCAAAAGTAGTTAACATTAACCAAAATGATAGAAGTCATCAGTTTCCGATCCAAGATAAATGCTTCCAATCATAGATATGATAATTCTAATGTGAAAGTTAAACTAAGATGGCCTTGTCTGTAAGCAGAATAATTATGACTTTTGTATGTGAGTAGAAGCTTTGATAGAACTCAAGAAAAATTGCGTGGACCAAACAAATATCTCAAGAAAAAGCTCAATATTTGTATAAGTTACTTAACTCGGTATACTCTCTCTCCATAAACTACTTGTAACTATGTAAACCTAGTCCATACAGCAGTATCTCTAGGAACACCAAAATTTCCATTAGTTAATTATTTTGCCCAGCCTTAAGTCATCAAGCAACCATCAATATAGTCCATTCAAAAATTTTGGAACAAACAAATCATATAGCAAGCTTAAGAATCATACTAGCTACTTTAATTAGAAATCAAACCACAGCGCTACTGAAAAAAGAAGAGATAAAAGCAATTCTTTTGATATCATACCAATCATTTCATAGCTTGAATAAATTACCTTCGGAAGTTTGGGTAGCCTTCTACTCTCATTACTGTCCACAATGTCCTTCACCTTGTTCAAGAAATGGTCAAATTCTGGACCCCTCGTGTCCAGGAACAGTAATAAGTCTTTTACAAGTTTCTCTAGTGAAACTGAATCGCCATTTCCGTTCCTCTGAAATCTATCCTTAATCAATTGCACCAGGACAGCTGTCCCTCTCCCCAACACCACCTTCTTCTTCTTCTTTTCACTTTTCTTATCTGCTTGCACTCCATTAACTTCCTCGTGCTTTCCCTTTTCAATCAATTCACTTCCCTCAAGTGCAACAAATGCAGTAATTGCCTCCCAAACCACTATTTTCCAGACACAACCACAAAGCACGTACAAATCATGCACAAACTTCTCAAAATCTCCACCAATATATGCATCCACGAGCACCTTTTTCTCATTCTCCATATCATCCATACGCACACACTCCCTCTCAAACATACCTGTTAAGCTGCTTTTCAGGGCATCCACAGCAATCGCATCTAAGTTCATCTTCGATCGGCATAAAGAGTTCTTACCGATCCTCAGCAGCACATCAGCCAGAGGCCACAATACATTCACAACGTCATCTGCCGCGCCATCAGCAGTAGACCCAATTTTCTGTATTTTAACTGATGAATTCAGGTACACTCTTACCTCTGAATGCACCGATTTCACCACCCTTCTCAATGTTGCATGAACTTTGGGAATGCTTGAAATTGCTTCGCTCTCTACCTTACCCACCAACTTAGACCCATTAAGCAAAACCTTCATATCGCTAGAAGCCCCGATCTCATCTTTCGAGACAAACCCATCACCCGAGTCCATCAGATTGAAGACCGCCACATCAGCTTTGATGGCCTCACACGACAATGCAGCGACTGCATCGACCGTCGTGGACAAGGCCGTTGACAGATGATCCAAAAGCGCGCTAATTCCATACAAACTAGAATGTGCTTTCTCTAATATAGAAACTTCTTCATTAGTCACGGCGAGATTCCCAAAATCCCTGTATCCCTCCGCAGAATTCAAGGAATCCGAAATAAGATCGACCAGCACCGCGCCCGTGCCGGAACATCCCGACACGAGGAGCTTGTTGAGAAGCACCGCGAGAGATGCCCGCGTCTCCGCATCGGTAAAGTACGGGGGGAACGATATCTGGAAATCGGCGACAGGAGAGGTCCGATTGGCCGGCGAAGACGCGAGGCGGTCTCGCGCCGACGAGTCCACGCGCACGCGCGCGGTGCCGGCGGACACCGCGTGCAATGAGGATGGAGAGAGGGAGGAGCCTTGCCCCCAAGGTCACCACCGTGGCGGTGGTGGTTTCGCCGCCGTCGGCCATCGCAAGAGCAGGGAGAGACGGAAGGAAGCTGACTCGGCGGCGAAGGTGAAGAGGGCTCGCTGGTGAGGGGAGCTCCGATGGCGGACCTCTAGGGTTTTGGGGTTAGAGCAAATAGCTTGGCAAGCACGCGTCCGGGCCTTTTTTTTCAACTAAGGAGAATAAAAATTCTAAGAAAATTATATTTTTGGTTCAAAAAAATGAATTCATTTGGGAGGGAAAAAAAAGGGAAATTACACTTTCTTTTTTAGTCGAAAAAGGAAATCACACTTCAATAACCAAAAAAGTTTATACCAAATTTTAATTGTTTTAAAGTCAGTGCGACAATTATCAATTATCAAGAATTTCGATGTATGAGATAAAAAAGAAGTGAAAAGATAGGAGATATCCTGCTAAAAGGATATGTACGAAATTTAAATTGAAATGACTTACATATATACTTTTTCCTAGAAAAAAAGTAAAAAATCTAGTGCCTATTGTGTGTTACCAAAACAGAAGAATATAATTTTACTGTCTATTTCACAGACTCGTAATAAAAATATGTTTGTATTTAATCTCATTTCTAAACTTTTAATTTAGTTCATGAACTATCGCTCCATATGCAATATTATTTCTAAGTTTTCAATTTATTCAATGTGATTCAATAACTTTTTGTGCATGTTCAATTTAGTCAATAGATTACTTGAATATATCCAACGTTGTCCTTCCATAAATTCAAGTTACCAAAAAATACAATATATTTTAATAACTAAATTGAACATTTATCAAAGTTTAAGAACTATATTGAATAAATTAAAAAATTGAATGATGACCTTGCACATTGGGCTAAATTCAATGACTATATTGAACAAATTAAAAGTTTAGGAAATACATTGTACATTGAGTTAAATTTCAATGATCATTTGTGTAATTATTGATATTGATGTACATAAAGCAAGAAGCTTATTTTATTGTTTTAATATTTTTTGGATGCAACACATCGCCCTAAACAAGGATAGCGAAGGAAAGGTCTAACCTATTGATACATGAAAAATTACATTATATGCTCCCGTGACCTATCAAACAATTATATACCAAATTATTTTTGAGTTAAGCATAATCTTGTGGTTGCGATTAAAGTTTTCTTTCTCATAAAAAATTACAAGGAAGTATATGTCTCGTTTAGAAAACAATTCATTTGTTAAAAATAGAAAAGAAAATTACACTTTAAACAAAAGAGTTAATTATAAAGAATAATATGGCGCCAATGGATTAGTGCAATGGTTGACGCATTAGGTACTTTAGCTGAACTATAATTTAATAATAGAATCTAACCTCCGTTATAATAATGCATTAAGAATTAAAATCTACTCAATATAAAATAAAGGCAAGTAGGAGGTCTTGGTCAATTTTAACTTATAATTAACGCACGTGCCCATGCTTTTACCTCTTATAATTTATTGAAAATTTATGTTAATTAAATTTATACTTCAATTTCACACATTATACTTGTATAAATATTAAAATTTTTAGAGCCATAATAGTGACACTATTCAAGAGAAGAAAAAAATCACAAAAACACCATAAACTATGCACATATGACACATTTACTTCGAACTTCTTAATGACACAAAAAACTTCAAATTTGTACCCATTTGACACATTGTAACATATTTAACGCAAACTTCAAAGACCTGAACTTGTACTCGCGTGAAATATGTATCACGAAATTCAAGATAAATATATCATATGAGTACAAATTTGAGGTTTTTTTGAATTGCCAAAAAATAGTTTAAGATAAATGTATCATACGGGTATAAATTTGGTATTTTTGGTGTCACGAAATAAAACTCAGAGTAAATGTACCACATGGACACAAATTTGAAAATTTTGTATCATAAGAAACGTTTGGATATATATACCACCGTGGGCATAATTTAGGGCTTTTTCTGACATTTTCACTTCACTAAATTTGATTTAAGAGATAAAAAGACCATGAAAAATTAAAAACACATAGGAACCCAATATATATACTCACACATGACATAAATGGAATTGTCTTACATATAATTTCACTTCACGATTATCAAATATTATACATGTCCTAGATTAATATATATAATATTAAAATGAAATCTCCGTTGATTAATTTTTGATTTGGCACGATTAATTTCTCCATCCTTCTAATTAACATGATAAATAACCAATATTTTATTCTAATACAAGTTGTATTGTGCAAAAAAGAAGTAATAGTATTTATATTAGAGATGTCAAAATGGGTCATAAACCCATATCATGACTCACTTTTAGTTAAATGTGTCAAATATGGATTAAGTGAAAGTTAAATATGAGTTGAATGAGTTATTAGGTAGACCCATCATCTCTCATTCTATCCCCCTCCTCTATGCGTTTTCGACCTCCGTTGCCAATCCCGCCATCACATGGGATAAAAAATTTAAAAAATCAATTTTTTTAAAAAAAAATATTTCCAAAAACTATTTCAATTTAGAGGTATTTAGAGGTATCCACATTTTTTTTATTTACTAATTTTTTATTATTTATATGTGAAAAGTTTAAAATGGACTAAATAAGTTGGAGTAGATTTTCTTAAATTAAGTTAAATATTAATATGTGTTGGTAATATGGATCGGGTATGGGTCATCAAATTTACATTGCATGAAAATGGGTCAAAACGGATTAAATGGATCGATGTGAGTCGGACCATTTTAGACTTGACCCGACCCACCCATTTGACACCCCTAATTTATAAAAACATATTAGAGACATATTTGCATCACAAAATTCATATTATTTTATACAACAGTGCAAACCATCTCTATTGTATACAAGGGCATTCTAGAGTATTCTTCAAGGATAAAATGAAAAATATACATGTATTCTAGATACTTATTGTCAATCTCCACCGTTAGATCGAATTGAGTATCAATGGTTGTAATAAGAAAGATTCTTGTATAAATAGGATTCTCCTCTCTTTTGTACTCATTCGATAAAATGAAACTACTAGTTCAAAGTGTTTATAAGAAAAATTAAAAAATAATAATAAAGCCAATTCTTATAGCTAGCTGCACAAATTAGGGGATATTAGCTTTGTTTAGGTAAACCTACACTTATTGAAAGGAAAGTTCAAAGAAAGCTTTTAATTGAGAAGAATTTTTATCAAAATTAGGTCTAGTCACGAACTATGAGGATTTGTGTAAAATGTTCTAATATTAAAATGGGAAATGATAGCACAATTGATAAGCTGGAAGTCGCATCCATTCATTTTATTATATAAAAAAATCGACTCGATTAATATAAAGTAATTGTCTAAAGCTGTACAAGCATGCCTAGCAATGAAAAGGATGAGCACTAAGGAGAGAATAACTAGTAAGTATACATAGAAATAAGTGGAAGGAAAGATGCGATGGACCAGCAAAAGAGTGACGAGATCGCACACTTGTAAGTTTACATGTACCCATACCACGGAGGATTAGGAGTTATCAGATCTTGGAATTCAAGAAGGGAATTCAAGAAGTGCAAATTGAACCATCGTGTCTGGGTACTGGACCAACTGCTCAAATGGGTAAATGGAAGATGGTTTAATTGACAAAAAGTGAGAAGTCGACAGTTAAATTATGTAAATAGTCGTGTGTAAAAGAATAAAGTGGCCTGCATCTAATTTGAGATTATCTTGAATTGTGGATTTTTTTCTTCTTGATTTCGATTCTCTAATTCAATCGATTTTTTTTCATTCGAAAATAGAAAAAGATCCCTTTTGTTCTTTCTAGTGATGTTTTTATTTTCACTAACATTTTCATTAAAATTTAAAAGAAGTAGTTGGATTGGTATGATCCACGGTTTCATAAGATATGTATTATAAAGCAGCACAAATTCTGGAAAGAACCAAAGGTTTAGATTTGATATGGGACGACTTAGTATTTCTTCATTCATTTCCATCCAATCAAAAGTTTTTTTTTTATGCCGTAATTCTTCCATTTTGGGAGAAACGAGCATCACTTCTTGCAAAAACTTCAACGCGGTTGTTAAACTTAGATTAAGAGTGGCTAGGATTCGAATAGGTCGGATTTAGGGTTTGGTGGCTTCACTAGAAGGTGTGTAGCGGGCCGATTTGGGTTAGCATTTTTTGGTCGGTGGCTTATGCTTGTTCTTGTAATCTAGATTTGTTCATTGGACTGATGAAGTTTTCGCGGTTTCCTTTAAATAATTACTTTTTGCTGCCTTATTTCTTTTCACGTGTGTATTCTTTTAGCTAATCTAGCAATTTTTTTTGTTTTTCATTAAAAAAAATTTATATAAGACTTTAAGCAAATCATCACATGTGTATTATGGCGAGCTTAAATTTCAACTAGAACACTCTAATTTCTCCTTTTATCGAGAATTTTTAGCTTCGTATGCACTCGTAATTTGGAGAGAATTTCAAGGGGAGGAAAGTAAATTTATTTAAATGGGTTTTCTTTAAAGGATGTGATGTCATCGATATGATTATCAATGTGCATCGTTTTAGGTATGGAATTGTAAACCGAACCGAAATTCTCCGAATTCAATTTTATAGAATTAGGAACCGGAGTGATGACCTCGAAAACCACTTGATTAATCTGGTCTAGTTCAAGCGTTCCTTTTACTTACCCTATGGGAGATAAAGAGGAGACTCTCTCCCTGGGGTGGTTTTGCATATGGCAGGTATTGGAACAATGACCGTTCGAGAGGATTTTCTTTGGACGAAGCCATTTTTCGAGAGGAAATGACCTTGCGTTCCATCTCCTCCCCCGTGATGTCTGTGTGAATCTGCGTGACCTCAGAGGGCGGGAAGGGGGAAGAGAGAGACTGGGTCCTGTTTCCACTCGGATGGGCCCGTGAGTTAGCTCTTCCGATGGGCTCGATTTCTGTTCTTTTTCTTTTCTGTTGGGCCTTGTTTTGTGCATGAGTCTTGGACCACGCGTTTTTATCTTCTAACCAGGCCAGTGCGACATTTAATTGGGGCTTGAAGCTTGAAGTCTGGGCCGAGCCAATTGGGCTCTCTCCTCTTCGGCTTTGTCCAATTGGAGTCGTGACCCTCCCCATGAGGTCAAGGAAGCGAGTTTAGAGATAATGCCCGAAGGGCATAGGCGCAGGCTCTCCTGAGCTCTTGTCCCACGACATTTGGTTCATTTTACTTTTGATTTGGGCTCTATACGTTTAGCAGAAAATATGACTTTTATGAAAAATAATTTAAAAAATAATAATAATATTTTTAGGTATTCAGCCAAAATTTGAAAATAACGAAAAAATATTTCTTTTTTTCGATAAAAAATCATTTCCTCCGTGCACTCCCTTCAGTATTTTTTTATTATTTTTCTTTTTCTTCCTTGATTAGTTGCCGGCTATGATGATCGTCAAGACTAGCCATTGGTTGAGCACAAGCCTCGACATGGATATCATATCATTCGAAATTTCAAAATTTCAAACCAAACAAAAGACTATAAAAATTATGCCGCAACTTTTAATGGTTGAATATTACTCTAAAATAAGAAATATAATGATATTATCCTACACATGGATGTCATATATCGCGGGCTTTTGATTAATGTTTTGTGATGTATTAATAAACATAACAAAAAGAAATTCTTTCATAACGTAACAGTATATACCGTACTCATTCTCAAAATGATTGGGAGTTTAAACATGTACTAGCACATCTTCATTTGTGAGATTTGAATCACAGGAATAATTAATTTGTCTACTAATTCGTTATTTATTTTTATTTTTTCTTTATTTCATTTGTTATTGTGCATACACATCGCTGATCCTGATATTGGGTCATGGGAGAGTCCTTTTAATGAGACTTGCTTTGTGCAAAAAAAAAATTCTCACTTGAAACTCTCCTTCATTAAATTTATGTAATGTCGTTATCTAATTGATCACGTCGACATAATAACATGAGTTTGTCGTTTAGTAACCTTCCAACCTTATTTTCATTAACCCAAACAAATAAACATATAAACACATTGCTTGTCTCACAGCAGTTTGAGATGCCGATAAAGTTAACGCGAAATAGTAACGTAATTCTTCTGTTCACCCATAGCTTACGAATATTAGTGCATTTTCGGAATAATATAAGGATAATACATCTGTCACTTTTGCACTATCGGCTTGTTAGGAGTTCTCTATTCTTAAAACCAATTTTGTAAGTTCTCGTTTAAAAGAATCGATCATTTTATTTATTTATTTTGGGAGTCCAAAATGTATTTTTGTGAAAAATAAATGGGACTCGTCATCGACCTATCACACTTTTTGGGCAAATTCTTTTTGAATTCATAGTAATCTTTGATCAATCTTATTGTTATAAATGAGGTCTTTTTTTTAAACCCAAGTCCACTTCATGTGCTTAGGGGTGAGGGATTCCAATTCAACCTGAAACCTATAACCTATCATCAAGTTCAAATTCCTTATGTTTTGAAAGCTGGAACATATCTATCGAAATCTGGAACTTGAAACCTACCCTATCACGGGTTTTAGGGTGCAATAGGTCTTCTTCTTTTTCATTTTTAGTCAAAAAAAAAAAAAAAAATGAAATCAATAATAATAAACAAGCTTATCATTCATCAAAGAGAATACAAAATGAACAAAGCTAGACCATAAAAACAAGAGCATTAAAATTGTAGATATGCGTTTCGACTAGCAAGAGCAAGGCCAAGAAATTAAAATATAATTTCTTTCTTTTGTTGAGGATCCTTTTTTGATTAAAATTAGAGAACATGAGAACTATATAATTTCCATGGAATTACATCAGGTTCCCCGCTTTATTAAATAAAGTAGAAATTATATTATGATAAGAATAAAAAATTTAGGATGTTATCGGATGAATTTACAATCTAAAGTTTTTCGCATACTATCCTTAAGAAAAAAAGTAATTGACGATTGATTATCATACTATAGTAACATCATGTCCTGTTTGTAATCAAGAGATTGCCAATCCTTTTGGCTAAGTATAAATGAAAAAATGGCTGGCATGTACACTCACATATAAAGCAAATCAAGGAATCTTGAAATGACAACCCAAGACACTCCACAGAAACAAGATTCGACCTACCAACTCGATGAGTAGTAAACCCATCAAATGGGTGGGTTAGGTCAGGTTTGGGTCGGGTCGAAAATTGTCCGACCTATATTGATCTATTTAACCTATTTTGACCCAAATTCATGTAATGTAAATCTAGTGATCCATACCTGACCCAACCCACACTCGACTCATACTCGACCCGACCCATATTGCTAAAAGCCATTATTATTGTACCTCTAAGCTCTATGTTAAATGATTCACTCAACCCATATTTGACCTATATTTAATCAATATTTAACTTTTATTTGACCCATATTTGATCCATATTTAATTTTCACTTGATCCATATAGGCTTATAACCTATTTTGACACTTCTAATGAGTAGAGAACACAAACGACATTCCAGAAAACACATGCATCATAAATGTTAGGCTAGAGGATCTACCCAATATTTTCGATCCTTCCAATTGAAGAGCTGCTCGAAGGCAACTGAAGTGCCTCCTTCAAATCGCACTTCCTTTTAGCTTCCGTCAATCTTCCGTGGTAAACATTACAAGGCTCGCCTACCACTCTATCACCATACCATATCCTAGTAAAATAACAAAAACGTCGTTGAAGAACCAATAATTACAAGAAGTAATGTTCATTAAGGCAGCAATTTGGAATTTGGGCGCGACGCAGGCAATGCCAGATTCAGCACGGATCGGCAATAAGGACACCAAGGCAACAACTGATTTTGTCTTAGTTGCGGCAACAGCTCGTCGTCGGGAGGCTGAGATGCTGCGGCTCGTTAGCATGTGGGCCGTTCGTTGTCAGTGTCTAAATAGCAATTGCGTTGTTGACGGCAGAACAATGATGGTGGAACAGTAGCAGCATTGCGGTGGCGGCCCTACAGTAGCTTGTTGTCGGGAGGCGGCAACCACGATGAGGGCAGCGAGCAGCGTTGGGTCGTCGTCGGGGGTGTGAAGCGTTGCAGAGAGGAAATGGAAATAAAAAGGGCAAGTGAAGACTGCAGATTGAAGAAATAATTAGGGTTTCTATGTTTAGGAATTCCAAGTTCGATTCTTGATTCCCGGTTCCATTTCTAGTTCTCGGTTTTAGTTGCGGTTCAAGTTCCGATTCTGGTTCCCAAAAAAATGGAACTAGAAATTGGAACTTCTCTTTTTAAAATTGAAAATCGAACCAAACTTATTATTTAGTTATGTGATTCCCAGTTTTACCTGAGAATCGGGAACCTTGCTCACCTTACTTGTGCTAGCTTTGGTGAAGAATGAACTTCTTATTTTCTTACTTTTTCTTATTTGCTTTTCCTTTTGTTTACTTTGTGGATAATAGGTTTAGATTATTTATGATAATATTTGAAGGAAATGCCATGATGTAATTGGTTAATATAATTTTATATTACTTAATGATATATATATTTGTATATATGTATATATTATATTTGTAGCACAAAGTCGATCTAGTAAATTTCAGCTTACTAATGTTCATACACAAATTACTAAGCACTGTTAACCGTAGGGATTTTTTTTAAATTTTTACAGATTATGACATAGCAACGCCAACAATGAGAACTTGCATAAAAAAGAGAAAAAAGGCTTCCTCCCCCGCCTCTTTCTTTTCTGTCTTTGTTGAAGCTCGCACCGACTCAAATCATGTGATTTATCGCGATATTATTAATAATTGTCCTGTTCAATCATCAATATATTTAAAAGTGCTGTCCTAAAGATATATATATATATATATATATATATATCTAAAAGTAAAAATCTACGGACCATAATGCGAATTCGCGATCATTCCAAAGTACTTAAAAATAAAATCAGTACCACAAAGAAATCTTCAACCTGCGACATGGTCGGGCGGTAGCGTCGCAACTCCGGGTGGTGTCTCTGAGCGTGATCCTCTGCTGCGAGGGTACTTTCGTCTCTTCGGTTAAAATGGCCTTGTCTAAACCCTAAATTCCTCATGCTCTCCATTTCTCCATCTCTCTCCATCGGAGCATCTTCTTCCGAAGTTCCACCTTCCAGAAACCTCCACCTGCCAGCTGCCTCCGGCGAGCGCTCGTCGGAGATCGGAGCTCTCCCTTTCGGCCGTCGACTCTTCGCCGATTCGGTGCTCTCGCAGATCAAGTCGCGGTTCTCCGTTTCGGCCGTCGATTCGCGGTTCGTTGCTCTTCTCGGCGACGGTTCGCTCTCCCTCAGGTTTGCTCCGAGCCTCTCTCTCTTTCTTTCTCTCTATTGGTCGGGGTGGTAGCTTTGGCTTCCGTCGGACATGGTGCTTGCTTCGTGGAATCATCGGGAGTGAGTGAATAGTGACCCGGTCTTCATTTCTTATAATTAAATTGTAAAACTTCAAGTTTTGTACAATGATTCCTGTCTCTGTTGAAACTAAGTGTTGGTCTCTGTTAATTGGAATGCGAAAAATATGCCAGATTGCAGATTGCTATGTTCTTTCTAGGATTGCTTGTAGCACTCGGAATTTAAGGGCGTTGAATTGATTATTTGTTCTTTTTTACTTCCCTCTTTGTTTTGGATAAACTGGAAAATTGGCTTAGTGATGTTGCGGGTAGGTGTCGTTTTCCGACTGTGGTTTTTATGTTGGTCAGGATGCTGGTTATTCTTTGTTCGGATCCGAAGAATGTGTTGGTCTCGGTTGTTTTATGAAATAGTTTTTCTAGAGTGTTCATATGATATTACTTTATGTAATTTTCAAGAATGGCGGCACTATATATAGTGAGATGCCTTTCAGCGTTCATTTGCTCATTTGCTCCCGAATCAATAATAAAAAGTGAAGTTGAATGAATATACTTAAATCCTTTGGGTAAATATTTTTTTTGTTTTATTTCTTTATGATGTTGGTTGACTGGGTGTCTTAGAGCACCCAATAAATTGTGTAGCTTGTTCCGCAATGGGATAATTACAGAGGTAGGAGGTTGCTTAATGACCATAAGAAAATTGCCTTCATTGGGGCTTGCTGGCACATGAATTGGGGCCTCACTTCTTGAGGGATAATCTGGTGTTGAGTTTTGTCGAACTCCCTTGACCATTAGATTGCAGCAATCCTTTTGCTGTTTGCATAGATGGAACATGCACTAACATGTCATTTACCGTGTCTAGCTACGCTCTTTATGAGGATGTATACCACTGTGCTCTTAATAAATTTTTCAGAGGAGAAGCTTATCGGTTTACTGACTCTAGCAGTCTACCTTGACCATGCAGGAATTTGTTCTTGATTTATATTTTCCATGGGAGACGCAGAGAACACCCTTCCTCCCTCAAAGAAAAGGGCTGCTGGTAGAGAACTTAATCGCGATAGGCCTGAACTTGATGATGAGGATGATGCATCAGAACAAGAGGGTGGGACCTTCAAGAGGGCTACCACTGAAGTGCTGGCAACCAGGAGAATTGTCAAGGTACGTCGAAATCAAGGCACATCTGCCCCTTCTTCCAATCCTTTTGCTGGAATTCGTTTGGTTCCACCTGCTGAGGCAAAGCCCACAGAGGTGAGCCCTGAAGAGGAAGTTGTGAGTGAGAAGGCTAATGCTGGTTTGGATGAAAAGGATAAAGAGATCAAGAAGGACACCGATGGTGATGATAAACAAGCTGAAAGCAAAACTGATGAGGTTGGAATGGAATCTGCTGCAGATAAGGAGGATGTTGTAGATAAAGAGGATGTTGCAGATAAAGATGTTGATGACGATGTTAAAAATGAATCCGAACCTAAGCCAGAGGGCGAGGCAGCAACTGTAGGAGAAAAAACCGAAAGTGATGTCAAGAAAGATGACGAAAATTCAAATTCAACTACTGATACTACTCCACTGAGCTCATTCCAACAGCTTTCGAGTACACAAAATGCATTCACCGGTCTTGCTGGTACTGGCTTTTCTACTTCTACATTCTCATTTGGGTCTATTGCGAAGGAAGGGTCTGCAACAGGCACTGGTTCTGGTTCTCCTTTTGGACTCAAAGGTGACCAACCTTCTTTTGGGTTTGGTCTCTCCAGTAATGGGAACTCCTCAATTTTTGGCACTTCCGTTGTGTCCAAGGGGGAGAATAGCAGTGTCACAACTTTGCAGGAGGTTGTGGTTGAGACGGGTGAAGAAAATGAGAGGCTGGTTTTTTCTGCTGATTCTGTGTTGTTTGAATATGTGGAAAATAGCTGGAAGGAACGTGGTAAAGGTGAAATCAAAGTGAATGTCTCGACAACTGGTAATGAGAAAGCCAGACTTGTCATGAGAACTAGGGGGAATTACAGGCTAATTTTGAATGCTGGTCTTTACCCAGAAATGAAGCTCACATATATGGACAAGAAAGGCATCACTTTTGCATGCGTTAACAGCACCACTGAAGAAAAGGGCAATCTTTCTACATTTGCTCTCAAGTTCAAAGATAGCTCCATCTTGGAAGAGTTCCGTGAGGCTGTCATAA
Organism: Angophora floribunda; assembly: GCA_014182895.1. Taxonomy (NCBI): domain Eukaryota; kingdom Viridiplantae; phylum Streptophyta; class Magnoliopsida; order Myrtales; family Myrtaceae; genus Angophora; species Angophora floribunda. The sequence goes on from CM024710.1 coordinate 21,742,598, forward strand.
AGCACCAAGGTAATACTACAGCACAGAAAGATGATGCAGCCGCAGTTTTGAAGACTCCGGAAAATTCTCCTAAAGCTTCAAGTGAGTGAAAGGCGGTAGACGTCCAAGAAGAATGATTCTGTTCAGTGTCAATGTCGTTTGTGGAGGTCATTGGTGACAATATCTCATAACTAAGCAATTTCCGGGTCCTCGTTGTGAAGCAGAGTTTAGGGTATATGATCTTTTTGGTCGGGTTGGCCTTTGCTGACATGTTCTTTTTTTTTACCTTTCTTGTGTATCGCGTCTTAAACTGCCAACTATCATTTACAACCTGAGAACATGGAGCAACGAGAGGATTAGCTATTGTCCCAATCGGATGGTTACTTGATGAGATTCACCGGGCAGAGGACATAATGAATCAGCTTCTTTTTTCTTCTTGGTTGCTAAACATGAAGCGATTAGCTCATGTAGCAGTCATTAAACTTGGCTCTGCAGCTTCACTGGGTCCATATTTTCTGTGTTTTGTCAGTTTATCTCCCCTGTTCACTGAGAAAGAGGGACTGATTATATCTTGACTGAGTGGTATTCTTGTCCTTCCATGTTCCCACAGGAGATTTGTGGCCTTCTTTGGGTGAGGCTTCAATAGGATTAGGATAAAGACGTATTTTGAAATTTGCATTACATTGACATTTGTCTGTGGTTGCAAATCAAGAATATCATCTCATCAAATGCAGGAATCATCCACCAGTGATGACCACGTACTGAAAAGTTTCAAGTCATTAGGATTGGCGCACCAAATTTTGGGATTTCCATATCCTCGCACTCGCCCACATTCTCTTTTCGATTTTCATTTGGAGCGTTGCTAGCAGGCTGCAAATTTTAGGTGATAGATATTATCCCGAAATCAATTATTTATAATATATAGATGAAAATAATACGATTGCAAAATTTAGTGTGTTTTCTAATGGTGTCAGAAATTTTTCAAAAGAAAAACTGTTTTTTTTTTCAAATTTTAAATAAATAAAAGGATGAAAATATCATGTATAAGTTATTTACACTACTTGCGAAATAGATATTGCATCAGAGTTTCAAAACTTAGAAAATGAAAATATAGAGAGGAAAAGCTGGTGCGCAGTTGCTTTCGTTATAGGTGCAAGGCATAGAGGGGGTCAGCCAAGTCAATCCGGTTGTCTAAGAAATCCAAAATAACAAGAAGCTCTTTCAAACCGACTTCGCCAACCAAATAGAATGAGAAGCCAATGTAAATATACAATAATATCTTCATTAGTGCAAATGTATGCGTGATACGGCTTCAACATACTTACATGGAACATCGGATAGAACTTAAGCGACCTTCCTGACTAATTTAAGAACTCGGAAAGGACCTTCATAGTATCGAATGAGACCTAATTCTGGTGTTATTTTCTATTTTGGAAATTTAATTCTAATTTTCAATATCTTTTATAAACTCTTTTTAGAGATATTGTTTTCATACATGTGATTATCATATTGTAACGTTTAATTTTCTTTAGATTAATTTTCTTTTTGCATATTAGGAATGGAGAATTTTCTCAGCGAACTTAAGATGAAAAAAGCGTGTAGATATATCATCAACCAACAACGACAATAGAACTGGATTATAATTGGATTTTGTCGAAAGAAAGATATCATTCCAGGTACAAATGCCAAAGATGGGGCAGACTTAAATAACTAGAGAATGACAAAAATTGAAGTAACGAAAGGAATGTGAAAAATCCACTTTAATTTACATCTGTATGTTTTTCTAGGGAAGGCATGTATAATCTACTCCTGACTTGCAGTGCAAACTAGCATTCTTCAAAGCATAGAACTCCCGGTATATACACTTAAACACTCCGCCACTTGCAAAACTGATCGTGCGGTATTGCTCGCCGACTTGTGAGGTGCATGACGTTTTTTCAGATCCTTCCGGGCCAAAGACATGTTCAAGATTTAGCTTTTTCCTGCTTGTCATGGATCGACATTTTAGGCTGTGCAGAAAGCGGCCATCAGGAACAGAAGTTCTGAAGATTGACGAGCAGCACGGTTATGTCGTCCAAGTTGCCTTTGGAACAAGCTAATTCCACAAGCTTCTTGCAAGATTCTTGCAAGTTGCGCTGTTTGGACGCCAAATCAACTGCCTCTTGATCACTGACCTGCAACATAACAAGGTCGTTCAACCGAGATTCGAGGTTCTCGTTTAAGCTTAATTGCATCAGATTCAGATACTTTCTTTTTGACCGTATGAACCTCAATGTCTTTGATAACAACGTAACAGCGACCCCGAGCGGTATAATCTTACCTTGTCCCACAACCCATCTGAAGCCATGATGAGGAACTCACAGTCCGGCGTTATCCGGCACGTCTTAATCTCTGGCTCGGAAATTATATATTCTTTCAAATGCATGTCCCCGATTGCTCTAGAAATTGCCAGAGAGCCATGTACTCTCCACACCCCGTTACGGCTATGTACGAAGCCACCCTGCAAAAGCATTGATTCATCATTAGATGTCCGACCCTCATCCGTGGAGTGATGAAGAGTGCTATTGAGCTCTGAAATTGGGAAGATGAGACTTACTGAGTTCTCGATCCGGAGGCGCTCGTCTTCTCGGCTAACCTGGTGGTCCCTGGTCAAAGCGTTGGCTACTCCTTTCCTACATAGAACTACTCTACAATCGCCTACATTTGCTACATGTAAATGCCCATCCTTCAGTAGTACACTAGCTGCACAAGCTCCACTAGCTACACCCTGCAATGATGCAAATCCTTTTGGCTGTTATCAAACTGTATCACCTCTGGCAATTCCTTAGCAAAACTAAACCGAAAGCGTTGAAATGATTATGTTCATGAAGGAAAACTCTCTTGGAGATTGTTCAAGTAAAGATCTAGTTCGGCCGAGTAACCATTGGTCCATCACATATACTATGCAGACTCAAGGGGAATGATCAACTCGACAATCCATACTCAAAACTCGGGCCAATCCTCATTTATCTAGCTATCGGTCTTCACTGACCGAACTATTCCAGTGTATTTGAGCTCGACCAGACTCGGTTTTGAAAGGAAGAGCCAAAGTCCGCAGGGAGTATGGTTATTAGGCAGAGTCAAATTTTGAATAACCTAAAAACAGCTCGACTTGACCTGTTTGAAAGTCCAAGAAATCATCCGGAGGATTTTTGGGTAGTTGAGCAAAGTCACAGTCTGGCGAAATTTTGGGGTGAACTGTCATTTGAAAATATTCCCTGATAAACATCATATTCAAGTTCCAACTACTTCAGAACATCACGCCTGTCCATGAGAGATTTTTAAACAGAAAGAACGCAATAGAAAACCAAACAGGACCAGGTCTCAGGGTCAAAATTCCGAAACCAGGAGCAACGACCAAGCCCCATCATCTAGATTGCAAGGTTTCCTGGGCAATTATAGTCAACTCTCTATTGTTTAGTCCCTATTTGAAATTCCCAGAGGCATATGCATGTATCATGCAGCTCATCACTCTATTTCTTATGTTATTTGCTGAGGCAGACGGCATACCTGACTAAGAAATTCCTTGTCTGTGACTGAGTAGGCCTTGCGAATGGCCTCTTCTAGAGAACCTCTTTCCTTCCCCAGGGTTTTGACTTCCCTAAGGATGTTGTTTCCTAGATTTGCAGCAACATAATCAGCTGCGGCTTGGCCTCCGTGTCCGTCTATTACAGCGAAAAACGCCTGCAAACGAGAGGAATTATCATACCTCCAAAAGTGTTGGAAAGCATAGGAAAACCGGATCAAGGCCTGATTCACACTCTGAAACCGATCTCACCGAAAACAGCAAGGTCAAGGTAGGAACGAGCAGAATAATCGTTAATGGCTCCGTGGTAAAAGCTTATTTATGAGATGCTAATAGAAACTAAATCTCAGGAACTTTAGGAACTTGTGACGTGAACACCAAAAAACAATCGTCCAAAATACTAATAAACACCTAGGAATGATGAATCCGTTCGCCTGTGTGGCAACAGACTTTGCATCATCCTTGACCAGAACTCTTCTGTTTAGATCATTTTGTACCGGTGAAGAATCCAAAACTATCAATGATTCATGGTTTCTTACCATCGACTCTGAAAAGGTCGCAACTAATTGTGTAAAGTTAAGGTCTGTGATGATCGAAAACTGGAAGACTGATTATGAAATAAGGATGGTCACCGGTATAGCGAAGCTAGTAGATTACTATAAAAAGATGAATCATGATCAATTCGCAAGAACATAGAACAAAAGTGATTAAATTTAAACCCTACCTGCTTGGGATCTCCGGCGACATCAACTGTGACTCCATAGCTGTCCTCCATTACATCTCTCCTCCCTTTCTTGCTAGCCAAACAGTAATCTCTCCCTTCAACCTCAAACTCCTTGTTCTCCCTCTTCTTCAACCTTTCGCAGCCCAATTCATGAACCTGGAAATTCTCCGGCAAAATAAGCCTGGCTGGCCTCTTCCTAAGCTTGTTAGCACTCGCCTTTTCGCCGGCAATCACTTTCTCCACTGGTAAAGCCCGGACGTCTGGCATTGCCTCGGAATTAATCTCGCGTGGATGCACATCGTGTAAACCTTTTTCACGCACTTCTCTACGTTCCTTGGCCGTCAACAGATCATCATATTTCACTAGACGCGATTTGTCAAGCAAATCTCCCAATTTGGCGTGGGACATATCGCCTTCTCTCCGGTTTGATATCTCTCCCTTTGGGGAAGCTAGGCTTTCTAGGGCTTCAGGCGGGAAGCTCGGAGAAACCGGGGACAGCCCTCTTCGTGCCGCGAGAACCTTGGCGAACGTCGACAGGGGACGGGGAGATGGCGAGAACGGGGACGACTCATGCCCGACAGCGACCGACATCATAAGGGTCCGGAGCCTCCGGATCGAGAACAGCACCAGAGAGACGATATAGAAGCCCCACAGAAGCTCAAGCAGATCAACCATCATGCCTCACGTCCCCAGGACACTGCATGGGACTATAAAGAGAGAGAGTCTTCTGGAAATCATGTACGATGTGATTTGGCGAAAGGCATGTGAAGGGGCTGTGCCTTCCAAGGCGATGAAGAATATACAGAAGTCCTCGATGCAAATTTGGAAAAGGGTCGGTGAAAAGGACGAGGATCTGGTCAACGGAATTAGTAATAAAGATAGGTTTGCCTGCGAAGGCAAGAGACGGAAGGATGAACAATGCCAAAGTTTCTTGAAAACTTCAAAGCCGAGGAAGCGGTCGTAGCCCCTAGGAATCGGCCAAGGTGTGTGTTTTTTTTATACGAGGTTTCGGCGCTTTAACTTCGTTTTGGGTTTTTCCTCTTTGCTGATTCAAAGTTTTGCCCGATAAGGAAACGAGAATCGTTTGACTGGGTAAAGCCATCTAATCTAGATCTGACCCCCTCTTTCTGGCGCTTTGCTTGCCTGTATTCTGGGGTCGACCGTTTGACTTACTTTCCCCCCGTCATGTCGGCTCTCACGGCCTTGCCTTGCGTACCAAGTAGTCCGAAGGAAACGCGGATTATTGAATGCATCCGTGTGCTCAATTATAGCATGTTGTGAACATCGATCCATGGTCAACCTTAAAGTGGCCTGATCAGGCCAGGTTCTAGTCTGATTTTCTGGAGGACTAGGTCTATCTTTGATCCCAGGACCCCAAGACTTGCATCATGTGGATTGGTCCAACGTGAACCAACTCTAGTATTACATATCATATATGATGCCTATTTGATGTGTTATATATTGTATATCTAATATATTATGTATTATATGCTTTTATCTATTTTAAACCCTAATGCCTCATCCTTTGTCTTTTCGTAGTTCAATTTACCGTGTGAGCTAGAAAGTAGAAAGAAAACCCAGCCCTAATTTGACAACAAAAAAATGGAAACCCTCTTCACTTGTTTCGGCCTCACTCACGACTTGTCTTGAGTGGCTTACCTCTTTTTACTTACCTTGCTTGCCTCTAGCCTCTCCTCGCTTGTTTCACATGTTTGTTTTTATGGTTTATTGTTTTTAGTTGGTATGAAATTTCTATTGTTACATTATCTTATATTTATATTTGAAATTTTCTAGTGTTTATAGTTTTGTTGTTCCATATTGTATTGTTGATGGTTATGTAATTTGAAATAATATGTTTGTTCTATCTCAAGGAATACAAAAAATTAAATAAAAAAAAGAGCTAATTTAAAAAAACACCAATTTTATATCGAGTGACAATTTTAAACTCAACTTTTTTTTGTCCCATTAAAAAATGTCAATTTTAGGTCAAGTAACAATTCTAACCCAAATCTTTTTTTTTGATCTCCTGGAGAAAAGGAAAAAAAGCTTTAATCATGAGCTTGTAGGTCTTTTCTATGGTGTCTTTTGATGGGCGTTGGTCTATAACTATAAATTACAGCAACACAGTGAAATTTGACTAGAGAAATTGCATTTGGAAATCTTTTTGACTTTCCGATGAAGTGTAGGAGACAATGAATAATTTAACATTATTCTCCAAGCTGTGGTTCAAAAAAGAAGACAATGAATAGTACTTTAAATCAAATTAGCAAGTGCACAAAAATTTGTTATAGAGGACAATCAATGGTTCTAAGATAAGGTGGGATTAGATTTTGAATTTAAGTAAAAGTTTGTGATTTTTTTCGAGACAAAAAAAAGTTGGAGCCAAAATAGTCACTTGGCCTAAATTTCGTACTTTTTTACAAGACAAAAAGAAAAGTTGATGGCATAATTTTCACTCGAAATAAAGTTATTTATTTTTTTGAATTAGGCAAAAAAATAATTGGTTTGGACTCGAGTTGACCCTAGAACCGGATTGGACCCATCGAGTTGGTTTAGTCTTTGATCATAGGCTCAATAGGGTTGGTTTTCGGTTCCAAAAATTGGAGACCAATATTGTATAAATTAGTCCTTGGGGTAGCTGTTGGACCAGCTCCCCTCGGACCATGCTCACCCCTATTCGTTAATATATGTAGAAATTGAATGATGATATGAATATTTGCCTTTTGTTAGATAGTTGCTAATTGGAAGGAAGGGTTTAATGAGGAAAATTATCGAAAGTCATAAAACTTATTGTATTTTAACCAATTCAATTCTAAAATTTGTAATCGTGCTAATATTTTCACGTTTTACCAATTAAGTCAATTTGACCAATTTTTACTAGAAATCACTGACACGAATGTTAGTATCTTACTAGTATCGACGTAGCCTTTTAATAATATTTTAATAATTTTCTAATTTATTATTATTTTATTATTTTCTTTTCTTTTTACATCTTTGGCCAACTACGGTGAGGATGTTGCAGTCTTTGCCGGTGGGCGGTGAGGTTGTCATCTAGAGTTGTAAAGCAAAAAACAAATAAAATGAAAGAAAGAAAAAAATATAAAAATATAAAAACTTGTCCATGTCAGTCGGTCATGCCCCCTTCCCTATAGGATAACTGGCGTTGATGTTAGTGATTTTCGTTTAAAATTAGTTAGAAAGATTCAAATGTCAAAACATGAAAATATTTATAACTCGATTGACACAATTATAAGGTTTATGATTGAATCGACACGATATCAATAAGTTTTTGACATTTTTAACAATTTACTCGGATTTAACATCACTTGTCTAACCTCAATTTAATAGAGAGCAACAATAGCATGTGATCGGCGACCATGACGATGGAGACAATTCGATGTTGAATTTGGTTTCCATCAACATCAATCAACTTGCAGAGTCCTCAATAGTTCTTATAAACATAGAAGCAGCCGGACCCTTTATTTTATAACACATGCATCTGTTTTTGTTCTTCTTTTCTCCTTATTTTTTGTTGGGCTTTGTCAAGCTTTGTCGATTTTTTAACCAAATTAAGGTTTACGAATCAGACACGAAGCACCTGAATTGGTATTTACAAGAAAAATGAAAATAAAATAAAATCAGATAACTCTCTCTATATTGATTAGTCTTGTATCTACAATGCATTAAAGCATTCAAGAAATAAGAAGATTGTGTAGAAATTTAGAGTTCTCCATTAGTGATAATTTATTTATCTTGTTTCTATTTTCACATTTTTTTTTTGTCTATCTTACTTTAATATTCAATTCATTCTCATATTTTTGTCGAGTCGAGATTCACATTTGAAACTAATCATCCTTCATCCCAACCTCGATTAGATAATGATTCGAATTCCCACCTCATAGTCATTGAGGCAAACCACAATGATTTTTCTTTCTTGATAAAAAAATTTGAAAGTCATGCATCGCATGCTTGGTCATTTATAAGGCATCTTCATTAGTAAAGGATCTCCAAGATTGCATATAAATAAATTCCGTACATTTTAGCATTTAGAATATATACAAGAAAAATGCATTGGTTACGTTAGATCTAGGCTTCCATTACGCATAGAATATTTCTAAGGCATGTTTTAGAATAGTGAGGCGGAGAAGATTGGACGAATCGTAATCATGTCGGGAGTAAGATTTAATGACTTGTATTTTATCAATAGACTTGTTAAAATGGGTCTTAAATTTATTTCTTAATCCATATTTAATAGATATTTAGTTATAAATAGGTTTAAAATGATAGAACTAAGAATAATATTAATATTAAATGGGTTTACAATTTATTTAGACTCAAACAAATTCTATGACTCTTTTTCGCTCTCATTCGATCTTGCACTCACTCACTCCTCGTTCTAATTTTGGTTTGAATACGAATTTCCCTAAATTTGGTAATATGTAGAAGTGTTTTAGCTTGACGTGTGTTAGGTCGGTGGATTTGGGGTTCCGTGTTGGATGAAAAATGAGCCACAGTGAATTAGATAGATCAAATTAGGTCGGTCCATTTCTGATCTGACTCAGCCCATCCATCGGATGGATCCATCCATCGCATGTTGAAGTCTACGTCGGTATGATCCACGCGGTCGCGCACTCATGGAACCCAAAAACGCATGCCTTTTGCCTTTTCCTAAAAAGGGTTCCAACCTGGACGAGTACAACGTCTCCCGTCGCTAAGCCCGCTTGGTCGATGGGCGGATCGAGGCCGCACGATGGACCGGACCGTGCCGACGCCCCTAAATTTTCGGGGAAACGTAGGGGCGCAAAGAGCGCGGTAGGCTAGTTCCGGGCGCAGGCGATCGTTCCCCTCCACCCCTAGGGAGACGTACTTGGCGCACCAAATTGAAAAGCCGGGTGCGCTGCGCTCGTTGAAAAAGAGCAACAAGCGAAGCCGCCAAATAGGCCAAGAAGCGCAGACAGCCACCGTGCTACTGCGGCGCTCTCCCTCTCTCCCTCTCTCCCTCTCTCTGTCTCTCTCTCTCGTGACGGAGCTCAGCAGTGGCCATGGCGTCGCTCTCCGCTTCGATCTCCTGCCGCCCCTCGCTGCCGGCGGCGGCGGCGGCGCCGCGCGCGTCGCTCGGGGAAGCCGGGAAGCCGACGGGGAGGAGGAGCCATTTCCCCCAGCCTCGTCGCTCGCTCCCCTTCCCCCTCCCGCGCGCGACAGCTTGCAGGTGCGTTGCTCTTCTCAGTTCGCGCTTCATTTTAGGCTCTGCTATTCCCGTTTCTCTCTCTCTCTCTCTCTCTCTCTCTCTCTCTCTCGGGAGTTCGCTGGGAAGGACCGAAAGAAGAAATGAAATGAGAGAGTTGGATTTGGGCGTGTTCGCTTTTGCATCCAATGAGGAACATGGAGGCCCCGAGAACTTATGCGTCGCTATTCTTCGATCCAGCATTCTTACGCTTCATTTTGATTCCACGAAAGAGCTCCGCCACAGCTACCTGAGGGGAAGGAAGGATTGCACGTGTGAATGCGAGTTTCTGACTTTGTCGCTAGTTGTCGGCCGAAATGCGTGGCTATAGCCCGCCATAAAGCATTTTAAATTAGCTGCTTCACGAGCAGCCAGCGTCCCTTGTTGTAACGAATATTTTGCTTGCGAGTTTATGGCAGTACGTTTGTTGTGATGAGGAGCTGCTGTGAAATCGTTTCCTAGTTGTCCAGAAATCGCTGAGAATCTGTTTCTACATATTGCCATTGCAGAGTAGGTTTTGTAACGTCTCAGAGAAGAAGAGATCTATCGAAGACCATTCATGCATCCGTCACAGGTTCTAATCCCTCGGCATTTGCCTCTTATTTGTGTAATTATCAGCAGATATAGTAATGTTTCTCTTTGAATGTAATTGTCGATGTATATAACATGATTGTTACTCAACTTCTCATGTTGAATTACTGCCAGATGTTCCGGTGGATACAGTTACTGAAGAGGTTCAGCTCCCTAAAGGTGAAACATGGTCAGTTCATAAATTTGGTGGGACTTGTGTAGGAAACTCTCAGAGGATAAAGAATGTGGCCAATATAATTATGAAGGATGAATCAGAACGGAAATTAGTGGTTGTCTCTGCAATGTCAAAGGTGACCGATATGATGTACGACCTTATCGATAAGGCACAGTCACGAGATGATACCTATGTGTTTGCACTAGACAATGTTTTAGAAAAACATAGATCAACGGCGCTTGATCTACTTGAGGGCAACACTCTTGCAAATTTTCTATCACAGTTGGATGGCGACATCAATAACCTAAAAGCCATGCTTCGAGCAATATATATCGGTATCAAGCTCTCTCTCTCTCTCTCTCTCTGTACATTATCTGTGGCCATTTGTAGATATTACCTTAGACTTTAGCGTTTCACACCCTGCATTTGCATTTATATGATGCTGGCTGTTAAAAGGGTTTGCCTGCATCTCAGGGCATAGAGAATGTCCTTGCCAACTATATATTTTAAAGACCCTTTGGACTGTTAATGATCAAAGCGTAAAGAGTTCAATTTACCTAATTTTCATATCTTACGTTAAAAACTTGTTTTATTTAATTTTGTCCTCAGATTTTCATTTAATTCATTCAATTAGTGTTTATTGCCACGTTTACTTTTGTTTTGGCAACCAGTGCCACCATTTTTTTGGGTGATATAATTTTGCACATAGTAGGTCCTTAGATTGATAGTCTATGCTGTCCTGCAGCTGGCCATGCGACAGAATCTTTCACAGATTTTGTCGTAGGGCATGGGGAGCTCTGGTCAGCTCAACTGCTTTCCTCTATCATTAAGAAGGTTTAGTCATATCCACTTCCTTCTTCTGCATTTTTTTTTTGTTGATATTTGACATGCTGATATGAGCATCCGCTCTATACTGTTTCTCTGTGCACTGCAGAACGGGGTTGATTGCAACTGGATGGATACAAGGGAGGTCCTAATTGTATCTCCTACTAATTCTAATCAAGTAGATCCGGATTTTCCAGAATCTGAACGAAGACTAGAGAAATGGTACTCCCAGAATCCATCTAAGACCATAATTGCCACTGGTTTTATTGCTAGCACTCCGTATAATATTCCTACAACATTAAAAAGAGATGGGAGTGACTTCTCAGCTGCAATTATGGGTGCTCTACTTAGAGCGCGACAGGTCACTATATGGACAGATGTTGATGGTGTTTATAGCGCTGATCCAAGGAAAGGTGTGTTATGGTTATGTTATCTTGATCATGAGCCAAAATAGCCAATTAGAAGTTTCTGATTCTTGGCGATAGTATTTGTTATCGGTACCAATAATAACCGGTACCAACCAGGAAACTTGAGATATCTGTTTGAAATGTTGGGTCTGTCTTGTTGCAGTTGGTGAGGCTGTGATACTAAAGACTCTGTCCTATCAAGAGGCTTGGGAAATGGTAAATAAGATGACTACGAAAATACCAATTAAACATTGATCTACTCTGCTTCTCATTCATTTACATTTATCTGCAGTCATACTTTGGGGCTAATGTTTTACACCCTCGCACCATAATCCCAGTAATGCGGTATGACATTCCAATAGTGATAAGAAATATCTTTAATCTCTCTGCTCCTGGAACAAAAATTTGCCGTCCATCTGTGAGTGAAGAGGAGGATTCTCACAAGCTGGAGTCTTATGTGAAGGGATTTGCAACAATAGACAATTTGGCCCTTGTTAATGTTGAGGGGTGAGAGGACTGCATATTATGGCCAGTACAAATTGCTTCCATATCTCTATTTTCAATTTATATAGGTTTTTGCAGCTTTTATATGGTCGAGTCTCTTTCATATCCTCTGTTTTTTCCCCCTTGCCAGAACTGGAATGGCTGGTGTTCCCGGTACTGCCAGTGCCATATTTGGTGCTGTGAAGGACGTAGGAGCCAATGTTATCATGATATCTCAGGTACCTCTATCTTCAGTTTGATGGATACTACATTTGGTTAAGTAATGTATGATCAAGAATCTTATCTGATGTACTGTAGGCTAGCAGTGAGCATTCTGTTTGTTTTGCGGTACCTGAGAAGGAAGTTGAGGCAGTCTCTGAGGCTCTACAGTCCAGATTTCGTCAGGCTCTTGATGCCGGGCGTCTCTCAAAGGTGTGTCCATCTTTTATAATTGGGGTTCATCTAGAATGTTGATGATGCTTGTTTTGTTATGGTCACTCGTGGGGAATACCTTATGCACCTATTATAACTTTGTATGAAATAGAGCGGTTTGTGCATTTGCACATGCAAACCAAGGAAACTCGCTTCAGTGTTGCAGAGTGTCTTAGGCTCACCATAGAGAAAGCTGTGCAGCATACTAGAAACAATCCCGCATGATGGAATTTTTTTGAGCAAGTCTTTAGTTTATGCTTTCTTTTGCTATGACCTTCAGTCTTTAGGTTTATTTTCACCGATATTACTGTCTCCCTGATTCTTTATTATTTAGACTATCTTCTAAAGTTCACCAGTAAGATAATTTGTTAGCTTTCTCCCTGTCATGAGATCTCAGTTTTGTGTTCATTACCAGTTGCATTAACTCATGTGGCATTGTGCGCGCGTGCATGCGTGAGAGTGAGAGAAAGAGAGAGGTTGCCCCATTCACTTGCTTTTCTGTTTGGTGCCAGACTTTGTAAAAGCAGTTAATGTTTTGAAATACAGTACATCAAATTTTGCCTCTGACTTTAGATTTTATCCTGCAAAATAAACACACTTAAATATGTTAGTTGCTTTTTTCTCAGAATTCTGGAAATTGTCAAATTTATATATCTGTTTAGTGGGTTTTTACACAACTCAGTTCTTTTCAGGTTCAAGTGATTTCAAACTGTAGTATATTGGCAGCAGTTGGCCAGAAAATGGCTAGTACCCCAGGAGTCAGTGCCACGCTCTTCAATGCCCTGGCAAAGGTTAGAAATTTATATATCCTCTAGGTCTGTTGAGATTGCTTGCCGAAATAAAGTAATCAGTTACTTGTCTCTTTCTTGTGTTACCGATTCCAAAATTCAATTTTTATTGCTTAAGTACATGTTACTAATCTGGGAGAGTTGTCATATTTTTAGATGTGGTTCGAGCGATTTTGTTTCTCCTTGAAGCTTAAGCAATCAGTCCTCTGAACTTGTCTTTCTGGTGCAGGCAAATATCAATGTTCGTGCAATAGCTCAAGGCTGCTCTGAATATAATATCACAGTAGTTGTAATGCGGGAAGATTGTATAAGAGCCCTTAGGGCTGTCCACTCAAGGTTCTATCTTTCAAGGACAACGATTGCAATGGGTATCATTGGACCTGGATTAATAGGCAGCACCTTACTCGGGCAACTGAGGGATCAGGTGCATCTTGTTGATAGGCTATGTTACTTAAAAGCATGTAGTATTTGCTTGTGGTGCTCACCATAGTTTTAGGTAATTTAACAAGAACGCGCTGGAAGGAAGTGTTGCTTTACTTAAGGTTTGGGATCATATTGTTTTCTTCCAATGTTGTATTATGAACTTTCTTTTTTCTTTTTCAATCGGATGGTTGACAACATAATGGTAACATGTAATTGAAGGGTTGAATTGTTGAACAAAGCACCAGCTGTTGTGGTTAGACCTGGCCGATTTGACATTGTCCTCAAAGACCCAAATATATTTGTTAAGGACTTAGTTGTGGAAGTTTGGTTCCTTAAGGCTGGCTAAATGTTCTTTCTATACTATATACAATAAATGTTTCATGATTGGGTTGACAAAGCGATATTATTATAATGTACAAAGAGAAGAGTTGGGAAAGATAAGCATACTTAGCGCTGGGTTTGTGAGAATTGTGATGGATAGATCATGAAGACAGCTGTCAGGTGTATATTTGAGAAAGGTTCTTTCATGATTCTCATTCTTGTTGATCAAGTGGTGGGAGGGTGCTGTGCTACTAAAAAAACAGCTGTCACTTAGATGCTATGACCTCATCAGCTTAGGGTATAGCTTATCTCAAGTCTTTACGATGAAAATCTAGCATAAAAGCAGCTAAATAAAAGCGATGGAAGTACTGTATGGAACTCTCAGATATGCTTAGTACAGTATGTTCCATTTTTCTATGCTGGTTCATGTGCAAATTTTTGCATTTTCTCAATGTATATCGAACACATAAACAAGCGCTAATCTGTTTGGCAGGCCGCTGTTCTTAAGGAAGAATTCAATATTGACTTGCGTGTCATGGGAATCACGGGATCAAGGTCGATGCTTTTGACTGAAGCGTAAGTCACAAGACTCTGAGTAAATGTTATTGCTAAACAAATTGTCTGGTGAAAGTTTCAAAATTAAGTACTTTTATTAAAGCTCTGTGTTATTCACCTGTTGTGCTATATCATTAGTGCTTCACTGTCAAAAAGAGGATAATTAACTCTTTTCTCAGTTCAAGCTCATTGTAGTAGCCAATTGTCATTAACGGCTATGGTATAACGATTACTTTGTCCAGTTACTAATGTGCAGGCGGCAAAATTGTCATGAATATCAATAATATATCCCCTTTTAGTTTAGTAGTGTCTATAAGTTGGCTTCTTGAGAGTCGAGACATTTTCTCATTACCAAGGAGCAATCGTTACATAGTCCAGGAGCATTGCTCCCTATGCATGTCAACCATTGGTCATGGGTACAATGCACTCCATAGAACTCAACTTCACATCCCAAATGGTCTTTGGGAGCAAAAGTTCTGGAACTCCTAAGAAAGTTCTGCAAGTGTGATATTTTAGATCATGTTCACTTTTAGTCTATAAGATGAAGAATCTCAGTTTCCTCATTGTGAAAATTGTGGAAATCTTAGAAACTTGTAATGATGCAGATTAGGCCTTGGGCCATAGTGTAGAATGTTAAATTAGATAAGTAGATGGATCAAATAAAGACCCAACTTTATGGGAGTGTTAAAGTATGGTATTGCAACCCCGTGCCTGAATTTGGATTATTCAAATCCTTCATAAAATAGGAAATGATAGGTTTTTATGATGGCATGAATTTTTTTGAGAAAACACGACACTGAATTTTCTACTGGTGAACTAATGTCAAGGTGCACATTAATTTATGCACGGAACATCTGGACAAAATGTATAATGCATGCTTTATCGTTGCAGGATGCTTTTCCATAAATTGGTCCTGAACATTTTGAAAATATGAGCTAAATTATTCAACTTTCAACCAGTAATTATAGTTTTGAAAGTACTCTTGTACGAAGCATCGTGTTTGGTTACAGTTTTGAAAGTACTCTTGTACGAAGCATCATGTTTAGTTATAGTTTTGAAAGTACTCTTGTACGTAGCATCATGTTTGTTTTTTTAGTTCTTCCCAGCTTTAAAAAATGGACTCCATTATTCTCCTTCAAATTGGACCTGCCATCAAAATCTGAATCATGCTGACTTTGATGGCTAATAATATGGGTTCCCATAAGTCAACCATCAAAATCTGATAGCCTTAGAATCTCTACCTTATGTATATACACACACACACGCACGCACGCACATATTAACTAAGATGGTTGAAAGCTGTCTGTATTGGCTGATGCTGCTAGTTTTGTTCACCACAATCTATGAAGAAGAGAATACATTTCACATGATACATTCGACTTCTGCATTGGGGCATTGCATCAGTTTGTTTTAATTCTTTCCAGCTATCTCTGGCCAAGTTTTAAGATCCCTCTGCTTTTTGCTCCATTGTTCATCTTGCACAGAATAAAAGACTGGCGTGTCTGGCTTACTAACAAATCAAAGTGGAAGAAGTTATATCATATTTCTTAACATGAATGGGACGTGGATTATTTTTGTAAATGCTACTAACAAGTATGAGAATTAATTGAAATGGGTGTTTCAGAAAATGTAAAGACACACTTATGAGGGAACATCTTGTGATAAGGTGATGATCTTCTTCAAAGCACACCACTATCTACCTGAAAATCTTCATTTGCCACAATGGTTGACTACTGTACCTTTTTCTGGACAACTGCAATTTCTTGTCATTTATCAGTAAAGGGTGTAATTCTCCTGTGCGTGCCTATGTTTTGTTGTCTATTTGCTGTCTATGTCTTCTGAATCATATTCAAGAGTAGAACTAAGCAACTCTGACCCATATGAAGTGTCTGTCTTATTTTAATAGCTCAATCGATATTTCTTGTTGTAGAGGTATTGACTTATCTAAATGGAAAGAGCTCTTGAAGGAGAAAGGAGAAGTGGCTAATTTGGAGAAATTTGTTCAGCATGTGCATGGAAATGGCTTTATTCCCAATACTGTGCTAGTAGATTGTACAGCAGATTCTGTTGTTGCTAGTCATTACTACAATTGGTTGCGACGGGGAATTCATGTGATCACTCCAAATAAAAAGGCGAATTCTGGGCCACTTGATCAGGTAATATCTCTGTCAGCATCATGATGAAAAGAGCAGTTAATTTTCTAGATTTGAAAATGTTATGAATGAAACATATCCTTCATTTGTCCTGTATAACTCTGCCAATTAGTTCTTTCTTTTGACAAATTTAATATTCAATTATGTTTATCATAATAATGGTGGCATAATTGTCAAGCACTCTTTCCCTGCATTTGTGGAATGCCTGCAGTTCTATGTTACCTGCTCCATTGCCAAAAACTACTTTGACAAACGTTACTGGATTAGTGTTTTAGGGATAGATATAAAAAGAAACAGACTAGATGAACCTAGATTAGCTGAACTGTCTCTTTGGAGACATCAATGGAATTAGCTCATTTTTAATAATGGACACTGCCAAAAACCCAAGTTAATGATGATTTTCACTTTCAAGATGGTTGCAGACTTTTTTCTAACAGAGCTTGTTGAAAATCTTTGTTTCTTAGAAAGCTGTGAAGGCTATATGCTTAAATGCTTTTTACAGTTTTGAACTGTCTTGTACCTATTAATTTTCATTGCCATGTTGAGAGTTTAAGGCAATGCCATGGGTCTTGTAACATCAATTATTGCCTGGGCAGTACTTGAAATTGAGAGCTCTACAACGGCAGTCATATACTCATTACTTTTATGAAGCTACGGTTGGTGCTGGTCTCCCAATTGTTAGCACTCTACGAGGTCTTCTTGAAACTGGAGATAAAATTCTCCGTATTGAAGGCATATTTAGGTATGTTCATCTTGGACTTTCTTTCCTATATTTGCAGTTCAGGGCCTTCAGGATGTTGCATGTGAAGCAATGAATTGAATGCGTGCTAGTGCCTGCAGTGTATCCTTTCTGAGTTGTTAAATTCTCCTTATGTTGCTGCAGTGGTACATTGAGCTATATATTCAACAACTTCGTTGGCAAGCGATTGTTCAGCGAGGTGGTAGCTGAGGCAAAACAGGCAGGTTTTACAGAGCCAGACCCAAGAGACGATCTCTCTGGAACAGATGTTCAGAGAAAGGTATGTCCTATTTTGTATATGTGCAGATGCATTAAGTAACTGCAGTTCAGGGGATTGTTACTTACTAGGAGACTGTTTATACGTTAGAGCAGCAGTATAGCTTTTTGGTAACTTCTTTCAAGGTGATTTTCAAAAATCTTTATTTCAAATAAAAGTATTGTGCCCAACAGATGTGCAGTGTGTTGTTGAGGAGAGGGGGAACAAACTTACCACTGCTTGGCCGAATGGACAGCACTGTTATTGCATGTTGATTTCTGTTTATCAAGAAGTTTTTGTGTGATATTCAATGGCTTGTTTCCATTGTAATATGTTTTCTGAAGAGAGTTTTCTTCATAGGGAGATAACTTTCTAAACTAATGGATCTGCAGAGCATCTGGATTGTAATTTACCTTTGTCTTTCAACCTACTCCTTTAAGGACCTAAGAAGGTGCACTGCCTCAGCACTCTGGCTGATAAATTGGTTACTTATGTAATTCCTTTTGGAGTGGGTATGCATGACAAAAAACTGATGCCCCTTACTGTCACATGTGAATTTTTATGTTCTGGTGGATATCTTAGCCTTTTTTCTTTACCTTCTCCTGAAGTTTTCTGGATTCTCGATGTAATAATGAATATAATTCTTTAGTGAATGGACTTTGATTTGTTTTCATTGATTTGGACATGAAAACTTTATGTTCCTGTTCCAATATCAATGCACTTCACACAGTCTCAACAATGCAGGTGATTATTCTCGCTAGAGAATCTGGTTTAAGGCTGGAACTTTCTGATATCCCTGTGGACAATCTTGTCCCCGAACCATTAAGAGTAAGAATTCAGTTTTCCCCGATTATAGATCTAACAGTTGAATTATTGGGAATGTACTTTCTGATGCATTTATCTGATTATGCTATGTAGACTAGTGCATCGGCTGAGGAGTTTATGGAGAAGCTACCGCAATTTGACCAAGAATGGACCAACAAGCTACAGGAAGCCGAGGCTGCTGGCGAAGTGAGTATATAAAATCATAATACTACTTAGACTATATCCAATAGTTGCCTTCTGATGTTAGTGCTTCAATGAAACCTCTAATTTCACTAAATTTAGATGAGAGTATCTTGTGATGAAGTTCATAAGTATGTAGTTGGAAGCAAACTAAAATAAGGTGTATGAAATCTAAGTACAGTGTTATTTTGATCTTCCATTCAATGCCCTATATACCCCTGGAATGGTTCATAGGTGGCATGAACTCCAGGTGACTCCAGCATTGCCCTTCTCTTAGATGGCAAGAAACTTTACCAGCTACAGCCATTGCTTCTGAGGAGTTTGGGGTTTTAAATACCCCCTTGTCCTAACTTCATAGCTTCATTGAACTTCGATGTCCAGTGGGGATGGCTGAGTCAATAATTTTCTGTATATACATCCTATCAGTGTGTGGAATTCATCTTTGAAATTTCATCTGTACTTTTTGAGCATGCTGTAGTCAGCTTTCCTCCTATTCTTCCTCTTTGATGAAACATGTCCCATTTGTAGGTACTGAGATATGTGGGTGTAGTGGATTTGTTGAACAAAAGAGGGGGGGTGGAGCTGCGGACATACAAGAAGGATCATGCATTCGCTCAACTTTCAGGCACTGACAACATAATCGCTTT
This sequence comes from Angophora floribunda, assembly GCA_014182895.1. Classification (NCBI taxonomy): domain Eukaryota; kingdom Viridiplantae; phylum Streptophyta; class Magnoliopsida; order Myrtales; family Myrtaceae; genus Angophora; species Angophora floribunda. Next base: position 21,761,869 of record CM024710.1, read on the forward strand.
CACCACTACAAGGTATAGGGAGCAGCCTTTGATAGTCCGTGGGCCAGGTGCCGGGGCTCAGGTCACTGCTGGAGGCATATTCAGTGACATACTTCGGCTCGCCTCTTATCTTGGTGCCCCATCTTAGCTGAGTGAGACAGTGCCAAATGAGAGTCTCCTCTCAGCCCGTGGATGTTCTTCCAATCTTGGGTGACTTGATTTTTCAGTTACTTAGGCTAAGATACTTTGTGCTGCTTTCTTTTGCTACTTTTGGCCGTTCTATGTGGTTTTCAGTGATATGGCGATGGGTGGGTTAAACTTCAGCTGGTCCCTTGAACTTGCTGGATTTGGTGATTAGTAGCTGCTCAAGTTGGCATTTTCATGTCTCGGTGTAAGAATCTTACCGTAGCAGACAGGTAAACTCAGGCCAGAATGTGAGGATTGCGAGATGGAAGCGTAATTTCTGTCGGGGTTTAATTTATTAGGTATGGAGTAGTGCTGAAGTTTGTTAGTGCTGTAACTGAAGAAATATTCTTGTTGAATTCTGCATTGGTGAGTTTTGAGAGGGAATAAATAATAATGAATGAATGCAATTGAATAAGAGTCGAAAGTAAAGAGCTTCATTCTTCTGCTTAGAAATTCCGGAAGTACAATGAAGGGGAAGTTAACTCTAAGAAAGTTTTTCCTACTTGGGTAGGTAACTTATTCTTCTTGGTGCTTTGCAACATTATTTGCGATGGAGAAAATCTAAATCTTACCAAAAATAAAAAACAAAAAAGAAGAAGCCTAGGTTGTGTTTATTTGAGGAAAGGAAATTCTACGAATCAATTATTTGAACTTTCATGAGTTTAGTTTGCAGAAAATAGCAATTAGTGGAAAATAATTAACGGTTAAAGATAATATGCGTACTTAAAGTGAGAAAGTAAAGACTTTTGAATCATGGAATTTTAATGCCCTTATCATAGATTTTTTGTATTGGAATATTCCAACCCACCTACACGGTTTTTGGGCGGAAAATACGGCAAGATAAACAGTTTGAGGAAGGAAGCGTGTGGCTTATGGAGCGGAATGCAACCTTCATTTTCAGTTTTTTCAAGGGACGTGATTGTGAAAGTCAAAGATAAGCGAGGATGAGTTCAGACTTTAACGACTTTTAGAGTTGATTAATTCTAAATTTGAGGATAGTAAGGTGTAATTCTTCGATCATTTCAGGACAAGTCAGAAATTCAGTCCTTACCTTTTCCGATTGCAGTCTTTTTATTGTTTGCATAATTTAAAGTAGAGGTGATCAACGAACGGTTAATGTTGGATCAGGCGATATCCTCGAAACGAGCATAAAATGTTCTCTGCGCCCATCCATCAAGGAAATACGATGTAAGAATGATGCATGCTAGGCGAGCTTAGCTCGGGCTAAATTGGCCTGTGCCTCATAACTATAGGTCCTTGTCTAGGCAGCGCAAAAGTGCCTTCAACCTTTGTGGGGGAAGCCCATGAGCCGCCATTAGGTTTTATTAGAAGGGTTGGTTTGTTTGGCCTAATTCTTTTTGTCTGTCTTATTTGGTGTCATACGCTATAGCATCATTCTATCACTTTTGAAATTTCTGAGACTTGAGTACCTGATCTCTTGCAAAATATGAAGGACGGCCATTATAATTAGTAGGAATTCGGATTTGAGTGAATTCTTAAATTATTTCGTCTGAATTTTAAGATGTAAAATATTGGATATTCCTACTTCGCTGGGAAAAAAAAATATGAATATGACCCTCATAACTAGTAGGGGTTGTCATGGGATGTCATACCCATCGCAATAAGCTTCGTGGGAGTTAACTAGTTCATCCAAAACTCGAAAATTCGGCATTCCAATGAGTGCATACACGAAATAGCAAGTGTCTAAGTCATGAACTGAGCGGAGGTGCGTTCGTGACAGCCGCTATAAATTTGGGTGGGAGGAGTAAATTGAAAAGATCGATTTTGTTTCCGGGGGAAAACGAATATTCTTCCATAATTACACGTGGTGCTGCTGCGAGGCAGAAGCAGGAGCAGTCCTCCTTATCGCCCCCATGGCTCCACCGTGACCAGAAACTCCCGCAAAATCCACAGCCAAATACGCAGATTCCATTCATGGCATTCTCCTTCTGGTCTCCATAACAGTAGACCGCAGCAGCAGATGTCACTTGTGGCCTCCTCGCCCTCAGCCTAAGATGCGCTCTCTCGGGCTGAGACCGCCGCTGACACCCTCTTCCTCTTCATACCCATCAGCATCATCGTCGCCGTCGCCGTCGTCGTCGTCGTCTTCCTCTTCTCGTCGTCGCTCATCTACAACCTCCATTTCTCGTCCCCGCCTTCCTCCTTCCTCTTCAGCTTCCGACCCAACAAGCGCTTCCACTTCCTCAAGCCATGCTCGTCCCTCAAGCAGACGAAGAAGCAGAAGCAGCAGTCGCTCCAGAAGACGAGCGCCCCGCAGAGCCTCAAGTGGTTCTTCGGCTCCAAGGGCGACGGGGACGACGAGAAGCGGCAGCTCGAGGGCGAGGGCGAGGGCGAGGGCGAGGGCGAGGGCCAGGGGGCGGCGGCGGCGCATTGGAGGGTGACACCGCGATGAAGGGGACCCTCTTGGCCGGCGTGTTGCTGGTGGGCGTCGTGGGCGGGTTCGCCACCGTTGGGTACGTGTACAAGGACCAGATCAATGCTTTTCTGACCCAGTTCTCTACCTTCATTGACGGTAATAATGCGAGTCTTATTTGATTTCTGCTTCTCTTGTCATCCGTATGTGTGAGGTAGAGACAGGTTTCTGTCTGAATACCGGTGCTCCCAAATTCTTGTGATTGCTTGTCAAAGTCGAAATTTTTGAGGACCCCTTTTTTAATATTTTGTGATTGGTAATGGGGATGAGCATTCAATCAAGGCATTGATGATTGTTGTCATGAAAGAATCGGTACTGCTGTGCCTTGCCTATAGGCATAGGGATATGAATCAGTTTGACCTCTGATTTCATGGAGAAGAGCTGTGGTTTCGCACCTGAACGTGGTCATTTTGTACTGTAGTGCTCTGTCCTGAGCTCAATCATCGATGATCATAGTGAAAATAATATTTGATTGGCAAGAGAACGAGGGAGTTTTAGTCCTCTTTGGAGTTCACTGGTAAAGCTTTTTTTTTTTTTTTTTTTTTTTTTAAATGTTTGTGTCAACAAATCGAAACTAAGATAGTTTCCAGCCAAAAGTTAACACCCACAATCCAATTGTCTACTGTTTCTCTCCCTCTTAAGCATTTAAGTTGCTCTTCTCTTTCTGCCACAACTTAGCTTAATCCCCTAATTAGAAGATCACAGTCCATGGAGTCCAGGTTTGGGGATAATGAACATAGCTGTGAAAGTTCCCTCCTTATGCAGGTTATTACCAGTCAATGTGCTTGCAGGAAGCCTGCATTTATCAGGAAGCTTTTGCATAGTAGACAAAAGCATCTCGCTCTCAACCAGTTTATGCTTATATTCAATATTATCAGAGGGCTAATGAAGATGTTTCTCTGTAGTCGTGCCTTTTAAGGTACTCAGGCTTTTTCAAAACAATCTGATCAGCAACAAGGTTGTGCCAAGTTAATGTCTCCCTCTATGTGACAGCTCTTCCTGCATAACCAGTGGAAGCGCAACCACTTCAGATACAATGCAGGAAATTTCAGTGTTCTAAGCTTTCTAGCAAACCCCTTTCTCAATTAACTCAGGCTCACACACACCCATACCTGTCATAACATGTCATGACATTTTACTTTGTTGGTTCACAGGTTCAGACTTGTCAGTTGGTATATTGTGAACTCATTTATCTAATTATAGTAGACTTTTAATTCTAGGAGCACTGTGGGTTGGGTTGGGGGGGGGTAGGGGCACTTATCTTGTTTTATATCCTTATGTTCACATTCACCTTCAACATTGTGTGGAAACAGAATTAGTGATTTCATTCATTTCATCCAATTTCTTTCTTTTTCATATCTTTTTCACCTGGTTTTTTCCTGACTAACATTTTGATTTCAAACTGTTCCTTCTCATTTACAGGTTATGGCCCAGCAGGATATGCTCTATTTGTAGCTGTTTATGCTGGTCTAGAAGTAAAAATTCTATACCCTGACTTGATCTTAGCAATGCTACTTCTATCCTTTCTGCATTTTCATCTAAATGTTTTTTTATTTCCTGTTAGAATGTTTCAGGGATTTAAATATAACCTCTTTTACTTTCCTAAGCATGCATGCTATTCTTAGGTAAAGCAGAGAGTGGGTTTGGGTTTGTTGGTCTGAGCCACCGCAGCTCTCAAACTTGTCATGGCGTGATACTTTTCAAGTCTTGGCTTTTCGCTATGTTTTTCAACTAGCTGTTGTATGATTTCTGAATCTTCATGGATCCCGCCACTAACTGGTTCATGTCAATGTAGATCCTTGCAATCCCTGCGATCCCTTTAACAATGTCAGCTGGACTTCTTTTTGGTTCTGTAATTGGCACAATCATTGTCTCCATCAGTGGAACGGTGAGTTCTGGACTCCAGAGCATGCTAGTTGGTATAGCAGTCTTTCGTTGTTAACCTTGTCCTTATTCTGCCTCTTTCAGGTGGCTGCGAGTATTGCTTTTCTTATTGCCAGATATTTTGCTAGGGAGCGCATTCTTAAGTTAGTTGAAGGAAACAAGAAATTTCTTGCAATTGACAAAGCTATTGGGGAAAATGGCTTCAGAGTTGTTACCCTTCTGCGTCTGAGCCCTTTGCTTCCATTTTCTCTTGGGAACTATTTGTATGGACTCACATCTGTCAAATTTGTCCCATATGTATTGGGAAGGTATACATCTTCATTGAATTTGATTACTACTAAGGCCACATATACCAATCCAAACTTTTGTGATCCAATAATTTTTGGTTTCATGAGCATATGGGTGCACAATTGCAATCTCTTTAGAAGGTTATATATGTGGCAATATTATTGAACTAGATTTATTGCAGTTTTTGTGTACTGAGAGATGCAAACTATCCTGACCAATTCGGCTGAAGGAAGGTTCGTAGTTAATGCTATCTCTGGCCTGCTGATAAGTTGGAACAGCCAGATAGGAGATAATGGCTTCTTTGTCATCTTTTCTCTTGAGCTATCTATAGTTTTTCTTCTCCTTTTCTTTTTCTGTATGGCTTTTGGTTGTCTGCAAATTGGTATTGTCTAGTGAGGTGATAATGATTACATTGACCTGTTATGTTATCTCACTCAATCTCCAAGTCAAGTAATGAAGTCCCTTCTAACTTCTGATGGAATTTGTCAGACAATTCTGTTTGCTTGACTTAAAAGGTGTTGCTAATGTGCTAGAACAATAAACGTGGATATAGGGATGAGCTTGATTCATGTGCATTCGATGGATACTACTGGGAATCCTATTCTAACCCTTGCCCCTTTGTCAAACTTTTCTTTTTTTGTATGGTTTTTAGTTGTTTGCAAATTGGATATATCAAGTGAGGTGATAAAATGACATTGACCTGTTATGTTCTCTTACTCAATCACCAAGTCAAGTAATGAAGTCCCTTCTAACTTCTGTGTAATTTGTCAGACAATTCTTTTCGCTGGACTTGAAAGATATTGTTAATGTGCAATAATAATAAATGTGGATATAGAGATGAGCTACATTCATGGGCATTTGGTGGATACTACTGGTAATCCTATTCTAACCCTTCCCCCTGTGCTAAACTTTTCATCACCTTGGATGCAGTTGGTTAGGGATGCTTCCAGGAACATGGGCATATGTTAGTGCTGGTGCTTTTGGGCGAGCAATCATTGTATGTTGACCTTTGGCTTTTCCATCTTTTTTTTAATTGAATGGCTGTTACTTTCTGTATTTTTTAGTCATTTGGTCGTTTTGCTCCAAAGAAACCCAATTCTTGTAAGCAGTATTGATAAGACCTTATTATGTTTTCCTTTTCTTGGATAAGTGAGCAACACTTGTACTGCCTACTTGAGAATCATATGCAGGAGTACTACCCCCAAAAACAAGGCCAATTTATGCTAATAATCGAATTTTAATTAGGGGAAATGATATTGCAAGTATCCGAACTTTTGCCGTTTTACAATCAAGGCCAGTTTTTTTAATGTTCAATCAAGTTTCTCAACTTTCAAATTTAGCTCAATGTGAGACATCTTTTAAATAAATTGCCACATGATATGATTTTGCTAATGTGGCTTGCTTATTCAGCAAAGTTTAAGCACAATTTTTTTACGCAGCTTGCTTATTTAGAAAAGATGGTGTCATTTGCATTTAGGTGTTGGGTGATGAGGAGAGAGAGAGTGCCATCTCAAGTGGCTGCATTGGATGCCAATGTAGATAGTTAACGTCTATTTAATGGTTAGTGTCCAAGTTGGCAACTTCCATCCACGATTTTACAGGAGACCTCCCATTGACCCAGATTGGAAAAGTTGAGGTAGTTGACTGAACAAAAAACAGTTTAGGTACTCAATTATAAGGTGGGTACTGGTCGTGTCATTAACCTTCATATAAACCCAATTAACACAGTTTTCTACACATGTCATTGCAACTCTTCTGCACAAGCTCTCATATCCTTCTAGATGAGTTTTAATGGCAAACTTAGCACTTTTTACAACTATATCGCTACAAAGAGCACATGTAGGTGCAGCCCATCATTTCCAGCCTTTGAAGGATAATGAATAGCCCTATTTGAATTAACCATGTAGTAATCTCAGTGTTCTGTGATAAAGAATACTCTGGTGTCAAGAAGCAGCCTGTTAGTTGCATAAATTTTCATCAGGACTAGTTTGTATCCTTTTGTGTTGTGCAAGGAGATTCTTAAATAAGTGGCATCCAGGGTTGTCTAAATGTAACTTGTCAAAGTAGTTGGAAGTGTAGCACCTGTAGATTGTCTATTGCTAGAGCCTAGAGGCACTTAATTTTTTAGAAGGAACCTCAAAATAGTTTCCAGGGACTCACTGCTGGCAAATTTAACCTCAAAACCTTGATGGTATACCCTGAAATGTTATTCTGTTTGATATCGATCCTAATAATTGACGAATGTTGTGACTGTCTTGCTTTTACTTCAGTTCTTTTTTATGTATGAGCACGCTATATTCCTTGTATTGATGAGTTCAGATTTCAAACTTTGAGCTCTTCTGGGAAGGTGATGTAGCGATTGAATAGTTATTTGTTTATTGTCATGCGATCTTTGCAGCAAGAAGAATCTGAGATTGGTTTATCTGGAGGAAATGGTCAGCTATTGACACTCGGGCTTGGACTTTTGGCCACTGCATTAGCGGCAACTTATGTGACCAAGCTTGCAAAGGTAATAGCTCCATTCATAGTACACTCTTCTTCGACCCTCCATAAGCACAATTTTTGCTTGGGGGTTTAGTGTACCCAAGCGAGCTACTTCAATAATGTTTCAACGCTGACTGACTGGGTCACAATTTCTTGTGACCTGTATCACAGGCACAAATACTGTGACTGTATTGGGCAATCCTTTCGTCTCTCAGCTAGAGTATTATACCATTATCATGATTGTTTCCGAATTCTATTGGTGCTTGTTAGATATTTGCTTCTTTCGTATATAGTAAGCGAGGAGTCTTGTTTGGCTCTGATGTACAGGGGTAAATTAGTCTTCATGGGGACTGGGAGAAACGTTCTTAGCACTCGTATTTGCTATAAAATATGCATGTTCTCTTACGTTACCCTGTGTTTATTGTGGCTGCGCAGGATGCTATGAAAGACATTGAGTGATTGCTGGTCGCCGATCGCCAGTCAGACTAGGTGGGGAAACTGTAAAATGAAGGATGAACTTAGCCGCATGTAAACGTAGCAAAAGTCGCATTCTCTCAATGAAATCAGAGTAGAATTCTGTTCCTCCCTCGATTTTTGATCAACTACTAACGCGCTTCCCATTTTTTGACCTTTCCTGTAATTAAAATATAAATATATAGGTGGTAGAGTCCATGATTATTTCCTTGGTTTTATTTGGTACATCGAATCGCGCAATGCCTGCTTGCGACTGGGTGGGGGGGGACGTCGTACTGATCAGTTGTTACAGAAACGACCCAACTGTTGTAGGTTGTCAATTTGTTTCGGACATGTCAATGACCGCTAAAAAGCCAATTGAAGGAGGATATGCTTTGTATAAGGAAACAACTAGAGAACGAAATCTTTCGTTATTTTCGCAAAAATTAATAACAAAAATTATTTTTATCGTTTATGAAAATATCTAGATATGAATTATTGTTAATAGGGAAATATATTCTTCATCGATTAAAAAACATAAGAGATCATTATTAGGAAAATGCTTTTTAAGAAAAAAAAATTGAGTTTACTAAAATGCACGATCGGACCAATCCCTTTTAAGTTCTCTTGATCTCTCCTAGCATTTTTCCATCTGTCTCTTCCCTTCCATCCGAACTCAAATGTGTATTTACAACTCTTTCTCTTTCCTCCTAACATCTCTCGATAGACATGGTTATCAATACATAATTGGTTGGGTGATAATCTATACATTATTGGGTCCTTTCTTTATAAATTATGTGAGCTCTTTCAGTGCCGCTCGGTGTAAGTCTCATTTTCCAGATTCGCAAATATTGAGTTCCAAAAAGTTTGACCATAATTTATAAGAAAATTCGGAATCCTTTACAAATCTTAATTCTTGGTTCTATTATACGAGCTCATGCTCACGGTAGATTATTTTCTTGGCCACTTCGTTATTTAATTTAAAAGGACATTTTTGCTATTTTTCAATTTATCAATTGCGGGTGAAAAATTTCAAAAAAAAAAAAATTAATATAAAGAAAAATTTCAAATCGATAAAATCGTGATAAATTTACTTCAATTTAAGTTTTTAGCAATTAAAGAAATTTTAAAATAATATATTTGTGACAAATTTATATTTTTTTAATTTTCGTTAAATTAGATCAATACTTGTACCTCATATAATAAATGAATGGTAAAATTGTAAATTTGTAAATTTGTATACTCGTCAACTATTACGTGTTATTTGATTCAGTAATTTAATACTAAAATTTAACAACATATGAGTAAATTTGTACCAATTTGATGTTCTTTGTGGTATTAACAAAAAAAAAAGAAAAAGAAATCGAGGGGAAAAAAGAGGGGATAAAAAGCAGGAAAGAGAATATTATGAAAATTGCAACCGCCATTTCTGGGGTTGCTGGGTCGTTCTGGTTTCGCTGCTTCCACCGAACATTCAACTCCAACCTGTCCTACTCCTCCTTCTTCCTCCTTCTTCCTCCTCCTTCTTTCCTCTCTCGTCTCTTTCTCTAGTCTCTCTCGTCTCTCTCTCTCTCTCCAAGGTTTCGCATTCGTCGAGGAATCTCGCTTCCGTGAAGAAAGTACGAAGTGCGTTGCTTTCACGTAACCTCTGCTCCCTGCACCGGCATAAACGCTCACTTGCTCCGGGTCGACCTTCTCTTCTCCTCGTTCGCGGCATTTCGAATTCTCGATTCGCGTCGTCCGGGCCGGAGCAGATTGGGATTGAGAGTGTGCTCGATCGATTTGAGGATTTGGGTTGGCAGGATCGCCGGTCGCAGTTTCGGGGGCGAATTCGAGTAGGATTCGCGTGCGACCCCCCCGGTGGGCCCCGGCTCCGATGGCCGACTCCGGGGCGAAGCCGGGAGGGGAGAGGGACGGGTCCGGGATCGAGGGTGGCCAGGCCACCCCCGATTTGCTCCAGAACACGCCTTCGAACATCGCGTGGTTGGAGGACGTGATCGAGCATTGCGAGGGGCGGCGGAAGTACTTGGCGCAAACGCGGAGTCCCTCGGACGGCAGCGACGTCCGGTGGTACTTCTGCAAGGTCCCTTTGGCCGTGAACGGTGCGTTCTATTTCCGTCCCTTCTCGTTCTCTGCTCCTGTGCACTAGCCTGTGCCCACTCATTTTTTCTTTCTTGGCACGTGGAGTTAGTTGATTTTAGTCTGAGGAACCTATTTGAGGAAGCTGAAGCTTGAGCAAACTGATCATAAGTTGCAGAGTGGAAATGAATGGGCACTCTTGTGTGTCATTGAAGCTTCGGATGTTGTGGGGAGCGTTTTAGGCATGGGAACGATCCATTTGACTTTATCGTTTGGCATAACATGCTTGCTTGCTAGATTTTCAATGTACGCGGTGGAACTGGAGAGCAGAACGATTTCAAAACTAACAAAATTTCAATGAGTAATTTTGACTTTACGTGGGGTTTACTTGTTTTTTTATGCATTTCCTTTTCTTTTTAATTTGCCAAAATAAAAGTATTCTCAGTGAATTTATAGTATATTTGCGTCAAATTGTGGAATAAGTTGAACAGGTGCACTCAATGCTGGTATAAGAATACTAAATGCGAATAAGTAATGGGTAATGCTCTCTCGTGACAATATTTGTTGAGGACAAAGCTGTACAATAAGTAGCGGAATACGCCAAATGCACATGCTCTGAATGACAAAATAAGAGGACTAGATGCAAAGGAATTAACAGATGATGCTATTTTGGTCATGCAGTCTGGCGCAATCACTTGAGTGCATCACCCACTTATTTATATTAGTGTATTGCTTCAATTTGTAAGAGTAAGTTAGATTATTTATTATAATTTTCCCTTTTGTTTTTGTTTTTGAACTTTAAGCAATCTATCTTGATATTCTTTTCTTTCAAAATTAAAGTTGCCATGTCGGTTTATCAGGGACATTAGAGATGGACTTGATGGCAAAACTTCGGTTTCTTAGAGGATTCGACTACATTAGAACTGCTGGAAAAATAAACCTGCACAAATGACATTACTCGGATTCTGTCTCATCTCTTTTGTGGCAAAGTGGATGTATTTTACATTTAGAGCCACATCCAAGTTGATGTTTAGTCTAGTTGGATCTCATGTTGATGTTTCAGATGGCATCAATCAGTGCTTCTATGCTTCTGAGTTCTGACATTGGTTAATCCTGGAAGCGCAATAAATTGAAAGCTTAAATGTTTCTATATCTGTCATCTGCTTTTCCTCCAATTAATCTTTTAGGTTCTTGAGTCGTATTGGACCTATTGCTCAACTTTGTGTACTTTATTTTGTTTTTTTTTTATTGCAGAGTTAGCTGCATCTGTTCCTCACGCTGAGATAGTTGGAAAGAGTGAATATCTTCGATTTGGTATGAGAGATTCTCTGGCAATAGAAGCCTCCTTTTTGCAGGTAATTTCTCATGACCCCTGCTATAATTCCTTGAGATATTTTCGATTCTTTCCTAGCTAAACCAGTTGGCAATAGGATTCTACAATTGGATGCATTTTCCTACTTTGCCACCTTTCGATTGCATGGCGTATTTTTGTCAAATTGGTATCCAAAAGTACTTTTCTCAAAGACAATCTGTTAAATATATAATTGACTGCATTAAGAGGCAAAGAGGTTCTTATTGAAAAAACAACCATATGGGTGCCTTCTTTTCCCAGAACAGACTTCTTCAATCTGTTTTTGTGAAGGTGGATTCGTCCGCTGATAAGTAAATAACTTGTTTGACTTCTTGCCCTCAATTTGATTGCCTTAAGTTTAGCTCATGTGCTTCATGTGTGGAATTCTTTCTCAATTTGGGTCCTGAAGGTTCTTTTCTTATTCGATTTCTGCACAGAGAGAGGAGGAATTGTTATCCTGTTGGTGGAAAGAGTATGCAGAGTGTAGTGATGGTCCAAGAGCAAGGCTAATCTCAAGTAGTGAGGATCCACAGTCAAAAACATCCACTGATCTGTCAGCTCAGCTATATGAAGTTGAGGAAGAGAGAGTTGGCGTTCCAGTCAAAGGAGGACTATATGAGGTGTGTTTTGCTTTCAAGTCTTTTTGGGCTTTTGTCACTTTGTACTGTCTTCTCCTTTTATTGTGAGAAAGGCCATCTGAACTTTTAAATGACCAAGCAATTAGCACTTGAAACTAAGTTTTTTGCTCACCTCTCTGTATCATCAATACAAGGGGCAAAAGCTACTTTGTGGTTAAGTTTAGAGAGATTTATTGTATTGCTTGTATTGCTCATGGTGGTTTGAAAAAGATCTGAAAATGAAGCATTTCTTTGAGAGCGTGTTGCATGAGATCTACACAACCACTACTCATGCAAGAAATCTTCTTTGTTGCATTGTATCACTTTCACATTTTCCATCTCTATAAAGAAATCTCTGGATTTATCACCCCATCTTATTCCTCCATGATAGCAAAATTACATTTTTTGTGCACGTGTGTCGACATGATGTGGAATCTCTGTGAAACATTGTGATAGGTAGACTTGACGAGAAGACATTGTTTTCCCGTTTATTGGAATGGTGAAAACCGACGTGTCTTACGAGGGCATTGGTTTGCTCGAAAGGGAGGGCTTGATTGGCTTCCACTCCGTGAAGATGTTGCAGAGCAGTTAGAGTTTGCATACCGTTGCCAGGTAGAAGGGCTGTTTCTTTTGCATTCTTGACTTTTGAATCGATAAAAGACATAATGATGTCCGGATGAGTGTATGTTGGTGCCATGGTTCCCTCCTTGTACATTCTATTTGGTTGAAAGTCAATATCACTTACCTTACCAAAAAAAAAAGAAAAAAGAAATAATGATGTCTTGTTACTTAAATTTTATGATACTCAGGCTTATAAATAGCTTCTAAAAGAAGTGTATATTGATTAGCAGCAATAAGATGGGAGAAGTTCTGTACATTCTTTTAGGCGAAAGAAGGATGGTTTTTCTATTCTTATAGGTTTATTGTAATGTCAGTCAAATTTGTGATTGGTTTCTCTAGGTGTGGCACAGGAGAACATTTCAACCATCTGGATTATTTGCAGCTCGAGTTGATGTGCAAGGCTCTACCCCAGTATGAAACACTTTTCGTTAGAACTAACCTAGTATAAATCACAGTTTATTTGAAGATCCATCTTCGATGTTTTTTAACCTTTTAGTCATTCTACCACTGTATATGTAGGGATTGCATGCGCTTTTCACTGGAGAAGATGACACTTGGGAGGCTTGGCTAAATGTTGATTCCTCTGGTTTTGGTGCTATTGGTTTTTCTGGGAATGGGATAAAACTGAGGCGTGGCTTTTCTGCATCTCAGTCACCTAAACCAACACAGGTGAATTATTTATTTATTAATTTATTTTTCATGCTGTTAATACCTTAGGACCAAGATTAAAATTTCAACTGCTGGATTATTGTCAAGCACTGTCCTGACAAAAAAAGAAAGATGATATTTGCTGCTGGTCTTCTTGGACCATCAGCTAAATACTTTGGAACTTTAAACTTCTTCTGTGCTGGACACAGAATGATGAGAGGAGAAGTTCCATCACGCTTGCATCTGGTTGAGGAGACTTGCATGAATTTCAGGCCAATTATCTGGTTATGTAGTACCTGCTAATCCAAATGGTGTCTTCATGTGAACTTTTGTCTTCTCATTTAATTTTTTCTTCTAAAATTTACCTACCATTCCTTTGAAATGTCAGAGGTACAAATTATTTTCTCCAACCAAATGGTTATAAGTAGCTGCAAGCATTGTCATTGCCTGCGCTTTGCTTGGTTAACTTGAGCATCTTGACTTTTTTGACAGAAGTTTTGTTGGAATTTGTCTTACTCAGTATGTTCTCAACCATTAGAAGATGGGCTTTTGCTCTTGCATGTGGAGAGGAGTTAGCAGTGCAGGCAACCAAATTCCTCTTCTTTTCTTTTTTTGTTCATAACCTTTTCTCTCATATGAATGGTTAAAATAGGTCAGAGAAATTTTATGATAGTTCAAGACATTGGTTGAACTGGGGGCTTGTTTCACTTGGGCAACTTGCTCTAAATGTGGTATTGAGCGTTGGAATATTGGGAAACTTTTCAATTACAATTGAAGTACTATAATTGACTTAAAAAGAAAATTCTGCGAACAGTTTTGGCATATAAAGTGATGGACACTTCAAATGGTGGTGTAGTAGAAATTCATTATTGGATCACAGAACACGTCATGAAATGTGTGGGCAAAATCTTGTGAAAATCATCACTAAACTGGCTAAGTTGGTTGATTTGTTTGTCTTGGGCTAGTGCTGGAGTAGGTTTTTTTCCTTTTTTTGGGATTTCATATATTTCTTTTATGTTGAATATATCTGAAATCTTTGATGCTTTAAGTGAGAGTTTTGTTCGCTGCAGAATGAATTGCGTCAGCAGAAGGAGGAGCAAATGGATGATTACTGTTCACAGGTACTGCAGCATCCATCAGTTGCTTTGCATTGAAAATATTCGTTCAGAGATGTTGGCTATTGGATACGGCATCAAATATTTTAATAAAATAATTTGGGGGAAAACAGACTCCAGCAACTAAGTACGGTCGGATATATGCAGTCCCATAGCAATACTGCCGTATCTGTAATCAGTGATACCTTGTTTTATTTTGGCCAACATTAGCGACAACTTGTTTGAAAGAACTTAACTGCTAATATTTGATCTTAGTTTCCTTGATTGTTGGTTTTTTATAGAAATTGCAGAGAGAGTACGTAAACAATGTGTAGCAAACAGGAGATCAACGATGGGATATTGAGATTAGAGGCTGAGAATGAAAGTCTAGCACTATGTTAGGTTATTATATATATTAAAATTGACTTGGCATAGTTTTCGTTTTGACTAAGCTAATCCTTTACATCTTGGATGAGTTTCTTTAAATGTGGAAGCTTCTAGGATTGAAACTTTTTCAGGGTGAAATTATTTCCCAGAACTTGCATACTATTTCTTCTGGAGAAGCTCACAATTTTTAGTTTTATATGAAGATTTTGAGATTATCACTTTCTATATATGCTCAGCGTACTGCTTTGATTTTTTATTTTATATAGTAGGGTGGAGTGCAGACTTTTGTGGGATTAGAACCTAATGATCTTGTTTTGAAACATGGAAAATAGTAATCATGTCTTGACAGTTAATATGACACTGTTTTTGATATATAGATAACTGGGAAAGCATGAGCCTCTATCAAAACTACTTCTTTTTCAGCACTATCTTCAGATTTCGCTTTACACAGAAAGGGAGGATTTGAAAAATTTGCCGCATCAGACAGCAATGCAGTGAAACTCATTAATGATTTGCCACCTAACAGATATTTCCCTCTCTTTGTTGTCAAGATAAAGATAAACTTAGTTCATTTTTATCTTTTCTCAATAATTATTCTGTCATCGGCTATTGTTTTTGAAAATATTTCTACGGATGAGGCACAACTAATTTGCTTAACAATTTGTGTATGTCAGGATTAGCTGTGATCTAAATTTTTTTGACGTAAGTGGTACTTTTGGTGTTTGGATCTGATTGATCTTTTATAATTGACTGTAACAAATGGTCAATAAATTTGATGATAACTCATAGTTTCAAACCATAAATATTTGCATTCAAAGTCATATAACCAATATGCACCTAAGACTGAAGAGGAAAAAAAAGGATGTCCAGTAGGAAGAATCTATCATGCACTTAGTTTTACACATCTTTATTTAACAGTTTAAGTTTTAAGAAAAGTTGGTAGTGATATGAAATATCTGTACATTATATCCTGCCAGTAAGTCCTATGCCGGAATATCTTCAAGTCCGTAGTTATTTTCCAATTTATAAGCAATTCACACGTAAAGAATGTGAAGAAGCGTCTAGAGTATTAGATTATGCCTTTATTTAACAATTTAGGCTTTTAGGTTTAAGGCAGTGGTTTCATATTTCTAGATTTTGGGGCAACTATTTTCATATTTGTTATACTGTTGGATTTGAGATGATCTTAAGTACATAAAATCTATTAGAGGGTTATTTGCATTTACATAACATGAAAACCATCTGTGAGTTCAGTATGCACATCTTGTTTATTGACCTCACATCAGAGAAAAAAGATTCGTTTATGATGCTGTTTAATCTCTCCTCTATGCATTTAGTTTGTTAGATTGCAGATAATATGAAAATACATCCTTGATTTTAGGTTCCTGTTGGGCACTTAGTTTTTATGGTTCACGGTATTGGGCAAAGGCTGGAAAAATCTAATTTGGTCGATGATGTTACCAACTTTCGGCATACCACAGCAAGTCTTGCTGAAGAGCACTTGACTCCTCACCAACGGGGCACCCAAAGGGTTCTCTTCATTCCCTGCCAGGTAGACAGTAAGCTCCCTTATACTTTTATATAAGTGTTCTTTTGGGGATTCTAGATTAGTTATCATTAATGAAGTCCTTTTGCATATCAACCATTTGAACTTTTATTTGTTTAGCGGATATGCTTAGAAACAGTACCACATTATCAAATGGAAAATCTGAGAGTTCTCAGATATTGTGAGACACCACAAACGAAACTATTGCACATATCGATCTAATATCTCGTGTTCTGTTCAACTGTCACATATTTTCTTTTCTAATTTGAGCGAGCAATCAATCTTAATTTGCAGTGTACTTGATGCATTTTCTACTTATATTGCTCTGTTTGGTTTCAGTGGAGAAAGGGTTTGAAGCTCGGTGGTGAAGCTGCAGTTGACAAGATTACCCTGGATGGTGTTCGTGGTTTACGTGTCACACTGAGTGCTACTGTTCACGATGTGTTATACTATATGAGCCCTATTTATTGTCAGGATATCATAGATTCGGTATCTCTCTCTCTCTCTCTTTCTCAGAGAAAAAATATGTTGCACAAACACTGATTGTGCACACAAATTTCATATTTTTACTGTTTATGGAAGTAGTTTGTGTTGGATAATGCCGTGATATAGCTTTTAAAAGTAAATTCTCTTAAGATCACATTCAACAGAAGCCTTTGATTAAAGTACTCAGTGTGCAGTATATCTTCATTCTGATGACTGAACACCACAAGTGCTAAATTGGATTGGAGATGCACTGTGATGTAATTCATTAGTAAGATCCAACCCTAAGTGGTCACCAGCTTCATTCATGTGGACCAAGTCTTATCCGTAGAGGCTAGGTTCTTAATCCGACTTGAGAAGGGCAAGACGTGAGTGATTGTATTGGAAAGGGGGCTTGAACAAGGTGCGGCTCTTGGTAGACTTAGGAGAGCGGAGGGCAGGAATGAGCAAATCGTATATTACATATGGGGTATCTCTAGGCAACATGGGGTAATACTCACGAGGATGTCAGTGCTTTAGATGGTGGAGTTTGTAACACCATACACCCAAATTGGATATGAGAAGTCTTGTGAAGTTAATAAGTAAAGACCCACCTTTAACAACTATGTCTTTGAAGTTAACGGCATTTATACCCTTAGCCTGCCTTTACCATTTCAATTCCTGGAGAAGCCTATGATCTCGAGAGCTGTACTAGGGGACTCAAGGTATCAGTTCACTTAAGGAGATGAACAACACCTGTTACTGTTCTCCAATTGGCAATTTCTAAAATATGTGAATTGTGCTATTCTGTGCAAGTAGATGAGTAATCACTTCTTTCCAGGTCTCCAATCAGTTGAATCGATTGTATCAGAAGTTCTTGAAAAGGAATCCTGGTTACAGTGGAAAGGTATAAGACCTCTGCCTTGTGATTAGCCTTCTGTTACTTGTGGCTGGTTCAGTCAGATGTTCTAATTCTGAAAGAGTTCCTGATTAGGTTTCTATATACGGGCATTCTTTGGGAAGTGTCCTTTCATACGACATACTTTGCCATCAAGAAAACCTATCATCTCCATTTCCTATGAATGTGGTGTATAAGGGAGAAGATGAGAATGAAAAATCTTCACCTGTTTACCACCAAGATGTTAAAAGCAAATCCTTGACAGACATGGAACCTAGAACTATTTCATCAATGGATAAAGCCACGGAGAAGCTGTTTTCCCCTAGCGAGGATGAGGACAGCATAGAGCCTTCTCCATCAGTGGATGACGAAGAATGTACTCAGGGTTCCTGTTCTGCTGCTCCTGCAAAACCAGATTCTGATGAGCTTTCTCCGTTGGCTCTTATGTCCAACCAACCAAAGAATGAGGATGATGTTCATCCATCCCTTCATGAATCAAATAGCGTGCTTTCCCAAGACAGAGATAGCTTAGATGAAGCAATAAATAGAAAATGTGGATCAAAAGAAGGTAGCGAAGAAAGGTTGAATCATAGGGCATATGAAGATGCTGACAACAAGGAAAGAGTAGTAGATTTACTAAAAGAGGAGGTGGGAGATTTAACTTAACAATGCTTTTTTTTTTTTTTTGCCATAAACTACCTATCTCATTGTCTTGAAACTTCGTATCTGACTGTCATTCAGATTGATTGTCTGAAAGCAAAAATTGCTGAATTGGAGTTGCAATCCTTGGGAAAGAAAGCAGATGAAGTATCGCCACAAGGTAATTATTGCTTGAGAACTGTTCATTTCATACACCTCGTCTTGTTAAGAGGAATTTCTAGATTCGCTTTAGCATCACTCCTTCAGGAAATTAGAAGCATAATAGAATGCAATCTACTTTCTGCAGATTATTCTCCTGGGCAAACTGATGAAGCTCATAGGAGCTATACCCCTTATATCAAGTATACAAAGCTTGGGTTCAAGGTAGGGTGTATGAAAAAGATACTCTTGTCAGTTGCAATTGATCGGGTTATTTTGACTTTGATGTGAGAGCTTTCTGTAGGAAATGGGGAGAATTTAATGTTAATGAGTCCTCAATACTAGTGAAAGTTCTAATCACAGTACTACTGAAAGTTCTAATTATCGCACTTGTATCACTTCATAGTGTTCTGGAGACTTAGCCTTTTCATATTCTGTAGAGCATTAGTAGTTTTTGTGCTTCTATTTCTTGTTGGAGTTCGAACATAAGGTATTTGGCATGGTTCACTTTATTTTGTTCCTTTCAATGTATGTCCAATGATGAAAGGTATTCCTAGTATAGCTAATTCTTTTGATTGGGTCCATGACCAATGTTCTGTTTCTTTTGTTAGGTTGATACATTCTTCGCGGTTGGATCGCCCCTTGGTCTCTTTCTCGCTCTTCGCAATATTCGGCTAGGAATTGGTAATGGCCTTGACCCTCATATATATTTTGTCCTTTTACCTGCAAGGTTTCAAATTGGTGAAATATGAAGTAAATGGATTACCAGCTACTCAAAGGAAAGGCACCAGATATTACCTTTCTACATGTAAAAAATAAAAGATAAGTTGCTCATGATTTATGTCAACAGAATTATAACTTGTTTTTTGGATGCTTATGCACTCTTTATCATTTCAGTCTAAAATCTGCTGATGGTATAAATGAGAAAGTGTCTAAATTTGTCAGGAACAAGTGTTGAATAGCATCAATAATAAAAATATAACTTGACTTTCATCACAACCGGAGTATATCAAAGCTCTCTCATGCTCTTTATTTGTTGAGCTGTTACTCCTATAGATATATAATTGTCCATCATGCCTCTTATATATAATGAGATTATTTGCTTCATGCTTTTTGTTGTTTTTAGGAAAAGGGAAAGACTATTGGTGTGAAGAAAACATAACTGAAGAGATGCCTGCATGTCGTCAAATGTTCAACATTTTTCACCCTTTTGATCCAGTAGCATACAGGTTTGTTCCAGTGCCTACATCGGCTGAGAGATATTCAGAAAACTTGATTTCCCCCTTCAGACATTTAGTTTTGAAATTTCTTTTCTGGCTCTTTGGACGTATACAATCCATTTCCAAGCCCAACTGACAGCAATTTGCCAAGCTGGGGCAAACAAAGGCGTCCAGTTGGTTTTGTGTGCAAGACATGGTGTGTGTGTGTGTGTGTGTGTGTGTAGATCCAACTAGCTTCCACTAATACAATGAATACTGCAGCCTTGCATTGTAGTATAATGAGATAATGCAGTCTTGGCATTCTCATACAATAATTAGAAAATGAAGCTTGTTGGATTCATTTTGCTCTTGTTGTCAACGTTATTCATTAATTTCAAAGTGAGTCCTTTCATATATATAGATAATGAATAATGCAGTCTGGTATTGTTCATACTACAGATTAGAAAATGGAGGTTTGTTTGATTGATTCCCACCTTGTTGTCAATGCACTTCATTCATTCATTTCAAACTGGGGTCCTTTCATTTTTTAAAGTTTGGTCTATAAGGTTTCCTAGCATTAGAGTTCCTCATTTAGCAAGCAGTGACATTTGCGATGCAGAGTGGAACCACTAGTCTGTGAGGAATACACCAACAAACGTCCTGTGATTGTTCCTTACCACAGAGGTGGAAAGAGGTTGCACATTGGATTCCAGGTTGGGTAAACTATTGATTGTGTTGATATTGACTTTTACCGGGAAATTTCCATTTATATCTTATCATGTTTAAGCAGTTACTGATTATTATCTTTTCCTATTGTAGGAATTTACTGAAGATTTAGCTGCTCGTTCTCAGGCAATAATGGATAACCTAAACTTAGTGAGGGTGGGTTTTGTCAGACCTCCCTCCCTCTCTCTCTCTCTCACAGACACACACACACACACACACACACACACACACACACACACACACTCATGGTGGATGTAAATTTCTTTTTATTGGTTGGTTACGTGACATTTATCGACTATTGGCCCTAGAGGTCAGTATTTTCTGTAGTATCTGGGGTAGATCTTTTAAGTCCATTCTGAATGATGAAATTGTATTTTCCAGTAATGAAAACCGAAAAGAAAAAAGAAACTCAATATAGTCTCTTATACTCTATATCAAGTTTGGTGAGTGAGAAGTATTTTGAAAGAGAGAGATCATTGGTTCACTCTGCAGTAAAATTTGCGAGAGATGCATTATGGACAACCAGTCGTGCCCCTTTTACTTTGTTAATAGGATTTCTGGTGATTACAATAACCTTTTGGTTATGCCTTGCAAGAGGGGCTGTTGAATGAGAATTGAATTGTGATGTTACATGAAATTATCTTCATAAGGCATACAAAACCAACCAAGCCACCCCCTTAAAAAAAAAAATCTCTCTCTCTCTCTCTCTCTCTCTCTCTCACATTTGAAAATGGCTTAAATTGTTATTTAGACCTGCCAACTTGAATCAGCAAAGGCGTTGTTATTTATTTAGTCTTCTTTCATGAAGAACTGATTTCTAAATTTTAGTGCTCTAATGGGCTAGCAGGTCAAGGTTCTCACAGTATGCCAATCAAAAACAGAGACAGCCTTGAAGGTAATGTACACCAAAGAAATGCTATACCCAAGAATGCACACATGATTAAGTGATGGGAAACTGTCTCTTGTAAATCTGCAGAAGCAGCAGAAGATGGCCAGGAGAAACAAGAGAGATCATATGGTTCGCTTATGATGGAGCAACTAACTGGAAGTGAAGAAGGAAGAATAGATCACGTGCTTCAAGTGTGTTGTCTTATTTAAGTGTTTGTTTTCCTTTGTGTAGGATGAATGACATTCTATGGTTACATGTTGACCTCAAATTGCCTTCACAACGAGATATTGTCTTACTTGAAACTGTTGCTCTTTGCTGCTTGAAACCTGTTGACATCTTGTTTTGTTTGAAGATTCTTTACTTTTTGTATGTGTGGTGAAATTTCTCTTTAAGTTACTCTTAGTGGTAATCATTGCCCAAAGAATGATGAGAAAATAATGAGATGTGTAAGAGGACAAGCATTTGTGATCAGAAAATGGTGTATCCTGAATTTCAAATTAGTTTTGAAATAATGCAGCCAAGAAATCTCCTTTTCTGTAGATTGTCCCTAGATTTTGTAAACTAGGTATTCAGTGTATCCTGGTATAAATAGACAAGCTTAAGACGTCATCTTCCTGTCTAGTCAATTATATGTTTTAGTTTGCATTCTATTTGTAATCTCTGTGAATGTGTTGGACCTGAAAGCTTTCGGTTGTATCTCTGTTTTTGATGTCTCAAAATATGCAGTGTCTTCATGTTGTTGAGATTAGAGTCCTCTTCATATGAGATATGTGTTTTGTGATAACATTCTTGGTCTTGGATATAAATTGTTGTGGCTGGATTGTTGTTAGGTATTTTCTGTCAACTCATGTTTTATAGCTCTTATTTTGCTAATACTAGTTATTTTACTTGGGTTGCAGGATAAAACATTTCAACATCCTTATATATCGGCCCTAGGTTCACATACGTAAGTATCAAGATCTTATATCCAAGTTTGCAGTACTATGGTCTTCTAAGCACTTCAATTGTTTTTGTGCATTCTTCGTGTTCTTGAGTTTTGTTTGATTCTCTTGGAATTGTGCAAACTGCTAGAAGTTGTTTTATGCATATGTTGCTTCGCCATATTGGCTTTCTACCTCTTATGTTTGCTAGCATGAAACCATAACCCAATGACTTACCTGATGTTGCAATTATCTTTTCATATGGATGATGCAGAAATTATTGGAGGGATCACGACACTGCCCTATTTATATTGAAACACTTGTATCGAGAAATACCTGAGGAACCAAATCTTTCTCGAGACCCTGAAGTATCTGGCTCAAAAAATGGGGTTGGTCATGCAGGTTGGCATGAAGGTAGAGAGGCTGCTGAAGAAGAGCTTCCCTTGACATTTTCAGACAAAATCCTAGTCAGAGGCTTCTCTAAGAAATCTAAAAAGTCATGAAAGCTTGAACAATCGTGCAAATGCCATACAGAACCACAGCAAATGCAGATATACCTTCTGGATGGAGCAATTTCTGGCAGTGCCAATGTGGCATTTGCACAAACCATCGGCCATACGTTTGAGTGCCATGACAAGCTGCAGGGACTTCCCGTTATCAGTTGTACAGCATTGGCTCTCAACTGTTCACAGCATAGCCCGTTGCTTTAGGTGCAGTTTGCTTGGTATCTTTTGCTTTCAGTGCCTAACCAGTACATAAAAACGAAGGAGGGGGTTCAGACTGCTCCAGGACAATTGATCGCTTTTGTTGGATACAGTTTGTCGTGCACAATAATTAGGAAGGTTGCTCTTGCTTCTGTGTATGTGTGTAGATATACACGTTGAAATGTAAAACTAACGTACCAAACGAATTCCCTGTTTCCATGTGTACAAATTGTTAGAAGATTTGAGTAAATGGAAGGAGCTTTTCTTTCCCCCCTGCTGCCCAAGAAATTTCTCGTGTAACTTTTCTCTATTTTTTAAGAACAAGTCCAGTCATTTTTCTCAAGTCCAATCTCTTGGGCGATATGTCGGGCAAATCGGAAGGAGAGAAGTTTCTGAGACAGCAGCAGGAGGAAAGGAACTGCTCCTTCCATTTTCAAACTCGTCAAGCTGTGACGGCATTCGAAAAGGGCTTCATTGGATGCCTGAGAGAGGTGACGGAGTGGGTAATGTCCCATGTCACGCCACGAAAGTCTTGGCACACGCGTCTCCCCATTTTTGGTGCTCAATAATTTTAATGGGCCAATCCATGTTTGGGTCAACTGCAATCTCATAGTTTTCGGTGCAATTTGAGGTATTTCAAACTTTAAGAAAAAAGACCAATGGGAAAAAGATATAATGCATGTATTTATTTTATATATCAGCACGTGGTTGAAATCGATAAATTGTCCATGCTAAAAAAGTGGACATCATAGGAAAGACGTCAGTGGCCATCTATGACCATCCACGAAAAGAGAAACTCCATCATGCTCTCTTTTGATTATTTAGATCCGGCATCATCGTAGGGGATGGGTGTCGTCGCTACCCTACAGAAGCATCCCGTCTCTATCGGTGGAGCGACGGAGGAACACGACCGGCTGGTCGAGAAAAGAACAAATGAGTTGGGGGGGGGGGTCCTTGATGATGCAACTAGCCGCCTCAACAACGCTTATTTTATCCATTAATCATGGATTAAAGGAAAAGGAGACTAATTCCTTAAAGTTACGGTGGGAGACGCGTGATTATATTTTGATGTGTATGTATTTGGTGGGAAAATCTTCAAAAGAAAGTTCTAAACTTATTATGACAATATTAATTCAGTCAATAAACTTTTCAATTTAGACAATTTAGTCATAATCCTTATGGCAAATTGCCAACATAGCCATTTCATCTAATTTTGGCTAGAAACCACTAACTACGTAACATAGACGGTTGGTACCAACATAAATAATATTTACAATATTCTTTAAATTAAAAGGTTTAATACTGAATTGAGATTTGTACTGTAATTTTAAGACTTTTTGTTTATTTATTCTGTACTTGTTTTGTGTATTTGTTAGCTTGGTTAGCTGCAAAGTAATATTAGGATTCACCGCAACGTTATAATTTATTAGTTGTTATGTCGTGCAAATTTTGAAGTTGTTTGGCATATATATGAAGCTCGATCTTTTTCCCATAATAAGTTGTTTTGTAATTTTTGTATTACTAAAGGGGTTGATTCATTGAATGAGGTTAAGTCTACCATTATATAATTATCACCAATCAAAAGCATCTATGAGGTGTAGTGTTTAAAACTTTAAAAATCTACTGAGAGTTATGACAAACACCTTAAAAAATGAGCAACTTGTATTTTGTGAACCAGACAAATCTTAATTTCTTCACTTAATCCACAATCTCTCCACAATCTCTTGACAATGTGACGTATTGGCAACCTAAGATATGATTGGATACACCTATTTCGGTCCTATACATATAACAAGTCGTGAATGTACACCTTGCTTTTAGCATTGAGTGTTCATTTTTTTGAATCATGTTGAATGGCCGGGCACTCCAGACTCTGAGGTTTGTCTCCTTCATGTTGTCTATTTAGTCCCAACGAACGTGGACATGCCAGCCATCCAGATTCTCAATTGTCTGCTCGCCTGTCCATGTATGGATGTCGACACATTATTATTATATCATTCATGCACCTATATCTGTGTGGCCATATAGCGTATAGCATCACCAAGAATTATTTGTATATAATAATCCTGTTATTTTCATCATATCCCTTTTTAATATATATAAAGAGGGAGACTTTGTTTCGAATTTTGTTTCCGCGTGTAGGAAAATGTGGACTTTCCTGTCCTCTCCCCTCGCTCCACCCCTTTTTGACCCTAAAAATGTGTCAATAAAGTACCAAGTTTGAATTAAAGCCCCATTTGCGATATTCCTAAGATTGTATCCTGCTTTGAATTGTCCAATATCAAGCCTCACGTCGTTATTTGGTGTATAAGTAGATAATTTCTCTCAAGAGGTTACCTATTATGATAATGTTTTTACTTGAGCATGTTGCGCAATTGTAATGTTAAAAGGCATATCTTATAAATTAATTTCAATTATATATAAATTATTCAGGAATATTATCGCCCTATTCGGTTCTTTGTTGCTTTCTTCTCTGTCTTAAAACTATTAGGCAAACCTCCTGATTTGATTATATGGGACAATTGCTAATTATTTTAAATACTTAAATAGATAAATGGGTGGTTTATTATTTAATATTTTAAACTTAATTACATGTTAGGAAAAGTTGAGGAACTTTACAATAGCGACTAATACACAGTTGCGACAGTGACTACCTCACCATACTAAAGACTACGCACATGGAAGATCAAACTTGGGAAAGAAAGTTCGCTGGATCTCCATGTCAAGATTCTGCTGCAAAATTTGGAAAAAATCGCGAATTACCATCTGAAGAGAAAGTTGACTGGAGCCTTCATTCTAAAACCAGATTACCCTTTTATTTGGGAAAAAAAGTCTTCCACTTCGGGCGCGAATACGAATTGTAAGTCCCAGAGTTTTCCGGCAACGTAATTGCTAACGTCATCCTGGCACTGTCTTCGAAACAAAGTTGGATTGAACCAGTCAATGAATGCAGAGCCTCTCTCTCGTGGAGTGGAGGGACCTCCTTCGTCGATGCTCCTTTAGTAGCGCTGTGCTATTATAAAGAGGGAGCCAATGAGCTGCTGAATTCGCCACCATAAATTCGTTGATCGAGGGAAAGGCGGAAGCTCAAGCTCTGGAACACCATTTTCAGGACACGACACAGAGAGAGTGAGAGTGAGAGAGATTCAACAGTACCCGCAACATGTCTGCCCAGAAAATCCCCACCCCACCCCTCCTCACTCCCTACAAAATGGGAAGATTCGATCTTTCTCACAGGTTCGCATCTTCTGTATTCGATGAAGTTTTGATGCCATATCTCCGGTTAAAAACTGCATTTGGAATTCTATTTGCTCGTGTCTTTTCTTAGGCAAAAGCATGCCTGAATGTGCTAAACATTAGGACCCCAGAATATGCCGGATCATACCTTAAACTGAAAGGTCATTGCTTTAGACTGTTAATGGTTTGACATGCTGAAACAGAGCTAGTCATCAAATTGCTAAGCTTTCAGCAATAACTTGGAGCTGTTATACACCAACTATAATAGAGTTCAGGTGCTTCAGTGGTGTTGCTTTATTGGTAGCGAAAACGATTATCAAACCATTATTGATTTGTTAGAATAGCATAAAGGATCTTTTTTTTTTTTTAAAGCTTTTTCAAGGTTCAAGCGGAAACAGATTATCTAATAAACTGCCTTTTCGGTACTTGTATTTTTCAGGGTTGTTCTAGCACCATTGACCAGACAAAGATCTTACAAGTACGTTCCTCAGCCACACGCCATATTGTACTATTCCCAGAGAACCTCTGAAGGTGGCCTTCTCATTTCCGAAGGCACAGGAGTCTCAGACACTGCACAAGGGTAATCAATCTCACTTGTTCAGCCAATAGACTTTTGCTTAGCACGTAAGATTGTACCTTTTTCCCCAACCTCAAGTTTAATTTCCCGCATCTGTTTCTTCAGGTATTTAGATTCACCTGGCATCTGGACAAAAGAGCAAGTTGAGGCTTGGAAACCTATTGTAGATGCTGTTCATGCCAAGCGCGGTATCTACTTTTGTCAGATCGCGCATGTGGGGAGGGTCTCAAATACAGGTTTATTCGTGTTCCATTCCCTATAAAATTACTTTTTTTAAATAATTGGTGCAAAAGAAGCTCAATTTGATTTTCAACTTAATGCAAATTGACTGTGATTTTCAATTGAAATTGATGATTTGAAAAGAAGAAGAAATGTTTTCTTCTATTTTTTATTGCTTATCAAATTACAAAGAATATAACATATAAATAGAGTCTAGGATTGCTAAAAAATAACAAGAAATAAAAACAGATTTCCTACTTACTGATTCTAGAGATTTATTTCCTAATTCATAAATGGAAACAAAATAATTTCATATCCCAAAATTATCTTCGAGATCTCCGAGATTTCCTTCTAATTCTTTGACACCCCCCTCAAGTTGGTGCATAAATGTCTATCATGCCCAATTTGCTGATAAGAGACTCGAAGTTAGATCTGAACAATCCCTTTGTAAGAATGTCGGCTATTTGTTGTTTTGTTGGCACAAATGGCATACAAATAGCTCTTGCATCAATATTCTCCTTGATAAAGTGTTTGTCAATCTCAACATGTTTAGTTCTATCATGTTGCACTGGATTATGTGCAATATTGATTGTAGCCTTATTGTCACAGTACAACTTCATAGGCATTTCCACCAATACTTGAAGTTCTTCTAGTACTCATTTTAGCCACAACATTTCGCAAATCCCATGGGCCATTGCTCGATATTCAGCTTCTGCACTACTTCGTACCACCACATTTTGCTTTTTACTTCGCCAAGTAACCAAGTTTCCCCATACATATGTACAATATCCTGATGTCGACCTTCTATCAGTAATGGACCCTGCCCAGTTTGCATCCATGTATGCTTCAATCCCATGTTGAACAGACTTTTTGAATAGCAGACCTTTTCCAAGTGTGCTCTTTAGGTATCTTAGGATTCTATACACAACCTCCAGGTGTTTTTCATACGGAGAGTGCATAAATTGGCTTACCATACTCACAGCGAAGGCAATATTTGGCCGAGTATGCGACAAATAAATAAGTTTCCCTACTAACTTCTGGTATCTCGATGTATCAATATGAGCCCCATTTTTGTCATCTCCAAGTTTTTGATTGGGATCTATCGGAGTTTTTGCTTGTCTACAACCACTCATTCCCATTTCCTTTAGAAGATCTAGGATATATTTCCTCTGCGAGACCACAATTCCCTTTTTCAATCAGGCTACCTCTATTCCGAGGAAATACCTTAGAGTTCCCAAATCCTTGATCTCAAACTCAGAAGCAAGGCATTCTTTCAACCTGTTCATCTCAACTCAACCTGTTCATCTCAACAATATCATTCCCAGTGAGAATGATGTCGTCCATGTACACTATTAGAATTGCAACCTTACGATCACAAGAATGCTTTATAAATATGGTATGATCAGCTTGTGTTTGAACATACCCTTGTTTCTTCACAGATTGAGTAAACTTCTCAAACCAGGCCCTCAGTGACTGTTTTAGTCCATATAATGACTTCTTTAATTTACATGCCTTTGATCCAAATCTTCCTTCAAAGTCGGGGAGAAGTTCATGTATACTTCTTCCTCTAAATCTCCATTCAAAAATGCATTCTTCACATCTAGTTGTTGCAAAGGCTAGTCAAGATTAACTGCAAGTGATAGGAGCACTCTTATGGTGTTTAGTTTTGCAACCAGAGTGAAGGTCTCAAAGTAATCGATCCCATAGGTTTGGGTGAATCATTTGACAACCAACCGAGCTTTATACCTTTCAAGAGATCCGTTGGATCTATGCTTGGTTGTAAATACCAATTTGCATCCAACTGTGGTCTTTCCCTTGGGTAGATCCACCATATCCCACATTCCATTTTTTTTTAGAGCTTTCATCTTCTCAAGAATCGCTTCCTTCCACTCGGGAACCTATAAAGCATCCTGCATAGTTTTTGGAATCTCCACAAGAGACAATGTTGAGGTAAAAGCACATAAATTGGATGAGAGGTTTTTGTAAGACACATAATGAGCCATAGGATGTTTGGTACAAGACCTAACTCCTTTTCGAATAGCAATAGGTATGTCAAGTTCATTGGTAGACTCATTTTTTGGACTAAGATCAAGTTGGGCAGATTGAGTTGAAGCATTACCTGAAGATTGTATGGAGTTATGGTCATGCCTTGGTTCGGACTCATGGCACTTTAAAGGAGTAGGGTACTCTATTTCTTGAGTTTTGTCTCTTCTCGTGTAGACTTGAGAATATGATGGAAACTTTGTATTCTTGGTACTAGTTTCGCACCTGTTATGCTCACAAGTAGATGAGATGCCAATATAGGTGGATCCGAATTTTCCTTAATTAAAGCATATGGTTCAAAATCTGGTACAAGGGTTGTAGGAATTGGATTTTTAAAAAGAGGATGTTCAGTATTGTGCGAATCTGCACTTTATTTCCCCCCTTAAAGATGAGCTCCGAAAAAATGTGTTAATTCAAAAAAGGTGACATCCATGGAAACAAACATTTTTCTAGAAATTGGGTCAAAGCATTTATACCATTTTGGATTAGGTGCATAACCAACAAATACACATCGTTTTGCTCTAGGGTCAAGTTTTCCACAATTTCTATCATGTATATGAACAAAGCAAGTGCATCCAAATAGTTTTAAGGGTAAGGCTAAAGCAAGTCTAGAGGCTGGGTAAGGCTAAAGCAAGTCTAGAGGCTAGGTAGGTCTTTTGAAGGACTCTTAAAGGTGTTTGAAACCTTAACACTCTAGATGACATTCTATTGATAAGATATGTAGATGTAAGAAGAGCTTCACCCCAAAGGTACGTGGAAACTTTGGCTGTGAAAAGTAGAGCTCTAGTTACTTTTAGAATGTGTTTATTCTTCCTTTCTGCCACCCCATTTTGTTGAGGGGTGTTAGGGCAAGAACTTTAATGCACAACCCCCTTTTCCAAGAAAAAACTGTCACAAAATTTAATTAAATATTCTTTCCCATTGTCACTCCTAAAAATTTGGATTTGCGCTTGGAATTGTGTTTGTATCATGGTGTAAAATTTTTTGAAAACTGTCTCCACTTCAGATTTCTCTTTTAACAAGTATACCCAACTCACTCTCGTATGATCATCGATAAATGTAACAAACCACTTCTTTCCTAATTGTGTAGGAATTCTAGATGGGCCCCAAACATCACTATGAACTAAGGAGAATGGTTTTGACAACTTGTAGCTTTGTGAGGGAAAGTTGGTGCGATGATGTTTGGCTAATTCATAGAATTCACACTGAAATGAAGATGGACTTCTATTAAAAAACAACTTTGGGAACAAGAACTCTAAATGGTTTCCCTTGAAAGAAAATGACTAGATGAGATGAAGCCATTATATACTGGGACAGGAATTTTTTCTAAGCGGCAATTAGCATGATCTATCTATTTATTATATCTGGACTTTGTCTGCAGGTTTTCAGCCAAGTGGGCAAGATCCAATCTCGTCTACTGACAAGCCATTGAGTCCTCAACTTGAAAGTGATGGCATTGATGTTGCTCAGTTCACACCTCCAAGGCGACTAAGGACTGACGAAATTCCAAACATTGTCAATGACTTCAGACTTGCTGCAAGGAATGCAATGGAAGCTGGTATATCCTTCCCCCCCTCTTTTTAGGTCAATAATGGGAGGTTTACTCCAATGAGTTTGGTTATTACAGTGTGGTTTATGTCATCTGAACCTGTGTAAGAGTATAGCCAGGGAAAAGAAAAGGCTGTATAAGGGACGGAAGAAAGTTTTAGTCACATGACAATGATATTCATATAAAACCTCAACAGATCTGAATCTGATGTTATGAGAAATTTTCAAAAGCATGATAACAAATCACTTATTGTTTCTGATTACAAAGAGCTTGGGGATTTGATGCCTCTATTTTTTATGCTTAAGTGCTTTCGTGGTCTTGTGATATCGTTACTGCTTTAGATATTCTCGGATTCCAGCACCTTTCCACTCAGTAGCTTTTGCTAATTGAGTGTAAATGGGTACCGTTATCCCCTAGGTTGTACAGTGGTGGTTTGGAATATACATGCTTACCTTACCAAAAAAAATAAAAATCACTTATTGTTTCTTCTAGACAGCAAAAAAATGAAGTAGCCGGTAACGACAAAAGCGAAACTATATAAAAACACTAGTGGAAAATTTTTCGCATCAGCTTTACATTTTCTAATTTGGCTTGGTTTTAGAATCTACATTTTAGTGTATTACAATCTAACAAGTATGTGATAGCTGTCCCATGCGTTGATCATATTAGCTTCCATTAAATACCAACTCTTGCTTTATGATACTCACTCGTGTTATGCCCATTTTGCATGCACGACATAGGTTTTGATGGTGTTGAAATACATGGTGCTCATGGCTTCTTAATAGAACAATTCATGAAAGACCAGGTAAACGACAGAACGGACCAGTATGGAGGTTCTCTAGAGAACCGATGTCGTTTTGCTCTCGAGATCGTGGAGGCCATTGTTAATGAAATAGGCGCAGATAGAGTCGGGATCAGGCTCTCCCCTTTTGCAACCTACTCGGAAGCAGGAGACTCGAACCCCAAAGCGCTAGGAAATTACATGGTCGAACAATTAAATAAGTATGGGATCCTTTACTGCCACATGGTTGAGCCGAGAATGGAGACCGTGGGCGAAATATGCGAATGTCCGCACAGTCTTGTGCCCATGAGGAACTTGTTCAAGGGAACTTTTATCGCAGCTGGAGGTTATACCCGGGAAGATGGAAACAGTGCTGTGGCCGAGAATCGTGCAGATCTTGTTGCTTACGGCCGTTGGTTCTTGGCCAATCCAGATTTGCCTAAGAGGTTTGAGGTGGATGCACCTCTGAATAAGTATAATAGAGAGACGTTCTACACATCGGACCCAGTGATTGGGTACACCGATTATCCGTTCCTGGAGGGCAGAGCTCAAGTCACTGCCGAACATGACCGGGAATAAAACAGCGCATCATTGATTCTTGCCTACTTTTAGGTATGCTGATGAGAATTTTCTTACCCTTGTACTTCCGCTGCATTGATTTGTATAAAACAATCAAATTTGTATGTCGTGAATACAATCACGGAGCACAGATCGATCAATGAAATGCTTGATGCGGAATAGCTTGGCATCTATTCATTTTGATAGATTGTATGAGAATGTGATTGTCGTCCTAAGATTTGTTATCGCACGGTTTAGCAACATTGAGCTAAGAGCCGCTCCAACAAGCATGAGATCACTCGTGATCATACAATCGACAGGTTTCCCATATAATGTTCAAAGATGACCCGATAAACATATGGGGGCATCTAACAAGGGTTATTAGATGCTGGCGGAGTGTGTTGATTAAAAGTAAACTCAAAACATGAAAAGAAGACAAACGTAGAGAGGAAGGGGATAGGCTTGGTAAGATGATGAAGCTCATCGGTTGTGCAGAGCAGCAAGAATTGAAGGTAAATCAGTGACGATAGAAATGAGATTTTGGAGTCTCTGGATCATTCTCTTTCCCAATCGACCTACTAATTTCATATGGGCTTGTTGCTCAATTGGCTATTACATCTGCAAACCCATTAGCAACTAAGTGCAAACAAGCGACCCAATTTCCTAAATTGACCAACTGAAAATGAAAGGAAAATTACCCAATCGCATACACAAATTTTCATTGGCATTTACTCAAACAAAATTGTATTTACGAAAGTGTACTTTACATTCAGAATGTTTCCAAGCTAGGCTCAAGAATATATATATTCTGAAGTTAGATTTCACTGCCAAAAGACATTATCAAAAGTGCAACTACAATAAAGACTTTGCGTTATCTTTTAAGATTTTTAACTCTACAATAATTGAGTCAAGTTATAGTAATTTATGAATAAGCGATGACAGATCTAGGAATTAAGTTATCTCAGCCGCCGACTACCTCTGATGAGTTCACCTAATGCGTCATCGAGGAGCATTGTCTAATCTTGTATTAAGACAATTCGTAAGGCAACTAAGTAGTTAAATAAAGAAGGAAAAAGAAATGAAGGAAACATGTTATCGAGTGAACGCTCTTTAAGGAATCACATGAATAAAGCGAACAGCCCACAAGGGAATCTCTTGGATTTGATTGGCTGTTGGGCACTGACTGTTTTAATTAATTTGCTTAGTCACCTTGCTTTGAGCATCTGATGTGTTAAATTATCTTGGGACGACATACCTTTATTCCCTGTTTCCACGTGTACAAATTGTTAGAAGATTTGAGTAAATGGAAGGAGCTTTTCTTTCCCCCCTGCTGCCCCAGAAATTTCTCGTGTAACTTTTCTCTATTTTTTAAGAACAAGTCCAGTCATTTTTCTCAAGTCCAATCTCTTGGGCGATATGTCGGGCAAATCGGAAGGAGAGAAGTTTCTGAGACAGCAGCAGGAGGGAAGGAAATGCTCCTTCCATTTTCAAACTCATCAAGCCGTGACGGCATTCGAAAAGGGCTTCATTGGATGCCCGAGAGACGATGGAGTGGGTACTGTCCCATGTCATACCACGAAAGTCTCGGCACACGCGTCTCCCCATTTTTGGTGCTCAGTAGTTTTAATGGGCCAATCCATGTTTGGTTCAACTGAAATTTCATATTTTTTGGTGCAAAATTTCAAAACCGACGAGGTAGTTCAAACTTTAAGAAAAAAGACCAATGGGAAAAAAAATAATACATGCAAATATTTTATATATCAGCACGTGCTTGAAATTGATAAATTTCCATGCTAAAAAGTAAAGGTCATAGGAAAGACGTTAGTGGCCATCTATAAACCATCCACGAAAAGGAAAACCCCATCATACTTTCTTTCGAATATTTATATCCGGCATCATTGTGGGGGATGGGTGTCGTCTATTCCGTCTCTATCGGACGGAGGAAAACGACAAATGAGTTGGGGGGTGGGTCCTTGATGCTTCTTGATGATGCAACTAGCCGCCTCAACAACGCCTATTTTATCCATTAATCATGGATTAAAAGAAAAGGAGACTAATTCCTTAAAGTTACGGTGGGAGACATGTGATTATATTCTGATATGTGTATGTATTTGGTGGGAAAATCTTCAAAAGAAAGTTCTAAACTTATTATGACGATATCAATTCAGTCAATAAACTTTTTAATTTAGCCAATTTAGTCATAATCTTTATGGCAAATTGCCAACATAGCCATTTCATCTAATTTTGGCTAGAAACCACTAACTATGTGACATAGGTGGTTAAATAATATTTACTATATTCTTTAAATTAAAAAGTTTAGTATTGAATTAAGATCTGTACTATAATTTTAAGACTTTTATTTATTTATTCTGTACTTGTTTTGTGTATTTGTTAGCTTGGTTAGCTGCAAAGTAATATTAGGATTCACCGCAACGTTATTATTTATTAGTTGTTATGTGGTGTAA
Source organism: Angophora floribunda (assembly GCA_014182895.1). Taxonomy (NCBI): domain Eukaryota; kingdom Viridiplantae; phylum Streptophyta; class Magnoliopsida; order Myrtales; family Myrtaceae; genus Angophora; species Angophora floribunda. The sequence continues at coordinate 21,795,945 of CM024710.1, forward strand.
ATTTCGAAGTTGTTTGGCATATATATGAACCTTGATCTTTTTCCCATAAAAAGTTGTTTTGTAATTTCTGTATTACTAAAGGGGTTGATTCATTGAATGAGGTTAGGTCTACCATTATAAAATTATCACCAATCAAAAGCATCTGTGAGGTGTAGCGTTTAAAACTTTAAAAATCTATTGAGAGTGATGACAACACCTTAAAAAAATAGCAACTTCTTGTTTCGTGAACCAGACAAATCTTAGTTTCTCCACAATCTCTTGACAATGTGACGTATTGGCAACCTAAGATATGATTAGATGCACCTATTTTGATCCTATAAATATAATAAGTCGTGAATGTACTTACACCTTGCTTTTAGCATTGAGTGTTCATTTCTATCATTGACTTAACAAATAAGAGCCACCCGATAAATAAATTGATTAGAAGTAGTAAAGCTTAAGGCCATTAATTTCAGCAAGAATTTTTTTTTAAAAAGAAATACCATGAGCACATGCAAACTTCTAATGTCAAATACCAACTTACCGAGAGTATGTAATTTGTAGTTTCTGATATTTTGCTGAACGACCCAAAATCCAAGTACAGCTCAAAGTCGATGACTTTCTATACAAACGAGTTTGACGCTGAAAAGACATCTTCGAATCATGTTGAATGGGCAGGCACTCCAAACTCTGAGGTTTGTCTCCTTCACGTTGTTTATTTAGTCCCAACGAACGAGGACTTGCTAGCCATCCAGATTCTCAATTGTCTGCTCGCCTGTCCATGTATGGATGTCGACACATTATTATTATATCATTCATGTACCTATGTCTGTGTGGCCATATAGCGTATAGCATCACCAAGAATTATTTGTAAATAATAATCCTGTTATTTTCATCACATCCCTTTTTAATATATATAAAGAGGGAGACTTTGTTTCGAATTTTGTTTTCTCGTGTAGGAAAATGTGGACTTTCCTGTCCTCTCCCCTCGTTCCACCCCTTTTTGACCCTAAAAATGTGTCAATAAAGTACCAAGTTTGAATTAAAGCCCCATTTGCGATACTCCTAAGATTGTATCCCACTTTGAACTGTCCCATATCAAGCCTCACGTCATTGTTTGGTGTATATGGGGATAATTTCTCTCAAGAGGCTACCCATTATAATAATGCTTTTACTTGAGCATGTTGCGCAATTGTAATGTTAAAAGAGGTATCTTATAAATTAATTTCAATTATATATAAATTATTCAAGAATGTTATCTCCCTATTCAGTTCTTTGTTGCTTTCTTCTTTGTCTTAGAACTATTAGGCAAACCTCCTGATATGATTATACGGGACAATTGCTAATTATTTTAAAGACTTAAATAGATGAATGACGATTTATTATTTAATATACTAAGCTTGATTACATGCTAAGAATAGTTGAGCAACTTTACAATAGTGATTAATACACAGTCGCGACAGTGACTACCTCACCATACTAAAGACTACATGGAAGATCAAACTTGGGAAAGAAAGTTCGTTGGATCTCCATGTCAAGATTCAGCTGCAAATTTTGGAAAAAATCGCGAATTACCATTGAAGAGAAAGTTGACTAGAGCCTTTATTCTAAAATCAGATTACCCTTTTTATTTGGGGTCAATTTCCAAAAAAACCCCAAACTTTAGGTTCAATCTCAAATATATTCCGAACTTTTTTTTGTCTCAAGAAAAATCCCAAACTTTAGGTTCAGTTTTAAATCATCGAACTTTTCTTTTATATCGAAAAAAAACCTAAACTTTAATTTTAGCGCCAAATCTATCCTGAATTTTATTTTGTCTAAAAAAAAAGAGTCTATATCATGAAAAATCCCAAATTGGTACACATATAACAAATTTACCCAAAATTATTTTTTTGACCACAAAAACAAATTACCATCTATTAGTTTCCGTTAAATTTTACCGTCAAATTATTAAATTAAATAACATATCGCAATTGATAGGTATACTAATTTGGGATTTTACCCACCGTTTGTACTAAAAAAATCACTAATTTTTGATCTATTTTTAAATATATCGCATGGTCCAGTTCCAACTTAACATGACATTTCCATATAGATAAGCAAGATATCATAGAAAATTATTTTCAAAATAAAAGCATTTTAGGATATAAAAAATTAGGGATTACTAATACGGCTTTTGCATAGAGGCTAACGAGGGCAAATTTAGGATTAGAGTAAAATTTGATGATTTTCTTTTTGACAAAAAAAAATTGGGATAGACTTGGGAATGGAGTAAGAGTTTGGGGTTTTTTATGAAACAAAAGAAAAGTTTGGGGAATATTTGGGACTAAACCTAAAGTTTATGGTTTTTTCTGAGACAAAGAAAAGTTCGGGGCAGGTTTGGAATTGAATCTAAAGTTTGAGATTTTTCTTGAAAAAAAAAAGTTCAAAATATATTTGAGACTAAATCTGAATTTTGAGATTTTTTTTTGAAATTGATCCCTTTTATTTGGGAAAAAAAGTCTTCCACTTTGGGCGCGAATACGAATAGTAAGTCCCAAAGTTTTCCGGCAACGTACGTCATCCTAGCATTGTCTTCGAAACAAAGTTGGATTAAAGCTCCATTTGATTAAGCTTTCCTAAGGGGCTTTCAGCCCCCAAAGCTCTTGGGAAAATTTTTTAGCGTTTGGTTCAGCATTTGGAATGCTGAAAGCTCAATGCTGGTTCAAGAACGCAAGTCAACCCCTCCTTTGACTTTTTCTTTTTTTAGAAACTATGAAGGTGGAACGGCTGCTGGGCGTGACCTTTGATGGCGGCGACCCCTGGCGACTATCGTCGGAGGTCGCGCGACCCTCGGCAATCGTCGCCTAGAGTCGCCGGGGTTGCGCGACGCTTGGGTCACGTGAACCCAGGTGTCGCCGCCGGAGGTCAAAGGTCGCGGCGCAATGCCTGGGTCACACGAACCCAGGCTTCGCGACCTCCGGCGGCGGTGACGCTTGGGTCGCGCGAACCCAGGCGTCGCGACCTTCGGCGGTGGCGACGCCTGGGTCTCGCGAACCTAGGCGCAACGCCTGGGTTCGTGCTAGAGTTCGCGATGTCTGGGTTCGCGCAACCTAGGCATCGCATTGGAGGTTGCAACGCTTGGGTTCGTGCGACCCAGGCGTCGCGCTGCGACCTCCGACCTCCGGCGGCGAGGTTGGGTTTGCGCGAACCCAGCCGTCGCCGGCGGAGGTCGCGACCTCAGGCGCGACGCTTGGGTCCGTGCGACCCAAGCATTGCTGCTGGCCAAATCTGGCCGCCGGACAGCAACGCCGGTGGCAAGATCTGGCCGGCCACCAGCCTGGTTAAAAAAAAAAAAGAAAAAGAAAAAGAAAAAGCTATTTGTAAATGCAAGTTTACCAAATGGTATTTGTTTTCACCAAATGTCAAAGTCATTTCAGAAAACTCAATTTGCCAAACACTTTTGCTTTCACTAAATGCCCATTGAGCTAAAGGTACTTGGGAAAATGCAAATACATTCCCCAAAAGTTGAACCAAATAGGCTCTAAAGCAGTCAATGAATGCAGAGCCTCTCTCTCGTGGAGTGGAGGGACCTCCTTCGTCGATGCTGCTTTAGTAGTGCTGTGCTATTATAAAGAGGGAGCCTATGAGCTGCTGAATTCGCCGCCATAAATTCGTTGATCGAGGGAAAAGCGGAAGCTCAAGCTCTGGAACACCATTTCCAGCACACGACACAGAGAGAGAGAGAGAGAGAGAGAGAGAGAGAGAGAGAGATTCAACAGTACCTGCAACATGTCTGCCCAGAAAATCCCCACCCCTCCTCTCCTCACTCGCTACAAAATGGGAAGATTCGATCTTTCTCACAGGTTCGCTTCTTCTTGTTCTTGCAAATTCTCTTTCGTTTTCAATCCTGCTTAGTTTCTCGCTCCTCGTGCGGTCTGCTTTCCCCCTTGGTTGGAGCTCCCTTGATCTTACCCATTAAGTGGGAAAAGCTTTGTTGTTGTTGTTGTTGTCGCGTGTCATAATTTGATCTTTACATTGGACGCTGAATCTGGGAAGTTGAGGGGTGTTTCGAATTGTGAATCTTCTAGCTGCCATGGTTCTAATTCTTGACAGCTTGATAGCTGGAACAAGTTAAACTTGAAATTTATTCTCTGTCGCCTAGACTGGGAAATTCAAGGTAACTTGGACGTGCATTTCAGTGATCAAATGAGCACACAGCTCCGAAATGTTTGGACGAGTGTTATTGATGCTGCAAGTTGATCATTTGGCAAATTTTCTTCATAGACTGGATGTGAGAATGATAAATCAATTTATCTGTCGTTTCACTTGCTCATGATTCCACTGCTTCATTCTTTCCTAGCGCCTAGGCTGCAATTACTGTCGTAATGGGTGATATTGGACCGTAAAGCTTCTCTGATCAAGCCCTACTCTAGTATGTCAATCAGGGTTTGTTTTCGTACATAGTACGTAGAAAGATTGGTTGCCTCATGCCTTTCCAAACCCTTTTTGAGTTTATCTTACTTTCTTATGGTTTTCCTGGTAGTTTTGGTTTTATAGAGTGCCACTTCCCTTTACTCCATGTACACTATCTGAGGCCATTTTGTCAATCAAGGTTTGTTTTCGTACATAGTACGTAGAAAGATTGGTTGCCTCATGCCTTTCCAAACCCTTTTTGAGTTTATCTTACTTTCTTATGGTTTTCCTGGTAGTTTTGGTTTTATAGAGTGCCACTTCCCTTTACTCCATGTACACTATCTGAGGCCATTTTGTTAAACTATAGAGCTTTTTTTTTTTTTTTTTTTCTTAGTGCTTGAATTTCTCAGTCCTGTATTCTTTTGCTTTTCCGACAATGGGATTTGAACCCTGAGTCTTCGCCACAGCCAAACCGCCGCTGGACAGAAAGGCTATGGCTCCCTTATTCTTCTGTATTCGATGAAGTTTTGATGCCATATCTCCGGTTAAAAACTGCATTTGGAATTCTATTTTCTTGTGTCTTTTCTTAGGCAAAAGCTGTTGTGCGGAAGAACACCATAACTAGATGAGAATAACAAGAATAATCAAGAACACGGACATTTACGTGGTTCGGCGAAAAATCCGCCTACGTCCACGGGAGAGAGAGACAATTTCTTATTTGAGTGTATCGCCAAAGTACAAGGTACAATGCTGAAATAAATAGATCTTTCAGATCCCCACTTTCCTAATCCTAATAGGAAATGAATTCCACCCTAAAGATATTATTTAATTTGAGATTAACTAATAAATTTTCAGTAATTATCCTCTATATATTAGATATATCATGATATATTCCAGTTACATTGAATCGAGACTATTTCCCATGAAAATCTCTTATAGATAGGTCTAAATCTAGGAAATATATCGGAAAAAAATAACCTGCAATCTTCAAGCCTTCCTAGATTTCCCGATCGACTTTTTAATGTTGAATTTCCAATCGATTGAAATTTTGTGGAATTCAAGACAACATCAGCAAATTTCCACCTTTGGCTTGAATAAACCAAAAGCCTCCACTTGAACCAAGAAAACGAATATATCTCTCCCTCCACCGTACCTTGCAAAGGTATGCCCATGTGGCCTCCATCAACTTCAATGATAAGTGAGAGAAATCAAGTCCCTACAGGACTTGAACTTCTCTGTAGTAACCGTCTTCGTGAGCATATCTGCGGGATTATCTTTAGTATGGATTTTCTTCAAAGCAATGCTACCATTCTCCACAAATTCTCGAATTTTGTAGTACTAAACTTCAATGTGTTTTGTTTTGGAATGGAACATTTGATTATTCGCGAGACATATTACGCTCTGGCTATCGCAATATAATGTAGCATTTTCTTGCTTTATTTGACTAAACCAGTCAGCCATATTCCCTCTTTCGCAGCCTTAGTTACTGCCATATACTCAGTTTCGGTTGTAGACAATGCTACAGTAGGTTGAAGCATTGCCTTCCACGAAATAGCTCAACCGCCAAGAGTAAAGACATATCCCGTGATGGACCTTTGCTTGTCCAAATCACCAGTGAAGTTTGAATCAACATAACTTGCTAAATCGATCGATCCTTCCTTAGAATTGAACATTAAACCCATTTCGGCAGTTCTAGCCAAATAACGAAAGATCCACTCAACAGCTTCCCAATGCTCTTTACCCGGATTGCTTATGTATCGACTGGCGAGACTCATCGCATGAGCCAAATCTGGTCTGCTACAAACCATAGCATACATGAGGCTCCCTATTGCAATGGCATAGGGTACTCGAGACATCTTTACAACTTTCTCATGTGAAACAGGGCATTGTTTCTTAGATAATTTGAAGTGATTTGCTAAGGGTGTACTAACCGGTTTAACTTTATCCATGTTAAGTCGCTCCAAGACCTTCTCAACATACTTCTTTTGATTTACCTAAATCTTACTTGCATGTCTATCTCGAAAGATTTTCCATGCCAAGGATCCTCTTTGCAGCACCAAGATCCTTCATATCAAACTCACTACTTAATTGAGACTTTAGGGAAACAATGTCTCATTTTTCTTGCAGCAATCAATATATCATCAACATAGAGCATTGACAGAATAAGCGACTTATCATCCAAAACTTTGTAGTAGACACAAGAATCATGCACACTCCTCATGTAGCCAATACGAAGCATAAAAAAATCAAACCTTTTATTCCATTGTCTCGGAGATTGCTTCAAACCGTAAAGTGATCTCTTGAGCAAATAAACATGATCCTCTTTCCCTTCCACCTTGAAACCTTCAAGTTGCTCCATATAAATTTTCTCCTCCAAGTTACCATGAAGGGATGCCGTCTTCACATCTAGTTGCTTGAGCTCCAAGTCATACATGGTCACCATAGCTAGCAAAACACGAATTGATGTGTGTTTTACAACCGGGGAAAATATCTCGTCGTAATCAATCCCCTCATTCTGTGCATAGCCCTTGGTAACAAGTCGGGCCTTGTATCTCTCTTGCTCTTTCTCTGTTGCTGGTTCCTTTCTTCGAAGAACCCATTTGCAACCAATGACATTCCGATCCTTGGGTTTCTTCACAAGTTCCCATGTCTCATTCTTTTGTAACGATTTCATGTCCTCCATCATTGCGGTCATCCACTTTTCTTTGTGATCACTTTTCAAAGCTTCATGGTGGGAGCTTGGATCGCCAGAGCCTACGGTAAGAGTATAAGCAACCATATCCTCAAAATCGTATCTCTCTAGTGCTTTGAGAGTGCACATTCCTTGACCCGTCACAATGGTACGAGCAACTTCTATTGTTTCTTTGACTTCCGAAGCCTCATCGGATGACTCGCCATTCTCTGCAGATTTTCTGGTTTTAAGCTCCACCTTAATGATAGATTTATCACTCTCCTCTTCAGCAGCCACATGTGGCACGTAGCTTGACTTCAACATTGCAGATTCATCGAATATAACATTCCCGCTCGTTAGAACTTTCTTCTCACTTGGATCTCATAATTTGTAGCATTTCACTCTTTTCTCATAACCGAGAAATATGCATTGTTTTGATTTTGAATCCAACTTCGAGCTCTGCACATGAACAAAAGTAGGACAACCAAATATTCTTAAATAAGAATAATCGACAATTTTACCAGTCCATACCTCTTCGAGAATTTTGCATTTAATTACAGTTGATGGAGACCGATTCACAAGATAACATGCCATGCAAATAGCTTCTGCCCAAAACTCCTTGCTTAGTTCCACATATAGCCTCATGCTTCGAGCTCTCTATAATAAGGTCCAGTTCATCCTTTCCGCTATGCCATTTTGTTGGGGTGTATCCGGAACTATGAAGTGACGTTTAATCTCTTCATTCTTGCAAAGCTTCATGAATTGTGTCAATTTGTACTCTTCTCCATTGTCCAATCTCAAGCACTTAACCTTCTTCCTTATTGAAATCTCAACTTCAGCTTTCCATTCTTTGAACTTTTCAAAGACTTCACTTTTGTGTTGCATGAAGTAGACCCAAACTTTGCAAGAGAAATCGTCAATGAATGTCACGAAGTATTCCTTCCCTCCTTTTGACTTTACCGGTGAAAGACCCCATACATCCGTGTGTACATACTCGAGCACCCCTTTGCTAGTATGAGTTGCAGTATTGAATCATACTCTGTATTGTTTTCCAAACACACAAAATTTGCAGAAATCTAATTTGCATGTTTTCATACCTTGGAGTGTATTCCTCTTGTAAAGCTCCATCAATCATCTTTCTCCCATATGCCCGAGACGCATATGCCATAGATTAGTGTTATCTATCTCCGTGCTAACATCTGTGGACATAGATGCTCCACCTTGCATTTTGGTTCCTATAAGTCGATATAAGTTCCCGTGCCTCTGTCCCTTAAGAACAACCGGAGCTCCCTTAATCACCTTCAAAACTCCACCTTGAGCCGTGTACTTGCATCTATTGGATTCAAGAGATCCCAGTGAGATCAAATTCTTCCTTAGACCCGGAATATGACGCACATCTGCCAATGTTCTAATCATGCCATCAAACATCTTAATTTTTACGGTTCCAACTCCCACAGTCTTGCACGAAGTATCATTCCCCATGAGAACTGAACCACCATCATATGCCTTGTACTCATCGAAGGCTTCTCGATGATGACACATACGATTAGTGCATCCAGAGTCCAGGATTCGCGAATCTTCAAAGGTGTCTTTCCCCAACGATATGGAGAAAACGTCCACATCATTGGTCTCAATGCTGTCGGCTACACTTGCCTCATCCGAGCTCTTCTTCTTTTTCTCGTTCTTATTTGGACAGAATCTCTTAGTATGCGCTTACTGATTGCACTCGTAGCATCTTCTTTTGAACTTTCCCTTGAATTTTGATCGACCCCTACTGCTCGATCCTCGATCCATTAATCTTCCTCTTCCTTGATTGCTTTTCTCATTTGCAAAAAGTCCCCCTCCCGAAGATTTTGAACTATTTTCCCTTTTCCAAGTGTCATTTGAAATTAGGGCAGCAGTCACCTTTCTGATCTCTAGGGTTTCCTTGCCATAAAGGAGCATAGTCACTAAGTGGTCAAACGAATCTGGCAACGATGCCAATAGTAGAGGCGCTATGCCTTCATCCTCAAACCTTACCTCTAAGCTTGTAAGTTCACTAATTATCTGATTGAACACGTTGAGGTGTTCCAACATATCTCTTCCTTCACTCATTTGAAGTGAATACAATCTCTTCTTCAAGAATAACTTGTTTGTAAGAGATTTCGTCATGTAAATGCTTTCGAGTTTGAGCCATACCTCCGGAGTAAATTCGATTTCCGCTACATATTGAAGGGCCTCATCCGATAGGTTCAATCGGATTGCGTTGCACGCCCTCTCCTCCATGTCAGCCCAATCATCATCAGTGATGGAGTCCGGCTTGTTTGATCTTCCCAAAAGAACCTTTGATAAATCTTGTGGAATCAACAAATCCTTCATCCTTCTCTGCCATAGTGTAAAATTATTCTTCCTGGTGAATCGTTCAATATCAAATCAAATGGTTGAACATTTTCTAGCCATCTAGTTAGAAGTCACAATACAGGAACGGAGAACTTGGATTGCTCTGATACCAATTGCTATGCGGAATAACACCCTAACTAAATGAGAAAAACAAAAATAATCAAGAACAAGGAGATTTACGTGGTTCGGCAAAAAATCTGCCTACATCTATGGGAGAGAGATGATTTCTTATTTGAGCGTATCGCCAAAGTACAAGGTACAATGCTGAAATAAATAGATCTTCATATCCCCACTTCCTAATCTTAGTTGGAAAGGAATTCCACCCTAAAGATATTAGCTAAGTTGAAACTAACTAATAAATCTTCAATGATTATCTCTTATAGATTAGAGATATCATGATATATCCCAGTTACATTGAACCATGACTATTTCCCGTGAAAATTTCTTATAGATAGGTCCAAATCTAGGAAACATATTTGGAAACAAATAGCTTGCAATCTTCTAGAAGATTTCCCGATTGACTTTTTAATTTTGAATTTCCAATTGATCGAAATTTTGTGAGGTTCAAGACAACATCAGCAAAAGCATGCCTGAATGTGCTAAACATTAGGACCCCAAAATATGCCGGATCATACCTTAAATTGAAAGGTCATTGCTTTAGACTGTTAATGGTTTGACAAGCTGAAACAGAGCTAGTCATCAAATTGCTAAGCTTTCAGCAATAACTTGGAGCTGTTATACACCAACTATAATAGAGTTCAGGTGCTTCAGTGGTGTTGCTTTATTGGTAGCGAAAACGATTATCAAACCATTATTGATTTGTTAGAATAGCATAAAGGATCTTTTTTTTCTTTTTCTTTTTTTAAAAGCTTTTTCAAGGTTCAAGCGGAAACAGATTATCTAATAAACTGCCTTTTCGGTACTTGTATTTTTCAGAGTTGTTCTACCACCATTGACCAGACAAAGATCTTACAAGAACGTTCCTCAGCCACACGCCATATTGTACTATTCCCAGAGAACCTCTGAAGGTGGCCTTCTCATTTCCGAAGGCACAGGAGTCTCGGACACTGCACAAGGGTAATCAATCTCACTTGTTCAGCCAATAGACTTTGCCTAGCACGTAAGATTGTACCTTTTCCCACAACCTCGAGTTTAATTTCCCGCATCTGTCTCTTCAGGTATTTAGATACACCTGGCCTCTGGACAAAAGAGCAAGTTGAGGCTTGGAAACCCATTGTAGATGCTGTTCATGCCAAGGGCGGTATCTTCTTTTGTCAGATCGCGCATGTGGGGAGGGTCTCAAATACAGGTTTATTCGTGTTCCATTTCCTATAAAATTATTATTTTTAAATAATTGGTGCAAAAGAAACGCTCAATTTGATTTTCAACTTGATGCAAATTGACTGTGATTTTCAACTGAAATAGTTTGAACCCGTGCTTAGAACCTTTAGACACGCAAAATAATTGATGTCTATACACAATGAGAAAAGTTTCCATAGGCTTGATGACATTGCTTTTGTGCAAACAATATGTCATCTGCTTGAGCTTTGTTGCTGGTTTTGTATGTACCTTTGTGAAAATGATTAGGGGCTATGAGTTTTTGTTACACATTAAGTCTTATCAGTTTTAGAAGTGATGCAGTGCAAAATCTTCTGGATGGATAGATGGTTTCCCTTGAAAGAAAATGACTAGATGAGATGAAGCCATTATATACTGGAACGGGAATTTTTTCTAAGCGGCAATTAGCATGATCTATCTATTTATTATATCTGGACTTTGTCTGCAGGTTTTCAGCCAAATGGGCAAGATCCAATCTCGTCTACTGACAAGCCATTGAGTCCTCAACTTCAAAGTAATGGCATTGATGTTGCTCAGTTCACACCTCCAAGGCGACTAAGGACTGACGAAATTCCAAACATTGTCAATGACTTCAGACTTGCGGCAAGGAATGCAATGGAAGCTGGTATATCCTCTTCCCCCCCCTCTTCCCTCCGTTTAGGTCAATAATGGGAGGTTTACTCCAATGAGTTTGGTTATTACAGTGTGGTTTATGTCATCTGAACCTGTGAAAGAGTATGGCCGGGGAAAAGAAAAGGCTGTATGAGGGACGGAAGAAAGTTTTAGTCACATGACAATGATATTCATATAAAGCCTCAACAGATCTGAATCTGATGTTATGAGAAATTTTCAAAAGCATGATAACAAATCACTCGTTGTTTCTTCTAGGCAGCAAAAAAATGAAGTAGCTGGTAACGACAAAAAGGAAACTATATAAAAACACTAGTGGAAAATTTTTCGCATCAGCTTTACATTTTGTAATTTGACTTGGTTTTAGAATCTGCATTTTAGTGTATTACAATCTAACAAGTATGTGATTGCTGTCCCGTGCGTTGATCATATTAGCTTCCATTAAATACCAACTCTTGCTTTATGATACTAACTCGTGCGATGCCCATTTTGCATGCACGACATAGGTTTTGATGGTGTTGAAATACATGGTGCTCATGGCTACTTATTAGAACAATTCATGAAAGACCAGGTAAACGACAGAACGGACCAGTATGGAGGTTCTCTAGAGAACCGATGTCGTTTTGCTCTCGAGATCGTGGAGGCTATTGTTAATGAAATAGGCGCAGATAGAGTCGGGATCAGGCTCTCCCCTTTTGCAACCTTATCGGAAGCAGGAGACTCGAACCCCAAAGCGCTAGGAAATTACATGGCCGAACAATTAAATAAGTATGGGATCCTTTACTGCCACATGGTTGAGCGGAGAATGAAGACCGTGGGCGAAATATGCGAATGTCCGCAGAGTCTTGTGCCTATGAGGAATTTGTTCAAGGGAACTTTTATCGCAGCTGGAGGTTATACCCGGGAATATGGAAACAGTGCTGTGGCCGAGAATCGTGCAGATCTTGTTGCTTACGGCCGTTGGTTCTTGGCCAATCCAGATTTGCCTAAGAGGTTTGAGTTGGATGCACCTCTGAATAAGTATAATAGAGATACGTTCTACACATCGGACCCAGTGATTGGGTATACCGATTATCCGTTCCTGGAGGGCACAGCTCAAGTCACTGCCGAACATGACCTGGAATAAAACAGCTCATCATTGATTCTTGCCTACTTTTAGGTATGCTGATGGGAATTTTCTTAACCTCGTACTTCCGCTGCATTGATTTGTATAAAACAATCAAATTTGTATGTCGTGAATACAATCACGGATCATGGACCGATCAATGAAATGCTTGATGCGGAATAGCTTGGCTTCTATTCATTTCGATAAATTGTATGAGAATGTGATTGTCACCCTAAGATTTGTTACTGCACGGTCAGCAACATTGAGCTAAGAGATTGATAGCCACTCCAACAAGCATGAGATCACTCGTGATCATACAATCGACAGGTTTCCCATATAATGTTCAAAGACGACCCGATAAACATATGGGGGCATCTAACAAGGGTTATTAGATGCTGTCGGAGTGTGTTGATTAAAAGTAAACTCAAAACATGAAAAGAAGACAAACGTAGAGAGGAAGGGGATAGGCTTGGTAAGATGATGAAGCTCATCGACTGTGCAGAGCAGCAAGAATTGAAGGTGAATCAGTGACGATAGAAATGAGACTTTGGAGTCTCTGGATCATTCTCTTTCCCAATCGACCCACTAATTTCATATGGGCTTGTTGCTCAATTGGATATTACATCTGCAAACCCATTAGCAACTAAGTGCAAACAAGCGACCCAATTTCCTAAATTGACCAACTGAAAATGAAAGGAAAATTACCCAATCGCATACACAAATTTTCATTGGCATTTACTCAAACAAAATTGTATTTACGAAAGTGTACTTCACATTCAGAATGTTTCCAAGGTAGGCTCAAGAATATATATATTCTGAAGTTAGATTTCACTGCCAAAAGACATTATCAAAAGTGCAACTACAATAAAGACTTTGCGTTATCTTTTAAGATTTTTAACTCTACAATAATTGAGTCAAGTTATAGTAATTTATGAATAAGCGATGACAGATCTAGGAATTAAGTTATCTCAGCCGCTGACTACCTCTGATGAGTTCATCTAATGCGTCATCGAGGAGCATTGTCTAATCTTGTATTAAGACAATTCGTAAGGCAGCTTAGTAGTTAAATAAAGAAGGAAAAAGAAATGAAGAATACATGTTATCGAGCGAACGCTCTTTAAGGAATCACATGAATAAAGCGAACAGGCCACAAGGGAATCTCTTGGATTTGATTGGCTGTTGGGCACTGACTGTTTTAATTAATATTGCTTAGTCACCTTGCTTTGAGCATCTGATGTGTTAAATTATCTTGGGACGACATACCTTTATTCCCTGTTTCCACGTGTACAAATTGTTAGAAGATTTGAGTAAATGGAAGGAGCTTTTCTTTCCCCCCTGCTGCCCAAGAAATTTATCGTGTAACTTTTCTCTATTTTTTAAGAACAAGTCCAGTCATTTTTCTCAAGTCCAATCTCTTGGGCGATATGTCGGGCAAATCGGAAGGAGAGAAGTTTCTGAGACAGCAGCAGGAGGGAAGGAAATGCTCCTTCCATTTTCAAACTCGTCAAGCCGTGACGGCATTTGAAAAGGGCTTCATTGGATGCCCGAGAGACGACGGAGTGGTAGGCGCATTAAAACGGGTGGGTTGAGTTGGGTTTGGGTCGGGTCGTAAATGGTCGGCCATTAACCCGTTTATTTATGACCCATTAAGTATAGTATAAATTTTTGACCCATATCCAATCCAACCCATATCCGACCCAACCCATATTGTTAAAACATTTATCTATCTAACTAAACTTTGGAAAATTTATTCTTATAATCTTTTTTTAAATATTTTAAACTTATTCAAGTTCATTAACAACCCATGTATTTTAATTTTTTTTAATTTTTAAACCCATTATGGATACACCTGTCAAAATGGGTGTATAACCCATTTAAATATTAAATGGGTCATAAATGGGTTAAGCTTTCTTTAAATGAGTTATAAATGTGTTATACTAAAAGAAAGCCTGATCCATTTAGACATGTGTACAGAGTGGGTACTGTCCCATGTCATGCCACGAAAGTCTTGGCACACGCATCTCCCCATTTTTGGTGCTCAATAGTTTTAATGGGCCAATCCATGTTTGGTTCAACTGAAATTTCATATTTTTTGATGCAAAATTTCAAAACCGACGAGGTAGTTCAAACTTTAAGAAAAAAGACCAATGGGAAAAAAAATAATGCATGCAAATATTTTATATATCAGCACGTGCTTGAAATTGATAAATTTCCATGCTAAAAAGTAAAGGTCATAGGAAAGACGTTAGTGGCCATCTATATACCATCCACGAAAAGGAAAACCCCATCATGCTTTCTTTCGAATATTTAGATCCGGCATCATTGTGGGGGATGGGTGTCGTCTCTACCCAACAAAAGTATTCCGTCTCTATCGGACGGAGGAAAACGACAAATGAGTTGGGGGGTGGGTCCTTGATGATGCAACTAGCCGCCTCAACAACGCTTATTTTATCCATTAATCATTAATTAAAAGAAAAGGAGACTAATTCCTTAAAGTTACGGTGGGAGACACGTGATTATACTATGATATATGTATGTATTTGGTGGGAAAATCTTCAAAAGAAAGTCATAAAGTGGTTATATTGATATCAATTTAATCATAAACCTTTTAATTTAATTAATTTAGTCATAATCCTTATGATAACTTGCCAACATAGCCATTTCGTCCAATTTTAATTAGAAACCACTAACTACATGACAAAGACAGTTGGTACTAACATGGACAAAACTCACAATATTCTTCAAATTAAAATATTTAGTATTGAATTGAGATCTGTACTATAATTTTAGGACATTTTTTTTTTAATTCTGTACTTGTTTTGTGTATTTGTTAGCTTGGTTACCTGCAAAGTAATATTAGGATTCATTGCAATGCTATAACTCATTAATTATTACGTGGTGTAAATTTCGAAGTTGTTTGGCATATATATGAAGCTCGATCTTTTTCCCATAAAAAGTTGTATTGTAATTTCTGTATTACTAAAGGGGTTGATTCATCGAATGAGGTTAGGTTTACCATTATAAAATTATCACCAATCAAAAGCATCTATGAGGTGTAGCGTTTAAAACTTTAAAAATCTATTGAGAGTGATGACAAACACCTTAAAAAAAAAAGAGCAACTTCTTGTTTTGTGAACTAGACAAATCTTAATTTATTCACTCAATCCACAATCTCTTGACAATGTGATATATTGGCAACCTAAGATATGATTAGATACACCTATTTCGGTCCTATACATACAACAAGTCGTGAATGTACTTACACCTTGCTTTTAGCATTGAGAGTTCATTTCTATAATTGACTTAACAAACAAGAGCTACCCGAGAAATAAATTGATTAGAAGTAGTAATGCCTAAGGCCATTAATTTCAGCAAGAATTTTTTTTTTTTAAAGAAATACCATGAGCACATGCAAACTTCTAATGTCAAATACCAGCTTACCAAGAGTATGTAATTTGTAGTTTCTGATATTTTCTTGAACGACCCAAAATCCAAGTACAGGCCAAAGTCGATGACTTTCTATTACAAACGAATTTGACGCGCTGAAAAGACATCTTCGAATCATGTTGAATGAGCGGGCACTCCAGACTCTGAGGTTTGTCTCCTTCACGTTGTTTATTTAGTCCCAACGAACGTGGACATGCTAGCCATCTAGATTCTCAATTGTCTGCTCGCCTGTCCATGTTTGGATGTCGACACATTATTATTATATCATTCATCCATCTATATCTGTGTGGCCATATAGCGTACAGCATCACCAAGAATTATTTGTATATAATAATCCTTTTATTTTCGTTATATCCCTTTTTAATATATATAAAGAGGGAGACTTTGTTTTGAATTTTGTTTTCTCGTGTAGGAAAATGTGGACTTTCCTGTCCTCTCCCCTCGTTCCACCCCTTTTTGACCCTAAAAATGTGTCAATAAAGTACCAAGTTTGAATTAAAGCCCCATTTGCGATATTCTTAAGATTGTATCCCGCTTTGAACTGTCCAATATCAAGCCTCACATCGTTATTTGGTGTATAAGTAGATAATTTCTCTCAAGAGGTTACCTATTATGATAATGTTTTTACTTGAGCATGTTGCGCAATTGTAATGTTAAAAGGCGTATCTTATAAATTAATTTCAATTAAATATAAATTATTCAGGAATGTTATCTCCCTATTCGGTTCTTTATTGCTTTCTTCTCAATCTTAGAACTATTAGGCAAACCTCCTGATTTGATTATATGGGACAATTGCTAATTATTTTAAATACTTAAATAGATAAATGGGTGATTTATTATTTAATATTCTAAACTTGATTACATGTTAGGAAAAGTTGAGGAACTTTACAATAGCGACTAATACATAGTCGTGACAGTGATTACCTCACCATGCTAAAGACTACACACATGGAAGATCAAACTCGGGAAAGAAAGTTCGCTGAATCTCCATGTCTAGATTCAGCTGCAAAATTTGGAAAAAATCGCGAATTACCATATGAAGAGAAAGTTGATTGGAGCCTTCATTCTAAAACCAGATTACCCTTTTATTTGGGAAAAAAAGACTTCCACTTCGGGCGCGAATACGAATAGTAAGTCCCAGAGTTTTCCGGCAACGTAATTGCTAACGTCATCCTGGCACTGTCTTCGAAACAAAGTTGGATTGAACCAGTCAATGAATGCAGAGCCTCTCTCTCGTGGAGTGGAGGGACCTCCTTCGTCGATGCTGCTTTAGTAGTGCTGTGCTATTATAAAGAGGGAGCCAATGAGCTGCTGAATTCGCCACCATAAATTCGTTGATCGAGGGAAAGGCGGAAGCTCAAGCTCTGGAACACCATTTTCAGGACACGACACAGAGAGAGAGTGAGAGGGAGAGAGATTCAACAGTACCCGCAACATGTCTGCCCAGAAAATCCCCACCCCTCCTCTCCTCACTCCCTACAAAATGGGAAGATTCGATCTTTCTCACAGGTTCGCATCGTCTTGTTCTTGCAAATTCTCTTTCGTTTTCAATCCCGCTTAGTTTCTCGCTCCTCGTGCCGTCTGCTTTCCCCCTTGGTTGGAGCTCCCTTGATCTTACCCATTAAGTGGGAAAAGCTTTGTTGTTGTTGTTGTTGTTGTCGCGTGTCAAAATTTGATCTTTACATTGGACGCTGAATCTGGGAAGTTAGGGGGTGTTTCGAATTGTGAATCTTCTAGCTGCCAAGGTTCTAATTCTTGACAGCTTGATAGCTGGAACAAGTTAAACTTGAAATTTATCCTCTGTCGCGTAGACTGGGAAATTCAAGGTAACTTGGACGTGCATTTCAGTGATCAAATGAGCACACAGCTCCGAAATGTTTGCACGAGTGTTATTAATGCTGCAAGTTGATCATTTGGCAAATTTTCCTCATAGACTGGATGTGAGAATGATAAATCAGTTTATCTGTCGTTTCACTTGCTTATGATTCCACTGCTTCATTCTTTCCTAGCGCCTAGGCTGCAATTACTGTAGTAATGGGTGATATTGGACCGTAAAGCTTCTCTGATCAAGCCTTACTCTAGTATGTCAATCAGGGTTTGTTTTCGTACATAATACGTAGGAAGATTGGTTGCCTCATGCCTTTCCAAACCGTTTTTGAGTTTATGTTACTTTCTTATGGTTTTCCTTGTAGTTTTGGTTTTATAGAGTGCCACTTCCCTTTACTCCATGTACACTATCTGAGGCCATTTTGTTAAACTATAGAGCTTCTTTTATCTGAGTGCTTAAATTTCTCAGTCCTGTATTCTTTTGCTTTTCCGACAATGGGATTTGAACCCTGAGTCTTCGCCACAGCCAAACTGCCGCTGGACGGAAAGGCTATGGCTCCCTTATTCTTCTGTATTCGATGAAGTTTTGATGCCATATCCCCAGTTAAAAACTGCATTTGGAATTCTATTTGCTCGTGTCTTTTCTTAGGCAAAAGCATGCCTGAATGTGCCAAACATTAGGACCCCAGAATATGCCGGATCATACCTTAAACTGAAAGGTCATTGCTTTAGACTGTTAATGGTTTGACATGCTGAAACAGAGCTAGTCATCAAATTGCTAAGCTTTTGGCAATAACTGGGAGCTGTTATACACCAACTATAATAGAGTTCAGGTGCTTCAGTGGTGTTGCTTTATTGGTAGCGAAAACGATTATCAAACCATTATTGATTTGTTAGAATAGCATAAAGGATCTTCTTCTTTTTTGAAGCTTTTTCCAAGGTTCAAGCGGAAACAGATTATCTAATAAACTGCCTTTTCGGTACTTGTATTTTTCAGAGTTGTTCTAGCACCATTGACCAGACAAAGATCTTACAAGAATGTTCCTCAGCCACACGCCATATTGTACTATTCCCAGAGAACCTCTGAAGGTGGCCTTCTCATTTCCGAAGCCACAGGAGTCTCAGACACTGCACAAGGGTAATCAATCAATCTCACTTGTTCAGCCAATAGACTTTGCCTAGCACGTAAGATTGTACCTTTTTCCCCAACCTTGATTTTAATTTCCTGCATATGTTTCTTCAGGTATCCAGATACACCTGGCATCTGGACAAAAGAGCAAGTTGAGGCTTGGAAACCCATTGTAGATGCTGTTCATGCCAAGGGTGGTATCTTCTTTTGTCAGATCTGGCATGTGGGGAGGGTCTCAAATACAGGTTTATTCGTGTTCCATTTCCTATAAAATTATTATTTTTAAATAATTGGTGCAAAAGAAACGCTCAATTTGATTTTCAACTTGATGCAAATTGACTGTGATTTTCAACTGAAATAGTTTGAACCCCTGCTTAGAACCTTTAGACACGCAAAATAAGTGATGTCTATACACAACGAGAAAAGTTTCCATAGGCTTGATGACATTACTTTTGTGCAAACAATATGTCATCTGCTTGAGCTTTGTTGCTGGTTTTGTATGTATCTTTGTGAAAATGATTAGGGGCTATGAGTTTTTGTGACACATTTAGTCTTATCAGTTTTAGAAGTGATGCAGTGCAAAATCTTCTGGATGGATAGATGGTTTCCCTTGAAAGAAAATCTAGATGAGATGAAGCCATTATATACTGGAAAAGGAATTTTTTCTAAGCAGCAATTAGCACAATCTATCTATTTATTATATCTGGACTTTGTCTGCAGGTTTTCAGCCAAATGGGCAAGATCCAATCTCGTCTACTGACAAGCCATTGACTCCTCAACTTCGAAGTAATGGCATTGATGTTGCTCAGTTCACAACTCCAAGGCGACTAAGGACTGACGAAATTCCAACCATTGTCAATGACTTCAGACTAGCTGCAAGGAATGCAATGGAAGCTGGTATATCCTTCCCCCCCTCTTTTTAGGTCAATAATGGGAGGTTTACTCCAATGAATTTGGTTATTACAGTGTGGTTTATGTCATCTGAACCTGTGTAAGAGTGTGGCCAGGGAAAAGAAAAGGCTGTATGAGGGACGGAAGAAAGTTTTAGTCACATGACAATGATATTCATATAAAGCCTCAACAGATCTGAATCTGATGTTATGAGAAATTTTCAAAAGCATGATAACAAATCACTTATTGTTCCTTCTAGGCAGCAAAAAAATGAAGTAGCTGGTAACGACAAAAAGGAAACTATATAAAAACACTAGTGGAAAATTTTTCACATCAGCTTTACATTTTGTAATTTGACTTGGTTTTAGAATCTACATTTTAGTGTATTACAATCTAACAAGTATGTGATTGCTGTCCCATGCGTTGATCATATTAGCTTCCATTAAATACCAGCTCTTGCTTTATGATACTAACTCGTGTGATGCCCATTTTGCATGCACGACATAGGTTTTGATGGCGTTGAAATACATGGTGCTCATGGCTACTTATTAGAACAATTCATGAAAGACCGGGTAAATGACAGAACGGACCAGTATGGAGGTTCTCTAGAGAACCAATGTCGTTTTGCTCTCGAGATCGTGGAGGCCATTGTTAATGAAATAGGCGCAGATAGAGTCGGGATCAGGCTCTCCCCTTTTGCAACCTACTCGGAAGCAGGAGACTCGAACCCCAAAGCGCTAGGAAATTACATGGTCGAACAATTAAATAAGTATGGGATCCTTTACTGCCACATGGTTGAGCCGAGAATGAAGACCATGGGCGAAATATGCGGATGTCCGCACAGTCTTGTGCCCATGAGGAACTTGTTCAAGGGAACTTTTATCGCAGCTGGAGGTTATACCCGGGAAGATGGAAACAGTGCTGTGGCCGAGAATCGTGCAGATCTTGTTGCTTACGGCCGTTGGTTCTTGGCCAATCCAGATTTGCCTAAGAGGTTTGAGTTGGATGCACCTCTGAATAAGTATAATAGAGATACGTTCTACACATCGGACCCGGTGATTGGGTACACCGATTATCCGTTCCTGGAGGGCACAGCTTAAGTCACTGCCGAACACGACTTGGAATAAAACGGCTCATCATTGATTCTTGCCTACTTTTAGATATGCTGATGAGAATTTTCTTACCCTTGTACTTCCGCTGCATTGATTTGCATAAAACAATCAAATTTGTATGTCATGAATACAATCACGGAGCACGGACCGATCAATGAAATGCTTGATGCGGAATAGCTTGGCATCTATTCATTTTGATAGATTGTATGAGAATGTGATTGTCGTCCTAAGATTTGTTATTGCACGGTTTAGCAACATTGAGCTAAGAGATTGATAGCCGCTCCAACAAGCATGAGATCACTCGTGATCATACAATCAACAGGTTTCCCATATAATGTTCAAAGATGACCGGATAAACATATGGGGGCATCTTACAAGGGTTATTAGATGCTGGTGGAGTGTGTTGATTAAAAATAAACTCAAAACACGAAAAGAAGACAAACGCAGAGAGGAAGGGGATATGTCTGGTAGAAGTGTCAAAATGGGTCATAAATCCATATTATGACTCACTTTTAGTTAAATGGGTCAAATATGGGTCAAGTGAAAGTTGAATATGGGTCAAATATGGGTCAAGTGAAAATTAAATATTGGTCAAATATGAATTAAGTAAAAGTTAAATATATGTCAAATATGGCTTGAATGAGTCATTTAATATAGAGCTTCAAGTGAGTTTGGATTTTTCTACAATAATAATGACTTTTAGCAATTCGGGTCAGGTCGGGTATGAGATGGATGTGGGTCGGGTCAGGTATGGGTCATTAGATTTACATTACATGAATTTGGGTCAAAACGGATTAAATAGGTCAATATAGGTCGGATCATTTTCGACCCGACCCAAACTCGACCTAACCCACCCATTTGACGGGTCTAATGCCTGGTAAGATGATGAAGCTCATCTGTAATGAAGAGCAACAAGAATTGAAGGTGAATCAGTAATGACATAAATGAGACCTTGGAGTTTCTGGATCATTCTCTTTCCCAATCGATCCACTATTTTCATATGGGCTTGTTGCGCAATTGCATATTACATCTGTAAACCAATTAGCAACTAAGTGCAAACAAGCAACCCAATTTGCTAAATTGACCAACTGAAAATCAAAAGAAAATTACCCAATTTCATACACAAATTTTCATTGGCATTTACTCAAACAAAATGGTATTTACCAAAGCATACTTCACATTCAGAATGTTTCCAAGCTAGGCTCGAGAATATATATATATTTATATATATATATTCTGAAGTTAGATTTTGAAAGACATGATTAAAAGTGCAACTACAATAAAGATGTTATGCTATCTTGTAAGATTTTTAACTCGATAATAATTGAGCCAAATTAGAGTAATTTACGAATATGTGACCGACGGATTCACGGTTAAGTTATCTCAGCTGCCGACTAGGTCCGATGAGATTATCTAATGCATCATCGAGGAGCATTGTCTAATCTTGTATTAAGACAATTCGTACGGCAACTCAGTAGTTAAAGAAGGAAGGAAAAAGAAATGAAGAAAATAGTTTTCGAGTGAACGCTCTTTAAGGAATCACATCAATAAAGCGAATATCCCACAAGGGAATCTCTTGGATTTGATTGGCTGTTGGGCACGGCTGTTTTAATTAATATTTGCTTAATCACCTTGCTTTGAGCATCTGATGTGTTAAATTATCTTGTGACGACATACCTTTATTTTTTTTTCCGCATGTGTGCTTCTAGATAACCCTAATCTAATTAATCTGTCCGATTATTGGACATTTCTTATGTTAAATGTCAAAGCAAGTGCGGAGGCTAATCACATCCCACTCAAATATTTATACATACATATGTATACATGTACATATACATATCCATAATCAAGCTTGTTAATTAATGTTCCACCCAACTTTAGGACGTTTTTATAAAAATTTGTCAAAATGCCTTGCCTACAAAGGATAATCTCCTCAAAAGATACATGGTACCTGAGAAAGCTTGCACTCTTTGCCAGCAAAACCGAGAAACCCTTGAGCACCTTTTCCTCCTCTATTTATGGACTTAAGAAATCTGGTCAGACATGCAAGTGCAAATCAAGATCTCGAGTCATGGATTCAATCGAATTGAACAATGCTTACTGAACTGCCAAAGTATTAATAGGGATGCGCCAAACCTGGAGCTTATCACGGCTATTCTTAGGTAACTATTGAAATCTCAAAATAATTTCATCTTTAGGGGCACCAAACCAAATCTAAGGAGTGATGTCACGGATAGGGGTGTGCAACGGAACCGCCCAAACCGGACCGGACCGGCCAATTTTGGGCAGTTCCCGAAGCCGGTGGTCCAATTCTCAGTTCTCATTCTTGGAATGGGTGGTTGGTCGGTCTAATTCCCAATTCCAAGGTGAGAATCAAACCAACTAGACTGATTAGTAGTTTTTAATATTTATTTTAAAATTTCTTAAGAATTCGAAAAAAAATTCTTAAGAGTTTTAGGAAAACATAATTACATGCAGATTAAAAGAACAAATCGATAAAGTAGTGTATAATGAAGTGGGTTGTCTTTGAGAACGTTTTGTAACATTAGCAATATTTTGCTTGGAAAAGAGAAGTTACCGGTTCTGCTGGATTGGTTGGTTAGTCTGGTTTCCCGTTTCAAGATTGGCCGGTCCGGTTTACAGTTTCAGAATTTGGAAACCGATCCTCTCGGTCCTGTTACCGATTCCACCTTGGAATCGGACTTGATTGAGAACCGATTACCCCTAATCATGGATGCTTATGCAATGAATGACAAGATTACTCGTTGAAGCCCGAAAGCCACAGGAAAGGGGAAAAGGAAGGAGAAGTCACGTGCCTTTGAAGAGAGTGTGAGGAGATAAAATTTGTGTCAGACAATCTCTATTTAGTCAGAATGCTTGAAGGTACAGATCGAGTTTGTTGGGAAGTCCATGCGCTCATTAGAGAATGCAATAATTTGCTGATCAGAGTAAAAGGCCTTCGACTGGCTCATGGTGTACGGACACAAAACAAAGTCGCTGTAAGCCCAAGTCCATAACACCCTTCCATTTAATTGGGCTTTTAACCCACTTCAAGCCCGTTTGATTCAACTTTTGGGGAATGCATTTGCATTTCTCCAAGTATGTTTAACTCAATGGGCATTTGGTAAAAAAAAAGTATTTAGCAAATTAAGTTTTTCGAAATGACTTTGGTGTAAATACTGTTTGGTAAACTTGCATATACAAATAGCTTTTCTTATTTTAATTTTTTTTTTAAACAAGTGGGTGGCCAGCTAGATCTGGCCACCGGTGTTGCTGTCTGGTAGCCAGATCTAGTCGGCGGCCTCAAGCGATGCTGCCTAGGCGACCTCTGGTGGCGACGCTTGGGTCACATGAACCCAGGCGTCATGCCTGAGGTCAGGAACTTTGCCGGTGACCCCTGGGTTCACGCGACCAAGGCGCGTCGTCGTTGGAGGTCACTACCTCCAACTTTCGGCGACGACGCTTGGGTTCGCGTGACCTCCGACGGTGACGCCTAGGTTTGCACGACCTCCGACGGCGATGCCTAGGTTCGCACGACCCAGGTGCATTGCTGCCAAAGGTCACAACGCCTGGGTTGGTGACACTTGGGTTCGCACAACCCAGGTGCGCCGCCGCCGAAGGTCACAACGCCTGGGTCGCGAGAACCCAGGCGTCACGTGACCCCGACGACCTCGGGCAACGATCGCCGGGGGTCGCGTGACCTCCGACGGCAGTCACACTCAGCAGCAGTGGCCCCCCGGCAACCGGCTCCACTTCATGATTTTAAAAAAAAAAAGGTCAAAGAGGTTGACTTGCATTCTTGAAATGTTGAAAGCTCAATGCTAGTGGGGACTAGAATTGAGCTTTCAGCATTTCAAATGCCAGCATTTAGCTAATGGGGTCATCAAATGCTAAACCAAACATGTTTGCATTTGGCCAAAAGGCTTTCAGGTTTGAAAGCCCCTTGGCAAAACTGAACCAAATAGGCCCTTCAAGCCCTCCGAGATTTGTTACGTTTAAAAAGTGGCTTCGGTATATTTATCAACTCTTTGTAATGAATGAAATGGCTACCTTTTCTTGAAAACAAAAAAAACAAACAAACAAAAAACGATTTTGGTCAGATCCGCAAATTGGAGCCTTTATTCTAAAACCAGATTACCCTTTAATTTGGGAAAAAGTCGTCCTCTTTGGGCGCGAATACGAATAGCAAGTCTCAGAGTGTCCGTCAACGTGCCTGCTAACGTCATCCTGACATTGTCGCCAAGACAAAGTTGGATTGAACCAGTTGATGAATGCAGAGATTCTCTCTCTCTCGATCGAGAGGAATGGAGGGACCTCCATCATTGATGCTGTTTTCGTAGTGCTGTGCTATTATGAAAAGGGAGCCAATGAACTGCTGAATTAGCAATACAATTCGAGGAAGTGTCAATATGCACACTTATGAACCACAACTATTCAACATACAAGTCAGAAACGTGCCTCGAATTTAAAGATTTTATACCAAATTAAAGCATGAACGATTAGTCATTAACCTACTAAAAGCTTCCCCATTGCCAATCGTTATATGCATGTCACGTTCATTGAACTTATCCAAGACAAGCACCTATATTCTAATTCGGGTGTCCCAATACTTAACATCTCATGGGGAACTTGTTCAAGGGAACTTTCATCATAGCCGGAGGTTTTGCCCGGGAAGATGAAAACAGTGCTGTGGCCGAGAACCAAGCAGATCTTGTTGCTGTTCTTGGCCAATCCGGATTTTCCTAAGAGGTTTGAATTGGACGCACCTTTGAATAAGTACAATAGAGAGACGTTCGACATATTGGACCCGGTGATTGGGTACACCGATTATCCGTTCCTGGAGGGCACAGCTTAAGTCACTGTTGGACGAGACTTGAAATAAAACAGCTCATCATTGATTCTTGCCTACTTTAGGAGTGCTGATGAGAATTTTCTCGCTCTTGTACTTCCGCTACATTGATACAATCATGGGGCATGAACTGATCAATGAAATGCTTGATGCGGAATAGCTCGGTATCTATTCATTTTGGTGAGTCGTATGAGAATGTGATTGTTGTCTTAAGATTCATTACTGCATTGTTTACCACCATTGGGCTAAGAGATTAGTAGTAGTGTCCCATTTGCAAAAATCCGCTCTAACAAGCATGAGATCAAGTAACAATCAACAGATTTCCAAATATTGCACCACATGTTCAAAGACAACCACAATAAACATATGGCTGCATCTTTACAAAGGTCATAGATGTTGGCAAAGTGTGTTGAGTCTTAAAAGAAAACTCAAAACACGAAAAGAAGAAAAACACACAGAGGAATGAGATATGCCTGGTAAGATGATGAAGCTCAGCTACAATGAAGAGCAGCAAGAATTGAAGGTGAATCAATGACAACAGCAGAACTTGGAGTTTCTGGATCATTCTCTTTGCCAATGGACTCACTAATTTCATGTGGGCTTGTTAACCAATTGCATATTACATATGCAAACCCATTAGCAACTAAGTGCAAACAAGCAACCTAGTTTGCTAAATTGACCACCTGAAAGATCAAAGGAAAATTACCCAATTACATACACAAATTTTCATTGGCATTCACTCACACGAAATTGTATTTACCAAAGTATACTTCACATTCAAAATGCTTCCAAGCTAGAATCAAGAAAATTCTTTTTTTTCTTTTCCATGAAGTTAGATTCCACTGCTAAAAGACATTATCAAAAGTCCAATTAAAATAAAACGCCGCGTCATCTTTTAAGATTTTTAACTCGACAATAATTGAGCTAAATTAGAGTAATTCACAAATAAGCAATTTACGGATCTACAAATTAAGTTATCTCAACCGCCGACTAGCCCCAGTGAGATCATTTAATGCGTCAACGAGGAGCATTGTCTAATCATGTCTTAAGATAATTCGTACGGCAACTCGGTAATTAAAAAAGAAGAATGGAAAAAGAAATGAAGAAAATTAACGAGTCACACGAATAAAGCGAATAGCCCACAAGGGGAATCTCTTGGATTTGATTGGCTGTTCGGCACGGCTCTTTTAATGACGGATTTAATATTGCTTAATCACCTTGCTTTGAGCATCTGATGTGTTAAATTATCTTGGGACAGCATACCTTTATATTTTTCGCGTGTGTGCTTCCGGATAACCATAATCTAATTAATCTCTTAGATGATTGGACGTTTCTTATGTTAAATGTCATAGCATTGCGGAGGCTAATCACATCCCACTCAAATATATATATATATATTTATATATAAACAAGCTTGTTAGTTTTTTCTCCTTCTTTTCAATAAGAATAATATCGAGTGTGAATGCTGGAATCGCAAGGAGAGCATCGGTTTCCCTAATGTGAGAGAGGACATCTTCTCAAGACATTTAGCATTTGGGCGATGTCCATTATCGTCCCCCGTATTCTCTTTTTGCCGTTGGTTTCACCTCGACGGATTAGATTTTCTTAAAGCATTCTCTAGCTAAGTAAGACATGACACGCAGTCAGTTCTTCAAAAAGCTCAAATCGATCGAGGGCTACGGCATTCTATCTTAACCGTAGAAATCAGTGGACGATTGATTCTGCCGTAAGATTGGAGCGTTGCTTCTAATTAACGAGTTGAATGAAATACTGACAAGTTTGAGTTGTTATAGATTTATGTTCATAATTCCAATTCTAAACATTTTCACATTGTCCGGTTAAGAGTTATTATTTGGATAATCATGTGCTACTCAAGTGGAATTTCACCATAACATGCCAAAGGGTAATGCTAAAAGGACAAAATTTAAAGCTCTGTGGAGTAAAAAATGTAACTTTTCACTCACCAAATGTCAATGACTCATTCAATCGATTAGCAAAATTTGTTACCCAACAACCGTTATATTGAGTATTTTACAGCACTTTTATTAACTTTTCCATATTAGAAAAAAGAAGGGTTTGCTAATTTGCTATCGAAACTTAGTAACTTCTCTTATGTTATTTGTGATATTAGCTACAGAAAGGTAAGTTTTGATGTATCAAAAGTCCAAGTTTCGGACAGACAAGGCTAGCTTAGAGAGTAAGTTATCAAGTAGCTAGGGTTGTTCCGACACCATAATGGTTAGTTGCCAAACGCATGCTTTGTCGAAATGTGCCTTTTTTATGGATACTTGGATTGATTCATCCCCTCATCTCATTTTATTTACTGTTCGCTTTAACGGATGCAAAGACAAAAGATCAAAGGTTAGATTCTGATGGGAAAGAATTGTTCGTTACAACTTGTGATTTATAGTGATGCATCTTTATCAGGAAAATACATTAATCAGTCGTAAATCTATTGTATCAATGTTAATTCAATCCAAATTTTTAAAATTTTGCCCATTTAATCCTAGATCTTTGCTTGTAATTTCAATATAGCCATTCTAGTCAATTTTCGTCTGAGACAATTAGCGTGGCGGTGTATTACATAGAAAATTGGCCCCTACATTAAAATTTCGCATAAAAGTTTAGCTATAAATCAACAAAATTGAAAATTTAAGAACTGATTGTCATCCGTGTATTAAATTTATGGTTGATTTGACAATTTCCCTTAGAGTATCACGTGTCATAATCCTCTACTTGATTTTATCAATAATTCCTTCTGTTTCTTTTTTGCCCTTCGCTTCCCCACTGGTTTGATTGAGCTATTTTGTTTAATTTAAAATTTTCTTTCCTAATATTCAGCACCATTGTGTTCCTGTGATGAAGGCACTTTACCACATTACCAGCACACAGAGAGAAAAAAAGGAGTTAAAAAAAGATCAAACGTGCATTTTGTTTTATATGTTCTGATGTATCTGCCTAAAGGGAGAGACTATATAGAAATTCACAGGCAATTCCTTACTAAGATCAACCAACATATACTAGGAGCTCAACAGGTTCCACATAGATCGAAATTTCCGAGTAACAAGTCAGGTCGATCATAGGGTTGGCTCGACTTAATCCTGTCCAGTGAAGATATCTAATTTATCCAGACTAATACATACGGATTTTTTTTATGTTAACTGGGATAACTCTGAAATTAGTATATGCGATACCGATGAAAGTAGGACATCTTTGCGCACAGTGGCTGCAATTCGTACCTAACGTAAAACCTTATCACAATGCATATTATTTATGTTAAACTATATATATCAAACTGTCCAAATGAAGACAAGCCACAAGTTCCAATAAATGTTGGAATGTCTGACAGCACATGTGAGATGTTCTAGCTTTCCCCTTTTCTCTCGAACTATAACCAGAAGTCATGGCCTCTCTTTAGTTATCGTACTGTTATAGCATGTGAAGAGATCTTTCCCTTGTTTGCGTTTCCCAGCCTTTTGTTTATCAATATAACTAAAAATCTCTTAAGCCAAATGGCTCTGCACTTTCTAGCTGATCGCATGATTGGTCCTCGGGGACCTGTCGTAAGGATTTTGTTATCAACAACAGTACACTCAACCGAGTTTTTGGTTCGTTCTATAGATGCCAACTTGCTCGGCGTTGTCACTTCAAGGCAGCCCTTGAAAAATCTATTGCAAGAATGAAAGAGACACCGAAAGAGAGAAAAGAATGATAAAGAACATACAAGGAAAGGCCATGACGAGCCTTCCTGCGATGATACATATATTTATATAAAAGTTATCATCGAGTAAAGTTGTACGAAATTCAAAATTTTGAGATATGCATGAATATTTGCATGTAAACTTTGTTCCATTATGATGCTTTGGTGCACAGTAGCTGACTTTACGGTCACTCTCTCTATTGGGGAACTTCGTATGCCTCCTGTAGATACAGTCCGCTTTTTCCTATCCCTAAAATCAACATTCTTAAACTTACATCTTTGCTTAATGGAAAAGAAATATATCCATACATGTGATTTATGTCTGGCATGGAGGGTAACGGTTTTATGTGTAGCACAATGTAGTAAAAAATCTCATATTTAGACTCATCCATCTAAGTTTCAGTTCTGAATCTTACTCATTTGATCAGATGATTAGAGTATTTCATGTGTCCAAAGCATATCTGGTTTAAGATGAACTTCCTTAGAGAAGATGACAAACAGAGAAAAAAGTTTTACAAGAACTTAGGGTTTGTCTCTCTTTAAAGTGATACTTCACTTTTTTAAAGCTTTTATAGTACCATTTGAAAATGACTTTCGTTTGATGTCTAACACCAGGTAAATCTCGCCATAGATCTTTTGCAAACACAGTGCACAGACAACGAAATCTAAAAAGCTAAATGCGATGAGTACTATGATCGAGATGTCTGCCCGCTTGTTTGCAGAAAAAATTCATTAATAGTTGCTGGAGAAATGATGGTACAATTCGAAAGTTCAGGGATAGTGTCTGATGGAAAACGGATTTGGCCAGAAAACGGGAAGAAGCTTTTAGCTGCACTTGTAGAGTGAGCTCGAAAGAAATGATGGAAAAATCTTGTCAAGTCAATGGAAGATTAAGTACTTGCATCATGTACTTGTCGTTACACACAATAGAAGTCCAATGACGTCCCTTGAACTATCGAATTATGAGTGGAGTATATTGTACGCCGATTGTTCTTTACAAATTCAAAAATATAATGTCCGCATCTCACAAATTCACCGGTTGAGTCGTGCCTTCACTCTTCAACAACCGCACTAGACCAACTCCTCCTTAATCAAAGTTAAGTATTCTCATGTACTGGAAAATTCTAACTTGCAATGTGCCCCAATGATGATCTCTTTTGCCCAAATGAACTCTGGCCTGCAATGCAACAATAGGCAAGACTCTATTAAAGATGAGCAGTTTCATGTTTTATATAAATTCCATTGGAAACTTACCCATTTGAACATGTTTTTTTATTTTTTGGAACCTAAAATCTATCATTCATGCCTTGGAATTTGAAACCTATCCTGTTACAAGTTCCTGAGTTTACCCAAGTTCCATTTTTATTATTAATTAAATTATTACGGTGAACTATTATTTTTCATAACCATCACTTGTTATTATAATCTACTAATCATAACTTATATTTAAACACACGAAAAAATGAAACATTAACAAAATAAAAGTTTATCATAAAATGGATAGTAGTTCTAGATTATATATTCATTATCGAACGCTAGGGAATATTGTAGGATCATGCGAAGTCATAGACTAAGAAAAATACAAAAACTTATCATAAATTCTAAGTTCTATCTTGAAGTCATAGAACCTACCTATTGAAATAGTTTCCTCAATTTTTTAGATATGGAACTTACCCTACATACTTTGGAACTTGGAATCGGATAGGTTCTCACTAGTCAGATTCTTAGGTTCTAGCTTTTATCTTGAAACCATGTTCATTCCTAGACTCCATGGCATATTATCAAAAGGTCTATACACATTGGAGGCTCATTCAATCGACCTTGACATGGTGCCTTTATTGGAAGAATTTTCCCGCACCACCTAGATGAGTTATGATGACACTTCTACCAAACCAAGCAGTAACAACAACAACAAACTCAACATGGCCAATTCAATAGCCCTAACCATGCCAACCGAATGCATTTGTCCGAAGGAATTGTTGAAAACCATCGAACATAATGAAAGCAAATCTAATGGATGGATGGAAGGAGCGGCACTAGCAACTGAACTCGAAATCTTTAGCTGCATATTATGTTTTATAGATTACCTTCCCTAAATGATGCTAATATCAGGATTGCACAAAGCATATGAACCACAACATGCGCAAACCGTCGAAAACAAATCCCAAAAATTAAAATGTAGAATTGATGCATCGTGTTGTGATGGCAACTGAAGAATTTATTCAAGGCAAATCCTTTTGACTCCACCGAATTCCACTCAAAAGTGGATACACTTGGAGGCCCTTTTCCCGCAAAAATCTTTGTTCCTTCCGGTCAACATTCTCATCAACATCGGAATCAACCTTTGTCTTTTTCCTTTAAATGTTTCTGCGACACGTATCTTAATGCATTCTTGACCTCATATATATTGGTTCCCAAAGATTTGCTGTGTTTGATGCCTGCTTAGCTGTATCCTAGGGTTCGCTTTCTAATCATATGTGCTCACTGACTTTGAACCTCGTTGATAAATGCGGTCAAAGATCGTTCGTTCAAGTACCAGATCAAATTGCGCTGAATCTATCTTTCTAGTACGAATTCAAGCATCCGGTGAGGTGTTTGTCCCTGAGAATCATTGCTCCAAAGTGCGTGCGTAAACAGTGTAGTCCTGTGTGTACAAGAAGTTAAGGATTTTCTACCCTATACAACGATGAAAACCTTAAGGTGATCCAAACGCTTTTGGGTTAACAACATGTTTCCTCAGGGGCGATTATTTAGTAGCGAGGTGGGTTCGTATCTTGATCGCAATACCCAAGAAGAGATTATACGAACCTTCCATACCATAAGGCTATCCTTAACACCATGTTTTAAGCAATGTGAGACTAACCGCTGTCGTTAAGATAAAAAATTTGACGAAAAATATTTGTGTACGAATTTCTCTTCAAATAGTACTTAATTTTAATAGAAATTATGAAACTTCAAGAGTTAGGGCCACCACGATCATCTTAGATATGGCTCTAATAGTAGGTTCAATTGTCGAGTAAATGACGAGCCGGCTTTATTTTGAGTATGAGCAAGTCATGAACTAGGTAGTCGGCTGAGTTATTCAAGCTTTGGTTTGCCAGTCAGAGGTC
Organism: Angophora floribunda; assembly: GCA_014182895.1. NCBI lineage: Eukaryota > Viridiplantae > Streptophyta > Magnoliopsida > Myrtales > Myrtaceae > Angophora > Angophora floribunda. Next base: position 21,828,507 of record CM024710.1, read on the forward strand.
ACATGTTCGATTCTTCAGTCTACCCTCTTTCTTCTTAGGAACCTTGGTTAGTTTGCGAAGAACGGGCTTGGGTTTAGATGTATCGCTGGTCCCCATTCATGCTTGAAGTCGAATATTCTAGCAGTAGGTGGGATAGGTCCCAATTCCATCTAAACCCTCGACCATGTATGAAAATCGTACAAGCTTCTCTCTCTTAAAAATCCATGTAAGACTTGTCCCATTATTTAACTAAATTTTTTTAATAAACTTTTGAAAGTGGACATTCATTAGCATCTTCACCTTCACTTTGACAGTTACTTTCCAGCTACCACTATCCCCAGGGTACGCCATTATAGATTAAGCAAGGAGAAATAGAATAGAATCCAAGTGCACCCCAGCTGATTTATTCCTCAGACCGATCTCAAGTACATGTCCAAGCTAAGCTAGGGTCTTGAAAGGCAAATTGTACAAGCTAAAGAAAAGGCTCCCTACCAAATTACTTTTTCATGAATCCTGGTTCTCCCAAGACATTTTCTTGAGGCTAATCCCAACAGTGTCTTCTCTAGATAATTATTCTATTGCAATGGGATGAGAACTATCATGATTCACGACCTTATTGAATCAGTTAAGTATTCAAAGATTTAGCATCATCTTTCTTTTCTCAAAGTACAACGAGAAAGAAGAACGGGGATTTGACTTATTCTTAGTGATTCATGTACTTTTATCAGGAACCAGGAAGTCTTATAGATTTCATGGTGGGATTGTCCATCATGCGAGACCTACGAGTACGGTTATAAGTACCCCATGACTATGAGCACACCAAATTACACAGAATGCATTAAACAGTGTGGTTTGTAGGTGGCTACTGACTACTGGGGATGACTCATCCTGGATGAGTTAACGGGGGGGCCCTTTTTAGCTTTTCCTGTATGAATCCAATCCTAATCTCGCTTCCTCTCCTTGGGTACCCAACCAACATAAAGAAGCAATAGACAGGAAAAAGTTGTAGCAAAGAAAAAAAAGTTCTGTGGTGTGCAAAAAGGAGCTCAGAAACCCTAGACTGCGATGTTGTTGTACTGATGACTTGTCTCGTACCCTCGATAATATGTTTTGGCACCTGGGCCAATGATATCTTCCTCCACGGTGCAGCTCGATCACCTTCGCTTTATGCGCATCTCGCTTTCTAACACGCCCCTCGAACCTGACAAGCCTGATCTCATGCATCAAGGGACCAGTCTGATTGGCTCTTTCATGGTCAAAGCTTAAACTGTTCAAAAAATGGCATTGGCTCTGTATTGCAGTTCCTCTTTGGGATTTATGTGCTTAATGCGGTGTTTACACGCTCACGGATCATGATTCTTTTCAGATATTTGCTTATACTATGTCTTGCTTCAGAAATCTCGAAGTAAACTCATTCTATTGATCACGGTTAAAGATTATATCAATGAAGCTTGAATTTCTTTATTAAGGCCTCAATGATGTACATCCGTAACACCTATGTTCAAAGTTGAACTATATGACAATTAAGTTGATTAGCCCGTGAGTAAGCAAATAACTTCTCATTAAATTAACTAAAATGAGCATGCTTTATTTATATTTTCGTGCTTCTTCTTCCTTTTTCTATAATTTAAGATTCCTTTTGATCTAGAGAGTTTACAAAAGAAAAAAGAAGTAGCATCTTCCTTCAGAATTTAATTCCCTCTGCTTCCGTGGGATATGCAATTACTGAAATAGTGACATCATATAATTAAGCCATAATCGATCGTGTGGTGATGTTTATCTTTCATGAACTGCTCCATTAAAACAATTCCTAATTAAATTTTTTTTTAACACGAACACTAGTTGGTGGAGAGCCACACAAGAACTAAAGAAAAGACTCGATAAAATAAGATTTTTCCATTCGCCCAGAACCATCTTCCACTTCAATCCCCTCAACTTGTGTTATTCAATTTATACTGCACCAAAAGATGCGGAATAATAAGCTTTATGCCACAGGGGAAACATTTATATAAATATACTTCCACGTGGCAACTCCAAAGAGAATATAAATGCAAACGTGTCAATGATATAAACCCTCTCTTCATGTGGTCTGTGATCTCAATCAAAGGGAAGATCTCTTTAATTGTTTCTATTGAACGTTGGTGCGATTTGACAAGATTCTTTCTTCAAATTTAAGAATGGGAGTGAAGCAAGATGAGCAAACGACCCTTCGAGGTTTGTTCTAAAGGATCTAGTTGCTTATGTCATAAGAGAAACACATTGATTTTTGCATGTAACATCTGATCAAATAGTGATATATAAGATTAAAATCAATGTCGGAGCAAAAATTATAACTCTCATTGCGAACGTCTTGAGATAAAACCGACCTTGGGGAAGTCAGACACTTGACGGGTATTTTATTAAAAAAGAGAGTAAATATCGAGAAGGAACGCTATTTGAAAGCGCGAAAAGCATTTTTTCGAAGGAAAAAAGAAAATTACTGTAAAGGCCTCGGAATTCAGACAAACGAAAAGGTGAGGAAGGAAGGGGGGGGTGGGGACAAGACTTAATATGGGCGGCTCATTGGCTGGACGAAGAGATGGGACGCACATGAAAAAGCAAATTGGATGCTGAATAGGATAATAGCATTTGTCCCGCATTTAAAAAAATAATTAAATAATTAAATAAAGAAGAAGAAGAATTCAAATCTCCTCAGGCATGGGTTCCGAGGATACTAAATCTAAATTGAGAGGGCCATGATGAGAATCCCCAGTTGGAAGCATATAGGCAGACATCAGATGTTATTGTCGCATTCCTTCGGCTGGACGTGACATAAACATCCGACTATTAATTTACAGCTTATGGGTAATTCTTTATTTAATTTCCGGATGTGCATGTAAATGTTATTGCGTGAGCATTACACTGATTATTTCGAAGGCTTTATATAGCCGTAACGTATTTAGAAAGATCCTTACCATTTGTATGTGTTAACTCATGCAGAATTACAACAATGTAATTTTCGACAAAGTTAACTCTTTGTAAGCAGTAAGAGATTCGAATTAGTTGAATAGGGTAGAATTTTATGTTGTTAATAATGTATTCTAATTCTCACGTGTATTAACGATCATGAAAACAGTGAAATGAAATCCTAAAACTTATGAACCATCATAGACGAGGTATATTGTTATGTTAATGAGTGCATTGGAAGAATCTATTCCTTATCAATTCAGGAAAGTTTGTCATTTTCAAGTGGGATAAGTGCACAAAGCGAAAATATTTTTTTTGAATGAAGTGCTCAAAACCAGAGTTAACTTTTGATTTGACTCAGTTTTAATCTGCTCAAAATTTTAATGTCACCATAATTGTGAATCTGCTAGCTAGGTTTATTATTATCTTGCTAATAAGATTAGATTAACATGTGACGATGCTTTCCACCACACAATGGAGGAACCTGTAGTCAAAGATATCTATGCATCAAAATCTTTCTTTGTGGGTCCCCTCACCTCAACCTAGTGTCTAAACCCACCAGTCCAAAGCCATTAATTAGGTAGCCTTGTATAATTACAATCTTCAACCTTTAATTATGTGAATCCCAATAACCAATTAAAAAAGGTTGAAACCCAATGACTTTGGGGGCAACCAACTTGCTAAGGAAAATTGGGAGGTGTACACTCTTTAGCGACAGTCTCAAAGCGTCTTAGTAGATTGATAAAATACGGGAAGATGCAATGATCGTCAAGTTTAAGGCTCCTCGCCTATAGAGGACAACCGAATTTGGGGTAATGAAGTGGCAACAATGGGGAATCAAGCCCATGGCCAACTATTTCATATAGCTGCTCCGATTATGCAACATAAACAACGTCCGGGCTACCTGGAGGGATAGAACTCGTACAGGATGGACAAGATTGTAGTAGGGAAAAATCTTCATGGTGATTCCAACAAGAATAGTTCCCATTGAGGCTGCGGCAGGCGTGGTGGCTTCAGAGTTCGTGATATTTACGATAGACGTGGCGATCGTTACAGAGGAGAATGTCGTGGAGATTTATGCAAAACCACAACTATTACCGACCGTGGAGGCGATTGTATGAGTTTCGTTGTGCTGTTCATAGTTTTTACAACTTCATTTTTGAATATTGTATGTATTTGTTGGCACATGTGATAGATTTTTCTATTATTCAAATATCTCAAGGTCAAGAAAAGTTGAACTAGTGGCAATATGAGTTGAAGGGCAAGAATGTGGCTGTGGTGGGGGAGAGATTACAAGAAGAGCGAAGGAGGGATGGCAAAGCACCGGTGACTTGATTGAAGATGCGAAAGATGTTAAAAGAATGCATTCCTCACGATCAGAAGTGCATCAATAACAAGAAATTCCAATCTCAAAGGTCATTTGCAAGTCCATGGCGATTTGTGCAGCTTGCAGGAGTAAGTTTTTCCAGTGGGAGAGAATGACATGAGACGTGTGTATTTTCCAAAATTAGGAGTTATGTTAGGATTGTTAGATTGTCCAGCCTAAAAATATAAACTATAAGGTGAAGGGAAATCATATGAATAATGTGAGATGATATTTAACACTCCCTCATATGCGAACCGGATTAATAGTGAAATGTAGAATTTGACAAATGGGGATGGACACACAAATGCGAAAGGGAGCACTAGTTATGATACCATGTTAGAAAATCAAGAAAATTGTCCAAAAAATACTAAACCCGTTGTATAGTGGTTAAGTTAGTTCTAAGCCTTTTAATTTTGCTAATTTAGTCCTAAACTTTTTAACGATTTGCCAACTTAATCATAAACCTTTCGATTGTGTCAATTTTATCATAAATTTTTTGATAATTTTCTAATATAATCCTTCTACCCAAATTTTGGCTCGGCATGGATGTGGGCATTTTTTGCAATATTTTTATTTTCTTTTAAATTTTTTGAATTTATTTTCCTTTTTTACTTGGTCTTTTTTTTTTTACTTTCTTTTTCCTTTTTCTGCCGTTGGCCACAAGCCAGGGCACACTCGCTCGCAGTAGGTAAGGGTCATGTTGCCTAAATTCAGCGCCTGTCACCCATTGGGAAAAATGAAAAAAGAAAAAAAAAAAAAAAAAAAAAAAAGAAAATGGAAAATGGAAAATGGAAAAAAGAAAAATATTGAAAATTTTAAAAAATGTTGAAAAAAAAAATATTCACATTAGCGTTGGTAGCGCCACATTGGACGGTTAGCATCCGCTTTAGTGATTTCCGGCCAAGATTGGTCTAAAAAACTTATTAGGAAATCGTCAAAAGGTTTATAACTAAATTAACACAATTGAAAAATTTAGAATTGAAGTAATACATTAGATTATGACTTTTTGAACAAGTATCCCATATACATGAGAGGAACATAAGAAACTTTCAAGCACAAGAAATTATAAAGAGTTGCAAAACAAAACAAAAGCCAAAAAACAACATAGTACAGACTATAGCTATAAGCACTCTTTCAACCCAAAAGACCTAAATAATAGGCAATTGATTATAAGAATGGTTAGTAATGGGCACACACCAAAATCTTCCCCTCTTGAAAGTATGACCTCCAGTATCTTTATGTTTGGCATTCTCAACACCTTCACTTTATAGAGGCAGTAAGAATAGCATGTTGAACCTCTACAGATTGAACACCTCTATATAACTCCCAATTTATATCTATATTGAGAGAGAAAAACTTTCAGATTTAGATCTAGACCTAAAAATGGGATAGGAGAGCTTTCGCTAAATATCAGAGAAGTCAAAGAACCACGTCTCGAGTAATTTGCCAATTGGATTGGTGATGATGTTCTTGCAAAGTTTTCAGCTACAAGCATATTTATTCAACACAATGAGCGGAGAAATGTAAGAACAACGAGCCAAAGAAGATGCCAAAGGAGGCAAAAAAAAGAAGATTCCGATATTAGATTGGGAGAGAAAAAAATGAAAATCAAAGCTTAGGAAAGAAAAGCAGAACAAAGCAGGCGCTCAGTTTCAGAAATTGAAGTTGAGAGCTTGAAGGTATATCTCTTTTTTGATTTGCATATCTTGATTTGATTTCCTTGCATAGTCATCTAATAAAGCCTATAAAATAGGCTCGTGTATTCAAATATATGTCAAAATACATAGAAATTTCATAGTTTTATTTTGCATATTTCTCAACAAGGATAACAGGTGACTTGTTTCAATTTTGAGATGTATCCATTTAGACATATAAGATTATGTTTTGTTATAAACTTGTAATTTATTAGGTTTTTCAGATATAAATATAGGTAATGCTCTCTTGTAATTTAGCTTATCATTTGAATAAATAAAAATTGGAGAAATATTCTCAGTGCGCTTTGTGCGTGTACATTCGTGAGTTGCGACTCGTGCTACTCGTTTCCACTACCCCATTGGGACAAAACGGTTTGTTTAAACAAGATGAAACTTTTATGCATTACACATCATTAAAAAAGATAAATCATGTATACAATGCTAGATACATCAGTTGCAATTGGTCATAACCGGGGAAGTCACAATTTCTACCTTACATCAGAATCCAAAAGCCTGGCTGAAAAACTAGGATGCGCAATTATTAAATCAGCGACCGCGTTCATCTCGCTAGTAAAGGGAATCATTTCATTTCAAGATCGCTCGTATAAAATTGCTTTTTCCCACAAAAGTCATTGACAAAAGGAAAAGGAGGGTTTTTGCTAACAGTGTTGGGGCAGGCTTGGGCTGTTGTGCGTTCCAAGTGTTGGTGTGTGTGGGGAGGATGGGAGCAGAAACATGAGCGGCCAAGAGAGGGAAGAACTTCTCATTCTTAAACAAAACGAAATTTCTTTCTGGAAAAGAAGAGAGAGAGAGAGAGAGCGGGCGAGTGATGTGTAAAGGTGGAGAGAGAGAGAGAGAGATGAACATTAACATTTATTCTTGTGTTGGTGACAATGTGTTGAAGAATCAAGGGGTGCAGTATATAAGACACGAACCTTGTGAAGAAGAAGGGCAGTTTTGTTCCCCGAGTCCAGAAACAAGGAAGCAACAGTCGTGCTGCGGCCAGCGGCTAGTTCAAACTAGTCGAAGGTTGTATCGCTTCCCGCACCTTGTAAAGCCACCCCAAGAAAGCAAAAACCACCGTTGCCCTACCACAAAGTTTCCAGCGTTCACAGACGAGAGTAGTCTGTTGATATCTCCAAGCGTCGTTTAAAGTAGATCTTTTTCGGTGAACATGGCGCGTGGGAAAGTACAGATGAAGCGGATCGAGAACCCGGTGCACCGGCAGGTCACCTTCTGCAAGCGCCGTGCAGGGCTCCTCAAGAAGGCCAAGGAGCTCTCCGTTCTCTGTGACGCTGACATCGGCCTCTTCATTTTCTCCCCCCACGGCAAGCTCTATGAGCTCGCCACCAAAGGGTACGTCTGTCTGTCTCTGTCTCCCTCCCTTCGTTCCTCTCTCTCTCTCTCTCTCTCCTCCCTCTCTCTCTCTTCTCTCTCTCTCTCGAAATTATTAAATTTTTCCATTTGTATTAGTAATAAGTTTGAGATGTACTGAGAACACATTCTCAGCGACAGATATATCCACATGAACACTTAGGTCTATGCATAAGCGAGTCTTCAGAAGTTCACTGTGCGTCGAAAGGGACGTCTTGTCATAGTGATGCTCAAAATGTCGAACCTTCACCCCGTGCTTTCATACCGTGATATAGGACTACGTGCGTTGAAATTTTTGAGTTTGCCTATGCTTGGTGCTTCATAAAGCGTATACTTCCTTTAGCTCGCTCAGCTTATTTGGGTTTTGTTGCAGAACCATGAAAGGGCTGATCGAGAGGTACATGAAGACCACCCAAGGCCAAGCTACTCAGGCTGAGGAAGCCGCACCGAGCCAACCAATGGTACGAATGGCTTTCCTCGCACCCTCTTTTGCAATTTGAAAAGCTCAATATCTCTCAAGATGAGATGCTAAATTAATCTTTAGAATGTTACGGTAGTGTTCAGAAGAAGGAGAGGGTCCAATTGTTTAAACACCCAATCACGATCCGCCACCTCACTAGATATGCTTGATACGCTTGGCATTATCTTCTTATTTCTTCCTATTTTCCAATTCCTCCAAACATCCGAGCAAAAAGCTCCATTTCCTTCGCACGGCAATATGTCCAACACGTGTTGGACTTCACTCGAAGCGCATAAACTATGCGAGCTTTATTCACCACTAGAATGAATTTATATAATGCTTCTCTATACACTCACAAGAAATTGGATGACGGCCATAACCAATCTCCCTCTTGTCGCCCCATCTGACGTGACTACAGAGAGCGTATGTGGGAAGAACGGACCATCATCTTTACGATACTTGGTGCAGAAGGAATATTGTCTAATGCTCCACTCAAAAAATTCAAAAATCTAGCGAAAAAAGATGCCTCTTCATGTCTATCTTGCGGCAACTAGAATATCACTATTGACACATTGCATGCCAAGGAAGGGTATCAAAAAAACATTCATATATAATTGTTCTTAATGTTCAGCAAATTATCAGCTTCTTAGAAAACTGGAAATTAGGGTGTCCAATCATAAACCCACATTTCCAAGCAATGTCTCTACGAATACTGCTCATGGAGCTGTTCCCAGCATCATAAGTGCAGATGAAAACGCGTCTCTTCTTTTGTTTCGTTTAATTATGTCTCTTTGATTGCTGGCTGTCCAGTTTGACATGCTAATAGCTGCTTATTGCCTTATTCTTCCTATATTGAATTTCAGGATGCCAAAGAAGAGATTAACATACTGAAGCAAGAGATTGAAGCACTTCGAAAGGGTCTCGGGTAACTGCATCATCATTGTTTTCTATGAGTGCTTTTTCCCTTGTGCAATTCCGAACACTGAGGTTAAAGCGTAGGGAGAGAGTTAATGATCTCCACTAGAACTCAGAACAATAATCATCCATCTAACTCTTTTCTCTCTGTAGTAGTAATCTTTACATCTTCAAGAAATCTTAATCCCAACGAGAGAACTTGACTATTTCCCCAAGAATGAAAACTAGCTCATATCACGAATGTGTTGATTGAATATGAGCAATTTCTTATACTTCGTTTAAAAGACATCATTATAGATGAATTCACATGAATGTTAAAGTATAGGATCGAATTTGTTCTTTAAGTCGGATATAATTCACGGTCAATTTCAAAAGGGCCCATCTCTTGTAGGTGAAAATATTGTATAGACTTAACTTGTGAGTATTGTGGTAAACAGAATCAATTACATTGCAGAAACTTTGAAACTGTATGGGAATTTGTGGTACCTTGTTGGACCAAGTGTGATCCACGGAATCCTAAAATGCAATTTACTATACTCTAGTATAGTTCTATTACAATACTTGCTCATTACTTTTTGGCTTTTGCCATGAGCAAGTATGATCGTTTTGGTTATCTCTCCTCCTTATGATGGAACATGTTAGTCGAAGCAAGGACATGTAAATATTTTTTCAACCAGAACTTTCAGAGTGTCGTGATCTCAAAAATATTACATCTCTATAATTCCTCTTCACAAGAAAGATAGATAAATAGGTCTTTTCATTAATTACTAGAATACACCAGTACTAGAAGCTTGTCTTCTTTCAATGCGTTCAAATTTTTAAGCGTCATCTGACATGTGTATTAACTTATAAATGAAAGAAACACATGGGGATGTGCATTCAAACTTACGTGCATGTGTGCATCTATACCTGTCTAATAAAACGAATTTGATGCGGTGAGAAAATAGGGTTTGCCCGACCTACTAAATTGCTAAACGTGTATTCACATAGGTACATGTTTGGAGGAGGAGCTGGTAATATGACACTGGACGAGCTAGATGTTCTTGAGAAACAACTCGAGACTTGGATTTACCACACTCGCTCAACAAAGGTACAAAATAGTCTCCCCTCAATCTCATTTTGCATAGTGCGGTGTCGTTTAGAACTTCATATCGGACTGATTCGATGTTTTCATTGTTTCTTCACTCGTTAAAAAAAAAAAATCAACCCAGATGGATATCATGTTTCAAGAGATCCAGCTGTTGAGGAACAAGGTTAGCTTTCTAACTCCCCACAGAGTAATTTTTGTTGAGGACATTATGACTCAATTAATTAGATACGAAAACGGTTTTCATTATATTCGCCGAAATTAAAATTAGTCCTTTGTTTTTGAAGGAAGGGATACTGAAAGCTGCAAATCATTACCTTCAGGAAAAGGTATAGAAAAGTTCAAAAAATATGATCTTGCAAGACCTATTAAATCTTGGGTATTTCATGAACTTTTCGACCCACTAATTATAGTTTATTTATTTTGCAGATAGAGGAGAACGCCGCCATTACTAACATTGCGCCAATGCCCACTAACTATACTTACCCACTAACTATACAGAATGAATTATTTCAAGATCTGCTATTGGTTTAGCCCCCTCCTCTAGTGGAGTGGCACTAGCGTTTCTAGCAGTAAAAACAAGTGTTTGACCGTGCTTGCTCCAAGTGTTTTTGAGCAAATAAGTATTGTTCAAGTGCTGTGTAAGTCCTTGAATTGGCTACTCTTTTGTTGGGTCCTTGTCGACTGGCTTGTATGGGACAATTTGTGTTGTACTATTGGTAATGAGTTTGTGCTCTTGGTGCTTTTGAATCTTCCGCTACATTATCAGTTCTCTGCATCATAGCGAGAGGGGATCGGACGCATCCGAATTTGCGAGACTGGACATGCAATCTGCTTTGAGCAAGGCATTCTATCGTCGAAGAGGATGGACATCCTTGTCTCGGTTGGGTTTGGTAAGGTTGGGAGCACAGCTGCCTTTTTGAAGACCTAGTTGAATTGGTGAAACTTTCATGTTATCATGATGATAATGCTTTCAATTTCTCATCGACCCATCATAAATGTGTGTCGAAATTCGAATTGGTTTCGGACCGATCATATGTTATATCTGTCAATAAATAATGAAGGATGTGATATGTATAAATAAGGTTATTTATAAATGCGAGAGCTCGAGGGTCCTATTTATGCACAGGTCCAACCACAGAACGCTCCCCATTAAATTCGAAGTACTTCCCCTTACACTTTGCATTTAATTCACGGTACAAGCTATTATTTATTCTTGTCCTCGGAAGCATACAATTTTAGTTGGAAATATTGATTGCATCGAAGACTGTCAAATTCAACTGCGTTTCGTTGACTTTTTAAGGGGTCTGAAGACAATGCTCGACATTTTTGTCTCGAATTAAAATCGAGACAACAAAAGAAAAAGGAACTTAGTGTCGTCACGAAATCAGCTTGACATAGCGATCAAGACGAAAATATCCGCTAAGATATAGGATTAATTGCTTTTCTAGAAACTTCACCAAGAGATTCTTTTCTAATTTCGTGTACCGAGTAAGACGCATATTGAAATTTAAATGAATAAACTAATCCTACAAATCTTTTTTACGGATTTCATTTACATATGTCCCCCTGGGACAATTGTTAAGGTAGCCAATTAAGAAAAGTTTGCAATTTTCAATACATTAAATGATCTCCCATCGTGTGTAATCAGTGTTTTTCAAATTGAAGTATTCAAAGGAAAATTAAACGGTATCCCTTGAGCACTTATTGAATGTTGAAAATCTTAAATTTCTTAAGAATAAGTATGGAGCTTTCTTGAAACTTGTGGTTTTTGCAAAACGTTATTCTCACTTTTGGTTAACTTAACAAGTGATGCAGGAGCAATTTTTCTTTTGTAAGACCATTATTCTAAATTAAGTATGTTTAATAGGTGTCCTAAGACTTTTATTAACATAACTTCCTATTTATGTCTAGTGATGTGAACATATGATACCTGTTGAGCCTTTAATTCACGCACAAAAGTACAATATTAAATTTACTTACTCTAACTCTCATTTTCATATTTTTGTTCTACTTTATTGTAAAGTGTGGGAGTTGAAACCTACATATAAAACTAAATTGTCTCCACCCCAATCTCTTTGAGAATATGGTGTTTCAAACCCCTCACTTAGTCACTAGGGTAAACCCAATAATTCGAATCAATTATTATTAGTTAATTGTATCTTATGAAAGTGCATATATATCATTTAGTAAAATATAATTTCTTCCAATTTGTACACTATTCAAAACGTAAAAATCAGAAGGTCATCACTACAAAACTAATTCATAATACCCAAAAAATAAAAATAAAAGCCATTAAACTTATAAAAAAATTCAATTATCATGAAATCATATATGAAAATTCATGCAACATTATTCCAAGTTGACTTATTTGAAGCTCAGAGTCAAAATCTTCTCTGTCGCCAACAACTTGCAATTAACGAGGTTGACAATTTCGAGGCACAGGCATATCTTTTGACTTATCTCGACAAGGGTTTAAATGTCTGTGGGCTCAAAAAATAAAAAGTAGACATGCCTCGTCGAATTAAAAAAAAAATCAAAAGATGAGGATCCTCATTCGATTATTTATAATGTAATTGATTTTGTAACAACTTCTATAATTACTTTAATCCTATTTTTTGGGTCCCAGCCTATGTGCTTCTTAGCAGGTTAATTCCTACTATAGAGGCATGGAGTATGTTGTGATTGCAATGATTAGCCTACGTAAATAATCTGTGTAAGCTGTGCACACGTCTACACTACAAAGCCTCAATAATTTCCGATTCATAGATCAAAGATTAGATGATCCAATAATTACCTTAATATCCAAGTTTCTTTCATGCACTTCAACAACCTAAACAAAGATATTTAATAAATCTCAACTTGAGTAGTTTTCATTTGGGATTTTCAAACCCGCTAATACTAAAATCAAGCTGTTTCATGTGTTTATTCAGAGTATTTATATTTATTATTTAGAAGCAATTAATATGATTTATTGGCACGAGAGAAAAAAAGTAATGAATAATCCCATGAGCACTTCAAGCACCTCATTCAAAGTTGACTGAGTTCTTATATGCAAAAAGTGATTTTAAGATCATTGGCTGTGATTATAACCTTTCAATTTTGATATGCACGATTAAGCTCATAGTAGAATCAAGTCAAAACATTTGAGTGTATCTCCAGCTTGCATGGGTCATTTATCAGCTTGAATCTAGAACATGATCATTAAATAGGTCGCTTTAATCATTGTTTTCCTGGGAAAATGTATCCTAAAGATAGAATTACAGCGCCAAAAGCATTCGCTAGACAACTTGATAATTAAACTTGATTTTCCGGATGGAATGCTTTCGCTATACAGGATGTGGAATTATCTTGCATGCACCGGGCTCATGACAATCGAGTGAGCACAGGTTAGATTAAATTGACTCGTAGCAAGATCCATCTCATCCAAAAGCTTACACGTATAATTGGACTCGCATAACTCGAGTGCGTGAATATGTTACTAGTTTCTGTTATGATTTAAAGCTCAGGTTGGAGTCGAAGCCGCTATTTTTACAGGATCGCGAAACTGGCTTTCATAACTCAGAGCTCAAAAGAGAGCATCATTTGGAGACTAGGGAAGAAGTAGAATAATCAGATTCCGAGGTAACTAGTGAGACTGTAATTCGTGGAAAACCACTCTTTACGACTGACAAAGGGTCATCATCTACTCTGTCAATGTCAATGAGACCGCTAGTAGCCTTGAATCGAATTGCAAGAACCAAAGATCACTCCATGCACGCATGGACATGGATAATCACTATAACCCTTCATTAACTTCTTCTCTTCTCAGCTTTAAATTCTCAAAACCACAGAGAGAGAAACAGTGGGAAGGTAATTACTGGGGAGGAGAGGGAACAGATGAACGCATTTATGTCTCTTTAACCACCGCCTTCACTCACTCTTTCCTTATTAACGCCTCCTTCGTCCTCCTCCTCCTCCATCGCCGCTACACTGCAACATCATTCTCTCACACTCACACAACCGCGCGCGCTCACAGAGACACCGCTGATTCAATAATGGCGACCACCACAAGATCTGCACGGTCGTGGAGGGTGACGTTCATCATGGTGATGGTGGTCAGTTTAGTGGCGGGCCAGAGGGTGAGGAGGACGGAGCTGGTGCCGGCGATGTTCATATTCGGGGACTCCCTCATCGACAACGGCAACAACAACGACCTCCCTTCCTTCGCCAAGGCCAACTACTTCCCCTACGGCATCGACTTCAAAGGCGGCCCCACCGGCCGCTTCTCCAACGGCTACACCATGGTCGACGAAATAGGTCCATCCCTCCTCTCTCTCCCTCTCCAGTGTTCATATTCTTGCAAGTCTGCTGCGTATCGTTTATACACAGTGACATGCCGATATGGCCTGCTGTCGTGGATTGATGTAAAATGATTGCTGGATTAGCGCATGCGCCTTCTTTAGGAGGGAACAGGAAGGATGTGGTCAACTTAGTGGGATCCCACCAAATCTATCGACTACGATGGATGATAAGAATCCACAGATGCAAGATTAGAGTTACATGGTCCACTGTAGTTAGTGGAAGAGCAAGAAAAACAATTAGATGGACCCAATGAATCAAAGTGAAAAAACTGTGATAGTAATTAAAACGTATATTTTCAGGCAAGATGTTATTAAGCTAATATATCACTTGCAAATATCATTGCGAAGGCATAGAATTAGGTCAGCGTATTAATTATCTACTTTCATTTTCAAGGGTCATGAATATCTACTTCAATAAAATGTGGTTTCATATTTTTTTTGCTACTTGCATGCAGCTGAGCTCCTGGGGCTTCCCCTGATCCCGCCACACTCAGAAGCTTCCGGACAGCAGCTGCTTCATGGAGTCAACTATGCTTCTGCCGCTGCCGGGATCCTCGATATCACCGGGAGAAACTTTGTGAGCGCTTCCTACTCAGATCTTCAATCAACTCTAATTTTTCGTCGAGATTTTGCATGGATTGTGTAGATTCATCTGCTTTGCGCTGCATTAATCACGCTTTCATCAGGTGCTTTCTAATTAATTCTGTTCTATTTCTCTCAAGGTGAAACAAACGCACTGCATCAGCCCCCGTGGTCTGCATACTTCACATCAAGCCGCAGAAAATAATGAAAATATATATATCACCTTCTTTCTTGAATGACATTCCTTAATCTTATCAGCTGCATGCATTGCTTTTGTTACAGCAATCTTAATGGATATGATTTCGCTGTGTTTCTAGGAGTGGTTCATTGATGATATGTATAATCCGACTCACCAGTCTCACCATAGATAGTTGTTGCAGATAAGCCTGTCATTTAGAAGTCCTTGAAAAGAAGTTGGTCGATGTGAAATGCACCTATTCTGACAGTGCTTGCATGTGATGGATTCCATGTGAATCTCGTATGATTTGCCTTAGTGATGTAATTAGTCCATGAAAGTCCGATTCACGCATGAAGAAACTGGGAAACTTAACAAATTAAAAAAAATTTAACGTGCTTCCCATCATTGTTATTAGGTGGGTCGCATACCCTTTAATCAGCAAATAACCAACTTCCAGAGCACGCTCGATCAGATGACAGATAATCTGGGGGCAGATGATGTGGCTCGGGCTCTCGCTCGGTGCTTATTCTTTGTGGGAATGGGCAGCAATGACTACTTGAACAACTATCTCATGCCCAATTATGACACCAAAAATCAGTACAATGGCCAACAGTTTGCTGATCTCTTGGTCCAGCAGTATAATCGCCAGCTCACTGTAAGACTTTCTTCCCTCCAAAATTTAATCAGTCATCAGCATCATCATCCAAGATAAGTTGCTTCATCGCACCCGTTTGAATTGCACATTACAATATATTCGAGCATTAGTTTTTTTTTTGGACAAATTCCAAGATCCCTTGCTAGCAAAGAGATGGAGGAAAAATAAATTATCAGAAATGCAGGACAGTCCTAAATCTGCACTACAGTAATTCTTTTGCAGCTTCAAACTTTATAAGGTTTGTACCAAAATTTCGGTTCTAAAAGGGCCTCATAAATGCAGACCCTGTACAACCTTGGAGCCAGAAAGTTCGTGATTGCTGGCATTGGACAGATGGGGTGCATTCCCAGCATATTGGCACAAAATGCAGCTGGAATCTGTTCAGAAGAAGTGAACAGACTTGTTCAACCCTTCAATGCCAATGTAAAGACGATGATCAACAACCTTAATGTCAACTTGCCAGGTGCCAAATTCATCTACATCGACGTTGCTCACATGTTCCAAGATATCATCACTAATGCCAGTACTTTTGGTATGGGTGCTAAATCTTCTGCTATGCACTAAGTTTTGCATATCTGGCAGTTCAGGTCACTTTGTATCATGACTTGGTTCGATTTCCTCATTTAAATTTATTCCCAACCTTTCTGTAGGATTGAGCGTCGTGAATCGTGGGTGCTGCGGCATTGGGAGGAACAGCGGACAGATCACATGTCTTCCATTCCAAACCCCGTGTACGAACCGAAAGCAGTATGTGTTCTGGGACGCTTTTCACCCAACCGAAGCAGTGAATGTGAATATGGGGAGGAAGGCTTTTAATGGCGACCCTAGCGTCGTCTATCCTATTAACATCGAGCAGCTTGCTAATCTCTGATATTGACCTCAGAGAAAGAAGAAACAGATGCCACTTTCTTTTGCTTCAAGTTTATGTTTAGATTTTAGCTACTGAT
This sequence comes from Angophora floribunda, assembly GCA_014182895.1. Taxonomy (NCBI): domain Eukaryota; kingdom Viridiplantae; phylum Streptophyta; class Magnoliopsida; order Myrtales; family Myrtaceae; genus Angophora; species Angophora floribunda. Next base: position 21,845,033 of record CM024710.1, read on the forward strand.
TTGAAGTTTCCAAGGGCACGAATATTATGTGGAGAATAGTTGTGGGGGTGACTAGGTTTTGACAGTGCTTGTGACCGAATCCATTGTGGTTGGACAGTGTTATTCCGACTTTTAATTATGTCCTAGGCTCTCTTTTTCCATGATTCACACTACTTGGTTTCTTAGAAGTATTAGATGTGAATTACCAAGATAAAATATTTAAATATAATAAGCTCAAATTGATTCTTTAAAAAACTTGCAGTATGAAATAAGATAAACCAAAATAGAAACAAAAGAATAGTTTCAACTTTTTGAAGTCTGGCTTTCAGATTAACAATATCTTCTCTGCTGACTCTAGAATTTAATGATGCTTGATAACTAGTGCATAACCTTCTAGCCAATGTTCCACGCACATTTCACTTTTGCCTTTAGAGGAGGAAAGACAAGCTCTCTGAAGAGAGTTTAGGATGCCATTCCTGGGTAGTGATATCATCAATTTGTTGGGCCAGTGCATTTACTTCGATAGACTTGGTTCATGTGAAGACAATGCATCTTTTCTTGACGAACATACCCACATGGCACAAGTAGACATAAAAGTCTTAATTGTTGTGCAGTTGCATAAACGGGGAACAAGTGAAAGGTACATTTAGTCAAACATATGATGGAATGAATCCCAGTCTCGATAGGTCATTAGACAACGTTAAAAACTGGTCATCTTATTGAAAATCAGAATCTAAAAGCAACCGCATTGAAGCCTAAGCCCAATGCCAAGTAGAACTCCAAGAGTTGCAAGACTCGTTTCGATCGTCTTCATAACTGAGCCAACTGTTGGATGTTGATTGGATAAGTGAAGGATTGGGTTCTGGAGCCGTAGGATGCCTTGGCCAGAATAATGTTGGCAGTTTCAGTGGGGTGGAATGCATCCCAGAACAAGTATTTGGTCCGGTCGGTGCAAGGTTGTTGAAGCGGAAGACAAGTTATCTGCCCATTGTTCCTCCCCACTCCGCAACACCCTCTGTCAATCACCTCAAATCCTGCATATCATCGAGATTAGCACACGCTAGCAAATTAGCTAAAAATGCGCAAAGGAGAATTTCGATAATTGATTGGTATGCAAGAAATTTACCATGGTTAGCTGCACTTTGGGATAGATACTTCGTGCTCCCGTAAGAATCCAAGTACACGAATTTAGCTCCGGGTAGCTGACCGTTGTTGAATGCATCGACCATCTTGCGGAGCCCAGAGTTGAAAAGAACAATCACATTGTTTATCTTCTCATTGCATCGACTATTGTTGCCATCGTATCTAGCAAGCTGATAAGGTATACAACCGATCTGGCCAACTGCAGTAACAATCACCTTCCGCGCTCCCAAGCTATAGAGTTGCTGAAACAATGTAAAACTGGTGAAATATAGTCTCTGTGATAGCCCATCATCAAGAAAGTATTCCCTTTTGGCCAAATCATTAAGCAAATTGAGGCTTGCACAAGAAACCAAAAACAAAGACTTTATTACAGAGCATTCATCCTATATCATGCCAAAGAATTACCAACATAACTTTAAAAATGAACACGAATTATAAGATAGAGGGAGGAATTGAAATAGGGCCTATTGTATTATATTCTTAGATTCTTAACTTCTATGGATTTATGTTGAAAGGTCAACATACTTGTAATGACTTTTGAGTTATTTATTCCCCATTTAAAAGTCAGCACAAAAATTTACAGCTGAAATCTGTTTAGAATTCAGATGAACAGTTTTCAGAAGCGAGAACTCATCAACTTACCGTCAACTGGCGTGAGTAGTCATTAAGCAGAACAGCTGCATAGGCTTTGGCAGTGTAATCCGAACTCGTAGTGTAGAAATTAGGCATGAAATAGTTGTTCAAGTAATCGTTACTCCCCAGCCCAGAATAGAAAAGGCATTTGCTCAGGTAGCTGTTGAGTGCATTGGTGTCTCCTCTAAAGTACCTCCTCATCTGGGCCACTGTATCACCAAAGTTTGCAACCTGTTGGTTCATTGAAGTGTGATCGCCCTGCAAAAACCATTTCATTAGTCAAATATAAAATCCCACCATCTTGTGGTCTGTTTTTCGATGAACTTAGCATTTACTTATGCTAAAAAAACTGAGGTGTTTTTCTGGCGCCTGCATTTCTGTTTGCTGAAAATGACAAGATAGAATGCTCAGTTATGTGACGTTTCTATATCAATAAGCAACAAATTATTGGAGGGAAATTTGCTGCAAGGCTTCTTTGATCAGAGGACACTTGCAGGACTATAAAACAGAAGATGCAACTGGCCAACTCGAAGCATTTGCCTGTCTACGAACTGACAAATGGCCATGATACATCTTTCTCACATTGGCATATCAATGAAATTTTTACCCATCATTGTGTATATAATAGACTTAAAAATTATCTCCTAACGTTTGGTAGGAGGTGTAACCCATCACGGGGTGCAAAACCCCTCATACTTTCCTGGGGAGACAACGTGAATCCATTCTATGTTTTAGACAGCAGCACTGGACTTAGACTATATGATAATTTATCGAAAAATAAAACTTTGAAAAAAGCTAAAAGGTATGTCACGGCATCATTACCAAATTATTCCCGGTTTCATCCCGTATACCGGCTGCTCCAGAAGCATAGTTCACTCCCCTCAACAAAGCAGGTCCCGTTGTTCTTGCATAAGGTGGTATGTAAGTTGGAAATCCAAGCAACTGTGCTGCAAGTTCCCAACCAAAACACTTAGTCGCTCAAATCAACCACAGTACCAAACAAATCATCAAAGTTCCTACACCCTTTTTCCTGATTTATCATCTTGTGACTGATGCAAAGCTTTTCTTCAGAGAACCATTAAAGTTCAATTTCTTTATCTTCAGAAGAGACTTTTCATGTGTCTTTACTGGCAGAAAATGGAAATAAGATGAGAGAGTACCTAAAGCATCCACATAAGTCCTCCCATTGGTGAAACGGCCCGTGGAACCAAGTGGGAAGTCAATGCCATAAGGCCTATAGTTCGCTCTCGCAAGCGTGAGGATCCGGTTATTGTTCCCATTGTCGACGAGGGAATCACCAAATATGAAGAAACAGGGCACTTGCGGTCCCTGTTGCTGTGAGTAAGCTCTAACTGCCAAAGAGAAAACCAACAACAGCACAACACTCATGTCTCCCAAATGCTTCATGCTTGGTTTCATTTTCATTCAATCCAAGTATTAGTGTTGAGAGATGAGCAAGCATTTATAATGCTCCATTTTCACTCAGTCTAGAGTTCTCAGCTTCTTTTCGCCATGTCTGGTCGTCTGTTGGGAGCTTTTATTGGTTTCATGTGGACTCAAGGACAGCGGACAGTGATCTGATCACTCCAGATTGGTATCCTTTTCGGTTGTGGATCATGCGCGGCACAAAACTGGCGGTGATGCAAGGTACCATCTCGTGATTATGAAAGCTGGAACATCCCATTTGAGGCATAAAGATCGCTCAGCTTTGCTGTAAAACAGTTGAAACATTTATGAAACAGAGTCGCTTTTGCAGCGGTTTTCTGCTTTTTACGTATGGCCAGAACGTCTGGCCATTCGGCAAATTGCAAAGCAACATTAATCGTGCCCTTCAACTCGCCAAGCAGCAGTAGTTAGTGATATCTAACGAGAGCTAGTCAACGAAGCATCAAAAGCACCACGAAGCATTTACTGCCAGGGCAAGGCTTGAATAGTGGCGCAAAATCTGGCTTCTTCTCAGAACTTACAGAAGAATGAACTCTCTTAATTCAAACTGATCATCTCGGTTCGCACGTGTATATATGGCAAGAATCTTTTCGACGAGTGTCCATCCTATGCCGAGTGAGTCTTCTTGTCAAAATGCATGTCTCTAACATGTTCATCATCTGCCATGCTTCAATGGCCTCAAAAATGGAAATTCATTTGTTAGTATCGGATTTAGATGGAAGAATATCCGACCATGGATCATGTTAAATCAAGGAAACAGGAGTTCATTCGATTGATGAATGACTACTTTCTAACGCAACATTGAAAATCACCATCTAATACTCTAAAGACAATCAAGTGGGCTTACTAGAGCTAGTCTTGCATGTGCCTAATGTATAAAAGCCATTTCCATCTCTAATTAGATCATGCGAGTCTCACGTGAGATCCGCATCATTCAATAGCTGAGATGAAATGAGTTCACATACGTTGAATGTATATAAGATTTTTTTGGCTCATTAGACATTTTGGTCTTTAGCCAAGATAAAGTTGTAATTCCTATACAAACTATGTGATAAATTTCTAGTTTTTTTTTTTTACCATGAGAAAATTTTTCAAAAAAGTGCTCCTCTCCGTTAAGGTTTGTTTTGTAGGCTCATTCCTAGGCTCATTGCTTGAGCGGCCTTTCCTTTCGATATTGACAAAACGTACCGGGCTGGCAGACCACGGGCCTCACTAATTCAATGAAAGCCCTGCCCGTTTCCGCCCAAATGTTAATTTGACTTCCGAGAATTACCGATTATATTTACTTATACATGTTAACCTTCGGATTTGCATTTTCTAAAAGGTTCTAAATATCTTGCATTTAGAAAAAAAAAAAAGGGGGAGGGGGGGGCAATAGCCACCAAAAGCCCTAAATTATATCTACTATAACATATTTACTCTAAATTTTTTTCTATGATAAAAAAAAATCTCAAATTTGTACTTCAATAGCACATTTCTGTCAAAGTTCAATCAATGAGATCTCTTAAAATCTACTAAAAGCAAATAATGTTGCCATGATGCTCATGTGATCTAAGTGAAATACAAACAATGTTGTTTTAGCTAAATAATCATCTAATGTAACATTAATAGGAGAGTAAATATGTCATATGAATATAAGTTGGAGTTTTTTATGCTACAAAAAAAGTGTCAGAATGTGCATAATTTGAATTTTTTTATGCCACAAAAAAAGTGTCAAGATGTGCATAATCTAGAGTTTTTTATACCACAAAAAAATTTAGGGTAAATGTTGGCATAATTTAGAATTTTTTGTAACTTTTTCCACTTCAAAAATCAAAATTGCAAGAACCTCGATACTCAACCATAAAAACTTAAAACTTAAAAGTAAACAAGATCCCAAATTTCTCACAAAAAGAAAAAAATTACAAATTTTGCAACGATACTAAAAAAATTCAATTCATGTATTTGTCTTACAAAACTATAATTGTGATTGAGTATTTCATTGAGTTAATCAAGCAAGAAGCTCTTATCCCATCGCATCCCGAGTGAATGAACCTTGTTAATCGTCCTCTAAAGGTTGCAGCATTATTCGAAAGCAGTTTAATGATCTCTTCTTCTTTTTTTGTGTATTATCTCATGTCACTTGATAATTGATACGTTTATATTCTTGTGATTTTTTTATCTGTTGATATTAGTTCTCGGTGGAATTTTGTAACAAATGAAATGACAAGTTCGTCGGAACGTATAGCGATGAAGAAATCGCCGGGAGACGACAAGGAGTTCTGTCCTCCAGCTGAGCTTTGCCCTGAGCCTGAGCTTTCTGGAGAGGGAGTCGCGTCCAATTTGGTTTTGGACCACCCCTGCTCAAGAAAACCATCAATCGAGAACGAAGTGTGGAAGGAGACGGAGGAAGAAGGAAAGGAAGAAGAAGAAGAAGAAGAATATGTGATGGAAACGAGAGTGAGTGGTTGTCCGAGTGTGGAACTGCTTGTTTCACTTCCTCCTTCTTCATCCCTTCGAACCCCATCAATTTACCCTCCGAGGTTCTCTCTTTCTTTCCCATTCCATACTCTGTTTCTTCCTCTGTATTACGTTCATGAGATACAATAAGACGGCTGTCTTGTTCGTCACTGTTCTGTCCGTTTCCCTTTTGCAGGCTCTCCCTGAAATCCTGGGCTAGCTATCAGAAATCCTTTAGGAAGCATTTTAGAGGTCTTGCTGGGGTACCCATCTCTCTCTCTCTCTCTCTCCCTTCCCTGAATAAATGATGCTTGTTGTTGCGTTATCTGATGAGGACTAGTCCAGTAGTGCGGTTATTCTGGGGCAAGATTAAGTGTCAAGCTGATGGGAAAGCAAAACTCGATTCATTTCTCTTCTGTCTTCTTTCTGGAGAATCTGAATGTAGATGTTCATTAACTTCCGGTTAGAGATTCGACCAGACAATTTTCTTCTTTGTGGCAGACGTGGAGCTTTCACGTGAGCAAGATACTAAGGAGTCAAGATTCCGCTGAGGAGTTCTCGGTTCATGTGGTCAAAGAGTACGTCTGAGATTTCAACAGCATGCTTACACATGAAACTTGTAACCATTGGTGTCATGTTCTACAAAATTATGCTTCTGTTTGGCAAGTGCAACCAAACGGCCGGATTGTTTAATAAAGAGCATTAGAGTTTTTGAGCTAAACAGGAAATTGAATCAAATGCATTGAAATGCTGGGTTCCTGCTTGCTGAAGTGTTGCGTGCAGTGACTGCCAATCATAGTTAGATTTCCTTGATCCTTGGTTAATGATTTTGTGGCTATAGCCATAGATCTCATTCTTTGTAGAGTTACCTGATACATGTACACATTTCATATAATTAGAGAACTTACTGGCATATCAGCTCACTTATCATGGTACCATGGTAACAGGGGTGAAACCTTGTCTTCAATATCAAAGCAGTATGGGATACCTATATACACAATTGTGACGTTGAACAGAAGTATTGTAGACCTTGAACTAGTTTATGAAGGGCAGGTCTTAAAGATTCCTCTATCCAAGATATATGCTGAAAAGGTGAGATAAACCTATAAACATGACCGTACTAGTACATACTCTGCCATCTTTTATTTCCATGCAAGATCATCGCGGAAGGTTCTAGATTTTTGTGCCATGTGTGTGTTCCTGCTTACTTCTGTCTGTGCATAATTATCAATAAGTGAAGTTTGATTAAGGGTTTTTCTGAGTCATTTGGTACAATGGATCTGCATCTTTCCAATATTTCATGCTGTCGAGTGATCGGGGTATTGAATTTTGAAATTATTATCGATAATCCATTTTAACTGGAAGTATGAGTTATGCGAGTGCTCAATTAGTGATCTTGTTCTTATATTGCACACCTTAGTTTATGTAGCAAAGTGCCACTTTGGACCTGAGCTTTTGCAGTTTGTTTTTCTACAAGAATATACTAAAAAATCTGTCAACATAACTCACTGTTTCTGTTACAATCACAAGTTTACTTGTGCTGTTCATTTTATGATAACTCAGACCAAGGCCAGCGCCATTTGACTTCTATTTTTACTTATATTTGGACCAATCTTTTGCTTATCAGTACTTATTCATGGCATTCAATGTCAGACAGAGAAGAAGAAATTGCTCAAGTTTGATACGCAAAAGCACTGGAACATGTCGAAGATGCTGGATGCCATCTCACAGCAAAAGAGTTTCACTGTGTTGATCCCCCGTCAATCACCATATGTAAGTTCAGATTCTTGAGAATCAGTAATTTTGAAGCTCATGTTATTGTAGTTTCATAGATTGAGGGCACTTTTTTATCTTGCATATTTTATTCAAAGCAATTAATCTCAAATGGCTTGTCATTTCGTTATCAGGCTAAAACCACTGGTTATTTTCTAGTTCTGGTCCCTCTTATAGCGTTTTGCATCAGATGCATAACTAGTGTCCTCTGCACTAGAGTTGCTGATTATTTGAGATGGGAAGATGTCGTAGAGCCAAAGCAACACCATCAGGTCCCTAAAAGTAAGAGATGGAAATCTGCCCTACTTGATGCCAAAGAGCTAGATGTTTCAGATCCTGAGTCTAAATCAGACATTGGTGTAAGTTCTTAATTGACACACATTATCTGTTCTAGTAATTTTGGCTGTTATTGTTCATAAGCTTGTAATTTTGGTTTCCCGTAGAGCTGCTTAATTCTGCGGCCACCAGGGTTGTTAAAACGGTTTTTTGAACTAAGACCGTTGTGAGGTCTATGAAATCTCAAATCGTAAAATTGCATTGTGAAATAAACAAACTATCAAGACAAAGCTAGATATATATCATCCTATCATTGTAAAGGACTCCTGAGAATTGCATTTTGAGCCATATTCACTGATGACAAAGTTTGCCTGATTTTATGTTGTGAAAACAAAATGTGGATCCCGTGGGTCATGGACTGCTAATTCCAGTAAACGTCCAATCCTGGGAACCTCTTCCGTGCATGTGTCTGTGCGCCGAGCTTGTGCAGTATTCCTTTTTCTTTGCTTAACAAAAATATGCGAATTTTGTATTGATTGATGTGCTGATGATCTGTGATGGCAAGATACGAAATATGAACTCTCTTCTTTTTCTGCTTCCTGGGCCATATGGCTCACGTCCTCATTTTTGGCACAAACTCTTGTGCAGTGTCCATCAGAGGGTCAAGCTCAGAGTTCTTCTGAGGATGCTTTCCAGGCATATGGAAAACTTGAAGAGGACTATCAGAGATTCCTGTCAGAATGTGGGATAAGTAATTCAGGGTACTGGCGAGGAGGTTTGGATGAATGAAGCACTGGAATTCGATAGGGCTTGACAAATTGTTAATGACTATATATGCGTGGATGTGCAGCGTGCAATTTCGGTTGTACAAAATAGTACGTTAATGCATTCATCCTTCGTATCTGGTTGTTCGTGCACTTGCAATCTTCAGTATCATTTACCTATGACCTGGTTGCAGACCATTTGATAGGACTAGCATTTGTTGCGCTGTCTTCTATTTTTCCTCAAGTATGTAGGAAACTTTTGCTAGAAATTGAACAAGCTTGCTAGAGTACTTAGTCCTAAACAAGATTCTTGTGCTGAAAGAAAAAATTATACATGAAAAGTTGATGGGAGCCATTGGAGAAGTAAAACTATCTTTATCTGCAAAGAACACCAAGGATTAAATCATCGCTTTGTATTAACAAAAGTTCCCGCAGTGGTGATGTGGAATTTCCACGACACTGTTGTGTAATCACCAAAATGCTCAATCCAACGACTATACGTTACTTTATGTCTTGTGTTTAAGATAGCTCCTTAAACATTTTTAAAGACCACCATTTTTTTAAGATGTCTCCCGGTCAAGTCCTGAAGTTTGCTACTTCAAAGGGGATATCAGGTCAATGCATAGATAGCATCTTTAGGTGTAGCATCCATATTCAGAGATGCTACTAAACAAAGAATTTTTCTGCTTTCTGTGAGGGAATACATTTCAAGATCTAAGGAACGGTGTTTTATGACGATGAGCATGAGTAGGAGGACACTGTTCCCATCACCGTGCACAAGAACAGGAGGGGGGGAGCCCGCAAGTAAATATCAGTAGTCCCGGAGAATGTTCAGATGTTTCGCAATTGACACGGGTATTATCCATAAATGTGTCAACCTGACTTGTTTTACAAGCTTCGATCGACAATTTTGCAAATAATGGAAGAGTTTCAGAATTCACAACTTCAAAAGGTATGTGTCAATAGGTCATACAGAAAAGGTACAGAATTGCATGTGCTTCTTCTCTATTACAAAATTTCACAGATCTAGCTCAGAAAGCTCAAGGACTATTCCTGCTACAATTTACCACCATAAACTCTTGAAATCCCAGTTGAAAACTGGGATCAAACCAAAATGTAGCAAGGATGGTTTAAAATTGTGTGCTGCATCCTATCACTGTATGTTTAACGAACACGGCGAGCTTTCTCTTCTTGTCCTATACCAAGCGATTTCTGTGCATTCGCAATTCCTTCTGGATCTGTCAGGAGAGAAAAGTATGTCAACTCAACCAAATGGCAAAACCAAGAATTCTAATGATGAAGAAAAAAAAATCATCCAGAGAACACATTGATTAAAGCTTCACTATTGAGCTGCTAACTTCCACTTAATGTCATCACTACCTGAAAATTGAATCAGTTAATGCAGTTTATAGGCCGCCATTTGCAATTTGTGTCACATCAGTGGCCCTTTTGCATATAGAACAAGAAATACCGGATGGTGATTTAGGTGCAGTACTCAGCAGCAACAGATGACAGGACATTATGGTTCTTCTAATTCTTGCATCATAAAATACCTTTCATGTCATACACATTGCTAAATTACCTACATCCCGCCATTATTCTAGAGCTACCACCTGATTAGACTGTAGACAGTTTGGAAGTACCCCAAGACTCAATAGTCAAGACCAAGCAAGGAAGAGGATCAGTTTGATAATCCTCCTTTTCTTTAATATGGACAAACATGGAAAAGAAAATGTCAAGAACCACATCCATTGTAATCCATTATGTATAGAAGGAAGACAATCAGAGAAGCCCACATTCTACATGAATAATCTGCACTTGACGCATCTTTCAGTTAAGTTTTTCTTTAAAAAACAAGCTCCCTTCTTTAACAGCTTTTTCTACCCGATTTCATAAGCTTCTATATCCACTAAGAACGAAATCACTTGGAGTAAGAGAAGAGGGGGCACGGCAAGGCAGAGGATAGAGAAGCCATTCAACTAGAGGTAAGGTGCAGACTTTGTGCTCATGTTTTGGTAGAGTTTTCGTCCAAGAGACTCGATCTTCTTTATGGTTGAAGGGGCCATTTCAAGGCAGAAAAGACCATCACATCAAGAATTCTAGGTCGGTTCTTGCAAACTCCCCCCCGACTTACAGCCTTTACACTACTACTACTGTGATGTGAGCAGTTCAAATGGGTTTGATCTTTCCCAATTATCCTGGCCAAAACTTTTACACAGCACTTGTAGAAGGTAGACACATCTAAACAACATGTGCATACATCTCCGCCAACAATCTTCTTTCACCCTTAGGAGGAGCATCTTGCTATCATGAAAACGCCAGCTGTTACCATAGTAGCCGCATGAATCAAATCGGATACTAGAGTGGGACCCTCCATAGCATCGGGTGGCCAAGTATGCGATCCTATCTGTGCATTCGCTCCCCCCATCACAGATGGTTCAGCCACACCCGGTGCCACAAAATGATTGAGAACTACAAGGGGGTCAAAATGAATTTGGTGCTCAACCTCAAATATCATTTATTATAACTTGTTATACCTTTATTAAACTCCTTGACAGTACATATTAAAAATTTAGAACTCGTTACGCTGAAAGCCTTGAACTTGTTGTCTTGACAAGATGAGAGGAGAACCTACCAAAGAACTGTGTGAAAATGCGCGTAAAGAAGCTTAGATTCCTGGAGACATTGTATGCCATGGCAGGTGGAAGAGGTTTGACAATGGTGTCAATGGTAAATACCCGCTGAAGGAACTGCAAGTGCATTAAATGTGATATATCAGAAAGTTATATCGAAACAAAACAAAACAAAAAAAAGCATACAAAATATACGTGACAAGTAAAATAGCTAAACGCCAGGAGGGGGAAATGAAAAGGACATAAGTGACACAGTACATATCATAAATGAGGAAGAGAAAGGGAAGTGCGAGGACTATGACAATGACACCACCAAAAGAATTTCCCACAAGTGGAGTCGGTTCCGTAGATCGTTTTCCATTCTAAGTCATAGGTGCCGTGCCCTCCCTTAAGAGAAACTATAAACTCACTGACTGAATGATAAGGAGAGCACAACATTTCTGTAATGTACATAAAGGATACATCTCAAAAAAATGCTCTGGTTATTAGTGCCATTGCCATCACAATTGAGTTGGTCCAAAGTTGATATTCTTTTCATCATTACAGTAATGATGAGATAAAAGTATGCTTATCTTGATAAATTAAGCATCATAATAGATAAATAGGACATTAAACTGCTTGTCATCATAGGTATTATTTTCCCTTTTCTTCTAATAACCTCACTCTTATCTGAAAGAATTGCCACCCCTACAAAAAAACAGACATCAACAAGTGGAAAAAGGTACAAATGCCATGTGAAATTGTGAATGCTTGTGCACATAGACCACACATGAAAGACTTCCATCATGCACCCTCATGACATTAACAGCAACCGCATCCATGTAAAGGGTTCCATACACAAACAATCCCAACAAGATAGTGGTGAATGCAGAACCTTAGAGTTAGAAATGTAATTCCGATTCTATCTAATATTAACGCCACTTTTCATGGCCCTTTAACAAACAAAAGAACAGTTAATTCAAGTACTGCTTTTGGCAACACTATGAAGTAGAATGAACTTCAATAACGGTGACTGACCATCCAAAGCATCATACTCACATTAGACAGGTCCTCCAACTCACATATTGATTCGCGAACCATAAGTGCTCTAGCGATAATTCCTGCAAAGTGTCTAAGCTTATCTATTACCCTGAGACCTAGAAAGCAAAGTGAATTTTGCGGTGGAAATTTCACGTCTTTTAACAGCAATCGACATAAAAACATTCTGCAAGAAAGTACAGCACCAGCTAGTCCCGCAACAACATTCACGACTCAAAGTAAGTTCAAGTGATCACCATTACCATCTATCCAAGAAAACACGAGTCATTGGATATTCACTTCCGCTACCAAGAATTGTATCCTCAACAAGGCACAGTCACTGACTACTCCAGCCCTCAAGAGAGCAGGACGATGCACAAATGAAAATGCTCGGCTTGAATTCACTAGAAAGCGCAAACCACGCTGCATCTACACTCTTATCTCCCAAAAGATTCACGAAACGAAGCAACAAGACAACGCCAGAAAGGCCCGGGATCGCTTCGACGCGCGCTGCACCAGATTAAACACGTACCATACCCTACCGACTCCGCTGAATTTTCAGAGCGTAATCGGGGACTACAGGGGAGAGGCGAACCTTGAAATTCCGCTGGAAGCTGTAGCGGAGCTCAGGGTCGAGGGCGGACTCGTCCTCCTCATCGACGTCGCCGGGCTTGCTCTTCTTGCGGGGGACGTGCATGGTCGGCGTCTGCCCGGGCTGGCTCGTGACCCTGAGCTTCGCGTCCTTGAACTTGTCCGACTGGTCGTCTTCTTCCACCCTCCATGGCGCTTTCGAGAGCAGCTGCTTCTTCGCCTTGGTCATTCTTCCTCGTCTCCTGCTTCTCCGTACTCGGGAAACTTGGGGGCGGTTCTCTCGTTATCTAATCAGGTTCTGATACGAAGAGGACGATGACGAGAGGAGAGGACGGGCGAGGTTTTCCCCCTGTTTGGTTGTGGGTGGAGGGTACCCGCACCCGGGAACGGGATAAGGGTACGGGCTAACGCAAAAACCTTAGCAAATAGTACATCCATAGAACACGTGGGCTGGATCGAGTTTGGATGGATGGAAAGAAAAAAAACCAATCCGAATTGGCCCATTTAATTAATGTCGACCCATGTTGTTCATATACTGCGATTTTGGATCGAAAAATCTTAGCAACGTCAAACATGTGGGCTGGATCAAGTTTGACTGGATCAAAAAAATGGATATAATCTAAATCGACCCGTGCTTATATTATATTCTGATTTTAGTTATCCAAGTCAATGACGACGGAATTCATACCCGATCCAACCTAACCCTTTTTAGTCATCTTCTGTTTTTGAATTAGATGATGAGGGTGAGTGGACTAGGAGAAGATTGTCGACCATCTACAGTTTTTGGGTGCTGTCAAGTAATTGATAACTTCACCAGGACTTAATTTCCTTTTTCCGATACACAAAAATGGGAGGAAGTATTGTAATTTTGAATTTTCTTGGACAAAACATTAGTTGGCAGAATAATGTTTTGATTCCTGATAAATATGGCAAATGAATGGATACAACTGGGATTGAGGTTAAAAGAAAGACCATTTATAGAGTTTTCTCCTTCGAACTCACGTGGATTGTTGGTGGGTATGGTCAAAAACCACGAGAACGCATATTTAATTGAACTTTGTTGCCCTAAATCCATGACATCCCAAGTTATTAAATTTTAGTTAATCCATATGTGATACAACCCATTAAATTTGACTTAAAATGGTGACACCTGAAAAATAAACCAACGGGGTATTGTTTGCGCATGCTATGAGTAGTGCTTTCGAAAACGTAGTTGATATCAAGTTGGATTTCCAAGCAGCACATGATTAAAACCTAATCGAATTACTTGCATTCAATAAATATAGTGATGGACAATAATCAAACATGACGTACAAAGAAAATATCTGAGCGGACAATTTAATTCAATGAGTCAAGTTGGCCAAGCTAATAGGATAAAAACATACGTGGATAATTCACAATTTATCTTGGATCCACTGTCAGTGCTCAGCTAATCCATGAAACTTTTTGCCATTGCACTTGAACTAGAATCGTGGCGAACCGTGCATACAAAGAATAAGCACCTCCCTCCTCTCGTCCAATTTTGGTCCTATCCTAGCGTCGATGTTTGGAACGGAAACAAAAGAGAGACAGGCCATGTTGTCGGAGTGGTACGATGTTATTGTAGCGGGATTTACTGGTGTTGGATCTTGGCCTCAGGAATTCTCGATGATGGGATATGGTGGGCTTCCTGGGCAGTTAAATCGATGGGACTTGGTGTTTTGGATGCGACATTAGCACCGGTGATGAGGGGACCCCCAATGGCAATGGCCGTGCAAAACCCCTCTCTCTCTCTCTCTCTCTCTCTCTCGTGTCTGCCAAGCCAAGGGCCAATGCTTTGCTCAAGTACTCAATTGAGGTTCCTTCGTCACAAGATATTGAATCTTCAAACTGAAGCGCGACCGCAATAATGGGACTCGTGGATTCTTTTTCTTTTCTTTTTTAAATTGCTTTAATCATTTTATAGATTCGAATAGATAGACATGCTGTCTTTTTTCTCGTACCAATGATTGTAAGTTGTTCATAAAATACCAGCGGTTTCACTCTTAAGAGAACCCAATATTTGCTCTTTTAAAATGCACTAATAAAACTCGACACAAAAAATAACCCGAAATTGAATTTTAGGAAAATCAAATTTTATAAGAGAATTTGGTTATGATACCATATTAAAAAGTCCAATCAAGAGACGGCAAAATGGATCAATGACCCATATTTTAACCCACAATGAACTAAGTAAAAAATGGGTTAGCTAATACTTTACTATAGGTTATAAAAAAGGGTTTATTATAATAGAACTTAATTGAAAAATAGGTCATAAATGGATTTGGGATAGACTATAAATGACTCAACTTATATCCACTACTTTTTAAATTTTTTTCTTCTTCTTCTTGTTTTTCATTGGCCAATCATTGGCCACAGCGATAGCCGGTGACTAGTCACAGGCGAGTTCAAGCCTTGTTGACCTCGCGATGCCAGTGAGCTCAAGCCTCACCCGAGGTCGCTAAAGCCTCACTAATGTCTAGCAAATTCAAGCGAGGCTCGAGCCTCGCTCAAGTCACTAGATCTAATAAGGCCCGAGCTTGCCCACCAGCCTTGAGAGAGCTTGGGCTTTGCCAAATCTAGTGACTTAGGCGAGGCTTGAACCTCACTCAAAGTCACTAGACATTAGCAAGGCTTTGATGACCTTGGGCAAGACTTGAGCTCACCTGTGGCCGATTGGTAGTCATTACCATGGCTAGCTATCGGCCAATGAAGAAAAAAAAAAAAAAAAAAAGAAAAAAAAGGAAATTAAAAAATGTATTGAAGGAGGTGCATGAGGAAATATATTTTCTATATCAAACAACAGAAAATATATTATAATTTATTTTTAGATTTTAACCGAACTCGCAAAAATATAATTATTTTTTTTGGAAAATTATTTTCCTAAAATATTTATTTGTTCTGATAATATGAGTTAGGTTGGGTATAAGTTAGGTATGAGTTAGATATGAATTATTAAATTTATATTACATAAAAATCGGTTAATATAGGTCGAATAATTTTCGATCCGACCCATTCGTTCGATGGCATTAGTCTCTAGAAATTTAAGTTGATAAATGCAGGGAGACAATACGCACATAAATAGTAAATACACTTTATTGTCAATTAATCTAGGATATTTCAAATTACAAAAAGTAAAATTTAAACATACAGCTCAAGTCAAAATTGCACTAAAAATTTAGGTTGAACAGCACTTTCAATTTCCCATTTTGAATCGTGATTGATGGTAAAGTTTGCTTTGTGATGATTGAACCCACGAAAAAGAACCGCAATAATTTCTTCAGATGCACAATCGATTTCTCCATCACCCCCCATGGAATCATCCATCCCATCCCAGATGGGTAGTAGAAAAAAGTAGACACCTTCTGCATAGACTCGGTCCATCGACGTCCGGGAAAAAACCTAGAAAACCCTGGTGGTAACATCGACATCCCACCCACCTCCTCATCAAAGGACCAAGAAATGACAAAAGCACCGCGAATGATGGTGGCCGTGGTCGGTAATCCTTCGCTTTAAGTAACATTGCGTACGAATTCTATTCGGCGTTGCGCTTTGTCATCGACCCCACCAACCACATACCAAAACTTTTGCTGACGTCATAATTGGCCCCGCATCTTTCTTCCCTCACCGGCTGTCATTACGGCCCCTTTCTTTCCTTAACATGCGGCCAAAAGCTGGTTTATTTAACAGGAACAAGAACATGTAATCATCCCATCACGCGATTTGTATGGAGCTTAGGTAAAGGGGAAAAGTGAAAATGTAATTCGCTAATTACAGTTCCATAGATTTCGCTATGTTTTATTAGTAATAACACTTATTTGGATGCGAATTCTCCATTAAAGTGGTCCTGGTCGTGCGAACGTTCTAGAGAGAATAATAGGGAACAAATTCCCCTCCCAGTAATATAAAATAAAATTAGAAATAACCAAAAAAAAGAAAAAAGGATTCACAAGTGAAAAAAAGAAGAAGAAATTATATCCCTCTTCGCAGATTTCCGTAAATACCCCCAAAGAAAATGCAAATGAAAAGAGAAAAAGATTTGTGGACTCTAGGGGCAGAAGGGTCGGCCGGAGCGAGCCCGGTGGCTGGGCACGGTGAAGTGGCGCAGCCTGCCCACCTGCTCCGTCAAGTAGCCCTCGCAGAGGAAGGCCTTGGAGAAGCCGTCCTCGATGACCCGGTCGACGTCGTGCACGAACACGTCGGTCTCGCCGCTCTCCCGGTTCCGCGCTATGAGGCCCGCCGTGTAGATGGCGGTCATCCGCCCCGGGGCGTCGTCGTGCCACCCCGTGGGCGCGTCCACCATGATCAGGTCCCACTCCATGTCGTACACCTCGCTCGGGAACCCCTTGTGCGCCAGCTCGCACTTGGAGGACCTCGGGTCCGACACCGCCTTGCACTCCTCCTCGTCCCGGAGCTTCATCAGCTTCTCGGCCTGATGACGATTTTCTTTGTTAAAAATCGCATCCAAAACCAAGTGGACAAAAGGGCGAAGGACTGAAAACTAGAATTTCAATGACCCAGAAACTGCACGAAGCACGGTTACTCCGTTACCTGGGTGACTTTGGTGTCGTAGGTGACGTGGAACGCCTCCAAAGTCGGCAGCTTCTGGGTGACCTGGTCGATCCAGGCCTTGTCCTCCTCGAGGAAGACGGTGCGCCCGCCGTGGTTGAGGGAGGTCCACATGAGGCTGTCGTGGCCGAGGCCGAACACGAGGAAGTTGCACGGCGACTTCTTGGCCAGCACCCGGAGGGAGACGGAGATCTCGTCGTACGTCTGCTGCGGGGTGATGTTGGTGGTGGCGTAGTGGACGAGGGCCTGGGCCAGGGACGGCGGCGTCTTGGCGCACGTCGCGGCGGCGGTTGTGGTCGGGCAGTCGGCGGCGGAGGCGGACTCCTGCGCTTGTTGCGTCTGGATCGTCAGCTCGGTGCTGGACGACGGCACGGGGGAGTAGAGCTGCTGGGAAGAAGGGAAGGAGGTGCGGACGATGAGGAGGAGGAGGAAGAGGAAGAGGAAGCTGAGGAGGATGATCTTGGCGTTGATGGCGAAATGGGTCTTGCTCGCGTTGCCGGTGCTGGAACCCATTTCCGATGCGGGTTTGGAGAAGACCCGATTCTGTCTCGGATTGGCTTGATGGTGCTTTTGACGGAGGAGAGACCAGAGGACTGCTGCTCCAGTCTTTTGCTTGAAAGTCTGTCTGAAGAAAGAGCTAGCTTTCTTCCGAACTTAACATATGCTGCTGTCATAAATCTACCGTGACCCTTTCTTTCACCGAATGTCTATAAAGAACGTGAACCCGATTTCCCTGTTTTCTCTGTGGTTTCCATTCTGTTCTTTTATCTGCATTTTCTCCTAAACTAAAGGTGAGTTGGCTCGAGGAAAACGGTGTTTGACTTGGCATTGTGCGAATTGAACATTAATGACCTGTCCGAACAACAACAATAATACGGGCACACGTGTCCACGCCTCATAAGATTGGTGGGCCCAGTTGCTGCACCCTCCAAAAGAATCAAATGTCGTTCATAGTACGCGCACAATGACCCATCATCTATCATTGCTCAATCAACACCTATAGCCATTGATAAAGATAATTACAATTTGGAAAGTCGATTAGCTATTTAAATTCACGGCGATGAGCGTCTGTCCCATAACAAATGAGTTGTATTCGAAGTAGATCTTACGTTCCGTTACTGTCTAAAGAGCGAACCGTGTCAAAATTATAAATAAAGATCCAACCAAGAATGCATTAATTAGGTGGGTCTTGTTGAAAGTGTGAATATATATTATAAAAAAATAAATATGTATATGTTGCCAAATGGGCAGAGAGAGAGAGAGAATTATATATAAAGTAAAGAAACGTGAGTAATCATGTATGGGTCGTGGCGTTGTCTCTCTTGGAGTGGAAGCAAAGATGGGATTTTTGCGGTCGATGTTGACAAAGAAGCTAACCCGTTCTCTGGCGGGCGAACCCGGTTGGTGGAACTGCAATTTGATGAGTGGGACTCTACTTGCTAGCATTTTTGTTTATTAGGACCTGAAAGGGTTGATTCCATTTTTTTTTATATTGAATCGAGTAATGGATTGGAAGTGTTCCAATCAGGATGGGATTTGGTTTTTAGTGTTAGTTGAGTGATGGAGCGGTTGAGGACAATTGTTTTCTCATTGTATGAACAGTAGTTGACTTTTTAAATTTCTTTTCCTTTGTGATGATCAATGTATTTTTTTTTTTTTTTTTTTGCACAAAGGAAAAAATATTTGCGAATTGGCGCCCTTAAAGTTCGGTGATGCGATGCTCTACTGGGAGTGTTTAACCACCGGTAAATTGAAAGCCTAACTTCTTCAATTTATTTGAATACGATTTGAAAATCTTAGGGTCCGTTTAGATTAAATGCATAATAAATGTTTTTTTTTATCCCTTAATCATTGAGATTCGGGTACCCTGAATAGCCCATCTCAATGTCCTTGAAAAGGATGCCGCTTTACGGATTCGGCTGCTTTTGGAATTCAAATTATGGATCTTTACTTTCCGTTTTCTCCAGAGGAGAGGATCCGTTTCATTATCCGAGCATATCACGAGTAACCAAAAGAACAATGGAAGCGAGACCATCTATGCAAGAACTCTCATATGCTACTGATTTTGAGAGGGTAACTAGCTATAATCCTCGAATCAAAAGTAACATAATTTCGTTTGTGTAAAACTTTCTTTCTACTAATGTTGTATGCTCTATTTTTTTCCTAATGAAGAAATGGATGGAGTCACTTAGCTACATATTCTACATATTGAGTAGTTGTGGGGTTCATGTATTGCCTTAATTAAATTTTCTATTTATTCCTATCCGGCATGATTAACCAGTATTTGAAAATGCTGGCATTAGACTCATTTAAAGCCATCTATATCATGTTTACCTCGCTAGGGTTAACAACGAGACTGTTGGAATGCAACGCATACAATATCTTTGATGTCTACAATGGGCTTTTAAGGTTTTGATCGCAAAGGGTAATATGATTGTTTTTCACTTCGAATTGTTGTACTCAAACATGAAAACTAAGTTTGGTCATCAAAACAAACATTAGAATAGAATAGAATAAGCAGGATATAAGATCCCCAAAGCAGTAAATACAGGCATAGTAACTTCTATCAAGTGTTTGGTGCACTTTAAGATAAGATGGAGAATAAATAAATAAATTAAAAAGAATTGAAAGTTAGAAAAGTCAATTAAACTAAAAATTTGGAAAGGACCTAGGGATTGCAGTCACCGCCGTGGCCAATTGCCATGGTGGCCACAATTGAACACGGCAGCCACCAACATCTCCTATGCACGACAGCATAGACATGAAGATTTGAGATCATGGCCAATTGCCATGGTGGCCGCAGTTGAACATGGCAGCCGCCAGCATCCGCCAGCATCTCCTATGCACAGCGGCATAGATATGAAGATTTGAGACCGCGAGAAGGACAACACGGGGAATTTCAGGTGACCACAGTCATTGTCGCTGTGATATAAGTTGAAAATCCAGAGAAACCAGAGAACGACAAAGTCACAACGGGAGATCTCAATCTAACCCTACTTTAGAACAATTGAGATCAGCATTAGAATCAAGTTACAACTTGTTCAATTAGTATCAACATCAAATGGACAATTATTCATTTGCATTGAAGGCGGCTTGACCCATATTTGACCCATATTTAACTTTTACTTAACCCATATTTGACCCATTTAAATAAAAGTGAGTCATAATATGGATTTTTTTGACACCTCTACTCCAGAACAATTGAGATCAGCATTAGAATCAAGTTACAACTTGTTCAATGCATCAAATGGACAATTATTCATCCGTATTGATGGCAGCATTGATTTCATAAGCAGCAAGCAATAGCTTGTTATTATCATTACACCTGTCAAAATGGGTGCATAACCCATTTATAACACATTTAAATATTAAATAGGTTATAAATGGGTTAAGCTTTCTTTTAGCCTTTTTAGTTTTAAACCAATCTAAAAGAAAGCCTGATTCATTTATGACCCATTTAATATTTAAATGGGTTATGCACCTATTTTGATAGGTGTACCTATAATGGGTTTAAAATTAAAAGACTAAAATACATGAATCGTTAATGGGTCAAAGTTTAAACCTACTTTTAAAACTGCGCGTCATCTGCTCCTCCTCTCTGCTCTCAAATCAAAAGGAAGAAACATTCCTCATCGCATATTCTCGCACGCATGGCAAAGACTCCTCTCTCGCGTGATCGCCACCGTGATCGCCACCATCATCGGATGGGGCTTGATTGGCCATCAAAACCCGGTGAGTCTCGTTTTTATATGTGTGCATGATTTTTAAAAAATAAAAATAATTTAAAAATATTTAAAATAAAAATTATTAATAATTTGATTTTCTTAAAAAATAAACAATATTAAAAGAATATAATTTTTAAAAAATATATTATAATAATAATTTTTACTAAATTTAGTTAGATAAAGTGTTTTAATAATATGGATCGAGTCAGGTATGGATTAGATATGAGTTGAGTTGGGTATGAGTCAAAAATTTTATACTATGCTTAAATAGGTCATAAACGGGTTAATGGGTCAATTTGGGTCAGACAATTTATGACCCAACCCAAACTCAACTGACCCACCCGTTTAATAGGTCTAGTTATTATTTTGTTAAGTTCGTTTTATTTATTTTTTATCCAATCTAAGTTTATTCCATCTCTTGTCTCATATTTTATCTAACATTTTATTTGAACATATATGTGTTTATCCAATCCAAAGGACATCCCTAGTGACTAGATGGGACAACAAATTATGCTATCTTAAGTCAAATCTGGACTATAAAACATGACCAAAGTGATATAACAATGATGAGATATGAGGATAACATTTGGTAATTCTTTCTCGTGTGTTCCTTTTTAGGCATGCCACATTTGATCAACCCTAGTCGTCATATCTCTTTGACAAATAAGTCAAGATTTTGAGGTTATTCCCAAAGAATCTGTTCAAATTGTCAAGACACATCATCAGTAGATCCATGTAGTATCGCTATCCTCACAATACATTCCAATTGGTTAACTACAGGACAATAGATTTACACTTCTTTCAGATTAAAAATTAAGGTCTAGAGAACTACAAAATTGCTTATAGGAGCGAACTCACCTTCATAATCGTAAAAAGTAAAGCAATTTTCTTATAATTTGAAGTAGCTTTCGATGTCTTTAGTGAGTTTAAATGTAGGGAAATAACAAATTATATGTAGTCACTAAATTTTTCTTAACTGGTAAATTCCATATGTTATCAATTATTTTATCTTAGATCATAGTTATTTTGAACATGTTTAGAAAATTTCAACATGGGAAAGTGAAATATGGAATGTTTTTGGTAACTTTTGATTTACTTGTAACATTCAACCGTATTTGGTAATTTTCCTATGCATAATATTAACTTTCAATATTGTTGGTAACTCATTAACTAACTTTTACTGTGCTCGGTCAGTAAAGTAATAGCATTAGTGTGGACAGTACTATCCATTTCCTAGTAATGTTCATGAATCACGAGGCAGTTAGTAGTTTTTGTAGACATTGAAATAACTTTGAATATGTCTTCTGTAAGTAACTTTTTAAAAGACGAAGTTTTTTTCTGTAAGTCCCCGTTCGGTTAAAACCAGTTCTCTGGGGCACGTAAAAATGGTCCATACATATAGGCGAGGGAGCATAGAAATACCCTTGCCGCCAACCAAGCAGTTGGCCTGAGATTTTCTCGACATATAAGTATATGCATGGAGTTAGTTGAAGATGTCACAAAAGCACATCTGCAGATATGCAGTAAAGCCAAACTGATATCAATGTTCATACCAATTAGACGGTTACAGTTACATCTATACACTCCTAATTTTGCTAAGCAGCAGAAGCATATGTCTGGAATAGGTAATCCAGGATCTTCTTGTAATCACCCATTTTAGTGCCTGTGTTGGGATCAATCATGAAAGGCACCTGCAATTTAAGACATTGTGTCAAGTTTCCTTCATGGTCTCATTGATGTCAAATGATAGAATGTGATATGCAGCTGGAAAATCACACAATCTCTTTTCCATGTGCTAACTAACCTCTTTTGATCCGGATAGGTCCACAAGTATCTTTTCCCGTCTAGATCCTTCTCCAACATTTTGCAGGATGTAAGGGAGCTCCAACTCGCAGAGCGCCTCACGACAATTCGAGCATACTGAGCAGAGGGAACAGAGGGCTATTTAGGGAGCAAACAAAGAAGTTAACATGAACAAGTAAAAGATTTTCTTTGTTTTCACCGATGATGAAACAAGCTCATTTAGAAAGATGGGTAATCCTTCAATAATCTGAAAGGAAAGTGAGTAGGGACTTCTATGGTACATCAGGTGATCACTGAAAATGGATTCCAGGAGTAAGCTATTTAAACTGTTGCTAAATTCTGCAATTTACTAAAATGGAAACAGAAGCTTCTCCACTATTCAAAACCGAGAACATGCTCCCCCCTCCCCCTCAAAAAAAATAAAATATCAGATTATCTCACTAATATATTCTGAGTAGGACATAGAAAGGCAAGAGCATTGCATTTTCTTACAGGATTGTTTTCATACGAGAAAAGTTCCAACTTTTTGGGCGGTTGGTCTTGTCTTGCCTTTTCCCATAATGTCATTCCTCTACCTGCTCTAAGAATTGTTGGCATCCATCCCGTGAATAATGTACTGCATTTGAGATAAGACAGAAAGAGAGAGAGAGAGAGAGATAGGAGATGAATGAAGTCAACAGACAAAAAATATTGGTTGTATCATATATTTATGACAGTAAAAACATTAGGCAGTCCAAACTCTCTTAACTCTACATCTTCTACATGATAGATGCATACCTCAGATCAATGAAGAATGTACACTCACATTCGAGTCCTAGATTACTGCAGCATTTTGTTAACCACTCCCAAAGTATACATTCCAAGAGGATCTATTATTCCTCACTAATGAGAAATACAAAAAAGGAAAAACAAAGGCCTCAGATAATAATGTAAATATTGGGGAAATCACCAAATGTTATCCTCAAATTTCCATTAAGTTCCAAATTTTTTCCTTTTACCATTCCATTGATTTACCGTTGGTCCTCTATGTTCAAAATTCTACTTCCCAAGGTTTCCCAAAAAAATAAATTTACAAAGTGTTCTTGGTGATAGATACAGACGGCATATGGTACCTCAGAGGTACTACCTCTCAATTAGATATCAATCTTCCTCTAAATTCTAAAATTCTCAAACAAGTGAACAACTGATGTATGAGTGTTCTTTGTGGCAGCCAGAGAGGGCATACAGTACCTTTCAAGCAGCCCAGCACTTGGCTTCGTACCATTACCATATTTCTCAAATAGGTAGTTGACTATGTCACCTGTCCAAAGACAGAAGAATGTGCCATAAGGTAGAGCATCAAGGCTTCAAAAGGGCGAAAACCCAGCAGCTGTAAATTAACTCAATACTCGCCAACAAGTTCTAGAAACTACCTAACAGTATATTATTTGTAAACAACATTATGCACTTCATAGAGCTACCAACAGTAAATTAATGATGGTAAAGATTTGCAGAATTGATGATAAACATCAGAGAACATCAGATCTACAGTAAAAAGTACACATCAGATGGAAATTATAGACCATGGCTCTCCTTGCAGAGGCTTAGTGTCTCTTTTATATATCCAAGTAAAGATCTCTGACTGGATAATAAGAAATTCAAGCAAAACATGGATCATCATTCATTCATAAACTGCATAAACATACTCTTTTTGAGCAAATAACAAATTCAAGCGAAACATGGATCATCATTTATTCATAAACATACATTTCCTACACATCTGCAGTCACTCTGCAGCCACAGTGCTGATCAGAAGAGAATGGCACTATTAAGAAAAGAAGCTCCTAGAAAATGGTAGATATAGATCAGATGAGGCTGTCTCAGCAGGAAAGTTTTGTTCTATTCTCTTCATCAAAATTCTCTCTTTTGTCTTGTCCCTAAGCATCTTTGCCAATCCACTTTTTTTTTGTAAAACTAAGATGATTCATTGTGACCAAGAGGGAAGATCCTGCAGTGTGGTTTCAAGCCATAAGCATGAGACCTCAGAAGCTCCAGGATTCCCCCAAGAACATATTTTTTAGAGGTCTAGTAGCCTTCGTTAGTGGCAAGTTTTGTAACTAGTGGCAAGCCCAGTCATCCTACAACTTCCTAACATCTATGATAACCATGGACCAGAGAAAGTAGATCACTCAAGTGTAGACCAAATCAAGGATCTTTTTGGCATGTCCAAAGATAACTCAGGAGTTCAATTTTCACATAATGGTAGGTTTTTTTATGCAATAGTAAAGAGAGTATGCCTATTTCATGTAAATGGCAGAATAAAGGCAATAGTTCCCTTTAAAAGATTTCCATCAAATGTAACTGTTCGACTTACCACTTTCATAAATTGAGACACCAGTGTTTGGGTCAATCAGGAAAGGAAACCTGTGAAAGGTCAAACTGTAAGGTCGTACAAATTAAATGCATGGAATAAACAATGTAAAATATTCCTCAGCTCAAGCTACATTCCAGAGTAAATAAGGAAAGATCAGTTCTGAAATGCCAAGGACAATCTACACCAACTGGTTAAGATATCTCACCACTTGGTTAATGGAACAAGGCATTCTGGATATACACTCCTAGGGAAACTAGCTCTAGTCATCATTAGATGCAAATAGCCTCATTCAATACTTTTTGGGTTTGTACATTAAGTTCACGACAGCTCTCTTGTTTTCTACACTCATAAATATGCCAAATGTGTGAGAGCAGGCATTCTACCATTCTTTTCTTCTCTTTTTTATGTTTGTGACAGTTAGAACCAGACATTTTCACAATTTACAATACAACTCGCTGATTTGCATGTGCAACAACCACATGTAAAACTCATAATTGGACTCACAACTGGGATGTAAGTGTTACGTTATAGATAACTGTCTACTTTACAGATGATGATTAAGCTCAGAAATATAAAACCCCAGGGGCCTCGAGGAGAAGTTGTTGTGTGCACAGTTCAACGTGGCTCAGAAGTCTTTTTGCATATATATTAAATGCAAGGCTCAGAAGTCTTTTAAATCTGATATAAAGATGCCTAAAGAACAATCATCATGCACATTAGATGAAATGGCTTTGCGAAGAAGATACATACTGCTCTTTGCTGCCAAGATTTCTGACCAGTTCTCTGTGCCTTGCAGACCCTTTTGGGCAAGGATAGACCTAAGTACCCACATGAAGAAGTTAACAACAGGAAACCACAAGCATAGATCTAGAACTAAGTTAGGGAAAACTTAATAGCTAGTGATACTATATAAATCTTACTAATCCAAGCAATTATTAGACCTTTTGTATTTAAAGCAGGGATTATATGTACAATAACAAATAGAATTGTATGCGAACTAATTATTTCTCAATAACTACAAGATTGTCTATGATGACTCCTAATTACGGGGGCAATAATTAAGGATATGTGGAATGATAGCTTCACTTGTAGCTTTTCTTGGAATTCCTATGGGGACCAGATTAAAAACCATTTGAAAACTTAAGTTACAATAGTAGGTCATGGCAAAAATGCATGAAGGCAATTCCCTCCCGTCAAATTGCATTGATCCCTCCCTAAAGCCAAATGACAATGGTACATGGATGGATGGGAATGGTCACATTGGTCCATGACAACAGATATTCTTCTCTGTCAGGCTTAAAGAAATATAACACACAAGGCTAACAGTAACGGCATAGCAGATCAGACCTATCTCAGCAGCTCAAGTTTAACATGATGATTATATTTTAATTGGTGCTGAAATATATATTTCAAGAATGATAATATCTGTTAAAGCATATGCAGATTAGTTAGTGGTTCCAGATATGATGGTTAGGATTTCATGACTAACTGCAAATGTCTCTATGCTCTAGGAATAGGGCCTCTGAAATCTTCCATGAAGTCAATTGAGTAGATATTAAGGGTGCGTTTGTTAACGCTCCTATTTTTCTGTTCTTTTGTTCCCCATAATAGAAAAAGAATAGAAATCCATTTGATGACATCTGTGAGTATTTCTATTCCTCATAATAGAAAGCTGTTCAAGAGAATAGATTTGGAACAAAAATAAAAAGTAGAAAAAAGTAGCTTTTCGTTTTTGGGAATAATTTCTAGAATAAGTTATTTTCCTTTTCCTTTTCTTCTTCTTCCTCTTCTAACCGGTCACCACCGCCTACTGCCAGCTGCCGCTGCTGCCGGAGAAGAAAGGAAAAAAAGAAAAATCTAAAAAAATTATTAAAAAATTAAAAGAAATTTTTAGGTCATAAAAAAAATTTGTGGGTTGTACGAAACACATTCCTATTCTTTTATTTATTTATTCTAGGAATAGAAATTTTGTGCAGTTACCAAATGTGTTCTTTTACTATGAAATTATTCCAAGGAATAGAAATAGAACAGAACTATTTCTGAAAAAAAAATTGTTTCTGAGAATAGAAATGTTAACAAATGCATCCTAAGTCATTTGCAATTTCTATTCCTCCATCTTGCGACCCTAAAATCTTAATAGTATTCAAAAGAATAACATGAAGGTATCTAGATACAAATGAGAACTGCAGATTATAGCAGGAATTAAATTAAATAATCAGTAAGGTAATGTTGTTTGCTTTGTTCACCTCGACAGAAAGATCTAGCTCAGTCATGGCCTCACGGACCCTCCTGCAAAAGGGGCATGCCTCTGTTGAATGAAAAATAAGAAAAGAAATGTCGCTAGATCTTTTAATTACAAGACATTATAAAATAGAATTTGTTGACTAATAACAAAAGATCATCACCTATAAAAACATGCTATTTTTTCTTATGAAGAAACAACAAGAGAGAATGATTAAAGGGGCTAATATTGGAGACTCA
Source organism: Angophora floribunda (assembly GCA_014182895.1). Lineage (NCBI taxonomy): Eukaryota > Viridiplantae > Streptophyta > Magnoliopsida > Myrtales > Myrtaceae > Angophora > Angophora floribunda. The sequence goes on from CM024710.1 coordinate 21,872,676, forward strand.
AAACGGCTAGACATGGCTTTGACCTATCCTTTCTAATACACGATTCACTCCTCATCTAATCTATCCACAAAAATAAGCTAACATTCAGTTCTCTTGTTGAGAGGAAGTAAAGTCTCTACATGGTGTGTCTGCCAACTACAAGAAGAACAAATCTCCTTCAAATGACAGGAAGAACGTGGCAAATAGAGTGACTGTTGAAGATCCTTACCAAATTCAAACAATTGCAAAGGCAGAGGAGGACCTGAATCTGTGATTTCACCATCTTTCAAATTCATTACTGATCTTGAACCCCATGGAAGTCTTGCCAAGGTGGATAAGGAAGAGGTTGCCACCTAGTACCGCATTACAGGAAAAGCATTAAAATCCCTGGAAACAAGATTCCTCTCTTCTTCATACCATAATAACTGAAACCAAATGATATTCTTCAAGCCTCCAGATTACAAGAGTTCCAAAAAGAACTACAAGAGACAATAGTAAGACTGTGCAACCAGATGAAAGGTTCTCCCTCACACTGTTGAGCCACAGGTACCAGTTTTACATATATACTACTATCTAATGAACAAATCATTTTGAATGTCTCGACAGAGTACCTCCAAAGCATCATTCCTTTGACCGGAGGGATCTCCTCCCTGCAAGAAACAAGAAAGCTCGGTTGATGTGGAGAACCATAAGCACAATGAAACAAGAAAATACAGTACCCGAACCCAAAAGATCCAAAGAACGCAGCATGCCAAATTGACTGCCCTAGTGGAAAGAATGATATCGCAAAGGGTATTATTTTAACGCAATACGGGGACCTCTTGGATGCCGAAAGAACAATGGTTCAAGATACAGTTCCAACATCCTCTTTATCTCTATTAATTATAGAAATCTCCCTAAAAATTGGATAATCACTAACATTTTGCTAGGCACAAGCATTGCTTGCTCGAAGCTTTTCGGTAAGCTAGTGATGCCAAGTGCCAGACTCTCGACTAAGCTGATAAAGGCGCAAGAACAAAAGCCATCTAATGACACCGAAACGAAACTGAAGGGCAACGAACTCACGGAAAAGAGCTTGAGCAAGGGACAGAGCACGGACAAGAAGCTGGTCGAAGGGCCACCACCACTTTGTGCATTCCGTGCGGAGATAACAGGGTCATCAGAGTCCGCCGAATTCGCTTGGGACCTTGTCTTGCGACGAACCCACTTCCCATTTATTGACGATGCTTGTCGATGAAGATGGATCGACGAGAACCTGGGTGAAAAAGATTGGATCTTTCCGCTGGAAACAGGGGGAGGCGGACCGAGATTATGAGGAGAGGATAAAAGGTGAGTGCCAGAAGTGAAGGAGGACATGTTACTAGGCTGCCGTTTCCCCTCGCCAAAAAAACCCTGAGATGACACAAAAAGTGCACTTGCTGCACGTTCTGGCTGGTGGTTTGTGTTGCTCTGCCTTCTATGCCATTCGCGGGAGATTTTTTCGGGTTTGTCATCCGTTGATTTCATAAAAGGAACTTATTTTCCATTAGAAGGTGGGGGTAAGGAAAGTAATTAGCAAAGGGGGTGGATATGACAGAGTTTCATTTGGGAAGAAAAAAGACCAAAATTTTCACTAAAAAGCACTTGAAGAGTTAGTTCTTCAGTACAAGGATTTTCTCGAATTAGCAAATTTTAGTGGTACAGAAACTCAGAAAGGTCATTTGTAAACAGGGGTTTGTACTGCTGTAGCTGCACCCTCACCCTCCTGACCTTGCCAAAATCTCGGTGGGATTCAACACCAGATTTAAGTGCATGTAAAGATGTGATTTCTGACGGCCAATCCCAAAACATACATGATCCCATGGATTTGCTTACACCTCCGAGGGTGACGAGCAGAATTTCAACACTACGGAAAGACATTCTCCAGGGAAAATTACTGAAGATGGATTTTGCTATCCACCAGCTCCTGGCTCTAGCTTAAGTGACCCTCTCACGTACTTCCTAAATTTTTTCGATGAGCATGACCAAGAAACTTCTGTATGATTTTGACAGGACATTGGCAATGAGGCCAATGAATATACCCACCAACAGGAGGACAATCAAATCAGGAATCTTGTCCACGTGTCGATGTAGAAATGATGCACAAGAAGGGCCGCATTCCATGAAGATAAGAAATAACAGTCGAGATAGCATGAATGGCGAATGCAGTGTGGACCTAGATATTGTATAGCGCCTGTGAGTTGGAGAAACGATCGCATACCGTAGTACCTGATTGTTGGAATATGTAGGATTGCTATCTACCACAGAACTCATTTGACAGGCCTCAGGGCCTATGTCCTCATCGCTATCCCAAGCTGAATGATCAACGGATTGGAGAATATCCTCCAGATCTTCCTCAAATATAAGACTAATTCCACACATCTTGACCCTCAAATCCCCATGGCTGCATTAAAAAATGGCATCAATTTCTGTACATTGTTCTCGGTCAATGACATAACAGCTTAACCAGAGGTGATCAGACTTGACAAGAGTTTCGGAGCAGTGATCATAGCCACCGAGGGTTACGATGTTGTCGTTGACAACCAGATGACAATTTATACCACCTAGACAGCTTGAATGAACAAAGCCCATTGGTTTGTACTTTTAGACGGGACATGCTTGAGTTGTAAAAACTCCTGGGGAGGAAACTGTTCCAGCTTCTATAAGTAAAGAACCCCCAACAGTGAAAGCTTCAAACGCATGCCATGCGTTGTCAGCGCCATGCTGAACTACTGGTTCCTTGGGATCCCCAAAGATAGCGCAAAGAGGGACTGCTTTTATCTTAGATGCAGAGGAATATGGAGGGAATTGTATTTGCAACCTAGACCCCAGACTATGATGTGTAAGCCACTTTGGAAGTATATTGCCAGGAAAGCAACACTCGTACAGGTGCTGAGTGCATCCGTGCGTAACACAAGCATGATTTGTATGAGAGAGAGAGAGAGAGAGAGAGATTTCCAATACCTTGTGCAGCATAATGGATGGGGCTCAATGTATCTTTTCAGCAATGTAAAGGCCATGATCTTGCCATATGGTTTTTCAGCTAGCTTGAAGCAATTCAGAAAATTCAACGTCAAAACCTCACCAGTAGATGCCAACAGTGGATTAGACTGTGCCAAGTGAGGCACAATTATGTGCCTCAACAGTTGTCAGACCCGATGGAAGCTCCGGCAGAAATTCCAGCATCTTGCAATTATTCAGTTTGAGATGTTTAAGCTTGGTTAAATGAACGAGGCTTTCCGATATAGTCACTATAGCATTCCCACTTAGATACAGACTCTCTAAGAAAATGAAGCTGCTATGATCATTTGGTACTGCTTCCTCAGGTACGCTGCAGTCACGTATATCTAACGTCTTTAGAGACCGAGGAAGAAAAAACAACCGTGTCAGAGTAAAACTCTTTCTGAGCATCAATGTGGGTTTTGAACTCCCCCGATTAGGCCTTGGCTCAGACCTTCCAAATGATAGCCTCTCGAGCTTCTTTAAAAGCACGAGGGAAGGCGGGAGTTCTTGAATGGCAGTCCTATTTGATCTTTTTATATTTTCCATGTTCCCCAAGTTCTCAGGCAAATTTTCCAACTTCGAGCAACCAATTCAAAGGAATCACAGCCACTGCCAATCATTCAATAGGAACTCTGGCTTTTTAAATGCATTTGAATTGCAGCAACTTGGCAAATTCTAGCCAATGAAGACTTGAAACCCTGCAAGATCGAATATGATCCTGAAATAAAGTGCAGCCAGGACAAAAGGTACTGCTGAGGCTCAGAACACATCAATTCGCATGGCGAAAAGATGATCTTTATGTCATAGAAAATCACCACCATCTGCACCAAGCCTCAAGCCTCAAGCCTCGAAGGATATCAAAGTCAATCAGTGATATTTAAGCTGTTCGTTTCACCAGTTCAAAGGGATAGTAGTTGGCGGAGCCCTCCATGGCCTCATATCAAGAATTGAACTTGAAGCATTCAACTGTATAATATCTATGCCATTTTCATTTTAGATAAATGAATCGTGCAATGGAATTGTGAAAGAAAATGGGTAGAATCTTTTAAAATGATGAAAGATGCTATTCTTCTCCTTCTTCTTTAGCAACCTTTCCAAAGTCAAGAAGGTCGCTATCCTTTGTGAACCCTTATAGGGTCCGCACAAACCATAATGTTTTTAAACAAGTTCTTTTAGTCTTGATATGAATGTAGTGAGAAATGATTGATTGACAGTTTTTAATGTAACGTGACAATAACAGTTTATTTTTAATTACAAAAAATTAAATAAATAAATTATTATAAATTATTCTAAGGCCAAATTATTTAAAAACTTATGATTTACAACAAATTATTATTCCCACATTGCCCTAGCAAAGCCTAGAATGTAATCAATTCAAATGCCAATTTCTTTGGAGTTGAACTATGGATGGGGCGCGACCAAAAAAAAGACCAATGGATGGGGCACCGACCAAAAAAAAAAAACTATGGATGGGGCTATTTTCACATCTTATTTGGCTAAAGATACCCATTTTTACTTGATAACAACTTTTTCAGACAAATTTGTGGTCTATAATTGCAACTTTTTATCTAGGTTTAGTTCCTTTTTTTTTTGGTATCTCGGTTTAGTTCAAAAATTTTCATTTTTGCATTCTCTATTGCAACAAGCATGAAGTTCCAGTCTTATAAATTCGAAGATAAATATGGAAAGAAAAGGGAAACGGAAAGATTAAAGACTAAACAATTTTTACTGTTGGACTTTGAAGAAAGTCATTAATAATTTAATATTGTTCATAATCATATATTTCATGCCCTCAACCTCTTTTACTATGATAAAACACGAGTTCAAATGTGAAGAAGCTGTAACCAAGTTTGGACCTCCATCGAAGTCCGGAAAAAGCGTGACTGAATGATTCTCTAGCATCTCAAACCAACAAAATAATGCTGTCAGGCGTCAGCAAACTCATGAAAGTTGTCTTCTTTATAAGGTTTTGGACAAAAAGACATCTTTTTAAACTGCGATTCACCTGTCAAACAGAAAGATACCGCAAACATGGCAATGGACTCGAAAACTTAGCAGATATATGTTGGTAAAAACAAAAGCATGAGCAACTATGCACATTACTGTGGAGGTGGATAGCGGGTACTGAATTAGCTCTAATATCCAATTTCCAACATCAACCCAAACTTATTCAACCCTTTAACCCCGCAGGATTCAACTTATATACAAACGCAGAGAAATCTAATGTTAACTCATCTCTCAAGCATCAAACATTAAAGATATTACCCTTTTGAGGAAATACATATTACTAAGCCTCCCATCCTACACTAATTGTAAAACCCAACTAAGAATATATCTAGTAGGTCTTGGCTGAGAGAACAATCTATCCTCCAGTTGGAGCAAGTACTGCTATCAACACCCCAATCATGATTGAAACTTGTCATCCAACACACATAAAAATAACATACATTAGCTAGGTTCTCTCTCATGTAAAGGAAGCCCAATCAATTGCAAACCCAAAAAATTTAAGCTCATATGATATGTTATATGGAGAAATAGGGTTTGGAGAAATGGGGTTTCTCACTATCTTTCATATTGTAGTTACAAAGAAGTTAATTAAGACACAATAACAAGAGAGAAATAGAAAGTAGAAAGTATGAGGTTTGGGGCAATATATGATTTACATCAAGCTAACATTGGAGGTTGATTCTTGGTCCAATTGAGCTAAATTTTGGCAGTGTGTTTGCAGCGCACTCTTCTCGAATCTGAATGATTTGATTTTCATTTAAAGCTTCATGCATTAGGTTTTTTTGTAAGTTGAACAAAACCTGTGTTTTTTAATGAGATTTATCCTTAATCTCTTGTGAAATTAATGAGTATTGCCAAGAATAATGTTCTTGAGGTCTTTGCTGCTATATACCTCTAGTATTTATTAGAGAATAACTTTGTTCACCCAATTTTATTGATGGTGAAGATTTTTTATGGTTTTTTATCTTTTCACATCTCCACGCAAAAAGATGGTCTTGTATTTACATTATTGGTATTTATTTTGCTTTACTATATCAATTTATATTAAGTTTACACGAGAGAAGATTGTTGTATTCCATTGCGCTACTCCAATACTATTTAGGTTGTTACTATTCTCCTAACAAATATGACCCTTTGAGAAAATACATATTACAAAGTCTCCCATCCTACACTAACCATAAAACCCAACGAAAAAAATAACTTGTAGGTCTTGGCTGAGAGAACAATCGGTCTTACTCCTCCAATTGGAGCAAGCACTACTATCAACACCCTGATTATGATCAAAACTTGTCATCCAACACATATTAAAATAACATATGTTAGCTGGCTTTACTTCCATATGGAGGAAGTTCAATAAATTGCAAGCCCAAAAGACTTGAATCCATATGATAAGCCATATGTAGTAATAGGTTTTACACTATTTGTTTATATGTTGTAACCGCAAATAAATTAGTTAAGACACTGTAATAAAAGAGAAAGAGAGTAGAAAATTCGGGATATGAGGTAGTCACTAATTTACATCACACTAGCATTGGAGGTCAATTCATGGTATGATTGAACTAAAATTTTGCCAGCATATTCGTGGCACACTCTTCTCAAATCTAAATGGTTTGATTTTATTTTTTAAAGCTTTCTACATCAGGTTTTTTGTAGGTTGAACAAAACCTGCATTTTTTGTGAGATTTATCCTTAATCTCTTGTGAAATTACTGCATATTGCCAAGAATGATGTTCTTGAGGAGTTTGCTGATATGTACTAGAGAAGAACTTTGTTCAATCAATTTTGTTGATAGTGAAGATTTTTTAATGAATTTCGGTCCCATAGTTTCTTTTATCTCCTCACATCGAGAAGGTTTTCCACATAAAAAATTGTCTTATGTTTACGTGCTTGATATTTATTTTGCTATACTATATCGGTTCTTATTAGGTTTACATGAGAAGGAAGATCATTTTATTCCATTGTGCTAAACTAATACTGTTCGGGTTGTTAATATTCTCCGAACAGATATGATCCTTTGAGGAAATACTTATTACTAAGCCTCTCATCCTACACTAACTGTAAAATCCAACTAAGAAAATATCTTGTAGGTCTTGGCTGAGAGAACAATTTGCCTCACTCCTCCAATTGGAGCAAGCACTGCTATCAACACCCCGATTATGATCGAAACCTGCCATCCAACACATAAAAATAACAGATGTCACAAGAAATGTGAGAAGAATTTGATGAGACGTGCATAAAAACGGTTGATATCCTTGCTTGAAGCTAAGTTAACATACCCATGATGCTGTCCAGTGGAAGCTCCACCTCTTAGGCCGGTGGACTGTGAGCCACATGATGCAGGGTATCTGAATTTAACGTGGAAAAGGATAAGAAAACGAATATCATGTTAAAAACGTTGTGATAATTTTAATGTTTAAAAAGAACCGTTTGATTAAAAGCGTGGCTATCGATTCTCATTTAGCCTTTCGACTTACAAAGTAAGAAGTGGATGCGAAGACGAGTCCTCCAAAGAATCCCAGAAGTCCCCCGAAGAATGGTATGCACATTCCGACGAACCCAGTCGCAGCTGTCGCCGACACAGAAGAATTCTTGAATCAGACAGATGCTTAATCCCCTAATCAGAAGATTTCCTTCTGTATAACTTAAGGAAATCTCCCCGATAGGCCAGTTAAAAAGTTGAGCATCGAGAGAAGTATGACGATCTTCTTACCAACGTAGGCAGTGCGAGATATGAGTCGAAGGGGACGTCCCGGCTGGCAACCAAACCGTTTGACGAGGCATGACTCGATCAGATCGAACACAGGCATTGCAAAAACCTGTGGCGCGAAACCAACAAGCATTAAGTTGCGGTAATTGCTTAGGGTCTTGTATCTTTTTTGCGCAAAGCACAAGTAAATACGTATAAACCAGACATCCTAGTCTGAGAATGTTACCTGATAGCTTCCAAGAACGTGAAGAAACACCATGAAGTTAGCCACGGCAATGAGCCACCTCGGCTTCTCCAGAGAAATGAGGATGTCGTCTTCAACAAGCGAGCCGAATGCCCAGAATCCGGAGGCTGCGACTGACAAATAGCACAGCGCGACAACGGCGTAGGCGACGATCACGCCCTTCCACATTGGTTTCTTCGATGGCTTCTCCAGGGTCGACGGTATCGTGGCCTGGATCTCGAGGACGACGCTGTGCCCAGCGAACGCGAACGCTATGGTCCCGAGCGCGTTCAGCGTGTCGAACACCTTGCCGGCCGTCGTGTGGGATCGGACTCCGTACTTGATCCCGTGGTGGTGGTGGGCCCCTCTTATGGTCGAGGTGACAAAGGCCACCATCGAGTAACTGCATGCATGCAAAATTCTGATAAAGATATGGAAGCAAAGTAATAGAGCGCTCGTTTTGAACTCTATAATCAAAAAAATTGCAAAACAACTATATGATATCTTTCTAAATTTGATAGATTAGAAGATTAATATACACATCAATTTGTATGCTTAGCGCATTACTTTACTCTTGACATGATATTGAGAACCGTAGAAAAAATACGTGTTCTTCTTACCATAGGGACATGACCGCAGCAAGCAGAGAGACTCCCTTTAATGAGTTGAAATTAGGAGTTTGGGAGAGCAAAACTTGCAGGACAGTGAAGAAGAGTATGTAATACGTCTGCCTGATGTTCACCATCGCTGGAAATAGCAGCTGCAGACACTTCTTCAGCGATTTCCCTCCTGTCACGGTGTACACAATGTCCGTCGCGACCTGGACTAGCATCTGCTGAGGCAAGATGGACCAGTACCCCACCTTCGAGCCAAAGGCATGCTCAGCTAGCTCGGTGTACCGATCAAACCGCTTCCCCGGGACCATCTCGTGCATCTCCACGAGTTGCCACAGTGTGTAAAAGGTGACCAACCATGAGACGATGATCATGCCGATTCCAGGAACCCTGTAAGTTGCGCTTGATTAACAAAATTCCACGGATGATATTATGACTCAAGCCAGTAGACTTTCCTTTAGTCAGGATTCAATTTGCATTTCAAATTGAGGGCTATTCTTATTCAGAAGTAAATATTTGCGTTTTCAGCATACATAGTCCTTTAAATTCATCAAGCGCTTTCGTCTTCTTTAATAACGATTAATGGTTGATAAAATTGTTCATATAGACCCATTGCTAAGATCTATCTAGGGATGGGGTGATCACCGAAGGAGATTATACCAAAGCTTATGAGAAACATACCATCCGATTTGAGACAACGCGAAGGGCAAGCCAAGAACACCAGCTCCAACCATCGCAGTGACATTGTGAAAGGCTGAGTGCTTCCAGTTTGCCTTCCTGGATGCTGTTACCGGAAGCCAGTCATTCATATCCTTTACGGCTTTACCCATCTTGTTAACATCTCCCCCGTTACCGTCGTTTCCCTAAGAAATATGGTATAAATGAAGGAAATTCAGTAGATTTACAGTAATAACAATGTGGAATGATGCCGTCAAGTCTGATGGAGCGAAAGAAAGGCCAGGGTTGCTCTGGCGATTGTGATGTGTTGCGAAAAACAAACATACCGTGGTGCCACGAGCCTTTTTGTCCTCGATATCCATGTTGCCAATTGTCCTGTCGCTTGGAATAAGAAATCAGGGCAGATCCTTCTGCACGAACAAGAGCTTTAATGTTATCTATCTCGACACCATAAAACTCAAAACAAAATTTGTCTAGTGGGAAAACCATGCCATAGGAAAAGAAAGTAGCGATCCAAATGCAGTTTTTCAAGATTTGCGCATCAATGGCGATGATCAGAAATCAAAATACAAAAAAGAACAAGACAAACAAATCGCATGCCAGCCAAAAGAACCACACGAAACAGAAACTTCATCAATGCTATTCAGGACATCAAATGACTTCCGAGTGGAAACAAACGATGGCAAACTCCTGAAGCCCAAGAACGAATCAAGAAGAAATCAAAATACAAAGAAGAACAAGACAACAAGTTGCACGCCAGCCAAAACAACCACACGAACTAGAAACTTCTGCAATGCCATTCAGGAAATCAAACAGACTTACGAGTGGAAATGAACGACAGTGGACCCTTTGAAGCAACACGAACGGGTCGAGAACCGAGTGATGTGTGGAGAACCTGCAGGAGATCTGAATCTGGCCTTTAAGGAAGAAAGAAAAGAAAAACCGCGGGTGGTTGTTTATATAGGCGAGAGACAAACGGTTCAAAGCCGACGTTGATGTGTTTTACTTGTTCAAGTCCGAGGTTTGGCTCCGAATCTCGCTAAATGTCAGTTAGTTTTGGACAGTTGAGACTCTTTCCTATATTAGAAAGATTCATGGGGCAGGCCTTTCACTACTAAAAATCGTGCCCTATTTTATCTCTCCCTCTCTCTCTTTTATCTACTCATTTGGAAAATCCTAACGGTTTGGCTGAATCTTGAGCCCTCGTGTTTAATCTGCACCTCCCTTTATCTTCTTGGTGAAAACATGACGTTTACTGCACGGTGCATGTATAACTACCTATCTATAAATAGAATCTCAAAAGTACTTCGGCCGTGGTAGATGAGTTCGAACAAAGATGTTATGTATCATCCCAATCTGATGTTCTGCGGTAGACATCTGTATTTTATCTATAGATATAACCAATTTGTATGAATTAATGCCGGTATGCCTTATCTGAGCAAGATAAATACTTTAAAACTTTGGTTTGGCAAAATATTAATTTTGTGATTTTGGTTACCATATCAAGGAAATTTGGGAAGATCGAGTTTAGGATATTACCCATTTTCCAACTATGTAGATGAGGATGTGACCAGAAAATATGTTAATCAAAGTGAGTAAAGTGAGTGTCATACTTGAATTTGGGCAGGCATGATCCTAGCAAAATCTAATTTATTTGATTTACGCAATGCGCTGCTAGGGTTTCCTTAGATTGCAAAAGATGGGCCTCTTGTGTTTGGGCCGTTTTCTGTTGCGTTGGGCCTTATGGCCTTTTGCTCCTGCTTGTGTGTTGGGCCTGGTTGCCTTCGTTTTCTGTCTGTGTTGTTCTAGGCCTCTATGGCTCTATGTGCCGGTTGTGTTTCCAAGCCTCTTTTGACTTGCGTTTTTGTTTTTGTTTGCTTATGAAGGTTTTCTTATTTCCTGAAAAGGTAAAAAAGAAAAAGAAAAAGACAGACAAGCCGACTTTGAGTAACTTAGTCGTAGAAACTTTCAATATTTACAAAAGATTTCTATAAGTACATACCACATTGCTTTGATCAATTTAATATAACAATGACATCATGTTATGATGCAGCATGCAAAATGTGCAACACATTTTCTATTTAAATCATTGTTAGAATTCATAATTAGACCAATACACAAAAGCATAGAGGATTAAAACCATGAATTTGAGAATTTTTGTTTGTGTTGCAATATGTAAATACTAAGTAAATTTAGAGTAGGAGCCAGAATTCGAGAGGGAGATGAATTTTCAAATCGTGAGATTTAAAAAGTTTATTAATAAATCATAATTATGAATGAACAACATGTAACAAAACAATGCAAAAGAAGGAAACATATTTTTTAAAATTTTGGTTGCAATAAAAAGGCTAAAAGCTATTATTGAAACGATTCTAGTAAACAAGTTATCTATATATAATTTTGTGAATTATTGTTTTTTAAAACCAAAAATAATTACTTCAATAATGTTTGTCTTAAATAAAAAGAGACTTCATTTCGTCATAATCTTGAGGTCTTATAAAAAAAAATGCACGTTTTGACTTTGAAGCTTAAGTCAAGACAGATAATCCGACAAGCCCTAAGACATAGGTAGTTGTCCGATACCTTGGCTAATAGTGGAAGTCAATAGAGGTGTGCAACCGGACCGAGTTTACTTGAAACCCGGATTAGACCACCCGAAAAACAGGGTCAAGAACTAGTTTCGGTTTTTGGGAACCGGTTGAAACTAGTCTGGAAACAGGGTCCAAGCGAAGACCCACCAAGAACCGAACCGATTTTGGAACCATTTTTACCTTGTTAAAAAAAAATTGTCTCTCTGTATAATACTTTTGAATCTCTTTGTCTTCAAAGAAATGTTAAAAAAAGAAAGATTCTCTCTGAATCAAGTTAAGAGAGAATTATTTTTTGAAAAAATTGTTAAAAAGAACTGTTATCATGCATTTTTTTTTCTTTTTTAATGGTCCCACTTTCAACTATTATTATAGTCACAGGACAAATGCTACTAACTAATGTATCACTAATTAAAGAATTCTTAGTCCAACTCAAGAAATATGTCATCTTAATAAGAGCTTCGTCGCATACAAATAAATAAGTACATTAGGTCATATTAGAAGTATTTGTGGGAATGAAACTAATATTAAATCCACATTTATTACTAATGTTTTTGTATTCTTAGAATTTTTGCTTTGTTTTATAATGTTAGGAGAATTACGTTGTTATTTTTTCGTTAATTAATGTAAAATTCAAAATCGTATAGGATATTAAACAGTTGCAAAATAGGTTCCAATGAAAACAATGTTGACCCTGTTCCCGGACCGAAAAAATAGAATTGGGTCCAAAACATGGTTCAATAAAAATAGGATAGGGTACATGATCTAAAAAAGAGAAACCGGTTATAACAAGGTCTAGGTCTGGACCTTACCCACCCTACACTCGATCACCCCTAGAAGTTAATCGTTCGACATGCCAAATGGGTTTTTTCCTATTTGCAAGAGTTCACTTTTGTACTTCAACTCAAGTGCAAGACAGCTAATGAGAACGCAGGTGCTATTAGCCACGAACAAATCTTGCTTCCATCTAATATCTTACGGAGTTATAAAAAATAGGGAAAATATCACAAAAAATCCAAAACTACGCTCTTTGTGACAATTTTACCATAAAATTTTTTTTATGTTATCAAAAACCCCAAACTATACCACTTGTGACAATTTTACCCCGAACCTTATTTTGTGTCATCAAAAACCTTAAATTATGCTACTTGTGACAAATTTATCCCAAATTTTTTGACTGAGAGGTATTTTCGTCATTTCCTTTTTGTTTCCTTTTTCTTTCTTTTTTGTTCTCTTGACCGAGGCAAGCCGGCGAGGCTACCCTCGCCAGCGGCGGAGTCGAGCGAGGCTCTGGCGACCCAAGCCTGGGCGACCCTTACCGACGTCGGGTGAGGGTCGCCTAGGCGTGGGCAGCCAAATTCGACAAAGGCGTTGGCGGGGGCAGCCCTCACCAACTTGCCTCGATTGAGAGAAAAAAAAAAAGGAAAGGAAAGGATGAAAATGCCCCTCGGTCAAAAATTTTGGGTTCATTTGTCATAAGTAGCATAGTTTGAAATTTTTTATGGCACAAAAAAAAGTTCAGGGTAAGTCACAAGTGGCATTGTTTGGGGTTTTTGATAACAAAAAAAAGCTTAGGGTCACAAATGATATAATTTAAGATTTTTGATGACAGTGACATTTTTCCTAAAAAATAATCACGTCAAAAGAGACTAAGCTAATAATCCCCCTTCAATTTTGACGGCGTTGAGCCGAATGTAAAAAAGTCAGAAATTAATTGACTTCACCATCCTACCTCAGTAAGCTTTAAAAGGGTCCAGAAGGGATGACGCATGACAGCCCCATTCGGCTGATCTACGGTTGAAGTTTCTTCTGTTGTTTCCAATTTTTGCGCACAAGTTTATTCGGTGCTCCTTATGCTGCTTGGAGGGAGGGGAAAAAGTGAAAAAAATGGAAACAAATACACAAAAAGAATTGGGGTTATTTGGTGACACAAATGATCTACGATATTTGATTTAATATGCAATGTGTGGTTTCTACACTTTCAATTTGTTCGATATAGTCCTTGAACTTTAGCCCAATATTTAATATAATCATTAAATTTTAAATTTATTTATTATAGTTTTTGAACTTTTAATATATATTCAAGTTAGTCAATGAATTAGATGAAAATGTTTAATGCGATCCTTAAACATAAAACAATGAAATGATAATATTGAACATTTCTATATAGTTTAAAAATTAGTTTAAGTATATACCAAAAGTTCAAAGACTATAACAAACAAATTTAAAGTTCAAAGACCACTTTGAACATTGGATTAAAGTTTAAAGACCACATTGCATATTTTATCAAAATTCAAAGATTATTTGTGTCATTTTCCCTAATACAAACTGATTTGTACCATAAATTTATCCTTTGTTACCTTCCACCTACTATCCCCTTAAATTAACAATTCGGATAATCGACATATGATGTGGACTCGATGTGGTGATTATTCTTAAAATGGACCTCCTAAAGGAAATTGTTTTGGGTAGCTACACACGAAGAAAATGAATTGAAGTTGGGAATCGGCTAATTTGCTCACAAAATTGAATAAAACGAAAAACATTTTTATCGTTCACAAAAATGATTTAGACATAAATTGTTATTAATAAAAAAAATTCATCAATTGATGATTTCAATCGAGACATATGATCATTCTTAAGAAAATATTCCCGAAAAGCATTTATTTTGCACAAACTGACATGGCCCGAGATTTCGATGATTTATCTCGTTTGGGATTTCTTGCGAGGGCCAAAAATAACAACAAATCTTAGAGGGGGGAAAGGTTCTTCTGGCCGAAAGAAAAAAGAGGAAGATAATATTTCCATTAAAAAAAGGAGCATATTCCTTCTCTCTCTATATTCCTCTCTCTCTCTCTCTCTGAGGCCTACGAGGGAGGTATCGTTTTCATCTGTTCCTGTCCCTCGGCAAATCCGTTACTTGATTTTCTCATCCCAATCTCGCTCTCTCTCTCTCTTTCTCGCAGTGTCGATTGTTTATTGCAGCAGCAACCCACCAAAAGTCTAAACTTTCCTCCTCCTCTCTCTCTCTCTCTCTCTCTCCTTCCTCTCCCCTGAGTGAGCTGCAAGAAAGAAACTTAGCTGAACCCAATTCATCTCCCACTGTTTCTCCCCCCCTTTCCTCTTCTTCGGCCAAGGAAGCAGCCGGGGGGAGAAAAGAAACCGCGAGGATACAAGGCATGGATCTGTGGTCTCTCAACGTCAAGAACGCGAGCGGGGGCCCCTGCCTTCTTCGCAGCTCCTTCCGGGAGGTTTGCGGGGAATCCGGGAAGGCCGGCTCGAGGGTCCTCGAGATCAGCGCGCTCAAGAAGCGGAGGCCTCCCGGCGCGCCGCGTCCCGTCCTTCACCGATCTCTGGTCGTCCGAGCTCTGGCCAAGAAGAATAGCAACAACAACAACTCCAATTCGTCCTCATCTGGTGGTGGGTGCAAAATTCGTCCTTCCCTTTTGAAACGAGATTTCCGTGGGTTGTGGATTGCTTCGGCCATTGTTTCGATGTGGGTTTGCTTTGTTTGGTTTTCTTCGTGTGCTGCGATGATTCTTGATGGCGACAGCCCTTGTCGTCCTTTTTTCGTTTTCATCCGTATGTGTCATCAAGTTTGACTTTTTTTTTTTGCTTGTTTGGTCGTCGAGAAACTGCCGTGAGATCCCTTTGAGGATGGGAAAGAGTATATGTTAATCTGCAGGGGCCGTGACGTATGCGGATTTTGAATGCGTCGATTCAAGCTTTAATTTTACTAATCTAGTGGGTCGCTAATCGTGATTAATCAGAAACCTCCTTTTGCATGCGAATAACTTTAATTTGTCCTTGGCACCGTATGGATGCGACGATCAAATGGAAAAATCTGGAGTACCTCGTTTGTTTTGATGTGCTCCAAAGGGTTTCATGTTTATCTTTCACTCCGCATGGCTGCATGTTTTGGCTTGAGTTTTCAACTCATGGACTGCGATGTCATCAGTGCATTGTCTTCAAGATTATTTTCTTTGGTATATCTGTGGTTGTGTGGTAGCTGTTATGATATGCTGTAACTTGCGCATTTGGCAAGTGCATCCTTTATGGTTGTAATTCCTTAAAGTCTGGTAAAGCAGCTTCCTTAAAGCAGTTAGCTACGGGCTGCGGCAGCTATTGAGTGCTTGTCAAACGCTTTGCAAGTAGCTGCGGGACCTTTTTCACTCCTCCAGCTTCTATGAAAGAATTATAAGGCTGTCCAAATTGGTACCATAAAATGTCAATTTACTATTGGCTGTTAATAATGTTTAAGTGGGTCAGCTCTTAGTTGGTTTTCCTGTTTTGGCAGCTCTGGAAAATGCTATGCCTTTAAGCAAAGGATTAGGAATATTATTTTCTTTCTATTATGTTGTTTGTTTCCTCTCAGTTGAATTTTTGTGGAGCTATGTAGATCAAACTTAGTAGCTCAGGCGAATTAACAGTTGCAGGTTTCATATTTTGATGCCCCTAGTATGCCACGGTTTTTTTCCTGGGGTGAAAGTTCTTTTCTGGTAGTCTTCTGTGAGTATGTATTAGACATGTATACGCATATCAAGAAGAAGGAATATAAAGAGTATCACTGCAACTTTTTTTAATTTTCAGAATGTACAACAAATTAAAAGTAGATTGCTTTAGAAGATACTGGATACTGTGGTAATGCGAGAACAGATTGCAACAGTGGTTTTTCCTTTCACATTGACCTCTCTATCGAGTATCCAATCTCTAGGCTCAGAGGGATGATAATTGCAGTGTCTTCAATCTGTTTATTTTTTTGGTCAGCCCTATTCTACTCCTATTTTGGCTCTCACTCTCAGACTTTTGCCCTGTCTTATTGCAAAATGTGGGATTTGAAACCCACACTTGAAGCTAAATCGTCCTCGCTCCAAACCTCTTGAGAAGGTGGGGATTCAAACCCCCTACCTCTCCCTTCCTATGTAGGAAGGGTGGCCATTGGGACAAATCTTAGTGTTTTCTTCAACCTGTTAGGACATGAAAGGATTTGTGATTTTTTTTTGTCGCCTTTTGAGTTGTTATGTTCTAGTATCATGTCCCAAAAGAGGTCAGTTTTAGTGAAGCCAAATTCTACAACACTAACAATAATGTTGACTTTTCCCTAAGACTTCTTGAAAAGTAGGCCAAGGTAATGGTTGTAAAGGACTACAACTCATTGTCATCATAGTAAGGATAGATTAGATTAATAAAAAAATTGAAAAATGCTACATGAGAAACGATAATACCTTAAAAAAGATTCTCATAAATTTGCTTGCTCTTTTCAACATGGCATTCTGTAATCTACGGAATGGAATGTTTCTGTTGCCTGGTTAGTTTTTGCTGCCCTCTTGCATAGTCCTTGGGTTTTCTTTTGCTAAAAAATTCTCAGTAAGTGGTATTCCAGAGTTCAGGCAGAGAAAGGAAAGACTCTGAATTGAACTTTGCGGTCCGGACTTGTGCTAGACAATTCTCAAGAAGCTTAGTTAAGGAATTTTTCTAAAGCTTTTTTTCCTTTAACCATTAGTAATCTCTGTGGAGACAAAAGCTGCATGAACCAATTGTCGGACAACTGTTATTTTTTGGCAATGAAGAACAATCCTAGCTCTTGACTGACAACTTCTGATGTTGATCAGGGCTTGTACTTTTTATCAAAGATATTCTGTTTATCATTTGTATCTTTATCTAATGCTAGTGAGTAGATTTTTACTGAGTTCTGCTTTTGGTAATTTTTAAGTAAATGGTGATGTGAACTGAAGAAGGACTCAAATTGTAAGTGGAAGAGATGATTTTTGCAATATGCTAAACATAAAGCATTAACAACTTGAGAATATGTAAAGTTGGGCCAAGTCTTGCACATCATGGACTTTTTGGTAACTTTGTCACAGGAAATGGCGATCGTTCTACTCCAGATTCTTCTGATGGCAACAGATCCAATGATACCGCCTCTCAGAAGTCTAACCATAAGAATCTGGATTGGAGAGAGTTCAGGGCAAATCTTTTTGCAAGGGAGAAGGTAACGATCTTTCACTTGTGCCATTCTTCTGGGGACATCATTATTAGTTGTAAACAATTGCATCTCTAAATATCCAATCATGAGTCTATTTTGGTGTTACAAGGGCCTGCACACAAGATTATCCTGGTCTGACCTGTCTTTTGTTGTATTAAATTACCCTACAAAAGATTAATACAGGCTGAAATTGAACTGATGGAATGAGGATAAATGGAGGTGTAGGTGGAGAAAACCTTGTTTTGGTTGGACAAAAGTAAAAGAAGTGGAATCAAAATGGATGATGAGCTTATTTGAAAGACTTTGTTTATTGCACAAGTTGCAAAATGACCTTTACGCCAGAAGCATGGTAAAGATGCATTTTCAAATTTCTAAGAAAAAAAGGTGCATTTTGAAATTTCTTGAGACTAAAATATAGTCACTCCAGTTTCTCTTCAATATCTCTCCAACTTTATAGAGAATGTGGGCCCAAGAGATTTTTTTTCCTCTTGAATCCTCCCCTCAGCATTTTCTTTTCATACCAAGCAAGGTTAAAATAAGTCCATCCTCTACCAGTCTTGTCTCACTTTCTATTATACAATTACTTCCACGGGCTAAGGCATCAGCCTGGGATGTCGAGTGGACTTTTTTTTTTTTTTTAAAGGTTGGTAAGCAGACTTTGCTTGAGCAGTTAAAAGATTTGCAAATTCTAGTGAGAGTTTGACTTAATCCTCCACTGGTGATGGATATTTGCCTCCCTTTATGACTTGGACGAGTGGTTATTTACTTCTTGAAATTATGAACAGGCAGAAAAAGCAGAATCAGAGGCTCACAACAAAGATGAGGGTCATCACGAGTCCAAACCTCTAGGCATGAAATGGGCACATCCCATTCCAGTACCAGAGACTGGCTGTGTCCTTGTGGCGACGGAAAAGCTTGATGGGGTCCGCACCTTTGAGAGGACGGTTGTTCTCCTTCTCAGATCGGGAACTAGACACCCACAAGAGGGGCCATTTGGAGTAGTCATCAACCGGCCACTTAACAAGAAGATCAAACACATGAACCCCACTAACCTTGATCTTGCCACAACATTTGCAGACTGTTCTTTGCATTTCGGTGGCCCTCTAGAAGCGAGCATGTTTCTACTAAAATCTGCAGAAAAGGCCAAGCTTCCTGGCTTTGAGGAGGTGATTCCTGGCCTATGTTTTGGCGCTCGCAATAATTTGGATGAAGCAGCTGCGCTGGTCAAGAAGGGAGTTCTGAAGCCTCAGGATTTTAGATTTTTTATGGGCTATGCTGGATGGCAGTTTGATCAGTTGAGAGAAGAAATAGAATCTGATTATTGGTATGTCGCTGCATGCAGCTCGAATCTGATATGTGGTGGTTCATCGAGTTCATCCTCAGGCCTTTGGGAGGAGATTCTGCAGCTAATGGGCGGTCACTATTCAGAGCTCAGCCGGAAGCCTAAGCAAGATATGTAGATACTTGTAGGTATGAAGTGAATAAGGAAGCTCGAAAACAATTCAGATCTTTGAGTCTTGGGGAAAATAGTATTAACTCAAATGTACAGTAGTATAGTGTAGGTCTTCCTTTTTCCAACTTTTGTTCCTGGATAGGAGCAGGGGTTGTTGGTGAAGACATGTTCTTGTTTTCTTTGATTTCATTAATGCACCGTTGTTTATCTATTTAGAGAAAGTGTTCTAGATACATTCTCTTGGCAGTAACCATATGCCCATTCTGTGAAAAACCCAAGTAAATCGTTACTCGAATGCTTCTCGACTCAAAGCGTTTTGGCAATATCTGCCATGCCTTCCCTAGGAATTATATTGAGGGAAACATTATAGTAGCTCATTTTTTCGTGACTCCTACTCAGAACGGTAAATCCGAAATTGAAACATGAACCAGGAGTTGACAATAATACATGTCAAGAAAGGAAAAGGAGAGAGAACACAGTTTTCAGATTTTCTCAGTACGCATGATTCGCAACCTACTCATGAACCACAAGCATTGCCTATACTTTTTCCCTAAATAAGAGGAGCTTTGGAACGATGTTGAAGCTGACCTCGGGTTACAAAACTAGAGTTTACTTCGGATGGGTGAAATGTTAGTTAGGTTAAGTTTCCAAGGAAAGAGAAACCTTCTCTCTTTATGGACTTTCACTTGACGAGAAAAAAACACTCTTCCTGTTATACACAGAAGCTTCCTTCCAAGATTTACAGAGTGACACAAAATGCCAAGAGGCCCTTCTTTTCATCCACAAAATAGAGACGAATATACATTTAACAAAAGCTACACTCCCCATTTTATACACGGAACACCTTTTTATTTCAGCTTCGTAATGAAGCTCTTGAGTGTTTGTCACATCAAGGTGCGCTTTCACTGGTAACAGCAACCATGTCCTAAGAGAACATTTTCCCTATCGACACTTCCTCCAGACTAATGCAATTGCCCATACTTGTTGGTCTTGTTCCTGCCCAAACGCGCATTTCGCACAGCCTGCTGGATTTGTCTCTCATGCTCTTTCAGCATATCATCAATGTTCCCTCCTGGTGGCACCAGCGGTCCTGAATAATGGATCCTGTTTTTCTTCGGTACATATCCCTAGTTTGCATTCACAGGGGGTAAGTTAGCAGTTGTAAAGGCAGAGCTTGGAACTTCTTTGCTAGGAGGAATTTCACAGTGCATTTATGCGGTTGTCTAACATGACACCATGTGATTCATAGAACTCATCTAAGTACAACCACAAGTCCATTTTGCATTTGCTGTTTTTAGAAGCGTCAGATCAGATATATTATGACTCAAGACACTCCAGGATGCATGTGAATTTCATGACAGTCGCATGTATTGCAGTCAATAAACTCAGGCTTTGAATGTCAGGTGATATTTCAAGAATGCAAGTGATCGAGCAGAAAATGCAGACATGGCCATACCTGCACCAATTCTTTTGGAGCCCCCCTGTCATCCTTTTTAAGAGATGCAATTGATAAGTCTGCTGTTGCATGGGGCGTGAAAGATTGCTGCGGCTTCAACTCTGCCTGATGCTTCCTGGAGCTGCCCTTGTTGGTTAATGAAGATTCGGTTACACTAGGGTGAATCATTGAGCTACAATGAGAATAACCATGGGGTTTGTTTTCTCTTGGAGGCTCAATTGGGAAACCAGACCCACTATCCTCCTGGGGATTAAATTTATGACTAATGCTTATGGGATTTGACTGTCCCTGCAAATTTCCAGGTTTGCATAGATGAGATATTGAAGAGAACAAAAGAGAATTTGCCATCATAACCTAACTCATACCTGCAAACAAACCTCCCCTTTAGCATCAAATTCTGGTGTCGGCAATTTCTCATCTCTTGAACCCCTCCTAACAGATTCTGGTCCTCGTCCCTTGACTGCCTCTGCTTTTTGCCTGAAGTTCAAATTCAAAATTCACGTATAAAAACCTCCCATGGTTAGGGAAAAATAGCAGAACATCCTTAAGAGCAACAGAAGCTGACAGCAGTATCCTCAAATATTGCTGAAATAAAATTCAGGTGCCACACAATTGTAGAATTGAAGCTAAGATGGTCTACAATGATACTGGCATACCTTCTTGCTTCCGCATCTCGTAGCTTGGCATCGAACTCTTTGCTTGGAGGGTACTTTGGCAGACTTGATGTGTCACATGGAAGGGGTTTCGTCATAAAAAACTGAAATGGAAACTAAACTTTAGAACTTTGGGGGAAACCAGGAATATATCACCCCATAGTTGCAATCTGAAGCATTTTTAAGTTCCAGTATACTATGAATAATCAAAAAGCATCACTATCTCAAGAGAACAAAAACAGTTTCCATGTATTCCCAACCAGTAGAAGCATATAGACGTTTGACAAGACAACTGAAAATGACTCGAGCAGATCTCCTTTCAAAATTGTAATGAAATAACTCAAAAGCCTCGAAAATAATAGCAAGTTATCACCTCACTTTTCAGTGCAGAAGCAGCAGATCCTCTCTCTTTTGGTTCCATTGCAAGGAGCTTTTCAATAAGTGCCAGGGCAGAAGATGGAAAGTCTTTGAATTTCTCAGCAACCCGGCGTTTATGATGTTGCTGAGTTCTAAAACTAGTTGCTTGCGGAAACCTTGTATTCTGCCAGTAATCCTCAGATGGAGAACCACACAACTTGAAAATTTTATGTAATTGCTCCACCTATAGTTGTTCACAATTTTGTTGGTCAATTATAAGAAGAATTTTATGTGTCAAGGAATAGTCAAAAAAGCAACTCTCAATATGGGAGAGTTTTATTTCTCAAGTGTAAATGACCCCACAGCTCAGAAATCACATTAGGGAGGCTACCTCAGTTCTTCCGGGCATAATAGGTTCTCCCGCAAACAATTCGGCAAGGATGCAGCCGGTGCTCCATAGATCCACGGCAACTCCATATTTGGTAGCACCAAGCAGCAGCTCAGGTGCCCTATACCAAAGAGTTACTACACGACTGGTCAGTGGCTGCTGTTGGTCAGGCTGATAAAATGTGGCAAGACCGAAGTCGCCAATTTTGAGGACTCCATCATCGTTGATAAGGAGATTAGAACCCTTAATGTCTCTATGCAAAATACCACGCTTATGGCAGTGTTCCAGTCCACAAAGCAGTTGTTGCATATAACATTTAATCTGCAAGATCACAAGGCAGACCATAATTAGGCTTCCATGTAATGCAGGAAAGTGCTCTCAGTGATTTTTCTCAAAGGAACTGACGGCACCTATTGGAGCCTTACAGAACTGTCTGGGATAAACAGAAGAAATGAAAGGATTAAACTTTTTAAGCAGTAAAAATAAAAATAATAACTAAAACGTTGCTGAAAAAGACAACCAAAGTCGAACTCTAAGTTCTGTGAGTCAGAAGTTTTAGCTAGAAAAATCGTGTTAAATATTGTTTAGGCTCTTCCAATTTGATAGGTTAAAAAGAAGGAAAAAGCGTGTCCCCTTAGAAATCTAGTCTGATAGACTGATGTTGACCATAATCATACCGTCAATGACTCCCTTCGACACTTTTGTGACGTTACAGCAGGAGAAACATACCTGGGGCTCACTTAACTTGACGCCAGGCCTGGCAATAAGGCCAGCAAGGTCATGCTCCATATACTCAAACACAAGATACAAGCTGCCCGAAATCCTGGAAGTGACAAGACCCTCGAGCTTCATAATGTTGGGGTGATCAAGTTTCCGCAATATATTAATTTCCCTAGCCATGAAGCGTACACTCTCAGGATCCATGTTAGCGAATCTCACTTTCTTCATTGCAACAATTTTACCCATTTCAAGGTCATGAGCCCTGTAAACAGTGCTGTAGGTCCCTTGTCCAATCTACATGAAGAACATTTCATTCATTCCATATACATAAAAGAAGAGGATGAAGCAGAGACAATCAGCTAATTATCCTAGATATATAAGAGAATTCATTGTTAGTCAAACAAAATGAATGGTTAACATAATTCCAACCGTTAAAGTTACTTTAAGAACGTGGTTACCGAAAAATATGATTTAATTATAATGTGCATTGATGTTCTTTCGCACTGTACTAGGAGAATATCACCAGGAACTCTATACTTTATATCATCAGGAGCCGGGAATTAATGCGGAAGAATAAGGCCACAAGAAACACTCACTTGGTTTAACTTCTTAAAGGACTCTGCTTTCCGAGGCACTAATCCTCTGACAGCATCTCCGGCGACTGAAGTAAGCCAAGATGGCCATCCAGCAACAATTTGCTCTCCTTCAACACCGTGAGGCATACTGACGATCCTCGACATCCCCAGTTGTCCTCCATTTTGTCCTAAATCCATGCTTAGTCCTCTCTGATGTCCCCTTGTGGGTCTCTCAACAATCCTGGTTTTCTTTTCCGTTTCTTCTGATGCGCCATGCCCAGAACCCCGATGCACCTGCGAGGATGCCTTCGACATTGGACGGGATGAGCCATCATTCCCGCCATGTCCCTGTAACTCTATCGCCAGATCCTCTCTCTTGACACTGGGAGCGACTAACTGGACAGAGGACTTGCTCAATTCCGCAGCCTTCACACGTTCCTGGATCTTTTCATCGACAACTGCTTCTTTCGAACACAAGCAGCCCATATTTTCACCTTGCTCTCCTGGCCGCCCAACAGATATATTCCGGATTTGCGAAAACGCCCTCTTCCAGGCACCTTTGAATTGAGCATATAGAATCTTGTGTCTCTTTCTTGATTGTCCCCGTAGATTTCCTGCTTCGTTTGAGGTTATCCCCAGAGCTTTTTCCAGCCTAATTTATCGAGAAAGGATTTAATGCAGCACCCTCAATCCTACCAGATATGTCCAACCAATATCCAGAATGAGGGTGGCGAATGGCAATTATGAAAGGAACCTGGGAACGTTTTTCCCGGAGACACAATGAATGGAATGCTGCTTTCAATGACAAAGAAGAAACTTCAGGGACAAATATTGCAATATATCTAAGACGTTTGAAACAAAGCGGGCCGACAGGAAACGAGATTTTATCTTTCGCAGATGGAAACAGAGAAGACAAGGACGAAGGGAGGAGGAGAACCTAGAATCAATCAGCCCTCTCAAGAACAAGAAGAAAGAAAAAGAAAACCAGACCAGAAATCCCAGCTCCGCACACCCAGAAAAGGAGAAAGGGTAAAATTTCACAAGATGAGTCACATCGAAAGGATCGTTGATGCAGGACCTCTGGCTGGTGGTGTTCCTGGGCGGCAGGTTTCTCTATCTCGGTTTCCTAGTTTCGAAAAGCCGGAAAGAAAACCGCTAAAATTCACGCAAAACGAAAAATAAATAAAGTTCCTGCAAAGTTCTTTGAATAGGCAGAGCCAGAGACGTGTGTGTGAGACAGAGAGAGAGAGAGAGGACAGAAATGGAAAATCTCGAAAGATAAAGAAAAAAAGGGGGAAAAAAGAATAATGGGATTCGCAGTTTCTTGATTTCGGAGAAGGATGGTGGGCGACAGATGCTACAGACAGAGGAGGAGAAGGAGGTGGGTTGGGTGTTGAGAGAAGGCCCCTAGAAATCCGGGAGACCATTGGTGTGGAGGAGTGTAAAGCTGTCCTCTTCCTCTCTCTCTCTCTCTTTTCTCTCTCTCTGGGAAGCATTGAGACTGGAATCGTCAAACTGCCATAAACAAATCTTCGTTACCAAGAAGAGAAGTCTCCTCAGTTTCAGAGGAGAGAAATGTGGTGCGTGGAGTGCTTGAACCCGGCCGGAAGTTCAGAAAAAGCAGGGAGACGTGCCCTGCACTAACATGCAGCGACCGAGTAGTAGTGGGACCAGCCGTCCTCATTGCCACATGGCTAATCGATCGGAAAAATCCTTAATTTGATCTGTGCGCATGTCAACCCAATACATCCGGCTAGAGGTGAATAATTTTAGGTTCCATATAAGTTCTATTTAAAATCTAAAATCTACCCATTGAAACAGATTATTCATTTTCTGGAATGTTGAACATATCCTATATATCTTGGAATTTATAACCCACCTTGCTACAAGATCCAAAGCCTACTTAGGTTGCATATTTATTATTAATTGAAAAATTGTAGTGAATTATCATATTTCATAATCATCACTTCCATTACAATTCACCGAGCATAGCTTATATTTAAACACACAAAAAATAAGAGGCATTAACAAAATCAAAACCTTAATCATAACATAAATGTTCGAATTAATGATTCCAAATTATATACCCACCATTGAATGCCATGAAATACTCCAAAATCACGTAAAGACATAAACTAAGAAAAACACAAAAACTCATGCTAGGTTCTAAAGTCCAGATTCCACCAACCTAAAATTGGAACCTATCCATTGAAATAGATTCCCCAATTTATGAAACCTAGAACCTACACTACATACTTTAAAATTTAGAACCTTAAAGATTCCCATTAGTTCAATTCTCAGGTTTCATATTCTACCTTGAACCATGCTCACTCCTACATTTGATGTACTTTGCCGTGGTAAGGCCCAAGACATAGCTCACACAATGATAGTGCACCTCGAAATGTCTCCAGATCTCATTAAATTAAATGCACTTGATGTAGACCTATCAAACGGGTTTAAGTTGGATTTGGATTGATTTGAAAATGGTCTAACTCAAATTGGATCATTTAATTCGTTTTGACAAATTTCAATGCAATACAAATCAAGTGATTAAGCACATATCTGACATAATTCATATTACTAAAACACTTTCATATCTAATAATTTGTTAATTGTGAGCATTTCAATCGGGTCTGCATAAATTTTGGTGGAATTCATCTCATTTGATAGCGAAAATGGCTCCGATGCAAACCAATAACGGTGGCATGCGCATTGTCGCGAGACCATTGTGAGCACCTAAAAGTACATGCGTCCAATACATGCGATTGATCAATCCTTTCGAGATTCACGGTATTAAACGGATCGCGCACAAAAGCCGGCACTTTTTGCTACTTAGGTTGTATTTGAAAACTGCATTTGACATGGCGGATTTTCATTGGACGGAGTGCATACTTTACTATGATATATTGAAACTTGGACACGGGCACACGTTCTCCGATTTAAGGTTCAATGATAAGTCCACATCTTAGTCCTTTTGATTTATTATGCTCGGACGGTTGGAACTATTCCTTGACTTTATAAGATCTAGGGCTAATATTACGAAAACTCTAAATTGATATATATGTGACAATTAATTCAAAATTAATTTTTTTTATTATGAAAAACTTCAAACTTGTACACTTATCCCAAATTATCTTTAAAAACTTAAATCGATACACTTGTGAAAATTTTATTTCAAACTGTTATATTTATGACAAATATTCCCTTCATTAAATTGGATTAATATTACAAAAAATCACAAAATTGGTACAGATGTGATAAATGGAGAGTAAAATTCCAAACTAATACATCAATTAACTGTCATATGTGATAAATGAAGAATAAAATTCCAAACTAATACATTAGTTAACTGTCATATGTAAATGGAGAGTAAAATCCCAAACTAATACATCAATTAGTTGTCATGTGTCATCCAATTTAATAATTTGACGGTAAAATTTAACGGAAACTGATAAAAGTTAAATTCGTCCCAAGTGTACTAGTTTTGAATAAATTTATCAAAAGTGTATCAATTTGAGATTTTTGTCAAAAAAATTACTTTTGGATAAATTTGTTAAAAGTGTACAAATTTAAAGTTTTTCGTGATTAATATCACCCTAAGAGCTATTCATGGTGAGAAATTTACATTCAATTTATTTTGACTTCCCGGAAGGAAAAGAAAGAAGGAAAAGAAAAGAGAATTTAATGTTCGATGGTCCACCTGAGGATGAGCTCGAATCTAGAGCATGCATCATCACCACCTCCCTCGGCTCGTTTCATCTCAAACGAGAGACGCCCCACTCGAACTCATTCACGGCGAATAAAGGGCGGCGGAGAAGGAAGCTCTCGGCATTATCCACCATCATGCAATAAAGTCCAAAGCTCCATTACATTCGTCGCAAAGCTAGCTCCTCTCTCGACACGTTTCTCCTTCTGCATGAACACATACAGTGGCGTTGCTGCTGGGTGTTGCTTTCAATGTCCCATCTCTCTCTCTTTCTCTCTCTCTCTCTCTCTGCTTGCCTGTGCCTGTTTCTGCCTCCCCTCGTTAAGACTGATCGTTTCCGAGCGGTTTCGATCGAACCCTTCCTTTGTTCCTCGAGTGTTCGAGCATCGATCTAAGCTGTAATGGATCTGGTGAACTCGTTCATGAACTGGGTGGTGCCGCCGGCGAGCCTGGTGATGCTGGCCTTCGCGTGGCCTGCTCTGTCTTTTCTCAACGCATGCGAATGGCTCTACGGCACGTTCTACGGCGAGGACATGGAGGACAAGGTGGTCATCATCACCGGTGCTTCTTCCGGTATCGGAGAGGTGAGAAAACCAGAGAAGCTTCTGCGAATTGTCGCGCCTTCACAGCGCGTGCACGAGAGAGAGAGTACTTGCTAACACAGAGATGAGCCGGCATAAGAATGAAAGGATTTAACATAGGTCCAATTGGGATCAGAAGAACACTCTTGCGCTGTTCGATAGGAAAATTTGGCTTCTCTCAGATGTTATTATGCGTCAGATTTGAAAGTGTGATGCTGCTGCTTTATTTTCACATTCGCATGACCCTGTTACATATGATGAGCGCCTTGTCTTTTGTGGAAGTTCGGTGATGTTTAGTATTGTCCCGCAAGACATGAGGGATGCTTTAGTGTTGTAATACTAGCGAATTCGCATGACTCTCTGTTGATACAGGAGTAGTTTTCTACAAAAGAGTCATGAATCCTCTAGTCTTAACTATACCTTTGGATTACGACGTTCTGAGCAGTTTGTTTTGGGCGATAGTGGAACTGCAAATATGGAATTTGGGGTGAAAGAAGTGAGCGTTCCTGTCGA
The DNA here is from genome assembly GCA_014182895.1 of Angophora floribunda. Classification (NCBI taxonomy): domain Eukaryota; kingdom Viridiplantae; phylum Streptophyta; class Magnoliopsida; order Myrtales; family Myrtaceae; genus Angophora; species Angophora floribunda. The sequence goes on from CM024710.1 coordinate 21,900,881, forward strand.
TGCAAATAGTCATTGCTAGGTGAATGAAACTTCGCCTGCCAGCCAAATATAGCTAGTCGTCGATTTAGAAACTCTGATGAAGTGTAGAGAATCGCAAGAGAGGGCTACTTATCTGCTTGATAACACTTTGCTGTGTATGCATAGACATAGAAGACCAGTTATTCTGGATTTCTTTTGTCTGAGTTAGTTCGACTGCTCAGAGTCTTGGCATGTCCGATCATTTGCTCCAACTGTTAGTTGCATCATTTTCTTTTTTCTTGGTAGATTTATATGACTACAAGGAATTTGACTTTAATCTCAGCAAATTGCTTACGAATATGCCAAGAGAAGAGTGAATCTCGTGTTGGTAGCACGGAGAGATTTTAGGCTCATTGGAATCAGTGAAAATGCGAGGCGTATGGGTGCAAAGCATGTCCTGACCATCGCTGCAGATGTTGTTAAAGAAGAGGATTGTCGGAGATTCATCAATGAGACCATAAATCTGTATGGGCGTTGTAAGTATCACTTAATTCTAACTTGTGCGTGACCATGGTTGAATGATATACTTATTTGCTCTCTGTAACTTGACTTCAGAGAGCGCCAAAAGCAGAATTGAGCCTTTTTTTTAACTGTCAATCTTATAGCTTGACACAAATTCTCTTTTAAATCTTTGCAGTGGATCATTTAGTGAACACAGCAAGTCTTGGACATACATTCTACTTTGAAGAAGTAACAGACACATCTGTTTTCCCGCATTTTATGGTATGATTTTCTTGCACTAGTCAAGTGGGTTTGTGAGAGTACCACCCAATTTTGCTCTCCAATTCAGTCATATCAGTTTTACGCTAACTAGTGGCAATGTCTCGCCTCATTATTGCAGGATATAAACTTTTGGGGAAATGTTTATCCGAACTTATGTTGCACTGCCTTACCTACACCAGAGCAATGGGAAGATCGTAGTAAATGCGTCAGTGGAGAACTGGTTACCTCTGCCAAGGATGAGCCTCTATTCTGTGAGTTTGTTGAGATCGCATACGGCATGTTTGAATATGTTGTAGAGGACGTGCAGTTGACATATCTTCATTCTATAATGATTTTAAATAGTAAAAATTAAAGTGGTCGTAGTTACAGCTGAATGATGAATCAAACTGTTGATTCTAATTTGGAAAAAAAATTTGTTTCGTGGGCTAACAGCAAAATCCAATGCCAATCATTCGTGCATTGTGTACATTATTGCATTTGTATGAAAGACGACAGAGTAAATCTGATCTTCATGGCATTTAGTTACCCTCGATTAGATAACTTGTGTGCTCGAATCATCATCCGACATAGACACATCTAGTATTAGAGAACTGTGGTCCTCTACCTTAATTCTGCCTTGTTAACTAGGCAGCGAAGGCAGCTCTGGTTAACTTTTACGAGACTCTGAGGTTTGAAGTCAGAGACGAAGTCGGGATAACAATTGCTACGCACGGTTGGATTGGCAGCGAAATGACCAGAGGCAAGTTCATGGTAGAGGAGGGTGCAGAGATGCAATGGAAAGAAGAAAGAGAAGTACGCCTTTATTTCGATTAATTCTCTGTTCCTGCTTGAATAATTCTCTCGTCAGTCACTGGTTACACGGTCACAAATAGAGAACCATTTTCTGGTTTGGCTTTACAAGTTTGTCAACTAATTATTCGCAGGTGCATGTCAGTGGGGGGCCCGTGGAAGAGTTTGCGAAGTTGATCGTATCGGGCGCTTGCCGAGGAGACCCATATGTCAAGTACCCGAGCTGGTATGACACGTTCCTCGTCTTCAGGGTCTTCGCGCCGAACGTGCTCCGGTGGACCTTCCGCCTGCTCCTCGCGACACACGGCGCTCGAAGGACGTCCCTTGTGGGGACCGGGAGGCCCGTCTGGGAGGGGGCGGGGAGGCCGCTTCTGGAGGGACCTCCGCCGAGGAAGCTGATCGCTAGTCCAGTCAACTCGTCACAACTCACCCCCAGTATCAGCAAAAAATGGAATGAATGAGGAGGCCCCTCTCGATGACTCTAATCACGCCTGCAGTTAGTAACTCCACATCATCTTTTCGTATGCCTGTGTTAATCATCTCTGCTTGCATTTTTAGATTCTTGTGATGGAGAATAATCTGAACCGAACTTCAACTCTATGCTTTGTTGGGGAGAAACAGTAATAAAGGTCAGCTGTTGTTTCAGAAAACGAAGCTGAACGTAAATCCTGTGCGCATGGTGTCAATCACAGCGGAATTCGTGCAAGCATTTTCAGAAACATTTTCAATGAACCGAACGGTGGGGCGACTGTGTCATGCTTTAAATCTGCATCCATGGTCAAATCGTTTTAAGTTAGTTTAACGTGAATATAAAGTCAAAAGGTGAGAGAAGTTGAATATCGCGTTGGTCAGACAATCTCTAGATTCCGTGGGCGCGTCGTGTCTCCGTTTCGTTCTCTCGCAAGCTGTACGTAGACCTTTTCACGCCTATCACGTGGTCTGAGTTTGAACTTAAAACAACAAAAGATGACACCACTTATTATGGACCCAATCGTGTCCGAATACAACCGTTATCGAAGGGTCTTCTCCCCGATCGAGTTCTTTTATAATTTGACCGATGCATGGAGCGTACACCTCGGTCTGCATCTGTCGATAACCAGACTCTCTGTAATATAATAAACAGTTCGCGAAGGGAATTGCATGATCAATTAGTGTTACTGTCGTCAAAGCTCGTGCTACTAGATACAGACAGTAAGCTCCAAATGAATCTAGCGTCGAGATCGTGTCCGTCCGCGACGCATTGTTCATCGAAGGAGTCTCTCTAATTATTGTTCGGTTCGACCCAGCAGTCAGAACTCGTCGTAAACTCTCGCAGTCGAGTAAAATCTCATTCTAATGATATACACTAAAAGCTAAAATGGGTTAAGGAATGATCACAAGTAGTCGTCCACCGAAATGCTCAAGCCATCATCTTCTCCTCCTCTCCCTCCCCACGTCCCGGAAGAAGCCTCATTCCCGCGCGCGCATTCCCAACCGAGCTCGGGTCGGTGGCCGGGGCTCGTCCTTTCCGCTTCCTCGTTGGACCTCCTGGCGATGTACCGCGCGTCGACGGCCATGCCGGCGTCCGAGGCGGCCCTCTGGGCCGACCTCGGGGACACGCCGGGCCGGGCGCTGGGGGGCAGCAGCGAGGGGAAGTTGAGCTTGTCGAAGCAGGAGGGCCCGCGGAGACAGTAGGAGGCGACGTCGTGGGCGACCGCGGCGCCCTCGGGGGAGGCGTAGGAGCCGAGCCAGAGCCGCTCCTGCGTGCCGGGGACCCGAATCTCCGACACCCACTTGCCCCACTTCCTACGGCGGACTCCGGCGTACTTGGCGGTCCTGGGCTCCTCGGACGACGAGCTGCTCATCTTCCCTCACCTAGTGATGGCCGGCGCGCGCTCTTGCTCCTCCTTCTGCGGGTGAGGGTGCGTGGTGAAGGGTGGAAGTAGGAAGTGAGGGGGAAGAGGAGCGGGTTACAAACATATATAAGTTGAACATGGGCGAAGGTCAGAAGGGCCCATAAATACATAAATTAATGGTCGGACGGGCAACTTTCGAGATATCGCAAAAGGTGAGTTACGACCGAGCAGGGTCAAAATTTTCAAAGGTCAAAACGTTGAACAAAAAAGGTTGGGGATGGACGGTGGTGGGATTGGCAATTTGCGGAAACATCTCGAAGGGACCAACGGATGGAATGGAAAGTTAGTGGCGACGGGATGGGGGGTCTGGTCGGGGCAAAATTTGTTCGGTTCGGGTCGGGTCGGGTTGGGTTGGGTTGGTGGTGGTGAAGTAATGAGTACGACATGACGTGTTGGAGAAGTTAAAGGTCGGGGGAGGGTTTAGGGACTTGGGGCGGGAAACAGGAGAGGGACCACGTGGGGATTTCTTCGATCATGATAAGGTTAGGCTGACCGACTCTGATCCTGCCAGAGAGATTTTTGTGTTGCTTGGAACGAGTCAGGGGGACAGTCGGTGATTTTGATACCGCCCCTTTTTTTCTTTTTCAAAATGATTTCGCACGCGTGTAAATATATATTATATATATAATAAATTTACTAAAAATTTTAAACTTATTATGAATTTACGGTTTAGCCTTAAAACTTTTAGAATTAAGTTCTAAAAGGGTAATACATTGTTTACGTTGAATTAGGCCATGAACACCGATTAAAAGTTTCAAATGACAAATGATTCTATCGTAAAAGGGAGCAGCACGTGTTTATTCTCTTCAAAAAAATTTTCTCATTTGGATAATTGATTAACTATTTTGAAATAACAAGATTGACGGTTAATATCATAGTGGGTTTTCAATTTTAAGTGTTTGATGATGAAAATGATCAATAGGTGATTTAATAAGTTATTATCATAATTTGGTTTTGAGGTGATTTAGGTTGGGAGTTAATAGTAGGAATCTCTCCCTTAGACTATAATATAGGTGCATATAATATTTTAACGATCAATTCTTCTTTCTTTGGTTTTTTTTTTTTTTGGTCTTGGCTCTCAAGAGACATTGAATAAGGTGAATAACAAATCTACTGCACGTCACAAAATACCAATTCCTGGTATTGTGCTAATTCTTCTGTTGAACCTTTTTAATGATTGACGGACGCAATCGTAATTAGTTAGCTATTCAAGGGAGTAAACACGAAAACCCTCTGTCATGACTTCCTGCCTAAATTTGAGCTCTCTAGCACAAAAATCGAATGCATGATCATTTAATGTTCGAGTCAAAAGGATGAGATTGTCCTATTCACGGAATCAATCTTGAGGTGCTAAATTTCCAACCGATATAATACCTTCGTATTCGATTTCTTCATCATATAACTTCCTTTTCATTGTAAAGACTTCACACGTCAAATTGAAAACACAATGCATCTTAGCTTATGTGACATCATATTGACCAAAGTCTTTCTTGTTTTTGTGTCATTCCAACATGGTAAATTTTAAAGAGGTCACGGGCTAAAATGTTTTTTTTTTTTTTCCTTCTAAACTCTCCTTTATAAATACAACAAAACAAGATTTCAAACATAAGAAGACAATGTTCGAGTTCAAATCAAACCTCCCCTACATAATACCCTTTGGGTATGAGCGAATGTGTCCAGTCCACTCCGACCTTTTGAAGTCCTCTTCTCGATCATGGCCAAAGTGGGGTTAGGCCCGACACGTGATAAATCTAAACGTGCTATAGAGCACCATATAATCATCATATCCACTTGCCACCGTACCACTACAATAGTCAAGTCAACGGTTGACCATGCTTATTCCAAATGATTGGACACCATACATTGAAGGATCGAACGACCTCAGCCGGTGATTTATTCCTTGTGGCACCCATGTCATTTCCGATTTCGACACAAAAGGTGAAGATGAATTTGAATTTGCATTTGCATTGACAAAGTTGGAGCGGCCACCACACCGAAATTCAAATAGTTGCAAGCTGGTCAGCTCCTATCGTGCTTCAGATTTTCTTTATGGCATCAATTTGCATCCGTTTAGGTCTACATCATATTGGGTTCATTTCATCTTTGGATTGGGTTGAGCTTTGATTACTCAATAGTCAAGTCTTCTCGGGCGTTGATAGTTCCAAACTCGTGTCCAATCAAGTTCAAGTCACCGAAATTTCTCGAGCAACTTGGGTACCTTTAGGCAGATTCATCGACCCCACCGACCTTTTCAGTAGTTGATTCCGACAGGCGACGAAAATATCGCAGCATGAACTTTTTAGTGCCAAATCGTCTTTGATCACGTTGGTACGGCGATGGAGACGGTAGACCGGTTCAATCTAAATTGGCAACTGGTTGTTTTTCCCCCCCAGTTTTGGTCGTGGGGGAGCTGGCTTTTTGCTGGCCAAGGAGGTGGTTTCAAAGTCACTGTGTACCGAGCAAGAAGGTGGCGGCTGCTGATAGGTAACTTCTCATTTATTGAAGAAAAAAGTCAAAGGAGTGATTGAGCACTTTTCACTTTTCACCACGGGCGGGATGGTCCAAGAATTTCATAGCTTTGACTGGTTCCCCCCGCCCCCGCCCCCGCCCCCGCCCCCGATATTTCCTAAAACTCAATCACGGATATCCTCGTTTGGACAGTAAGATTGCGCAGGGTAACACTTCTGTTCCCATGAACAATTTATACTTCGAAATAAAAAAAATTTATTCGTTCCTCTAAATAATTTCTAAGTATTTGAAAGTGTTTGATAACTGTCCAAAATTTTTATTCTCATGATAAAAATGCGTTTGGTAAAATCTTAAAATTTATAGTCCAAAATATTTTATTTTAATTTTTGAATGATTTAAATATTTTTTTTTTGTTTCTTTTCTTTTTTTTTTTTCCTTCCTCCATTGTGGCCAGTCGCCAGCAATAGGTTGGGTGAGGTTCGGCGAGGGTCAACCTCGCCTCGGCCTCACCATGGCCGGGCGAGACCGAGGCTCCCGGTGGCCCGACGAGGCAAGCCTCGCCCAGATCTATGAGTCGCCGATGAGCTCGTTGATGGCCAGGCGAGACTCCGGCGAGCTCATCGGACCTTGCCTAGCCACTTGCCGGCAGTTGGTGGGCGGTGATGGGGCGGCAATAGGCTGAGGGAGGAAGAAGAAAAAGAAAGAGAGAGAAAAAAAAAAAAAAGAAATGGAAGAAAAAATTGATTCTTGAAATTGTTCTCGGGAGTGAAAAGTAATTTTTTTTTCTTTTTGATTTTACTCCAAATCTATTCCCCATAACAAATTTATTCCCAGGAACAAAAAATTTACCAAACTCATTTATATTTCAAATCTGCTCCCGAGAACAAAAGAACAGAATCAATTGATATCATGCCCTAAATCAACTGGTTTTTTTTTTTTTTCATGGTCACGTAGATAATCTTTTGCCTTTTAAAGACATTGTAAGAACTCACTCAATTGGTTAATTGCCGCGTGGGGAATAAATATTTTGGGAGCCAAGAAGGCGTGGCAGGAAAGATCGAGTATATCAGAATTCTACCCAGTATAGGGACTATCCAGAAGCTAAGCTTAAAAGAAAATGGTTGAGATTTGAACGCCCCAGGGTGGGCGAAAAAGAGGCTTGATTTTGCGTCCAGTTTTAATTTCGCTACATTTACCTTTGGATTGTTAATGTCCTGCGCCTTTCCGGATCAGTATTCGTCGAGACAGATCGATAGGAGTTAGTGGCACTCGTAAAGTTATAACAGCTACGTTATGAGAATCCCCTGATCAAATTGTCAACTGCAAGAGAATATAAGCAGTTCTTTGGATAACACGGAAACACTTCAAAGGGTATGTAACTCTTTAATGTCTAACGACATTATGCAAATCAGAAGTAGCGAAAACAGATGAACATGAGGAAAACCTACGTGTATCTCGAGCCATCTAACATTCTAGAAGATAATCAGACTTTGTGCTGTTTGGTTTGGCCAATCAAGACAGCAAGGCAATCTTGTTCACTATCCCCATGTGGAACTTCTAGTACATATTGACATAAAAGAATTAAATCTGTGAACGAGAGTATCAAATTCAGAATGCAGTATACTTCCAAGCATCTTTTATGCATCTTGAACAGATGAACGTGCCTACAGATAAGAGGGATATGATATAAAAGCCCTACTGTTCAGGGACTTCCTTCTTGTCCTCAAAAGACTTTGATATTTAATTGAAAGCATTTGAAACAGCGTAAAGGAAGTCCAGAAATCCAGTTCCTTTAAGTAGTCCTTTCCCGGTCAGCAGTTCGAAATCCAACAACAAGAGAAAACCGATCACAGCAGCTTTCCCATTTATCAGTTCATTCTTTCCAGTAAAACCAAAACCCTGGGAATCTTCATCAACCACCATTCTCACCTAAATGACATCAAATAGGGATTTCACCAAATGATTCGACAACAGTACTGGCTGATGCTTTTTCTTCAGGAGAAATTTTCTTTTACAGAAAGTTTAGATGTCCTTACCTCATCCACGTTGACATCTGAAGCAGTAACACCAGGTTGAGCCTTCCCACTAAAGACTATCTCTGCAGATGCGTCAGATCTCGCAGTCCCTTTCATGTTAATGAAAATATTCTCTTCGTCGGCCTTCGCAGGATAAACAAAGAGTGTCCTCAAAGCAGGAGTCAATACTCTAAGTACAGGGTTTTTCGGGTACCAATCCTTAACGGCCCCACTTCGCAGATCAAATGTACTATCAGTTGTTGGACAAATTATACAGCCATCCTGTCAACAAGGAGTAAAAGACTTTCTCTTCTCAGGCCATCAATTTTTCAAAACATTTGAAATAAGAAATAACATCATAACAATAAAATAAGCATAGAACATAGAGTGAACAAGAAAAGGTCCCCTGCTCCATCCAGGCTCAAACAGAATAAAGATTATTCATCGGGGTGTGAGATTATCATTAGTTAAATGTTTTTCAGCATTAGATGAACATATATGCTATTGAAAATGTCTGAACAATGCTGTAAACATATGCTGCATCTCGAGATAAAAAAAAATAGTAAGCCACATGATACCAATCTGAAACATATGAGAAAAACGACTAACACGTATCACTGCTGATAGGGACAGAGAAGTTTTTGTGGATAATGGAGAATCAGTCTGCAGTCTTAGATTTAAAACAAATTAGACATGGAGTCTTGTTTGCCATGTGATCCTGCCATTACGAGTACAATAAGTTAGCTACAGAAATTATGTGTGTATCTGTAGCAAACAATAGTTCGATTCCCTTCAGAAATTTAATTAGAAAAAAACAGCACCCATTATGACTGATGCTTCACCAAAATGCATTAGTAGTCCTTCTTCTTCTTTTTTTGAGTATTTGAGGTTTTAATCCCTAAACTACAATTTCAGTGCGATCTTGGTACCCAATCCTTGTTTGAGCAATATTAAAGTTGGCGACTCTTGCGTATAAACTAGAATCCAAGAATATTCTAAACTAACTTTCAAATTGTACTGCTATCTCATCTTGGTCAAGAGTTGGGACCTAATTTCCACTCAAATGAGGGTTAAGAGCCAAAACCTTACAAAACTAGAAGTTTAGAGATAGAAACTAAAACCCTCAACGATTAATGGTCAAACACTAAACAAAACGAATGTTCAGATTTTCAGGATCATGGATAAGTTATTATTTTCCCATAGAACGGCACAACAACAAAAGACAAAGAAAAAAGAGGGAATTGAACTTGGTGATTATTGACTGCATCTAGTCCTACTCCCCATCAGGATTGATTACACAGTAGAAAGAGCTTTATGCCCTTAACAGACAAGTTAAGCGCCGATTGTTTCTTCCTTCATAAGCCCTCCTGAAATTCAAACGCTACAAAAAGTTCCTTAATTTTGCACACGACGCGAGACAAATATTGATCGAGAGCAAAATTCTGCATCAGACCATTAACGTCAAGCCATCGATTGGTTCGTTGACATTCCATGGGAGTCCATACATACGCAAAAATCCCGACCAGGTTGGATATGGGAAATTCGAATATAGCAATGTTTGCCGACTGATAATTGCTCGCGCCAAACTGAGGAGGCCTATTCCTAGTGGACAAAGGCTAATTTGCACAGAGAAGCTCCAAATGACACTGGAAGCTTAGGACTGAGCAGAACCGAAGTTACCTGAGTGAGCTTGGCATTGAGCAATCCTTCGCTGTAAGCGCCCTCGGCGGGCGATCTGTTCTCGATGGCGAACACCTGGTCCTTATACCAGAGCAACAGTATCGTCTCCCCGTCCTGTATGATCACCCTCCGCTCTCCCTTCGGGAGCGCCGATAGCGGCACCACCGGGACCCAGTTGTCGCCGGACGACGACGACGAAGACGAAGGAGAAGGAGAAGGAGAAGGAGAAGAAGGCTCGTTGTCCGCCAGGGAAACCTCCGTCGCCTCGCACGACACCGCTCCTCGACCGCCGACGGGGGAGATCCTGGGGCGGCGGCAGAGGCGGAGCGAGCGGACGCGGAGGCAGGTGGAGGCGCGGGAGGAGATGAAGGGGGACTGCGAAGGGGCGAGGGAGTAGCTGCGGTTGGGGAATGCAGGCGCCAGCGGCGGTGAAGCGGAAGGTGCGGTGGCCATGGAAGCTGTAGAGAGAGAACTGCGAACTGCCGAAGTGAGAGAGAGAGAGAGAGAGAGAGAGAGAGATTTCGGTCGCCACAAATTTTTAGTGATTTTAGTTTGTTTTAGATTTTTTTAAAATTTTTATTATTGGTGGATAATGAAAGGATGCTGAGAAGTGGGTGGGGCCCGCGGCGGACGACTGCCGCGGTGGGCGCTCGGGATCCTCACTTTCTTTTTTTTAGGATCCAAAAAATGAAAAAAAAAGGAAAGAACAATTTTTTTTTAATTTCTCTTTTAACTTTAAGGCCATTAGGAGTTTTCTATTGGAAATTTTAAAACCTAGAGAAAGAATTTTAAATGGACGAAATATCATTTTGCATGCTAATATCTGCACTTATATATGGGGTAAATACACTTTCCTAAAATTTATGTGTTTTGAAATTTTCAAAAATATAATAAAATTTATTATTAAATTATCAAAGTAACTAAATTCTAAAACTTATTATATAAAGTGCAATTGAATTCTAAAATTTTTTAAAAATACAATGAAATCCTAAAAATAATTAGATTGGTCCCATCAAATCCTTCCACTTTTTTTAAAAAAAATTTAGGACTAAATTATCATTTCATGATAAACATTTTAGAACTTGATTACGAATAATTATCATTCGTGCCCTTATTTTCTTTCCTTTTTACTAGATTTTTGTTTTACAAAATTTTTTGGTAGACATGTTAATTTTGTTTAATACTTTTTAAAAAAAAAAGAATTAACTGACAAGTAGGATGCCAACGTGACGCTTAACCGAGACCTGATGGCCGCAGGACTAACTCGAACGAAACATAATGCAGTTCAAGGATCCAATCGTTTGACACAAAAAAATAAATAAAAAGGATCCAATTGACCACGAAAAATTTCCCGGACCAAATTAAATAAATTGTACAAATTCAGGGACCATCGGTACTTTTAACCCTCGATTAATCAAATGTACCACGAATTCATTCTCTACCTTAAGCCGGGGGACAACATAGAATTTAAGCTTTTTACGCAAGAAACTGACAACTCCTTGACATTGCTTTCGCTAGTTTGAATCGAATGGCAATATAATTTGATGAAAAGGTCGAATTTCACGAGATGACCAGTGTATAAGGTAACTGCTTTGATCGAAGGAGAGAGAGAGGAAGACGACGTAGATGGACTGCTTCACGATTCCCATGCAAAGGAGGGCAACAATAATCCATTAAGGTTGGCTGGTACACGCTGTAGATATTGGCGTCGAAATCTATTTGCCAATGCAAAACTTGCCAAAAATGTTGGACAAAACTTCTTCAGAAATGTCTTCTCCACTTATCTGACCCAAAGCTAGTGCAGCATCTCTCAGATCGATTGTCCAAAAGTCTAGCGGCATTTCTTCGGCGACCGACATCTCCAGTCTCTTGAGAGCTTCCTTGGTCCGTACGAGCTGCTCGCACTGCCTCTGTACATAGACAATCCAACCACAGTCAAAACGCCATGTCAAGATATAAAGGACTTGAATTGCCCCCACGGCATTCAACAACATTAACAATTTCAGCAAGATCATGTCCAAGAGATATTGGGAGCGAACCTGGTTCACAGTCCACCGCCGCCCACCTGCAGGAATCCTGTTGAGACCCACAATCTCCGACACTGCCCTTTCCAGGTCTTGCACGCCATGACCGGTCAAAGCAGAGGTGAATACATGATTACTGAAGAAATTGCCATCTGCACCGTCCCATTCCAAGTTAACAGATGGGACACGGTCCATTTTGTTGATTACAAGAATAGCCAGAGTTGACGACCCACTTGATTGCTGCAGTAGCAAAAGAAACCACTCGATCAAAAGACATTGTAGAGAATATGATAATGGCATTATGACGATGCCTTTATTTTTGTTTTTAAGCGGACCTTAATGGATTTAACTCTCTCAAGAAGCTTAGCATCTTCTGAAGTCCATCCATCAACTGCACTTATTACCATGATTACGACATCAGCACCCACAGCAACAGCTTCAGATCTCTCCACTCCTAGAGAAAAGACATAAGAACACTAAAATTAAGTATGAAATAGCCATGCAATTGAAACTAATGGCAGCAGTACAATAAGTTACACCTATGAACAAATACAAAACTCCAAATGTCATACTCCAGATCAGTAATATAGGGGTAACATCTGTATGATACTGAATTTTGCAGCGACCAAAATCCTCAAAATTCGAACGCATTAAATAGTGTTGTTATCCATCACCAGAAAGAGGACAAGACAAGGAATTTGATGGTAAGTTTGGTAAATATACAGTTTAGTCTCCAATCTCATCGCACATATGAAGACTTCTTCATCACTGCAAAGAATACGAGTTCTAACAGAAACAACTGGGTATTCTATCCTTCAACAACAAAAGAATTGCCCTCTTACCAATTTTCTCCACGACATCATTAGTTTCCCTGATGCCGGCCGTATCAAGTAGCGTCACTGGAATGCCATATACGGTAATGCCAGCTTCAACCACATCCCGGGTGGTTCCAGCAATTTCTGTGACAATCGCTCTCTCACTCTGCATGCTAAATTTAAACATAGGACTCAAGGATAGGTACCACTGAACAAAAAAAGAACAAAAATAATAATCTAGAGAAATATCAACTTGAAGTAAAATCTTGTCTCAATATGTTGTGTCAATAAATATAAAACAAGCTCACGATTACTCAACAAGAATCCCAAAGAGAACAAACTACTAACCAGCATCCTATAAGCTATTTGAGGAAAATTTCCCAAAGGGAACCTGCACTACTAACCAGAATACTATAAACATGGGACTTGAGGAGAGGTACCAAGGAGCAAAAGATGAAGAAAAAAATCATCTAGAGCAATATCAGCTTGAACTAAAATCTTGTCACAATTTGTGGTGTCAATAACGGGTGCATGGTTGCAAATCTAAGGTCAAACATAAGAGCACAGCAAGGAGTTTCAGACACTAATCATTCTACACATGGAAAAGAAACTGGTGCTATCGTTGTTTAGTAATGTAGATCTGTCTGCGGCTTTAGCCAGATTAAGTAGAGATGATAATCCCTGACCAACGATATTTGTTGAGGTTTCTTTTCCCTGTAACTTTGGTCAAGAGCCTCATCAGATGGAATATGACCAGAAACAGGTTCACAAGGAAGGAGTTGAGTTCCTGAAGTAGGTGAAAGCTCTGGAAAATTGGTTATTCCTTCTTGAGTTCAAGAAAATTTAAGGAATTTCAACCCTAAAATAACCAGACAGGATCAGCAAAATTTGCCATGTTTGTGTTCTCAATCATTGATCAAGCATTATGCCCAAGGCTAATATCACCTAAGAACGGGGCCAAAAACGAATTTATGGTTGATAAGAAATTATTTGCTTACTGAAAAAAAAAAAAAAAGTAATGCCAAAGATTTGCTGAAACATACCTTGCTCCAGGCATTTAGAAGGCTAGACTTTCCAACATTTGGACGGCCAATAATTGCAATCTGTAGGTAATAATTATAGTAGAATGAGTAGACAGTTCCAAAGCTTATATAAAGATAGCAAGAACATAAAAAAGACATGCAGGACTATTACTTAAAAAGCAGAAGGAGTTAGAAAAAAATATAATTAAACTTGTACACAGATCAGCAAAAACCTTTTAAAAGATAAACATATATTAATGAGAAGTAAAATCTCCTGCAAAGTGATTGGTCTATGTGTGATTTTAATTAACAATCAAACAATGATTGAGGCAAAGTCAATTGAAGTATAAAAATATACAACATATAATATAGCCTTCTCTACGTATCTAAACAAATTTCCAAATGATTGCACATAAGGTTTGATTCATACACCCGGTATATTGGGAGATTTTCATGACTCCGAAGAGAGGGCTTAGAGAAATTACACTAGTGTTTCAGCAGCCTTTACTACATTCTCACAATTTACCTGCAAACCAGATTGAAGAAACTTGTCATAGTTGGCTGTTTCCAAGGCCGTCTCAACATCTTTCACCATTGAATGTATAACATGTACAATTAAATCTACGTCAAGGGGTGGCATCTCGTCATCGAAATCAAGTCGAGCTTCAATCTCAGTAAGCAATTCAATGCACTGTGATCTTAATTTTTTGACCAGAGAAGAGAAACCGCCCTGCCAAAAGTTATAAATCTTAAATATTTTCCGTCACAAAATTTTACATCACAATCTAAAGTTTAATAAATACCATTCAATACATGAGATTGTGACATTTAGCAAAGATGTTGCAAATTTGGTATTCATCTTGAAAAAACATGCCTGAAGTCCAGCTAATGCTGCATCTGCTGCAACTGCCGACTTCGCCGAAATTAGCTTTCCAACATTTTCAGCCTGGGAGAGGTCTAAGCGGCCATTAAGAAATGCGCGGAGAGTGAACTCACCTGAATGGGCAAGAAATGTAACTTTTTTGACTATGAAAGCATCTAAAGAGCCTAATAATACCATTCCTAAATTAGCCAAGTCAATATGGTAAATATTTTGAATTTTTCAGCCATATCATAGTTTATCAAAAAGCATGTAGAAAACAGAAGACTGACCTGGTTCTGCAAGCCTTGCCCCTGCTTCAAGACAGGCCCTCAAAACTCTATGTAAACAAATGTCGCTTCCATGACATTGAAGTTCGATGATATCTTCGAGGTGTAAGACCTTGGAGCTAACATTGGTACAGCCAAAACCTGATTAATATAGTGAGGAACACAAATGTCTGATCAATATGGAACCACACTTTTCCTGGACAAAATGTGAAGTGAGCAGGAGAAAGCTTAAGCTATCATATCTTTTTATTAAGTAGAAGCTTAAGCAATAATATAAGCAGCCTTATGAAATACATGATATTCCTCACTCCATGTCCATGAGCAAATGCTGCGCAGACTTTGTTTCCTTACCCCCTCTCAAAGTTCGCCAAGTATTACAACAACAATAGCAGCTAAGTTGATTCACTTTGTGATCTCAAGGGTGAACCTACAGACAATGTAGGGGAGACTAACTCTAATGCTTCTGATAATATCATAGACGGACACAACACAAACATGATCATGCTACCAAGAACTCCAATCCACCATAAAAATGGTGTATGGCATAAGGTGGTCATATAAAACCTGTAATTCAAATGTACTCTGAGTACACTTCATGTACACTGCCTAGACAATTGATCAAGCTTGAATCGTTACAGATGATGCCAACAACAAGCCCAATGAAAAACCGAATAGATATGCTGTTTTAATCGCAAACCAAAGAAACTTTAACCATGCTAACTTGATTACAAGCACTAAAATGGACAGTACCTCTGCCCTTCAGGAGAAACAAAACATTCACTAAAAGAACGATTCATAACACTAAAAGCACTATCCTGGTAGAGTTTCATTGAATTGGAGAGAGAGAGTGAACCTCATCAACGACATTCCCATTGGAATCCATAACCAGACCATATTCTACCATATGGCTTGTGGGCCGCCAAGAATTCGAGGACAAACTCCTCCTTCTTTTACTAGCTGGCCGGAAAACCCGACTTGCAATCGCCACAGCAGAAGGACCAGATAAACGCACAATCCCGACCGCGCCAGGCGGACCCCCGACCGAAGTCACGATAGCAGCAATCGTACTCGAATTCTCGACACGTTCGAACCCATCAACAGCACCAGAGCACCCCACCCGCTCGTCGTTGTTAAGGACCAGAGTCCTCTCTGCCGCATTCAATCAAAAAGAGAAGAGGAATCAGCATAAGAACGAGGAAAAAAAAAAACACGGATTGGGTTTTGGGTCGGCGTAAAGACTGTGCCTTTCGGGGCGACATGGAACTTGGGGCATGTGGAGAAGGCCTTCCGGGGCTGGGAGAGTAGGGAAGAGAGCGGCTTCTGGAACTGGTATAAGATTGACGAAGCGACGAACAGATGAGGCGTTAACGGCGGAGATGGTCCGAAGAGATGGGTGACGATGCAGCGAAGAGCTGGAACGAGAGACATCGGGCTATCGCCGGGGCAGCTTAGCCAATCAGTGGGACAGGCGAACTCCCTTAACCATGAGCATCGGCTCCCCCTCCGGATCCCCTTAACCGGAAAGAGAGAGAGAGGGAATGAACTGCGAATGAGGTGTAACAGAGGCAGCGGACGGCTTGACCGACGGCGAAACTGTTAAGTGGGACGAGAGACGGCGACGGCGACGGCGATGGGCGCTCGATGGATGGCTAGAAGGCGGTGAGGCTCTGCCTGCGAGAAATGCACCAAGAATTATCATTAGCAACGGCCATGGGCCGTGCGCGGCCCACGGCTTATGGAAACATTTCGAGTTTGGTGGGGTGAAATACACTTGAGTTCCTTTGTCATACAAAAACCCTCTTTCGAGTTTTCCTTCATCAGGCGTTGCTCAACTCTATGTATTGCTCTGAACTTAAATCCAAATCTTTTCGATTTTTCCGCTGTTGACAAAATCCGATAGAAATGGGGAGATGATTGCAACTTCAAGTCCAAGTAGAATTAACCCAAGATAACAGCAGACTGTCATTACGTTAAAGTTTATCGGTTGAGCTAAGCACCCCCAGGCTGAAAATGGAAATGTGGGAAACGTATGGCCTTCTTCTATCAATCTAAAAAGTTGACGTATCTGGCCAGGAAAAAAAAAATACACTAGCAGCTGGGATTTACTCAATAGTTCTATCACTACAATCAAATTCAGAATGTGAAGCACGTTTCGTTACTTCAGGGAGTTTCATCCGATCATTGGTGAAAGCGAAGCAACGCTTTTCCTTGCCGAACATTGAAATGGAGCTATAAAACATTCCGGGGCCACACACGATATACAATCTCGAGCTTTTTAATATAGCACCACCAAAATGGAAACCATAAAAGAAGGGCCAAGTTCAAATCTTGAATAAGAGAACGGCCTGACCTTCAGACGTTAGGAAATATCGACACTGGACATCAGTTAAGGAACCAAGAAGAAAATGTTCCATCTTGTGTTTTACATCTATATCAAAACCAAAGCATATTCACGATTCTCCCTGTACTCGATAATAAATTTATATCAATCAAGAGAACAAAGGGGGCATGGTTGAATTCGGTCATGTAATACCAGTACAGCTCAGTTTACAGGGAGGTACCATCTCAACAAAGTGAATTGTAGTCATTGCAGTGTCCGCAGCAAATACGGTTGCGGACTATGCCAGAACCTTACTACGAAAGAAGAATACTCCCCAATACTTCAAACCTATTGATCATTTCCTTGCACAAGTCGAAATTAGAAAACTGCAACTTCTTCATTCATGTCCTCCCAGTCAATATCACCAACATCTTTCATTACATCACTCAACCCCTCCATTAAAGGGTAGACCTCCCGAGCATGAGGACTTGATGCATCCTCCGCCACAAAAGGTGAAAAAACAGATCCTGCATCCAACCAAGCACAGCCAGGCGCCTTTTTAACACCCATGTCACGCATGAGAGTCCTCACCACTGCGAGCTTATTCCAGCAACCAGCAGCAGCGTACATGTTAGCTACAAGCACATAGTAACCCGAGTTCTCAGGCCTCATCTCCAATAGTTTTCCAGCTGCCCATTCACCCATCTCTAGATTCCTATGCTTTCGACAAGCTCCTACAAGAGTGGCCCACATGGCAGGCGTGGGCAAATGAGGCATTCGGGCAATAATATCCCTAGCTTTAGATAATAAACCAGCCCTCCCGTACAGATCCACCATGCATGCATAGTGCTCTAAATGTGGAGTTATCAGATAAATTATCTGCATATCCTTAAATAACTTTTCACCTTGGATGACCATCCCAGCATGACTACAAGCTGAGAGGACTGCAGCCATCGTTACATGATCTGGTGTGATTTGTGAAGTAACCATTTCTTCAAAATACCTTAATGCAATCTGTCCTTCTCCCTGCATCCCATACCCAGAAATCAGCGAAGTATATGTTACTGTATCCCTCTCTGTCATCGTATCAAATACTTTTTTAGCTGCCAAAACTATACCTGAGCGTGAATACATGTCCACAAGAGCATTCCATAACAATAGATGGTTCACAAAACAATTTCTTCGCACAATGTAGCAATGGAACTCCCTACCATGCTGAAGGTTTGCCACTCGAGCACACAGAGGGAGAATGCTCGCGATAGTGATAAAATTTGGTTCAATTCCTGTCGACAGCATTTGTCTAAAGAGGAAAGAGGCTTCCTCAGATCTTTCCATGTGACAATAGCCAGAAATCATTGAGTTCCATGTAGTGATACTTTTCTCCTCTGTTGATTGAAACAAAATATAAGCATGCTTTAGGTCATTGCACCTGGCATACATGGTAATCATCGCGCTTCTCACATTATTGAACCTGTGATAGTAACTACGGACAGCAGAGCCATGAATTTCTTTGCCCAACTTCAAGGCCCCTATGTGAGAACATGCTCCTAAACCAATAATCGTTGCAACACAGTCCAAATGATTGCTGCGGATTCTAATTTGAGAGATCAACTCCAATGCAGCTCGGTAGTTACCCACCGATAAGCAACCCCCAGCAATAGTATTCCAGGTTACACTAGTCAATTCAATACCATTGGCCCACATGCTCTCAAACAGTTCAAATGCTTGCTTCCACATACCCTTAAATGCATAGGCAGATATAAGGGTATTCCAAGAAACAGCATCCCTCTCTGGCATTTGTTCAAACAAGTCACGAACAACGTCAATCTCTCCAAACCTTCCATGCATGGACAGCAATGCATTCTGGACAAACAAGTTCCGACCAAATGGACTATCTGCAATTAGCTTTTGAACTTCCTTCCCAAAATCAATATCAACCTCTTCTCCACAAGCTTTGAGAACGGAAGGGTAAGTGAATTCATTTGCTCTAATCCCCTTACCCAGCATCTCTCTAAAGATGGATATAGCTTCCTTACATGACCCATTCCTAACATGACAAGAAATGAGAAGATTCCAAGCAAAAGGCCGTGACACATCCGAAGTCCTGACGAGAACACTCGCATTGGAGAGGAGATCAAATGCCGTATAAAAACTAACAAGCCTCGGAACGAGAACAGGATGATGCTGAAGACCCAAGGAGACAATTTGCGCATGTAGCTGTTTCCCTTGGAGGAATCGCTTAAGGTTGGTGCACAGTAGCAAAAGAGAAGATGCAGAATGTGGCAGAGAATCCCTAAAGCGAAAAGAAGAAGAGGAGGAGGAGGCATGAAGCCTGATGACAGAGAAAGTCCTAAATGCATTGGACAAGTCACCTTGCTTAAGGAAGCCTTCAAGCAACCTCGAAAGAGAATCTATCATCAATTCATCACTCGATGCAGGGTCCAACTCCAGCTGCCTCCATTGTTTGGGTATAAACCTCTGGATATTGGACAGAGAGAGACGTCCCGGAAGTGACAGAAATGGACAAGGCATACATCATCGACAACATTGCAGTGTCACCAACTTCAAGCAAGGCACTAATGTCATGGACCTAGGGAAATAATGAAAATATATGGGATATCAGTTGGATAGGCAATAGATAGAATTAAAGGGAGATCTACGGTCATAACTAAAGGGATTCACGTTTAAATAAGTTGCTTTTCCACAAGAATCCAACACCATAAGAATCCACAGAAAAAGTATAGCGAATAGAAAGAAGCTAATTGCTGCGCAGTTGCAATCTCAAATGTTGGCCCACGGCACAAAGGGCATTATGCTACTCAATTGCTAACATATCAAACACACTCCTCAAGGGACCGCATAAGATCGTGTAATTCGTTCATTAGTTTCTCCAAAACCTCATCATAGATTGAGTTCGTTGAGCCACCAACATCCTAACTAGATGAACAGATATTCAGTGAAGATGCAAGCTCAGATGTTTTTAACTCCTGGACATCTTTTCAACTAGAGGAACAAAGAGGGACCTGGTGCCTATGAGAGCACACCATGAGAGCTGTGGCGAAGGCATGTGCCGGTAGGGGTGATCGGTTCCCTGGAACCGGGAACCAGGAGCTGGACCAGAAGGACCTGTTGCTGGACCCACCCAGGAACCGGCAGCATCTCTCGATTCATTTCCATTTAGTAACAATTCGAGACCCCGAATCAGTCTCCCATCGTGGATAACACAGGCATGGCAAGAAACACACACTCACACAGGCAAGATACACACACTCACCATTGTCCGAGCATCAATTGCCGAAAAATGAAATTTTCCCCCCTAATCCGCATCCTGATTTAAACAGTTCGAGAAGGCATTGAAACGGACAACCCAGCGACGAGAATGAATCAATTACAACGAAAGAAGTTTTCTTACAGGAGAGGGAGCGATGTACAGAGGGTGTCTCGAGCCGCGAGCGAGAGGAACTGAGGGTGCCGTCCTGCCGCCGGCGAGCCGGAGGCGTCGAGCGAGAGAGACCGAGGGTGCGTCGGGCCGCCGCCGCCGCGAGCGAGAGAGACGGAGGGTGGTGGCGGCGGCAGCGAGAGGGACCGAGGACGGTGAGGAGGAGGCGGGAGAGGCGTGACGCAGTGAGCGAGAGAGAGAGAGAGAGAGCCCTTAAGGCTTGAGCATGCCCCGTGACCAAGAGTGAAGAACATGCGCAATTACTAATTAGGGTTTTCAGATCTTGTAAATAAAAAGAATTTCTGTTCGATTCAGGCAGGAGGATGGACATCTGAAATCAGGAACCGATTTGATATTCACTGGTTTCAAATCTTAGAAGTAAGAAATCAGATTGAATCTTGCAAAAATCGCCCAGAACAGACCGATCCGATTCTTTAGTTTACCCTCACTATCGACAGCCATCAAAGTTAAACGATTGGTGCTAAAAGAAATGAAACGTAGCACAAAGAGGGAGCAAGTTTAAAGACACCACCTCGGCAGGAATAAATTAAGACAGAAGCAAATTCTATGTAGGCTCTGGAAAGTCGTGGCATAGCTAAATCTCACCACACTTGCAATATATAAGTTGATTGATTCCAAAAAAAATAAAATTGGAGA
This sequence comes from Angophora floribunda, assembly GCA_014182895.1. Classification (NCBI taxonomy): domain Eukaryota; kingdom Viridiplantae; phylum Streptophyta; class Magnoliopsida; order Myrtales; family Myrtaceae; genus Angophora; species Angophora floribunda. The sequence continues at coordinate 21,921,896 of CM024710.1, forward strand.
AGTTTAATAATCCGCATAAAATGTTAGAAATTTATAAAATTTTGCAAACTAGAAAGATTATCATGTGTTATGCGAGTATAATATTATACCAATGGAATTATTATAAATGTTGGTATCGACATTATTATGGCTAAATAATTTACGTCAATCAAATTCTTTGCTAAATTTATGTGAAATTCTTTTAAACGATATGAATTTTATCGTATTGATCTATTCTTCAATTGAAAGAGATTATGAAATGTAAAATCATAATATTTTTAATCATAATAAAAGTATATGGAATATTTGGAGCACCTAATAATGGGGGTCAATAAGAAGCATTGAAGTATAAATCATAGCTTTCCTTGTGTCATCAACTTGGTGTGGACGAAGTCAAAAAGCTAACTTGTATGAAATTTTCGTAAGAGTAAAATTTTATCTTCTATCTTCTCTTAGTAGAAGTGATTTCTTCAAAATTAACTTCCAATTTCATACAATTTCATTTTTTTATGGAAATTCTATACTTTCTTTTTGGTAATCATTTGATGTCTATTTGTTTTTTCTTGGCAAGAGTAGATAAATATATCAGCATCCATGACAATGACAATGTACACGAAGAGGATGGTCAAATATCTTGCGAAAATATGCAAAATCGATTTGTATTTGTCAAAGAAGTTTACGATATATATATATTTTTTATTCCAAGGATGCATATTAGAATTTTCTTGATTTATTTTCAAAATAAGAATATTCAAATATTATCATTTTCTTTCTTTGTGAAAAATTTATTACCAACAGTTTATTGTTTTTCTTTTTTGGCATTTATTGATGTTTCAGTGAATTAATTTGTCCGATTTCATAAATTCTAACTCAGTTGTCTCATTTTTTTAGTTAAGAGGATTTTACTGACATTACTATGTGTAATATATGTTGTTTAGACATTCATGGAATTGTGAAACATTGAAGACCCTACCATGAAATTTTAAGTAAAAAAAAAAAAAGCAGGAAATATTATTTAAAAGTTACAATTAAATTTAAGCGCCATAAATTTTAAAAAACCATCATAAAATTACAATCGAATACTAAAATTTTCAAATAATGTAATCAAATTTTAAAATTTATCAAATTAATACAATCAAATCACTTCATTAACTTCATTCGATTTGACTGCCATTAATGTTGACTTGGCTATAAACGTGAATTTGAGTACACGATTCAATCTATTGAGTTTGAAATTTATGGGTGAGCATCAAAGTTCACTTGTAGTAACGATCTCGAGATAAGAGGAAGGCTCAACAATAAATTTTACGCTTACCAACTTGCAATTAAATATCAGGGAGGATTTGTTGCGGGATAAGAGGGGATGAATATAAGACAATACTTAAGAATTCAATTTTCCTTTGAAAAAAAAAATCCAGTTTTCATCTAAATTCTCATCCCGTCAATTTTCCCTCGTTTCCCCAAACATCGCAGAAGTCCCTACGAAAAATTACAGGTAAGCAGCTAGTCTGGAAAAGTACATGATTTTAATTGAGTCTGTAGTAGGTTTGAGAGCTAACACCGAGGTTACAATCTGGCCATAAAACCCAACACAATGCCCACAACTTACTTAGAAAAATTTTAGGAAAGTTATCCACTATTTTTGGTATTTTTCTTTAAAATAAGAGGACAAAACGTAAAATATAGAGGAGGAGACTCACAGGATCAAGAAAAAGCTAGGTCCCTATTTGGTCAGAAAGTTGTAACAGATCCTATAAACTGGGGATTTCTATTTAGAGGTTGTAATTACATCCCTTCGGCGGAACCTTGAGTACCACATCTTGAGCATCGAGATTGTGATTGAACATTAGAAACTCACTGCCGAATAGAGAAATTTTACATCTACAGCGCGGGTTTTCACCTTTTCCTCTAGAAACGCAAGGATATCTTAGAGCAAAGGGTGAAGAAAGAGATGTGTTATGTATGGTACAGAGGGAAGATTTTGAGATCGGGACAAAATTTAAGCAGAGGGGCGTACAAGTCAGAGAAAACTCTATATTATGCAGTCTGCAAGATGATGGGGACCAAGTCGGGTCTTCATTTCAGCATCTGGAAAGAAGATGAAAGGATCTTGAAGAGGCCATCCGGGTTGTCGGCATGTACCTGGTAACAGCCAAGAATTCAGCTACGACAACCATTCAAAACCTCTTCGCATGAGCAAAGAGCAGAGACAAAGCGAGAATTGTGATATGATGATGTCCTTGATCGTAATCAAACAGGGGAAGCGACAGAACTTACCCAGTGGCCAGCATCTTCAAGGACATGCATTTCAACTGCTCCACCTTCATCCACAGCTAGCTCCTCCGCGGCACGAATTCTCTGAATGTCTTCTAGTGCCCATCTGTGCAAGCTTCTTTCTGCCTTCAAAAAGTTCACATGCACTCCTCCAGGAACATCTTCTACTACTTTCCTGCATTTGTACAAGGTGACACTGAGCAAAGGGCGGTGGAAGGTTGGAAATCTGAATTATGCGCAAGAACACTTTGGCAGGTGACGAGTGCATCTCCTCTTTCTGGTGTCTCTCTTCTTTCTTATTAAAAGTTAAAACAAGTCAACCACAAGGTTGTGTGAAGCAAAATAAAAGACTACGTTGCAGGAATTGGATTGACTGCAATTTATCCCATTGTCACTAGGGAACCTGAATGAGTCACCGGCTCCATTAAACAGATTCATGTTCAACATCTACAAACATAATGCAACCTGCTAGAGCGATCAGATGGAAACGCTATTAGATAACTGAAAGTAGTATATACCATAAATTTTTTTCTTCATATGATTGATACATTTCGGCAATTCCCTCAAGATCAAAGGCCCAAGAGAAGCTTGTTGGTGAACCAGAAGACCCCGTTGGTCGAAGGTTGGTTACCACCCACTAGACAAAAGGCAACATTAGTCAAAACAAACATTGCACAAAATTTAAAAAAGAAAATCAATGACCTTTGCAGCGAGTTAAAGAAAAACTAAAGTGGATGAAAGACTGAAAGTGAGGACTACCCACATTGTAGATCACATTAGGATTAAGATCATCTCAAAGATGAAAATTTGACTGGCATTAGAAGCACATGCACCACAAAAGTGGGTAAACTAGCTCTAGATTATTAACATATAATTATCAAGGAACACAAATTAACTATCCACTAATATAGATCTAATGCAGGTGAATATCTCAGCAAGCACATGAATGACAAAAGAAACATATGAGAAAGCACATCGAAGAAACTGACCCCAGGGAACAAAAAAACAAGAAGAAACAAGAAGAAACCACTGATAAAGGATGTCAAAAGGTTAATTTTATAGAGTTTAACATTCAATTAGGAGAGAACAACAACTTTACCTTAATCTCAATTAAGATGGAATGATTTATCAACAACAGTTCAAGATGAACATTTCAACTCAGCTAATGTTAATTAATATCCTTCAGTGACAACATCACATAAATCATTAATTTTCTCATCCAGATATCAACATCTAATATCCAAGCCCAGCAAATTTAGTATCTTGAAAATTACCTGGGCAACATCCATAGAAAATCCTTCTCGGATAAGAGCTTCTATTATATCACGCTTCGAGGAAACCTACCTTGGAAATGGAAAAAATTAGTATATAAATGCCATAAATGAGAGCAAAATAATAAAGGCTCTCACCAACAAAATTTGTTGGACAAAGGATAAAGCCAAATCACATAAGGGATGGTGAACAGCAAAGTCCATCACTAACTTGTTACACACAAGAAATGCAAGATCACCCCTTTCAAGCAAGAAGAAAACCAACAAATGTCCAGCTGGTAACTAGGACAATTCACGACTAATCCCAAACAACGACCTAATAAAGACACTAAATGGGGCCAAAGCATGCAGCTTATTATGAAATCAACATACTGACCATACACGCACCTCCTTAGGCAGTGTGCTGAGGAAAGCAATTAGCTCAGCAGGATGGTCCTCTTTGTTTCCACCAGGCCGAACTTTTCCTGGAGTAGCATCTAGGACCCAAACCTATGGGGAGAAAGATAATGACTCATGATATATGTAGAAGAGGAAGTCATTATTTTTGGCACTACCAAGGTCTTAATATGCTTAAAACTGAAACATGTGCCAACATCCATCAGGATACTTACTCTGACTGGCCGTGCAAGAGGTTTTGCAGCTTGTTCAACCATGCTCAAAGCAACTGTATCATGGTTAAAGATTATAAAGAACTTTGAGATGCAGCATTAAGAGAGAATGATAGCAGCTATCATTGCTTATCCAAAAGAATACCTTTTCCTCCAAAACTGTGACCAATTAAAACTCGGGGTGTAAGCCTAAGCTGTGTGACCTACTTCGTCCAAGAGAAGAAAAGAAGATTAATGCCAGAAAAATGGAAGGCATAGTAAGGTTAAAACCATGCACTCATAATTGCAAAATAACCACTTCATATCACCTGAAATTCAAGGTACAGCCAAAAAGACACTCTGAATTAGTTATATGATATTGAATCAAACATTGGACATAATCAGGATTTTTTACAGCAATACTGCTGTTTGAAGTTACATTCAGAACAGAAATGGCTAAACATATTTCATTGTCAGATTAAATGTCAATCAATTGGAATTTAAAAACTTGGTCATCAAACTTGATGCTGTTTGTTGCTGAAAGGAGAAAATCTATTTGATTCATTTGAGTACGCATCTTTTTCTCAGGTCATGCCAGTAGGTACAACCCCTAAAAGTTGATAGTCTTTGAAATAGTGATGAAAGAAAATAATAGAATGCTACAGATTTTAAAAATCATGATGCGTCAGTATCAGTAAGATATTGTCAAAATACTATATCAAAATGCATTCTCATTTTCTACAATAATGCACATTAAACATTGGACTAATGTTTGAAAAATATGAAATTCGATGCTTTATACACAAAAGCTGATGAGAAACATTCATTCGGCAGTGATAAGTTCATTCCACTCCTTTGACCTCACACAATCAAGATTTATAGGAAGATATAAGATACGCAGGTTCTTAATTGATAAACTTGATAGTTATATTTAACATCTTCATATGACAGACATATGAAATGTATAGAAAGATTATCAAAAGACAACTAGAAAGAGAAAAAAGAACAAAAATTCACCTAAGAGCATGTACTACTACTTGGCCCAAAAAGAAAGGACCACACAATTAGATACAGCCAGGATGATTGTCAAAATGGTAAACAAGAAAAGATACCTCAAAGAGAATTCCCACAGAGCAAAATGAAAAAATGAAAAGAAAAGTGAAGGTAGATTGTAATGGGAAATAAGTGAAACGGGGAGAGGTCTAAAAAGAAAGATAACAGCAAAAAGGAGGAGCAGAAAATTAGCAATGAAAATTTTTCCAAAGTACCACATCCATTTGAAAAAATCCATGGAAAGGATTCATGAGCAATTGGTGCAAGTTTAACACGAATGGACAGCTATTCCTTGGGTTACATTCAATATTCCCTTTTATGGGTGCCCGGAAACTACTGGTTGGTGCCACAAAGAGTAACTATTTTAAAAAAAATCCACGCATATGAGGTTTGCAGGTCCAGATGTTAGTGAAGTTTAATTTAATCTAGACAAAATGGAATAAGTTTAAAAGTCAATACCAAAATAACCAGTGTGGCACAATTCAACAGCAGACTCATGCAAGCACACATCTTATGTAAATGAATATGCTAGAAAGGGAGAAAAGAGAGATAATCCAAGCATACAGTTCATAATCGATGCTTGTGCAATACACACCAGCTTTAACACATCAAGAGCAGTTGAGGAAACCGTATGAGGGCCTCGCTTTTTCATTGATGCAGAATCCCCATGGCATCGCAGGTCAACCAAGAGAAACTGTGTTAAAACACAATTATGCGTGAGAATCAAACATAAACTTTTAGAGTAAATTCTACATCTACACTAAAGGTTCACCAACTCTGGTCTACCAAATGATGATGTGGCCATTGACATGTCAATTTATGAATGTTTAGTTAGCAAAACAAAGAAATAATAAGAATGGTTATTCAAATTAAATAAAAAAGAAAAAGAAAAAACTTGCTGGATAAGGTGCACAGTAAATCCATGCTCTGGCATAGCATCTTTCCTAATCACCCTCAACCACAACACCAAACAATCTTCTCCACCATTAATCAGCACACTTCCAGCTCTGCCTCCATCACAACTTTGTGGCCACGAACCTCCACTCATCTGGCATTCCATCCTACTTATCACACCATCTTTTGCTTTGTGTTCCAGAGAAAAGATCAAGGAAAAGCAAATTAACTACCTAGATTGAAGGGAGTTCATCTTCTTTGAAGAGGAACTTCTTGAATCCTTTTTCAGATCTTCTCCTTAAATTGAAGAAGATGAAGACCACCATGTTTAGGTAAGTCCAATACACCATGATTTTGGTGGAACCAGACTTAGATAACCCCTTAGCATTGCAAGCGCAGCACCGACTGAGAGTCTGATGACAGTTTGGGGTTCACAATATAGGAGATGGAGAAATTAGGCAAACAAGCTCAAACAGAGATGAACAGCTTTGAGCTTAGCCAGAGATGTCGCTCAGTTTCCTTTTTCTTGGACAACTCATTTATAATCTTTTCAATTGTCCTTTTTTTTCTGTTTGTTTGCTTACCAAGCATTTCTATTGACATGGCAAGTTTACATAAGATGCCACCTCATTTAGTACACAAATCTTAGTAGACCTCTGCAGATGTAGCATGACCCCAACTTTTAACAGTTAAAAGAAATCCACACTAAATGTTTAGTTGTCCTAATTCCTAAGAAGTTCCAAGACTGAGAAGATAAATGAGCTCAAGAAAACCAGCAGCTGCATATCAAAATAATTTTTTTCCTATTGCAGAAGAGAGACTTTATAACAAGATTAGTTTTTCTGATCAGGAAGGATGATCTTAAAACTCATAATCATTTAGCTTAAATCAAAATAGCCATGCATGTCAGCAAAATATGTTCTAGAAATTTATCATAATAAAGCAAAGAATTGATTCACATGCCTGCCATGTCGGGAATTCTTTTGCTAATCGTCGAGCAAAGCTTCCTAAAGCATAAATATAAACCAATTAGATACAAACTATTGATATGGACACAAAGGCATTAAATATAAAAATTCTCAGACTATCGATATAAACATAAGGCATCAGATAAAAAATATAGTTGAGTGCCTTTGTTTCCCAGGTTGCACCTTCAACCATTTTTTTTGTCAACAAACTTAAGAAACCACAAGAATAAATTACATTTACTATCCCACTAAAATGTCATTTCATCCTTTTTGATTGTTTGTATAAGGATGGTTTCCTTCTTAAGTTGGAAGTGTAAGAAATTGAGTATGGGTACATGGGATGAGAACTTCCAATAAAATGCATTACTGAATCAAGTAAGTAGATTCAGGACCACTTTGATGAAGGAAAATTAAAAGAAGCATATGGTATCACATTCATAATGCCCTTCACAATTATGGAAAATACCAGGGAGAAAGATAAGACTAGGGAACTCAGTTGTTCAATATGGTGTAAAAAATACAGGCCTCACAGGAAAAAACAGCCAGCTGTACACTGTATACTGTGCCAAAGGTTTGAGAATCGAAATGAGTTAACGACGAAGAAAGAGTCATCAATTGATTTTAGGACACTAATCAAGGATAATGAATGACGAAAGAATAATAATGATCTTGACTTGGAAGTAATGCTGTCATCCACTCCAACCAGGGTTCCCCATGCAGACTGATTTGTTTGTGATGCTAACGTTGCATTTAGAATCAGCATTCAGAACTACAATTTTTAAGATGTATCACTTGCTCTTGTACCATTAGTGTTTTTCTCAAACTGATCTATTGATTGGAAGCATTGAAAGCTCAAATCTAATGCACAGCACAGTTCTTCCTGCAACCTAAAAATCAAAATAAACATCAGATCATAGTACCTACCCCAGTTCTTCCTGCAACCTAAAATTCCATGCAGAAGGACAGCTGTTGGAGGATCCGATAGTGACTTGTCAACAGTGGAACTCCATCTAACCTGGAAACTTAAAAGTCAAAAGCAAAAAATAAGATGTCTGGTAAGGAAATAATAACTGTTAAAGGTCCACTCAGTAAGCTTCAGTTTTGGTCCAAGAAGCCAAAAAAGGTATCAAGAACTTTGCCTTTAATAGATTTTCTTTGGTAAAACAAAATAAGGGTATCGTCAAAGAAACTGAATCAAGCTCAGGTTTAATCTCCTCAGATACTCCAAGCTTGAGAGATCAAAAAATTCCATGCACAATAAAGTCCGAGAAACCACCATTCGAATGAAAATCACATGTCCAGTTCTTTTTATAACCAGGAGAAAGCTCATTTGAGATCCTAATACATTTGGAAGAAAAGAGATAACAACAGAGAGAAAACAAACACACGGATAAAATAATAAGATTCAAATTTATCTGAACTGATAGCGTTTTAAGTTTCGTTTCACTCAAAACTTAAGGAAGAAACATCTTTAGTAGAGTAAGACAATCCGATACCAAATATTCCTTAGAATCTCTGAAGTAGATGAACTCACTCAAAGACAAACAAGTATAGCTGAAATTGTAGCATCTCTCTAAAATAGATGAATTTACTCTAAGCCAGACAATGATGTCTCATACATACTATCTTATATAAAACGATGATTTATATCTCAGTGTATAAGTCAAACATTACAAGGAGCAGTAGATAACATTTTCAATTAATGGAAAGCTCTTTACCCAATTCATAACCAGTGGTAGAGTCGAGCACTTTGCCTCCTAAATTAAAAACTTAAAGAACTTAACCACCCCAAACTTTCAGTTTTTTGGCAGCCCTAAGGCCCCTTACCCACGTTATACCTTCCTTCAGCCATGTTATGCTGCATAATTCATATTAAAAAAGGAGATCAAGAATTTTCATAACTCACCAATGCACCTTGCACAAGATCATATGCCTGCAAAGAAACATCAGACAAGTCAAACTACTGGTGGCAAGACTGATTATATTGTATTTTGTTTTTCCTTTAGGCCTTCTATCAAGATATAGTAGAAAGCCATTAGAATGGTTCATTACCAATACTCCAGGAGGCTTGGCCACGTCTCTGCTACAAGCAAGCCTCTCATCCACTAGAGCCATGCATATATTGGGATATTTAACCGTCCCCCTAGAAATAGAGGCCAACTGACATTTCTCAAACCTATCGTCCTGCGACATGGGTAAATATAGCCACAGTTACACATGTCATCAAATATCAATGAAAACTACATTTTCACAAGTCATTACACTGCTATGCAATGGAAGAAGCATCATCACACGGCAGAGAATGTAATGAGTGCAGACTAAGGGGATGATCATCCACATCAAAAGATTTGTCAGATAAAACTCTAATTCTAGGAAAGAGTTCCTTTTGCTGGAAATAATCCTAGTGAGAATACGCACGAGTGACTTGCTGATGACATCAATAACTCGTGCATTTATAAATTTGCACACGTCACTTTCTCGTTGATCAGTGTTAATTGGAGGATGACTGTAGTAACATAGCGCGGTGTAAGACCTCAAGTGCCACTTTGCGCACGGCAGCAGCAGAGACAGACCAATCGCAAATCATTGAGCAATCTCCACGATGCTGGAGCCGGAGCACTCGGACCTCCGTCTTGTTACAAACGCATTACGAAAAATTCGGAAGCTAAGACAATGATCAGCGGCCGTCTCGCGTGTGTGCCGTGCCTCTTTCAACTGATGAAAAGCTAATACTAACGAGAAAGGGCACGAACGAATGTGAATGCAAGCACAAGGCTGGAGTTGGGAAGCGCGCTAGGCCGGCAAACGTCATCCACCGAAAGAGAAGGAAAAATACTGCGCGCTGATGAGAGAGAGAGAGGGGATACCTTGAAGAGAGTGGAGATCCTGGTGACGCCGCGCCATCGGATGTCGGAGCGGTTCGGCTTGGCCTCCGCGAGGCGGACGGCGCGGCTGGACGCGTTGAGATTGGAGAGGACGGACATTGTCCCGTGCAAAGTTTCGCGCGATCGCCGCCGCCGCCGCCGCAGCAGCTGCAGAAGAAGCAGAGATTCGTCGCGACGGAGACCGACCAGGCGAGGAGGAGGCGAAGGTGGAGAGAATTAGGCCTCTGCTTTGTCCGAGCAGAGAGAGAGAGAAGAAAGAGGGAGACTATCGAAGTTGCAGGCGGCGGATAACTCGAAGCTCCCGCAGCTGCAAATGGCATCTCTCTCTCTCTCTCTCTCTCTCTCTCTCTCTCTCTCACGCTGAAAGGGACAAGTGCCCCTTTTCGATGGCGTCGGTGCGTTGCTTTGCTGCGTTTGTGGTTCAACTGTTACGGCGAACGGGGCGAAATGACCGAGTTGCCCCCTTCCTTTCCAACTGTCCGGAGCAACGGCCAGCGCAGCAGCTGACGTGGGTCCTGGTTGGCTGCGCCTGTCTTCGTTGCACGGACCGCATCCGTATGTCATTGTGTTGGCATGGACCTTTTGGTATCATTTATGTCCTTCAAATTAATTTCCTCCAATTTTCACTATGTTAAAAACAAGCACCTTTTCTTTAAAAACAATAATAATAATGAAAATAAAGGTCAATCATTTTTACTTGTGAAACAAACTACATTCGAAATACTTACGGGACTGCCACCTTACAAACGGGGCAATCAAATTTCACATTGGCAAAGGATGATTTAATAAAGCATATTCAAAGGGTCTTTAAATGATTTTGAACCATAGAGCAATTCTCATAAATTTTATTTTATATTTTCAAAGAAAGACATTCGTTTGTCAAAAAAGAGATGAGAATTTTAAGACAAATTTTAAAACTTGTCAATCACATGCAATTAAGTTCTAATACTTTATCTCATCTATTTAAGTCATAAAAGTTGTAACTTCAATACAATTGAAGTAACCACTGAAGTTCCACTCTTCTCACATGGCAAGAAGAAGGTGAGAGATTTGAATCCCTACTTTCTTAAGGAGTATTGGGGTGTAGACGATTTAATTTCAATAATAGGTTTCAACTTCCATGTATTATAAAAGATAGGTCAAAAGTCTAATAGTAAAAATTAGAATAAAAGTAAAGAATAATCGACAAAAAAAAGTCTTTCCTTATGTTGACAAAAGGACTAGACTAAATAAAAAGTTACAATTTTAAGGATTTAAAGGCGCAAAAAATGGAAGTTTCGGAACTTTTATATATCTCCAAAGTTTCAGAAGTTAAAGTGCATGAAATTGACAAATTTTCATGTTATATTAAAAAAAAAAAAAGCCCTTACTACATGTCCACAAGGTATGTATGGTGAAATAAGAGACAAGAAATGAAGATTCCATTCATCTATTTATTTAGATAAGTCGAGTTATGATTTTCATTTTACTGAAGTTAACAAAAAAGTTCGCAAAATGGCAAAGCTCTAAAACGAGCAAGCAGTTCGCATCTTTTTAGGACCCTCGATAATTAAATTGAATAACAGAAAACGGCAATAGTTCTAGAAAGCAGCCGACCACGAGACCACGAGTCCTCATTCATCCATTAAAACCCGACCGGGAACGCATTTACCGTCTAACGCTGCAGATAAAGCATCAAGGATCCAAAAAGTTAGACATGGGCTTGCTAATTTCACCATTTGACCGATTCAGCTTATCTCGTACGACAAACTTTGAATCTGGGCAGAACTTGAGCCCAGCAGTTCTACCAAGAGCAGCATCGTGAACATGACAAAGGGGTCTCATGAGTAAAAGAATATAGTTCCCCCTGGACGAAGGCTCACACACCCGTCACGCGATGCTTAATTATAAACAAGAAAAGTGCTGAACACTTTTGGAGAATTTATCAGGGCTGTACATGCTCATTTCCAGCTCGTTCTGCATATTTTCATAAGAGTGTTCATCTGAACTATTCCCTAGTCACAACGAGTTATTGGTACATTGACCAGAAAAGCCGTGGAAGTTTTTCTTTTCCGGTCTTCCCCACGAAACATTCCTACATTGCTTCCCCGGCTCAATTCTCCCTCAGCTTTAGAGGGGATTTGCCAGAGAGACGCCATCGAAAAAGCGCCTTTTGATGAGAGGACTGAGTGAGCGAGAGCTTCACTTCTTGGAGGGGGTCCATTCATCTTATTGAAGTTCACCGCACTAGTTTTCCTATAACCAATCTGCCAGCTGAGGAAATCTCCGAAGTAGCCCTACCAGCCCTCTAATTGCAACCTGCAAATGCAAACACAGTACAGCAGTCGACCACAATGAGGCATCGTCATAGGTCAAACAACTAGATTCCATCCATCAAAAGTGATTCTCTTGAAAGTCAATCTTAAGAATCTCGACTGTTATGACCCCATTTTTTCAGAGGCGGTAATCTAGGACAAAGTACACAGACCAAATTTTTAAGTGAAGTGTGACTGATTCGGGAATTACATTATGTTCACAATTTTCAATCCATAGTTGTCTACTAAGCCTTTTGTTGTGCTTAAACAGAATCTCCTCTTCTCAATCATCTATCTTTCCAAACTTAACTTCAAAACCAAAACAAAATCGTCAGCATCTTAAGCTTTAGTGTGATAACATGCATGAGAATGCACGAGCATACAGAACTTCTCAAGCCCTGAGCATCCAGTTGACATAATGTCATTGACAATGAATCCCTGGCTTGTTATTAGGTATCCATCCCCATGCATCCATCATTCTTCTCTTCCATATTCATTTCATTTTTACATTTACTTCATTTTCAGTTGAATTGTTGCCGCAAGAACACAAGAAATAGCTCAGAAACATACCAAGGCAGTCTCCCCAGGTTTTAATGCAGGTTCGACACTGTCTCTTCCATAGCTGTTCCACAAGGGATGAGTCAGTTCGCGGCCACATAAAATAAACGCAAGAAAAATTGAGCTGCTACCATGAATTTCTCATTATGGTACACTGTTTCGAGAAGCACGCATAGCATTTCCACGGTATTGAGGAAGGAATGATGATATTTCCATCAGATATAGACAATAGAAGGTAAAACTGGCTTTCTTTGGAGTTTCCGAGGGGTAGTGAATCAGTCTACAACAACCTATATGGTCTATGCAAAGCAGCATGTGTTGAATAGTAGGAAACCACTATTTAACAAGTTAACTAAGATTAGTAGTACACAGCTCTATACAGCTGGAAGGAAGCTTACTCACATAATCTGTCTCTTTCCATTGATGACTTCGAGCTGATAAAAACTGCATCCTTTGCTGAACGGAAAAGGCTTTCCTTTCCACTCTGATGAAAAAGTCTATAGTCAATTGACAAGAAGAACCGAACGACAGACGAACGGAAATATAAGGAAAAGAAACCTTTAGAATGTTAATCGAACAAGACGGTCCGAGGTACCTAAATGCCATGTGACGCCTACGCCTGAAGAATCCTCCTCTGATATGTCGTCAATTACAAAGCAGAGATCCGTGCCTATGATATCGTTAAACTTCTTGAAGAAATCTAGGATTGCCTGCGCAAATATTGCTATTCAGTGAGCCAATTCCACGCTGCATTCTTTGCCGTAAAAATTGAGGATACATTTAGGAAATCCAGCAGACAATGTACATTCCATATAAAACCAAGTTCCTGAAATCCACTCTCTACAGTACAGTGAACGCCAATATGTGTGTTCATGGATTCGAATCTCGGAGAAAGCAACTTCCTTTCTTAAAAATCACTCTAAGGAGCCTCCTGCCTCGGCAATTGCTCGGTCGCATTGCCGTGACAGCAACCGATTGTGATAAGTCGGGTGCTCTACGACGCTCGATTAGCATGAAAAGAACAGACATTTTCGAATTCGCAGCGACGAAAGATTTGGTTTTTTTGGGCTCATCATGAGTAAATCTCTCGGTATGTCACCCCAAATATACAGAAGCGAGACCGGACAAATCCATCTCACCTCGCGACCGACGAAGGGACGGGGAAAGATCAGGTCCTCGTACACGCACTTGTCGGCGATGAGGCCCTCCACGGCGGAGAGGTCCTGATTGTTGATCCCCCCGTAGAACCTCCTGACCACCTCCGCCGCAGAATCCTGCTCCACTTCCGGCGGCGAAGCGACGACCGCCGTCCGATTGTCCGAAATCGAAGCTGCCGCCGCTGACGACGACGACGACGAGATGCCTCTTCTGGGAGCCCTGCCATTGGCGGGTCGGAGCGAAATCGAGGGAAGAGCGCGCCGATTGGCGGCTGAAGCAATCCGCGACGGAGTAAGAGGCGTCGCCGCCGCCGCCGTCGTCGTCACGCAGGTCCTCATCGCTCCGGCCATCGCTTCGCTCCACGACGAGCTCGCTCAACTCATGAACGTCGATCGAAGTCCGTGTAAGGCGGAAGGAATGCAAAGGTAGAAATTTTTCAACTGCGAAACCTCTGTTTTCTTGGGAAATCTCCGGTGGTGCGACGGCGAGACGACGACGAGGACCGCGGCTTGCACGGTGGCTTGTGAGCGACCAAGCAAAGTGGATTGAGTTTACGTGGCGGTCATTGGAGCACCATGGGATCTTTAAAGTTCAACGGATTAAGGCTTGTAAATTAGGAATAAATGCAAGATCACTCATCAATTTCAAATAAAAATATCTATAGTTTTAAAAAAATTAGGAAAGATTATGCACATGGTTGAGACGTTTGAGGCGGTTTAGTCAAATAGTTAAAAGTTATCTTAACAGTAACGATTTTGATGTTCATTAAAAATTAAATTTTCAATATTTGAAATTTGATTTTCATTTAATCGTCTGTGAATATGAATATAATTGATTGATAAGAACTCACCTTTATAAAAGCATATATATTTGAATTAAGACGATTCAATATATTCAAGACTTTAAAATAATGACCTTTTCTAAATTTATAAATTAGTTTATCATTTTTATTCATGAGTTTCCTCCAAAATTTGAAGATGCATATATTTGAAGTCTAAAGAAGTTATGAATGAAATCACATATGATTATATACATATCAGCACTCATGAGTTAAAATAGATCCATTTTTACTAAGGATTTTTGGTAACTAAATGATTCCGTGTTGTCTCTAGCATAAACGAGTATAATAGGAAGTAATGAACAAATATATCGGTGGAAATATATAACAATGGGAACAGAGAGAAATTCTTGGGGACAACAATGCTCGCGACAACAAATTATCCAATCCAATGAAAATAGGAAAAAAATAAGCAAAAATACGTTTGACTAGTAAGAACCAAACCGAAAGCCCCACAAACCGCCCTCGTACAGCTGACGAGAAAAAGGTAGTCATACAAGAGAATATCCCCCTCCTACACATCACATCACATCACGCTTTTATTCAAACCAAGCTTAGGGCAAAAGAATACACGGCCATTTCTCTATTTTAGTCAATTCCCAGGGATGACCCCCCCCATCAGACGCCTGCTCCACTTTCCATGGCCCAATCCCATCCATCATCCTTGGACAGATGTAGCCTTGCCTTGCCTTACAGATCAGCCTGGAGGAGGAAGAGACCCTACGGCATTCAATGTGAAACCCGATAGCCATGGAGTCCTTCCTGGAAAAAGGTTAAAAAAAACTTTCTATCGAATGAATAGGATTGGTGAGTTCAAAAACCATCACCATGTTTGCTGCTACTGTTTTGAACCAGAAAAGGGGGGAAGCTAGAGTGCAGAAGACCAGCTTTCTTTTTTAGGACAGACATGAAAAGAAAGGAAAGAAAGAAGAAACCACTTTTGTATTATGAGGATAGGTCAAAGTACGTAAGAGAAGCAGTAAGCTCTTTTGAAGGTGTTTCCATGCATGCATGCGGAAGTGTATACTAGATTCTTGTCTGTGTAAACTATGGAGTACGTGTGTGGAAAGGAATTAATTAGTGGTCGAAAAGAATAATAGCATGTTAGAGATCCCAGAGGGAATCTTCGAAGTCGTCCTCTCCGACGTCGGGGTTGGAGCATTCCGGCCCCAGCAGATCCTCCCCCATTTGCATCCACATCTTCGGCGAATCCAGGGTCGACTCGTTGATCGCCTGGATTTGGCTCGGCGACAGCCTCACCGTGACCGGAGCCGGATTAGAGCTGGCCGAGCCGCCGCCAACGTCCTCGGATTCCGCTGCTTCAGCAGGACCCATCCTCAGTCGGGCCGCGGCCTCGTGAGCAGCTGCACGGACGTCCTCGGCGCTCGAGCCCGCAGGGCGAGGGAGGCTCTCCATCAGCTCCGGGAAGTTGAGCCGGGCGCCGCGCCCCCTGAAGTGCAATGCCGCCACGTCGTAGGCGGCGGCGGCCATCTCCGGCGTCTCGAAGCTCCCGAGCCAGATCCTCGTCTTGGTCCCGGGCTCGCGGACCTCGGACACCCACTTCCCCCATTTCCTCTTCCTCACGCCCCTGTAGCCCGACCTGGTGCCTCCGCGGCTGCTTCTCCCATCCTCCATGAACTCAGTACAAACAAACAAAAAAAAACCCGACACGAGGAAAAAAAAAAGTTCAAACCTTTGCGACGAATGAGAATCAGAAATTGGTAGGCGGTGATCAACGAGGAGGTGCAAGCCAGCTGCATGTGTATATATAGACGTTGATTGGGTCTTCGTGACTTTGCACATCTGGGTCTGTGGGTGTTTCATTGGCGAAACGTGGATCCACTGGCAGGGGGGGGGCGGGGGGGGGCGAGCTTCCGCGTAGCTTCGGGCAAACGGGAAGATGTTCATCATGGCCATGAAGAAATACGCGCACGTACGTACGAATTCGTACACATTCATTACCCTCCCCTCCGAGTTTTAGTTCGTTCTTTGTGCTTTTTAACCGGTCGTGTCGATGGGAACCACCACCATCTCCCGTTCGATCGTAAAAATGTCTAATGGGTCTGGAACAGAGTCGGATGGTAGACGATCGATCGTCCATTTCCACCCCAAAGTCAGTGCAGAAAAGGTATAAAAAAAGAAAAAGAAATCCAGAGACGAGATTGAACTGTTCCCGTTCTCCTGTGCAGAAACGCGGTTTCCCCGACGAAGGCCCCACGCTAAAATCCAAAGATGGATAAGAGGAATTACGTCAGAGGCAGTGTCACGGCTTTCGGATTCGTCGAGGATAATGTTTTTCTTCCTAGGAATCTTCGGACATTGTCAAGAGAATTTACGGAAGGATCTTCACTGGAGGGAGAGAATTGACGCCCTCTCTGAATGTCGTCACTTGGTGCGGTGCGTTGGATCGAAAATTTGCGAAGATCCATGGTATGAATGTAGGCGATGGTCCATGCGAAGGAGGAAGTGATCTTAGAATGCGAATGCTCCTTTCTTCGGAATTGTAATTGACATGACACCCCATTTGACTCTTCGCTTGGGCTCCTCCCATTCCCCTGTGCTTGAATGGTACTCTTACCCCCGTATTTTGAAAACACTTTTTAATGTGAGCCCAGCTAGCCCATTGCTGAAGCCGTGGCGGTGTTCACGCGACCACAGCTCTCACGTGGGAAAATTATTCAAAGAATTCCTAAATTTATTGTGTGGCGATGAATTCAATCATAAACTTTCACTTGTAACAATTTAATCATAAACATTTTAATTGTGTCTATTTAATCTTAAACATATTAACTAATTATTAATTTAGTCATGAATATTTTGATAATTTTTCAATTTGATATTTCCAATTAATTTTGGCTAGAGATCGCTAATGTTGTGATCTAGTTAATATCGAGTACCCTACATGATATGACCAATGGGATTTTCAATTTTGATGTTTCCAGTTAATTTTGGCTAAAGATCGCTAATGTTGTGGTCTAGTCAGTATTGGGTGTTCTACAAGGCACAAACAATAACTAGCGATAACATTAACAATTTTTAAAAAAAATTTAAAAATTTTCTTCTTTTTTTCTTTTTTTTCTTTTCTTTTTTCCCTTTTTCTCTCCAACGGCCATCACCAACTTCAAGTGAGGGTGTCAAGGCCCTCATTGATGGCTAGTAGAGAGAAAAAAAGAAAAAAGAAAATCCAACATTTGAAGAATTAATAAATTGCAAAAAATTGTCAACTTTAACGATTTTCAGTTAAAATTAATTGGAATAACTAACTTTTATAATCATCAAATGGTTTAGAACTAAGTCGGTACAATTATAAGATTTAAAACTAAATCGGCCATCGTATAGCAGGCTTAGAACTTTTGGGACAATTTTCCCAATCTTATGCTATAGTAGATTGGCAATTGAGGTTATGAAAAAGTCATGGGACGATCAAGCTTATGCCTTTTACAATAACTATGCTAAAGAAGCGGGATTTTGGCTTTAGAGTTTCAAACTTTTACAAGAAAAGGTTGCAACGAAAAGCATGGTGAGGTACTTTGATGCAATGATCAAAGGTAGAAAAGTGAAAAGGAGTTAGTTAAGTCAAGACCAGGAATATTAGAATTCATATTGCGAAGTTTCAGAAGTGGAAAATAACAAAAGTCATACTTGATCATAACCACTTTGTTGTTGTCGACTTGATAGCTCCTAAAAGTATTACTCTTTACATCACACAGGAATATTGGAATCAAAAAGAAAAATTGAGTGACCTTTGATGCATGGATTAAAACAAATAATTCATTTCTAGTGTTGGTTGTTTTATTAGGAGCATATGAGAAATTAAATATCGAAGAAAAAGATGCTTAGAAACCGTGTTAAAAAGTACAAAAGGGTTAAGTGGAGACACCGTAATGTTTTTTGGATCGATGCACGATCAAGAGATTAATACAAATACTTTGAGGATGTAGTCACGTTTGACACCACTTATTTGCCAAAATTAATATGATACGTCTTTTCCTCCAATTGTCGGTGTCGGTCATCATAGTAAATTAGTAGCTAGGATGTGGTTTGCTATCAAACAAGATAACGAGCTATTTCATTTGGTTGTTGAAGTCTTGGTTGATTGCACAATTTGGTGTAGCTCAAGTTTTTATTACTGACCAATGTAAAACAATAATATGCAATTTCTAAAGGATTTCCTTTTGCTCATCAATGCCTTTATTTATAGACTATAATGCAAAAATTACCACAAAAATTGTTAAGAATATAAAGTTATAAAAGCTCAATACCTTTGACCTCAGGAGATCACCAAAAGAAGCCCAAAGTCCAAACCCATCAACATATCCAGTTGAACCCACATTCATTCAAAAGTTTAAGTCAATGGATTATAAGCTAATGATGATATATTAACTATTTAACACTACACCAATTTTTCAATGTGGGACTTTTCTGATATAACCCACACGTGTATCCTAATAATCTCTTCTTATGAGTTAACTTCAGTGTTCAACACCACCCCAATTATCCAATGTAGGACTTCTTTAATAACAATTATGATATATTAACTACTCAATGCATACCAACCAATTCTCCAATGTGGGAGTTTTGTAACACCAATTATTATATATTAATTGCTCAAACCACCACACTAATTCTCTAATGTTGGAGATTTCTGATATAATTCACATGTATATTCTAATAATCTCTCATCTCAAATGAGTTTTAGTGCTCATCACCACACCAATTCTCTAATGTGAGACTTCTCTAACATTACTCATATGTGTATCTTGCTCCCCCTCAATTCAAGTATTCTCTTGCATCAACAATCTCCCATTATATGTGAGCTCCAGTTTTAGGTTTACTTCCCCCTTAATACAAGTCTTCTTTTGTGTCAATTTATCTCAAGTTAAATCCCTACAAGCCCGCATAGGTCTAATGTAGGATTTTTCTAACATAATTCACACTTACATTCTAACAATCTCTCCTCATGAGTGAGTTTCAATGCTCAACACCACACACATTCTCCAATGTGAGGCTTCTCTAACACAACTTATACGTGTATCTTCCTCCCCCTCAATTCAAGTATCCTCCTACATTAACAATCTCCCCATCAATTCAAGTATTCTCTTGCATCAACTTCTCTCGAGTTAAATTCCTATGAGCTCGCATAGGCTCTAATACCATTTGTTGGAAACACACAGTAGAAGCCTAATACTTTCCTCTAAGGAGATCACTAAGAAGGAGAATAAATCCGAGTCTGGAATATATTTAGTTAGATTCACATTCACTTAAAAGTTTAAACCGATCAATTATGGGCCAACAATGATATATTAACTACTCAACATCATACTAATTCTCCAATTTGGGACTTCTCTAACACAAATCAACATGTATCCTAACAAGAGTTTTGTATTCTCATTTCTAAGGAAATAAGTTAACCAAGTATGGCTTCCTTGGAAAAATTAGAGGTGAAGTAGCCCCAATCTCTTTTCAAAGACTTAGGATAATAAACTAATAATTTTCCTTTTTACATACCTACAAACTACTTTATCAAATAGTTATTTGCAACCTTGTAAAGAATGAGAACAATAGTCATGATATTGGATTTGTGTATTTATTGGTGGGAGTTGCTACAAGGAAATGATTATTCACTTGCCAGTGCATAATTTGTGCAACCATTATGAACATGTGCAACTCAACACTGTTGAGTTTGAAAAAAAAAATGCATTAGATTATAATCAATCCATTGGAATGGATGATAAGGATCTTCCAAATTTAAAAAAGGTAAATTTACATTTTCAATCAATCTCACTCGAGATCATTAACACATCATCAATAGGTTAAAGGGTCTATTTTAGCTTCTTCTTCTTCTTTTTGGGTCAAAGAAACATTTCATTTATTTTCATGAATATACAATAGAGAAATGCAGTCCAGTTGTAGCGCAAAACAAATCCTAGACAAATCCAAAACAAGTTCAAATGAATTATTCTTGCACACTTAAAGAGCATATTTGTGACTTCTTCAAACCAAAGTCAATGGTCGATTACCAAATTCAACTTGAGTAATGAGCATACACTGAGATCTCGATCTATTGCTATGACTTTGCCTTTTGACGATTCACACCTAGGTTTGGTGTTCCCAACATTATCGCCATTCAAGATAACAAAATTGAACCACACAAATTTGACACTTCTGAGAGTAAGCCCTTCACAAACTTTCTCTAATCTTCTTTAAAATTGGAGTTGTACACTAGCGAAACCCAAGAGAAACGAAATCCCAAAATCAAACACGCAAAAACCCCTAAATCTAGATTGGATCGAGAGAGAAACCTTCTTGAAATGCGAGAGAGAAACCTCTAGATCTAAACTCAATTAGAAGAGAAAAGTTTCTCAAAATGGTAAGACGGTGACAAAATGAAAACTGAGAACCAATTCAGCCATAGGGAAAGGAAAAAAGGGAGGGGAGCAAGAGATTTAACTCAAACACTCCCTAGAGATCGAAAAAGAAAGCTGTGTGAAAATGAGAACAAGAGAAGAGAATCCTAAAGAGGAGAGAAAAAAAGTGTTACTAGTACTTATTTAATTTGTACGAAACTCACACATAAGCACATCGAATCATAATTTCCAAAATCCCCCCTCTTTCCTCACTCTCCTTCTCTCTCTATTTGGTGTGCGGTGCGCGCCTACTCCGTGACATCTGGCTATCCATCAAAAATCTCAATCGAAAAGAAAAAGACGATAGGAAAAGGAAGAATAGGAAATATATCTCCAACTCAATCGTTGAAATTATATGCCCTAATTTGTCCTTCCTTGTTCTTGTTTTCCCTTTTTCCGGTGGAAGTAACTTTTTTGAGGGTAAGTTTAGGTCCATAGGATTTCAACCCCAGAATCAATTAGCAGTACTTGAACCTTTTGGTTTATATTAGCCAAATCACTCATTTCATTTGTACGAAACTTGTGCATATGCGCATCGAATCCTAATCTCCAAAATCCACCCCCCTCTTTCCTCGCTCTCATTTCTCTCTCTATTCGGTCCGCGCCGACTCTATGACATCTAGCTGTCACATTATCCTAATCCAAAAAGAAACTCGAAAAAAAAGAAGAAAAAAAGGCAGTCGGAAAAGGAAGAACAGCAAATGTACTTCAAACTCAAAGGTTGAAACTGGCGGAAGTAACTTTGAGAGTAAGTTTAGGTCCTCAGGATTTCAACCCCGGAATCAATTAGCTGCAGTACTTGAACCTCTTGGAGTTTTCGCAAACTTTCCAGGACGAGATCCAGATGGGCCCCGACCCTGTCTGGTTGACGAGATCCGCTTCTTCTCCTTGTTCCTGGCGGACCTACCCACCCCTCAGCAAAGGACGAAAGCTGAGAACCGACTATTTTTCCTCGTCCCGCTTTTTCGTATGACTTCTATGTCTCCCCGCCACACGTCGGCCACGTCGAATCGACAGTCTCTCGGGGTTCGTCGAATCCAAATCCGAACCGATTTAATCTTCCTTTTTTTATGGCTTTCTAGGATGCGACGTAGTCGGTAGCGTATTCCGAAACAGTCAACCCCGTTTCGTTTTCCTCCCTCCGTTTGCTTTTTGATACCCGTTATCCGGTTTTTGGGCTTTAGGTTCTACAGGTGATCGACTCCGATGAACAGAATGCAATTAATCGAGAAATCTATTAAAAATATGGAAAAAGTACTTTAAGAAGTTATAAATCAGAGCAATTTAATCTAAATGTTTTCACAATGATACCAATTTAATCCATTTGGGCATTTTAGGTCGAACATCATTAAGGTGAGTGCCGACCGTTTACATGAGACAGTCGGTACTAAAGTAAATATTTTTAAATAATATTTTGAATTTTTTAGTTACGTTCTTTTCTTTTCTTTTTCTCTCTTTTGTTTTTTTACTTCATTTGGCCGGCGAGCGTCGCAATCCTGGACCGCCACTAGGTGGTCCTTACATAAGGCATTCGTGGCCTCACTAGTTAGGGATTGTTGGCCCTCACCGGTTAAAATGAAGAAATAGATAATAAAAAGGAAAAGAAAAAAATTAAAATGTTTAAAAAAAAGTTCACGTCGGCATCTGTTGTGCCACATAAATAATTAACTTCCGTATCAGGAATTTCCGATCTAAATTGATTAGATTGATTAAATTAATACCAATATGAAAATATTTAGGACTAAATCGATCCGATTAAAAGGTTTATGACTGAATTTGTATCGATTCAGTAGAGGTTCCCACTTCTTTTAATACTTCTCCCACAGAAAAGATAAGAGGAAGGCGACCACGACCATCCGCGTTCACTGAATCCAGAGCTTTAAGAAATGCACCGACAAACTCGTGCGACAAAAGAGGTGCGATGAATTCCATCGAGCACTACATAAAATAAAAAAAGAAGAAGATCCCCTGTTCCTGCCAAAAAGGGGAAAGGGATGGATTTGTAAGAACGGGAGAGGTCGTGGATCCTCGCGCCCCGACCACTCAAGAAGTAGTGAAAACAACGTTAAAGGTTTTCATCTCGAGCCCATTGGAGCATTCGGTCGCGTGGTTTAATAATTGATTTTTTGCTGTAAGCCATCAACAAAAGGAGTAGGAGCAGGAGCAGCAGGAGCAAGGGAGGAAGGATCATCTGGGACTTTCTGTGGGAAGCAGCAAGTTTCCACATCCGGCCCCCACTGAAGCAACTTTCGACTCCTTTCCATGCCCCCCCCCCCCGGCGTTGACCGACAAAGCCCCCACGGCCGATGAGATAGACCACCAATCGCGAGTCGCCAGGTGTCCCCCGATTTATCTCTTCGGGACGCGGGCTAGATTCGTGCGGGGGGCTCGGACCTACATCGATCGATTGGTTCGGTCGCGACCATCGGTCATGTAAGGCCCGCGTTCCCCGCCCGCCACCCCTACCCTTTTAGCAAGTTCTGCCCCAACTTTCCTCTTTGAAGGGGGCCTCCACCACGGAACCATTTGATACTTCTCCAAATAATTCAATCAAGAGAAAGACTCGCAACGTCTTAATTACATATTTCTAGCAAAAGTCCTGAGAGCCGTACCATAATTCCAGCCGACATGATCGAGTCCCACTCTGTCTTTTCCTTTTCTTTTAGCCATTGGCAGAGGCTAGCGACCGGTTGCTGGCGGCCTATGGTCTTTAAACATTAAAAAAAGAAAATCAATGAAAATATTTTTTAAGAAAAAATTATCAACATTAGTGATTTCTAAAAAAATTAGTTCACAAGACACAATTAGCAAAATTTTAAAAGGTTTAGAACCGATTTGGTAAAAATGTAAAAAGTTTAAAACTTTTAGGAAAATTTTTCCATTCTGTTTTTTATGGACAAAAAATCT
The DNA here is from genome assembly GCA_014182895.1 of Angophora floribunda. Classification (NCBI taxonomy): domain Eukaryota; kingdom Viridiplantae; phylum Streptophyta; class Magnoliopsida; order Myrtales; family Myrtaceae; genus Angophora; species Angophora floribunda. The sequence goes on from CM024710.1 coordinate 21,945,969, forward strand.
AATACACAGTTTTTATTAGCTTCTCTTCAATTGCGTGGCTAGTTCACGTGAAACGAGACTACCTTTAAACCTGAACGACGCCCTTTCAACACAAATTTTGGGTCTAAATTTGATAGTTCTAGAGCATTCAAATAGCAATTCCACAGTATAGAGTAGTTCTGTTGCTCCAAATCATGAAATAGTAGGGTTTTCGTCTCCTCTAGGCCACGACCAATGAAGCCGGATTAAAATTTCCATCTTAATTCAAACAATAGAGAGCAAACTTTGAAATCTCGGATTTCTATGATTTCAATTTAATCTGAAATTTAATTTTGATTTGTTTGTTCAGGTATAGATTGAATCGAAGTGAAATGAATTGAATTCGATATTTTGCCGCATGAGACATCAGTCTTGACATGTTCTCTTACTAAGCCAATTCCCCTCTTTCAGGGAGTGTTTGCGCTAGCACTCCATATTAGAACGTTAAATGTTTTCATCATGTAAGGGAGAGTACCGATTGGATTGATTGAAATTTTTTGTGAATCAACCGTGTAGAAAAGAGAGAAAAAGCTAGTTGAATAATTTTAATTGGTTAGCTTTCTTTAAGAAGTTCAAGGACATGCATTGCATAATTGAAAAAGTTTCAAGACTAAATTGTTCTTTTTGCTATAAGTCAAATTAAGCGGCTTAAATTGATAATTAGGAAGACCAAAAGTATATAAAAAGCATATAAGTATCATATTCAAGTGATGCGGGATATTTTAAGTCCCCCTCTCACATGTAAGTTGGATTAAGAATGATACATAGAATTTGGCGAACAAGATGAACACACACATGAAATAAATTAGGATAGAACCGGACTCCACTATATAAGAAAGTGTAAACCAAAAACTCACATGAAAAGGTGAAGGGTCATCACGAGTATATAAATTGTATTTAAACTCCATACTTAAGCAATGCAATATATTTCAACACTATTTGAAGCAAGAAATCGGGTGATTTGAAATCATCATACATTAAGGATGCGTATAGTAACCATTTTATTCCTCTCTTTTTTTTTCAATAATAGATTTGAAACATAAATCCATTTTATAACACAATTTTGATTTTCCAATTTTAAAAACAATTTTTTTACTTTAGAAATAAGTTTGGAATAAAAATGAAAAGTAAAATTTTTTTCTAGTTTTCTATTTCTGGAACAAAAGTGAGAAATAAAAATTCTTCTCATCATTTTCTCTCACTACGAGTTGGTTACCCACTTGTCACCTCATGCCCACCGCTATTTAGGGGGGAGAAATTTTGTATCGTTATCAAACGAAATTTTGTATAGTTATTAAATTCGTATTTTTGTTTAAAAACTTGTCCAAAAAATAGAAATAAGCAAGGAATTAATCTTTGAAATAGGATCAAAATAGGATCACTATCATTTGTGTCAAGGAGTTAATGGATGGGAATAGCGAAGATGGATCTGAGATAGAGTACAAATAGAATTCGACCCCTTTCATTTCTTGTTATTTTCTTTTTTCATATTCTATTTATTCATTCTCTCCTACGCGCTCCCTTGATTTTGGACGTGCATTGCTTACATTCTCCACTTGCTCTTCTAGAGAGCCCCTAAATCTAACATCAACCTGGAGCCACTCGATGATAACGTGAGAATCGTTTCTTGCGGCGGTTGTTCATTTGTCGACGGCTCTTTTACCTCCACCACACCACACCACACCACACCCCACGAGCCGCCATCTGCCAGCAAGGACCATACCATCTCGCCTTTCTCTCGTTCTTCGCGTGCGTGCGTGCGTGCGTGTGCGTGTTGGTCTTTGACAATGAGCTTGTCGACGATGACGAGCTCGAACGCGGGGCTAGACATGGATGGATATCGTGCTGGCGGAGCAGTAGGTTGACGAAGACGGAGCGAGTGGAAAGATGGCGATAGCTGAGATGGTCGTGGTGAGTTCATCGAAGGTGGTGGTAATGGCGACATCGAAAGTGGCGCAGGCCTGATCGATGGGTGGCCTAGGATCCATGATAGAAAATGTCCAATTTTATCATGAAAGTGACGGAACGAGCTGATTCGGGGCCAAGGAAGGAAGGAACGGTGGCAGGGTTGGCGAGGGAATTTATTACCTGTACTTGTCGAGCCGACCAAATCTGCATGGATGGAGTGAGCTGCCAAACTCATGATCCCCACTATACGATGGAAAATTTCCCCTCTATCATTGTAATCTTTTTTTCTTTATGGGTATCTTTCTAATGGTAGTATCTTCCTCTTGCTCTTATTTTTGGGGAAGTAGTAGTTTGAAAAATGATCAGTCCGCCTGGATTAACTAGGGACTAATCTGATTTCCAATCAAATCTTTCTCGGCCATTTAGACTTGATTTGAGTCCGCACCATTTGAGGATTCATTTCGATCTCCAATATGTTTTCGAAAATACTATTAAGCATGTCTCGATAGCATTTTGCATATCAAACCCAAATAAGAGCTCGGAATTATTTATGTCAAATACATGCTTTTTCTTCTTTGTATTTTTGCAATCACTCCATTGAAAAAGTGATTAAATTGTTCATCACACCTGCTCATAAATATACCTTAACAATTGCTTGGCTTTGTATGGGCCAATGTGTTTCTACAAATGGCTTCATGTCCAGAGATGTAATCTTAACACTAGGTATATGAGCCTCGTAGGGCACCCGATCAATCCTATTGGATTATGAAATTCGCCTACCTACTTAATTGCAATTAGATAACAGCTTGGCAAGAAGCCTCTATTCATGATAAAACAACATCAAATTTATCATGAAAGTGATGGAATGAGCTGATTCAGGCAAGCATAGCGAGGGAATCGATTGTCCTAAGACTTGTGAAGCTAGCCAGATTCGCACGAATCGAGTGAGCTGCCAAGGTGATGATCACCTCAATACGATGAGACATTTTGCCCACGCTCGAATGCTCGATTAGATTTGTTATAATCAAATTGTGTAAAAATCTTGACTTGAAAAATCTTTATCATGGTAGTCTTGAAGGACTCAACTCATTCCTAATCGAGTGGGACCCGGCAGGCAGGGTTAGCCCATCTTCAGCAGCTTTACTTTAGATGCATCAAATCAATCTCATCGTGCTTCCGGGGTTGGTAAGATACTAAAGTTTTGCTTGAGCCTCGGGCGACGCGTTCGGGCGTTGAAACTTTCAGCAATTTTGCACAATATAATTACCGAAATTCTTGCATCGTACAGAAAACAATATAAGTCTCGATGGAAAATAGGTGATTTAAAAATATTTTCCTAAAAATATCACTTGTATTGCTCTAAATAATTATTTATAGGAAATTTTATAATTATCGACAATAATTTATATCTATATACTTTTATGGGGGAGAAAATATTTTTCGTTAATTTATTTTTAGTTGTAATGTAAGAAATCACTTTTGTGAAAATACTTTCCAAATCTATCATTTTTTTTCTCGAAATAAATAGGGCCTAAGGGTTGCATTGCTATTTGGTTATAGAGATTTGAGAAAGTACAAGATCAAATTTGTACATCAAATGTGTGGCACAAACATGTCTCCTCTCCTATATTTAACCTAATATTTCGTCTTGTGATAGTAAGGATATGGGAATTTGCACCTTCCGGGTAAGTTAATTAATAGATCAATCTTGGTAAATGAAGGTCCAACTCCAAGTTGTTCAAGAATAGTGGAACAGTGGTGTTGGGTTTCTCGACCCTTTGTCTTGTGTGCATCGCTTATATATAAGATTGATATGCTCTTTATGTCTCCATCCTTTTGTAAAAAAAAAAAAAAACTAGGGTTACTCCTTGGATCCTTAAAGGTTACAAGATATACTATTGGCAAGCTTACATGATTACGTTCCTTATTTTTAATATGCCGGTGCTTGTACATCTCAACCCATAATCGGTATAATATATTTTTCGAGTTCTATACTCAACTCTACCCTCTTTTTGTTTTGCGTCGAGGAATGTCAAGGTTCACAAGAGGCCCAAACAGAGCATTTTAAGGACCTACTTAGGCCCATGACTCTATAAGCTTAAGTTTTTCGATTAGACTTTCTATCATGGCATCAGAGCCAAGTTTTGCCCCTACTTTCTATCACGCGTGCAGACCCTGGTTTGTCGAATTCCACTTCTTTACACACATGTGATCTCCCTCCACCCAATTTCTTTAAGAGTAACAGTTATACAAACACGACCGGCACCACGAGTTGGTGCCGCCACAGGGAGAATTGCTCGGATGTTTGGCGGCAATATAAAAGTGAAAAGATGCGTGCTTAATGCTTAGTGGGTTTAAAATCTTTAGATTGTGAATGCCCGTATCATCAGCTTCCCAATCGTGGAACGCGTCAAACTCTTCGGGAAAATTAATGCGTAATCCGAAAACTACCACTTCTAGTCGCCGGGGGGCATTCGAATCGGGGGCCATAGCGTGCATAAAACTAATGTGAAAATGTCGTATGATGTAACTCCATTAGAAAGAATAAAAAGGGAAGTTGATATTTGATATTATCTAATAGAGTCGTGCCTCTAGACTCTCTAGAGTGATCTATCTCTATCTCAAGTGACCAAAAAAAGGGTTATCGCTAACCGGGTCAGTTAGTGGGGTCCGATTCCGGGCCACCTAAACTCCAAAACGCGTTCCCTGCCGGACATCCACATCATTCCACGTGTAATTTCCTATGTTCTTTTAATTTATTTTACTTTTTAGGACTAATTTCTCTATTGCGTTGGAAAGTAAAGATAAGTCGCCGTCGATGTAGCCTCGGTAGTATCACACGATAAAATCAAATATAAAATCGTTAGATAAGACCTCTTGTGTTTATTCATCGGTAGAAATGATTGAGTTATAATTTTACCTCGAAAGTTTAGGATTGAAATTGATGAAATTAGAAAATTTGAGATTGGATCGGTATCCGGGTTTTGGACCGGCATGGCAATTTATTGATTTTACATTATTTAGTTGATGAACACGTAGCCATTTATATTTTGATGCATGGGAATTACCTAACTATTGTCACGCGGTATATCTCTTCTTTTCCGATGATTTCTTTTCCATATTATATAATTAAATAATGGACAGAGTCTGGAAACTTGATAGAGTCAGCAAATATCTGATAAAGACGATGTTCCCCTCCTCTAAATTCCGAAGCTACGTGGAAGCTCGCTCGCCCTCTCTTTCCCCATGCAATATATCTCAGTCTATAAATACATGCAGCTGGATTACACTCGCTCTTAATCATGATTACCTTCCCTTGATCTTTCGTTAATTAGTCAAACCACCACCGCCATTAACTGAGGCTTTAGCTCTTGTCTTTACTGAGGAAGATGGACGACGCCGGCAGCGGCCGCGGCGGCACCAGCTCGTGCTACAGAGGCGTCCGGAAGCGGAAGTGGGGGAAGTGGGTGTCCGAGATCCGCGAGCCCGGGAAGAAGACCAGGATCTGGCTCGGCAGCTTCGACACCCCGGAGATGGCCGCCGCCGCCTACGACGTGGCCGCCCTCCACTTCCGGGGCTGCGACGCCCGCCTCAACTTCCCCGCCCGGGCCGGCGGCCTCCCCCGCCCAGAGAGCTCGGGCGCCGACGACGTGCGCGCCGCGGCTCACGAGGCGGCGCTGCTCCTGAGGCGGGCGGCTCCCCCCGGCAGTGGCAGCTCGTCGGGTCTGAATAAGGCGGCCCCGGTGACCGTGAGCCTCCCGCCGGCCATGATCGCGGCCATCAACGAGTGGCCCCTGGATTCGCCGACGATGTGGATGCAAATGGCGGAGGCGCTGCTGGCGGCAGACGAGTCACTGCCGCCACTGCCGGAGCCGTTCTCCTCCGCGAGCACTAGGGACAAAGAGCTGTTCGGAGATGCGCCCGCCGAATCCTTGTTCTGGGAAAGGATATAACACTACATAACATATACACAGATTTATCTTTACTCACAGACTGATTTAGAGATGTTCAGGTCGACCGCGATTGATTTGTAATCGTTTCCTGAGTGACTTCAGATATAGAAAGCACCGATTTACAGAATCCTAGTCCAGTCAGCATATGTCGCTCCTGAGTATAAACCCATGGTTGATCCATTGCTGTGTAAATCAACATATATACGAAGTGCGACTTATATTTTATGCGTGCTGGTTTTCGTCTCGAGATTTGCTGCGCATGGTGGGCCTCGCCGGTTCGAAACACCGGAAGCCCATTTTCCTGATTCGATGTGGAGGCCCGGATGGAGGATTCGGGCCCGCTATGATGTTACGAAAGCATGTCGACAGGACACGCTCCATTCGCGGTGCCGTGCTTGTCGGTTTCATTTTGGGTTTTGGCCACGTTTCGGGTCGGGGCCTCCCGTTTATTTTATTTGGAAATGTCCCCCAGTCGGAGAAATGGTCAACCGAAGATGCGTGCCAGCCCACAACTCCCCCCCCCAAATCTACCAAAAAACCACTTTTGCCTAATGACGTCACGATGAGTCATCTCGGCGAAAGCATGCAGTGCCTCGTGAGGGAGAACATGGAATTGGAAGACTCGTGTGGACACCACGACGACATCATCATGAGACCCTCGGAAATCGAAGGTTGTTGTTGTAATAGGAGCGCGTGAGGGAGTTGTTATAGTCAATGGACAACGGTGTCCTGGCTGTAAAATGCCACGTGGGAGACTAGAAGGCGACCGTATGGCTCCTGAATTTTAAGAATTCAAAAGTTAAATGGCACAGGAAACGAGATTTTGTCTTCACCACCTCCCCGTCGCCGTCGCAACCCTGTTGACTGTTGAGAAGAGGGTCTCGATTCTGGACTGAGTGAGTCGGCACCGCGTGCACTGGGGTCTTGGGTCGGTGGCTTTGGGTTCGGGAGTGAGCGAGTTGACTCGGGAGTGGACGGATGGGTGGTCGGGAAAGGTCGGATGGCTTTGGGTTTAAGAGACTGGCGATAAGGTGGTCGAGGTCGAGACCGTCGCCGATGGGCATGACCTCGCCGGCGATGGGCAAGGAGCCGCGGTCCTTGTCTGCCATCGGCGAGGGCCGTGGACTCCCCTCTCTCTCTCTCTCTCTCTCTCTCTCTCTCTCTCTCTCTCTCTCACCCTGCGTGTGTCTGTGGTGGTTGGCGGTGGCGTCTCCTTTGCCTGATCGCCACGAGGGTCCGGCCACCCTCACCGGTGGCTGGAAGAAGGGACCACCGCCTTCTGTTGTCTTTGCAGCAGTTTTCTTTTTTAATTTTTTTAAAGATTTTCTTTGCAAATAATATTTAAAGTATGAATTATGTTTAATTTTTTAAGCCACGTGAGTGTTTACGAGGCCGTCATACGAGAGTTTAAAGTTACGCTCAACTGTCTTTCCCCAGGTTTTGAGGAAGTCAAAATGTCCCAAAAATCTTAAATCATATTTATTATGACATATTTATCTTGAATACTTTTTATGATATTAAAATCTTTAAAGTTATATTTGAGTGACATATTTACTCTACAATAAATTACTGGTAAAAATTATCATTAAAAATATTATTTGATATTAATGGGACACTCGCATAGCACCACATTCGAAAAAATTAAAATAAAAAATTAAGATGAAGCTATCGAGCATTGTGAGATACTGTTCATCATCTTCAACCTCACCAATGCTCCTCCAACACTTGTTTGTCGCTGCCCCTTGCTACCTAGACCTTCAGGAGCATTCGTTGTAACTACTGGCCATGGCCGCCGCGAGCTTCGAGGTTGGATTTGGCTTCAAACTAGTGACCACCATGACCGGTTGAGCTCGAAGTTGGGCCGAAGTGGATTCACCATCGACTTCATCTTCGTTGGTAGCTACAATGAAGTTCCCATAGGATCAATCGGTAGTGGGCAGCGATGGACAAGCTCCGGAAGAGCTTTGGCCAAGCAATTGCGAGGTTGAAGATGATGAACAATAACTAGCCAACCACCGAGCTTTGGCCAAGCTCCCATGATCCTTGTCGCCAAGGGGAGGGGTTCGAATCTTGGGTTCGACTCTCGGCGGAGACTGGTGACTTAATGTGTTGTCGGGGTGGTGGGTCCTCCCGCTTACGTAGTTTAGGGGTTTTCTTTTTCCAATTAAAAAAAAAAAAAAAAAAAAACAATAACTAGCCATCGACAATGACTTAATTTTAGTTTTTCTTTTTAATTATAGTGCCATATCAGATTTTTAATTGGGATTTTTAACATAACCCTAATAAAGTGTATATGTGTCACTTAGATACAAATTTGAGGTTTTTTGTGTTGTCAAAATTTTTTTGGTATAAATATGTTATAATGAGAGTTTTTGATAACCTTTTCCCCTTTATCGAAAGGCTTGATACGAATAAATTATATATGCAAATTAAGAATCACATTGTAGATAGTTCCACTAATTCCCTTATGTATATTTTTCTTTCCTTGGAGGAGGAAATATGGGAGTGATTTTTTAGGATCTTTCACTTTAAGACAAACCTCCTACCTATTACTTTTTTACCGAGCTTTTTAAGAATTTACTCATCACTATACATTATAAACGGTTACACTGTGCATATAAAAACAGTTCGGGAAGCTCAAATGGTGTTATCTCTACAGACATTTTACAAAAGTGCATTTAATAGAAACGTACAGTCGAGACACGACAATCCAAACAATTCAACACTCAACTTAATTTCATAATATCCTGTTGGCCGAATAAAGATCCTCTACCCCACCCTCATTATTTCGTCAAATTGCAATGATTACTTACCGCCTCATTATTTTTATTAGGTCCATGACAAATAAAACATAATTTGCACATCAAATTATGAGTGAACGGTGTCAAGATGAATGTGTCCCAAACCCAAAAATTGAAACATATGTTATTGGGATCGGTTCTCAATTTTTTGAACTTGAAATCTAATTTGTAATCTCTGGAACCAACCATGTCGACTTGGTCCGATTCAAAGGTTTATTCAGCAACTCTATTAGAATATTTAAATAATAAATCATGTATTTACCTAACAACTTAAACTTTAAAATTTTACATAGTATCAGGTGAGGAGGTATCCAAACTCCATTTATTTCTTTAATTAAATTTTCACGCTTAATACTAAATAAAAAATACTAGACTAAAAGAGAATGATATTATTAGAATATTTAAATAATAAACAACATATTCATCCAATAGTTTAAATTTTTAGAATAATTAATTATAATCTCGCAAAATCTTACAAACTCTACCCCGTAGGCCTGGCAACCAATTCGGTCGACTTGGTCCGATTCTAATGTTTATACGGTAACCAGCTACTTCCTTTTTCTTTTTTTTTTCTTATTACTTTAGAATGTTACTTTAAACTTCGATTATTTAGTTGCTCAATGCAAATGTCTCTCGAAAGCCTTTGTTTCTGTTGGAATCCGAAAAATGGAGCTCGAGCCTCTTTAATTCTTCTCTTAAGGCTGAGTGACCAATCTACAAGAAGCTTATGAGCTTCAAATGGTCAATTCCAGTCAAGGAAATATGAAGAAGTGGAGAAACCAGAGGCAGCAACAATGAGAATGTAAGATATAAGGTAAAAATAAAGGGAGAGAATTAGAATTCCTCGATTAGTTCTCCTGTTCGGTCTAATTTCACATGGAATCTGATGTGGTAATAGCTGGACGAGAGCCGGCCAGATAATGTCGGTCCAGTTCGGTGCAAAAATTTACCGTGACTCAGTCCTTACATTCAAAATTAAATATTGACGTATGAAGGATTTTAGTTACGGAATTGACTCTAAACACTCACGTTTTTCACCCGTCGGGCGAACCCGGAAGACTTTTTTTCACCACTTTAATCATTGCTGGGATGGTCGAGAGGACGAATTAAACGAAGGCACCCCCGTGGGGGAAGAAACACAAAAGACACGCGGCTGAAGTAGGGAGAGCCACCGATTTGCCAACACCCTGGATCCTGAAAATGCCAAAAAAACGAGGTTTCCTCCACCACTCATCCCATCTCCACACCAAAAAAAAAGAAAAAGAAAAAGAAAAATTTCAGGCCGCTCAATAGATTCGACGGCAGAACATCCAAAGATTGCGTCGCCGCTTGGCATTAATTGCAAGAAAAAAGGTCGAGAATTCCACGTGGCAGCATCTTTCTCTCTCTCTCTCTCTCTCTTTCTCTCGGTCCGAGAGGTATCGTGTACGGATGGTGGTGGGATACGGTCAAGCGGCGGCGGCCTCCGCCCCGAGGGAACGCGGAAACCGTACCCGGACGTAGAGGGGGGTGGGGGCCGGTGGCGGTGGTGGCGGTGCGAAATTATCAAATCCCGAGAGGGCAAAAGAGATCCCCGTTTTTTTTATGTCCACCTCGTCTTTGTTTTTTCTTCTTTGACAATCGTATCGTTTGGAATTTGGAAAGGTTCAATTTCAACTTTTTGACTCGAGGCGTGGTGGACAAATTAACTGGCACACACCATCATCCAGCCTGGACGCGATTGAACCCCCTGATTTTTTTCCTTTTTCTTGGCTAAACTAATGCTGTAATCACATTTAACATTGTTTATGAGGATATTTCAACGTGTACTGGTTAGGTTAACTGCCTGAGGGCATTAATAGTTCCCAGAGAAGGAAAAGACCGGGTGACTGACTCCTTGGGCTAACGGGGGGACTGATATGGGACCAATCACGGGATCGGTTATCTAGTCCAACACATGATTCGCATGTCAGGAGATTCTAAGGTCCGATTCTCTAGATTATTCCAGGTCTCGATAAATCTTGATTAGTCTGCGAAGTATGAATATGTACACATGATGATCGGGCTTCTCCACCGGCGTTGGATAGAGTTGCCATGACGGGCTTGCCTGGGGGACATATGTCGCCGATATCTTAAAACAAATATTAGGTCCCGTCTCCATTTAAACCCCTTTTTTATGGGATAAAACAAAAAAAAAAATAGGACTAATGCGGGTGGGTGCATGGATTCCAAGTTCACTCAAAAGAGCACTTTCTTCACGTTTCAACAACATTTTCTCTCCATCTTTTATGGAAGACGTATCATTCGTGGAGGATGGAATCACGAGGCCCTAATGAGAAAAATAAATAAAAATGATTGCAATTTTTTTTTTAAAATAATTTATTGTATTACTTGAAATAATTACCTAATAAAGAATATTTTTGTAATCGACAAATTTGTATGTCTAATTATTTTCCTAGACAATAAATTGAGTAATTTACATTATGTAAACATGGCTGTAATTAGATACACTTTCACATATTGAATTTCCGTAAATCTTATTTATACATGGTGGGTATGTAACACGAAATCCTAGCGAAAACCCGCATGCACGAAGAAAGGTTCAACACGCACGTAGCTCAACTCAGAAAAGTTTCAAGTCAATTTGTACTTTTGAAATTAGACAACTGGTTTTCAGATTGAGTAAAACAAAACAGGAAATATCCTTGAAATACTTGGTGATCCAAATTAGTCGTAAGAAGTAATCGTGGTTGGATTTACTTTTTATTTAGGTTAAATCTTACAACTCACACACTTTAATACTTTTTAATCAGCTAACACCCAAAATCTTAAAAATATATAAACATAAACACGTAAGTTTACATATAATTGTTTGATTTTTAAAAAGTAAAAGAGATGACAAGAAAAAAGAAAATTACTTTTATCAATACGAAAAAAAGGGCAATTATGGATAATAAAGGGGCTAGAAATGTGAAGATTAAACGAGCCCGAGATATAAAAAAATCTTTGAAACACTGAAAATGGAAGATTCTAAGGTTAAACACAACCGCAATCAGCACTGCTTGTTTGTTTACAATTATTAAAAAATAAAATGGATTTTTTTGCCTTCTCGCCAAAATATGAAATATTATTTAGCCAACTAAAAATTATGAAATAATATATGCAAATTTTTGTATCCATGCATCTTTATATATAGTGAAATTTTTAAATTTGCACTAAAAGTAGTCAAAATGTGTGGGCAGTGAGATTTTCATCAAAATGAAAAATGTAAAAGTGGAAAATGAATCCAATCAACTCCTTGAGACATTATGAACGGTTTTCTCAAATTGATATCAACAACTCCATGACTTTCCATAAATGAACATCATAGTCTATTCATGAACTTATGAGTTTGGGATCGTCGATCCTCATGTGTTTGAAACCACCCATAAACAATGTCACAATAGTCTCCTCCCCATCTAGAATGATTGCGACGTACCAACAAGATTTCTTACTTATTTGAGAATCTTGCATCGTGTTTTACATAGCCGTGTATCAAATAGACTATCACCCTAGCTTGACCATGAACCGTCCAATCCCCTACTTGGGTTAGGGTTGTACTCTCTAAACAACAGTTGACATTTTGCATCATCGAACCCCAATGTTAACTTTAACGTGCGATCATGGTTTGGTAGCGTAATACAACCCGGTCGAAGCAAGGGGTTTTTTTTTTTATACGTGGGTTTTTACGAACGTGGCATTTAACCTTAAAAAAAGAAAAGAAAGAAAGAAAGAAGAAGAACTACCTTCGGATACGACTAGTCACTCGAACGCAAGACATCAAAAGAGGCTGGGGTTTTCGCCAGCATGTTCCCACTATCGTCGAGTTACGTGGAAGCTCACCCCTGGAGGTGGAGGTGAGGTGACTGGCCTACAGTGTCGATCGCCACGTGAGCAAAATGCAGAGATCAACACTCTATAAATGCGCCCCGAAAACGAAGTGACCTCAGACCTCCGACTCGTATCTTCCACGACACGTTTCGGTCGTTCCCGAGAGACCCGACGGATGAAAGGAATGCAGGCGGGAGGCGATCATGATAATGCGCCTTGCGCCGCTCGCTACAAGGGGGTCCGGCGCCGGAAGTGGGGCAAGTGGGTGTCCGAGATCCGGGAGCCCGGCAAGAAGACCCGCATCTGGCTCGGGAGCTACGAGTCCCCGGAGATGGCCGCCGCGGCCTACGACGTCGCGGCGCTGCACCTGAGGGGGCCGGGGGCCGCTCTTAACTTCCCCGAGCTCGTCGAGGCTTTGCCGAAGCCGGCCGGCTCGAGCTCCGAGGCGGTGCAGGTTGCTGCCCAGGAGGCGGCATTGAGGTTCAGGAGGGCAGAGGGAGGGGCGCGAGGAGGAGCCGGCAGCGGCGATGGCACGAGTGGTAGGAGCTCGGCCCCGATGCGGGTGGGGCTCAGCCCGAGCCAAATCGAAGCCATCAACGAGGCGCCGCTGGATTCGCCGAAGATGTGGATGGAGCTCGCGGCGGGCGGCGCAGGAGCCGATTCGATGGCGCTTTTCGATGCCGGCGACATGGAGATGGATGAGTGGGGAATGCTACAACAGTCCATCTGGGATTAGCAAATCATAGACGAAGCCAGTAGCTCTAGCAAAGCAAGCAAGCAAGCATCGAACTTCAGCAACCGTTTTCCATTTATTTTTTTATTTTTAGTTCGGCCTTTTTAATAAAACTTTGACTCGGACAGTGAGAAGTCAATGGTCCCCGAATATCGGCAGGTAGTCATTTTCAGCACGCCTGCCAATTTCTGTAGTTAGGAAACAAAAGCCAAATGATTGATGAACATCTGTCGTTAGGGATTGAACCGTACTCCGGTAATGCTGATCTTGGCTTAGTTTGTACGCATGTTGACCTTATTAATCATCAACATGGGATGTTAGAGCAAATTTGATCCAATGTACCCTTTGAAATTTGATGCAAGTGTAGGTTCATATCAACTGAGTCTCCAAGTATGTACGTCTTGCCTTGGGTCGTTGGATGACCTCTTGTTGACTAAGAGTGTAATAAGGTCGAGTTAAAGTTAGCACGGCTTAACGTTCAAATTTGATGCGAGTCGGCTATGCACCACTCGATACGCGTCTCGAGCTTGAATGCTATCAATCTTGATTTCTTACCACTTGAACTCTTCTTAATAAGTTCTCAAAAAACTCAAATCTGACCCAATAAGTAAACTTCAATCTAAACTTGTTTTAAATTTGAACTTTGAGCTTGAGTTGTTATGATAGAACGTAGTTAGAGATAGTATCTATCGATCTACACCAATAATTATTATATTCACCACGAAAGAATCGTTCATGAGCTGCTCCTCACACTCATTTTATGTAAATATTCAAAATCGACGTAGGTGGAATTAGCAATAACCATGGAGCAACGATGCGGATAAGAAAAGAGAAGTTTGGATTTATTATCGTATGATTAAATTAGGGTGTGCAATTAGACCGGTTCATTCGAGAATCAAACCACCCGAGAAATGGGTTCGGGATCCGGTTGGAACCGGTCTGATTTCCGATTCCAAGAGAATGTCCACCCGAAAACCAGACGGGAGGATCGGTTTTGGAATAGGTTTTTAGCTAGCGTTGGTAAAGGAAAAAAAATCCAGCTCGCTTAGTCGCCCCTCTCTCTCGGCGATCCTGCCTCTACTCAGTCGCCTCTCTCTCTCTCTCTCTCTCTCTCTCAGTCTCTTTCTCTCTCTATAGGCAGCAAGACAGCACCTAGCCACCACCGTCGTTTTCATTTTCTATTCAGTTTTCACTTCTCCAGAAATCGAATTCTTTGCTGGGAACACATCATTGGGCGCAAAATTGCAGGACCTTGGTGGGTTTGTTGTGTTCTTTGTCAGCTTTCGCAGTCACATCTTGATCCTCGAATTTTCTTCTCCCCATCCTCAGCCGCTCGTTCTTGTCGATGATTTTAATCGTCGTCGGTCAAAGATTCGCCAAACTTGTAGGGATTGAATCAGCTTCTTGTCGGATTGCACACCAGCTAGTGCGCGAATCGCCCGTTCCGATTGTTATAGTTCACTCAGCCACCTCTCGTTGCTGCCAAAGTCGCCACTTTCCTTGTGTTCATATATTGATCTGAAGGTTGGTTTCGAGGCCTTGTTCATGTTTGAAATTGGGTGTCTTACTTACTTGCAAGTTATTACCAAGTCTAAGTAGCGCATGGACTTCGCAGTAGTTCCAGTGTTATGCTGATTAGCATGTCTGTTTCTCTCACTCGCAATTCCTGAGCACAGGAATGAGATTTAGAGTGTTGCTGCATTCGCGGAATTTGATGATCTGGACTGAAGTGGGTATGCATTTGTGCGAAAAAGAATGATGGCCTTCGTTTAACCCCCAAGACGATTACATGTGTTTAATGTTTCAATATAGGTTAGGAGGAGGATTATGTTGTTGTTTCTAGCGTGTTTATGTAAAATTTGAAGTTATATAAGGCATCGGGCGGCTGCTTCTTGCTCAGGGCATTTATGAAAAACAAGTAATCGAGTAGACCTTGGAACTAAATCGGAAAAACATGATAGGTTCCAAAACAAGTTCTAGTGCAAATAGAGTAGGTTCCAGGTTCTAAAAACTGTAAATTAGTTATAACAGGTTATGAAGCACGGACACGCTCAAGGGGTTTTTGTGTTGTGTCGGACATGCTCGGACACGTGGTCAATTTTTCCTGACACGCGATTCTAACACGCTCACATTGAAGAAGACGATGGAGGAAGGAGGCGAGGGTGAGGGTGAGGGCGAGGGAGCTGCGGACTGCATTGCCACCACGCAACCTCGTGGAGTTCCGGAGCTCAATGTGAAGGTGTCCGAGCTCACGAAACTAGTACTCGAGGTGAGAGAGCTCGTCGTACAAGATGACACGGGCGGGAGCAACAGACCAAAGCGGACGACTTCGGCCCCATCAGCCTGACGCGAAAGCTCTTGAAGATCCGATTCAGGACATGGGCGGAGCTCCTTCGAGAGGAGGTGCCGCGGTCGAAGTAGTCGAGGGGGAGGGAGACGCCATCGATTTAGGGGACGACGATGCAGAAGTGCCTACAAACAGAGGAGCAGAGAACGAGGGCGTCGAGGTCGGCGATCTCGGAGAAGATGAATAGGAGGGCCATTGGTGAGGTGGCGAAGTGACTACGGCGATCGAGAGAGAGCAAGGAGAGAAGAGGATCGTGCGAGGAGGAGGCGGCAGCGACTAGGATTTTTGGATTTGCACGCTTCCTACTTTAGTTTTGGAAAGAAGAGCATAAAAATAAATTAAAAATGGGCACGCAGGTCCCACTTGGCCTGATTTTTTTTTTCCTTTCTTGGAGGGAGGTGGAGGATGGTTTCAAGAAAGGAAATGAGCGAGGACTAAAAAGTGATTTCGAAAAATAAAAGCATCGAATATTGAATAATGATGATTTCGAGCTCTTTTTTTTTATTTGATCTTATAAAAACGATAATTTATTAAGTATATATAAAAACATTAATTTATTATAGAACATGTCTCAATGCGTTGGAATTCTCTATTTTTTGAGAAATGACGTATCATCATGTCGTGTCGTGTCGTGTGTCGATGTTAGTGCTACCTAGACAACAGGGTAAGTTCCAAGTTCTAAATCTGGAACTGATCACCTCCGGATTAAATTGGCTAAATTGAATGGTTTATTATTGAATTGGCGTCCGCACAATAGATGTAGGATTTTCGTTAAGGGAAAATTATGCAAGTTTTCATGAACTTTAACCCAATATGTAATTTGATATTTAAATATTTTCATATAATTCAGGGATTATATTGAAAATGTATCAAAATTTCAGAGAATACATTGAATAAATTAAAAGTTTAAAGACCAAATTATACATTGGGTTAAAGTTTAGAGATTACACTAAACATATGAAAAGTTGAATGACTAAATTGCATTATGTCAAAATTCATGGGCTGTTTGCGTCGTTACCCCACTTTGGATAATTATCCTCATATGAAAATGGACTTCGGACTGACATAGTTGATGGTTGGGAACATGGGACCCAGACCAGATTGGGATGCTCATGTTCGGCCAACCCAGCCCAGCCCGTTACCTTGAAGAGACTGATATCGAGGCCCATTAGCTCTTGACCAGCAAACTGGATGAGTCCAACGGCCCATTGGCTATTTGGCACTTGGTTTTGGGATACGAGTGAAAGCTATTGGCTGATCAAATTGGCACGAATTACATGAATAAGGGCGACATAAGGAAGAAGGAAACGAAAATACTTGAACACCAAATGTAAGATGAAAAATATATAATTTGCTAAAAATAATTAAAATACCAAAAAAGAATAAAACAAATAATGGAAATTCCTATTTACAGGTAAATCGTAAATAAAAAGATCCAACTTGCGAATATTAACAACAATACTCTTCGTTCCACCATTCTAAAATTCGGTTCCAAAATTCGGAATTTTTTATGGTATGACAAAGCTGAAATTTAGAAATAGTAATGTAATCAGGACAGCATCATTACGAATAACTAATTGTAATAATATGGAAAATCTTCTTTGTGGTACGGATTCGAACTAGACTAACAGATCGTTAAAAAATTCCTAATTTATTTGGTTATTCTATAATAAATAATGAAGTTAAAAATTTCAAAGTTTTGTTGATTAGAGAAATTGAAAATTGATAAGTTGATTTAAACCCGTTCTCAATGTATATGATTGGGTGTTGATTCCCTCGAAAAGAAATAGGGGATCTTATTTGCATCGTGAAAAGTTAAAATATTAATGCTCATAGTTTGATATTGAGAAGATTATTATATGCCAAAGTTGATGGAGAAAGAGTTTTCGAAGGGTAATTTATTTAATTATGTATTTAACGATTGTTTATTTAGTATATTCACGAATACAATGTCAAAAAAAGAAAAATTCTGGCTCAATCATTTTTATAAACAAACGATGAACTGTGTCCATCGTCAAGTTAGTTGGCCTAATGATAGATTGTTTATTTTCTTTGAGGACCACGAGTTTGATTAACACCATGAGAAATATCTATAATCGAACGGCTTGTATTGGGTTGTTTATTTGCGCTACACATTTTTATGGGAAGGCTATGAATCTCTAGTAACTAGCATTTTGGTGGGCCTATGCTTATGGTGATGGGCTCGTCAACTTTAGACTCTGGTTCTATTTCGTGCGGAGTAATTATGGTCGAAATCAACTCATGCAGTAACTTCTAGAAGAAAGTCGTTGTCGATAAAAGTGAGTATGGTTTTAGGTTAGAACTGAAAATTTGAATTTGGAACCGAGAATCTAGAATAAATCCTTGTGTTTTTTTCTTGTTTTATGTATTTATGCATCCCATGGCATTCTATAGCGTCTAATGATAATGTGTAATTTAAAATCACTAATTTGGGCTTCTATTTTTGCAATATCCATTATGAAACTTTCACTTTGTTAATATTTTATAATTTTTGCAGGTCCAAATATGAGTTGTGATAAGTGGATTATAATACATGGTATTCATTAGAGGTAATGATTCACCGCAATTACTTAATTGATAATACATGTGAAATCTATATAGATCTTGAAACTGACTCTGAAACTTATAATAGCATAAGATCCGAATTCAAAAAAATAGGAAACCTATTCCATATGTTGTAGGAGAAATCTAGCCAGAATCCAGAACCGCTGACTTTTAATTGACGGGTTGTATTCCCCATCCTTTCCATAAGAATATATTCCGAAGACACCCGCGCATGCAAAAAGGTATCGTTGCCAATGGTAATATATTTTGAAGGCTTTTATCTATGTCGTGTCTTCGGTTTCTGTTAAAAAAATCTAGAAAATTACCTGTAAATTTTTATAAAAAAAAAAAGGCCCTAATTTATCTCTTTGTATAACGCGACATCGATTATTTCGAATTGTCGAGCCCCTAAATATGGAGGGAGGCGGGGAGGACACGTGGCGATCGGGCGCCGACATAGCACGGCGTATTTCCAGTTCTGCCCTCGGCGGGGCGAGCGAAGTTGGACGAAGACCCACCGTTCGTTCAAGAAAGGGAGGCGAGAAAAAGTGGGGCGCGCGCCACTCGGAACGCGCCACGTGCGAGCGGCCCGTGGCGGACCACAACTTGAGTTCTGGACTTTTCCAGCTCCACGCGACCGCTCTATTTCATTCACGGCGAGAGGAGAGAAACCCTAGAAACAAACAGCACTCGAGCTAGAGAGAGAGAGAGAAAGACAGAGAGAGAGAGGCGATGGCGTCCTTCGCTGAAGCTCCACCGGGTAATGAAAAGGTCGGGGAGAAGATCTTCAAGACGAAGTGCGCCCAGTGCCACACCGTCGAGAAAGGCGCTGGCCACAAGCAAGGTTCGCTCTCTTTCCCCCTCCTCCTCGTCCGATGGAGATCCGCGATGCGATTGTTCCGTGGAGGTCCTGTTCGTCGGCTGGGGTGGTTAGATCTGAGCGATTCGTACTCAGTAGGTGGATCATCAGATCCGTTTCGAGGTGAAACGAATCGGGATCGAAAGGAAATAGAATTCGCGATTGATTTTTTCTGGGATTGGGTTCCGTGCTCGTGTGATTCTCTACATGTGGTTTTAGTTCGGTTTAGATTTAGCTGCGAACGATTTCGAACTGTTTTTTTTTTATGGCAGATCTGTGTAGTAAAGATCTCCTTCCGTACTTTTGGATGTCCTTTATCTTGTGATCTAGTTCGTAAAGGAAATATGGGATGCGCATCTTAGTTGACTGATTGTCAGGACACGAGTCTTTGAGGTTAGGTTGTTGCTGCGCGTGGAAAGTTGGGGTTCATCTAGAGCTTCGTTTGCTGCCTATCTTAGTTTATGTCGTTCCAAAGCTTTGGTCCTTTGGATTTTCTTTATTATCATTTGCGATGTGGTCATACTCGTCTGGATTTTCAGGGCCCAATCTAAATGGACTGTTCGGGAGGCAGTCCGGCACAACCCCAGGATACTCTTATTCCGCTGCGAATAAGAACATGGCTGTCATTTGGGAGGAGAAGACATTGTACGACTACTTGCTAAACCCCAAGAAGGTACCGACGTTAATACTGATTGTTCTACTTAGCCTGTGCCACTATACTCATTCTGTAATTTTGCACGTTGAGTTAATAAACGTTGATGCGTTTGTAG
Source organism: Angophora floribunda (assembly GCA_014182895.1). NCBI lineage: Eukaryota > Viridiplantae > Streptophyta > Magnoliopsida > Myrtales > Myrtaceae > Angophora > Angophora floribunda. The sequence continues at coordinate 21,965,772 of CM024710.1, forward strand.
CTGTCATGCCTAATGCTTTGTGCTGCTTTCGAAGTTTGAATGACTAATGGGACTAATTTCCCGTTTGTGAAATCATTTGGGTGCTTTTGCTTTGCATACTCTGGTTGCTATCCGTTCTTATATGATTCTTGGGAAGGGGGGCCATAAACACAAATTGAGCATTGATATTTGTATTATAGGGGCCAAGAGCAGTATTCTAGCATAGGAACTAATCTTTAAGGGATGCACCCGTGCTCTGAAGCATTTTTTTAAAATCATTTTGTTGGTTTAAAGGTCAAGGAGTCCAAAAGTAATATCTTTGCTCTGGAGAATGCCAGATTGGAGTCGAAACTTTTAGTTTGTCCTCTTGCATCACCTATCATTAATGTATAATGTATATATTATAGATTGTTTGGTCATCAGTTGCAAACTGACTTGTATTGGATGCTACACCTGATTGTGTCACTATAGATGGACTATACTTAGATTGGGAGACATGAGAGGATGATCTCTATTGACTGTCACTTTGACCTTGTAGTTTTGGTAAAGCAATTTTGTTAACTACTATGGGCTGGTGCCTATTGTTATGTTTTGCCTGTGGATAGCATTTGCATACTATAAAATGATGTTTTCTTTTTTAGGTTAATAAATTCAGTTGGGAGTTACTGGATTATATGATTTTAGGGGTGTACTGTGGTGCCATATCTGTGTTAGTTGCATTTTATCTCTTTGTATATCTTCTCACATATATCATTCATCTGTGTGTTTCTACAGTACATTCCCGGAACTAAGATGGTTTTCCCTGGACTGAAGAAGCCCCAAGACCGCGCTGACCTGATTGCGTATTTGAAGCAGTCAACTGCATCTTAAGTGACTTCCCCTGTTCCATTTGATTTAATATCGAGATTCCTGTTCAGCCAGAGAGAATGAGGTGTTATTCTTTTCCCTAATAAAGTAGACACCACGTAGGTCCTTGTGAACCCTTGGTTTGGCGTGTGTTGCCAAGCTGCATTTTGTTGTTTGCTGTGATATGCCAATTGAACCGTATACTCCTGAAAATCAGGAATTTTTCAAGGATTTATTATAAGATCATCTCTTGAATTTATGCTACAATTCATACGGATGGTGGCTCGATTGGTCAATACCTAGTTTGTGTAGGGCCTCATATAAACATTTGACTTGATTGAGAGGCCTAGAGGATGAAATTTACAAGAAGTCGATAACCATCAAGGCCCCTCCAAACCTTTTTGCGGCGGCATTGTGTTTGGCTGAAATGCTAATTGCTAGCCTGATTGCAGAGTAACTGGCCCTCTCAAGATGGTCTCTACTCGGTCCTCTACTTGAGCCGGGGTGCTTTTGCATTCCTATTGTTTTTGAGGATATTGCGGTGAAACTGACCACGATTGGCCAAAGCTTTAGCAGTTCTGCTTAAAGCTTTTGCACCAGCATGCTTTTGTTCGAATATCGATCTTATGGTTAGAGAGTGTCTTGCTAATCAACTGCTTAGCATGCTTTGTTACGCGGCCAAATTTCATGGTTCAATTGCAGGCAAGGAAAGATTTTCAGCAGAACTGCTGTAGTTTGTTAAGCGGCCAAATCTCTTGCACCCAAATATGTTATGCTAATCAACTGCCAAACGTAATCCTGGCCAAAATTTTAAATCCGTTGACTAGAGCAGTCAGCGCGATTGTGGTATATTCTTGGCAAATATTAATTCGATTCTCTAGGAAAGAAAAGGAAGACTTTTATATTGAATTTTTTCAACGGACAAAGGAAAAGTTCCTCCATATGAGAACATCCTAATACTATGAAAATTGTCCAAAATGTCTTAAATGTTAGTTTTAAAGTTTTTAATTTTGCTAATTCAATTTTAAATATTTTTATTTTTTGTTCATTAAGTGCGCGTAGTAACGCTTTGTTAAAAACAAATTAACGCTTTTCTTAACAATTTTTAAAAATGATTTTTTTTTTATTCTGTTCCGGAGAATAATTTTTGAGTATTTGAAGGTATTTGAATCGTCCAAAATTTTTATTTATTTCGGGATAGAAATGTGTTTGGTAAAAACTTTAGAATATCTAATCCAAAATATTTTTTTTAATTTTTTAATGATTTAAAAATATTTTTCTTTTGTTTTTTTTGTCTTTTTTGTCTTTTTATTTTTTCTTTTTTCCTTCCCCATTGAGGTCGGTTGCCGCCGCCGGTGGTGGCCGGCACTGAAGGTGGGCGGCGATGGGTGGCAGTATGCTGAGGGAGGAAGAAGAAAAGGAAAGAGAAAGCGAAGAGAGAAAAAAGAAAGGAAAAAAAAATCGAACTAGAAGAGACAAGAGAGAGGAGAGGGAGCGTCTGCTACTGCCATGGGCCTGGATCTGAGAGAGAGGAGGGAGATAGCGTGGACCCGGATGGACACATGTCCATAGCTGAGTAGTGAGTTGTACCATCCTATGTTGACAAACTCACCCAATATTTTCTCGGAAAAGAACTCGAGCTCGTCCATGCATCCCCGTGCCACGTGGCCAATGGCGTTCTTCTACGTGGAGCTCACGAGCATGCTGCTGCACTAGGAGTACACGCTGGCTTTCGATTTCCTCCACTCCCCCGCTTCTTGTTCTTCCTTCGACATCCATTTGGTGAGAAAGGCCGACTGTAGAAGAAAATGTGTCTCCGCGGAGACTGTTGAATGTCGATCTCTCTCTCTCTCTCTCTCTGAGAGTCAGAGTAACTGAACATAGTTTTCCTTCTTTTGCAGTAGCGAGTTCAAGGCACACCAAGCTCGCCTCGTTCCGGAGCACCGCCATCGCCATGGAGCACTGCCTCCACCAAGCTCGCCTCGTTCCGGAGCACCTGCAGCTTTGGGATCACTACGATCTCCGGCGCACGCACCTCAACGATCACGCAGAGGAGATCCACTCGCTGGGCAGCTTCGCTTGGCCAGGTCCGAGCTTGCGAAGCTCCTTAACCTGCCCTCACAATGCAATCTGAAGTCAATGATGCTCCTGTTGTGGGATCAGATTTCTCCGGTGGCAGCGACCTGACGGCCGTCGTGTATCAGAGCAGATTTGAGACGAGTAGTCCTAAGAGTTTGGCTGCCGAAGAACATTTCCGTTCGGTCCACTGGTCACCTTAAATCGAACCGGTCTGCTGCTAGCAACAACCACTTGAGTCGTCTATGACTCCACTCCGCATGCCAAGAGCACCGGAGCCTGTGGAGGTGAGTTTGTGCTCTGGATTCCACAGATTCTTCACAACTTGTCAAATAATTTGTGAAATCGTGCTTCCACGTTTGATCAGTCGATCTTAATTTCTGATCGACTAAACTGGCGTCTCGTTCATCTGTGGCGCACACCATGTGAATTTTTTTCAATGCGCGGTTCTTCTCAAGTTAGATTCTCTCGCAACATTTTGCCGAACGAGGAGAGATCTACGAATACGGTTTATCCCTGTACTTGTATATATAAAGGTTTCCTCCCCTTATTTGTATCATCTCATTCTATAAGAGTAATAGAATTTGAGCTTCTCTAAAGTTTCCTCTCTGAGAAAGGTTGATTGCTTGGGAGAAATCCTAACCAAAAGCCCTTGTGTGTTCGTATGCCTTCGAGAGTTGAATCGATTAACCTTTTTCTCAGTAATTTAGTCACCAATTATGAGAAGATTCACAAAAACGCTCAACCGATTTAACTTTTTGAGCCACAGTTAACAAAAAAAAAAAAACGAGTGGAGCGCGGTCAAAATGTAGCAAATATTTATACAGAATTATTTGAATTTGTCCCTATATTATTTTATTTCGAAATTACCCTTGACTTAAATAGTTCTACCAAACGGAGGATCAAATGGATTTGATCGGATCGAAAATGTCTTGATCCATATTGGCCCATTATTACGTAATATGACTTTAGCGACTAAAATAGACCATTATTGTTAAACACATTTATAAGTGTACCGACCAAACGGAGGATCAGATGAATTTGAGGGTTTGAATTATCCATATCCATACAAGGATGAATTTGAATTTGAGGATATGTATCTAGACGAGTATTACAATAATGAGAAAGAGGACATTGATTATCCAGATGAGGAGGAGGAGGAGGAAGAAGAAGAAAAAGAAGAGGAGAAGGAGAAGCATCTAATGTTTTCTTCTTAAAAAAGAATTCGTATGATAATGTCAAATTTTGTTGTCATCGTTGTTAATCTGTCGTTACAATTAAAGCTTATGATATTGCACAGGGATTGAAAAATAAGCGCCTGGGTGAAAATAATTTATTATTAATATTATCATTATTTTTTTAAATCACAAGTGAGTGTTACCTTATTTGGTTTCACTATTGGGCTCTTTTCTCGGCTTTTGGTGAAGTAGAAGCGACCAAGGCCGAAGGAAATGTCAATTATAGAGGAGAGTGCAGTGGAAGAAGATGGACGCTTGCGTGGATTTTATCTCAGGTTGGATCTCTGCCATACGTAAAGTAAATTAGAGCTATGTTATTATCAAAAACATTAGTGCAAATGATGGGAAATGAATTATAGCTCTATCTCATTATACCGTAAGCAAAGCAATAACAGGACAAATAATAATTCCATAAACTCCCTCGTAATATCTAAAAAGTAAAACTTCCCGGCTAGAATTGCCATATAATCCCACGAGCCTCTAGAAGCTTGAATTCTAAATCTTTTCGATATAATGTCGACCAAACTCAATTGCCAAAAATTAATTAATTAGATTGGTTGAAGTTAATTTATTCGTAAATATACTTTTCAAGGAATCCGAGAAGCAGAGATGTGGTTGCTCAAAAACAATCACATCTCATTAAATCGAAAGTGAATCGTGAGATTTTACAAGCGAATATAATGCAACTCAAAAACTCTTCCCAAGAGCGATTTTCTTTTTCTCTCTCCTCACTTGAATTCCATCACAAACTCTCTCTGTGATACTAACAAGTGTTGCCCGACCACCACCATGGCTATGGCGATACTAACAGCCATCTTGGTCGTACTCTTGGAGTCTGCTTATTAAGGGTGCTTACGAGACCATCTCATGTTACTGGTGGACGCCGAGACGCATCGAGAAAATAATGGAGAGGCAAGGCGTGCGTGGCCCGAGGCCTCGCCTTCTGATCGGCAACATCCTGGACATGACCTCCCTCGTTGCCAAGGCCACCTCCGATGACATGGACTCCATCCGCCACGACATCGTCCCCCCGTCTCTTGCCCCGTTACGTACTCTGGTCCCAGCAATACGGTATTTATTCATCAAATATTCCTGGCACACACTCCTACATGCTCCTTAATAATGATTTTTCAGCGCAGGGAAACGGTTCATATATTGGAACGGGACAGAGCCGCGGATGTGCCTGACAGAGACCGAGCTGATCAAGGAACTCCTGTCAAAATGCAGCACTCTATCTGGGCAGTCGTGGCTGCAACAGCAAGGCTGGGAAAATCATTATTAAGGAGCATGTGGGAGTGGGTGCTAGGAATATTTGATGAATACATACCGTATTGCTGGGACCAGAGGACGTAATGGGGCAAGTGGCGGGGGACGATGTCGTGGCGGATGGAGTCCATGTCATCGGAGGTGGCCTTGGCAACGAGGGAGGTCATGTCCAGGATGTTGCCGATCAGAAGGTGAGGCCTCGGGCCACGCACGCCTTGCCTCTCCATTATTTTCTTGATGCGTCTCGGCGTCCACCAGTAACATGAGATGATCTCGTAAGCACCCTTAATAAGCAGACTCCAAGAGTACGACCAAGATGGCTGTTAGTGTAACCATAGCCATGGTGGTGGTTGTGGTGGTGGTCGGGCAAAACTCATTAGTATCACAGAGAGAGAGTTTGCGATGAAGAAAGAGCTCTCTGCAGGCAGGAGGGTATTCATAGGATGAATGCACTCGGTATGAAAAACGAAAAACATTCTGCTTTATTTGAGTTTATGTGAGGAAATGTGGGATCAATAGAATGACAACTGACCGACGACGCAGTTACCTACGCCAGTACTTCAATAAACAAGTTCGCTAGTGTAGGGAATAGTTAAGACATGAGATGAAACAGCTAAGTCCTTCCCCACGCTGTTTTGATGATGGGGAGAAATACATGACAAATAAGAAAAGCATATTTTTACTAAGCACGTGTACTGACGAAACTAGATCCACTTCTGAAGTAGCGTGAAGAACTTTCCGAATCAGTCAGACCTTTCAACTTCAAAATCGTCTAGCCGAGATCAACACCTCAAGCATCACCACCAAAGTTTCACCTCATCTCGCAGAAAGAGTAGGAAGTCATATCACAAAATAAGGCGAGATCAATCAGAAAATATCCACAAATTTACATCCGACCCAAAATCATGGACTGTACAGCACATCTAATGAATGATTTCTGATTCAGAAATCATGTCTCTTACGAATGCTCCCTATATTACATAAGAACTCTCTCACTAATTAAGCACCTGCTGCAAGAACAGATGCTTGATGGCTCTTATCTTGTTCAATCAACCTACTTACACTGATACTAAAATGCAAATTGCCGACTAGAACAGATGGTATTTACAACCCTAAAAGGTGAACTCGACGAATTCTCTCCTTCCAAAATATTTCGAACTCTCACTTGTCTGCTTGACTATGTGAAGTATGCCCCTGCATTAAGCTCCTTTATATGTACAGTTTCTTCGGTGGAGTTATGCAACAGCAGGAATGCTAGAATTTTTGCTATCCCTGTTAAGACAATCAAAACCTTCTACTCTAACAGCTGCAGGTTTGAGCCCAAACTTCATCCTCGCACACCCTTTGCGTGCAGAAGCTGATGGAGATGGTAAACCTGATGGTAAACCTGATGGCAATGCCATAACTGGAGTAATCTTTTCATCCCTAAAGCGGGCATCCTGTACTATAGGATTCTCAGCCCTTCTTGGTGGAGATCCCGCAAAAAATGGGGGTGTTGAAGCAACTGGCAGTGGAGATTGCGGCTCCAACTCATAATCCTCCTGCAATAAATTAAACCTCCTTTAAGGTGACAGGCTAACGGTAAAAAATTGAATTAGAGGACTAAATATGTTAATGCAGAGAAGGACAAAAACATTAGTTTTAACTTAAAAGATGTTTTTGCCGGGTTAGTTACCAACGAATCCTTACTGTTTCAATTGAGCATCTGTTTCCAAGTTATTCTTATTCCTCTCTTTCCCCATGAAAAATTGCAAAAGAACGCCTGAATAGATCCACTTTAACAAAACAATAGGGACTGGGACCTTTTGTATGAAGCAAAATAGCAGGGAGTGGGACCTTTTGTATGATGCAAAATAGCCGGGCAAACTGATTCATACTTCCAAAGAACCAAAACATTTCATTACTGATTTCCGACGTTGACTATTAAGCAACAAAAGGCCGAGACAGAATTGCGGCCGGTTCAGACAAGATCAGACGTAAATTGATGAGACAGATCCAACTACCTTCTTAAGGATGAGGTCCAGAAGCTCTGCTGTGGCTTTCGACTTGGAAATCTCAGATCGATGGCTGCACATCAGAAACCAGAGTGTTATTTCAAAAGTCGAAACGCCAAAAATCAATTCATCCAAAACACAAGACAAAGAAGAATTACCTTATCTGAGACCTCAAAGGGTTGTTGGACAAAACCCCAACGCGGCGAGGCTTCGGACAAACAACCGATTCCCTCCAGTCCGAGACCGAGACGAAGCCCCTCATCTCCTCAAAGGCGGCAACAAAGGCGTTCTGCTCAACACTCCGGAAATGATCCATCTCCTAAAACGGCCGTAGTCCGCAGTAGAACGCCTAACCACATCCAAAACACCAAAAATCAACACGCGCAGCTAAACAAACTGCACAAGATCTGACCGAAGAGGCAAGTTCAATCGAAAAAAAGCGCTCAAAAGCGCCCGCCGATCCTTCTAAACTCCGGAAAAACAAAATAGAAACAAAATTTCGCTCTCGGTACCGCCAGATCGGAGCAAAAACCTAGAGAAAAGCAGGTCAATCCCCCAGCACACCACGCCAGGCAGACGAGTTCTGCTCCGGACCGGCGTAAGTAGAAGGACTCGCGGCTCAATCGAGCTGAAACCGACGTCCGGACAGTCCAAACCCCCACACACACGAAGCGGATGCACAGCAACGTCAAAATACGCAAGCTCCCTTCGCAGGAGCAGCTCGAGTGAAGCGACGAGCTCCGGACGGAAAAGAAAGAATCAGGAACGGAAGCGACGGATCCGGCGAGGAATCGCGAGCCACTGGAGCACGCGAAGATCGTCGGCGACGAGATCGAGATCTAGAGAGAGACAGAGACAGAGAGCTAGAGAGAGAGAGAGAGAGAGAGAGAGAGGGGGGGTTACCTCTAGGGATCCGCCGAGAGAAGGAGATGAGAGAGATGCGCCACGGGGAGGGGAGGAGAGTCTTTGCAGTTCCCCAAGGCTTTTAAAGGGAATGTGGTCGCCGCTGCACAGATTAGGTGAGAGCCCAGAGGTGTGAACCCACCGCGGACGGCGTCGTCTTGGATTTTTACAGCCGTCCCGGGGCCCCCACCAAACCCTAAAAAATCCCAATTTTTTTAAATAAAAATTTTATAATTATCTTTTTTCTTTTTCTTTTTGGCAGCCGTGAGTGAGAGAATGAAAGCTACTTCGCCCTTTGAATTTTCAAAGCCTTTTCGGGTTCTAGGAAGGTGGGTCGGTTTTTGGCATGTTGCCCACCATTATCTTCTTCATCTTCTTCCTCCATCGAGGAAATTTTCTAATACGGAATTTATTTAAAAAAAAAAAAAAGAAAAATCGAGTGATTCTTTAATTCCGTTTGTCCACCCCCGCTTTTTCTCGTCTAATTCCGCAAGTAAATCGCCTGATTAGGGAAACGTGATATTTTTACTTTCTGGCCGGGCACTCGCTTTCACCCCCCAAAACCGATATTCAGTGTTTAAAATATGATATGATATTAGCATGATGTGATTTATTTATGGCTGTTCGAATCTCCGGAGTCTAGGGTTTTTGATTTATCTAGCAACGCTCATTGATTATGTGTGTACATCTCGAATTTCTTTTTCAAATATATTTATAATTTCCATATGTAGTTACTTAAGATTAGCAAGACTCTGTATATGTTGTGGATTAGAGAGAATTATGACTTACTTATTTGGTTTTGTTTAATTTTGAGATCCAACAGTATAAATTAGAAGTATGTTACAAGGAAAGTAATAGCGGAAAAGGTAAAAGAATGAGGACCAAAAGTAATGAATATAGCGCTCCTCCTCAAGTACATATACAGAAATAAAGATACGTAGCTTTTTCTTTTTTTGACAATCCTTATATTTTGGGCCTTCGCCCGCGCATGTTGTATCTCCAAAAGGAAGTTTAAAAAAAGGGAAGGGAGATAAATTTAAAAATAGCGCTTTGGATTATATACCATACAAAATTTGCGTGAAATCAAAACTCTTATGGAGGAAAAGGTAAAAGAAATGAGGACCGAAAGCAATGAAAATAGCGCTCCCTCCTCATGTACATATACGGAAATAAAGATCTGCCTTTTTTTTCTTTTTTCAACAATCCTTACATTTTGGGTTTTTGCTCGCGTATAACGTATTTCTAGAAGGAAGTTAAAAAAAGAGAGGAAGGGAAATAACTTATTGGATTATATACCATAGAAAATTAATATGAAATTCAAACTCCTACAATGAAACAATATATAATCGACGTGATGCTTTGGAGCATGCTTTCGAAGATTTTGAAGGCTTCAATATTTTTGGTTTTTGTTGGCACATACTGTATCTCTAGAAGGAAGTTAAAAAAAAAGGAAGGGAGGTTACTAAAAATCTAAAAATAGCACTTTGAATTATATAACATAGAGAATTCGTATGAAATCGAAACTCCTATAATGAAATTAAATATGGAAAATATATAATACAATTGACGTGAAGATTTGGAGCGTGATTTCAAAGATTTTGAAAGTTTTTATATTTTATAAAAAAAAAAGCTCTTTGAAGAGCTGCACGCGCTGACTCGGTAAAACCCAGATGAAAGAAATGTCACGAGGGGCAAAAATATCTAAACGATTATTTTTTAATTATATGTTACTTAATAAAACGTCAAAATCAAGATAATATAAATTAAGCAGGGGGGGGAAGAGGGTTGGCGTATTGATATCGCAAGTTGAAGAGGGAGGGAGGTCGGCAACTGGAGCCTTTGACTTTGACTGAATGCGTCACCTCGACCGAGATAAACTGGGCCACGCCAGCACGTTGGGACAGACCGGGTCCGCTCCTCACTCGCTTTCGGAGCTGGCTTCCACACATCCCCCTCCCCCTCCCCCTCCCCTACCCTAAGTTTCAACTTTGACTTTTCCTCGAAAATTGACAGCCTGACATCTCCCCGTGACATATATAATAATAGAATATTTGAGTCTCGTGTATTTGTAATTAGCAACATAAATTGCACATACGTAACGAGCAAATATATGCTACAATTTTGGACCAACATATACATACACGCGCGCATACGTGACAATTTCAGCAGTGGCACATAATTTTGAGCGCTAAAAATAAAAAATAAAAAATATTCGATAATGATTAATTGAGAATCAATCGCTCGATATAAGTATTTTCTTACGACATATTGATTTGCAATAATAATTTTTTTTTTTAACTTAATATTTCTTCCTTGCTTATCCCATCAAGTGGTTTTTTCTTTTTTTTCTTTACTTGGTCGAATCTTTCGAGTCAACATTAGTTGTGATTACCCAAGGCCAAATCTTGTTAAATGTAGAAATTTTTAATACACGTGTCGTCAATGAAATCGCGTTGACATGTTTTGATCCATTTTGTATGGAAAACCAACATCTTCACCAACATGGTTTTGTAAATTTTTTATAAAAAAAAGAAAGAAAGAAAAAGAAGCAAGGTTGACTTGCTTCATGAAATCGAAAATACAACATCGGAAAACCTTATATGCGAATTACATAATGGATTTGATTAATTTCTCAATAGATATGGAATAGCAAGTATCACTAGAAGATTCGGACAACATAATGCTCTGATTTTGCTTTTCACTAAACATTTTATTACCATCCTTCCTCACCTACTGCATTGAGTGACCCTTTATTTAAAATAAGCAATTAAATTATTTACAACAAAGAGGATTAATTTTCTTACTTAATCCGTTACATGATAAAAATATTCAACAAGAACTAAAATCTCATCAATTATTCCGTGAAAACCTTTATAACAATTTCATTATTCAATATCTAACAAATAGACTTGACGAAATTATTATTTTTCTTTTGAAAAGTGCAACGGAGAGATTAGTATTTCTGTTTGGAATACGATTCGATTATTTTGAATCAAAAGGTGGGTCCACGCCAGATGTGTATAAGATATGATCAATCCCAGGGGGACGAAAGGGAACGGGTCGCACCAAATCACGTCGATCTGTCCGGCGGGGGCAACAACCGTAATTGACGCTGACGCTGCCCCACCAGCACCACCACCACCACCACCACCACCACCGCATAGGCAACGTGCAAGGAATCCCAACCGCGGTGGGCCCCCTCACCAGCCCCCGTCGTGGTCGGTGATCGCGACACGTGTCCACATGATCTGGAGTTCCACTTCCGGGTAATATATGCCGGGAACCAACGGGGGATGGGGAGAGAGGGGAAGGCGGGCAGAACATGTGCACCACGTTTCCGGGATCGCCGACGAAAAAAGGCGGTCTTGTTGGATTCTTGTAAAGGCGAGATGCCCCCACACGGCTGTTAGACAACGCCTCGCGGTTAAAAGAAAATTCTCCAAAGTGATAATGATAGTTACATCCGTTTATTAAGTCCGAGAAAATAAATTTATTTTTTCATAATTATTTATAAAAAGCACGGCCAAGTGCGGTAAATTGAATGAGGTAGATTTAATTAAATTGAGAGTGAAAATAGCACCTTTGTAATGCTAATTATACCGACAACGATTTTGCTAGGTTGATGAATTACATTGACATGATCGATTTTTTTCGCTATTAATTTATTCAAAGGCTCGTTTCATGACCCATCTCTTCACTTGGTATATGAATTTAGTATATCGATATCAGCATACCGACATTACTTAGTATTTGATGTTATCGAAACTATTATTTTGCATAGGAATAGGTTTTGTTCATGTATATGTCTTGATTTTATCAAAAGTTTTTTTTTCCTCGAAAGAAAATCCTGTTCATCGTTAAAAACAATACATAAGAATTTAATATATAATGTGTTCTAACGTATCGAAATTTTTTATTTTTTATTTAAAATAAAGTGTCGACATATCGTATCGTGTCATGTCGAGTTGCATATCGTATATAGGTGTAGTTTGTTAAACTTTGAAGGTTTGATAATTTGATTACCCCTTTTTGTAGCGGAGTAATTAACTGACCTTTGGATATTTATGACGTCAAGATTGGTTGGGGCGTCGGATTGCATGGCTGCCGTTTGTTATTGTGGGGGGATCCGATCCGTCGACAGATCAATGATTCGATCTTGTGGACGTAAATGATTGCACGTGGAAGACATTGCTTGGTTGGCAAAAGAATGCGATGCTTTCATTTTACTTTGAAAGACCGGGCTCCTTTCTATCATTTCAATTGATCACTTTTTTTCATTTATAAGAAGAATTTCAATTTTCTTTATTAAAGATGTTTCTGAAAAGTATGATATTGAAATATCCAACATTGTTAAACAATAAAGATTATATGTTTTTTTTATACACATGGTCTCTATTTATTTATTAAATTTAAGCATCTGAATCAGATATTCCACGTTAGTATTAGAAGAGGAAATCCTAAATTTCAATCTTTCCAAGTCCTTATTTGCTTCCCATATATATCTTAGACCAAGTTTCATCCTACACATGAAGTGGAGCGTTATTACATATTCACCTAATAGTTTAAGTCTTTAAAACATTTGGTAATGGTCTTACAATCACCATTTTGACATAAATAAAATTAAGAATGTTTGAGAAGTGTTTTGAATGTATTCATTAGGGAAAAAACTACAAACAACCCTAACCTATTCCTACTGCAATATATTTACCCAAAATCTTTTTTTATAGCACAAAAAATCTTAAATTTGTATCTATACAATACATTTACCTTGAACTTGTACAAATATGACACATTTACTCAAAATTTTTTTCTTATGATACAAAAAATCATAAATTTGTATCCATACAATACATGGATCTCAAAATTTGGGTAAATTGTTAAATGACTATAAATTTGAGGTTTTTAGTATCACAAAACAATAATTTGAGATAAATATGTCATGCGGATATAAGTTTGGAATTTTTTGTGTCATAGAAAAAATCATTGACTAAATGTGTCGTACGAACATAAATTTGTGAGTTTTTTGTGTCATAGAAAAAAATATAAGATAAAAGTATTACGTTTTGCATAATTTAGGATTTTTAATGGTTTTTTCTCTGTTTCTTATGAAAACCTAAGATTTTCCTTTGTACATTGAAAACGTTTTCGAGAGTCTATGAAGTGATAGATTTACTTATAATCTGTTGAGGCTAGCAAGCACTTGCTTGGATGGAGAGCATCCAAGATTCCAATCGACAGGATGAGGGACAAATGCGCCCGACAAAACAAAATAAAAGATTCACCAAGAAGATGCTGGGCAAAAGAGTCTACTCCTTCCGCCGCAAGTCTTGTGTTCAAGCCAGGAAAAAATATTCTGAACTCATCATTCGAAATTAGCAGAGAGACGGATTGGTCGAGACCCGCAAAATCCGACGCAAGCTTAATGCGACCGCTAGCTAAATCATGGGATAGAAATGAATAAAAAAAAAAGATTGGAACGAAGTTGAATTCTTGTGTGTGTCTCTCTCTCTTTGTATTTGGCTATACGGCATTACTTCAGATAGCTTCAGTCCATGGGACACAAGTTTCTTTGTCATAACTCACAAGCAAATGATCTTCCGCCTGACTTGTGCATCGGCAAGTATCCTATACAATATAACATGATACCGACCTGTGCAGCCTCTTGCGGAATGAGCGAGGTTGTTTCGACCCCCATTTAGACCAGAGTCCAAGTTAGAGAAGATCCTCTTGTTGCTTGCTCTTACAAACTTCTCAATTGCTCGCGAGGGCTGGTGAGGGTCGTGTGACCTTTGGTAGTGAAGTTACCTAAGGTTGCGCGACCTCGTAGGCGACCTTAGGCAACGTGGCTCAATCGGTCTCTTGTTGACCCTTCGTCAATTAGATCTGGCCTCATTAGTCATCGCCAGTTGCTCTCACACAAAAAAGATGAATAGTAACAATAAGGGGGCAAAACTAAAGAACCGAAGAATTGGCGATGTTAATTTTGGAAGAAAAAAAACAATCATTTAGGCTCCGTTCGTTTTACGGAAAATGTTACTTTTTTGGAAAATATTTTCCAGAAAGCCATTTTTCAGGAAAACGTAGTTCTATTTTGTTGTTCGGGTGAAATTTGATTTTGAAGTGGAAAATATTTTCCACTGTTCGTTTGGGAAAATATTTTCCTTAATAAACACTTTTCCATAATTTATTTTTATTTTATTTTTAAAATTGTTATTTATTATTTTTTAAAATTGATTATCAAATTTTTTTATTTTTTTTTTTTTTCTCTCTTTCCTTGGTTGGTCGTTAGCTGGCGGCCGGCCACGCCTCGAGCTCGCCTACCTTTGACGAGCTCACCCGATCAGCTCACTGGCTAGGCAAGTTTGAGGCGGCGAGGCCTGAGCATTGTTGATCTAGCAAGGCTCATGCCTCGTTGCCTCTGGCGAGGCCTGGGCATCGCCGATGCCCGTGCCTCGCCGCCTTTGGCAACACCCAAGTGTCGCCAATCTATGAGGCCCAAGCCTCATTGCCGTTTGGAGAGACTCGGGTGTTTGAGATTTAGCGAGGCCCGGGTGTTGTCGATCGAGTGAGGCCCAAGCCTTGCCGCCTCTACTGACACTCGGGCGTTGCCGATTTGCAAGGCTCGAGCCTCGCCACCGTCTGGCGATGGCAAATCGGCGAGCTCGGCTCGCCTGTCGTCGGTCGCCGGCCGTTACCATGGCCGGCAACCGGTCGAAAAAGAAAAAAACAGCAAAAAGAAAAGACAGAAAAATAAAAAAATAATAAAAAATCGATTTTATTAAAAAATAACAAAAAATTCGAATTTATGAAAAAACAAAAAAATTGATTAAAAAATAAAATAAAGAAGTAAGGACTAATAGGAGATGTGAGATAGGAGAGAGTGAGTGTGGAAAATGTTTTCCCTAATTTGAAAAGTGGAAAACATTTTCCTCCACTTTAGAATATTTTTTTTCCTTCATGGAAAATATTTTCACCAATGAATTTATTTTCCATGAAACGAATGTCGAAAAATTTAGAAAACATTTTCCTGAAAATTATTTTTCGTGAAACGAACGGAGCCTTAACTCTTATTTTAGCGCTCCGAATCAATGACCCGATAGTGATACATCAGAAGGCGGTATTAGTACCGCTGGCGGCAGCAGCGGCACGCCGAGATAGGAGAGAAAGAGTCCACAGACAGCCAGGGCAATTAAGCAAAAAATGAATTATTGCTCTCCCCCACGCTATTCAATCATAGCGCGACTAGCTTGTCATCTTCCGTTCCAGTGCCTCGCTTGCAACCACCACCTCTACGACATGGACCGTCAAAGCGAGGGAACCACCACCCCTCTCGCAAAAGAGAGATGTCGGGGCCGAACATGCGGTCCAGCATCGCACCATCTCGTTCGGACGTTTCGAACGTGTCGAAATGGGAAACGGACGCGTTCAACGTTGGCACTCATCGCTCCGGACAAACCAACGTCCAATCCCGCTCCGAAGCCAAGCCCAGCGACCCAAGTTTCCGACCAGAGAAAAAAAACGCAAGCTTTACACCGTAGGATCGAATCCCATGGACTTTGAAATCGGGAATGCATAATCTAAACTCTTAATATTCAGTCAGAGGAAAAAAGAGAACGCAGACCCAAGATTCCGCTGAGACCCCATTGCCCACCATCTGGAAGCTGCGAAGATTTCGCAATCTCCTCTGGCACCTTCTCTCCACTTTCTCTCTCTTTCCTCATATCTGACTCTGACCCATCGAAAGTCGTGCTCAAATTCCACATGGCCTTCTCGATGCCCGTGATAAAGTTTCAGGGTCGCCACCACCCTCAAAATGGTATCCCCGTTCTTTCCGCGCCGGTCATTGATTAGCTTTTTCTCTCGCCCGCGGGTCCGTGGTGAAAACGTTGAAGCCGCCGTGGGAATGGCGTGCTAGGATTTGGTGCCAGGTTCCGCTCGCTTTTGAGGAAGGGAGGGAGGGCGGAGCGGCGATGGCGAAGCCGGTGAGGTTCGAGGAGGTGGGTCCGGAGGTGCTGGAGATTCTCGACGCGAGCATGGACGAGGCGCCCGCGAGGAGGCGAGCCCGCGAGGCTTTTAAGGATGTTCAGCTCGGGATCGATCACGTTCTCTTCAAGGTATTCACTGTCGTCGTTCTCGTCTCGTTGCTTTCTCGCATTTATTGGGCGATCGCAGAGTTAGGTGCTCCGGCATTGATTGATGCTTCAGATTTTTCTCGACATCTCGTGACTGGTGTCGGATGTTCTCGTACGTGGTACTTAATCCCACTTACAAATTACTAGTTCTCTTCTGGAAGGGCCGATAAAATGGTACAGTAATCTGCAGAATTTACTGATACGATGATGCTTAGCTTCTAGGCATGATGCCCACATTAGTTTGTAAACATATACTTGGGAAAGCATGCTACCCACATTAGTTTGTCTCACGGTCTGCCTTCGACTGAACTTATTGCTGTTTATCTTAGTCAGCGGTGTGCGAGACTGCTGTGAACTTGCTATTCCCTAGGACACTTGTTTGGGATTTTACTATTATCATTATGTTGACATGTTTTTGTTCACTGTTTTATTTGTCACACAAGTTTCAGCTACTGCTGATGTTGTAATTACAGAGTCAAATTATTTATTGGGGGACATCTGATTTATTTGTGTTTTCTCTTGTCGCAGACGCCGCATGAAGGGTTGAAAATGGAGGAGGTAATAATAAACCTTATGGTCTATATTAGGTACTCCAGTTACATATTGAAAAGCCATAGTCTCCTTGAGGATGTTCATTGCGAAACTTAAGTGCTCGCTGGTTCTCAGAGCCATCTTTCTTTGGTGTAGCTCCCATTATTCCTTGGAGCAACCTATTACATATACCCCTCCAACCCTATTGATTAATTTGTATCTTGTTATGCAAATGGAGAAGTAGAGTATCAGTTTGGTCCCGGACTGAAATGCAACATCAATCTTCTTATGGTGCTATTGCTAGTTGAACTTAATTTGCAGAGATTCTATTTAAAGGCACGAAACACACCTTAATGCCACACACAGAATGCCATTTCTTATTCCTCAAGAAAATTTATGACTGAGGAAAAGGACAGACTTCTTTCGTTTACCTTTTGGTCATTTTAATTATCATCAGAAGTGGCTCAGTTGAGGAGTTGTCTGATATTGGCTCTTCACGTTGCTTTTTATTAAAAAAGTTGGCTTTAGACACATCTCAGCACAAGGAAGTTGATCCGTTCATGTCCTTTGATTCAGAAATATGAGGTGAATTCTAGAGGACTGGAGATCTTCACAAAAAGTTGGCTTCCGGGCACATCTCAGCTCAAAGCAGTTGTCTGCTATTGCCATGGTTATGGAGACACTTGCACTTTTTTCTTTGAAGGCATGTATTTCCTGTACAGTGGAAGCAATCGACTTTGTCTAATGACTCTGATACATTATGAATAAACTAGTCAATGCACTTTTTTGCAGGAATTGCGAGGAAATTGGCATCAGAAGGATATGGCGTATTTGCCATGGATTACCCTGGATTTGGCCTTTCAGAAGGTCTTCACTGCTATATTCCAAGCTTTGACAGGATAGTTGATGATGTAATTGAACATTTCTCTAAAATTAAAGGTATGATAACAAGCCTCATTAAGTAGTCGCAATCTTTAGGTGCTTTGTTTAGAAGATAGATGTATTGCCGGCTAGATTTTTTCTGGGTGAAGCAGACATGTGTCCAATATCACTTTTGAATATGAAAAAATTCTTAGAGTCTTGACATGGTGTTTAAAGCCATCCTGGCGGTTGATTGGTGTCTCTGGACAGAACGCTATACTGATTTAGGAAGTCATGGTATGGAAAAGATTATTTTCTTTGTGGTAGCAAGTGGGTGAGTTTGGGTCATGTTGTGAAGGAACTTTGACCACTAGATGGTACTGTCAGAATTTCAGAGCTGCTATGGCCTCTAAGTGGAGTGAAACTCTTGGTTTTTGATGAAAAGTTTTGGCTGAAGAGGGCCTTATCTGGATTGTTGACTACATGAATTCTGAGCACACCATTGCCCTCAGGTGTACATGAAAGAGCTGGTGAAAGGCAAAATAGCTGCATATGACTGGGGCATTATATATGTTACCTATAAAGTGTAGTTATGGACTGACAAAAGACGCGATCTTGATATATGATGTGGATGATCTTATTCATCATTTGGTGAAGCATGATACCAGTTTACCCATGGTCCTTTTGAATTGTTCTTTCTCAGTTACAATCACAGCCATCATGTACCGGAGGTTTTCTAGGAAATGTTGTGGTGGAGAAATCATGTGTCAATTGACTTTGCTGTGTCGCAGTTGATGAGCGGAAATTATTTATCTCTTTTATCACAGAAAAAATTGCTATGCGGAATTGCATTCAAAATGCTTCTTCAGTTCGATCAGCTGAAGCTGGTGCTCCTTAAGCTCTATGATACTTTTCCCTTGTGATTTGGAGATAAAATACTATCCGACTCATTTTAGTTGCCTTTCATTGTAGCTCCTTCATCCATGAGATCATTCTGCCAAGGATCATAAATGAACTTATTGGCCATCTTCAACATGGAAGCCCTACTGGTTGATGAAAAATATATGCACTTCAACCTTCTGATGGTTTAGTAAAGAGAGATCCAACACATTGCATGCCCTAAGAACCAGCTTCTTGAACGTGTATTCCTGTTGAAATGCTCTTGAAGAAACTTTAACTGATTTAGTTTTATAAACTAACGAATAATAAAGAGGCAAAGCGTCTGTTTTTAGTTACTCGAAGTCTGAGATTTTTCTGTCCATGGATCATGAAATGCATTCATTAGCCAGATAGGAAGTTCATTGTGCATGCCTAGGATATTTTTACCTGAAAGAAATCCCTAAAATTCTCAATATTTCTTGTCACACTGGTGGTGATGGTTTCATAAAAGAATCATCCCTTTGTGAGACATGGAATACATGGATGGTTTCTTAACATTCATTGTGCTTCTATACGTACATCACTAGAATGCATAATTGCAGCAACCTAATCCTACTATGCATGATCAAATTCCTTGCAGCGAACCCAGAGTACCGTACTCTTCCAAGCTTCCTCTTTGGGCAGTCTATGGGCGGGGCTGTTGTCCTGAAGGTGCACTTAAAACAGCCTAATGCCTGGCATGGGGCTGTTCTTGTTGCACCTATGTGTAAAGTATGTCTCTCAAGCCTGTCTTATGTTTATGTTCTTTTTGGCTCTGGCATTTAATGGGTAGTTAATTAAAGTCAATTGTCTAGATTGCAGATGATATTACCCCTCCGTGGCTAGTCACGCAGATCCTAATTGCTGTAGCCAAGTTTCTACCAAAGCAGAAGTTAGTTCCAGAGAAGGATTTGGCTGAAGCAGCTTTTAGGGAACCAAAGAAGAGAGCACAGGTTTATTTCTATGCAAGCAGTTCTTGGATGCAAGAATTGTTCTCTGAGGATACAGATTCCTAGTTAATAGTGATGCTTAAAACTTTTCGGTTGTGATGATGTTTCTCTCTAGTCCTTCAGCGGCCTTGAGCACCATGAGCCCTCCGCTTTGTGACATTTTTATCTTGTATATTTGTTTCTATATCAAAACATAATGCAGTTTAACATGTAGCTATGCTATATTATTTCTCCTATTGCAGACTGCCTATAATGTTATTGCCTACAAACACAAACCCCGCCTAAGGACTGCTGTAGAGATGCTAAGGACTACCCAAGAGATAGAGCGTCGGTTGCAAGAGGTATCTCCATGCAATGAATCCTTTTTGATTCAGTCATTTCATGTTTCTATGAAACTTGGGCTCCCCAAGAAGCACGTATTGGGTCATTTTTGATCTCTGTTGGACAGGATACACCTTTATACATCTAGATACTAGTTATATACTCCAGGATCTGTGAAACTATAAGTTACACACTTGAGGATACTCTGAATATGTGAAACTTCCGTGAAGCAATTTATTAAATACTTGGCAAAGTTTAGATGGCACTTTCACTAATCTCGAGCTTGGAAAACTTGAGGAAATAGTCACTTGAAGAAAAATCTTTTCGGTTTACATTATATGAAAGTTTCAAGGTTCGCTATCAGACTTAACCTAACAGGAAGGAATTGAGATGACAATAAGTTTTTTTTTGTAGTGAAGTCATCACAGTTACAGTTAATCTCTGCGCTTGTTTTAGTATCTGACATGCATTTTGGTTCTTTCATTCATATTGAAATAGAATAACTCGTATAACTTGAGTGAACATTCAAGTTTTTCTTGACATTCGTACTTGAGCAACAATTTGATACATATACAATGATGGATGCTATGGCGTTGATATAAATCACTCTTTTCTGATGAATCATGACTCCAGTATAGCGGGATTTGGATCTGCTTGTGGCTTTTCTGTTCAAATGATTATCGTACATTGAACTAGTGTATCAAGCCTTGTTTGACATGATAGCAATGGTGTTTAAGTTGTATCTCGTGAGTACTGATTCTTCTTGGTCTTCATGGACAAGTAAGGTCCAGCTTTCACTTCAGTTCTTAATATAATCATTCATAGGCCTACCAGGTTGGGTTAAGCAATCTGCTGTTGATTGACCAGAATTTACTGAATTTAACTTGGATTATCATGCTGGAACTTGCTAGGTCTCGCTTCCGCTGCTGATTCTGCACGGAGAGGCTGATCGAGTAACTGATCCATCGGTGAGCAAGGCCCTGTACGAGAAGGCTAGCAGTAAAGACAAAAAGCTCATCATGTATCCTGATGCTTATCATGCTCTTCTCGAGGGTGAACCTGATGAAACAATTCTTCGTGTTTTCGGTGATATCATCTCCTGGCTTGATGAGCACAGCTTGAAAAGTACCACGTGACAATGGACTTGTGTGCTACGTGACAATAAATCCCCATTGATCCATTGAGGTATTTAATAATACTCATGTCCTGGAGTAAAACTTTGGGTGTCAGTCCATCCAACTTCTGCCTTTAGGCGACAGAGAAATGAGTGAATATTTTGTACGAAGTTACAGGGTTTTGACGACCATGCACTTGCTAGTTGTACAGATGATCGTATTGACTGATTAATAAAAGTGTGTAACTTGGTTAATTATTTTGAATCAAACTATGTAGTCGACCAGAGGATATGCAGCCTGGCGCAAGTTGAATGGAAGTTGTGTACTATGTATGCAGTACAACCTTTCACAACCAAACATTAGAAGGTTTTCTCAAAGGCCTTGTGGTTGTAATTTTCCTAAAAACACCAGTTGTAAGCGTCTCTCTAAATGTAAGCGACACTAACCTTTCATGAAGTAAAGAAACCCAGAACCAAGCCCTACGCGGGCGAGCCTCTTGCACTCAATCCACTGCAACGGAAGATCTCGGCCATCCAACAGCTCAGTTGAATCCATCCATGGGGCTGGTCGTCCCGACAAAATTTTGACCCTTCACTGTAGGATTGCAATTAGCTTAAGAGAAAATCATGATAGTGGCCGCTTCTGCAGTTAAAGATTTTACTTTTTGGGCAAGTTATGTTGTAATCTTCCGAAAAAACACCGAACACTTAAGAATCGTACAAATCCCATTTAGATGCAAGCAATCCGACGTGTCGACACATGGGTGGTCGGAGGGGAGCTCATGAGCGAGTCGAATAAGAAGGAAAGAAAGAAGACAACCGAAAGACTGGAGAGAGGCGTCTATCCTATCCGTCCAGCCAATGGCAAATCTCTCCACGCTCACTCGAAAGGTTGGGGAAGATGCCACTGATGGGACTCGTTGCGAATGTGCAGTGCACGTGGACAGCTCTACTTCCCTTTTTCGGTGCTTCCCCTCCCTCCCTCGGTGCGCTGCTAGTGTGACCTTTCTTCTTACAAGAAAAGAAAGGCGCATTTTTTCCTGTTTCCCACTATTTCTCTCCGTCCGTGTCTCTCTCTCCCTCGTCCTTTGAGCTTGCGGGTCTTTCGCTTTGCTGTGCACGCATTGGAAAGTAACCCACCTCACTCTCTCTCTCTTTCGGTGGCTCAAGCTGGTTATTCATTATAAAAATTATAAGCGAATGAAGAAGGCACTATCGGGTCTGGACATCTCCTTCTTGCTGCGAAAATGGGCTTCTCTTCTTGCTTTTGCTATGCTCACTTCACTCCGTTTCAGGCATCAATCTAATCTTTCAATTCTTTCTTTTCTGTTCTCATTTCTTGAAATGCTCTTTTCTTTC
This sequence comes from Angophora floribunda, assembly GCA_014182895.1. Taxonomy (NCBI): domain Eukaryota; kingdom Viridiplantae; phylum Streptophyta; class Magnoliopsida; order Myrtales; family Myrtaceae; genus Angophora; species Angophora floribunda. The sequence continues at coordinate 21,988,260 of CM024710.1, forward strand.
TTGTGATTCCCAATTTGAGCTCCGTTTTTTGGGTTGTTTGGGTTCTTTCCCATGTTCCGGATTTTGAATGTTCCGGGCGTTTTTAAAGGCCCTTAGCTCGACTTGTTGTATGTTTGATTGTTGATTGTGTATTTGAGGGTGAAACACTAAAATGAAACGAAAAAAGGAAAGAAAGGAGGTGCTTGAATTTGAGACTGCTTCATTGAGGGTTATTTCCGTGGAAATAGAATGCGTGTTTCTTGTTGCTTTGATTCGTTCAGCAGATGATAAAATAATGCAGTTAAGTCAGCACTTTCATTCTCTGTCGAACATGTCACCTGTCCTGAAAATTGGCTGTATACATCCTCAACTTACTTGCAAGCTACCTCTCTTCTTTTTGTAATGTCCTGCGTGCTTATCTGTAAGTCTCTGTTACTCTGTGCCTCTGGGTGATTTCTTGTGCTTGATTTGGGAAGGTTTCAAGTGTTGGTACCATGAATGGATTCAAGCAGGCCGCTTGAATATCGTGTTCCCAAAAGCTACTTCTTTCCTTTCAATGTGGACCTCCGTTGGTAGGATTGCAATCCCAAATGCGCAGGGTGGTTGATTACTGATTAGTTGCTCCTGTTAATTTCATATCGTTCATCCTCTCTCAAACCGCCAATAGCCCTCTGGAATTAAAGAGTTATGGTGGCCATATCTGGTGTATTGCACAAGGAGGGGCTATGATCTGTCAACAGTATCAGATTGGAATATAATGCCTTCCTAGCTGCAATGGCTCAATTTTATATCATATTTTTTGGTGCATGCTTTACTGACGTTGTGTTACTACAGTGTATGACTAGTTAAGTTGATAATAGACTTTAAAAACACGGTATGGATGGTTTTGTGTAACTTATCTTGATATGAAACACATATAATCGGGGTCGATTCTTCCCCATTTCTAGGTTAATCAAAGGGGTTTTAGGAAGCAGGACATAATTCTTATGAACTGGAAAGTTCATAAACATCGATACTAAGATTACCTATCATCATTCTCCTGGATTAGTTGGAATATTGCATCGTATTCAGCTCATGTTTCTCATAATACATATATCTGATAGTGGAAGTATGAAGTTTGCAGCAGGACCATAAACAAAATGATAATAACTTGCATCTGTTTTGAAACCTGAAATAATGATTTAAATCCCTCAGTTCCGTGAGTAACTTCGTTCACAATTTAGATGGACCTTGTCATGGTCTGAGAGCTGTTCTTCCAATTTCAACTTCATTTGGGCAGATTGGCTGTTCAAGATTGATAAAAATGGCTTCAGATCAAAATTCTATCGGAGCACATCAAAGGTCCTTGTCTCCTCTGAAGGGTTGTAACACCGAGCTTTTAGGCCTACAGATTCCAAGGGCGGGACAAAACATATGCAGGGAGTGGAGTTTTGCCCGTGGATCAAGAATTGCTACAATACCACACTATGCAAGGTTCATTCGAAACCATAAAGCCCTTGGAGCACATGCTTCTTGTAAGTTTCACAAAACTTGAGCTTTCTCGTTATAAAACTGATATTAGAGTCTTGTTGGATGGATAATACTGATTTTGCTTCCCAGTGATGAGTCAATATAACCTTTCACTTGTTGTGGCTCCACACGACACACAATCTGCAACAAAAAAGTGATTATTTCATCTGTCAATCTTTAATTTGTCAAGGAAAGTTAGATTCCTGGGAAATTACAACATGGTTGGATGGTTCAATGAGCAAGTATGGTAAATTGATGGAGTAGATCTTTTGGTACTCCTAGAGCAGTCAATCACAGCCATCAATCTTAGAAAAAGATTACAGTAGGACCCACAAAAAAATAAAAACAGATGGTTGAGATTACATCTGAGTAAGAAAAAAAGATTCATTCTGTGTGTACCTATAATTTTTTACCCTACCTTTAGCGCCATATCTCAGAATATTAACCTGTTGCAGGGTTGACAACATCTCAAATCGCTAGCAGTGCTTTCACTTGGGGAACTGCTGCTGTTCTCCCTTTCTACACTCTGATGGTCGTGGCTCCTAAGGCCGAACTGGTATTTTCCCTCCTCCCTCTCTTCTTTTTTTATCCGTTTGAAATGCATTTGAATAGTCCTTCAAATGCTTAATATCTGATGTCGGTTTGTTGTTTTAAGGTTCCTGCAAATTCTATGGTTCCATTTAGCAAATTCATCTGATGACATCTATTTTAGAAATGCATAGTCTCTTTTTCACTCATTAGCCTTTATCCAACTGCTTGCATGTTAGTCAGTTGAACTAAAAAGTATGTGACGGATTCACTTCATTTGGTTATGCAGATTGTTTGCTATTGTCTGCTGCGTCAAGATAAAATCCTGTGGTGAATTTTTATTTTGGACAATTCTTTCTTGCTCTAGATGTTGTTTAAACCAGTGGATCTGAATCTTCTGTTTTCTCCGTGTTATTAGGCTTGCTCTAGATGTTGTTTAATTTGCGATACCTGTATTATTATGTTTGAGCAAAATGCAGACTAAGAAATCCATGAAGACTGGTGTACCATTTATAGTGCTGGGGCTTTTCTATGCATACTTATTATACCTCTCCTGGACACCTGACACGCTCAAGGCAATGTTTTCTAGCAAATATTACCTGCCAGAGGTGTGTGCTCGATTAGAAGAAGCTGGTTCTATTATTTTGTGCTCTTTTCACATTTGATTCCAATCCATCTATCGTTTTTCTCATACAACTATCGTGCTATCTTTATGAGTCTTCTGATCTTGATGTTGTTTGTGAATTGTGCAGCTTCCTGGGATTGCAAAGTTGTTCACAAATGAAATGACTGTAGCTTCTGGATGGATTCACTTGCTGGCTGTAGATCTCTTCGCCGCAAGGTTCTCTCTCTCTCTCTCTCTCTCTCTCTCTCTCGCGCGCGCGCACACACTCACACAATGTTGACAGTTGTGACGTACTAAATGCAGGCAGGTCTTCCACGATGGATTGGAAAACCAGATCGAGACGCGGCATTCAGTCTCTCTTTGCTTGCTGTTCTGTCCCATTGGAATCGCTGCTCATTTCATCACGAAAGCACTGACCAGGACAACTTGTGACTGATCAAGAAAATTCATTTATCCATGAACTAGTGGAAAAAAATGAGACATAAAGCTTTAATGGAATAACTTCATTTGGTGCATCATTGAAATCCCATCTACATTCTCTTTGCCAACACTATCATTCTTGCTGTTTGCTTCATCGATATATCATGCATCATTGCCTACCCATATCTAGATGTAGATCATTGAGGTGAGTGTGGATGAAGTTGAGAATTTCTTGCTTTCACTGTACACGCAACTTCCTCCAGACCTCCTCGTTGACCAGGGCAATGAGGTTGAGCATGTCTAGCGAGGTTGAGGTGTTTCATGATTATGAAGAAATAGGCTGGTTTTGTGGAAACTGTTGCCCCTCCCACTCTGTAACCTTTTGGGCCTGCTTCTTTAACCAGAGTTGTGGTTGCGACTCCTGAACATAGGTGGTTAAAGAAAGACCCTAGCAGGCGCTTCTTTTGCCTATCGGCTGCGAGTTCTTCTCCTGTGTTCGAAAGACAAGGATGGGGGTCAGATTCGCTCGTTGCAGAAACTACAGTTACTGCCATATCAATTGGAATGACTGAAAGGCTTACAATTAGTTAACTGGACTGACTCTGAAAAGACAAAACACAGCTTTTCTACATAAGCAGGTTTTGCCTATAATTCGAGCCCCAAGGAGGCGAGCAATGACTTTCTTGATAAAATCCCAGTTCAACCTTTCCATGTCCTCTTGCTGCTTGAGTGCTGCGGCCGAGAATGCTAATGCCACGATTGCTGCCGAGTCTGTCATACTGTGAAAGGGCCACGACTGATGGTCAAAGTCAAGGTCGCTTCTGCGACTGTCTTAAACTTCCTCTCATTCGCGGCGATCTGAAAGCTATCAAGAACATTGTTGGTTGTCTCCTTGAAGCATAAGAAAGATAATGAATGGTCAGATGAAAGCACTTTAACATACGATGTGGGAAGTGGATTATGTTTTGGTTCTCCATTGACATAGGTTTTGTTCGGTTCCTTAATTCAGGAAACCAAATTGAAATTGAATATTACTTTGCATTTCATGAATGTGAAAGAAAACGAAAATGGCACGTTCACATCAAGTGCGAGAACAGCCTGTACATACACTTTGGCACTCATGTAAATTGTGCTGCTTACTGTCCCTAAAATGTCTCTAGCGAATTTAAGGTCTGTATAACCGTCAATTTGATCATAAACTTTTCAATTTGGATAATATAGTCATAAATATGTTGATGATTATTCAATATAGTCCATCTGCATATCAATGCTTAAAATTGTTGACATGACAATCCAGGTATTGATGGCTATCCTATGTGGCACATTCGATGGTTGTTGTGAATGAAATGAATCAAAACAACGACGATCGCAATTTTTTTTTTTTAAAATTCAAATATTTTTCCTTTTGCTTTTCTCTTATTTCTTTTCTTTTCAACACCGCTCTTCATCTCTTTAGCCTGCCATAGGCGAGAGTGGTGGCCTTGGCATATGTGAAATGCACCAGAAAGAAGAGTTTGCACACATCATTTCATAGATTCGGTAGTTGTGATGTGTGCACTCTCATCACTTGTCAAAATAGGTTCATAACCCATTGATGACCCATTTAAATATTAAATGGGTCAAGCTCTATTTCCTTGATCACCTATAATGGATTTCAAAAATAAGGGGATTAAAATATATGGGTCTTAAATGGGTGTAGTTTAAACCCAATTACAACCCATTTTACAACTCACTCTCTTTCCCTCTTTACCTTTATAAAAATAGAAATAATATTTAATTTTTATATTTCCTCTTTCTTTTCTTTTTTTCTTTTCTTCCTCCATCCTCCCCACTCGCCAACCAACTGGCCGATTGAGACTTGAGCTAGCCGATTGTTGTCATGAGCCTCGCTGATTTGGCAAGATTTGAGCTTGCTTATGGCCAATCATTGAGAAGAAGCACAAAGAAAAAAAAAGAGAAATAATTAAAAATTATATATATTTTAAAAAATGAAAGAGAAAAAAAGAAAGAAATAATTAAAAATTAGATTTTAAAAAAAATAAAAAATAATTAAAAATTAGATTTTTTGCAAAAAAGAAAAAGAAAAAAATATTAAAAGGAGTCAGGGAGGAAAATTTAATCATTTTTTTTCATACCAAATGATGGAAAATATTTTCTAGTTAATTTGCAGATTTTAGGTAAAAACAAAAGAATATTGTAATTTTCTTGAGAAAATACTTCTTGGAAAATATTTTCCAAGAAACAAATGAATGATTTTTAAAAAAAATAATAAAAATTGTTCATTAGATTTGTATTGCTTGAAATTTTTTTAGCAAAACCATTTAAAAAAAATAAACTTTCTTAGATTTAATTAAATGGGTAAGTATGGGTTGGGAATGAGTCAAGTTAGGTATGGGTCAAGAATTTTCTACTATCATAAATGAGTCATAAATATGTTAAATGGATTGATTTGGGTTGGATCATTTATGACTCAACCCGACACACCCGTTTGACAGGTTTAGTTAAAATTTCTGATAAACTATTTCGTATGCATTTTCTCTTATCGATCAAGCTTTGTCAATAGCAGCTTTAACTTCTTCCTCCAAACCCTAACCTCCCTTCCTCACTCCCACAAGTTCTCAATAGGAGTGAAGAAGATGAATAGGAAAACAAAATAAATAAATAAATAAAGGAGAGAAAGGAAAATTCAGATGAAATTGTAAAAAAATTCATGTTAATTGCTGGCCATGCCACAACGTAGAATAGCCAATGTTGATTGGATCACTATGTTAGCAATTTTTTGTTAAAATTGATTGGATGTATTACATTAAAAAATTATCAAAAGGTTTAGGACTATATCGATCAAATCGAAAAATTTAGCACTAAATTGGCAGTTCTTTTTTGGGCAATTTTCCAAAAAATTAAGTATAAAGATGAAATATTTTGACATCTTCGTAGCTAAAAATGCACGGAAATAGTTAATATGCTTAGCAGTCAACCCTTTTTTTCGAGATAATCAGTCACATAAGTTATATAAGATAACATTAGTATCCTTTTAATGTTGCAATCGGATGATTTTCTAAACTAGAATTCATACATATTAGTCTAAATTTGCTCAAATATTCATAAAGGTAGGTAATCAAGTCAATGTTGTAGGTTTTTCAAAGCATATAATTTAACCTGATTACAGTGAGGAGGTTAATTATGCTTATTAATTGCTAAAGACAATGAATTAACAAATATATATTAAAACTCGAATTTGGTTAAAATTAAGATTTTCCTCATTAATTATGTTTACCAATTGTCAAATATTTAAAAAAGATGTGCATTGATAAAAACTTGATTTACTGATTCGATGATGCTTCTCTTCTAGGCATGGAATCCTAAGAAACACTCTTTCTTTTCTATCTGTTTTGTTAGTTGCTTTCGATAGTTCAAGGTTATCCGCACTGGCCTCATGTTTGCGTCTGTTCTGTACTTTGTTGCATTGAACAAACATAAACTTAGTAAAGCATGCTGCCCACATTTGTTCGTCTAACGGTCCCCTGCCTTCCACTGAACTTAAAAGGCACATTGCCGTTTATCTAAGTCAGCAGTGTGTGGGACTGCTGTGAACTTGCTATTCCCTAGGACTCTAGTTTAGCGGGATTTGGATTTGCTTGTGGCTTTTCTGTTCAAATGATTATCGTACATTGAACTGGTGTATCAAGCCTTGTTTCCCAAGATAGCAATGGCGTTTTAAGTTGTATCTTGCGAGTACTGATTTTTTCTTGGTTTTCATGGACAAGTATGGTCCTGCTTTCACTTCGGTTCTTAATATAATCATTTATAGGCCTACCAGGTTCGGTTAAGCAGTCTGCCTCAGTCTTGGGTTTGATTGACCAGAATTTACTGAACTTAACTTAGATTACCATGCTGTCGGTGAGCAAGGCCTTGTACAAGAAGGCTAGCAGTAAGGGCGAAAAGCTCATCATGTATCCTCATGCTTATCATGCTCTTCTCGAGGGCGAACCTGGTGAAATGATTCTTCATGTTTTCAGTGATATCATCTCCTTGCTCGATGAGCACAGCTTGGAAGGAACTACGTGACGACGGACTTGTATGCTATGTAACAATAAATCCACATTGATTCGTTGAGGTATTTAATAATATAATGTGTCTCGGTGTAAAACATTGGGTGCCAATCCATCCAACTCCTGCCATTTGGTGACGGAGGAATAAGTAAATATTTTGTATGAAGTTCAGGGGTTTGACGACTGTGCACTTGCTAGTCGTACGGATAATCGTATCGACTGATGAATGGAAAGTACGTTTTTTGGCTAATCATTTTGAATCAAACAATGTAAACCAATTGGGGATACAAAGCCAAAGATTATAAGGTTTTCTGAATGGCCTCGTGATTGCATTATCCTAAAACCCCAACTGGATGCATTTCTTTAGATGTACCAACATTAACCGGTCAAGAAGAGAAAGAATCCTGGAACAGAGGCTTATGCTGGCGAGCCTCTTGCGCTCAATCCACGGTGCCGGAAGATCTTGGCCGTCCACCAACTGAGTTGAATCCATCCATCGAGTCGCGACAAGATTTTGGCCCTTTAATATATAGGATGGCTATCAGACTAAGAGAAAATCATGTCCCGATACACTGGAACATAGTTCATCGCTCCATTAGAGCATCGAGAAAAGTTTTTTATCTTTTATGAGCAAGAGAGGTTGTAATCTTCCGGAAAAAAAAAAAAAAAAACACCCAACACTTAAGAATCGTAGGAAATCCCGTTTAGATGCACGAGATCCGACGTATCGACACATGGGTTGTCGGAGAAAAGCCAATAAACGAGTCGAACAAGAAAGGAAGAAAGAAAACAACCGAAAGAAAGACCGAGAGAGGGTCTATGATCTATCCTCTCCGTCCAGACAACGGCGATGAAGAAAGAAAACATGGAAGCGCACGTGGACAGCTCTGCTTCCTGTTTTGGGGGAGCGTCCGCTCAGTGCGCTTCTAAATGACCTTCTTCATTCAAGCAAGCGCCCTTTTCCTGCTTCCCGCTATTTCTCTGTCTCTCTTGTCTTTCTCGTCCTATAAGCTGCGGGTTTTTCGCGATGCGGTGCATGCATTAGGAAGTAACCCAACTCAATCTCTCTCTTTCGGAGGCTCGAGCTGTTGTTCATTAAATAAACTATAACCGAATGAAGAAGGCGTTAGCAGGTTTGGACGTCTCATTCTTGCTGCAAAAATGGGCTTCTCTTCTTGCTTGTGCTATGCCCACTTCACCCCACTCCAGGTATCAATCTGATCTTCTTCTTTTTTCGGTTCTCATTCCTTGAATTGCCCTATTTCTTTCTTGTGCTTCCCAATCTGAGCTCCATTTTTCGGGTTGTTTTGGTTCTTTCCCATGTTCCAGAGTTTGAATGTTCCGGGCGTTCTTGAAAGGCCCTTTGCTCGAGCTGTTCTATGTTTGAGTTTTGACTGTGTATTTGCGGGTGTCCCGTGGTGAAACACTAAAATGAAATGAAAGAAAGAAGTAGAGTGCTTGAATTTGAGTCTGCTTCATTGAGAATTAATTAAATGGAAATGGACTGTGTGTTTGTTGTTGTTCGATTCATCCGATGCATGATAAAAATAAGGGAAAATTCCAAATAAGAGTATAAATTTCAAATAATGGTCTAAAGTATTATTATTTTCTAAAATATGGTTTTGAAATAGATCTTATTTCAAATAATGACCTGAATTGCCCATATCGAGGGCCTTGAACTCCTGTGAATGCTAATTTCATATTTTTAATTTTTTTTCTATGTTTTTCCTTTTTATAAAAACAAAAAAGAAGACGGAAAACATAGGTGGGAAGGCTGCATGTGGCAATCACCCCATCGCTAGTGGGGTGATGGCGAAGAGGCCAATGGGGTCGCCAGTGCCTAAGAGAGAGAAATGACCCTTTCCTAGACCCTCACCCAACACCCCAAAGGTCGATGGCGAGGTCTAGGGGCGTTGGGTAAAGGTTATCCACCCTCGCCCAACTGTAGGCCCGGCGACCTTTGGGGGCACTAGGCGAGGGCCATTAGGCTTGCACGACGGCTGATCGGCAACCCTTGCCCAAATCTGGGAGAGGGCCGCCACCCTCTCTCGTCTCTGGTGAGAGTCGCCGGCCCTCCCCAAGGCTTTAAGTCATTTGAGACTGATATAGATACTTTAGGTTCTTATTTAAAATAAAGTCCATTTTAAGCTTTTATTTTAAAAAATATGGAGATTTTGGGTCATTATTAAAAAATTTCCAACAAAATAATGCGGTCAAGTCAGCACTTTCATTCCCTGTCAAACATATCACCTGTCCTGAAAATTGGCTATATACATCCTCAACTTACTTGCAAGCTACCTCTCTTCTTTTTGTAATGTCCTGCGTGCTTTTCTGTAACTCTCTGTTACTCTGTACCTCTGGGTGATTTCTTGCGCTTGATTTGGGAAGGTTTCAAGTGTTGGTACTGTCATGGGATTCAAGCAGGCCGCTTGAATATCGTGTTCCCCAAAGCTACTTCTTTCCTTTCAATGTGGACCTCTGTTGGTAGGATTGCGATCCCAAATGCGCAGGGTGGTTGATTACTGATTAGTTGCTCCTGTTAATTTCATATCGTTCATCCTCTCTGAAACCGCTAATAGCCCTCTGGAATTAAAGAGTTACGGTGGCCGTATCTGGTGTATTGCACAAGGATGAGCTATGACCTGTCAACCGTATCAGATTGGAATATAATGCCTTCTTACCTGCAATGGCTCAATTTTATATAATATTTTTTGGTGCATGCTTATTGACGTTGTGTTACTGAAGTATACGACTAGTTAAGTCGATAATAGCCTTTAAAAACATGATATAGATGGTTTTGTGTAACTTGTCTTGAAATGAAACACATATAATCGGGGTCATTTCTTCCCCATTTCTAGGTTAATTGAAAGGGGGTTTTAGGATGCAGGGCACAATTCGGATGAACTGAAAAGTTCATAAACATCAACACTAAGATTACCTATGATCATTCTCCTAGATAAGTTGGAATAATGCATCATATTCAGGTCATGTTTCTCATAATAGATATATCTGATAATGGAAGTATGAAGTTTGCAGCAAGACCATAAACAAAAAGATAATTAAATGCATCTGTTTTGAAACCTGAAATAATGATTTAAATCCCTCAGTTCTGTGAGTAACTCCGTTCACAATTTAGATGGACCTTGTCCTGGTCTGAGAGCTGTTCTTACAATTTCAACTTCATTTGGACAGATTGGCAGTTCAAGATTGATAAAAATGGCTTCAGATCAAAATTCTATCAGAGCACATCCAAGGTCCTCCTATCCTCTGAAAGATTGTAAAACTGAGCTTTTAGGCCTACAGATCCCAATGGCGGGAGGCAACATACGGAGGGAGTGGAGTTTTGCCCGAGGATCAAGAATTGTTACAATACCACACTCATCAAGGTTCTTCCGAAACCAGAAAACCCTTGGAGTACATGCTTCTTGTAAGTTTGGCAAAACTTGATGATTTCCCGTTATAGTGCTGATAGTATAGTCTTGTTGGATGGATAATAATGTTTTTGCTTCCCGGTGATGAATCAATATAACCTTTCACTAGTTGTGGCTCCATGTGACAAAATCTGCGACAAAAAAGTGCTTATTTCATCTGTCAATCTTTAATTTGTCAAGGAAAGTTGGGTTCCTGAGAAATTAGAGCAGGATTGGATGGTTCAATGAGCAAGTGTGGTGAATTGATGGAGTAGATCTTTTGGTACTCCTAGAGCAGTGGATCACAACCATCAATCTTAGAAAAAAATAACAGTTGGCCCCACAAAAAAATAAAAAAAGATGGTCGAGATTACATCTGACTAAGAAAAAGGATTCATTCTGGGAGTACCTAGAATTTTTCACACTACCTTAGCGCCATACCTTGGACCATTGCAGGGTTGACAACATCTCAAATTGCTGGCAGTGCTTTCACTTGGGGAACTGCCACTGTTCTCCCTTTCTACACTCTCATGGTCGTGGCTCCTAAGGCCGAACTGGTATTTCTATTTTCCCTCCTCCCTCTCTTCTTTTCTTGTCTGCTTGAAATGCATTTGCATGGTCCTTCAAATACTTAAATAACTGATGTCGGTCCGTTGTTTTAAGGTTATTCTATGGTACTGTCTAGCAAGTTCTTCTGATGACCTCGATTTAAGAAATGTTCTCATGGAGGGAGGGAAGTCTCATCTTCACTTACTAGCCTCTATCCAACATGCAGTCATACTGCTTGCACGTTAGTCGGCTGAACTTAAAATTGCGTGACGGTTCACTTCATTTGGTTATGCAGATTGTTTGCTATTGTCTGGTATGTCAAAATAAGAACCTGTGGTAAATTTTTATGTTAGACAATTCTTGCTTTCTCTACATGTTGTGCGAACCAGTGGGTCCAAATTTTCTGTTTTCTCCACGCAATTAATCCTAATCTTTGATGTTTTCAACTGGCCCAATGATATTAATCTTGCGATGCCCGGTTGTTTATGTTTGAGCAAAATGCAGACTAAGAAATCCATGAAGACCGGTGTACCATTTATAGTGATCGGGCTTTTCTATGCATACTTAGTGTACCTCTCCTGGACACCTGACACGCTAAAGGCATTGTTTTCAAGCAAATATTACATGCCAGAGGTGTGTGTTCGATTAGAAGAAGCTGGTTCTATTATTCTGTGTTCTTTGTACATTTGATTCCAAACCATCTATCGTTTTTCTGAGACTACTATCATGCTATTTTATGAGTCTTCCGATCTCGATGTTTTTTGTAAATTGTGCAGCTTCCTGGGATTGCAAAGTTGTTCTCTAATGAAATGACTTTAGCTTCTGCATGGATTCACTTGCTGGCTGTAGATCTCTTCGCTGCAAGGTTCTCTCTCTCACACTCACACACATGAACATGAGTGCGCGTGCTCACGATATTGACAGTTGCAATTTACTAAATGCAGGCAGGTCTTCCACGATGGATTGAAAAACCAAATCGAGACTCGGCATTCAGTCTCTCTTTGCATGTTGTGCTGTCCCATTGGAATCGCCACTCATTTCATCACGAAAGCACTGACCAGGAGAACTTGTGACTGATCAAGAAATTCATTCATCCACGAACCAGTGGAAAAAATTGAGATACAGAGCTTTAACGGAATAACTTCATTTGGCGCATCATTGAAATTTCATCCACATTCTCTTTGCCAACTCTATCATTCTTCTTGCTTCCTTCATCGATATGGTATGCATCATTGCCTCCCCATTTCCGGATGTAGAGCATTGAGGCGAGTGAAGATGAAGTTCAGGACTTCTTCCTTTCACTGTACCCTGAACTTCCTCCAGACCTCCTCCTTGACTTGGGCAATGAGGTCGAGCATGTCTAGTGAGGTTGAGGTGCTGAGGATTACGAAGAAGTTCGCAGGTTTCGTGGAAACTGTTGCCTCTCCTGCTCTGTAACCTTTTGGGCCTGCTTCTTCAATCTAAGTTGCGGTAGCGACTCCTGAATTGTGGGGTTAAAGCAAGACCCGAGCCGGGGCTTGTGTTGCCTATCGGCTGAGAGTTCTTCTCCTGTGTGCGAAACGCTCGTTGTGGAAACTACAGTTACTGCTATATCAATAGGAATGACTGAAAAGCTCACATTTTTAGTTGACTGGACTTGACTCTGAAAAGACAAAACACGCGGCTTCTCTACATAAGCAGGTTTTGCCTATAATTCGAGCCCCGAGGAGGCGACCAATGACTTGCTTGATAAAAGGAAAACAAGCAGAAAAACAAAGAATCCCAGTTCAACCTTTCCATGTCCTCTTGCTGCTTCATCCTAGCAGAGTCCGGCGAGCACTGCAGCTGAGAATGCTGCTGCAACAATTGTGAAAGGGCCACCACCGATAGCCGAAGTTAAGGTCGCCTCTGCGACTGTCTTAAACTTCCGGTCATTTGCGGCAATTTCAAAGCTAACAAGGACATTGATGGCTTTTCTCCTTGAAGGATAAGAAAGATGATAAATCGTCAGATGAAAGCACTTTAACATACGATGTGGGAAGTGGATTATGTTTTGGTTGTCCATTGGCATAGTTTTGGTTCCGTTCCTTAATTCAGGAAACCAATTTGAAGTCAAATGATAGTCTGCATTTCATGAATTTGAAAGGAACTAAAAATGGTACGTTCACATCAAGTGCGAGAAGCACCCGACCTTATGCTCCGGCACTCGTATAAACTGTGCTCCTTGCTGTCCCTAAAATGTCTCTAGTGAATTTCAAGTTAATAATATCATTCAAAAAGTCTTAAATCTATTATATAACTGTCAATTTGATCAAAAACTTTTCAATTTAGCAAATATAATCCTAAATATGTTGACAATTTTTCAATGTAATCCATTTGTTAATTTAGATCGGAAGTTGCTAGGATATTATATGTGACTCAATTGACGACGTTGTTTGCAAATTTTTTTATAAAATGTAATTTTATTTTCTTTCTCTTCTTTCTTTTCTTTTCAACACTACTCTTCATCTCCTTCGTTGACCACAGGTGAGAGTCGCGACTCTCACTAGCATATGTGAAATGCACCTGAAACAAGAGTTTGCATTCATCACTTCATAGATTTGGTAGTTGTATTTTGTGCACTCTCTGAGTTGAAATCTTGGACAAATTATTTCGCATGCGTTTTCTCCAATAGATCAAGCTCCATTAATGGCAGCTTTAGCTTCTCCCTCCGAACCCTAACCTCTCTTCCTCACTCCCACAATCCCTCCATAGGAGTGACGAAGACGAATGGGAGAAAACAAGAAAAAAGAGAAAGAGAAAGGAAAGAAAAGGTGGGAAAAGGGAAAATTTAGCAAATTTAGATGAAATTGCAAAAATATTTTATGTTAATTGCCGACCATGCTAAGAAGGATGACCGATATTAATTAGATTACCATACCAGCGATTTCTGATAAAAATTGGCCAAATGGATTATAATTAAAAAATTATCAAAAATTTTAGGATTACATTAATCAAATTGAAAATTTTAGTACTCAATTAGTGGTTGTACAATAACACTAGGATTATTTGGGTAATTTTCTGAAAAATTAAGTATATAGGTGAAATATTTTGACATCTTCACATATAGGTAATCAAGTCAATATTGTAGGATTTTCAAAGTAAATAATTTGACCTGATTACACTGAGGAGGTTAATTATGCCTATTAATTGCTATAGACAGAATAAATAAATAAATATCTATAAAAACTCGAATTTGGTTAAAATTAAAATTTTCCTCATTAATTATGTTTATCAATTGCAAAAGATTAATAGAAGATGTATATTGATTAAAACTTGATTTGGTTATCCTTAGTTCTTAATCTAAGTATCTAATTAATTACTTCATTCATAGAAGACAGGACCTATGAACTGAAATAGGTTGGATCGTATATCTAAAGAAAAATCAATAATATCGAATATATTCAATTAATGAATATACGGATGACTTTTAAAATGACATAAAAAAAATTATTTGCTAGTCATTTTTCAAATTTGTTTGCGTAAGTTACATCAAGTATATGTCACGTACTCATTCGGAGGAAAAGATATTTTACGCATACAAATTACTATCATGTAATTGATTAATCACATTACTCGCACAATATAATCATAATAAATGAATATATTTAAAAGAAAATGGGTTGCTTTAAATAATTTGCAAGTATAATATATGGTATATTTCACATGAAAATTATTTGGGCAGTAGGGACCATTATTTGATTAATTCATCGTATTTATGGGAAACTTAACCCCAAAAAAAGAAAACGAAAAGAAGAAGAAAAAGAGAAAAACCAAATAGTGTGGAAATTGAATCTGCACCGTCCATCACGAGGGCTAGGGTTACACTGTCTTCCCTTGCTTTATAAACCTTCTTCTCCATTTCATCCTCCCTCCCTCCTCCGTCAGGCACCTCGAACAGGCTTCCTTCAAGCTTCCTAGCCTTTGACGTGCCGGCTCTCGGTACACCTTCTTGAACGTGAGTACATTTGAATCAAGTTCTTTCTCCCTAGCAACTTGGTGTTGTTATTGATTCCTCCGTTGTCTTTTTAATATCGATTCTCGTAATACATTCTTCCTCCTACGATGTGTTCGTGTTGCTCGAGCTGTAGCAGTTTTCCTTTGATTTGACTTAAAGGGCAAGTGGTCGTTGATGTGTTTGGGGCTCACCCTTTTGTGTTCTTGGGTTTGCTGTGGATGGATTTGAAGTTTCCTTGGCGAACCAGTCTCGTTCTGTAAATTTTGAGTCTTCTGGTGCTTCATGTATGTCGAGTTTCTTGACGCGTTCTCAATTGTCATTTGGGATGACGATGACTTGGAGTCTAGGGGTAGTTAAGAGAATTTATAAGGGCTTGACAAAGCAAGCCTCTGGGGATTGGACGTATTGTGCCGCAAAAAAACTTAGAATTTTGCGAGGTCTTACTCTTTCTATTAGTTCCGTCTGTAATTCTAGACAGTTTTCACAGTTTTTGCTGTTGGTTATACCCTTAATAGCGTTTGATGTCCAGTGTAAAGTGATTGAGTTACTTAGCATGTGCCTAAACAAAATTTGACAAAATGTTACCTTTTTTTCTGACCTGCCAGATGACAATGTCCCTTGATATGCATTTCTGTTAACATCAGCTAGTCGTAGGTGAAGCTCATTATGTTGTTGCTAATAAATTTGACTGCTTTGGATGGTAATAGATCTGTCAAGATGTACACCTCTAGGAGGAAGATCCAGAAGGACAAGGATGTCGAGCCCTCAGAATTTGAGGAGATGGTCGCACAGGTCAGTGCTGGACAGATGTGGGTCACTTTCTCTTGCCTCCTGTTGTTGCATTATATGATTCCGAAGTTCAATTTGATGTTGTTGCAGACATTCTTCGACTTGGAGAACACCAACCAGGAGCTGAAAAGTGAACTGAAAGATCTTTTCATTAATTCTGCAGTGTACGACTATCACTACCTGATTTTGAGAAACAATGCCTTTAAATCTGTCCCTTTTATAGGTGTGTCAATGATCTGACTCAATTTCATTTTTTGTCTGTAGTGAAATGGACATTGCTGGGAACCGCAAGGCCGTTGTCATCTTTGTCCCCTTCAGACTGAGGAAAGCTTTCCGCAAGATTCACCTGCGTCTTGTTAGGGAGCTGGAGAAGAAATTCAGTGGCAAGGTACGTGTTAATTGAAAGGACTCACTGTACTTTGGCAGTGTGTGGAGTGAAATTTTGTTTGAATTAAGATGAGGAATAAGTTAGCATCAGTGCCTCCGATTGTCTGCAATAACACAGCAATCATGTGTCAGCATCTTTTATTTCAAGAAAATAACATGTATATGTGCTATAGATGATGCTGTGTGTCAGTTATTGTTTGTAAAAAGGGAAAAATACTTCTGATTGTTATGAGATTGGGAAATTTTCAACTTTCAGTATCTTACTGTAAAAAGGGAACATTCCTTCCATTTGAAATTTTGTATCGGGAGTCAATGTGGAAGACATCAGTTTTATGGTTTTATATTGCAATTGCTAAGCCTATTGTGTTATGAATAATCATGTTAATATCGGGAGTCTAGTACTGGGTCCTAAAGTAAACTAGATGAGCATGAGATGTCAAAGGGTAGTGAGCTGTGATGATTGCTTGAAGTTCATGCAAGTTTAGGGCGTGAAATTAGCTGCATGCATTGAAGTCATTGTTATTTTTGTAGGATGTAGTCCTTATTGCCTCCCGCAGAATAGTGCGGCCACCAAAGAAAGGCTCTGCTGTTCAGAGACCCCGTACCCGCACCTTAACGGCTGTTCATGATGCTATGCTGGAGGATGTGGTGTTTCCGGCTGAGATTGTTGGAAAACGTGTCAGATACCGCCTTGATGGGTCTAAGATAATGAAGGTCATTCCACAAATCTCTTGAATGAAATGCAACCGCAAGAAAACTCTTGTTATAGTTTTGTTGAAGACTTGGAGCTGCTTTAACTTAAAGCTGTTGCATGATTTGTACAGATTTTCTTGGATCCCAAGGAGCGCAACAACACCGAGAACAAATTGGAGACCTTTGGAGGAGTTTACAGGAAACTTACAGGAAAAGATGTAGTGTTTGAATATCCTATTACAGAGGCTTGAAGATTTTATCTTTGTGGAACTGATGGTTTTTTGGAGAGTTTAGTTTGCATTGAATAGAATGTCATTTGAAATTTTGACTGCTTAATATTTGATTCTGTATCCTACATTGGAGAAATGAAGCTTGGGTTTGGTACTTCTCATAAAATTTCTCTCTCCTCCTAAGTTGCTTTTAAAAACTGTAGTTCCCTTACTAATCTAGTCTCCTAGAGATTGATGATACCATAATGTCGACTAATGTATTCTGATTGGAGTGGCACATTGACGAAGTGGCTTCTTGAAATTTATCTATCTTTTGTTGTCTTGTGTCAATCATGTTCCTTTCCACCTTTGGTCTCCATTCTAAGCTAATCTCACTTTCAGCTAAGCTGAAAAACAGAGGAACGGAAATCTAAGGAGTAGGAATGGTTCAAGCAGTGATATTCAATATTTAGGATGGTAACTATTCTAGAACGATTTTTGCTAAGAAATGAATTTTTTTTATTCTATTCTTTAGATGAATTTCTGGGCATTTAAGGGTCCGTACGATAACTGGTCAAACAGTAACCGATTTAATTTTTTTATTCTCGAGAACGGACGTAGAATAGAAATTCTTTTGGTAATAGATTTGAAATAGAATTGAGAAAAAAAGCAAGTTATTTTTTATTTTTGGAAACAACTCCAGAATCAATTCTCATTTCTTCCTCTTCTTTAGTGTTCAGTCAATAGTCAGCCTCTAAATGGCCGATGACCAGCTAAAAGAGGGCTGGTGACCTTGTCAGAGGGTTGTCAACCCCTAGCAAGGCCGAACCTCATCGATCGAGCCTTGCTAGCGGTTGCTTGGCTAGGCTCAAGCTCGCCCAATTGATGGCAAGCTTAAAGTTGCCCGACCAAGGCAAGGCTGACCTTGCGGTGGCCTAGCAAGGTCAAGCTTGTTGGCGGCTAGGCAAGCTCTTGCCCAGTTGCCAGCAAGGCTCGGCCTCACCAGAGGTTGACAACCCTCTTGAGAGGTCGCTAGCCATCTTGAGGCCAGCGATTAATTAAAGCTTGAAGGAGAAAATGAAAAAGAAAAGAATAGAAAAATATAATAAAAGTATTAAAAAATTATAAGTCACAAAAGAATATAAACTTCTTGGTAGACACATATCTATTTCAGGAATAAAAATTTTAGACAATTATCAAACACTTTCAAATACCCAGAAAATCGTCTAGGGAACATAATAAAATAGAATTATTTTTGAGTAAAATTTATTTCTAGGAATAGACTGATTATCAAACATACCATAAACGTACTTTGTAACTATCCAAAATTTTTATTTCCAGAACAAAAATAAATTTGGTAGGAATCATAAATTTTTTTGACTTATTTTTTTTAATTTTGCAATACTTTTATTATATTTTTCTTTTCTTTTTTCTTTTTTCCTTTTCTTCTTCAACCTTCAACCAATTGCAAGCCATCTTGACACCAATAACCAGCTAAATGAGGGCTAGCAACCTCGCAGGAGTGTCACCAACTCTCAACAAGGCAGACCTTACGGTGGCCCAACAAGGTCAAGCTTGTCGGCCGCTTGACAAGCTTGGCCTTGCTAGATCTAGGTGAGCTCGACCTTGCCTAGCCAAGGCGAGGTTGAGCCTTGCCCAATCGCCAGTGAGGGTCAGCCTTACTAGAGGTTGGCAACCCTCCGACGATCAGTTGAAAGTTGAAGAAGTATAAAAGGAAAAGAAAGAAAAGAGAAAAAAAGTAGGTTTGATTTTGGAGTTATTCCCAAGAGTAAAGAATTGACATTTTTTTACTTTTTGATTTTATTCAAAATCTATTATCGGGAGCAAATTTACTCTCAGGAATAAAATATTTATCAAATAGATTTCTATTCTTTTATTTATTTATTCCTAAAATCAAAATAATAGAATCATGCACTTGGCCGATTAACAAATAAGTCTTTAATTTCTCAAACAGAACACTTTGTGCAATCTCTAAATTGCCCAAAATTACTTGTTTGAGTAAACCGTCTAAAAAATTCTTAAATTTATTACATTTTTGCCAATTCAATCTTAAGCATTTCAATTTTGCCAATTGAGCTTTAAACTTCTTAACTTTTTGTTAGTTGAGTCCATTATGTCGTTTTGGTCGAAAATGGTTATGGATGGCGGCACTAAGGTAGACATTTTTAAATAATATTTTATTATTTTTTGAAATATTTTATGGTTTTTTCTTTCCATTGCATTTTTTGTGGTAAAAAGAGAGAAAAGTTATTAAAAATTCAAAATATTATTATTATATTGTTAAAAATTGCACATGTTGGCGTTGACTTTGCTACGTAAGACAAATGACATTTGCAATTGGCATTTACATCAACAATTTCTGGCTAAATTAATCGAATGAATTCAATTGGCAAAAACTAAAAATATTTAGAACTTAATTAGTAAAAATTTAAAGGTTTAAAATGAATTGACAAAAGTACAATTGATTTAAGACTTTTTGGATAATTTTCCCAACAAAATTTGTAAAACAGTTTGATTCATTGCCGGTTCATGTTACTTCAAATTAAACGACTTAAATGGATCGACTTGTCACAATCAAACCGTGTTTGTTGTGACTATGAGCTACGCCTACCAGTTCGTGTTTCCCCAAACTAAACTACTTGAATAGATCGATCTACTGATCTAATGCACGAGACTTTTAATGATTGGAATCAAGATATGAAACATCCAAAAAGTGATTGAACCTGACAATGACTCCATCAGATCGAATGTAACCATCTTCCTCCAAACACAAATGTACAAGACAGAAGAATGTTTTAACTAATCCAAAAATATCATCCATCACAATTCAACAACACTCCAGAAAAATATGAAACTTCCCTCATTCCCTTTCAATTTATTCTTAAAAGGATCAAATATCCCGTCCACGCAAAAATGCGAAATAGAACAATCCTTGTAAATATTGCGACTGGATACAAACCTCAAAACAGAGTACACTTCCTTGACTAAATGGAACTATGGAAGGTACCGGACAGAGATTATTGGATTTTGCTCTAGAATTCGAACCTCAGGAGGTTGCAGCAAGAGCTTCTCTATGCCTGAGATCAGAGAGTCTACCACTACTTTATGAAGAATTATGTTATAATTCCCCATAAGACTCGCTTGATCTCAAGGTTCGTGCATGTACATGCAAGAAACAAATAAGAACGAATGATTTACATACACAACGGAGACTGACGATAAAGGGCATGACAAAATCTTTTGTCCTACACTGGATTTAAATCAGAGATTTCTTGCCGTTTTCCAACCCACAAGACCCGAGAAACCTATCATTAACTCCAGCTCTATACACTTGCAACTCCGTCACAGATGTCACATGAATTTCCACGTTCGCAGGTACAAATAAAACATTGCCTTCAGCAACTACATCTTCCTTCATGGACCCCACATTTATTGTTCCTGTACCATCGGTCACGAGAAAAATGGAAGGACCCAGAACTGCAGAAAAGACGGCTGATGCCCCCTTGGGTAGTACACAGAGGTCTACCTCAAATTCATCAAATGGGGGAGTGTATCTGGTTATGTACGCATTCAGAGGTATTCCTTTTAGGATGTCAGGAAAGCCCTGCGAAAGAGATTTCACTACCATGTTAACCTTGGTAAGATAGAAGATACATCATCCTTTGACCAGAAAGGCATCTCATGGATACATAAGAAAAATTCTTCACTGAAGAGAACTCGATATAAAAACAACCTGCAAAATTTCACAGTAAGAAATACTAAGGATGAATCCAGCAAAAGACAATTAGAGAATCTACAAACATCCCCAAGAATACGTTGTCCACACACTACTAATTGTAGATTAAGAAAAACATTTGATCCCTTTATTCTGATTTAAGGGCAGAGTAAAGTTCTTGCAAATCTGTTTGAAATTAGGAACGAAGAAAATAATAAAAATGATGTATTATCTCTTAACACCTATGCATTAAAGCACAGTAAGCAAGAGCATCTCATTGGCAAAAAGAATAGAAAGAACTTGACACCTGCTTGTAAGTGAGCATGGAGCAAAGTGTCTGGATATCCTTGCTCTTAGGAGTGAGGCCAGCTCGCACAACATTGTCAGATGTTGCCATGCACTCAATACACTCACCAGATACATATGCATGGGGTTCATTTGCCCCCAGATACAATGCCTCGCCTGGATTAAGCCTCACATAGTTGAGAAAGAATGCTGAAATAACCCCCACATCAGCGGGATATTGCTTTTCTAGCCGCAACACCAGCTGTTCCTTATCTGTCAATGGTCTCACCTGATGTAAAGAAAAGAAAATCAAGAACAGTCAGCAATTATTACCTCTGGGAACAATGAAAACAAGGAGAAGAGGAGAGTGAAAAGGGAAAAAAGCACAGTAGCAGCATTCAGTTGAGGCCGGGCATCATGCCGTGAACTTGTGCTAGTAGTTGAAAAAAAAAAATACATAGATATCCAAACTATTATTGGTTGCAGATACTTTAGTTGAAAAGGGTGTCAGAATGCCACAAAGCTCTAGTGCCAAACTATTATGGTAGCAATTACTTTCGGACACCCAACTGAGAGTAGATATACCCAACTACACTTACAGGCGCAAGGAACAGTTCATGGTGAAGTGAAGATTTATAATCATAAGACAATGCATTGGACCACACAACTCTCCTACTCAAGAAGCATGCGCCTCCAACTTCTACCATGAAGCCAGTTTCATATAAGTTGTTATCAGGGTCATGTTATTTTGGGAACCTAGTGTCAAGTATTCTGCAACTAGAAAAGGATGTACACTACACTTAATTCTTAGAAGGCCTCCAATAGCCGAAAGGTAATAATCACAGTTTTGGAATTGCTTATTGAAACCCACAGAATAGATTTCAAAGAAAAGGACATTTAGCCACTTCACCAACAAAAAAGGAATTAAGTGCTCACACTCTATACTGTATTTCCAAACTATCTAATTGATCTGACCACTGTTTCCCAACTAAATGATTACTTCATCAAATAAGCTAAAAAATTGTAATTCGAGAAGAGAGTATACTGAACTTCTGGAAGTACCTGACTCTCCAACTCCAAACGACGTTTTATCTGGGAAACTGCCAAAGCAACTCTATCAGCACTAGCTGACATGAGATTGGTAAAAATGGATTGCAGAAGAGACTTGGCTTTCTCCTCTTCTTGTTCACCCAAACTTATAAATTTTTCCACGTCTGTGCTGCCAACTATTTCTGCAATCTCTGGAACATCACACAGCACTTCTTTAAGTTCCTGCACATAACATAGCAGGTTCCTCCATGTGAATAAGAGAGGAACTCCATCCGACCGATGCTCAATAGGCTTTAGCTCACTGAAAATCAAAATCTCCCATATAAAATACGACGACAGATATCAAAGCACATTTATTGCTCCAATAAGAGAAACATGTAAATCTAGTACACATTACTAGGTCAACCAATTGTCCTCTTTCATTTACCCGCTCTGCTTGTCTAAAGACAGGCTAAGAATATGAACTAAACTATTCACTTTTCTACTATAAGTTCTGAGAAGTTTCGCCCAAACTTTATTAATCTACCACGATCGGCATTGTCAAATTATCTGTTTATACAGATATGTCCTTTTTTTCTTTGTCTTGCATAAAGAAGGGGTAGGAAGGGAGCAAAGGGCAATGGACAAGATTTCCAACAGAGGTTTTTCAAGAAAAAGTACCAAAAGGGAAAAATCCATACAAAAACATAATTCATATTCTTTTGTCCAAGAGCAAGAACCCAACTATCCATTTTCTCCTAAACGATACTGTATCACTCAAACAGAATTCGAATTCGGCGCAAGGCCATGTTTATTTGGCCTCCCTGAGACCTTCCATGGAGCTCAACTAGGGCATGTTACTACAGTGTATAGTGGCACATATAAAGATGAGCCATCAGTTCATCTATCCAAGAAGATGGAAAATTTCAGAAGGAGGATATACAATGATAGTACTCAACCGTTTATGGAAAATTTCATAAAAAAAAGGAATTGCAACAAACACCTAACCTACATTGTCCAAGCAACCCAAGGCAAAATATCATGTGGTGCAAATGTTCCTCAAAAACGCAAACCCTGATGCGACGGTAATTCAATGCTAACGAACCACATGAATTTGTCTCAATGATTGGAGAAAAACATGTAAATCTAGTACACATTACTAGGTCAACCAATTGTCCTCTTTCATTTACCCGCTCTGCTTGTCTAAAGGCAGGCTAAGAATATGAACTAAACTATTCACTTTTCTACTATAAGTTCTGAGAAGTTTCGCCCAAACTTTATTAATCTACCACGATCGGCATTGTCAAATTATCTGTTTATACAGATATGTCCTTTTTTTCTTTGTCTTGCATAAAGAAGGGGTAGGAAGGGAGCAAAGGGCAATGGACAAGATTTCCAACAGAGGTTTTTCAAGAAAAAGTACCAAAAGGGAAAAATCCATACAAAAACATAATTCATATTCTTTTGTCCAAGAGCAAGAACCCAACTATCCATTTTCTCCTAAACGATACTGTATCACTCAAACAGAATTCGAATTCGGCGCAAGGCCATGTTTATTTGGCCTCCCTGAGACCTTCCATGGAGCTCAACTAGGGCATGTTACTACAGTGTATAGTGGCACATATAAAGATGAGCCATCAGTTCATCTATCCAAGAAGATGGAAAATTTCAGAAGGAGGATATACAATGATAGTACTCAACCGTTTATGGAAAATTTCATAAAAAAAAGGAATTGCAACAAACACCTAACCTACATTGTCCAAGCAACCCAAGGCAAAATATCATGTGGTGCAAATGTTCCTCAAAAACGCAAACCCTGATGCGACGGTAATTCAATGCTAACGAACCACATGAATTTGTCTCAATGATTGGAGAAAACATGTAAATCTAGTACACATTACTAGGTCAACCAATTGTCCTCTTTCATTTACCCGCTCTGCTTGTCTAAAGGCAGGCTAAGAATATGAACTAAACTATTCACTTTTCTACTATAAGTTCTGAGAAGTTTCGCCCAAACTTTATTAATCTACCACGATCGGCATTGTCAAATTATCTTTTTATACAGATATGTCCTTTTTTTCTTTGTCTTGCATAAAGAAGGGGTAGGAAGGGAGCAAAGGGCAATGGACAAGATTTCCAACAGAGGTTTTTCAAGAAAAAGTACCAAAAGGGAAAAATCCATACAAAAACATAATTCATATTCTTTTGTCCAAGAGCAAGAACCCAACTATCCATTTTCTCCTAAACGATACTGTATCACTCAAACAGAATTCGAATTCGGCGCAAGGCCATGTTTATTTGGCCTCCCTGAGACCTTCCATGGAGCTCAACTAGGGCATGTTACTACAGTGTATAGTGGCACATATAAAGATGAGCCATCAGTTCATCTATCCAAGAAGATGGAAAATTTCAGAAGGAGGATATACAATCATAGTGCTCAACCGTTTATGGAAAATTTCATAAAAAAAGGAATTGCAACAAACACCTAACCTACATTGTCCAAGCAACCCAAGGCAAAATATCATATGGTGCAAATGTTCCTCAAAAACGCAAACCCTGACGTGACGGTAATTCAATGCTAACGAACCACATGAATTTGTCTCAATGATTGGAGAAAAACAAAATCCAAAATCTCTAGTATAACGCTACCTCCATGCTGATGAATCCACAGATGGCCTCGAACTTGGTTATGGCCAAAGCCATCTCAGGCTTGTGATTAGCATCCTTGTAAACATTCGGCTGTGCCTTGTGCAAAGCCCTCGCCAATTCCTTATCTGGGTGAGCCTGTATCGACAGTGGTTTGGCGATTGAAAGCACCTAACACACGCCCAGAAACACCAAATATCAAAGCAGGTTAATAAAAGGAAAAAAAGAAAAAATCGAACTTTCACTTTGATGGACTCGTGCAATTGAAATTCCAATCGCATTTCACGAAAAGAAGACCGGACCAGAAGACCAATATAAACTGCAGTTCAATCTCAGGATCTCCAACCATGAAACTCAAATTCTGCCAAAAAGAGATGACAAAAAAAGGGAAGAGAGAGGGAGAGAGAGACCGACCATCACACGTGTCTAAAAGCACGAATTTTCATGAGAAGCTCAGAACCAACCACACCCAATCGCCGACACTCCCACAAAAAAATAAAAGACGCGAATGGATCCTTGCCAACCCTCAACAGGCAAAGCCCGAGTGCAAAAAAAAAAATCGTACCTTGAACAAGAAAGGCAGATCACAGCCCCACTCCGCCACGACCTTATCACCAAGAACATCGGGATTGCGCGAAATCCAAGTCTTCAGAGTGACGTCCGGCGAGATTTTGGAGTCCCCATTTTCGCAACCGGGGGGCAACAGGAAGGAAGGCCCTGACTCGTGGGTGCCCATCCAGAACTCGGCGTAGGGCCTGTCGACCGCGGCATCGGAGCCAGAATTGAGCGCGAACAGTTTGGCGACCCGCGAATCCGTCCCGCGGCGACCCCAATCGTAGTTCTGGACGGAGCATCGGAGCCTCTTCAGTTTCGGGGACTCTGGCTGCTCCATTCCTCACCGCTTCCGCCACGCGCTCGAGCTAGTCTCGAAAGAAAGGAAGGCGGGCGCGTATCCAAGACGCGAAAGAAGGAGAAGAAACGAGATGGGAGGAGAGAGTTAGGCGGAATGCGGGAGAGATGGGGGAGGAGGAGGAGGAGGAGGAGGAGGAGGCGAGGAGGAGGGGAAGTGGGGAGACGGGTATATAAGAAAGTGCGCCATGGGAATGGCCTTTATTGCTTTTCCAAGTGTTTTGAAAGGGTCGGGGCCAGGCCGAAGAGAGGGAAATTGCGTGCGCAACGACAAAGCGGAAGGAAAGCGCGCTCACGCTTCACGCACGCACACAGAGACAGAGGGTGAGGGTGACGTGATGGAACGGGGAATGGGTGTGCGGAGGTGTGGGGAGACTGGGGAATCAAGTTGGGGGAAATGCTTATGCGAAAAGCGACGGGACGTGTCCGCATCGATGTCATCGATAGATGGATCGATCGGTGTGCTCTGTTCACTTTGAATCAGATTCACGCTTCTCCTACTCGAATCCACCCCCACCCCCTTTTCTCTCTCTCTCTCTCTCTTCCTCCTTTGGCTTCTTCGGGTTTTGGCCCCCCCGAGGGATTTGATACGATAAGATCTTTCGCCCAATTTTCGGAATTTTTTATGGACGAGAGAATAGAAAAAGGATACGTGTTTCTCCATTTCACTTCCTTAAATAGTTTTAATTGGAGCTCCTTGGAAACTTTTTTCTTTTCACCTGAGAATATCTGAAAATTTCATGTCATCTAAATATTGACACGTAGATTTATGCATACTATTTTTTGTGATTTTTGGAAAATTATCCAATATAGGAGTGCTAAAGTTGGTTTTCACATTTTAGAAAGTATAAATGAACTGGTCATCGACTCTAATGAATAGAAACTTTTTGCTTTGGTAACACTGGAAAAAAATAATTATTCATAATTAATTTTTTATTACGAGCGATGAAATGGAAAGGGGTACGAGGAATAAACAAAATTGGGGTTATGGAAAATTTCATTTTTAGCCAAATGAGTACCTTTATGCAATTTTTTTCTATTTTGTTTGGGTTATGGAAAAATTGCATGGTAATTCCCATACGTTTTCGATCTCCCCATATAATTCAAAACTAGATTTAGTCGTGCTTTCGAAATTATAGATTTCGTTATTAACCAAAAGAAAAAAAAAACCAAACGCTTTGGAAATTAGTTTATTTCCCACATAAAATATTTACATTTAAATTCGTTTTTAGGAATAAATATATAGCGGTCCATGATATTTATTTCAAAACATAAAGTTACAAACTTTAAATGTCATATGATGCCCGGTGAAAAATAAGATCAAAAAGCAACTGGCAACTTCAGAATTAGAGCTTGACCGGCTTTCGCTATCGAAAATCTCTTTCAAATGCATTAATTTTGCATAAGAAGACTGATTTTTATTTGACTGGGGTGTTACTGGTGGGTCAAAACCCGTTTCCCATTCCAATTAGCTTGGCCATCGAATTCTCTTCAACCTTTCAATTCTCAAGCACATGGCAATCCACCCTAACAGGGGCCCATACAATTGACGGGTCATCTTCAAAACTCAATGCCACAATTTTTTACGTACATTTAGATAAATTCTTACTTTTTATTTAAATAATATGACGGGCGCTTTTCAAATTCTATCAAATCGAAATAACTTACAATGTATATGACATGTAAATTCATCTATGATAATTTCGTAATTCCTTGAAATTTGAAAAAGAATAGATTTTGACGGGTCCTTTGTTCTTAATACTTAATCCTAAACAAAAGGGTGTTTTAAGTGACTTTTGCTGCGTAAGGAGTTGTTTCCATTTACAAAATGCCCTTTATTCCAAAAATAGAAAAGAAAATAAAGAATTAAAAATTTTCTATATGTGGCGACCGTCTAATCAAAGGAAGAGAATTGGAGCCATTTGAGCATAGGGCGTAGCTTTACCACATCGTAGCTTTCCCTCCGTACTTAAAGAGACAAGGACAAATTCTGTTTTTGGGTTTTAGATAAGAACTGTGTGCTGTACTTTCAGATTAACGTCATCCATTTCGAGAGCCAAAAAATAAATAAAAAATCAAATCGATTAACGTCATATTAGTCGGCGTTGCCTAAGAAAAATCGACCCACACTTTTATTTTTTGGGTCCGTTGTCCACCGTTCGATCAAATCGAATTATGAGTTTGTTTGCACTTTATCCGAATCGCCCTAAAGTTTTCAAATGACTATAATATATATTTATATAGTATATATTGTTGAAACGCAAAATTATCTAAGCCATCGATCAATTAGCACAGCACTTATTACAAAGATTATCATATTCTCCCAATATAATCCTACTAATGAAAAACTAGGTATTTTTTTTACTGTCACGGGAATTAGGGATGCAATCAATTCAATTTGCGCCAATACAATGACAACCTCTAGCTCTACTACATTGGCTTAACTCAACTTGAGTTTGATTGAGATTGAAGAGCTTGACTTGAATAGGAAAATGAATCCTGGAGCTTAACTCAACTTGATGGTGCGATAAATTAAAAGCAAGCTTGAGCTCGAGCTCAAAGTGAATAAGCTTGAATGTTCTCTCCTTTTTTTCTAAAGACAAGGTTATGTACCATAATTACAAGAACTTAGGTGTCTACACCCGCAACTATAAACATTATGACAAAAATTGACAAAAGCCAAATCATGTTTGAGAGTCTTAAATCGAGATGCTAGAGGTCTCAAGCAAGACTCAACAAGATACTAAATAATCATGGACCTAAACTCAAAGTTACCGACTAATAACTTGGCTTAACATTCTATTAACTAGAACACACATCCTACTTCATCATTTTATTCTACTACGACTATTGTGCGAAACCTCACCTCCCTCTTAATTTATGTCCATAACACCTTTAGCCACCTCTTCTCTTTAATCAATTTCGTTTGTGATTTGTTTGAAAACTATTCTTACATTTTATTTTAAATTATTATCAAATTTAACAAAAACACGGGAAAATTGACTTTTATTCAACACTCATCTGAAGTCATTTGATAAGTTTAAGAAAGGTGGAAACGTTCGTTGATGGACTTAGCCCCACTTAGATTATTACGCATAACATTTGTAACATTTAATTACGAATCATTTAAGTATTTACGGAAAAAAGAAAAACTTCACGAGGGCAATCCGCCGGCCGTTTCGCTCGATCAAACCGAACAAAAATTCGGTTGTTAAAAGCCAGCCGCATGTGAGCCACGTGACGTGACGTAATTTCTGCGGGTCCCCCTCCCACCCCTTTTTTTCTCTTTTCCTCGGCATCGCGATTCACGCCGTGAGCGCGTCGGTGGAGATCGTCCGTTATGAATAATTGATGCCGCTGATTTTTCTTTTTTTCTTTTTTCTTTTTACTGGCTGGCCCCGGCATTTTGCGGGAGGCATTTTTGTCATTTTGTATCCTACAGATATTCCCTCCCGAAAAAAATAGTAAAACAGTAATTACAGAGCGGAATATTAGGACCCGAAGAAGAAAAATAAAATTAAAAAGAACGTATTGTATCTTTTATTTTGATTTTATACCTATATTTTAATGGTGCGTGGAAGGAGAAGGAATCTTTGATTAGGGAGGGGTTACTTAATTGTGGGGGGGGATTAATGCACGTGCATTTGCTTAGGGGTGCAACCTTCGATGTGCACTTTTTCTCTCGATTTCGGTGTCACCGGATCATGATTTTGACTTTTTCCAGAGCTCTTATCTGTAATAAAATAATGTCCGTCAGATTTGACGTCAGCTTTTTGTCAATTAGCACCGCTCGGGTTGCAGGAATTACGTACGGAGCCTGTTATAAGAGATTTTGGAGTTCAAGAAAACCTGGAATTCGGATGGACTTCAGGGAGTTGTTAACTTGTTACGTTGTCGGGGTAAATGTGAAGAACATAAAATTTACCGTAAAAATGTAATTAAATCTTAAAAATTTTAAAACTGAAATTAATTTCTAAAACTTGTTATATTTATGCAATCAAATTCTTTTATTTACTCCATCGAATTTAACAAACGAAAAATCACGGTACATGATAGAGTAATCGCGACACAAAATTCCTTACCTTAGTTAGATATTACTAGTTTTATAGTTTAATTGCACAAATTTGATAAGTTTTATTACTTAATTGCATCTTTGAAAAGTTTGATAATTCAATTGCATTTTCGTAACAAATTTTATGACTTGTAATATATTTATTCAATATTTTCTGGAATCTTTTTTGAGTGAATATATTTCTATATAAAAATATAACATGTTGTCAAAGTCTTCTTTGATAATGATTTTTAGTGCATCTTATGGTTTTTCAAAGATCCTTTCATGCATTATGTTCAATATTAAGGAAAAGAAAATGATTTTCGGATTATAGTTTGCCTATGTTTTTGGATGATTTTTAATTTGACCTTATTCTGTACTTTTCCAATCTAAATTTGGACAACCAAATGCATAATGCGGAACTCAAATACGATGAAGTTTGTACGAAACACTTTATGCATGCATTAACCCAATTATATAGGCAAACTACTAATGTAAATCATTCCGGAGGTTCGATAGGGTCGGATTGAGTGCTAACATGCAATTTGTGAGTAACGGGAAGTGCTTCACTTCTAATAAAAGCTTGTGAAAGTCTTGAATGAGCATGGGACTGACGTTTTGTCCAATATGATCATGCCCCCTATAGCTTCTTAGCAAGAATGTCCAAATTAAAGCGAATACCAAAGGAATATGATTAGGCTGTAAAAAGGTAGAATATCATCGCATTTCTTCAACTATCATCAATTAACTCCCAATTTAAAAAAAAAAGGAAAAAAAAAGGAAAGAGAAAAATGATCATACGGATCCCAAGTGACCCAAGCCCATGGAATCTTTCCTCGAGTCTTATTTGATGTCCTATCAACACTATATATTAACATAGGTACATTGGCCCACAATATAGATAACACATTAAAATAGACATCGATTATTTAGAGTATCAAAGGTGACCCACTTTGATATCTATTGTATAACGACACATATAAGTGGCACATGCCAATGGCGTGCTATTCTAACATTTAAAAACCAAATCGTACTTTATTCAAAAGCATCTTGTATAAATTTTCCACGAGCTATAGTGGGAAGTGTCCTTTTCTTTTATGTGCAAGTGGGAACGTATAAGGTGCTTTGAGTCCTTAACCAATTTTTTATTTTGTATTTACATAAAAATTTGCGGCCCATTTATCAATAAATTTAGGGAAAATTTCAAAAAAGGATTCAAAGTGAGCCTATTTTCTCAAATAAGGATCCAAAGTGGCAATTGTATCAAATAAGGACCCGAAGTGGCTAAACCGATCTCAAATAAGGATCTCAAATCGCGGGGCAGCTAAATGTTCACCGCCCGACGAGGGTGTAGCATTTCTAGTGGTCAGAATAAGGGCAATTTTGTCAAAAAAAATTGATATAATTTAACAAATCTTAAAAACAAAACCTCCAAACTCTTCGCGTTCTCACGTTTTATTCTTCTTTGTTCACGTTGTAGAGCTTATCGCGGTCGGCGAAGCTAAGCTTGCACGTCGCGGAGGCCAAGCTCGCCGTCGCCGGCAACACCATGGTGTAGCTCGGTATCATTGCGAGGAGAAGAAGAAGGCGGCGGCAAATCGTCTCCATTGCCTCTGGACAGAGAGATCTTTGGGCGAGCTTAGCTACTCAATTCCGTCATGGGAGTTTCGCAGAGGATTGCGAGAGAGGAAATCTTGAGAGTCGAGAGAGTGAGGCGGAATGCAAATTCACTTCCACGGACCCAATCGAGAGACACATAACATCTCAATTTCAAGGACCTACATCTTGGGCACAATGCAAATCCACTTCCACGGAGAGAGAGAGGGCAGGCGAGGGGTTGCTGGCACATACCTTTAGAACTCAAGGAGTCAGGGATCTTTGTTTGATTTACAAAGAATTTGGGTTTTCCAAGTAAAAGGGGACAAAGAGCCTAGAAGATGAAGTGCAGAAGAAGAGCGTGAAGAGTTTGAGGCTTCTATTTTTGGGGTCTGTTAATTTCTATCAATTTTTTAACAAAATTACCCTTATTCTGGTCACCAAAAATGTCACACGCTTGCCAGTCGGCGAACATTTGGTTGCCTCGCATTTGAGATCCTTATTTGAGACTGGTTTAGCTACTTCAGGTTCTTATTTTAGACAACGGCCACTTTGGATCCTTATTTGAAAAAATAAGCTCACTTTGAGTCCTTTTTTGAAAATTTCCCATAAATTTATGTAGTAATAATGGTGCTATGAATAAGGAATATTTACAATAGAAAAGTTGCCAAATGGATTTTAAATTGTTTGAAGCAATACACACCCTTTGTTTTCTCCATCTATCAATAAAAGAGTTAAATGTGAAAAAAAAAGGAAGAAAGATTTAGGAGATTAAATACGTAAAATTTTAAATGAGGGTCTAGAGTGAATTTAATATCAAATAAGAGTCTGAAGTAATTATATCAGTTTTAAATAAAAGCCTGAAGTGACCATGTACATTTCAAATAAGGGTTTAATCTCACCGATAGGTTAAATATTTCGATTGGTCAAGTACTTTCGTTAATAGACAATCTTAATTGTTTTTGTTTTTTTATCTTTTTTGTAAGCACTGATGAGGGCAAGGTCGACCCCTTGCCAATTGTCGGCAAGATGATCCTCGCCTGCCCTCTTTGGGCATTGTAGGTGCTCGGCCTGGCCACTGACAAAGAAAAAAGGGAAAACCCAAAAAAAAAAAGATTTTAAAAAATGTAAAGACAAAAATGCAATTAACCAACTTAAAAGTCAAGTCATTTCTTGAAATTGACATAACTACTTCATCCATTTATTTAGAATAAAATCCATTCCAGCTCTTATTTAAGAAAATAGGACATTTCAAACTTTTATTAGGAATTTTTCCTATTAAATATAGACCTGGCCAATTTAAAAGTAAATACAATAGACCTAAAAAGTAAGAACAATGAATTTGATAATTCTCGTGGAGCGAAAGAGGGGCGAATGAAAGAAGAACCTCCTTTTTCCCGCCGCCCCGGGGGGGGCTCTATTTGGGAATATATGAAAGGCAAAGGACCGATTGGCAAACAATTCTTCTTTCGTCTCCAAAATTAGGGCTTGATGTCCATGTCAATCAGCTCGAGAGCTTGCCCCAACGTCGATGATGGCGGAATCTATTTGCAGAGCTCTCCGAGACGGCGCGTTGGAAGGCGAGCACGCACCGGCTCTCACCATCAAGGACTCCATCCACTCGCCGCTCGGTTTCGACGTCTTCGCTCACGTCCTCGCTCAGCTCTCCTCCCACATTTTGGCGGGAAAGTCTCAGTCCAGGTCATTCCGGCGTCCTTTTCTTTGGTTTTCTTTTTTTTTGGGCAGAACAATTTCCAGTTCGTGAGTGATGAAATCGCATTCGTATGCGGTGGGTTTCGACTCTTGACGTTTTAAATTGATTTTGCTGCAGAGGGCTTGTGCTGGTCGCTTTCACCCGAAGCCCATCGTTTTATGTGAATTTATTGAAGGAGAGAGGCCTTGAAGTTAACTCGTCTCGGAAATGGTGATGCATCGATTTTGAACTTGTAAAGTGTTTTTTTATTAGGTTGGTTGGACTTGATTGCGGAGATGGGTTAGAAAGTAAAATTTGGAATGCCAGATATCTGGGAGTGTTTCGATTTCGTGGGATAGTATTAACAAACCTCATTGGCAGTTCAAGTACATCCCTTCGATGGCTCAACCCGTACAGCTTTTCTGTTATAAATTTGGCGTATGGTGGACCGTGCATGAAATGATGTGTATGTTGATGAATGTGGACCCTCCTGACACTTTCTTGTAGGATTAAGATCTTGGATTGTTATTCGGATCCCCGTGGTTGGAAG
Organism: Angophora floribunda; assembly: GCA_014182895.1. NCBI lineage: Eukaryota > Viridiplantae > Streptophyta > Magnoliopsida > Myrtales > Myrtaceae > Angophora > Angophora floribunda. Next base: position 22,021,881 of record CM024710.1, read on the forward strand.
GATCGCATTATGGGGCAAGGGAAAGTTGATGATGTTACCAAGGAAGCTTCTGGCGTGTCTACACTTTGTAAGGATGTGAAGGACATAGATAAGCTGTGTTCTTTAGCTATTGAGCTGGGGAAAGGTAACTTCATCGATAGCATCTGAAGCTTACCTGTCCCTGTTTGTTTGTCCCATCTGGTGACGTTGTCTCATGGGATGGCCATTAATCATTGCAGGCCTGCTTGGAGAAGGGAAAGGTCGTTTCTCTTTTGCATTGGACTCGGTAACAAAGTCTTTATTTTTTTCCATGCAAAACATTTACTGCTCCTGCCGAGAGGTTTCAAATAAAGGCTCTCATTTGTATGAACCTGTATTTCAAGTGTTAGGGACCTAGGACTAAATTCTATCATGGTGGCACTTTGAAGGTGCACCAATCACTTTTAGGTAAAGGTGAATACAAAAATAATGAGAAATAAATGTGGTTGTCCTGTTCTATAAATATTAGTATGGAGGACTTGTATGTTGTGAGGATGATGCTTGGAAACTTCTTATGGAGTAATAAGCAAGCAGAAAGATGGGGCAATTTGCTCTGTATGATGGGTCTACTAAAAGTTGTTTGTTTTGGTGCCTAGATCAAGCACAATCATAGGCCTTTCTTATTTATATGTTTCCCTTTCTGGAGCACGCATAAACACATGCCTATTGATTATTATCCTCAGGGAAGGCTGTGAAATTGAATAGCATAGTCTTGTTTTAGCTAGTAAAGTTAAATGGTCATTGTTCATCACCAGCGTAGAGATTATTTAGTTCCTTAGATTTTTAAGTTTTATGTCATTTTCCTTGTTCAACTGAAAGCAGTTTCACTAGATTGAGCCCTTTTCAGGTAGCAGTAGTACTCTACTATACTCTTTTGTCTCAAAGGACATGCCTAACAATCTTTAACTTTCATCTCTAGGTTAAGTGATCAACTGGTATAATTTATAAGTTTAATGCCCTAACCTTTGATGCAATTGTTAGTCATCGTTGCGTAAGAGAATTGCCATATCCTTTGTACTAGCAATATTTGAGGATTAGGAGAATGTTGCATAGAGTCCTTGGACAGGCCATGTTCTGGGTTGAGTTGTTAGCACTAGATATAGATTCTACCAAGGCACTAGATCTTCCCACAAGTGTCTAAGTCCCTGACCCATATTTGAAAGAAAGAGAGAATAGCTAATAGTGGATTTGAAAGCATTAATCTCTGTAACCAGGGGAAAAAAGTGTTGGAGGAACGAGTGGAGATGAAATCAAACTTTGATTCACAGCAGAAACATCGATGACTGTTGGAACAAACAGACTCATGTTTTAGACCAAGCAAAAATGATTGTTGCGTTTAAATTTCAGTGGCACAAGCTGAGCACTATCCTGCAAAAGGTCTTGTTTATTTGTTTTCGTGATGAAATGTTTTCTCTAAATTCCTAAGAAAATGCACGATTTCAAGTGGTGATAGTTATATAAACATATATTCTCAGCACGAATATTTTGGCGATTGTTGTATAAAATTTTCTTTTGCCAAACACTGTTTTGTGCCAACCTGGATTTGAACCAGCGTAGACATATTGCCAACGAATAAACTGAAGAGTAACGGCAGCAGGTGATTAACCAAATAATATTAGTACAAATCAAATGTGACATATAAGATGTTTGTCATAGGAGCTGGCCAGATCATTATTCGACTTGGACATATGCCCTGTTTATTGTGTATGTATCAAGCTTATTATTTCCTCTACATGCAGAAGAATTCATATTCAACCTGCAAAATATGTCAGTTTAGATTAATTTTTGAAGGTGAGAAGTTTAACTATCTTATCTTCATGGTAAATTTGTTTGCATTGAAATGAAATTGTAGTCAGCTTTATGACTTTGTGTGCTGAAAAATGTATTGCCATGGGGAGAGAATAGTTTGGCCAGGATCAGTCAGTAATGATGAGTATTTGCTGTTCTAGCGACAAACAGAACTTGCATGCCAGTGTTGTCTTTTCTCCAGCTATGTCCATGCGGTTGAATATCATCTTTTTCTCTTATAATGGTTTATTTGCTTATCTCATCAGGTGAATGAGATGTTGAGGTATGCATCTGTACGCTCAGTAGCACGTGTTCTCAGCAACCTTCGGAGCCATGGTCTGTTTACTCTCTGCACTGGCATATGCAGGAACATGTTACTTTTTTCTTTTCTCCATTGAAGTTTCTACTTTTGAAGTCTAGTGATCAATATGGCTGTGGAACCAAACACTTTATGTAAAATTTTGTTCCTGATCCACGTCTTTGTCTGCATAGTCACCCAAGAGACTTTCTGACTTCGTGAAATTTCGGTTCTTTTAAGACATCAAATAGCGTAATTATTTGTCTTGGGTGTTAAGTAAACAATCTGATATCAGCTCATGCCGTCCTTGGTTGTTCCTTGTTTTTTTGTTTTGAAGTACCTTTTATGGCTGCAGACCTGGCATCCTGTGTCTTCTGGTTGTTGCACTCAGACCTTCTTGAAGACAAAGTTGCTGCTGTTTTTGATTACATGTCCTCTATGGTGGCCAGCTTAGAATGTGCAATTCCAACTTCCAATGGACTGAGGATCTCCTTGGAAAATTTATCTCTGACGGAACAGAATTTTAGAAGGGCAAAGTTTTCTGTCCGTTTTAAGCGCCGGAATGGTCGTGTGCGGCTGATGGTACCTCTCTCTCTCTCTCTCTCTCTCTCGCTATATATGTATATGCATCATCCCTTGATTTGTTGTGATTGACGCTGAAAATACTATTTGGATTACTTGGATATGTGATCTAGAGTGAAGAAATTACTATTGAAAGGTCTGGCATCACTTTTTCATCTGTTTCAACTGATGGTGGAACTATGGATGGAAGCATTTTGCCTAAGGTAAGTTGCTTCGCTTTGATATGAGAGAGCTGACTGCTTGGTTCTTGTTGATGGTCCATTCATGAAATGCTTGTTTGGGCAGGTGCACTTTAATCTACAGCTGTCAGAGAAGGAACAGATGGATAGAGCAAAGGTCATACTTCCATTCGAACACCAAGGTATTAATACAGTGATAGGGTTGCAATCTATGTACCATGAGGACTGATAGTCTGTATTGGGTGCCAACTCATAACTCAGCTACATTTTTTCTGAAGATTGAAATGCTAACCACTGCTTTTCTGTTTAGGGAATGGAAAACCTATTGAGATATATGATGGCCGGAGATCTTTTGCGGACAAAAATAATGAGGTGGCCGGAACAATGCAAACGACGGATTCTAGCAAGGGTGAGATAATTTATCTTCGGGATTCAGATGATGAGATGCCAGATTCCGATGAGGACCCTGATGATGATTTAGATATATGATTATCTTACCTGTAATAGCACTTTTGATACTTTATGAGCGACAATCTGGTAAGCTTTCTTCTATGATTCTCCTCGACTCTCTACATGTTAGTGCAGCAATTACTGTGTGGTTTTATGCACTTGGGTTGGACTGAATAGACATCACTTAGCTTCCAGAAGTGCAAAAAAGAAAACATCTCACTTTTTCAGAAAATCTGCACTTTTTGCCCTTCATGATGATGTAGCTTATCCTTCTGTTTCGAGTCTTCTTCAGTACTTTGCGGTCTAGATATTATTAGAATGTGTAATGAAGCTTTGATTAGCTAACTGAATTAGATCTGCATACCCAAATGGCTGTGATAAAGTGATAACTGATAAGCACTCTGTATGAGGGCAAGAGGGCTTTCCAAATAAAGGGCTGTTTGCATTTGGTAAGACGTGCTCTGGTAGAATTATATTTTCCCATCAAGGATCCCACTCTAGCCTCAATATCTTCCAAACCTCCCATTCCCATCTTTCCAAGTCTCATAGATCCATATTTGTCTTCTTATGTTCAGCACCTCGGTGATGTATGGAGTTGTGACAGGATTACTGCTGATTGACAGTTTGTCTCCATTGCTCGTGCTGCTATCATGTCACCGATGTGGCCAACAATTACAGCAACGGTGGAATATTTTGACTTCTCTAGATAGGAGGTCCGTTTGGTGCTATGGATTTTCATTGGCTCCAGAATACATCAGGGAAATCACTTGAAGTGGTAATTGAGAGCGAGTTCTTAAGGAGAGAAGATGTCGCGAGAGCTTTTGTGTACGAGTGTTGGTAACTTCTAGGAAACTTAGCTTGTGTTCGTATAGGGGAATCTTGGGGCTTGAACTTCATTAGATGATCATCAAAGGTCACGAAATCAAAGACTATAGGGTGCTGGCAATTAAATTCTTGGAGAAACTTTGTCTATGCTTCAAGGAGGTTTTGGTAGTGGAAAATGGAGATTGTCCAAGAAACTAGCCTGCAAATGGGTTTGAATTCACAAGAATATTTAGCAAACATATTTTTTTTCATTGCCATTATCTAGAAATTACAACTTTACCTCTTACTCTTTATGTTAAATGATCCAGCTATTTACTTGCAATCAAATCAATATGTTTGGAGTGAGAAATCCTGCCAAAGATTGTATAGCTGAACGCTATAAAGAGAAAAGCTGGACTTGAAGGCAAATTTCAGGTTAGCAGGGCAAATCAGCATCTTTGTAAGGAATTGTACATTGAATTCACCATCATCAGACTTCCCGACTTTGTTTGTTGGGAAAAGTTTGGCACCTGCAAATCTGTTTCGTGTCTATGTTAAGTCAACTTGTTTTATGTTTTACATGGATGGAATGATGGGCAGAGGCTCTTGTAACGCTAGGAGTTGGTACGTTAGATTTTGTTTGTATAAGTGAGCTTGCGATGCACCGCTCAGTCTCTTTATGTTGGTCGATTTGCATGAGACCGACCATTTTCTTTACAATTTCGGAAATGGAGAGATATAGCAAAAACGAATACCCCCGGTGTGGTCCAGTTCATTGAGTAACACAAGCACACTGTTTGCTGCCCATACGTGAGTGTTTGGCCGCTTGGCACTTATTTTAAGAGTCAAGATGCACCCAACCCGAATGAAGTGGAGTTTGGCTAGACAAGGTGCCTTGCTTATGCTGCATTGAACCGGAGCGTTAGGCTTAGGACAGCCGAAGGGCTTAAAATCGAAATAGTGAGTCTATACTGTTTCTGGAAGCGGAGGGAGTTTATGAGATTAACTAATGTCTTCCTATCAACATGGAAAACAAATGTGGAGAAACCGGTAAAAACTGCTTTTCTGATATTACTTTTAGTTCTCATTGTCCTGGTTTAGTTTAGGTTGACATGGTTTGCCCCATGTGCTGAGATTACTTCCTTTCTTCATGGTTGAGCATGGGAGATTATGGTAACGAAATCTATTTATTTCAGCCAAAAGGTTTCTAGGCAAGTGATCTCTCACACATTTTCTACTCTCTTCTGATCAATGAATATATTGATACCACTTCTTGACCTCTGATCATAGCTGAGGAAACAAAACAATGGCTCTTGAATAGCAACAAGCATTGCATTAACTATGCGGAACCTTAATGTGTATGTTCCGAGAAAGTATTGAGTTCCTATATGCATACCGAATACCCCGTTTTGGCATTCGATCAAATAGCCAAGTGTACAACGCTGTCCATTTATGGAATGAACCCCTTTATTCCTCAGGAGACCTGAGAGACAAGAAAGGCTGCTATCATGCTATGGATTCCCACAAGCTAGTGAATGGTAACATCTGTGGTTGGACTTCAGTGGGATTAATATTTTTGTACTCATGAAAAGGTGGAATCACGTAAAGAAATTTGCTTGGCCCTTCGGATAGAGAATCAGTCCATCCAAGATTTGCCCCTCTTTATCGTCGAGAATGTCAAGCTTATAAGTCAAGCACGTGCATTGTCGCTTCCAGCAGAGTTGCGCACTTTCCTCGTATTAAAATAAAATCATAGGATATGCTCAGAATTTATCGGGACAGGAAAATATGCGAAACACTAAATAAAATAGAGAATTAGAATAAAGTTGAGAATTAGAATAAAACTGATATGGTGGTTCTGAACTTAAGATTCGATTAGAATTTGTAGTCAGCCAAAGGAAATATCTCTATATATATACATCAATCATGGAGGACTTTAGACATGTGAAAAGAATTGGCGAAGTCTTCAATATTCCCTCAAAGGCTTCCGATATACCAACATATAGGTTGGAGATGTAGGAGGCTTTTGGGGGAAGCTTGAAGGCTTACACCATGTTTCTGAAGAAAAATGGAACCTTCGAGTGAATTGGCGAAGTCCTCGGTATCCCTCGGAGGCTTCCAATATTCCATAAGATATATTGGAATATTGGTTGCGTCTGAGGGATATCGAAGGCTTACTCCACGTAGTTAAGGATCGCATCCTATTGAGTTTGGTCCATCATGTTGATGAAAGAACTTAACAACCGAACCCTGAAGTCTCAACTTTCTGGAGCTGATGAGTAAGTATGTCAGGCATCGATTCTAATGGCATTGCTGCACGTGCATTCTCCGTTTTAATGACTCCACAGAGAATTCTTCTCTCGAGAATTCACGTGAGTGCTAATTGTCTACTGATCAGCAGGTATAATTTGTTCTCTCTTTCTCTCTCTCCAAGTCATTTCACTTGCATAAATTCTTGGACACATTCATAATATTAACATAGCGCATGTAATCAAGCAATACCATAGAACCCACGATTAGTTCTGCCTGGTTTCAAGTCTGGACGAAGACAAAAGAAGTCAGATCCACCGTTTTCCCGCAAGCTCACATGCATTGCTCCAATTATTGCCTTTTTTTTTTTATAAAAAAAAAATCTTCAAGGAGCACTCATTATCATCTCTTCACCCTTTTTCTCTATCACCGAGTCTCCACAATTTCCTTTTCTTTTGGTCTTCCACTGTCTCACACCAGTGGCCAAACTTCCACCAGCTTCAAGCTGTAAGTTGTCCCCTTCTTTCCCACATGCTCTTCCTTTGGCTGTGACTTACTGGACTAGCACCGAGAATGGAAGCTCCTGGGTTGGCTCGACAGCTACCGGAAAACACCTCCGTGGCATCAACTGGACTAAAGGCCAGCAAGCCGTGTCCTTTACTGATGAAAACAGCCGGCGCCGATAGTTTTTGCTGGGACGTTTCAAGGTTACTGCGCTGGACTTCACCGGGAAAAGCCTGCAAAAGAGAGCAAGTACAAAACCGCAAGAACTCGTAGTGATCGTTGGCCGCCATTCCTGAGAGGTCGGGCCTGATACGGGAGGACTTGGTGAAAGCTGAGGACGCGAGGACAGCCACCAGAACTGCTGGATACTCGCTTGAGGGCTGGCCGAGACGTCGGCAGGAAGAGCTCGCCGAGAAAGGGGGGGGGACATCGCGAGTGAGGCTGAACGTGCGAGCGGGGGCCTGGAGGCGTGTTATTGTTGAAACGGGGCACTCTCTCTTCCTCTCATATGTACGTGGAAGTGAGAAATGATTGTGTAAATAAAAATCTATTCTAGATCATAAAAAATAAATAAAAATTATTGTGGAATCTGACTCTTTAAAAAATTTGTGACTCATAACTAGTTCGAAAACTGTTATGATAGCAAAGTCCAATCACTATATATAATAGCAAACCTAGGGTTCTTAATTGCTAATCCTAGTTAGCCAATTTTCTAAATTATCTTCCAAGTATTTCCATTATTCCATCCTGGAAATTATAATGCAAATTTTGTCTATAATGTATAATCTCATAGGCCTAGCCAAATTTAATGCTCTTATGGGCTCAATCCAGTTTATCAATTAAGTTCAGAACCATTCACCTAAGTTCGTTCGTTGCCGGTCCAATGCAAATATGGGTTTAATTAAAATGTCCTTAATATCTATATGCAATTCAACTAATATATATATAGGGTTGATCCCTAATTTTTCTATGTAATGAGCACTTAAATGACTCGCCAAAATTTAGGTGTCAATAACTAATTATTATCTAAACGCCAATTTCTTTGTTTCTAGGTCTTTGAATGATAAACATGAGGAAACATAGAATTAAATTCAATCCGCACTCCAGTTCTCCTTCTTCATGATATGGGATAATGGCGTAAACAGTCCATGATCTTTGGCCTAATGTGCAATTTGATCCTTAAAATTTTAATTTATTTAATGTAGTCCATATACTTTAGTCCAATATGCAATGTGGTCCCCGAACTTTAATTTGTTTACTATAAACCCTAAACTTTTGGTACATGTTCAATACTTTAGTCCAATATGCAATGTGGTCCCCGAACTTTAATTTGTTTACTATAAACCCTAAACTTTTGGTACATGTTCAATACAGTTTATAAACTGTATGAAAATATTCAATGTAGTCCTTCATTAATTCAAGGCTAAGGACTACATTGAATATTTTTATACAATTCAAAGGTATATAAAAAGTTTAGGGATTACATTAAACAAATTAAAAGTTCAGGGACCACATTGAACAAATTAAAAGTTCAAACCAAATTGCACGTTAAGCCAAAGTTCAATGACTATTTGTGTAATTTTTCCTCAAAATACCTTAGATTATCCAAAGCATCGACTCTACTCAGCTTGCAGTAGGCCAACGCTTAATGAGTTCATTCTTCATGCACATGTTTCTCCTATCGGTTCATGCATTATAATTTATATGTTAAACAATGAAGCCTTAGAACAATATAAAGAATTGACCCATAAGTCCTTTTAGTAATAAATCTTCCTTTAAGCCTTAGAACAATATAAACAATGAAGCTCGGAAGTCATGCTCGCCAATATGAAGCCCCATGCAACGCCATTACAAGGGCATGGACAAACTTCTGCAAACTTCTCTGCATCGCTTGAGTTGATTCTTCGAGATATCAGATCATCATAAACATCTGAATGATGAAAAAGTTTTAGATGCAAGACTATTGTGGCGTCAGTCAAAATTCTCTACTAAACATGAAAGGAGGAACGAGCTATACCATAAACAGAAATAGGAAAAAGAAAGCAATACACTTCTCACACGGCGACAATAACAGTATTTCAGAAGAACTCATGGTGTAGTATTCGATTTACCAATAAACAGAATGCCATATCGAAGACCATGGACTTTTGTCATTCTTGCAGAAGCCAAATTATACCCAGAAAAATGATAAATCCTGCGACGTTTGGACAATAAGTTCTCACAATATGAGCAAGAAGGCTCTAAATGCTGAAGTCTCTGGGAGTTCATAAGTACTCACCAAAACAAAGTCCCCGAAGAGTCCACTGCCAGATGGTATAAAGCAAGAATTAGAGCAAACATGCTGGTTAGACACTTCAAAATTTAATAAATCAATACTCTTAACATCTGCATTTGTTTGGACTTCCCATCATTGGACATTATGTTTGGAACGAGAAATTCTGCCAAATATTGTATAGTTGAACGTGATCAAGAGAAAACCCATTATTAAAGGCAGATTTCAGGGCAGCAGAGTAAATCAGCATCTTTGTTATGAATTGTACAGTAATTCACCATTATTGGACTTCCAGACTTTGCTCATTTGGGAAAAGTTTGGTACCTGCAAATGTGTTTATTGTTTAAGTTAGTTGACTTGTTTTATGTTTTGCATGGATAAAAGGGTGCGCAGCTGCTCTCGTGACCCTAGGAGTTGGAATGTTGGATTTTGTTTATTTAAGTCAGCTTGCAATTCACCTCTCAGCCTCTTTATGCTGGTCGATTTGCACGACATCGACCATTTTCTTCGCACATTCAGAATGGAGAGATACAGCAAATATGAATAACTGCGGTGTGGTCTAATTCACTGAGTGACACCAGCACACTGTTTGCTGACAATACCTGAGTGTTTCGACACCTGACATTTTAAGAGTCAAGATGCACCCAACCCGGATGAAGTGGAGTTTGGCAAGACAAGGTGCCTTGCTTAGGCTTAATTGAATCAGAGAGTTAGGCTTAGGACAGCCGAAGGGCTTAAATGGAAAGTAAGTCTATACTGTTTTCAAAAGCGCAGGGAATTTATGAGATTAGCCAAACGTCTTATTATCAACATGGAAAACAAATATGGAGAAACTGGTAAAAACTGCTCCTTTTTTTTTATCATTTAATTTTTTTATTTTCCTGGTTTGGTTTAGGTTGACATGGTTTGCACTATGTGCTTAGATTACTTCCTTTTCTTCATGGTTGAGCGTGGAAGATGATGGTGATGGGATCTATTTACTTCAGCCAGAAGATTTTTAGCCAAGTGATTTCTCATCACACATCTCCTAATCTCTTCTGATCAATGAATATATTGATACCACTTCTTGACCTCTCTGATCATATCTGAGAAAACAAAACAATGGCTCTGGAATTGCAACAAGCACTGCATTAACTATGTGGAACCTTGATGTGTATGTTTCAAGGGAGTATTGAGTTCCTGTATCCATACCGAATACCCGTTTTGGCATTTGATCAAATAGCCAAGTGTACAACACTATCCATTTATGGATTGAACCCCTTTATTCCTCATGAGACAGGAGAGATAAGAACTTAACAAAAAGGCTACTATCATGCTGTGGATTCGCACAAGCTAGTGAATGGAAACTTCTGTAGGAGGTGGGTGGACTTCTGTGAGATTAATACTTTTGTACTCATGAAAAGGTGGAATCACATCAAGTAGCTTGTTGGCCCTTCAGATGGAGAATCAATCCATCCGAGATTTACCCGTATCGATGCTCAAGAGAATGTCGAGCTTATAAGTCAAGCACACGTTGTTGTCATTTCCACCAGAGTCGCGCACTTTGCTCATATTAAAACAAAATCACTAGATACATGCAGAACTTATCTGACAGGAAAATATGCGAAGCACTGAATAAAACTGTGAATTAGAATAAAACTGATATAGCGATTCTAGACTTGAGATTCGATTAGAATTGGCAGTCAGCCAAAGGGGAGATCACTATATATACACATTGCTTATCTAGGACTTTGGAGCTGTGAAGAGCATTGGTGAAATCTTCAATATTCCCTCAAAGGCTTCCGATATACCAACTTATAGGTTGGAGATGTAGGAAGATTTGAGGGAAACTTGAAGGCTTACACCATGTTTCTGAAGAAAAATGGAACCTTCAATTGAATTGGCGAAGTCCTCGGTATCCCTCGGAGGCTTCCAATATTCCATCAGATATATTGGAATTTTGGTTGCGTCTGAGGGATATCGAAGGCTTACTCCATGTAGTTAAGGATCGCATCCTGTTGAGTTTGGTCCACCATATTGATAAAAGAATGAAGAGCAACTGAACCCTGAAGTCTCAATTTTCTGGAGCTGATGAGTAGGTATGTTAGGCATCAATTCTCATGGCATTGCTGCATGCGTATTCTCCTTTTTAATAAATCCATCTAGAATTCTTCTCTCGCTGATTCATGGGAGTGCTAACTGTCAACCGATGAGCAGGTATAATTTGTTGTTTCTCTCTTTCTCTTCTCTCTCTATCTCCATGTCATTTGACGTGCATCAATTCTTGGACACCTTCATAATTTTAACAGTGTATGTCCTATATTTCAATTCTAAAAGGTCTGTTTAACCTTGTTTATTTCAATTGATCATGAAGTTGAAGTCTTCGAAATCATATGAGCGATATCATGTGATTTGTAAATTAACAGCACCGGTCTTAATGCCAATTTTCTTGTTTTTGGGGTCTTCGAATGATAAACATTAGGAAACACAATATTAAAATCGGTCCACACTCCTGCTCTCCTTCTTCATAGTATCTTAGATTATCCAAAGCATCGGGTTTACTCAGCTTGCGGTAGGCCAGCACTTACTGAGTTCATTCTTCATGCACCTATTTCTCCTATCAGTTCATGCATTATATGTAATTGACCCAGAAGTCGTTTCAGTAAAAACTCTTCCTTTATCATATTCCTAACCAATTTGAGGCCTATGATATATGCAGTCCACGCAAGTGCTCGAGTGCCAAATTTCAGCCCTTATGAAAGGTACAAGCAGGAACCTCAAAAAATAATTGCTGCTTCGAATGCAATAGCCCTTTAATAAAACTAACAGATACAAATCAGCCCTTCAGAAATGAGAAATCAGATCTAGACCAGATAAAGAGAGTTCTGCAATTTTTGTGCGTCATACCGAGAAAAAGCACTATTACTATCGAATGAAATGCGTTGGAAGCTGAGGTTTCTGAGAAAAGGAAGCCAACCTCCTCGATCCTGCAGGACCTGCCCAAGCAGTTAAACTTTCCTCTTCCACCCTTCGGCTGGTTATCTGTTGTTTATCATACGTGGGCACTCCTGGACAACCTCTCTCGGAATCATCAATCTCGTTATTCTCACCTATCGTCCCCACATCCTCCAGCAAAGGGCTGATCTGATGTCCCTTCATGTGTTATTGGATGAGATAAGGTCGGTTACAAGTCATGCGATATTTCGCTATCTTCTCCTTCATCTTGATTCCTTTCTAAATCAACGTCGTTCCCTATATGTCCAATATTTGTGAGATGTATGGATTGTCCGATCAAATTGATACTTTTTTGCATTTCAAAAGTGTTGAGCCTATAAAAATTCCTACAGCGGCCACATGGACAGCGAGTTCTCCCATCTGATTTCTAACGATCTTGATGAACAAATTTATACCCGTAATATACTCAGGACAAAATCTATCCTGATCCAACATCCTACTCCTATCCCTGCTTACCTTTATGTGCAATCATCAATTGACTTACACAAATTCATCTCCAATAATTTATGTACTAAAATTGTCACCTTCCTAAGGAGCAGGGGTCCTATCCCATTCATAATCACAAAAATTTTATGTTGTCGCTTGCTTCTTTCATTTTTAAGGATATTTTGACAGTATCTCCCTCAAGTTCTCCAGACACATGAGTTGAAAATGGCATAGCAGGGTTGCTGTTAAATGAGAACCGTATTCCATGTCTAGTATGCACACAATGAACAACTGAAATTATGTAATGGAAGACCTTTAACAATAAAAGTACATCCGCAACAATGTAAATTAACGCCGTGTTCTCAAACAGTCCAATGAGGATGACTCAGAAACAGTACGCAAAATCAAGTATCGTTGTGCTTATTAAAAAACAAACATGCGTAACATAAGTTTCACAAGCCATCCTTAATCAGAATTATAGGGTTTAAATGTATGGATTTGATAAGCATACAAATGATTAACGATCAAATATTTTTTATGTCGTGCAAACATTGCATATCTCACTAGATCACATTGTATACTAGTATGGAAGCAAACACAACATATTTATGGAACAACGGTATACCTCAAGTAGTGTCAATGAAGTTTTCAACCAACGCAAACTACGTGCTTGTACTAGTAGACTCAAAACCTTTAGAGCTATTGTCTATAATAGTGTTTAATTCTAAATGGAGAGATTCAGGTCATAGCCACCCAAAAGAATTGCAAATATATTCAATGTCGTGGCTGAAAAATAAGATGAAAACTCGAACACATCCTCACCTCGGCAATCCGCGGTGGAGCTGCTTCACGGAGGAGGTTGACGTAGGAAGGCAACGGTGGGTGGCGATCGTATGGGCGCAGCCGAGTGCAGCCCGAGTAAGAGAGAACAAGAGGAATGGAGGAGAGCTATGAAGTACAAAATTCGGGCCCATCTGAATTATATTATAGAAGACCTGATGTGGGCGCTGTCGTCCCTAGAGGAACTTCCGGCGACCAAGCTTGAGTTGGTCGCTAGAATGTTCATCGTAAATTGCAATATCTTTATCATTTCTGGCGACCAACGTCAATTTGGTCCAAAGAATGATATCTTGAACTTGATCGCGAGAGTCTATGCTTTTGGTGACCAAATTTTCTCACAATCAAACTTGTTTTGATGGCAAGAAGTGTTTTTAGCGATCTTTGATTGTCACTGATTTCTTGTCACGGACGGTTTATTTTCTTGTAGTGTTGTCGAGAGGGCGTTTTAAAATTTTATTAGGTTGTATAGAAATTGGTTAATTGGTAAAGACACGTGTACTTAAATGCCTGTCCCAAGAAAGAGACCCGAGTTCTAGTGCAGCTACTTGGGATAAGAAAGAAGCAAACAATGGAAAAATCCAGGCGACTCTTTCTGTGGGTGGTGTTTCTACCAAGATAAATACAGTGAACCATGTCTCTAGAGGTTGGTTAGCTACCTCTCATTTAAAGGAAATGGAGTTCCTACGGCTCCATTGAGCAAAGTAGATACTACTTGGAACATACTACAACCCCACGTGGTGAAGAGTCGAGGACGAGTCTCTAGAGTTAGCTCACCCACGCTGGATCGGGAGCTTACAAGTTTATCGGTTTCTCAAGTTGCATTGAATACATGGATAATTATCTCAGGATGATTAAGCTATATCTAGGACATTTGGTACCTGCGGTCATCTTAAGAGGCAGTGGCTTTGACAGCAACCCAGTAATTAGGGCAGCGATAAGTCAATATTGGATAATTCACCATCACACACAGCTTAATTAGCGAAAATTTGCTGCAATCCAATACCTCAACTTTGATTTCCTAGCTTAATGGTCAAAGATACATCACTGCAATGTTCATTGTATCTACATATGGCCCAGAAATAAAGGGTCCAAAGAATCAAGTCATCAATGTGATGCAAGAATACATTCTTCGCATGAAATAATATCATGTTTCACATGAAACACAAAGAATTGATCTTCGAGCTCTCTGCCATATCAACAAGAACTGATTGCAACTTGACAAACCTGAAGTGAGCAGCAATAATGATTAATGTATGTCAAACGATAAATTGTATAGCTCAAAATGCTACCAGCATTTGGTGATTTAGTGGCGTTTGATATCTTTGCATCCTCTATCTCAGCCATGATACTCGAGAAATCTGATAGAGAAGCATCTTTATGCTTGTGAAAAAACCGTCATTTGCTATTTTGGCTCATTTTATGTGTTACCTTAAGATAAGACGACTAGTCCAAGATACACAGCTCCACAAAGAAAGATAAATGAGATCATTCCCCTGCACGACAGGGATAACGATAAGGAAAAAAAAAAAAGCATGATTTTGCAACACGAATCAAAATTTATCGTGTCAATGAACATATGTTAGCAGTAAGCTCAGAATTCACACTTACCATATGAAGCCCCATGCAGCACCATTACAAGGGCATGGGCAAACTTCTGCAAACTTCTCTGCATCGCTTGAGTGGATTCTTCGAGATATCAGATCATCATAAATATCTGAATCATGATAAAGCTTTGGATATAAGACTATTATGACATCAGGGAAAGTTATCCACTAGACAAGAAAGGAGGAATGAGCCTTACCATAAACAGAAAACAAGCTGTTCATTACACCTGCGGTCCATCCAATTGGAAAAAGAACCCATTATGCTTTTCAACGGTGACAATAATAGTATTTGAGAAGGACTCATTGTGCAGTATTCAATTTACCAATAAACAGAATGACGTATCGAAGACCACGGACTTTTGTTGTTTCTTGCAGAACCCAAATTATACCCAGAAAAATGATAAATCCTGCGAGGCTCAGACAATAAGTTCTCATAAAATGAGCAAGAAGGCTCTAGATACTGAAGTCTCTGGGAGTTCATAAGTACTAACCAATACAAAGTCCCCGAAGAGTCCACTGCCATATGGTAGAAAGCAAGAATTAGAGCAGAATTGCTAGTTAGACACTTTGAAATTTAATAAACCAATACTCTAACATCTGCATTTGTTTAACAAATGTCAGTAAGACTATTTATGGGTATGTGATTGCCTTACATTTTTGGCAACAAACAGCACAACAAATAGAGCTAGAGCAAAACAACCAGCAGCGATTCTCGCAGTGATAAGATTTGTTGAGGCAACTATTAAAACCATTCCCCAGAATGAGGAACCCAGATCTGGAAAAACAAAATTTGTAAATCCCAATCAGCAAATAAATAGCAGAAGAATTGAGCAAATAATTGTTTTAGTCAAAAAAAAAAAAAAAAAAAAAGCTTTCAGCTAAAATAGTGCATACATCCTGCAGGTAAGATTATCCAGTATATGCCACCACGTGTTTGTGTTACCCCTCCCTCATTTGCATGAACCTGTATTCCGTCCACCTGTGTTGGACAGAATCAACATTCGATTGCAATTTAGTTAAATGGAATGAAAGGTAATCCAGAGAATTGCAATTTTTATTCCCTATCTTCATAACTCTGAACATGCTTCCAGCCAAGCGAAAAGGAAAGAAAGGAAAAACCTCTAAGCATGAAAAAACTTACTAAGTACTAATTGCTCAAAATGAAGAACTGACTGAACAAACAAAATCCAAAGCCATTTCTTATTAAGATCCTTCACTTAGGGGCTATTGGATCAATAGTACCCATAGTTTTAATTTCCTTTTCTATGGCTATCCGATTCAGGATTGCAATAACCAAAATGTGGCAGGATGAATGGAATCTTCTTTATCCAGCACTGTGCCATTAACAATAAGCTACTACAATATATATAAAGAAAAAATCTGGTATCCATTAGAAAAGTAGATTTTTATTTGGGTATAATTCTTCAGAATGATACAAGTCTTCTGTGTCATGACCTTGGGAGAATTAAAAGAGGTGAGGGAGTCATTAGAGATGCTGCAGATTAAAAGAAAAACAATTCTTTTAAGCTGCAGCAAGGGTGAGAACAAGTGCAGTCTTCTTACATGTGCAGCTTGCCAAGTGAACTTCTACTGAGTCAACTTTTAAGCTGGTCACTGATTTACCAAATCTAGAAGACCAAATCCATTCAGAATATCAAGACTTTTAGAAATAACGAGCATCACTGGCCCAACTATATCTCTAATGCTTCTACCCTTGCATGTGTAGCTTGCCAAATGAACTTCTACCAAGTCAGCTTCTAAGCTGGTCATTGATTTACCAAATCTGGAAGACCAAATCCATTCAGAATAACAAGACTTTTAGAAATAACAAGCGTCAGTGGCTCAACTAAATCTCTTATGCTTCTACCTAGCATCAAATGATCAAAATCATGAAACAGCTAGTTATGCTGTTTAACCAGGAGCACATTTTTTGAGAAGACCACGTCAGGCTCAAAGTTGGCAGGTATTAAAATCATACTGTACATGAGCAGAATCTAATCTGACACAATGCATTATCTTCATAGCGGTTAGACATTCAGACAGTTCTGGAATTGTCCATTCAATTGTAGTCCTCATACAAGTCAATACAAGCTATAATGAACACAATAAACAATGGGAGAGGATTCTTACCTCACCACATGTGAGTTTACAAGCAATTGCATGACTTGCTTCGTGGAGAAATACCGTGATGAGCTTAAAAGGTGTCAACAGGAACGTCCGCCACAGCTTTCTCCATTTAAATCAAGGACATTTCGTGAGAGTAAAGTAAATAATGAAAAGACCTGGACAATTGTATCATTTTGTCTCAAATAAACGACCAATTTACTGGCAAAAAATGATGTAGATGAATCAACCAGATACCAAGATTACCTTTGCATGTAAAATGGATCAATTGCCAAATCCTAGTTATCCTTTAACAGGAAAGAAACAGAGCTTACACTTTTCTTTGTATGTAAAGTTACATTGGTGCACATTCACATGATCTGAGGAAGTTAATTGAAATACAAATATCTAAACACCGTTGCGTTATACCCGATCAATCTGATGGGAACTTGTACTTTATCCAGGATGATCATCCCTCTGTCTCACATCTAGTCCTTGTCAACAGTGATCTTTTCCCCACTGGAATTGAGTGATCCCCAAAAAATTTGTTTATGATCGTCGCAAAAGTTGTTTAACACTAACTTCCCCCGAGAGATCCACCTCTTTTTGCGGTTGAATAGTGACGTCAAACAATCTCTTTAGACAATTCATTCAATTACTATAACTCAATGCGCTTCAAACATGACTCATTTCGGGTGGGGGGTAAAGAACAAGGCATACTCTAGCGTAGAATTATATTCCAAAATGTTAAAGCAAAGAAACAAATAACCCAAAAATCTTCGAATCCAACATCTTCATTTCGCCAACTCAAGGTTCAACTTTCTCAGCACTCACAAAGCGTCCCCAGCAACAAAGCCAGACCACCCTTTCGTTTTCCCTCTGTTTCTCGATTACCCGTTCAAGAACCAAACCCAGACAGACAATCAGCATATGGAGGGAAAAGAAAGCTATGCATACCGCCAGGATGACGACGGTGAAGACTCCCACGCAGACGAGGAACACGACCTGGTCGTGCTGACAACAGCTCGTGAGCTCCCAGTTGGGCATTGTTCTCTGCCGCTAACGCTTCCAAACAAGAGCTCCGGCTGACTTCTCTTTGCTCGGTTCCTGCGGGTTTCAAGAATTTCAACGGAATCTGCTGGGAAAACAAGCCAATTGTAGGAAGGGGAAGTTGGTGACGATTCGGAGCTGGTGCAGGGTGGTAGGGTCTTCGGGAACGTCGTTGAAAAGTCAACCGACTTGCGTGTACGTGTAAAGGTGTAGTTTTTTTCAGTGGGAAAGGATATGCCGACGTCGAACCTTCGTCCGTCCCATGGACTTTTTCTTCTCGTGGCTTTTTGGGGTTCCTCCATTTTCATTTTGGAAAGGATATAGAATTATTTACATCTTAGACTAGCCGTTAAATTGTACTTTGTATTTCATATTCCAAGAAATTATTTACTTAGAAGATGGGTTGAGATCGTTGGGTGAGTTGTGTTAACCGCATATCAAGTTTGATAAATTTTCACAATGATGATGAAAATTAATTGGGTCAAGAGGGTCATGTATTAACCATTGTTTCGTATGGACTTTTAATTCGCTTAATTGGGATATGCATATCTTATTATGTCTGGTTTGATGGCAATATTGTAAAAAAAAAAAATGATGGATAGATTTTCAACTTGGCCTAATACCTAAAAAAAAAAAATCACAATTTTACATTAAAATCTTTGTCTTGTAAAAATACGTCAACTTGAGGTCAAATCTCAATCTATCCTAAACCTTATTTTTGTCCCATAAAAAAAACCATCCACTTTTACTTAAATTCCAAATTAACCTTCTATTCAAAATTTCTCTTGACAATCGAGAGATGGAAAACTCATAAGTACAAGTTGTTCGAGTGTCCCGAGTGCAAGCTATCCAAGCTCAAGCTCTCATATCATGAGAGAGACTCTTGAGCATGAGAAATTGAAGAATGAGTTAAAAATTGAAGATCTCTTAACAAGATGGAAGTGAGATTCCCTTAAACCTAAGAGCAATTGAAGAAGACCAATCCTAATTGCTCTAGATTTTCCCCAAATTTCATATTTATGGATCTAAAATTTGATAAAAGCTAGAGTAATGACATGAAAATATCACATCATTGAGGGCAATTTTGGATGGAGAGCTAATGGGGCAAATATAAAACGTAATTAAAAGTTTGTAATTTTTTTATGAGACAAAAAAAATTTATGATAAAATTGGGATTAGACTTAAACTTTGTGTTTTTTTATGAAACTAAAAAAAGCTAATGATAGAATTGAGACTAGAGTGAAAGTTTGGGATTTTTAGGGTATAGGCCTCTTCAACTTTGTCCCTTCCAATGAAGCCCTAAAGTCGCTTAGGGCTTATTTGGTAATCAATCAATTCTTGATTATTTTTATTCTTTTAATATCCAGAATAAAAAATAATAAAAATCAATTTGATAATGTTAACTTATTTTCTTACTCTCGAGAACAGATTTGTTCTCCTCTAGCTAGTTGCCGAGCTCGGGGATGGCCAACAATTGGCCAGAGACGAGGTGAGCCTCCTTGTGGCCCAACCACCATGAGGTTGGCCTCACCATGGCCGAGTGAAGTCTAGCCTCGCGATGCCAAATCTAGGCGAGGTTGAGCCCCGCCTAGCCATAACAGGCTCGACCTTGCTAGGGGTTGGCAAGGCTTTCCTGAGGATGGTGAGGTTGTTAGCTCTCGTTTAGCCTGTCACGGGCCATCATTAAGGCTCGACAACCGACTAGAATAAGAATAAAAAAGAAAAAAAAAAAAGAAAAATCTTAAAAAATTATTAAAAGATTTTAAAAAATTGAGGGTCATACTAAATGCAGGCCTACTTTTTTCTATTCAAAGAATAGAAATTTTGTATAGTTATCAAACATGTATAGATGCTCAGATACTCAATCATGGAACAAAATAAAAAAAAACTTATTACTAAACAGAAATTATTTTCAGGAACATAATGATTATCAAATAAGGCAAAAGTTCCTATATGCTTAGATATATGTGCTCTAGAATTAATGTAATCAGATCATGTCCACGACCACCTACCAACTAGTACTCAAGTTAGAAGATGCAAAGTAACCGAAAAATTCATATGCGTCAAATGCACACACCATTTACTCCATGCGTTGCACCTGCCCCTTAAATGACATTGATTCGTCAGTCTGACATGATATGTACTGTTGGAATATCATTGAATTGGCTCAAATTCATATGCGTCAAATGCACACACATTGGTTCGTTAGTATGACGTGGTATGTACTATTGGAATATTATTCAATTGGCTCGAACCTAATTGAGAGTGCAAAAATAGTGAGTTGGGCTATTTGCCATTTCAGGACTCTGTAGTATATCGGGGCCTGATATTTCAATGCCATAGGTCTAAACAAGCCTAAGTCTGTTAAATGATTATTTCTAGATTACAAGTCTAGATTAAAATCATGCTCACTCGAGTTAGATTTCACTCTTCAATCTCAAGCTCAATAAGATCATCGTAGAGCTTTTGCATAATTTGGTAGAGTTGATCTTGAGCAGTGAATTGCTCTAATCTTTTTTTTTCCTAATGTGATGTTTGTTTTGTAAAAAATATTTTCCTCATTTTTCAAATATTTGGATTGCTTAGGAAAATGTCTTGACTAAATTTTTTTTTCTAATCAATGGAAAAATTATTCTTGAAATTCAAGAAAATCATGTCTTCTTTCAAAAATCAGAAAAAATATTTAATAAAATATTACTATATATCAATATTCGAACTAAAACTCTAGATTTGGGCATGAGATTCCCAATGCTAAGTTTAGGATATTTTGCGACTAGGCTTGGGTTCAAAAGGTCCACTAGGGCCAAACCTGAGTCCCGATGCCTGTATTTGGATTTGTAAACACTCTAGCCTGGGTTCACAAAAGCTTATCAAGGACCCCAGTGCTTGGGCTCGAGGTCTAAAGAGGTTTGGCCTAGGACACCAGCACTTGTGCTCGAGTCCTTAGTGTCGAGGACAAGGTCCACGAGGTCGGGGTTTGGATCCACAAAAGTCGGGTTTAGGATTCCAATATCTATGCTTGATTCCTCAGCACTCAAAAAGGCTAGGCATGAGACCCCAGTGTCCATGCTTGGCTCCATGATGTTCAGGCCCTGGTCCATTGAGGTCAAGCTCATGTCCATAGAGGTCGAGCTTGAGATCCCAATATCCATGCCTGAATCCCTAGTGCTTGTGTTTGTTGACAAAGGTAGGCCTAAAGTCCATCAAGCCCAAGTGTGGAACATTGTCGAGGTCCGAAACCTTGTCCCAATGGATCCAAGCTTGACATTGATTGTTGTGGGCCCAGTGATGGGGACTTGGGGCATGGGCATTGAGGTTTTGGACTCAGTCTTGATAGACCCATGCCTATCATCAATGACCTAAGTTTGGGCATCGGGATATTGGGCATGGGATCTTGAGCCTAGCCTATGTGGGCCTGCCCAACGTTAGGGAGCCGAAAGCATAGGCATGGGATCTTGGCTTGCGCATGTGTCTCGATGGTGGTGCCGGGGTTCGTCGAGGTTGGGCCCAGTTCCCCCAATTGCTTATTTACAAGTTATTATCGTCTCAAATAGTACATTTTGTATAGGAGAAAATAAAATCAAAATTTTCTTTCTAAATGAGGGAAAATAATTTCTGATTCATCTTTACAAATTTGAGCCAAGTACGAAAAGTGTTGTCATTTTTCTGAAATAACTTATTGGGAAATTTCTTCTAGAAATATTATATTTTCATGAAATAAATGAAGCCTAAATGGTAAAATCGCTTCAACTTGCCTTGACTCGGTCGCTTACTCGCTGAAAGGTTAGTTTAAGCTTACTCGCTGAAAGGTTGGTTTAAGATGGGAACTGAAGTTCTGCAATTAGGATGGATCAACCGCAGAGCGTTTAGACCAAAACCAACCAAAAAAAAAAAAAAAAATGCAGAGCGTATAATCGAACGATGAGATTGATGATTTACTTTCGTTTAACCTCGTGGTGGTTCCCTGTCGTGAATCCAGAATGGACGATGCCCTTTTCGAAATCCAGCAATGCCCTACTTGCTCCATAAACTACCGTTTCCAGCTCTTCAATGCCCGCTTTAGTAATTGCTCAAATCTCTCCACACGTTTCTCTCTCTCTCTCTCTCTCTCTCTCTCTCTCGCTTTTTTTTTTTCATCGTCCTCCATTCAAATAAGAGGCTTCTCTCTTTCTTCATTTCAATGAGCTTGGAACAAACTCCATCTTCAGCCTTCGCATGTAAAGCGCTCTCTCTCTCTCTCTCTCTCTCGCTGGGTCAAATCATTTTGAAGAACCCAACATTCCCTTCTCTCCATCGCTGTCTCATCTCGCCCTGCTCATTCTCTTCCCATTTCGTCTCGTTTGCGTCTCGTCCAACGTAGGTTCCTTGAAGTTCCCACAAGAAGATAAAATGTCGATCGACCTTTTGTCCGAGAACCAAGCACGAGCCCGAGAATTTCTTTCTCGCACGACCTACGCCTCTCCGAAGCCGTCGTCCCTCTAGACCAGCAACGCCATCATTTTCGCTCGGACTCGGCAGGAGTCCCCAGCCATCTGAGCAGCCCGAGCTTCGACTTCAACTTCTCCAACAATCTCGACATCTTCGGCCACGAGCCTTCCTCCGCTGACGAGCTCTTCTCCGATGGCAAGATCGTCCCCACCACCCAAATCAAGAAACATGCTTCCGGGAACCAGCCTCTGAAACAAGAGGGTCATTCTGAGGACTCCGAGAAGCAGATCTTGAAGAGCGAAGAGAAGCAACAGGGCGGCAATAATTCCAAGTCGTTTTGGAAGTTCAAGCGAAGCAGGAGCTTGAACTTGAGTTCTTGCGGGAGTGGGTATGGAAGGAGTTTGTGTCCTTTGCCTCTCTTGTCGCGAAGCAACTCGACTGGGTCGCCATCGGAAAGCAACAACAGCAAGGAGAACCACCACCATCATCTTCATTTTCAGAAGCAGCCTTGCTCTCCTAACAAGCAAGGCTTTCCACTCAAGCCATTTCAAGCTACTTCATCGTCGCCATCCACGTCGGGTTATCAGAAACCTCCGCTGAGGAAGAGCAATAGTGGCTTTCATGGGAACTTCAACAACAACAATGGCAGTTTTCGGGTCAATCCGGTTTTGCATGTGCCTTCAGGGAATCTGTTCGGTTTGGGCTCCATGTTCCTCACTGGCAAGGACAAGAGCAAGATCAGGAAGTGATTAGGTTTTGCGGTACAACTTTTTTTTGGCATCATTCGTATAACGAGTATATCTAATGAAGTTATATTTTTTTCGTGTTGTTTAGGAGCATCGACCAATATGTTTGAGCTGTATGCATTGGATGGACGAGGAGCTTGGCCTTAATTTGTTGTATTTTGGACTTCTGACTCTGTCCCTTTCTTCCTTTTATTCGTTTCTGTTATTCTTGGACTGAGCTGTTTGTAAATCGTAATGTGTGCTCGAAGTAGTGAGGATTTGATGGGTTCAATCTTCATAGACAGTTCATGCTGTTTTCCTTTGGTTTCTTGTGGAATTTGTGCCATCTGTTCTATGTATGAGCATATGTATGAGCATTTATTCTTTATTTGTAACATATATATTTTTAGCTTAAGGCCTTTTTGGATGCTTCTCCTGTTTGGATCATATGTGATCTAAGATTGTTTAACTAGGGTGTCTGAACTATCTGAATTGATAGAAAACCTGACTCGGCCCACCCCGAACAAGATTGAAAAGGACTTTTTAACTATATTAATTTTAAATTTGAAAATTATGATGATGAGGATCACAGGTTCGTTTTCTGTAACATGGATATTTAACTCTTTGGTTCGATCATTCCCCACGGTGCTCAAGCAAACATCGCACCCACATTCACATCCCCTGTATGGGCCCTAGAACCATACACAATTTCCCATAACTTGCCAAGTTCCGATTGTGGTAAATTCTTTTCCTTTCCTTTTTTCTTTTTACCTTCTTTGCCTCTTCAAGGGTCAGTTGATGGGGAGATCCCAAAAAGTTTCAGAGAGAAGATGGAAGGGATAAAAAGGGTTGGATTATTGAGTGGAGGGGCCAGTGGAGACATTATTGAAAGGCTTGAAGCCACATGCTTTATTTGGAGGACAAATTGACAGATAGGAATGGCTTTCTCTGCTTGTCCCCATGCTGTTCCCCCTTTGGTCTTTGCTCACACATGGCCTTCCACGTTCTGATTCTCTTGGCTGAGAAAGGGACTGACCTAATGTAGCTATTTTAGTGAAATTGGCATGCTAGAAAAATTAGGACACTTCCTCGGATTTTCCTTGGAGATGACCATTATTTGATCACCCATTTTTGTACTCCATTTCAGTGGCAGGTGGTTGGATGCACCAGCACCGTTTAACAGACACAAATCGAAACCAAACAGAGTGCCTTGAACAACCGTTCCCGGGAGGTGGCAAGGTAGGTGGATGTCCATCCTAGACATAAACTCACGTTTTTCCTCAAAGGCATAAATTTGAATAATCTCTGACCTTGGTACTTATCAAAGCTTTTCGTACAGTATTTTGCACGTAATTCCACTATCTCACTACTTATTGGCTAAAGATGTTCAGATGGAAAGGAAACAGGAAGCGACAAAGTAGTGTACTCGATAGCAAATAAGCTGAAGATAAATCATATGAACAAGAAACCCAGCAACCCGCACCAAAATAGATTGCCAGGCTAAAGATGCAATTGGATTGAGACAACTGCCGATCAATGTTAAGGAGGATTCCTTGTTAATTACTTGGGTCTAAAACCTTAAGCTAGTGCAGGTCATCTAAATACACTGACAAAATTTCAAGATGGTTCAGTAGGATATGCAGACAAAATTTTGCAAGGGATTTTCGGCTGCATGACAAGCGCAATAACGTGAAAGAATTCGTATTAACTGACTGCACTAATTGTGATCAAGGCTTTGCAATTGTTTATTTCTTGTTGACCAGACATATGGGAGAAATACAATATAATTCAATTACTAATATCAAACTTTGTGATACTTATACTTCTGCCCCATATTAAATCTGCTTATACGCTTGCTAAATCCACTGAGCACTAACGCCCTCACAGCCTGAACTCCTTGATCCAATGCCTCATCAATCTGTATAAAAAGCCAACACCCATTAAAGAGTCCCCATAATTTTCAGCAGAATTATTCCAACCCTGTGACTAATCCTTAACAATCTATTTTTTGAGAACATGAGTCTCCAACCTAAAAAGAACAAACTCCATTGGCTTTTAGATAAAAATATATACATACGCATATGTATATGCATGTACATTTTTACCAAGACAAAACTGCACTTTGTGCTGGTTGCAAGGTGATTTTGAACTTGCAGAGTATTAAAACCAAGATTTACCTGCTCACGTTCTACTGAGCTGAACTTTTGCAAAAGGAAAGCTTTCACATCCATAGCTCCTGGTGGATTCCCAATACCTGCAATTATAATGGGTGGCAATTATCACTACTGCATAAATTACAAGGGGCACTTGAAATGATCTCAAGGAACCAACCAACTGAGAGCCGAGGAAATTCTCTGCAATCATCCAAATGAGCTATCACATTCTTTATCCTGGCACAGGATAAAAGCAATATGATAACATGCTTGCAAATTTGAATAACCAATGAACACTATAGCAGGGGGATATGCCTCCAATCTGATTGAATATTTGCAACATGTGCAAATACAACTATGATGAAAGTTAAGTTCTTTTGGTTCCAACGATGATACAGATACAAGTGCTTTGATTTGAGGTCACATGGAATTGAAATACACCAGGTATCCAAGAAGCTGAACAGTTGATTCCACATAAGGAAAAACACATAAGAAAATTAACATAGCCTTAGTCCAACTATAGCTTGAAACCATTCACTCCTACTTCCGCCAACAAAGATCTGACTAAAGGAAGTAGGCAAGACACCCCATCCCTGTATCTATTTCATGCTATCCCACTTCTGCTAAAACCTCTGTCAATGTTGTGTATTCATTGTTTATCCAAGGAGTGCAAATATTTCTCTTTAGTCTCACATTTAAAACCTTCCTATTTGTCCAAATAGCCAAATTCTTTGAAGTATATCAAGAGATGAATTTTGTTGAATTACCTCCAGACGATACTAAATAATTTTCCTTTTAATCCAAAGTACAAACACCACAAGCACCATTTAAAGGATCATGCCATCCAATTCCAATTACATCAAATAAGGACTCATTTTTAAGAAAAGAAGTACCTAGTTTACTTATTAAGCATAAAAAAACAGTTACAGGCATGGCAACTGCCAGTTACTGACACATGGAGGCACAAATTTGTTTCACCGACATGCTATTCCTTTTCCTGAGCACAAAAAAGAACCCAAAGGGGAAAAAACCAGCATCAATAGAGTTGTGTCAACTTAGGTATCAGAAAATGTCCAAATATCCATACAAATTATTGCAATTTGGCCATGCATTCCTCCATGCTCATTGCATCAAACTGATTAAGATTCAAAGGGAGCTTTTCCCCTCCTACTGTCAATTTTACTTGCTCAGCAATTATGACTAATAAAGGCTATAATTTGAGTGACAGATGACGGGATCAATTAAGTTTTGATACTCCAGAGAAAAGCTGCTGTAGAAAATGCAGACAAGTGGAAGACGGTAGCAAAGAAGCTATACCCGCTGTGGTGACCATGTCCTCCTTTGGGTTGTAGCCTCATGACACCATTTGGTAAGCTCATGTCATCATAAACCTGCACAGACAAATATGACTTACATAGTATTAAGAGGAAAAACTGAGGGTAATATAAAGTGGTCCTTCCACAAATAGCAGAGGTACACATAATTACCAACAATATATGTCGAAGAGGAATTTGGTAATATACTGCAAGCGGTGCAACCTGAATGAAAAGAAGAGAAAGCATTGAAAATAGGAACTCCCTGTCTTTTGTAACTAAAGATGAAATAAGCACTAGGTCCATAGTTTAAAAGAAGAAATCGATTGAGCTGAAGATGGTAAAAAATCAAGATTTAAAGCAACAATGAAGAAAGAGAAGGCCCTAAAGACACAAAAATAGGAGGCACTACATCATACTTGCATATAATGCAACTCCAATCAACAACCACACAGGAAAATTTCAGTTAAATAGAAATAAAGACATGTATTTCACAATGATATTCTCCAGCCAGGTTGCACAAGTTTTTTATCAACTACCTTGTACTAGTCCTCTTTGACACAAAGCACACACACCCAGCTCATTATTCGCTTCAAAGAAAAAAAAATGCTTAGCCACACAATCAATATTTTTGTCATAATGTATATCAAAGCTGAGAAGAAGAAGCTGGATTGCTAACCAAAATTTTCCTGACAAGCTTTCTAGTCAGCTGTCATATCCAAGAAATTGATGATAGGAAATCCTTATGACTCACAAGAAGATGGTCACATTGAAACTTATCCATGTTGATAAAACATGGTAATGAACAATCCTTCTTTTTTTTATTTTTCTTCTCTGCTGAATAGAAGAGAATTTCATCTTGAATGGGAAGGCATGCAACTCAAAAGCAAATGTGGCTGCCCATTGATCTTAGTCCATCACCATATTCAAACCTAGCATACAAATTCCAATGAAATTTTGAGAGTATAAATTCAATCCAGGCCAATTTTTCAAGTCAGAAGCATGAAGAAAAGCTAAAAGGATGATCATGACGTCTTGACATGGTTGAAACCATCGAACTGTCAGCAAATATTGCTGAAACTTAAGAGTTAATATTCACAAATCACCATTTGGTGGTCGATTGCCAGTTATACTTATAAAACCATATGAGCTCTGAAACTAAGAAGCCAAAAAGTTCAAATGCCTAGAAACCATATAAAACATATAGATCATATGAAAAGAATGCAGCATCTATGATGGTACAATTATGCCAGTAAATATGGCAGCTGGAAAAATGGAACCAGATATATATATATGCTACATAGGAAGGGGACTAACAGATTCACCACTGAAGTTCATGTACGCTTGAGGCTTTGCCAACACTAATGGCACCTCTCCAATACAACCTGTACTGATGAACAAAGGACGTCCAATTGATCAATCTGAAGGATAATTTTGAAGCCCTAATCATGCTTCCGCTGGTAAATGTCAAAGTATCAACAAGGACAAGGAAAAACAGATTAATCAACTACCTATTCCAATCAAGGCTTTTGACTGAATTGTGTTTAACAATATGCCTTCAGCTTGTGATATGCGCTCAATCATTTCGAAACCAACCTAATGAAGAGACAAAGATATAGGTAGAAATAAAAATCAATGAAAGCAAGCGCCATCTTGCAGTGTCATCAATTACTTTATGCATAAAAAAAAAGATATGTCATCAATTACATTATGCCTCGTGCCATGGTACTTATTCCCAGGATTTCCCAATCCAACAATCAACCAAGGAGTGAATTCCACTTTGAATCTCTTGTCACTATCCGGCAATGAAGCAGAGACACGAAGCATTGCTGGAACTGCGCGTTGCAGGCAAAGACGAGGACGTTGAAGACTTGGTGGGCATGTGCTGGTTCTAGGGACTGAACCTGAATGCAACATGACCTGCATATGCACAACCCTGATACACTTCATTTATCCTAATCATAACAACACTTCCGCAGCAACCCAGTAGAAGCAAATACGTTCATCCGTTGGTTCCACAAATACAATTATACACAGCACGGGATTGCAGGATTTAAAAGAGTAAAACCCAGTAATTTGGTAATGTCGGGAGCTGAAAAGCCAGATTGCAAGAAACGCGTCGGCGAGCGGAGAGGCGGAAAAACAAGAACTTTCGAAAGGAAAAATCAAGAAAATCAAGAGGGTTTCGCCCGAAAACGGATATCAATCTAGCGAATCAAACTTTACCGTTTGGATTACGGAGAGAAGGGCTGCAAGGGAAGATGCGATGAGCAGATGACCCGCGGAGAAGAGGCGAAGCTGCTCGAGGCT
Source organism: Angophora floribunda (assembly GCA_014182895.1). NCBI lineage: Eukaryota > Viridiplantae > Streptophyta > Magnoliopsida > Myrtales > Myrtaceae > Angophora > Angophora floribunda. The sequence goes on from CM024710.1 coordinate 22,050,972, forward strand.
TCTGCTCTGGCTCGTTGTCTCATGCACGTTGAAGATATTTTGGAGGTCGAATTTGATCTTTACTGAAGACGTTCACTTTCGCGGTCTCAAAAAATTGACCATTTTTTACGGATTAATCCTCCCGACCCAAATTCTCAGAAACCTTCGTTTTGCGACCTTGAGTTTTTATTGTTAAGGCCTACATTCTCGGATCAATTGCCAAATGGTCAATTTTCATAAATGTCTCTGCCACTTCTCTACCCTAAAATCGCGGCTGTGAAGTACTGTCACTTTTTTAAGTACCTAAAACTTATCGTTAAAGTACGATTAAATCATAAATTTTATCAAATTAGTGTAATCGAATCATTTTGTTAATAGTGTCAATTTTGTTTTGTTGATAACAAGAGTGAGGGTCACTGGTGAGGCCTCACCCAAGGTCAGCAATGTTCATCCACCCCAGGCAAGGCCTCATCATATTTTGGGTTCATACTCTTTTGTCTAATTTTTCATATCGAAAGCATTTCATAGACAGCATTTTGTGTTCGTCAAAAGGCAAGGAAAGTTGTGTTTGTTTACTATGTTATCGCTTCTGTCTCCTAGTCGACATGTCGGAGCTCGATGATGACCAGGCCAATAGTGTCAATTCGGATATTCTATCTTCATTTATTCAAAATCTAATTTTATCATTTTTTTTATTTTTTAAATCTAATTGAAGTAAGATTTGAGAGATCAAATAATAAAAAATACGATGTAGAAAAGACAAAATAATAAAAAAATGTTGCGATAGCATTTTTCATTAACCAAATTGATAGAGTTAATGGAAAGATTGGATCGCACCAATTTAATTAATTATATGACTTAATTATACTTTTTGAAAAATTTAGGACTTAATTGCATATTCACAGCAACTTTTTTCAATTTTGATGCATTTATCTCAACTTTTTATGTGTGTTCATACATATTTCAAAAACTACATCACCTTAAAATTGGATGGTGCAAGTTGGGGTAGGTAAAGGAATTGAGAACCGCTTGAAATCGGGCTGGACTAGCGCTCGTCCTAATACCTGCATACAAAGTGTTTGGGGGACCAAGGAGGTGCTCAAATCAAAGCTTCAAAGGCAAGGAATAGAGGGACCTCCTCCTTCTCATCTTCTTATCGAGAATGGTCCAGACATCAAGATGACATCAATTGACGAATCCAATTTTGTAGGAATTGAGAATTAGTTGCATGGATCAATCTAAGAATGTAGTTGGATTCCCGAGTGGATCTACGAAACAAACAAGCAGTTTTCAATTTCAATTTTTTGAAATTAGTATTTTGTGGTCGGTTTTCGGATTTAGTGTTGAAACCACCAACTCGGACCATGCAATTTCTTAAAAGTTGCTGTTAATGTGAGTCGTTTTGTAAAATACCTTATAGATGTTACGATGTCCTTTTTCACAGCGACACCGGATAAGCTTTACCAAGTAGCTCAGTCTAGAAACAAAGACAGACAAAAGCTCTTGGTCCGATGGCGGCCCTCAACGGAGCGTGGCGATAACTAGGGGGGGCGCTCTTGACACTGGCCGTGCGTGCTCACGGCTGGATTCGCCGGGGCAAGTAGAGGGTCAATTGACTCTGTTTATTTGACGTTTCTCCTTAACTTTGGCACGATTTCCTTCGTTTTCCTTAACTTGGAAATGGCGCGAGATCGACAGGTCCACCACTACTTAGAGTGGCTCCTGTAGATGGAACAATAACCCCATCCCCACACAAGTTCTGACAGCTGTGTTCATTATGGTGGGTCAGCTTTATCTTTGCTAATCGAGGCATAAATAAATGTCGTTTTGATTATTTATATATATTCAGATGCGGGATATCAATCATGTGCATTTCAATAATACCTGTCACGATTAGAGTCGATGATTACACGTGATCTTTTCTTGTCTTTGTGAGCAATATAAGGCTCTACTCTAGTCGGTCGGCAAAGTTGTCCTCCATTAAAGTTTTCTTGAGCTGTACAAACGATAAGTTAACTCCACATCGTATTTTAGCCTTGGAGTTTGAGCCCGCTAATCATTACCACCCTCGAATTAATAGTTTATTTGGGGGGAAGAGTCAATGGGATAAAACCAACACATGATCAATGGCATTTCCCATATGTCAAGCACCATAGTCAACTCCTTTGGGCTGCATAAGGTGGGAATGATTCAAAGTTGAAGATGCCTTACAAAGTTTCACTCATTCTTTATGACAATTTCCTCACTTGATATGGATGATATTGAGTACACAAGGAAAAAACTTTGCAGATTCTACATGTTCCAATGCTCTAACTCCACATTCTGTTGGTACCAAATGGATCGACTTGAAAATTACCAAAGGGAAATTACAAGTTACGTAGCTGCTGGTCCAAGGCTCAAATGCAGATCCAACCCCAAACCCTTCTTCTCGATCTGAGAGGAAGACCGAGCGCCATGAGCCCTCACTTCATCGAGAAAAAATGACCTCGTTGCTGTTGCGGCCATCTCGCCTACACTGCCTCCGCTCACTTGCCTCCCAGGAACGCGAGGCGACCCTCCTGCGAAATACAGGCCGAGGCCGTTTGCAACTTGGAACGAAGGCGTGTGGCCAGTGTGCGGAAGGATCAGCCACGGAGGGGTCCCTGCCGGCGACAGAGGCGGGGCCAGGAGGTGGTGCGGCGGGGGAAGGTGGACAGGAATGGGTTGTGCAGCTTGCGGCCTTCGGCGGCGGCGACACGCATCTGAGCGCGCTTCAGTAGCTGGCGCTCCTTCTTGTGCGCGTTCTGGTGGCCACCCAAGGCCTGCGAATTGGCGAACTCACGGCAGCAGTACTGGCACTCGAATTTCCGGCCGTCGGATTCCGGCGACCCGGACGATGAAGACTTTGTCGAATTCGAATCATCTCCAAGAACATTTTCTTTCGTGTTCTCTTCCAGCGGTGGGGAGGATGATATGTTGATTCCAAAGAGCTTTAGTGGTGTGATGTTATTGCTAGTGATGTTGGTAGTAAATGGCTTGGTTTGGAGAGAGCAGTCTATTTCCGCCATCACAGAGAGAGAGGGAGGGAGGGAGGGAGGGAGAGAGTTTAGGAGAACAGGATGAGACAAAGGAGCATGAGATTGTGGAAAGACTAAGTAGCTTAGGTGATTTGAGTGGTTGGATGTGTTGAATATATAAAGCTTTGATGTGTTCCACTGGTGTGTTACAGTTGCAAGAAACTGATGACTGACAAAGACAAGAAAAGAGAGAGGGGCGGTTGGTTACGAAGAAAGCAAGACTTGTAATTGGGAAGATGACACAGTGCAAGAAAACTCAATGATGAGCCATCAAGGGAACACTTCAATTTATGGGGTTATCAAACAAGAAACCCTAGAGATCATGTCTGTCAGATGCCCAAGAGAATAAAGAAACACGAGGGCATGTATTAGATATATTATGGTCGTAGGAGTACGATTGGCCAAATAGTTTTTTTTATCCACATTACATCATATATTATTAAATCGGGAAAGATAGGGAAAAGTAACGTAGTAGGTTCGAATATAATTTTGCACCGAATGGCACTCTAACAAAGTGAAACCCATCTGTTGACCTTTTGCTAGATTAGCGTTCTATTTTGGCTAATTTGTTTCTAATAATATATCAGAGGAAAAAGTTCTACTTAGTGAAAATATTATGTGACCTCAAATTTTGACCTTCCTTTCGAAAACGAATGATGACCGACGACTGCTCAACTTCCCTATTCACGAGCATACCGTTGCGTGGTATATCTTTAGAAGCAAACTTTATATTTATATGCAAGCAAGCATGTATAGAGACGAGGCAGGGTATAACATAAGAAAATGGGTTAATTATAAAACTCACATATGTGTGTGTATATATATATATATTTTAACATGGATATGAAGTTAATGCGAAGCATTATCTTTCTAAACGACCTCTCATCTGCCTAAGTTCTCTTGATAATGTGGACTTCGTAGGTTAGGCGAGAGGTTTGGGGAGATACTTCCACGACACAATATATGCAATTATTACCAAAACATGTCAGTTCAAGGAAACTAAGCCAGACCAATCTTTGTCAAGTAAGTGGGGTTTACGTGATGTTCGGGGGAGTGGTGTGTTAGGAAAGAGAGGGAAAGGTCCACAATGATGGGTGCTTCGTTTGTCCTTTGCATGCTTGCGTGATTGACGACGGGTTCTCAGGTTTTGTTTATAGTGGGAAAATCTCCACGAATCTTACTAACTACCATGATTTAGGGGGCTTCGATGTTGCCATGGCTTAGCCTCTTTTCGCACGCCACTTGCTGGATGCTGTCGTCGCTGTCTCTAGAGTGTATGTATATTTTATGCATGCAGCATCAAATGCGACGATGCAACATGTTGGATCGACCCCCCTTCGCTCGGTCTCCCTACGTAAGATTTTTGACTGGTTCTTTTCTCACGACTTGATCAATCGATTCTTGATACACCAAGCGACACCAGTTGTTGTATATCTCAGGCGGTGTGGGGGCCTACGTTCGGACAAAAGTAGAGCGACGCAGAATCTCCATCCGAGAGACGATGCATTTCATCAGTATTGGCCTCTGTATACGTCATGTTGCATACGATCAAGCTCCATCTCTCTGTGTCATCTAATTAGCGATGGCATTGAAAACAGAAGTTAGCCGCTACGCGAAGTCACTAGAATTATCTTCAATCATTTTATCAACTTGGGATGCAGTGGCGTATCATGAAATGATGACCGATTCACGGATCAAACAGGGAGTTTTTCACTTGATGTTGCTTGATGGGGACATGACTGATGAAGAAGCTATAGAGATGTGAAAGAGGGTCTCGCCACATTGAACCTAAATGATAGCCAAGATAGTCATCGAATCCAGCTATGTAGTTAGTAGCTAAAACCGTCCTATCTTGTCGGGTTTCCCCCTCTATTTCTCTTCACGTGATAACTGTTTGAACATAGGGACAGTGTAATGTGTTAAGATTTTCCCCCTTAAATAAGCATAATTTGACTCCTTGTTGTTGGCCGTATAACTTAATTGGACTATAGCTCTCCTAGTTCTGGACACTACTACATATGAAATTAAAACGGACGTGGAGCCGCATGCATCAAGCACGGCGTCGTCACTGGATCCCAAAATCCATGTGGACTCCATTGATTCAATGGTGACTTGATACCATAACACCTTATAATATAGAGAAATATTTCAATCAAATAAGCGTTCTTGCAGCTTGCTCTATGTCCCTAGAATAAATTTCTGCCAAACATCTCTTTTTGCGACATTTTTCTCCCTCCCCAAATCATTCAAACTCTACTGCTTTTGGTTTGAAGTCGAGATATAAACAATCGAAAAATAGATCATGCACCATCAGTATAAAGTAAAATGCTATAATTATTCATGAACAGAACTCTCTCATTTATAAATTTGTGAATTCTCATGGTAATCTATGTAGGGTACAAAATCTTGTGTGCATCCATGTCCTTATCTAACTGTACACTTTCTATATCTCATAATCATTCTTTCTTTTTGGGAGTGGGGGGTCATGATGGTCATCATAATGTAATATTAATGTAGTTACAATTTCTTCAGTCAGTATGCTTTAGTCCAACCTAAACCTTTGTCCTTGGTTTTACCAACAGTCACTTTCTGTTCTCTCCCCTGATCTCTCCTCGTTCCACACCCCCAAAAACATTATATTATCACACACCAAATTTTCTCTCATCTGGTGTTCTTTGCCTCTTCCTAATCAAAGGATTAGGTCTGACTTAGCGATGGGAAAGAAACCCGCATGCATGCTTTGGAAAAGGCTCTGGATAACGATGCAACGCTCGGTTGGAAAAAAAGCTCGTGCCCCTTAGGTACGGAGTCTCCCACCTAACTGAAGAAAGGTCTCGTGACAGAGCTTTACATGTTCTTCGCATCGAGGAGACAAGATATTGACTCTAACCTTCTCGGAGTTGATGCCCCAAGCACGGGCTCGTGTCGCTTCCAAGTTGCACGCACTTGCTCTCATCTAACCGTATAGGGCGATGATATGCACCTTTACGTAATCCCGGTCGATGGTGATGTGACCTAATCAGGGAGACAAACAATGTTCCCAACGCAGATGTAAGTGACGAAAGCTTTGTCCTCTTGTAAGAAATTAGTGCAAGAGGAGAGAAGATTGAGCACACGCGGACGGTGCTACCTAATCCAATGCAGGGCAGACACTAGGCGAAGAAGCCTCTCCCTCTTCCTCTAATATCCCTTTTCTTCCTTTCTGCGATCACTTACTTCTTGCCCCCCATTCGAAATCTTTAAATCGATAATCAATGAATATAGACATTTCAACTCTGCTTGAAACCATACGGAAATTTTGTTCGTTATTTGTAGATTCCAACGTGTCCCCCTCTCTCAAATGAACAAACTCATGTAGAACAACTTCTTTTGGACCAAACATATGATGCATTACGGTGCTTTTTTAACATTACAATTGATTCTGCCAGCTACATTACTTATAAAATGACCCTTTAGTGTACATCGTTTATTTCCCTCTCTAGCACCCACATCGTTCCTTTTCCTCTCAGAATTTGGTACTTATGAGAAATGATGGGATGCTATGATTCTGGTTCCACTTGGGTAGTTCATCAATCATCGGCGGCCACTATTTCTTGGAGCAGTTTGTCCTACCAAGCTGAGGAAAAAGCATCGATGGGTCATCATTAATCGATGATCGTGCTTTTGCTTGTCGTTGTTCGAGGAGTAGGTGATTTTTTGTCATTTGAAGGATGGGCCGAGTCAGCATAGGAAAAAGGGAAAAAGAAGAAGAAAAGAAATTGAATATATACATGCATTTGTATGTATAAAATACATAGATAAATACAAAGGCGAAAGGCTTAAAATGTGTTCCATGTGAATTTCGTCCACGAGAAATTTTTTTGATTCAAACCTTGCCCACCCAAACAATGGCTTGGCTCGTCGGGGTTGGTGAGCATCTTTGACTGGAGCAAGTAGCTTAATTTGAACTAGTTGATTGCCGTACTACCAAAAGGGCATTTGTCTAAAAACCACATTAGATGTTTGGCTGAATTAGACAGGTGATTTGGAACTCTCACGACCACCAATTTGTTCCTTCCGTAGGTTCAGCCAATGCCAAAAGTGCGATAACTCTGACTTTATCCCAACTTGCAATCCATAGGGCAGAAGGTGACAAGCTTGCTCATAACGAGCGGTAGATAATAATCAAATCGAATATTTTGGCTCAGAACGTGGAGCTCCTGTGATAAAGTCTAGGTGACCGCGATGCTCATTACGCACTGATTAAAAAAATGCCTTTTTTTAGAAGCCTAAAGCCCATGTGCAAAATAGTGTGCAGTGAACTTTCTTGCAAGAATTCCTTTGAGAGAGAAGGATTATTAATAGTAACAAAAATTAATTGGATGAGTTACATATATGTTTGAATCAAATTCTTGTACAAGTCAGCCATCCTCTGGTGAGCATGTAATTCAATTCTTACACTAATGTCACTATTAGTGGACTTAGTAAAAATCATAGAGAGAACCATATCAATTAGTTTCATATGTTAAATTCATTGCACGAAAGTTTAAAATTTCATTGCGCCCATCAAATCAAAAGATGTCATCTTATCTAATCTACGACCTACGAGTCGAGAAAATCCATCCGAGGCCCAAAATCACCTATATTTACAACCCCATTGAGCACGAACTGCTCGGCGACCATCTCCTTCAACTCCACAGCTGGCGCAATATGGAAGCTCTTGGACTCGTCCTTTTACTTCTTCCCTAAGATTATGTGATTGATTGCATTGAGAGTAAGATCACAAAGTTGGTCTTTCAAATTTATTGATTGGCCCTTTGCCTCGAACGAATTTCTTGTAAGCAGCCTCATCTCCTCCACTCTTACATACTCCAGTGATTGAAGCCTTGCGGCACCAAACATATCTGTTAGGAAGATTTTACGAAGAAGAAGAGGAAGGAGGAGGCAGTGGCCAGGCAAGCAATGCCGTACGCAACCAAGAAGGGGGAATCCAACCGGGGGTGTTGTGCATTGGTTGAGCTGTTGAGCTTTTAGTGAAGGACAGTTTTGCAATACGACTGAGAGGCTTCTATCTGTCGATGGCAATGGAAAGTAATCAGGGTGAATACGAAAGACATTCTGATTAAACGAAAAACATATAATAAGTCGTTATTCTCATAGTAATTTAAAGACCGTTATATTAGTAAAATTTGAAGTGATCCACTTCCTTCGCCATTTCTTTTACCATCATAGCTGCACATGTGCATGTTTTACGTATTTAACCCTTCAATTTTCGCTTTGTTTTTTCATTTATCATTCTTTTTGTGAGGCTAATTATGGAAATCAAAAGAGAGGCCAAACCCCACAAAATCCTCCCTTAATACAATAGTATAGATGTGTGGAAAAGTCTTATTCTACCTCTCAAAGTGGAATCAACCGCAAGCGTCATATACGCGGCGGAAAAAGTTGCGACCATGGAAATAGAAAAATAAATTAAATATATACGTGTATCGTATATACGTCGTATATATAGATAAAAACAAAGACGAGAGGCTTACCCAAATGTAAGCCTATGTGAATTTCGCCCACTACAAACATTTTGAGTTGGGCCTGGCCCACCCAAATGATGGCCCGGCTTGTCAGGCTGGTTAGCATCCCTGATTGGAGCCGGAACCTGTAATTGTACAAGCAGACTGCCTCACCTCCAAAGGGGGTCACGACGCCGCTCGTTCAAAATGAGTAGTAGACGTCGCTCGAATCGAATATTCTGACTGCTGATTTAGAGCTACCATGGTAAAATCTAAGGGAGGTTCACAATGCCAGGGGCCCCTCCCCGTCCTTCTGTAGATCGAGAAAAGACATTTCCTAGAAAACTAAAGCCCCTTGTACAAAAATGGGACGCCGAGAACTTTTTGAAGCCTTCGTTCCCTTTTTTGACCCCCGATTAAGGCACAGGTCCCACAATCGTGAACTCTTCATTAGGTTTCTCCATTAATTTTCGAAAAAGACCGATATTCTTTTACCTTAAATAGATAAATTATGAGCTCATTAAACAATCCCACTAACATTGTAAATCCAAATCCGATGTATGCAATTGATGAATTTCTTAGAAAAAGGGGTTGATGTACTGTCTTTGGCTGCTGTGGTGTCCTTTCTGTGGAGTATCTGGAGGTCTTGCAACAACTTTGTGTTTCGAGGAAAAATCCCAAACTCGGAGGAGTCCACGGAGTCAGTAAGAATCATGCAAGAAAACTTCACTAAATCGAACACTCGGGAGTTGACAATAAGGAAGCGACGAGATCTTACCGGAGAACAACGTTGGATCCTGCTGGAAGGAGGAGCCCTAAAACTTAACGTGGATGGATCCTTTGTCGAAGGCTCAGTCGATGGAGCGATTGCATGCATATGCTGTGACCACATCGGTAGTCTCGTTGCTGGCTTCGCGAAGTAAAGGTATCGTCTGTGACACAAGTGGAAATCCTAGCTTTGTTGGAGGCACTCACCTTCGTCTCCAAAACTAGTCTTTAATTCAAGCGATAATATCTTGAATCATATAGGGTTAATTTAGTGAAGGATCTGATAAGCCAAGTCGCGGATCACTTCGAATGGGAAGAGCATTTGCTGATCAAGGAGTGCTTGGACCTCCTTTTGGCCCACCCACATGTTACTCTAGCCCATTGTCCCAAATTATCAAACTCGATTGCAGATTGAGTCACGAAGGTCTAGAGATTACATAACCTTCTTCATGATTGGCTTTTTGTTTAGCCCCAATCCCTTTGGGTTTTACTTTGTCTCGATACCTATCTCATGGGCTTTTTGAACTCGTATCAATAATAATATATATTTCTCTTTGACCAAAAAAAAACATCATAAATCCAATTAGACATGAACTAAAAGTTGAAAAGGGCAGCCCAAATATGGCATTTGTCTAATTTATACAAAAAAGTTCATTCCTTAACAATTATATTGTTCCATTGAGTTACAAAAAAAAGAATTGTCATGTTGACTTATTGACTGTAGTAGCAATCCGAAGACTTTTCCTGCTCATAATTCGAGGGATTCGATGGCACAAAATAGAAGTTTTAGAGTACCGAATTGGGCACATAACGATACTTAAAAAGACAAAGGGCGGACTTGGACTTAAACTAATTTTCAAATGCCGGCACGTGGGATTACAAATTGGATTAATTAACATAATCTCCATGTTTCAAATTTCTCGAGCCCAATTGAGTCAAAAGTCGTTTTTTGGGTCCTCAAGAGGGGACGACGATTCTAATAAGGCGGCAGCTCGTGATAGCGTCCGATTGGTTGGACTCATTCTGAAAATTCACATGCCCCGACCATTTTCCGGCCGTGTTAGAATTTGGCCTTATTCTGGCAAAAACCTGAAAATCGCGATGTAGAACTCTGTTCTAAGAATTTTTTTTTTCACTATAGCCATGTTTCACAGGTTTGGATTTCCGTGAAAATGTTTTTACCAAAAGGTACGTCTTGGTTTTAATATAGAGGATTTAAGTTATGTGATGAGTATAAACAGAGAAAGTCAAATGCAACTTTATTTTCAACATTTGTGTACAACCTTAAGATTTGACTAAAATTATGCTAGAATTTAATTAATGACACAACTTGTTTAGGTGTATAAATAGAACTTAATCAACAACAATACTCTTAGGTAGAAAACTTAATGTTGAAATTCAATCAACGACACTAAACTATTGGAACAACACCAAAATTTAATTGACGATGATGAATCGAATAGAGATACATATCGAAATCTAATTAACGACAGGAACCTAAAAGACTACAACTAAAATGCGGTAAAGTAAAGGTCAAAGTAAAGATAAATGTGGTGACATTCGAGAGCTCTCAATTGCGTGGCTTGTGGTATTTATAATGTGGCTTAGTCGGTTGCTTTTCTTGAACAACGCTCTTGTTTTTCCATACATTTTTCTTCTTTTTTTGACTGCCTTATCCATAGCTGATCGCATCTTGACTCATCAATGATGCTTGTGCTCTTTGCCCACCTAGTAAATAACTACTTTCTTACTTTCTTGAGACTTACTTTGCAACAATTATTTCTCACTTAGAATTTAACGCCAATTATACTTAAATTTCAAATCCAACATGTTACTCTCTTAACTTGACACATGGTAATACAGTGTCTTGCCATCGACATAAGTATATCCATTTGGATTCTTGTCAATACCTAGCTTTAAATCCCTTCAGCATGCTGATAATCTCAAGTTTCTTTAATCAAAACGGGGCGTATTGTCCCTTTCATGCCCTCATGATCAGCATGTGATAACACGAGTATTTTTTGGATGTCAACAAGTTGTAGTAAAGACATATTCAATTAGCATGAAATTGACCTAATTCGACCCGATGAAAAATGGGAGAGACCTAGATTTTGCGATAAGCATTTCTCCATGTGAGCATCCACAGAGAAATAGAGTTTTCATTAACGACTCATGGAATGATAATCCGTGCAAGAGTTTTATGGTGATTGGGAGGAGTGCCACTGTCGAGGTGATTTCCTTCCATTCTCGAGAAAAGAAAGAAAATCACGAAAGTCAATTGAGCAAGAGCTAATTTTTCTTGTTTAAATAATGTCTTTTATGAATAGGTAGTGAACTTTCAAATATTCAGAAAGAGAAACAACTAGGGGTGTTAAAAAGACCCGAGCCGACCCGAGCCGACCCGGCCCGACCCTAAATTTAGGGTATTTTCGGGTTGGGTCAAAATATTATCTGAGTATAGAGCCGGTATCATTTAGAGCCGGGTCGAAACGGGTTCGCCCATGTCTTTTTGACACCGGTATGATACCGGTGGTACCGCCTGTGCGTTTTGGATAAAATAAACAAAGAAGAAGCAAACCCGTCTCCATGTGTTTTTCATCCGCTGCTCAACCCGATCCTCCCTTTGCCCGACCATCGACCGGGTCCTCCCTTCAGCGTAGACGGGCGTTTTGGATAAAATAAACAAAGAAAAAGCAAACCCCTCTCCATGCATTTTTCATCCACCGCTCAACCCGATCCTCGCCGATCATCCCTTCGCCGATCAAAGAAGAAGCAAACCACTTTTTGGATCTTGGCGATGCCTATAAGATAGCTGTAGGGCTTCGTGTGCTTGCTGAGCTTCGGGGCAACGGGGAAGGCGGTTGTGTCGCAGTGTCGAGAACGCATGCCATTTGACCTCTGTGCGGGCTGATTTCCAATGATCTGCAACCTTGTCGAATTTTTGTGGATTCTGGCCTTAAGTTCCTGCATGAAAGATGATCATGCACGTCTTGACTATGTTCCGTAATTTTTTCGAATTTTTTGCAAAGAACCCCTATGATTTGGGATTAGGTCTAATCTGTCTTTCTATTGATTAGAATTACACTTACAAAATCAGTAGTGCAAAAATTAGTAGTGTAAATGTGATTTCGGCTTCAATATCTTCGTGAAAATTATAGTGTAACTCCATACCTTTATCAAAAGGTAAGAATCATGCTAATCGAACTTCGATGATCAATTAATTGCATGAACAAACTTGATTTTAAGGTTGTGATAAAATATTTGGTCTATTGCATCGGGTTTGTCTTGATGATTTTGTAGCATTCCTTGTGTGCTCGTTTAGGCATATGTTTCATCATGAAAATTGCTCATGGTTGCATAGGTAATCTACATGATTTTTATCCTCGACCCAGCCTAGCCCGGCCCGACTCGACCCGAAACGCTTAATGCGTTTCAGGTCGGGTCGGGTCAGAGCATGACCCTTTACAATTGGGGTCAGGTCGGGTAACATCAAGACCCGACCCGACCCGACCCATTGACACCCCTAGAAACAACTCTCCACCATTCTCTTGGGGAATCGAAATTGGCTGGCTCAGGAAAAAACCAATAGTGTTAGCAATTCTGGGGCGACAGACTAATTCATCTAAGAATCAATCACCCTTACTCGCTAAATCTAGGACATTGGTTATCGTTGGGTGATTGCCTTGGTAATTTGTGATCATCATGCGACCACTCCACGAAATTACAGAGATCTTGTCGACAAATGCCTCTGAATACTATTTAATTATGTCGGATAAAGAAGGATTCAATTTTTAAAATAGGATTAATACTATAAAAAACTTCAAATTAATACATTTATGATAAATTTATCATAAATTAATTTTTTGACCACCAAAAATCCAAATTGGTACACATGTGCCTCATATGACCATAAAAACCCAAAATTGGTATACTTATTACAAATTTATTTTAAACCAATTTTTTGATCATCAAAAACTTTCAACTAGTACATTTGTGATATATATACCCTTCATTAAATTGGATTGATGCCACAAAAAATCATAAGATTAGTATAACTGTGACAAATAGAGAGTAAAATCCCAAGTTGGTATATTAGTCAACTATTATGTGTCATCAAACTCAGCAATTTGACAGTAAAATTTAACGAAAACTAATATAGGGTAAATTCATCACAAGTATACCAGTTTGAGGTAATGTATCGATTTAGAATTTTTGGTGGTCAAAAATTAATTTGGGATAGATTTGTCAAAAGCTTATCAATTTGGCCCTTCAAAACATGAATCCAACATAATATGAGAAATGCTAGGTTCATTGAAGGCATCAAACCAGGAAGAAGAATACTAGAAGTGTTAAAAAGTTGTGTGTGATATTTACTTTTATAGTGCAAAAAAATTTTCTCGGATAACTTAAGTGACACTTAAAAAAGAAGAAGCTATCATTTAGGTGCTAACTTCAATATGGGTTGTTGGAAATCCAACATGGCCGTATTTTATTAATTTCTGGATTCTATGTGGTGTCCGGCCAATATATAATCCCTAAATGACGTTGTAAAGTGGGTTAAAAAACGATCATGTCAGTGCTATTCATTGTTAAAAAATGATCATTTTAGTGACAGAAAAATGTCACCTCAAATAAAATTTTTAATTATAAAAGTTACATATATTGTTGGCTGGAGGCACTTAAGTAATTGTTTTTCTTCAACACAGTACTTAAATGAGCCGGTTAAAACTTTTGATATTAAAATAAGTATTGTATTCAATTTTTGTTATCCTTCTTCCCATCAAACAGTGTCGTTAGGTTATTCAAAGGTAAGCCGTTACTGGCTAATTCCAGAATGCGGATGCTCAGTAATGAGTTTGGAGGGCGCTTGTCTACAAATTTCTATTTACATTCACAAACACGAAATGTCTATGGTAAAGATTTAGCGTGAGATGGGCCCTTCAGTGACTCCAGTCCACGTAGGATTAGATATTTCATATATCGTGTGCTATTGTTAATTAATAATAAATAATGAAAACTCAGTCAAAAGACAGCAGCTGGAATTTCCACGAATAATAACTGTCGATTTCAGGAATCTTGGCTCCTGGCCGTCGATCCCTATTATCCTCACCTACCCTCTACGCCCCATCCATCAATTCCCAACCTTCACCCCCAAAAGGCGAGGAGGACATTGCCAGATATCTTTGGCCCTTCCTGATTTCAGCTTCGTTTGCATCATTTTGGAAAAAAAAAAAAGCACTCGAAAAGCTCGTTGAACATCGCTCCGTGCAAGGCGAGTTTGGTAGAGGTTCGTACGGATCGATTTTTTTTTTTTTTTTTAATTTTTTTTACCTTCTTATTTTGTTCTTTTCACATTTTGCATCTCCCGCTCTCCAACCTTTTCTCTTTCGAATCCCACACGTTCGAAACTCTCACACAATGCAGGATGTCAGCATGTAAATCTTCGTATCTTTTTCTCATGTGTTCTTTGTTGCTGCTTAATTTGAATAATATTTTACTTTTTGATGGGAAAATATAAGGGCATATCTTGCTTTTAATGAACATACCTTAATTTTTGATAAATTATCTCTCAAGGTAGGCATAGTTAATGGGAGTGCACATGGATTCTCAACTCGATAATGAGAGATTGTTACCAAACTATATATAAACTATTTTGAGTCGTAAATATAAGCATAAGTCAAAAGTTTGGATTTTGATCGTCTTATGATCTTGCAGGATATCTTATGTTTCTCCATATAGTTGTACCCATGCTCTCGTGGACTTAATATAAGAAAAAAAATCGAATAATCAAAATCCAATTTTCAATTATTCTTTGATTCGGTAAAATGTTCATTATAGAAAAATATATAGTGATGTTGACCAGGGACTTAAAATTGGCGGCCTAAGGAGTTCTTCCTTCCTCCCCCGCGGTCCCCACGCAAGCAAATCCCATGTCTCTCTCCTCGCGCGAGTGCTCGTCAAAAACCCTTTTTTTTTTTTTTTCTTTTTCTTTTTTGTTGCCAAAAGATATTCTCAGAAAATTGTTTCTATAATGCGAAAGAAAAAATTCATAACGGCCCGACGAGTAGCCAAAAAGCCATTTCGGCGTTGGCTTTTCTCAAACGCCAGAGGGAGACTGGGGCAGCTCAGGATAGTTGGCGAGGGTCCGGGCACGGCGATTTTCGACCTGATTTGATAATGCGACAATTAGCAATCTTTGGATCGATTTCATGGGAAATTGCTAAACATGATTGATAAGAACTTCATGTTCAAGTTGAACCTGTGAAATATGAAATTGATCCATTAAAATCCTATGTGTTGTGTTGACGTTGGATTTATAATACGTTTGATTCAACTTTCTAAGAGATTTTCAGTCTCCAAATTCCCTTAAGAAAATGTCAAAATGTTTGGCAAATCTTTTTAAGTGGCTTTCGGCTAAATGTTGAAACAAATTATTTTCTTCCAAAACTATTATCACCATTTCTTTTAATTTTTCAGTTTTACCTCTTGTTATTCCAAATCTACCTTCATATTGCTGAAGTTGCGAAAGAGTTTGATATTTTTTAAATAAAAAAGATTAAATCCAAAAAATCCTTTATAAAGAAGATTTGTCAAATTCTTTTTATGTAATTTTTATTAAATATAATTTGCGTTTCTCTAAAAACCCATTTCCAAAGTCGAATAGTCATATTAATTCGCGATTAATTTAGGGTTTGCGTAGTAACGTTTCTATTCCTCTACTTTTTCTTTTTTTTTTGTTTTCCTAAATAGAAAAAAGCATAAATTCATTTAAGAACACCAATTTTGATTTTTCAATTCCCCTGAAATAGAAATTTGTTCTCAAAATGGATTTTGAGTAAAAATGAGAAGTAGAAAAAAATAGTTTTTTGTTCCTAGGAATAATTTCTAAAACTATTTTTTTGGTTATTACTCATGATCGACCGCTATTCACCAACTATCGCCCACCACCCATCGACCTCCGATCGTCAACTGTTGACCATCGGCCGCCAATCACCGACGGCCTTCGACTGGAAAGTTGATTGTTGATCAGCGCCCGTAGCTCTCGTTGGTTGTTGCCCGCCCTCCGCCGCCACCGTTGAGGAAAAAATAAATAATTTTTTTTGTCGATATCAAATGCATTTATATTTCTATTCTATTTTGAGAATAATAAATTTTTATAATTACTAAACGCCTTATTATACTTATAATTGTCCTAGGGATTAGAAATAGAAAAGAACTATTTTTTAATGAAATCGTTTGTAAAGTAGAAATGTTACGTCTGTTGTAATTCTATTCGATTCCAAGTAAAAGGGTTCTTGCAATTTTTGCGTTGGCTACATATGCGATTTTGGCGTTTGTTATAAGTTGGTGCGCTCGTGCTCTTCCTACCCTCCGTCGAACCTGCTTCGCCTCTCTTTCTCTCTCTCTCTCTCTCTCTCTGACTCGATCCGCCTCGGTCTCTCTCTGTGTCAGTCGCGCCCCCGCCGGTCGCCTGGCCTCCATCTCCGGTCGCGGCTCGCCTCTCCCTCCAGGTGGTCCTCCTCCTCCTCCTCCTCTCCGCTTTAGAGATTTAAATTTTTGCCCAAATCCGTCTCGGGCATGCGCTTCCTCGTTTCGCTTCCGATCTGGCTCCGCGCCTCGGGATTTCATGCCTTAATGCTCGCCCAGTTTTCTCGTGACCTTTGCTCGTTTGTTTGTTCTCTTCTTGAGGGGAATTGGTGCAATTTGGCGTCCTCTTCGTTTCTGGTGTGCTTCTCGGCCGCCGATTTCTGACCGGCGTCTCGTTTTCGAGAGCGATTGGTCGTAATTCTCGGGTCTTGACGTCTTGGGATTCGTCGGCGCATCTGTTTAGGGATCGATTCTTGCTTCGGCTGTTGTCGAAACCGAGTGTCGGAAGTTGAGAAATGCATTTTGAGCATCGACAAAGTTTTCCCATGAACGAGTTTTGTTCCTGCAGTCGAGCTGCGACTTGGTTTATAGGCCGGCGTCTACCTAGGATTGCTTTCGAGTTTGCCATTAGATGGGGATGTGCTTTTGTTTCTTTTGTTCATATCCTTTGTGATTTGTCTCCAGTGGTACCTGCCATTCGGGAGAGAAGAAGATGTTGGGGGTTGTGAGGCAAAAAGTTAGCGCTGGCGGCTCTCCTCTTACGGTATGCATAGTGATTCTATGTTTATTTTCCTTATAGTGGCACCCCCGCTATTTATCTCATTCTTGAATTCGGTCTTCACATGTCCAGATTCTAGGACGGGCCTTGCCATTGCTCCGTGCAGCAGCAGCGGCGGCACCCCTGAGGAGTTACTCATCTGCAGCTAAAGACGTGAGTGCAGATTCTTGTTTCTTTGACAATCTTTCCAAGCTGAGTGCATGAACTCAGTTTCTGTCAGTTTGCTCTGTATATTGTTTGTGTACGTGTGATTTGGTAGTTCTTAAAGGTTTCCACAATTTGCGATGCATTGGACCACATGAATTTATTTATCCCATGATTTTGTGCCATCCCTCGCAACTAATAGAGCTGGGACTCTTCTATCAGTCTGACTAAATTATCCCTGCTGATTCAGATGACAGTGCGAGATGCTCTAAATTCGGCACTCGATGAGGAAATGTCAGCCGATCCACGAGTATTCTTGATGGGTGAAGAGGTAAGTAAAGCACCATTATCTGATGATGCTTATTTTTTTGTGTTTCTCTGGCCCTTCTTTTTTGTTTCTTATGTGGCATTTCTTCTCTCTTTCAATTTAGGTTGGGGAGTATCAAGGTGCATACAAGGTCAGTTCTAGTCAAAGAGATGAACATGTACTCTGTGTTTATGGTTAAGCGACACGTTCAACATTATTAATCTGTTGCTGCTTGATTCTGGTACAGATATCAAAGGGTCTACTTGATAAATATGGCCCCGACAGGGTCCTTGATACCCCAATCACAGAGGTTATTCCTTTCGCATGATATTCAATTCCATGTTCTCCAAGGATTATACTCCTTATTTATTGCAAGACTTTCTCATTCCCATTTTTTGGTGCTGTTTTCAGGCTGGTTTCACTGGAATTGGAGTTGGCGCTGCTTACCACGGTCTCAAACCTGTTATTGAGTTCATGACTTTTAACTTCTCCATGCAGGTTAAAGGCTTTCCTAAATTATGTATAATAAGCACCTAATTTATAACATTATGCTACGACCATATGGGACGCACCCTGGGATTGACCAGTGGTAAGGGCATTTCCAATGCTTTGAGCTTAGGAACTGATGACTGTGGGTGCGATTGTGTTCAGGAGAACTCGGGTTTAAGTGGGGCGTTATTGTGGTAGGTTGCTGTGTTGGTTACCCTCAAGGTGGCAGGCTAATTATAGTCGTGCTTATGGATTATCAAAAAATGGCTCGACAGTATGGTAAATGGCTATTGAGAGTTGTAATGGCATTTTAGGGACTGCTATGTCAATTTTTTGACTCAGGATACCGTAATTTTTACAATGGGAAAATTCGATGGAGCAATCTTCTGAAATCTGTGAGGCCATTTGTTTTACACCGTTCCTTTTTGGCGCAGTGTTTCTTATCATGCTAGTATGTTTTTGCTAGGGAATCTTCTTCCAATGGGTTGGCATATTCTGCCTGTTGTTTTTCATTCGGTCCAAAAGAGCTAGTTAGATACCATGATCAAGACGACAAAGACCAACGAAACCTGGGAATTCATAAATTGAACGCTTGTCAAGGGTTTTGTTAATCAATTATACAATATGGTTGCAAGACAATTCGAATAGATACTCTAGACTTGTTTGTGAGGTAAGAAGTGAAGTGGGCCTTTAAATTTTGTCTTGACTATAAAGTATGGGGATGATGATTATATCTCTGCTTTGCTCGTACTTGTCCAATTGAGATACGCATTGTGAATCAAAATCTCAAATGCATGAATTATGAATTGAGAATCGACTTATATTATAAGATACTATAAGTTAATTAGACTAACTTTTCTGGGCATAAACTCATGTAAAGCAAGCGGAAAGTACAAAATAGCAAGTTTCAGCAAAATTCATGATCAAAGACAAAGATAAATAATTTTTGACTATGTATTGTGAGATTTTAGTGGGGCCACTGTCACAAAAGCTTAAGTTGTTAGATGAAAGTGTGGGTTATTATTATATAAGTATTCTAACACTCCTTATGCTTAGTCTGGTCTTTTTGCCAATACTAAGCATGGACATATTTAATTGAGAAGGTAAATGAGGTTTGAAAAGATTTGAATTGAGGATCTCTTGCATTGATACCATGTGAGATTTTGTTGGGATCGCCATCAATTGTTCTAAAAGTTTAAACTGTTAGATGAAAGTGTGGTTTATTATTGATATAAGTATTCTAACTTGTGTAAAGCATAGCGTAATATATTATAGCATATTATTGTTCTTAAGAAGTATGACAATATGCGAAATAGAAGATTTATGTGCCATATCATATAAGTTATACGAATTTTCAGTTATAATATGGTGAGACTATAACACTATTAAAGGAAAATTTGTTACCGTCCTCTTGTTTTGCTTAGACAATAACCTAAAGTTTACTTAACACGACATTTTTGTTTATATGGATTTACCAATTATTTTGCATCATATTGGATTTAAATATCGTAAATGCTTTACATTGTCAAAAGTTTGATTTGGTTTGCAGTAATTAGAGGTTTGTTCTAATTTATTTACTAATATAATTCCTGGCTTTATCTTCAGGCAATTGACCACATCATTAATTCAGCTGCAAAATCGAATTATATGTCTGCTGGCCAGATGTCAGTACCTATTGTTTTTAGAGGTCCAAATGGAGCTGCTGCAGGAGTTGGTGCTCAACACTCTCACGTATGACTGTTTTATCGTCTAACCTTTTAGCACTTGTTGTCTTTACAATCGATGGATCGAGTGTCTTGACCACTTGATGTGCACTGCTTGTGGTTACATATGACTGATTCATTTTGTTTTGGCCATAAATAATGACTGATTCCACTTATTTGATTATGTCCAGTGTTATGCTGCATGGTATGCCTCTTGCCCAGGCTTGAAAGTATTGACTCCATACTCTTCTGAAGATGCCCGTGGCCTCTTGAAAGCTGCCATAAGAGACCCTGATCCTGTAGTTTTCCTCGAGAATGAGTTATTGTGAGTAGTTTTTTCGCTATTGGATTTATATGCACTTCTCTTTCTGATTTAGGGATAACTCTGAAGTAAATTTTGGGATTCAGATATGGCGAGTCATTCCCTGTTTCAGCTGAAGTGCTAGATTCCAGCTTTTGCCTTCCCATTGGAAAGGCCAAGGTATTTCTTAATCATGTGAATTTTACAGAACTAGCAATTTCATATGGTCAATTTTCTCATCTTTTCCACCTTTTACTTTTGACAGATTGAGAAGGAAGGAAAGGATGTGACGATAACAGCTTTTTCAAAGATGGTGGGCCTGGCCCTCAAGGTTTGTTTTGCATCTATTGCCTTCTGTTGCCTGAGATGCTATAAATTGTCCTTGCCAATTGGAACGTGCTTTTTACAGGAAATGTATCTAACGTTAGTTTGCTCTTTTCTTGCGAATCTCCTTTAGTGACTGATACCCTTTTAAATGAGTTTTACAGGAAATACATGCCTCTAGGTTTTGCTTCAGTCACTAGGCTGAAATTTAATTTGTTTATACTAATCTAAAGGAGATTTTTGCCTAATGTTCAGGCAGCTGATATTCTTGCAAAGGAAGGAATTAATGCTGAGGTAAGTCAATTTTCTGTAAGGCTTACAGAAAATTGATTCATGTTAAATGTTTGTAAACTGAAGCAATCCTTTTAATCCAGGTCATTAATTTGAGGTCTATTCGACCTCTTGATAGAGCCACTATCAACGCTTCAGTCCGGAAAACCAATCGGCTTGTGACAGTCGAGGAAGGGTTCCCTCAGCATGGTGTCGGCGCCGAGATCTGGTTCGTCCTCTCTTTGCTACTTAATTTTTCTACTTGCAGTTTACAGAGGCACGAATAATCTCTGTCTAATTGTTTGCGCAGCACATCAGTTATTGAGGAGAGCTTCGGTTATCTCGATGCACCGGTCGAGAGGATTGCTGGTGCTGATGTTCCCATGCCTTATGCAGCCAACTTGGAGAGGCTGGCTGTCCCTCAGGTCGATTAACTTCCTTCAGATTTTTCTACATAGTTAGTAGATGGAGTTAACCTGAGGCCCACTGCTTGAAGAATGCCCTTGACCTTATATTACACCACCTGTTTTTCACTGAATCTGTATACACAAGACTAAGAAAGCATTGGAGGGGTAGCACTGCCTAGCACCTGATGTTCTTTGGTTTCTCATCATGCATCATGCAGGTTGAAGATATAGTTCGTGCAGCAAAGCGAGCTTGCTACAGATCCGTGCCAATGGCTGCAGCAGCTTGAATTGACAGGAGAAAGACCAAATAAAGATTTTTTTCGAGCAGAAGGTTGGCCTTTGCTGAATTAGTTAGGTTTCCAGTTTAATGGATGGATGTCTGCGTACAGAGGCGACTTCTTCTCCTTTTGTTGGTTGGCCTTCTTGGGGGTTTTGGTTGCTTTTTGCCAGAAGTGTGGAACTGCTATAATTTTGTTGGAAAATTTATCTTTTGTCATCACGAAGGAATAACTCCTGGCGGTCCGAAAGTGGAAAATGGCAATGGAGTTGGGAAGAAGCTTCGTTAACATATGTATTTCTCGAAATAAAAGTGTAACAAGACCTTTGCGTTTTTTGGAAAGGCTACAGTGTCTCTTCTTGAAAATCATGGGTGCTTGATCTTCTTCCTCTCGTGAGCACTCGTGGTGCTATTTTGCGGCTTATCTTCTGTACTTTTCATGACTAAGTTATCTGCTCCTTAAGTAGAAAATCCTACTTTAAAGGCAAAATCGAGTTGGCCATACTGGACCGGGGCCGGAGCTGTTGATTTGCATTCTCGTGACGAATTTGGACCATGAGTTTCTTGATCATTGGCGGGCATTTCAAGCATTGCTGCTCTTCTCGAGCGATCTGGAGTGTGAATCTATATCGATTTTAATGAGTAGATGATTTTGCCAGGTACGTGTTAGTTAATGTTAATGCGTGACGATCCTATAGTCATTTGTTAGTCAATAGAGAGTAGGGGTGAGCATGTAGAATTGCTCGAACTAGAAACCACATGGATTGGATTGAACCAGCCTATTATGAGTGATTTTAGGGGTGTTGGTCTAGTTTCTAGTTCCATAAATTGGAGTAAGTGATTTTTGGTCCAGTTTATAGTTTGAGAGTGGGGATCGAACTGTCCAAGTAGAATCGATTTTAGAGTGTAAAACCTAAATTTTAATCTCTTCTCACACCTTGCTTATTCGAGATGATGAGCAAATCTTTGTTTCTTTCATATTGTTGCACCACGCATCCAACTTGCTCCTTTCGTCTCTTACTTCTTTCTTTATTTATTTATCTCTTTCTTTTCTTGCAAAGATTTATTGGTTTTACCTTCCCTCACTTACTTGCACTTGCACATTTTCTAAATTTGTGAGTCCGTTATTTATGGAAAAGAATCCACTAAATCCTCTTCATTTTTTAGCATGCTCTTACAATCACGGTCTTTTTTGTAAATCTCAAATAAAATCTCAATTCTAAAACTTTCGATCAAGATATATGAATCCATCGGTTCTATCGAACCGCTTAGGGGCTGTAGTCCCTGATTCCTGAGTGAGATTGGGCCGGACCGGAATCGATGCGAGTATGGTTTCACAGGGGAAGACGATCCCACCGTCAATTTGACGCCCACCTCTTTTGTGCCGTGGATGCGCACACGTGCTTACGGTGGTGTCGGAGCCAGGGGATCGCAGCCCCACGTTCGCCGCGACATGTCCAACGCATTGCAAAATCTAATCCAAAAATCCCACGTACTCATCCTCCTCCTCTTCCCTTTTTTTGTAAAATTTCCCCACTTTCTTTTTTTATGCATTAATATATATTTTTTTTTGGGGGGAATATGCCGCATAGAATAGACCGCCATCAATTGCAGTCATACGCGATGTTTTAATTCTCGTAACGGTTCCGTTCGGGAGAAAATTAAATTTAAAATGATTCTCGTGACTACGAAGAAGAAGAAGGAGAAGTGAAGGAGAAGGACGGTTGAAGCAGGGGGGTGACGGACGCGACTTGGACTCTCCACCCCTACTACCACCTGGATCGACTTTCTTGTTTCTAGTGAAACCCCAACAGTCTCTCCTCTCCTTTTCAACTCTCTCTCTCTCTCCTCGGCCGCGTCAGCAGCGGATTCTTCCATGCTTCCCTCTCCTCTCTCCTTGTTCGCTCATCGCTTACAAATCCCGACGCTCCCCCTCCTCCCGAGTCGCTCCACACGAGACGGCCAGCCGACCCCGCAACCCACGCGAGTCTCGTAAAACTTTCTCGTCGATCGGCGCGCCTGCAGGCTACTCGCAATCGAAGCAAAGAGGTCAGTCCCCCTCCGTTTCCGTACCTCGGATGATCGATCGTTTCCGCCGCATTGCTTGATGTTCCACTCGAATCGCGTGAAGATTCGCTGAATTCTCGGTTTCGGCGGTCTCCTGTGCTTCGCTTTGCTTACTTCCTCTTCTAGTTCACTGTGTATTCGGGGTTGTGCGTCTTCGAGCTTACGTTTCAGCTTGTTTCTTTTTTCTTTTTATTTGCCTTTTTGGCTTTTCAGAGGGCTCGGGGAGTATTGGCTACGTCAGCCTAAAAAATGCAAGGGGCCACACTTTCAGTCAAAGCGAGGACGGGGTATGGATTGCGGAAGGTTACGGGCTTGACTGGATTCGGTGGTGAGTGCGGAGTTCTGAGGAGTTCGAAATCGAGTGTTCGCATGAGCGGTAGGATCGGTTGCTGCGGATTGCGTCGCGGCTTGGTCTCGATGGAGACCGAGCTCGCGCGCCCCAAGATCGGCTTCGGGAGCTTGCTCAGATCCTCGGCCAAGGCCAAATCCGTCAGGGCTCAAGCTTCCGGTGAGCCAAGTTGTTTGCGGCAAACCTTTTCCTTATCGTTCTCTTCGCTCGTTCTCTCGCCCTGTCTATGTGTTGTGGTTGGGCTGTTCGTGTGCGTGTGTTAAAGCCTGTGGCGATTTCTTCTGTCTGTATATGTGGTGTCGCGCACGCTCGAAAAGCCGTCGGTTTCAGGCTTTTTCTTGTCGTGCGAGAAGTGAAATATACGTTGCTTCAACTTACGAAATTCATGGGTTGTGAAATGGCACCTTAGAATTCTTTCAATCTGCTACGTATTAGGTTGGTGCTTTTGGATAGGGACAGTTTGTTGCTTCTAAAGCTAGTTCTAGTGCTTGCCATATGTTGCTGTCCTCGCAAAGTCTACCATAGTATACCAGCTCCTCTCCCTCAATGAGTTGTGTTTTCTACGGTTTCTTTCAAGATTTCCTTCTAAATCATGGGATTTTGAGTGAAATACTTAGATAAACAGAGAAGAAATAAAAAAAATAAAAAATGGGACGATTGATTTCTGTTCTAAGAGTAGATTTCCAAAACAGATGGAATCAAGTGTTTGGAGAATGCCTGCATGTATCTTGCTTATTGGACATCGATGTATGGTTGTCATCAAAGATCTTTCTAGTAATCATGCATGGTATATGTATTAATCTTTGCTTTTTACTGCTGATTTTTTTTTTTTGCTGAGGTTCAGAGGAAGATATTGAAGATATTGCTCCTCTTAAGCCCCAGGCTACATCTTCAGGCACAGTCTTACCTTATGTTGGCATAGCCTGTCTTGGAGCTATCTTGTTTGGCTATCATCTAGGGTATGGCTTGATTGATTATTAAGTGCCATAAGTTCTTCTTTGTGGTTAGTTTTAAATGTTACATTGGACCAAAGAAATTGATGGGCGATCCTTTTGGCCATTCTTTGCATTTTTGGTAGAACTCTGGGACTTAACCATCAGTGAAATTCTTACTTTATTGCATCCGTGAAGCTTTACATGATTCTCTTATGATGCAGGGTGGTGAATGGCGCTCTTGAGTACCTGTCTAAGGATCTTGGAATTGCTGAAAACACTGTCGCACAAGGCAAGGGCATTTCATTTTCCACACTGTGTTATGGATATTTGATCCTCTTGGCCTCTTGTTCCCTATGGTGCCGTTACCTTTTTTTTGTGTACCTCATGGCGAGAACTGCTGTTCTCCACCCCACTAAAGAAGAAAGACTACATTGTGATAAACTAAGATTTCTTGTCTCACTTGGTTTGGAGGTGACTACAAACATAAAAGCAAGCGTAATGAGTATTAAATCCTCAATGAACCATTGTTGCTGCATCTGTTGCCATTTGTCATATTTCTTTATTCTACTTTCTGTGGGGTTGAACGTCATGCTGTAATATCATGCAGGGTGGATTGTTAGCACACTTCTTGCCGGTGCTACTGTTGGTTCATTTACTGGAGGGGCATTGGCTGATAAATTTGGCAGGACAAGGACTTTTCAGTTAGATGCAATCCCTTTGGTCGTTGGAGCCTTTCTTTGGTATGTCTCTTCATGACTCATGGTTCATGCTTTTTGTCATGCATAAGCATTCCCGAATTCAAACTGACCTTTGTCAATAATGAAGTGCTACTGCCCAGAGTGTGCAGACTATGATAATTGGTCGTTTACTTGCCGGAATTGGAATTGGCATCTCTTCTGCTATTGTGCCACTTTACATTTCTGAGGTACTTTCATTTCTTTTACTAAGTATGGCCGCTAAAATTTAGATTCAACACTGCTCACTTTCTTCGTGATGGTCAGATCTCTCCTACCGAGATTCGTGGTGCTCTTGGATCTGTTAACCAACTTTTCATATGCATTGGGATTCTTGCCGCACTGGTTGCTGGATTACCCTTAGCAGGAAACCCTTTATGGTACTTCTATACACAACAGATATTAGTAAAATTTCCTCCAAAGTTGCTGTTCATCTGTTTTCAACTTTATACTGTTGCTTTATGTCTTAGCATTAAGAGTGAAGAAGAAGTTGGTGGAATAATTCTTGTTTTTGTTTTATGTGCAATTTCTTCTGAGGTAGTTTCTAGAGTTGTGAATGAGTATTACTTGCTTTAGTAACAGAGTCTGGAAGAGGGAGGTATTGTAATTCAAGAGCTTAGATGCCATGTATCTCTGATCTTGAAATTTCATTGTGAAGGAATAGTCTGGAATGTTTATTTATTTCTATTGTGCTGTGACAGGTGGAGGACAATGTTTGGGATTGCACTAATCCCTTCTGTTCTGTTGGCATTGGGAATGGGATTTTCTCCAGAAAGTCCTCGATGGCTCTTTCAGGTAATGGATTGGGCTTATTTACAAGTTATAAGAGTCCTCTATATCAGCAATTAATGTACCTGCCCTAGCTTCTAATGCAAAAAAGAAAGCATAGGTTTTTAGTAAGTTCATTGATGAGAGCACTGAGGTATCGGTATTCTATTTGTAGCAAGGAAAATTGTTGAAGCTGAAAAGGCCATAAAGACGCTGTGTGGAAAGGAAAAGGTAGCTGAGGTTATGCAAGATTTAACTGCTGCTGCTCAGGGTGGCTCTGCTGAACCAGAAGCTGGATGGTTTGACCTCTTCAGCAGCCGTTACTGGAAAGGTAATTCTATCAGGAGCTATGA
Source organism: Angophora floribunda (assembly GCA_014182895.1). NCBI lineage: Eukaryota > Viridiplantae > Streptophyta > Magnoliopsida > Myrtales > Myrtaceae > Angophora > Angophora floribunda. The sequence continues at coordinate 22,077,835 of CM024710.1, forward strand.
AGAGCCCAATGTATTTGTCTTGAGAAGTTTCTTTGACATATATGATGTGCATCAGATTGCTTCACTTATCAAAAAAGAGAAAATATCTTTGCTTTGGTTCAATCAAACCAGCTGCTGTTGGGGTGACAATGGGGAATGATGTAGTTGGAAATCAATATGCATTGGATCACATCTGTGTAACAGGCCTTTGTTGTCATATATGAGTGAACCAAAATAATAGTGGTCTTTTAGTCCTGTTCATACTGTTTGAGGCGCATGATCAGAATTGAATGGAGAATTACAATTTGGTTTGCACACCACTTCAACTAGTTCATTCATTGTTATCCTGCTGGGAAGCAATTTTACAGTGCCATTTTGTGACATCGTTGCTGAAGCATGGTGGTCTACTTTTGTTTGAGTTATGCTCTTTGATGAGATAAATTCTGTAGTTTCCGAACAATAGAAGATGTTTTCTGCCGTTTGCATTGTTTGCATTCTAGTTTGGGTTAGTTCCTTGGAGTAGTAGTATGCTTGTTAGCTGCCTACGGATGCAATTGTCCAAAATGTGGCTTTCATGATATGAATCAACATATCTTGATATCTAATCCTTTGTGAATAATTGTTAAAGCTGATTATGAGCAGCAAAATGGTGTAGATAGTTGGTAGCAGATACACATTCTTTTGAGATTGGGTGTTGCTTTTGTTGTTTTCCTGCTTGTTCACAGAAAATGATCACATTATCAACCTCACCATGCTTTGGCTGTTATTTTCTTTATGCAGTTGTGAGTGTTGGTGCGGCACTCTTTCTATTTCAACAGTTGGCTGGTATTAATGCTGTCGTATATTATTCTACATCTGTTTTCCGGAGTGCTGGCATTGCATCTGATGTTGCAGCAAGTGCTTTAGTTGGGGCAGCAAATGTTTTTGGTTAGTTTCTTTGTCTCATCTTCATGAGTCCGAGCAAACATACTATACTCTACATAAGTTTGTAAGGGTTGCATATTTCTGTCTGCAGGGACAACAGTTGCATCCTCTTTGATGGACAAGCAAGGGAGAAAAAGTCTTCTGATGATAAGCTTCACTGGAATGGTACAGTTCTTTTGCTTAAGAATCAGAAGCAGATTAATTACCTTCTCCTATTAATTTGAGTATTGCCTGTAATAGAGCATGTTGCCAAATAATATATGTAGGGTAAATTGCCTTTTCCTGCTATATGGTATTGTTTCTTTCCCTGATGTTTAATCCTTAATAAACTACATGTCATGTTAGAATCTCTTGTTTTTTCTTTTTTCATCCGAAATTAACTTATTATATCAAAGTCTAGTGCTCATCTATCAACTTAAAAAAGATTGGTGGATAAGATTTTGGAACCAGAGAGTTTTATCATTCGCCTCTTATAACTGAAGATCAGTCAATTTCACGTACTCCCAGTCACTTGTAAGAAATTCTGTATTGACCTTATCGACTCTGTTATAGCATTACCAGCTTGTAATGACCTGTGATGTGAACACAAGCCATAGAGCCAGAGTTTGTTCAGAATTCGATTCACATAAGTTTTTTTAGTCCATTGTGTAATATGATCTTTCTTCTCACAATAATTGTCATAGACGGCTACAGCTTTTTCTTTGGATTGTCTGGTGTGCTTTATCTTGCTTGGTAATGTCATCACACAGATCTCCAGTGCTAAACAGGGTTGATCTCGGGTGGCATCCATAGCCTACTTGGATTCTTGGGACTTGATATGGTTGATGTTGTCTGTTGGTGATTTTAATGTCTTATTATTGTGACTCAGCGTATACTCTGCCCACACCCCCACAAACACCCCCTCCGCCCCCCGCCCCCAAAATAAAAGAAAAAAAGAAAAAGAAAAAGCTAACGTTCCGGATATAATTTTCTTCTTTGGGTCTTTTTACCATCTATCCCCATTGGTTAGATGCTTATATTTTTCCCCGATTTTTTGAAGGCTGCTTCCATGTTGCTTCTCTCCTTGTCCTTCACCTGGAAAGTCCTAGCACCTTATGCCGGCCCTCTTGCAGTAGTTGGAACTGTGCTGTAAGTTTTCTTATTCAATTAGCAAATCTTGTGGGCCTAATTTTATTGTATAATTTGTGTTACTTTGATTCTGTTTCTTCAGGTATGTCTTGTCATTCTCTCTTGGTGCTGGACCTGTTCCTGCATTGCTTCTACCAGAGATATTTGCCTCTAGAATCAGAGCAAAAGCTGTCTCCTTATCACTTGGCATGCATTGGGTGAGTTCGACGAACTTGATCTTGTCTTCATGGTCACTAGCGCTATTTTCTGGATAAATGACTTACTATTATAATGATGTACAACTGTAAACAACAAAGTGGATTCACATTCTACTGAAAATAACTTTTATGCTCTCTCCTGCTCAATTTCTCACGAGACCTAGGGAATTTCCTTTGTGCCAGATTTCCAACTTTGTGATCGGGCTGTTTTTCTTGAGTTTTGTGAACAAGTATGGAATCAGCTCGGTGTACCTGGGATTCGCGGCCATCTGTCTCCTTGCTGTCTTGTATATAGCTGGTAATGTTGTGGAAACAAAGGGGAGATCCCTGGAGGAAATTGAACGTGCTCTTAACCCGGCAACTTGATCGATGCGGACAATTTTATCCGTAACTACACATCCATGGAGATTGTACCAGTATGGTTGCTTTCTTCTTTTCCTGCAGATAGCATTTCCATTTTCATTTAGGACTCGACCCAGGGACGTACCAGATTCCCTTTTCCCTTTCTTCTATGTTGTATCTCAAATCAGTCGTCAAGAGGCTCTGTTTTGCTGCTCTTTTGGTATTGAGTAGTGACTTCTAATTCCAGGACACATTGTGGTGGGTTGAGAAGGAATAATTGGGGTAGCAGGTGACAACTCTGTGCGTCATTGTATTTCTTGAGCGGAACCTCATGTATTTAGTTGAACTGTTGGATTGGCTGATTTTCAAACTACCTCAAAATAAGATCAAATCTTTTCTCAGGTGCTGTGATGGAAATGGGAGAACCGATGAAATGAACCGCAGTGTAAGACGAGATTTGTGCTTTGCCTGGACTCAAAATTTTGGGAACAAGGAAAGGGTAAAATGCTCTGAGCCTGGATAATAATGTAAATGAGTTGGCATGATGAAGAGCTACTGGAGTGGAGATGAACTTGGAAGATTTTGACATGGTCACTAGCTTACTTCCCCTACAAATGAGAATGAGAGGGCTACCGTTCCAACAAGAAGCGCGGTGTCTGTTCATGAACTTTTTCTTCGATTGCCTTGATGCACTCCGATGCATCTTTTTGTAGCACAAGTACGTAATGTCATCCAAATTTGGAAGCATGCCACGACACTGAACTAGTCTCAAGAGTGTTCAAAGAGCCGGACCTTTTAAATTTCTCAAGATCATAGGAATGCCGAATGGAGTTCTCCATCATGCATCAGTGCTCTTGGGATCAATCCAGCGAAAGAATCTCCTTACCAAAAATGAAAGGAATTAAATGCATTAGAAGTTCTAAAACTTGTCATGAAAATTTACTTAAGTTTTAAAATTTTTAAAAAGTATAATTAAGTTTTAAACTTGTCATGAAAATACAATCAAGTTTTAAAATTTTAAAAAAGTATTATCAAATGAAGGATTTGATTTGATCAATTTGACAAATTTTAAAATTCGACCGCACGTTCCGAAAGTTTTAGGATTTAATTGTGTTTTTATAATAAATTTTAAGACTTAATCATACTTTTTGAAAGCTTTAGGATTAAATTATTTTTTATGATAAGTTTTAAGATTTCTAATATGCTTATCCCAAAACGAAATTATAGATTTGCAAGCCAATGGCTAAGGTGTTTGAAGGAAGCCATCATGAAATGCATTTGACATTAATTCAGCAGGCAAAAGCGAAGATTGCAAGTCCCTGAAATTGGGAGAAAAGTGTCCCGTTTCACGAAGCTAACTGGCACGTGCATTGCTTGTGCCATGAAAACAATCCCCGACCTTCCGTTCCTCACTTTCATTCCGATGCCGAGCTCGGCAGGGTGAGATCAATCCCGTCGAGCTTCCCACTCGAAATATCTCGCGCTCGCACTTTGCAGAGAACGAACCAAATGGCGGCCACCCTTTTCCTCTCTCCTCCCGCATTCACGAACAGGCCGCGCTTTCTCGCTTCTTCCTCCCCCCGCGCGACAACTTCTTCTTCTTCTTCTTCTTCTTCTTGCAGAGTAATGGCGGAGAATCTCCCCACGAAAAGCCCGGATTTCTCTGTCTCCATCGACCCCGTCTCGCGGCCGAATGATCCGGTCAAGATGCCCACGGCTCCGTGGATGAGAGGCCCTCTCCTCGTCCCGCCCCACGACGTCTTGGACCTCTCGAGGCCTCGGAGCGGCAACAAAGGCTCCGGCGATAGGAAGCCCGAGAAGTCCGATCGAGCTCTCCTCCGCAGAGCGAGCGGCGTCAGAGGAAACAAGGCGGTGCGGAAGATCGTGCAGAGCATCGAGAAGCTCGGAGGGAGGGGCGAGCCGGGCGGAGCTGGGAGCGAATCGGGGGAGGTCGAATTCGGGCTCTCTCTGGAGCCGTTGAAGGAGGAGAAGGAGGAGGAAGGAGCCAAGTCGGGTTTTGGCGGGAAAATGCCGTGGGTGAGGGAAGGCGAGAAGGTGGTGGTGGTCCGGAGGACGAGGACGGGGAAGGCGGCGGATGCGGCTGAACTGAGCCTCGAGAAGGAGTTGCTGGAGAGGCTGAGGAAGGAGGCTGCGAAGATGAGGAAGTGGGTGAAGGTGAAGAAGATTGGAGTGTCTCAGGCTGTTGTGGATGAGATAAAGTGGACTTGGAGGAGGAATGAGCTCGCCATGGTGAAATTCGATGTCCCTCTGTGCCGCAACATGGACAGAGCTCAAGAAATCCTCGAGGTTCTTTCACTTTCCCGTCCTCCTTGATGAGATTACCTTGTCGTGTTGTTTTGTTTAAGCAGGGGAAATTTCTGTGTTGTCCTTCGGTTATGTGGAATCAGAAGCTTTGGAGCACGACTTGTAAAATTTAAAGCTTTTGTTACGATGGGAGGTTGGAATATCTGAGCTTGTCCTTAATAATCCTGACTGCTTGCTTGTGCATGAGGTTTGGCAACATGATGAGTCACAGTACATTCGTTGCTCTTGAATCTTGATTGCTTCCTTCCTTGTGATTAGACAGTGGCTCATTGACATCAACTGACGAGGTGGTTATTCATATGTTTTTGAATTTATAATTTGGTGTTGCTTTAGAAATTATACGGTTTGGAACATTGTCTGGATTGTGTGTGTTTGGTTTTGTCCTCTTTGAACTGAGAAGGAGGGAAAAAAAAAAGGGACTGAATTATTCACTCCCACTCTTCTCGTATGTCAATCATCTCCTTACTGACATGTTTCACTTCTTTGACTGGTTTTTGGTGGATCAACACATGCTGATGTGGCGTAATACACGAGCCATACCTGTGATGACACTGTTGGAATGAAATAATTTGCACTGTTGAATTTGCTTATGCCTATGTTTGATTTATGCTGGTATATAGTTTAGACTGTTACAATAGAAACCAAAAGATATTTAAAAAAGTTTGAACCCCCTTTCTCATAGTTGCCATTACCTTATCTAGGTTATGTTTTCCAGTTATGTACTATGAAGGGAAGCTTCTCATGGTTGATTCCTTGGTTGTTTCTTATGAATAGATGAAGACTGGTGGGTTGGTTATTTGGAGGAAGAAAGACACTCTTGTTTTATACAGGGGAATCCACCATCCCTATAAAGTCTTACAGGAGAAGGAGCGCGTCCCAGCTGATGGTCAAGAAAGACTTTCCTTTGTCTGCATGCAGTCTAACCCTGAACATGTCATGCCTTTAATACTGGTGAAAGATAATCAACGTATTCTGGATGAGAAGATGAAAGGAGAGGATGGACAAAGGCAGTCTAGTGCCATCTCAATAGACTATAATGCATGTTCTGAGTCAATCAATGGTTCACTGTATGAGAGGGAAACCGATAGATTATTGGATGGCTTGGGTCCTCGCTTTGTTGACTGGTGGATGCACAAGCCATTGCCTGTAGATGCTGATTTGCTTCCGGAAGTGGTACCTGGCTTCAGTCCCCCGCTAAGACTCTGTCCTCCAAATGAACGGCCGAAGCTCACTGATGATGAGTTAACGTTTTTAAGGAAGCTTGCTCACCCATTACCAACACATTTTGTCCTTGGTATGAAAAACTTCCTCGTAAACCCTTGTTTGTTTTTCCAGAAATAGCTTTCAACAAGGGACATGGGTAGTTGATCCTTAGTTGGTGAAGGGGAGAAGATCTGATTGAATATTCTTTCCTCTTGACTTTCTTACTACAAAATTTATATGATCATCTGAAATGTTGGTAAGCAAGACATATAGCTAAGGTCCTTCAAGAGCTTTTTAAGTTATTTTAAGCGGCTTCAACAGTTTATGGTAAATGAACATTCAATTGATGCATGATGATACACATCCAGTAAAATTTGCTCTATGCATTGTGCCCAGCATTAGGTGCCTATGGTTAAGGTTCTTTGGTTGTTGTTGCATCTTCATTTTGAAGGGAGAAACAGGAAATTGCAAGGGTTAGCTGCTGCGATTATGAAACTATGGGAGAAGAGTCTTATAGCCAAGATTGCAGTGAAGTGGGGTGTACCTAACACTAACAATGAGCAAATGGCAATGAGCTCAAGGTGAGTCATAAATAACCGTGCATTCTGCTAAAATAAATGATAGACATTTCCAGTCACATCTTAGAGAACATTGCAGTGTCTCACTGGGGGAACTCTGCTGCTACGAAACAAGTTTTACATTATACTTTATAGAGGCAAGGACTTTCTTTCTCGAACACTTACAAGTTCAATAGTGAAGAGGGAATCGGAGCTGAGAAAATGCCAAGTTATTGAGGAAGATGCAAGAATTAAGGCGTTTGAAAGATTGGCTGTAGCAAATGAGCCATTGGCAAAGACTTGCTCCATGGGAACACTATCAGAATACCTAAAAATCCAAACAGATTTTCAGGAGCAGATAAGAGGAGTGGGAAAAGTCGATGTCAGATTGGTGGCTGAAATAGAAAGACTAGAGAAGCAGCTGCGAAAGGAGGAGCACAGGGTTTTCATTGTAAGGTCCACACCCTTCGCCTTAATTCTCTTTGGCATGCTGTTTGTGATAACATGACTAGTGTGTGTGCAGCTTAAAAGTAAGATGAGCAAGTCGACAAAACAGCTGTCAAAGTTGAATTCTGGATGGAGACCTGCCAAGGAGGACACAGACAAAGAGATGATGACACAGGAGGAAAAAGAATGTTTGAGGAAGATAGGACTGAAAATGGACGCTATTTTGGTGCTTGGTGAGAACAAACAATTACTTGTGTTATCATCTGAGTTTCCCTCCTCCTTTTGCTCTGGGAATGCCCTATTTGACCTAGTATATCGGGGAAAATGAAAAATGATTCAAGTTTGACTGCTATTACATGATAGTACTCCTGCAAATCTCTCATGGTTGTACTGATCTGTCGATTTGTCAAACAATTATGCCACCACAGCCAGGTCTTCTAATTCATTCATTTGTTCATTAGAACTGAAAATGGAGGCAGAATCTTTGTAAACCATCTGTTGATTAGAATATCATCAGTTTCTTGCGGTACTGATGTCTTCAGTCCTCTTAATTGTTTCATCCATGTTGTCTTCAGGAAGGCGTGGTGTCTTTGATGGTGTTATTGAAGCAATGCATCAGCACTGGAAGCATAGAGAGGTGGTCAAGGTCATTTCTATGCAGAGGGCATATCCAGAGGTCATCTGTACTGCAAAACTGCTCGAAGCAGAAACTGGTGGGGTTTTAGTTTCAGTTGACAAGCTGAAGGATGGCCACGGTATAATCATATACCGTGGCAAAAACTACAAACGTCCTGTAAAGTTGTCAACGGAGCATCTGTTAACAAAAAGAAAAGCACTTCTGCGGTCTCTTGAAATGCAGCGATTTGGTGTAAGTGAAGATCCACCTTTCTGAACCAACCATTTCATTTCTGAATTAATATCATCATTTTCTTGGTGGCACATATTAAGCAGCATTTGTTGAGGTTGAAGCTTCTTTTTTTCCTCAGTCGCTGAAGTTTTTTACAAATCAGAAGCAAAGGAAGATCTCTGACCTGCAATGGAAACTGGTAAATGTGGAAGCGTTTGTAATGATATGGTTTACTCAAAGCATGATATTAAGTTTTAATAAAGCAACGTTTTGACTTTCTTCAGCTTAGATGGGATTTATCTGGAACTTCTTATAAATGTAATTGATGGGATGCTTTCTGGACAAATTTGTAGGCAGAACTAAAACATCAGCTGGGACAATAAAGACAGAAAATGATGAAGTCTGTAAATCATCATAGAAGGCATTTCTGTGATTTTCAGTACATGAAATGCACGAGGATTCCTTTGTGGCATGAAACGAATTACAAAGGTTCTCTTCCATCATTTGGGATTCCTTGTACAACCTGATTGCTCGACTTCTTTTGAGTGGAAGTGGAACTGAGGATTGCAGATTGCACAAATTCCACGGTGCCTGATTTTTGTTACTTGGGACCTCCTACAGCAGAGATCATTATATCCAAGTGAGCATGCAACGGCAATGGTATGGCTCTAAACATTTGCACTAGACTTCCCATCTTTTTATTGGACATGCCATCTTAAGCACACTTTTAGACTAATTTCAAAATCCAGGGGAAATTTCTCTTTAGCCTCCTAATTCATGGCAGGTTTGGCACTTAACACACTAAACTAGAGGGACATTACGATATTTTGGTAGATTCACCATAAATTGCCTGCAGCCCCTTCCCAGAAGAACTTTTCACTCTGAACTATTAACTTTATAGCCTTTGCCCATCGAACCCATCAAGAATTAACAGAACATCTGAGGAAAATTTCAGTGTGATGAATCTGATACTTTACTTTAGTAAAGTGCCATCTTTTCAATTTCTTGGTTGAAAGATAAGAGACGTTGTGTGGCGCTAAATATTCTTCAGTACATTGTTTTAAGTCCATGAATGATTCCTGCATGGAACTTGGAAAAAAATCTAGTGCTGTACAGTCAAGGAGCTGTCTGAACAGACTTTCTAATGTTGGTTCTCTAAAATTATTGTTATCTAGATTCCATTTGCTTTGATAGGTCTAATGACATTTTATGATTGAAAATTGTTATTTTATCTTGAAATGTGGATGGGGAAGCAAGTGTAAGTGACTCAATAAAACTCAGAATCCTATTTACAACTACATCTCATTTCCAATCTCCTGTACTTTGCTTTGCTCTATGCCAAATTGCATTCAGATCTATGCACGGCTCTGGACTTCAGGATTATGAAGTGTACGCTTTTCTGATTAATCACCTGAGTTGGACTGTTGGGTCTACAAATCTACTGGAGCCTCTGAGCCTAGTGCTTCACTTGCCAGCTAATAAAGTCTTCACTCTCACTTACACAAGGGCAGTGGGAGGTTGTGAATTGTGATCAAATGGCATTGACCCCTTCAGGTTTATCTTTAATTTACCCTTTTAACTATTCACAAGACTGATATGTACTGGTGCTTGTTGTATCTCCCACAATCGCTAGAAGCTCTTTTCTCTGTTCTTTTCCTTGGTCATTGTGGCATTGCTAAGGGAACTTGCTCTCAATGACGAGACATCCTAATGTCAATCAAGCTGTGTAAACAGAGTTATTCAAATGGAATTAATAGCTTTATCTAATTCCAACCGTTGGAATAAGTGTTAAGATAATTGATACTGTGAGTCTCTCCGAGGCTATAGCCACTGCATGCTATGGTGTGGCATTTTCTCCGTTTGAGGTAATTGCTTCTTGCATATTCATTTGTAGAGAAACTCATTTTAGCGACAAGTAATAGCGCTTCCTTCCTTTGTGTATCAGAATCAGGTGGATCTGTTTCATGTACCATCTCTCCATCAGAAGTGATTCAAATTATCCGGCAAAAGAATAGCCAAAATGCGAAAATTTAGTGTGGAGGCAAGGAATTGGAATGGAGTAATATCGATTCATACATATACAAAAGAAGAGGTTCGCTATTTATTCAAAGGCTGTACCTATGGGATAGGGATAGAGAAAGAGGAAAAAACGGAACATATCACTCACATAGTACTTTTGATCGAAAAATCAATCTTTTGTACCCTTTGTTTAATGAGAAAACGGGTTAGATTCTACGTTATCAAACCTATGGGACTTAAGGAATGATGGAAGGGAATAAAAAAAGAAAAGAAAAAAAGAGGGAAAAATAATAAAAAAATAAGTAAATAAAAATGAAGTAGAAGTAGAGCCAAAAGTCACAATGGTATATTTAAGTCACTTTTTTAGAAAATTGTAATATTTAAGTATCAAGTCTGGCGAAAGTGGTCGGAAATTTGACATGATATAGTCGCCTACATGGCTCGTTGAAAAGTTAAGTTAGCTTAGTCTTAGCTAAAACAACGTCGTTTTAGCGCATACGTGAATTTTAATATAAATATTAATTAAATAATAAAAAGCTAAATTAAGAATAGGGTGAGGTGAATGCGTGAGGGCTAAGCCCTTGCCATTTGCTGCCGCCACCATCGCATTCACCTAGTCAACCCTTTTTGTTAAATCCATTTTTGGGGTTTTTTTTGGCTAATATCAATTTTTTTTTAAAAAATGCCATGCGGATGTCTTCTTAAATTGCCACGTGGATAATTGTCACATCAAAGAACAAAGTTGTTGGAAAATGTCATGAATGCATTTTGGCCGAATTTTATTGCTTTTGTCATTTAACTGATTAATTTTGTTTCGATTTTGGCACTAAAGTGCACTTTTCTAAATTTTTGGCATTTAAGTATCCTTTTTGTCAAGTATTGGTGCACCAAGTGTCTGGAACTCCAAATTATCCCAAGGCACCAGCAGCAGGTCCTAGAGAAAAATCTGTGGTCATGAAATAGTTAACTGCTAATTTCCTCGCTTTCTTCCACTAATAGTTTTTACTGTTGTGGAAGGCACTTTTGGCAAGTTTATAAATATACTTTCAGGACATACGTGTAAACTTGGTAGCTTTGCATGCATATTGTTTCCGAATACAGTGCGTATAGCTCTGGCATTACCTCCGTGCTGTGGCCTTCAACTCCCCTGTATGCTTTGCTACTTTGGAGCATTAATGATAATAATGATCCTTAAAAATGATTTGATGCTTATGGTTTAGTGCTGTTCATGAGGCTTGGCATACATTTTACTTTTAAGGGAAATTTGAGAATAATCCACAAAATAAACAGCACTAAATACCAGAGAACGCAAAAGTGCGGCGTCTCGAACTTTGAGGCTTGGCATAAGCGAGGAAAACAACCGGGATTTTCAGTTGAAGAGTCCTCGGAGTTCCACAAAAATGTCGCTTATCTCTTTGGTCGTGTTGTAAATGCATTGAATATCAACCTACATGATGGTGGAAGTGAGACATTGCTGGGAACAATTTATGTGTGAGTTCTATAAGAGATGACAGTGATCTTCCAAGTTCCAAGTCTAATTACAAACTGCCTTTGATCTACTAAGTTGAACTTCCCATATCATTCTTGCTACTTGTCTCGCAAATTGCTATGATTGTCCAACTGGAAATCCGCTGAAACTGTTCTCTCAGAAAAAAATATTTAAATCGAACGAAAGGCATGACAATTACCTCAAGAAGTTGTGTCATGCATTTCCACTTTGCCATTTGTTATTGCTTTCCTCTAAATTCTCTACTATTCTGTCCTCCTCATGGCTCCCATTGGAATTCCAAGTCGTCGTTTCCCCATGTTGCGACGGCGGTTGTGTTGAATTAAACACGGGCTTTGGTGGCATTTGCAGTACTTCAAAGCTTCCTTCCAACATTTCTATCACCTTCACAATTGGAGGTCGATCGGACGGATTGGTTTGAATGCACCACAAACTTACAATCATCATCTTCCTCGCTAGCACTTCCTCTTCCTCTGTCATATTCATTGGCAATTTTAGATGCTCACCAGGCTCTAAGTTCCTATAAATCCATTCTGGAAAGTACATTTCACTGCTGTTGGAAACTTTGATGTCAGAATTTCTGATGCCTACCATTTCAAGAACCAACATTCCGTAACTATAAACATCCGACTTGTGAGAGACTTTCCCCAAGTTTCGACAGACAACTTCTGGTGCAATAAACCCAACCGTTCCTCTCATGCCGGGAATTGATACAGCACTCTCTTGCCCATGACAAAGTTTAGCAAGGCCGAAATCTGAAATTTTGGGAATAAAATCTTTATCGAGCAAGATGTTCTGAGGCTTTATATCGAAATGCAAGATTCTGGTATTGCAACCTCGGTGTAGATACTCTAGCCCACGAGCTATACCAATCGCAATTTGATATAGCATCTTCCATTCCAAGGAACTGTTCATATTTAAAGTTCTTCCGGAAGATATGAACTTGTCCAATGAACCATTAGGCATGTACTCAAATATTAGACCTCTTTTGTTCCCCTCAAAACAGAAACCTAAAAGAGTAATTACATTAACATGAGAAGTCCTAGTAATGCTTACCACTTCATTGATAAATTCTTCTGGGCTACTTTTCGACTTTGTCAGGATTTTCACTGCCACAAGACAATCATCTCCAATCTTCCCCTTGTACACTACACCAAATCCTCCTTGACCAAGCTTTTCTGAAAATGAGTTTGTCATTTTCTTCAAATCAATATATCGGTATCTTTTTGGAACAAGATTTCCATGGATTCCCATCAATTTCTCAATATCGCGATCTTTCTCTCTCTTGAAGAGCAGAAGCTTCCACAAGAAGATTCCGTTTGTACTCTTGAGGATGAAAATGGTGCCTATTGCAGATATGGAAACACCAATAGCAAGAACTCCGGCTGTCATTTTCAATCACTTGAAAGATATCAGTGATTTACCGAAACAAGAGATACAAATTCAGCTATAGCAAAGAGATGTTTACCTGAGAAGACTTCACCCCACCCATTGAATCCTGGAAAAAGAATATCTATTATTTCCAAATCTGATGCAAATTGTCTAAAAAGTTTGCTGAATCTCTTTTGCTTCAGTCAAAAACTTAATTATGCCTAACACATGTATCAAACACTTTCAGTAAAATAAGAGGCATTGGCAACAGATAGGGACAACCGAATGGCGAACTCAATTTCTTCATAGTATAAAGAACCAATTGCCGTTGGATTGGTGGCCTTGATAGAAAATCTACTGGCCGTCTTACTTGTTAGTATTTTTGTTTTGCAGTCTGAAGGTTTTTCCTGGATTAAGATGACTTGCTGAAGGTCTGGTCACAATAGAGCCTTCTCAGCTTCGTAGGCCTAAAACCATAGTGATCATCTTATGACTTATCAGCACAGTTCATTTGGACTTATTTATTACATTGGATCTTACAGGACGTTCATGATTTTCACCATGATTGATCATAATTTTCACATAATCGATTTGCCCATGGCCAGCTGCAGCCATGGTGCAGCATTATGAAAATCACTGAGCTTTTCAAAGTCCAGGCTTCCACTTCCAGTGGCCTAATGAATTTCTCAGCTGGAGATCAAACTAATGACCCAACAAAGAGTTAGAGCATGGCATGCTTGAGCATGTATTGAGTAGGACTTATCTTGACAATAACACACAAAATTGCTTGACTTTGTATCCTGTCTGTGCTGCCTGCCTGAGTCTAGAGACTGTTGCAATTATCACCCACCGTCCACTGCAGAGCAAAGCCACATTAAGGGCTGATACTACTGTTATGTTGGTCGGATTAAAATCTATCTGCTAAATGCCGATTGGTTCACGGCAAGTGCCGCACTCTTATTGCACGCACCAAAGTAGCCCATAATGGATGTGAGGTCAACACGAGTAACTCGTGTTTCCTTTTTCACCGTGTCAAGTCCAAACTAATTTTCTCTCCTGATTTCATCTCCCAAAAGACAAGCATCGCCATTGCCATCACCATCCCCTGAGGCATCTTTCCAGATGCTTTTTATCATAATCTGGATCCCCATCTTAGCTTCAACATCATATGGTGTCAGCCTGCAAAACATCAATTACCCTTTTTGGGGGTTGAACTGTGCTTTGGATGGTAGTTTGGCTGAGTTCGAGCTGACTTGTCAGGACAACAAGGCAGCGCAGATCACCATATTGAACAGAGCTTACTGGGTTCTCTGGGTCGCTAACACCTCCCAAATGATGAAATTCACTAGAACAGACTATTGGAACATGATCTGTGCAACAGATTTCTATGCACTGCCCAGAAATCATGAGCCCTTTCTCCTACATCACAGACAAATGACCAGTAACCTGACTGTGTAGTATGGCTCCCAGGCAAGCCCAATTGAAGTCTCGCTGGCTGTGAACAGCCAGTTTAACTGCTCCATCAATGACACCAACATGATGGATTACTTTTTGATGGGGAAAGTTAGCAATAGAGAGGGAAAGTTAATATGATTTCCAACCTTGACTAGGAATCAATGAGAGAAGTTGGTGGATTTTGGTAAAGAAGGGAGAGGAATTGTTCAAAGAGAACCTTAGATGCTGCTGCCAGTCAATTTTAGTATGTGCAACTTGGTCTGACCTGGTCTCTCTTCATCAAATTATTTACAAGTTCGAGTCTAGCCAGGTTTTTGACAAGCAAAAGCACTACTGAGTTTGGTAGTTTGGTGAGAGTTAATGATTACCAATTAAAGGGCTTCTGAGTTTGGTATGGATCGTCTCAGTAAACGCAAAATACGATGAGGGCATTGAAACGGGGATAGCAGGAGCTAATAAGGGTAGGTACATTTATCCTCACTCGGTTGCCTCTTCTTCGATAGCATTCATCTCGATTGCTTGCTAGAAAGTGTGCATGGGGTACCTAAAATACACAATTTGTTTTAGCAATAATTGCCAAAACAAGCCTTTTTTGAATTGAGTCATGACACCCTTAAATAAGAGAGGAACAATGGTCATCAACAGTTTCATAGATGTCAGATGGACAGGATTCTAACATCATCGGCACAGCGTGGCCAAACATTGCAACTACAAGGTCATGGCCTAAGGCATATAGCTTAGCAGTTTTAGCTCTTTGGACCCTTTACAGGGTAATTTTGTAATGGCAATAGCATCAGAAGTGCTTGCAGCAACCCCGTATATTCCAAGAATTGCCTTGTTCAGAATGAGTTATTTCATAGAGCTCAAAGTAGAAAAGAGTTTCCACATGAACCACGGATTGGAAAATGGAGCTACATGATGCTTTCTCTAGAAATCTGGCCACTGCATAGCATCTGAAAGCTGAAAAGGAATATTGAAGGTTTGAGTTATATAATGAACTGTCTAGTCAAATTATGCCCGTGAAGTGGGGCTTCGGTCCTTATATATATGCAAGTCCTTAAGATTTTAAATAAAGGTAAGAAGGTTGGAGAGTTGCACAACCTAATGGCTACTTCAGTTCTCGTAATGACTTGCTTAGCTATGCTAAAGCAACCGGCGCATTCCAGGAATAGCTTCTCTGGAATGACTTAATTCATAGAGCTTAATGTGAAGAAGAATTTTCACATGAGAAATTTAGCGGAATGGGAATGGACAGGCTTTGGAGCTATCGGCACTTGGTGGTTCTCAGCCCATTGAAAGCTCCTATTGGACTTTGCGGAGCATTGGCCATCCAGAAGTTTGATTAAGCAAGCTTCGCTAAGCCTGCTCACTTGTTTTCCACCGATCACAGGCAGAATATTCAATTATCCTTATGGTGAAACTCAAGATAAGGTCCTTATCAGCGATCCTGATATCAGTCTTGGCAATTATAACTTGGCCATATGAGGTAAATGGCCCAAGATGGTACTGGAAGTACTAAAAGTTCCCTTGGTGCTTGTGCAATAGAAAACTGTCAGGTCTGGTAAGAAGCTCTAAGCAGAAACATCAATTAGGAAAATAGTAACATTCAATTACATCTCAGAGGGCAGATTAACATGCTCTGATAGAGCAGGCAATCATGTTGCCCGATGAACTCACTGTGCCTCTGCAACAGAGGAAGAATAAAGAATAGAAGGTACAAAGTCTGCCTCGCCTTAAACTACCTCCAAGATGCATTACTGAAAATGTCACTCTATTTGAATTTTGTACGAGAAGCATCAGAACAAATAAAGATATTAGGTAGAGGAGCAAATAATTCTCCCCTAAAATTTCTTACCTTACCAAAAAAAAAAATAAAATTCTCCCCTAAAATCATTGCAGCTTCAATTTGTTCCTCATACACAGGATGATTCAATGACTTATATTTAGACCGAATGCAAAATGGCTTGTTTATCAGAATAATCATAGTACCAACAATTCTGCTATATTCATGTTTAACATACTCAGGACATCATTGGAAGGACAATGGGTGCAATTTTCACTTTAATCAAAGGGCGAAGTGATGTTCAGCCAGATAATTGTTGAGTTAACTAGGGGGATTTTCATTCCCTTAAATTCTTGTCAGCCTACAATTTCCAAAGAAACTAACTCTGCCCACACAAATTATGACAGAAGACAAGTCTAAATTAGAATAAATAAGTCAATCGAATAACTAGAAATTAATTTGCAGAAAGACGCACCTTTTGAACCAGGTTGCCCTTGAGGCCCTCCGGCAGCAGGGGACACACACGATTCCGACGCCAAGGATCCATCCGCACAATGACAAGCCGTTTTATTCGCTGAGAGATCGTAACTGCAGGCGCCTGAAGCACACCCTTTGCACGCTGCAGAGTCCACGCCTAACTTGACCTCGAATCCTTGCTGCAATATCTTCTCCACGCTCGCCAAGCTTTTCCCCAACTGGGACAGTAGCCTCTGAGAGACGGGGACCACCACGCTCCGAACCACATCTCTGTCTGTATTAGCAATACTACTGGCGGTGCACGAGAAGTTGCTCGAAACATTCCTTGTCGACCCAGTTGAACAACCGTAGATAAATGTGGCGTTGATGTAGCCGTTGAGCATGCTAAAGAGTGCAGGCTCGAGAGTGGTGTTAACGAAGTCAGGGGAGCAGATTCCAGCGGAGAAATCTTCCCGGGCGATTTGTAGTACCTCGGTGTCGGGGTTGAAATCAAGAACCTTGTATTTGACATTGGATATCATGATAGTGGCAGTGTTGTTCTCGCAATCAAGTTGTAGCGTCGGGTGGCCGCAACTCTTGGGGCGGTTCCCGCCCCAGAAAGGGTAGCCGATACCTTGGATCTTCCCGCAGTTGAATAGGTTGCCGCAATTCGAGTACGAGTCATCATTGCCTCGCGATTGCGTGATCTCGATCAGCAAGACCAAGAACATGGCACATAACTGAAGATGTGTAGACATTCTGGTGGAAAAACAAGTGCCTGCTCGGTTGGATGGAGCGTGGTTGTTGTTGTTTCAGCAAACAGATAGCAGGCTCAAAAATGATGGTTTGTGAGGAATGAATCACAGGAGTGGAAGATGGGTTTGGAAAAGTGAAGAACAATTTAGAGAAGACTGTGTACAGCCTGTGTCGCGATGACTTTTGACCCCTTTTGTTGACTTAATGTCAACGCACAGCTGTACACCTTAGTAGAAGTGCATGTCTTTTCCGTATATATATGATCTACAAATGGCTTTTAATTTTGAGCTAAAGATGCGAAAAGTAAATATATGAGGAGATTCAGGTCCTATTTTACCATACAAATTGCCACGTTGGTATATGTGTTTATTGCCTAAATCACAGTTTCTCCTAGCTCCTGGTCCTTGCTATTGATGAACATTGATGATGACAATGTGGTTGTTTCAAAATATCTCGGTGACACCATGCCTAAATCGGTTTGTCAAATTGCATCGTAGAGAATTGTTGCTTTGATTGATGAATGTATTAACGTTAGAAAACAGAATTCAGAAGTTTACCTGTAGGATGGGGGGTGACCAAAAATTTCGCATGCAATTCTCTGAGAGAAATTTTAAGCATGAGATATTTTGGCATGTCCCAAAATAATTAAACATTGATATATTTACAGGAGATACGTGTATTAAAAGTTGTAAAACTTGTCACGAAAGTACAATTAAATCATAAATTTTTTAAAATTACAATTAAATCTTAAAATTTGTTACGAAAATGTAATTACGCTTTAAAACTTGTTACGATAGTGCAATTAAGTTCTAAAACTTTCAAAAAGTATTATCAACGGGAAGACTTGATTTGATTAATTTGACATGTTTAAGAACTTGATTGCATTTTTTGAAAGTTTTATGATTAAATTGAATTTTTTAAATAATTTTTAGGACTTCTAATGTATTTATCCCTATTTATGGAGTTGGATCAAAGACTTGCTCTCAAACTAAACCCACTACTTTTCTTATTGACGTAGTTAAAATCTGCCCAATTCGTTCACGAGCATAGCCTTTCCTCTTAATCGAGAACACATAAAGAGCGAGATGATTATGATACGATTTGCTTGTTTCTTGATAAGACCGTGGAAGAAATTCACCTTTGAATCGCGTCATACTTAATTCGATAAAACATGGGGAGAAAAATTCTTGTCTGCCTTGGACAGAATCAACAACATTCTTCAATTCTCGGACTTACCATTATGAAGCAGCATTTGGAAGGGGAAAATTGTTTAAAAAGTCTTACACCTCTTGTCTTCTTGCCAATTGAGTCTTAAATTTTTCAATTGTACCAATTGAGACCTAAACATTTTCATGTTTTGCTATTTGAGCTCATTCGGTCAATTTTGATAAAAAAATCGCTGATATAGATACCAATCGTCTTTTATGGTATGGCGGTCTTTGACATTGACATTTTTTTAATAATATTTTAACATTTTATTAAAAAAATTTCTTTATTTCTTTTTTTTTTCTTCCCTTCTTCCTCCTCTAGCTTGTCGACAAGAAATAGGGTCATTGTGGTTGACCTCATTGGCAAAGTTCAACCCTATTGGCCAATAACAAGGGTGAGCCTCGCCGGCCCTTGCCTCTAGCTGGTCATTAGCCATCACTGTGGCCTAGTGACCAACTAGAGGAGAAAGAAGAGGAAGAAAAGAGAAAACAAAATAAATTATATGACAAAAAACATTAATTTTTTTAAAAAAATTATCTACATCAGCGTTTAAGATGATTGTCATCCGTGTTAGTGATTTCAGATCAAAATTGACTATATGGACTAAATTAGCAAAATGTGAAAATTTTCAAAACTCAATTGGTATAATTGAAAGGTTTTTTGATTAAATTGGTAAAATACAATAGATTTAAGATTTTTTTGGTGATTTTCCTCATTTGGAATGATCTCAAAAGTTGAGCAGCAAAATTTTACGTTGAAAATTCAGTTGGGGTTGGCGTGAGTAGGACGGATCTAAAGAAAGGAACAACTTGCCCTAGGAAGCCATACGAATGACAGGATTGGTCCTCCCAACCTGGTAAGATGAGCTTTATATAATTACAATGTAGATATGACTTTCCACTAAAACGGAACCCATTGACCACGGGATTATTTTACTTCACTATGGTGTGAAGAGGACGTCGAGTGTGTCAGAGATATATCTAAAATGCTCTGAGCCTGGATAATAATGTAAATGAGGTGGCATGATGAAGAGCTACTGGAGTGGAGATGTACTTGGAAGATTTTGACATGGTCACTAGCTTACTTCCCCTACAAATGAGAGAATGAGAGGGCTACCGTTCCAACAAGAAGCACGGTGTCTATGATTCCAACAAGAAGCGCGGTGTCTGTTCATGAACTTTTTCTTCGATTGCCTTGATGCACTCTGATGCATCTTTTTGTAGCACGAGTACTTAATATCATCCAAATTCGGAAGCATGCCATGACACCGAACTAGTCTCAAGAGTGTTCAAAGAGCCGGACCTTTTAAATTTCTCAAGATCATATGCGCAAACAAAGTGCTATTTCCTATTTAATACAACCAAACTTCAATTGGATTCAAAATAAACATTCTAAGCTTTAAAATTCACAGTTTATGAGTTTGTTTCATGATAAATGAATGATTAGGAAAATATTTTCCTAAAAATGACTATTTATATTGCATACAAAATTTGAGCAAACGAAAAATATTTTCATCATCCACGAAAATATTGAAAAATATTTTGTTGTCAATGATGAAAATATTTGTTATTGATTAATTATTTCAATCGACACAAGCAGTCATTTTTAAGAAAAATATTTTTTAAATTATCCCTTTTCCTCAAAATAAATGGAAACTAAAAAGCTTTTAATAGCTAAACCTCACCCAATGCAATTTTTGTTCCATATATTTCTTCATTCTAAATTTACAACTCTAACTTCCTCTTCTTTGCAGTCCTATAGGTGAACTTCGACCGTGAGGCCTGTTCAGAATATGAACGTGGTCCTGCTGGAGAAGATGGAAAGGGATTTGGTGGCATCAGCATGAACTCATCTACCATCTCTCTCGTGTTGACCATCGATCTCATGCTCTCGTTTCCTTGGGAAAGCTCGGCAAGACCAAAATCTGAAAGCTTCAGAATGAAATCCCGATCAAGCAAAATGTTGTGAGGTTTGACATCGAAGTGCAAAATTCTCATGTGGCAGCTCAATGAGTGTGCTCTACCCCTTGAGCCATGCCAAGTGCAATTTGATGCAGAGCTTTCCATCCCAAGGAACAATTTGTACTTCGGACAAGGGTCAAACTTAATCAAAGATGCATTGGGCATGAAGTTGTCGATCAAGGCTCTTTAATGCCTCTCAAATAAAAAACCTAAAGAGTGATGACTTTCACACGGGCTGTTCTACTAATTGTTGCAACTTCATTCAGGAAGTCCTCATTAGCTTTAGAGTTCCTAGGAAATTTTACTGACACAAGACGGCCATCGATTAACTTCCCTTTGTAGTCCTCACCATACCCTCCTTGGCCAAGTTTTTCTGAAAGTGAGGTGGTCATTTTCTTTTCCTCGGAATATCTGCATCTCCTTTAGGCAAGAGATCCGTAGATTTTCACAATTATTCAATGCCGCGACAATCTTCGTTATATTCCTTCATATAAACCGAAGCCTTCCAATACCAGAAACCGTACTTATGGGAGCAAAATTTCATGCTAAGGATGTTTATGATGGTAGTTGTTATTTAATTTCACAACTAATTGCCTAATTTGGACTACCTCTTGAAATTTAGAAGTAATTGCAATATTATTTTGAAGGGTGAGTTGCTTTGGCAATTTTACAAATCTGAGACATGTATAATAGTTTCAACAAGATATTTATGTGGATCAAATAGCAAATGAATGGCCTTAGCTAATGAATTTGATTAGTAGAGCTACATTAAAAAGAAAATTGATACAGGAGCCGCATTGGGATTAATGCGACGTGATATTAACAGATGCGATTATGTAGCATGTACTGTGGAAATATTATGGCACATTTAATGAGATAATACAGAGCCCGAATTATTATAAGAAAAAAATCTTGAGATTAATGTATTGTCCATTGTTATACCACTAGATGGAAGGTCTATGCTGATATTTTTGTGACACATCCATGATTATATTATTATTGCCATGCATGCATGTGATTGGTGCAATGTACGAAGAGAAATGAGAAAGCTAATTGTCCTTTTGAATAACGGATCGCGAGGCTTGGCATACAATTTACTTTTAATGGAATTTGAGAATAATTTGCAAAATGAACAGCATAAAATACCAGAGAATGTGAAAGTGTGGCGTCTTGAACCTTGAGGCATGGCATAAGCGAGGAAAACAACCAGGATCTTCAGTTGAAGAGTCCTCGGAGTTCCACAAAATTGTCGCTTATCTCTTTGGTCGTCTAGTAAATGCATAGAATATCAATCTACATGATGGTGAAAGTGTGACATTGCTGGGAACAATTTATGTGTGATTTCTATGAGAGATGACAGTGATCTTCCAAGTTCCAAGTCTAATTACAAACAGCCTTTGATCTCCTAAGTTGAACTTCCCATATCATTCTTGCTACTTGTCTTGCAAATTGTTATGATAGTCCAACTGGAAATCCGCCGAAACTGTTCTCTCAGAAAAAAAAATTAAAATCGAAAGAAAGGCATGACAATTACCTCGAGAAGTGGTGTCATGCATTACCACTTTGCCATTTGTTATTGCTTTCCTCTAAATTCTCCACCATTCTGTCCTCCTCATGGCTCCCATTGGAATTCCAAGTCGTCGTTTCCCCATGTTGCGATGGTGGTCGTGTTGGATTAAACATGGGCTTTGGTGGCATTTGCAGTAATTCAAAGCTTCCTTCCAACATTTCTATCACCTTCACAATTGGAGGTCGATCAGATGGATTGGTTTGAATACACCACAAACTCACAATAATCATCTTCCTCGCTAGCACTTCCTCTTCCTGTGTCATATTCATCGGCAATTTTAGATGCTTGCCAGGCTCTAAGTTCCGATAAATCCACTCTGGAAAGTACATTTCACTGCTGTTGGAAACTTTGATGTCAGAATTTCTGATGCCTACCATTTCAAGAACCAACATTCCGTAACTATAAACATCCGACTTGTGAGAGACTTTCCCTAAGTTTCGACAGACAAATTCTGGTGCAATAAACCCAACCGTTCCTCTCATGCCGGGAATTGATACGGCACTCTCTTGCCCATGACAAAGTTTAGCAAGGCCGAAATCTGAAATCTTCGGAATAAAATCTCTATCGAGCAAGATGTTCTGAGGCTTTATATCAAAATGCAAGATTCTGGTATTGCAACCTCGGTGCAAATACTCTAGCCCACGAGCTATACCAATAGCAATTTGATATAGTATCTTCCATTCCAAGGGACTGCTCATATCTAAAGTTCTTCCAGAAGATATGAACTTGTCCAATGAACCATTAGGCATGTACTCAAATATTAGACCTCTTTTGTTCCCCTCAAAACAGAAACCTAAAAGAGTGATTACATTAACATGAGAAGTCCTAGTAATGCTTACCACTTCATTGATAAATTCTTCCGGGCTACTTTTCGACTCTGTCAGAATTTTCACTGCCACAAGACAACCATCTCCAATCTTCCCCTTGTACACTACACCAAATCCTCCTTGACCAAGCTTTTCTGAAAATGAGTTTGTCATTTTCTTCAAATCAATATATCGGTATCTTTTTGGAACAAGATTTCCATGGGTTCCCATCAATTTCTCAACATCGCGATCTTTCTCTTTCTTGAAGAGTAGAAGCTTCCACGAGAAGATTCCATTTGTATTCTTGAGGATGAAAATGGTGCCTATTGCAGATATGGAAACGCCAATAGCAAGAACTCCAGCTGTCATTTTCAATCACTTGAAAGATATCAGTGATTTGCTGAAGCAAGAGATACAAATTCAGTGATAGCAAAGAGATGTTTACCTGAGAAGACTTCACCCCACCCGTTGAATCCTGGATAAAGAATATCTATTATTTCCAAATCTGATGCAAATTGTCTAAAAAGTTTGCTGAATCTCTTTTAGTGCTTCAGTAAAAAACTTAATTAGGTCTTACACATGTATCAAACACTTAGTTCAGTAAAATAAGAGGCATTGGCAACAGAAAGGGACAACCGAATGGCAAATTCAATTTCTTCATAGTATAAAGAACCAATTGCTCTTGGATCGGTGGTCTTGATAGAAAATCTACTGGCTGTCTTACTTGTTAGTATTTTTGTTTTGCAGTCTGAAGGTTTTTCCTGGATTAAGATGACTCGCAAAACGTCTGGTCACAGTAGAGCCTTCTCAGCTTCGTAGGCCTAAAACCATATTGATCATCTTATGACTTATCAGCACAGTTCATTTGGACTTATTTATTATATCAAATCTTCCTGTTCATGATTTTCACCATGATTGATCAGAATTTTCACATAATCAATTTGCCCATGGCCAGCTACAGCCATGGCGCAGCATTATGAACATCATTGAGTTTTTCAAAGTCCAGGTTTCCACTTCCAGTGGCCTAATGAATTTCTCAGCTGGAGATCAAACTAATTACCCAACAAAGAGTTAGAGCATGACATGCCTGAGCATGTATTGAGTAGGACTTATCTTGACAATAACACAAAAATTGCTTGACTTTGTATCCTGTTGCCGCTGCCCGCCTGAGTCTAGAGACTGTTGCAATTATCACCCACCGTCCACTGCAGAGCAAAGCCTCATTAAGGGCTGATATTACTGTAATGTTGGTCGGATTAGAATCTATCTGCTAAATGCCGATTGGTTCATGGCAAGTGCCACGCTCTTATTGCACGCACCAAAGTAGCCCATAATGGATGTGAGGTCAACACGAGTAACTCACGTTTCCTTTTCCACTGTGTCAAGTCCAAACTAATTTTCTCTCCTGATTTCATCTCCCAAAAGACAAACATCGCCATCACCATCCCCTTAGGCATCTCTCCAGATGCTTTTTATCATAATCCGGATCCCCATCTTAGCTTCAACATCATATGGTGTCAGCCTGCAAAACATCAATTACCCCTTTTGGGGGTTGAACTGTGCTTCGGATAGCTTGGCCAAGTTCGAGCTGACTTGTCAGGACAAGAAGACAGCGCAGATCACCATATTGAATAGAGCTTACTGGGTTCTCTGGGTCGCTAACACCTCCCAAATGATGAAATTCACTGGAACAGACTATTGGATCACGATCTGCGCAACAAATTTCTATGTACCACCCAGAAATCATCAGCCCTTTCTCCTACATCACAGACAGATGACCAGTAACCTGACTGTGTAGTATGGCTCCCAGGCAAGCCCAATTGAAGTCTCGCTGGCTGTGAACAGCCAGTTTAACTGCTCCATCAATGACACCAACATGATGGATTACTTTTTGATGGGGAAAGTTAGCAATAGAGAGGGGAAGTTACTATGATTTCCAACCTTGACCAGGAAATCAATGATTGAAGTTGGTGGATTTTGGTAAAGAAGGGAGAGGAATTGTTCAAAGAGAACCTTAGATGCCGCTGCCGGTCAATTTTAGTATGTGTGACTTGGTCTGACCTGGTCTCTCTTCATCAAATTATTTACAAGTTCAAGTCTAGCCAGGTTTTTCACAAGCAAAAGTGCTACTGAGTTTGGTAATTTGGTGAGAGTTAATGATTACCAATTAAAGGGCTTCTGAGTTTGGTATGGATCATCTCAGTAAACACAAAATATGATGAGGGCGTTGAAAAGAGGATAGCAGGAGCTAATAAGGGTAGGTACATTTATCCTCACTAGGTTGCCTCTTCTCCTATAGCATTCATCTCGATTGCTTGCTAGAAAGTGTGCATGGGGTACCTAAAATACACTATTTGTTTTAGCAATAATTGCCAAAACAAGCCTTTTTTGAATCGAGTCATGATGCCCTTAAATAAGAGAGGAACAACGGTCATCAACAGTTTCATAGACGTCAGATGGACAGGATTCTAACATCATTGACACAGTGTAGCCAAACATTGCAACTACAAGGTCATGGCCTAAGGCATATAGCTTAGCAATTTTAGCTCTTTGGACCCTTTACAGAGTAATGTTGTAATGGCAATAGCATCAGATATGCTTGCAGCAACCCTGTATATTCCAAGAATTACCTTGTTCAGAATGAGTTATTTCATACAGCTCAAAGTGGAAAAGAGTTTCCACATGAACCATGGATTGGAATATGGAGCTACATGATGCTTTCTCTAGAAATCCGGCCACTGATAGCATCTGAAAACTGAAAAGGAATATTGAAGGATAAAGTTATATAATGAACTGAATAGTCAATTTATGCCCGTGAAGTGAGGCTTTGGTACTTAAATATATGCAAGTCCTTAAGATTTTAAATAAAGGTAAGAGGTCGATGATCTAAAGTGTCCTGAATTTTCTGCATAACGCGGAGAGTTGCATAACCTACTGGCCACTTCAGTTCTGGTAATGACTGGCTCAGCTAAGCTAAAGCAACCAGCACATTCCAGGAATAGCTTCTCTGGAATGATTTAATTCATAGAGCTCAACGTGAAGAAGAATTTTCACATGAGAAATTTAGCAGAATGGGAATGGACAGGCTTTGGAGGTATCAGCACTTGGCGGTTTTCGGCCCATTGAAAGCTCCTATTGGACTTTGCGGAGCATTGGCCATCCAGAAGTTTGATTAAGCAAACTTCGCTAAGCCTGCTCACTTGTTTTCCACCTCCAGATGATAATGGATCACAGGCAGAATATTCAATTATCCTTATGGTGAAACTCAAGATAAGGTCCTTATCACCAATCCTGATATCAGTCTTGGCTATTATAAGTTGGCCACGTGAGGTAAATGGCCAAAGATGGTACTGGAAGTACTAAAAGTTCCCTTGGTGCTTGTGCAATAGAAAACTGTCAGGTCTGGTAAGAAGCTCTAAGTAGAAACTTCAATTAGGAAAATAGTAACATTCAATCCCATCTCAGAGAGCAGATTAACATGCTCTGATAGAGCAGGCAATCATGTTGCCCGATGAACTCATTGTGCCTCTGCAACAGAGGAAGAATAAAGAATAGAAGGTGCAAAGTCTGCCTTGCCTTAAACTACCTCTGAGATGAATTTTGTACAAGAAGCATCAGAACAAATAAAGATATTAGGTAGAGGAGCAAATAATTCTCCCCTAAAATCATTACAGCTTCGATTGGTTCCTCATACACAGGATGATTCAATGACTCATATTTGGATCGAATGCAAAATGGCTTGTTTATCAGAATAGTCATAGTACCCACAACTCTGCTATATTCATGTTTAACATACTCAGGACATCATTGGAAGGACTACCGGTGTAATTTTAACTTTAATCAAAGGGCAAAGTGATGTTCAGCCAGATAATTGTTGAGTTAACTAGGGGGATTTTTCATTCCCTTAAATTCTTGTCAGCCTACAATTTCCAAAGACACTAACTCTGCCCACACAACTTATGACAGAAGACAAGTCTAAATTAGAATAAATAAGTCAATCGAATAATTAGAAATTAATTTGCAGAAAGACGCACCTTTTGAACCAGGTTGCCCTTGAGGCCCTCCGGCGGCAAGGGGCACACACGTTTCCGACCCCGAGGATCCATCCGCACAATGACAAGCCGTTTTCTTCGCTGAGAGATCGTAAATGCAGACACCTGAAGCGCACCCTTTGCACGCTGCAGAATCCACGCCTAACTTGACCTCGAATCCTTGCTGCAATATCTTCCCCACGCTCGCCCAGCTTTTCCCCAACTGGGACGGTAGCGTCTGAGAGACCGGGACCACCACGCTCCCCAAGCAACTTCCTGGCCCTGCAGCCTCGGGAACCACATAACTATCTGTATTTGCAATACCACTTATGGTGCACGAGAAGTTGTTCGAAACTTTTTCTATCCAACTAGTTGGACAACCGTAGATAAATGTGGAGCTGATGTAGCCGTTGAGCATGCTGAAGAGTGCTGGGTCGAGAGTGGTGTTAGTGAAGTCAGGGGAGCAGATTCCAGCGGAGAAATCTTCCCGGGCGATTTGTAGTACCTCGGTGTCGGGGTAGAAATCAAGAACCTTGTATTTGACATTGGATATCGTGATACTGGCAGTGTTGTTCTCGCAATCAAGTTGTAGCGCTGGGTGGCCGCAACTCTTGGGTCGGTTCCCGCCCCAGAAAGGGTAGCCGATGCCTTGGATCTTCCCGCAGTCGAATAGGTTGCCGCAATTCGAGTACAAGTCATCATTGCCTCGAGACTGAGTGATCTCGATCAGCAAGACCAAGAACATGGCACATAACTGAAGATATGTAGACATTCTGGTGGAAAAACAAGTTCCTGCTCGGTTGGATGGAGTGTGGTTGTTGTAGTTTCAGCAAACAGATAGCAGCTTCAAAAAAGACGGCTTGTGAGGGAAGAATCCCAGGAGAGGAAGATGGGCTTCGAAAAGTAAAAGAACAGTCTGAGAAGACTTAGAAACTTGGGGAGTCTTTTTTTTTTTTTTACCTTTATTTTGGAGGGTACAGCCCGTGTCGTTGACTTATCCTCAATGCACAGCTGTACACCTTGGTAGAAGTGCACGTCTTTCCCGTATGCATAAGATCTACAAATGGCTTTTAATTTTGAGCTTAAGATACGAAAAGTAGATATATGAGGAGATTCAGGTCCTATTTTACCATACATATTGCCACGTTCGTATATGTGTTTCCTGCCTAAATCACGGCTTCTCCTAACTCTTGGTCCTTGCTATTGATGAACACCGATGACGACAATGCGATTGTTTCAAAATATCTCGATAACAGCAATTGGATGTCGCCTGAATTGGTTTGCCAAATTGCACCGTAGAGAATTGTTACTTTGATTGATAAATGTATTAACGTTAGAAAACATAATTCAGAAGTTTACCTATGAGACAGAGGGTGACCAAAATTTTCGCTAGAGGAATTTTAGGCATGAGATATTTTGGCATGTCCCAAAATAATTAAAGATCGATAAATTTATGGCAAATAATTGTATTAAAAATCGTAAAACTTATCATGAAAGTGTAATTAAATCTTAAAATTTTCAAAAAGTGCAATTAAATCTTAAAAGTTATCGCGAAAGTGCAATCAAATTCTAAAAATTTCAAAAAGTGTTATTAAACCTTTCAAAAAATATTATCAACAAAAGAACTTAATTTGATCAATTTGACAAGTTTGAGAACTTAATTGCATTTTTTGAAAATTTTAGAACTTGATTGTACTTTTGAAAATTTTAACATTGAATTGAATTTTTTTGATAAGTTTTAAGATTTCTAATTCACTTATCCTTATTTATGGAGTTGGATCAACATACTTGCTTTCAAACTAAACTTGCTACTTTTCTTATTGACGCAATTAAAATTTGCCAATTTTGTCCACAGGCATTGCCTTTCCTCTTAATTGAGAACACATAAAGAGCAAGATGATTATGATACGATTTGCTTGTTTCTCGATAAGACTATGGAAGAAATTCACGTTTGAATCGCATTATACTTAATTCGATAGATCACGGGGAGAAAATTTCTTGTCATCCTCAAATAGAATCAACAACATTCTTCAATTCTCGAACCTACGATTATGAAGCAGCATTTGGAATGGGAAAATTGTTCAAAAAGTCCTACATCTATTGTTTTTTTGCCAATTGAGTTTTAAATATTTTCATTGTGCTGATTGAGATATAAACATTTTCATATTTTACTAATTGATCATATTTGGTCAATTTTGATTAAAAAAAATCACTGATATAGATGTCGATTGTCTTATATGGCACGGTGGTGTTGACATTAAGATTTTTTAATAATATTTTAATTTTTATCAAATATTTTATTTTCTTTTTTTTCATTTTTCCCTTCTTTCCCTCTAGCTGGTTGATGGACATCGGCGACTAGCAAGAAGTAGGGTCATTGAGGTTGACCTCATTGGCAAAGCTCACCCCTATTGGCCAATGGTAAGGGTAAGCCTCGTCAGCCCTTGCCTCTTACCTATCGTTAGCCATTACCATGGCCTAGTGACTAACTAGAGGAGAAGGAAGAGGAAGAAAAGATAAAACAAAAAGAAAAATAAATAAATAAATAATAGAAAATATTAATTTTTTAATAAAATTATCTACATTAATGACGGTCATATCACACAATATGGCTAGCATTCACATTAATGATTTCAAACCAAAATTGCCTATATGGACTCAATTGAGAAAATGTAAAATTTTTTAAAACGTAATTGGCATATTTGAAAGTTTTATAACTGAATTCGTAAAATATAATAGATTTAAGATTTTTTTGGTGATTTTCCTCCTTTGGAATGATCTCAAAAATTGAGCAGCCAATTTTACGTTGAAAATTCAGTTGGGGTTGGCGTGAGCAAGACGGACGTAAAGAAAGGAACAACTTGCCATAGGAAGCAATACGAATGACAGGATTGGTCCTCCCAACTTGGTAAGATGAGCTTTATATAATTACAATCTACATATGACTTTCTACTAAAAAGGGACCCAATGACCACGGGATTATCTTAATTCACTTATGGTGTGAAGAAGACATTGAGTTTGTTAGAGATATAGCTAAGAGACTATTTTTTCTTAATCGGTCCTGATTAATTGTAATTGATACCTCAACTGGATGTATTAAATCAAGTTTTGTGCATTCCTGGTGTTGGACCAACCTCAATATGAACATGCACATCAACGAGTACAGATGATGCTAGAGATACGGAGACTTGCAATTTGCGAATCTCATATCATGCATCTCGAACTCAATAAGAGTCTATTGCAAGTAACTTCATCAATGTTACCTGCCAAGGCTTGTTCAGGAGGACTCAGGTTGTACAATGGACTTTGACTTAAAGTCTGTCGGAGAATAGTCAAATTCAAACATATTAATTCAGTAACATTCAGCTCCTCCGGACAAAAAAGAGAAATAGCAAACAAATTGGCTTATTGGGAGGTGGAATTCAATTGGGCTAAATTTCAAAGTATACAACTATGAAATTGTTTAATTTAAGGTCAGCTGGCGTTGATGCCATTTACCATATACAGAAGGTGTTAGGTTTCCGTTAAAGACGAGATTAAGTTCATCAGTGTGTTAAATGATCTTAGTATCAGTCTTCTTACAAAGGAGTATAAAGAACTACATCAGAAAAGTAAAAGCAGATTAGTACAGATTTGGAAATCTTGCAAATATTTTGATAATGTGACGACCACTATTGGTATACCATATACTTAGTCTGAAGCCTGAACAATTTGATAGACAATCTAATTTTCAACAAAGTAAATAGCGTTAAGTGCCAGAGAACACAAAAGTGTGGCGACTCGAACCAAGAGGCTAGGAATAAGCGAGAAAGACCACCGGCATTTTCAGTTGAGCAGTCCTTGGAGTTTAACAAAAAAAAGTCACTCATCTCGTTGGTCGTGTTATATTCATAAAATTTCTATCTTCGTGATGCAGGAAGAGTAACATTGCCAGGAACCATTTCTGTGTGAGTTCTATGGGAGATGACCAAGTGTGATTATAAACAAGCTTCAGAGAGCATTTGATCTACTAAGTTGAAATTCTCATACATTCTTACTAATTGCTATAATTCTCCAACTGAAATCCCAACTGTTCTCTCCACATTCGTGATAACTATGACAAACATGTTCAAACTAAAGAAAGGCATGACAATTACCTTGAGAAGTTCTGTCATGCATTACCACTTTACCATGTGTTACTGCTTTCCTCTATATTCTCTAGTATTATCTCCTCCTCGCAGCTCCCATTGGACTTCGACGCTGCCATTTCCCCATGTTGCAACAATGGTGGTGTTGAAGAATACAAGATGGGCTTTGGTGGCATTTGCAGTGATTCAAAGCTTCCTTCCAACATTTCTATCACCTTCACAATTGGTGGTCGATTAGATGGACTAGTTTGAATGCACCACAAACTCACAATAATCATCTTCCTCACTAGCACTTCCTCCTCCTCTGTCACATTCATCAGCAACTTTAGATCTTTGCCGGGCTCTAAGTTCCTATAAATCCATTTTGGAAAGTACATTTCACTGCTGTTAGAAATTTTCATTTCAGAATCTTTGAAGCCTACCATTTTGAGAACCAACATTCCATAACTATAAACATCGACTTGTGAGAGACTCTTCCCATGTCTCGAAAAACTTCAGGTGCAATAAACCCGACTGTCCCTCTCATGCCGAGAGTTGATACACCACTCTCTTGCCCGTGACAAAGTTTAGCAAGGCCGAAATCAGAAATCTTGGGGATAAAGTCGCGGTCGAGCAAGATGTTATGAGGTTTTATATCAAAATGCAAGATTCTAGTATTGCAGCCTCGGTGCAAATACTCTAGCCCGTGAGCAATGCCAATTGCAATTTGATATAGTGTGTTCCATTCCAATGAACTATTCATATTTAAAGCTCTTCCAGAATATATGAACTTATCCAATGAACCATTAGGCATGTACTCGAAAACTAGAGCTCTTTTCTTCCCCTCGTAACAAAAACCTAAGAGAGTGATTACATTAACATGAGATGTTCTGCTAATGCTCACAACTTCATTGATGAATTCTTCTAGGCTACTTTTTGACTCGGTCAGAATTTTCACAGCCACAAGTCTACCATCTCTGATCTTTCCTTTGTACACCACACTGAATCCTCCTTGACCAAGTTTCTCTGAGAATGAGTTTGTCATTTTCTTCACATCAATATAATGGTATCTTCTCGGAACAAGAGATCCATGGATTCTCATCAATTTCTCAACATTGCGATCTTTCTCGTTCTTGCAGAGTAGAACCTTCAATGAGAAGATTTCATTTTTTCGCTTGAGGATGAAAATGATAGCAATTGCAGATATTGAAGACACCAATAGCAAGAATCACGCCTGTCCTTTTCAATCATTAAAATATATCAGCAATTTATTCAAGCCAGAGATACAAATTCAGTAATATAAAAGAGATGGTTTACCTGGGGACCATATATGCCACTGTTGAATCCTGGAAAAGGTAAAATCTATTATTTCCAGGGTTGACTATATTTACAGGAATATGATGCAAATTATATATAAGAAGTTTAGTGAAACTCTTTTTGTGCTTCAGTAAAAAACTTAAATAATGTTTTACACATGTATGAAACACTCAGTTGAGTAAAATAAGAGGCAATGGCGACAGAGATGGACAACTGAATGGTGCATTAAATTTCTTGATAGTATACAGATCCAATTGCAGTTGGAATGATGCTCTTGATAGAAAATCCATTTGCTGTCAGACTTGTTAGTGTTTTGGTTTTGCAGTCTGCACATTTTTCCTGGATTACATAAATTATAAAGGTTTTCACGATAGAAGGCATTCTCAGCATCGTAGGCCCAAACCATATTCTTATGCCTTATCAATTTAACATGACATATAAATCAAACAGTGAGAATGGACTCAGTTTATTTTTCCAGCATTTGATGAATACATCAAACAGTGAGAATGGACTTTTCATGTTTTAATCTTTTCTCAGCCGGAGATTAAACTAATGACCAAACCAAGAGTTAGAACATTGCTTAGTCTGGATTTTTGCCTAGTACTAAGCATAAAAATATAATTGGGGAAGCAAATGAGATATGGTAAGATTTGAACTTATGACCTTCAATTCTAATATCATTTGAGATTTTGTGAAACCATTACTGACTATTTTAAAAGAGCTTAAGCTATTAGATGAAGACGTGATTTA
The DNA here is from genome assembly GCA_014182895.1 of Angophora floribunda. Classification (NCBI taxonomy): domain Eukaryota; kingdom Viridiplantae; phylum Streptophyta; class Magnoliopsida; order Myrtales; family Myrtaceae; genus Angophora; species Angophora floribunda. Next base: position 22,110,881 of record CM024710.1, read on the forward strand.
TTATTTTGATATTTTAACAAATATGGTGATCTGCTCTATCTTGTTATCCTGACAAGTCAGCTCGAACTTGGGCAAGCTGCCATGCAAGGCACAGTTCAACCCCCACAAGTTGTAAATGATGTTTTGCAGGATGAAACCATATGAAGTTGGAGCTAGGATCGGGATCCAGATTACGATAAAAAGCATATGGAGAGATGCAAAAGGGGATGGTGGTGGTGATGCTTCTCTTTTGGGAGATGAAAATGGAAGCAGAGAAAATTAGTTTGGATTTGACATGGTGAAAAAGGAAGAGAAGGAAAGGTGATATGATTTCCAAGCTTGACTAGTAATCGATGGTAGAAATTGGTGGATTTTGGTAAAAAGGGAGAGGAATTGTTCAAAGAGAATCTTCGGTCTGAAAATTCTCAGATGCCGACGGCGGTCAATTTGAATATGTGTGACTTGGTCTGACCTTGATTGAACGTAATTTATATATATGAGTGATTGAATGTTATTGAAAGAGTAGATACAGGACACTGGGTCATGATGGCTTTGGTGGATTCCGGTAGGAGCAAAAACCAGGAGCAGAGGTGACTATCCCGCCCAATACATTATGTTCTGAAGATGGACATAGGAAGAATAAAGAAACAGTCACCAACGGGGAACTTTGCAATGTAACTCTCTGGCCATTCCGATACTCAAAAATATGACAAAGGCGTCCAAAAGGGGATGGCTGGACCTGATAAGGGTAGGTAGGTTAATTCTCACTCGCTTGCCTCTTCTCCCATGGCTTTCATCTCAATCGCTTGCTAGAAAGTGAGCATAGAGTACCTAAAATACATGATTTGTTATAGCAATACTTGCCATTTCAAATGTTTTTTTGAATTGAGTGATGATGCTCTAAAATAAGAGGGGATCAATGGTCATCAACAGTTTCATAGATCTCAGATGGACAAGATTCTAACATCATCGGCACTACGTGGCAAAACATTGCAACTACAAGGCCTGGCCTAAGGCAAATAGCTATAGCAATTTTAGCTCTTCTGACCCTTGACAGAGTAAAGTTGCAATGACAATAGCATCAGATATGCTGGTAACAACCCCGTACGTTCCAGAATTGCTTTGCTCAGAATGACTCGTTTCATACAGCTCTAAGTGAAGAAGAGTTTCCATATGAACTGTAAATTGGAATATGGAGCTAGCTGATGCTTTATCTAGATATCGTGCCATTTCATAGCATCAGAAAGCTGAAAAGGAATATTGAACAGTCAATTTATGCGTACAAAGTGAGGCAATTTATGCGTACAAAGTGAGGCTTCGGTACATAAATATATGCAAGTCCTTAAGATTTTGAAATAAAGGTAGGAAGTCAATGATCTAAGATGTCTTGTATTTTATGCATAACACTGAGAGTTTGACAATCTACTGGCCACTTCAGTTCTGGCAATGACTTGCTCAGCAATGCTATAGCAACCAATACATTCCCGAATGGCTTCTCTGGAATGACTTGATTCATAGAGCTCAAAGTGAAGAAGAATTTCGGCACGAGAAATTTAGCCGAACAGGAATGAACGGACTTTGAAGCCATTGATGCTTCCCTGTTTTTGGTCCATTGAAAGCTCCTTTTGGACTTTCCAGAGCATCGGCTGTCCAGAAAGTTTGATTGAGCAAGCTTACCTAAGCCTGCTTACTCTTTTTTCCATCTCCAGATTATATTGGATCACAGGTAGAATATTCAATTATTTTCATGGTTAAACTCAAGATAAGGTCCTCATCACTGATGCTGATATCAGTCTTGGCATTTTTAACTGGCCATATAAAGGTAAATCTTTGGGTTTGTGTAATAGAAAACCGTCGGCTCAGGCAAGAAACTCTAAGTAGAGTTATCGATTAGGAAAATAGTAACATTCAATCCCGTCTCAGTGAACAGATTAACATGCTGTGAGAGGACAGGTGATTATGGGGGCGACCCTCGCCATGACTGCGAGAATCGACCCCTGGCCGAATCCCCTTGTTGGATTCAGCGAGGGTGACCCTAGCCTATGGCCGGTTGCCGGCCATGGCTGAGTACTGGCCACGGGCGAAAGGGAAAGTAAGTTAAAAAAAGAGAGAAGAAGGTTAAAAGTGGGCCCACTTATGGACACATGTCCCTTAATGGATTGACTTCCAATTTGTTTTGCCGGTACAGCTTATGCACCTAATATTTTCTTATTGGAGGAGGGAGCGGCGAAATGTGCCAGAATAATCCCCTGTTCGGTGTGAGTAATACCGCGAGGTGGGAAGTTCCATGATCATCAGATTATTCTCGAGATAACGTTGGATTGGATGTTGTCAATCGAGTGTTAAGAAATGATTTGTTTGAATAGTTTGGTTGGGGTGAGCCTAGAACAAAGAATTATTAGGAGACATGGACCATCCCCAACTTCATAGGAACAACGACATTCTAATCACTGAAAGGAATTGGTTGATCCTAACATCTTAAGCCTGATTAAATAGCGAAAGCGATCAGATGCTATCTATGATTTTCATGTTCTTCACAATAATTCAATCAACATCAGTTATACGTATAAAGTCAAGATTGTGCCCACCAGCAGTATTGGATATCAGCCCGAGCCACCAGTCCTGAGCCACCAGTCTGGACTAGATCATCATAGCAATGTTCGAAGTCTAAGTCTAGGATAATAACCGACATACCTGAGCATGTGGAAGAATACGGCATATCCTTGCAATAGCACGAGAAATCACCAGAACTATTATCCCGTCCGCACTGTCCGCCTGAGACAAGGCAGAGGTTGCATTGATTGTCCACCGCCCACTGCAGCCCGAAGCCCTCATCGATGGCTGACTCTACAGTCGTGCTGTTTGGGCTCGACTCTATCTCCTGAATGGCTGACTGTTTCGCAGGTAGCACCACGCTCGTATTGCATTCTCCGAAGTAAGTTGCAAGGGTCGTGGATCAGTGGTCGTGATATCGCTAGCTTTCTTTGTTATGAAGTAGCCGACGACGTCGCTGCCATTGATTGTGCAGTTGAACTGGCTGTTGCCGATCAGTGACTGTATCTGAATCGAGCTTGTCCCACACCCATAGTACAGAGTCAGGTTGCCGGCCACGGTGTCCGTGGTGTATTCGAAAGAGCTGGTGATTGCCTGGGTGGTATTGTCATAAGAGGCAGGGCAGATAGTATCCCAGTAATCATTTCGGGCAACAGTCATAGTCCTTGAGGTGTCGTTGAACCGAAGGACACGATAGATCTGGCTCGATATGTTGAGCAGCGGAGTCGCGTTGTCCTGGCAAGTCAGCTCAAAATTGGGCAGGCCGCAATAGGAGGCGCGGCTCAACCCCCAGAAGGGGTAACCTGCGTTTTGCAGGACGCCGCATTGGATGGTGGAGCTGCAGTTCAAGTAGTCCACATCATCGGCGCCGCGCGTCGTCGGAGCTCGGATCAGGATTAGGGTGGTTGCGATCAGGAAGCAAAGGGAAAGATCCCAAAAGGGATGGCGATGGTGATGCATCATCTTTTGGAGGAACATTTTTTGAAGATGAAGATAAGAGAGAAGAGGTTGGAAAGGGGAGGGTGAGGAAGATGAAATGACGCGGCTTTGATGCTTGAATAGTCATATAGATCACGATCACAAATGTCACCCAAAAGTCCAAAATAAATAAATTTATAAAGAGTAGGCTCCACTTGGTTCTAAGTCAATATGCCATAAAGAATAGAATTGATATTACCAAAAGTTCCGATCTAGTATAATTATTTTTTTATTATAATAAATTTTAAATTGATATACACGTAATAAGTTTATTCATTATTAATTTCGTTAAATTTTACCGTTAATTTGATAAGCTAAATGGTATGTGGTAATTGAGGAGTGTACTAATTTGGAGTCTTATTCATCATTTGTTACCGGTATACCAATTTATGGTTTTACCATCCATTTGTCTAAGGTGTACCATATTAATCCAATTTAATAGAAATTAATTAAAGGTAATTTTTTCATAAATGTATCTATTTTGGGTTTTTGTTTAAAAAATTAGGAATAAATTTGTCATAATTTTAATAGTTTAGGATTTTTGGTAGTTAAAAAATTAATTTTAGACAAATTTATCCCAAACCTAAAGGGTATTAGGAACTTCTAATTTATCAAATACTAATTTGTTGTGAAAATATAATTAATCACAGTTAAAATTTAAAAAATAGAAAATTAATGCAATTAGCTCGTTCCATTCACCATTCAATTTAACCCAATTTACTGTTTTATATAATTTTGTTAGGACACATAACGTGTTTTTTTTTTTTTCTTTTTGCTTTCCTCCATTTCCACACGTGCCGTCGTTGGTACAATTCATTTTCTTCTCCCCGGGAGCTCAACCACAACTGTGATCATCATCATTATTGTTCACCCGCCAACCGAGCCTCCGGAGCAATGTCACGCCATCACCGATCCCTTCCCGACCGTCGACAGCCAGCGGCGTCAGCTCCGGCGAACCCAAACGAGATCCCCTGGTTTCGACTCTCCGTTGCCGATCAAGACCCAGGAGCCCCTGTTTTCGCGCTCTCCCGATCCGTGTCCTTCGCCGGCAACCCAGACCGCGGCGGCGCTTCGGCCTCGCCTTGCCACCCTTGGTGACGACCCCAAGCACGTTTGCACCTTCCGAAATTGCCGGGACCAGCCCCTTCCGTAGCTCTACTCTGTTTCGGCGCTCATTCTGTTGGGAACAAGAACTCGCCTTTTTCCGCTTCCCAAACGTAGTTGGACTGAGCACTTTGTTAGTTCGCGTGTTAGACACCTCGGGTAAGCTACTGCTTCAGTTCATTTTAATTTCTGGTGCGATGAACCCAGATTTGGATTTATTTCAGCTTCTATTACTTTTCAGCCTTGGGCAAGATTGATCTTAGAAGAAATGGAAATGAACTTTGACTTAATATGAAACGAGAACATTGAGAATGGAACTTTGTTGAGAAGATGAATTGAGCGGTCTGACTAATTTGGAAAGTGTGCAGGTTCTCGGCCACTCCATGTCTCAAAAATAGTTTTTCTGAAGTCAAGTGATGGAATCAAATTTCTGAGCAAATAAAAAAAAGTGATAGAATCAACTGGCTCTCTGACGAGGTTGCTTTCTATTGGTGTTCTAAAAAACGCAGGAGCCAGGGTTTTGTCACACAAATTTAACCATTTACACTATTTGATAATTTTAGTACTTAATTATACTCTCACGACAAATCTTAGGATTTTAGGTGCATTAATGGTAGGAACCTATGTTGCCTTTATAAATTTGAAAGGTGGCAGGCTCATGGCTGATCCTTGTTCTCGTGGCAGGGCAGAAAAGTAACTCTGTGGGGGAGATTGTGTGACATGTGTGGCTCATTATGTATTGGTGAGCGTTGATACAGTCACCAATGAAAGAGCTCGAGTTTAGTATATATCATCTTTGGCAAGTGCTAAATGACATAGTAGAACGACTACCATTGGAAGAGCAGATGGACAGCATCCAAACGCACTATGGGTTGGTGGGTTCCGGGTATGAGCAAAAACCAGGAACAGAGGCGACACTGTCAAGTCCATTGATCTGCGAAAGCTGGACTAACGAAGAACAGAAAAAGAGTCGCTGATGGGCCTGAGAGTTTTATCGCCTTTGTTGGCTATTCCAGGACTTAAAAAGATACGAGATTGATCATTAACAATTTCACAAATTTCAGATGGTCAGTATGCTATTCTCATTGGCCCCTCCGAGGTGAAACGCTGACAACTCCAAGGCCTAGCAAGGCTAGCATTGCTTTTTTCGGACTGAATATATTAGCACCCTGCCTTACTACCTTCACGCTAAGGTCTTGACCTTAAAGTGCAGGCAATTACATAATTCGTGATATCACTTTTCTTGTCGCAAAGTAAACCATCACGTTGGTGTCATTGATTATTAACGGTCAGGCAAGGCTTCAACTGGGATTGCCTGGCAGCCACCGTAGTACATTGTCAGGTTATTGGTCAAAGTGTTGGTGGTGCAGGAGAAAAGGCCAGATGATTTCTGGGTGGTATGTAGAAATATGTTGGGCCGATAGTGTTTCAATCGTCTGTTGTCACGACGATCATCGTTTGGAAGGTATTATTGACCCAAAGAACCCGATAGGCTTGGTTTGATATGATCACCGCTCAGTCTTGTTATCCTGACAAGTCAACGCGAACTCGTCAAGCCACGTACAAGGCGTGGCTCAAACCCCAGTAAGGAGTAATGATTTTTCCAGGTTGACAGCTTACGATGTTGGAGCTAGGTCGGGGTCAAATGAAGGTGACGGTGAGGCTGACCGTGACGGTGATGCATCTTTTTTGGGAGAAGAAAATGGAAGGGGAGAAATGTAGTCTGGACTTGGCAAGATGAAAAAGGAAGAGACGGAAAAGGTGACAAGATTTCCAAGCTTGACGAGTGATTGATGATAGAAGTTGGTGGATTTTGGTCAAGAAGGGAGAGAATTGTTCAGAAAGAATCTTTGGTCTGAAAATTCTTAGATGCCTTTGCCGGTCAATTTAAATGTATGACTTGGCCTGATTTTTTTTTTTTTTTTTTGGTAAGGTAAGAATTATCATAAATCGACTATATCGGAATGTACAGTTAATCTAAACACCACCACCAAATGTCATCGGCCCCCACTTAAAAAAATTACAAGCAAGCAAGGACCATAAAGTTTCAACCAAGAGTATAGAAAAAACATCCTATACTATACTGTAGGCGGCTCCACTACAAAAATCCGAGGATCTATCTTCCAACTACGCTGCATTCTGGAGTTTGGCCTGATCTTGATCTCTCTTTTATCGAATTTTTCACGAGTTCCAGTTTAGCCAGGTTTTTGACTGAGATGACAAGGAAAGCGCTAGTGAGTTTGGTAATTTGGTAACTGTTGATGATTACCAATGAAAGAGCTTCTGAGTTTGGTATGGGATCATCTCAGCCAGCGCAAGTGCTAAATAACCATGGGGTATTTCCATTTCCTCATATGCTTGTCAGCCTCTGAATTCGTTTTGACAAAAAGAAAAATGGGCGGCTGTGTTAAAAGAAAAAATCTCTGAATTCATTTTGACAAGAGAAAGAGAATCAAGTTATACGAAGATTAATCTAAATTAGTATGAATAAGTGGTTGGAATACAATAATTATGACTTTTTCCAACAACCATTTCATAACGGAATATGTTTATCATATTATATGCAAAAGAAGCAAATGTGGAAAAATATTAGCCACAAATTTCGGCAGAGAAATCTTCCGGGCAAGTTACAGGACCAGGGTATCCAAGAAGATGCCAAGAACTTGGTATTTTGATATTGAATATCGCGATTTTGGCAGTTTTGCTCACACAGGTGAATGCCAGTGTTGGGTAACCGTAGCGGTCGTTTTGGTTTCCACCTCAGAAAGGGTAGTCGACGCCCTGGATGAGAAAAGATTGCTGCAAGCTGAGGACAAAGTCCTCATAGCCTACGGACCAAGGGATGATCTTGATCATCAAAAACCAATAACGCGGCACTAGAGAAAGGATGATGAGAACTCATTCTGGTGAAAAAACAAGCTCCTGATCAGTTGGATGGAGAATGGAAGACTAGAAAAATGGGAGTTCTGTCGAGGCAGGACACTTCATCCTAAACATTAATCCTAACATTGATTGTGGCGTAACTAGACTGACTTGACCCGCGCACTAGTGCGGTCAACTTTATGATTATTAATAAAGCGCCCAATAAAGAAAAAAAGGGGCTACATTGAGTCTATAGTGTGAAACGAGGCCGGCAGAAATAATCAAATTCGAAGATGCCTTTAATCTCTAAGTGTCCAAATAACGAAGGAAAAAAGGAAAAAAAGAGAGCACGGAAGCCCAAACTAACCACTTAAGATGCTACTGCTAGGTTAACGTTAACCTGTTGAAAGATTGGAGCGTTGGATTCATCCCCATTTTTAACTTGCACTTATCGCTTCAAACTAGATCTCTGGTACGTTACATGGTGGTTAGCTGATGGGGTTAGACTTGGAGAATGTTTTTCCACCTTCTACCATATCTTTTTGTTGATAAGCACCAATTCCCTGAGAATCAATGAGACTAATCTCAGCACTTCAAAAAAATTTTTTATAGCATTTGATGAAGTGTGGAATGAGCAAACAAATTGGCTGTTAGGCAGAGGATTACAATTGCGCTAAAGAAATATCGCATTTCATTGCATTCAATGTTCATGTAATCAAAATTGAAACTTTCCATGTAATTTGTCCTTAACAAACGTCTAGAGAACAAGTTGACAAGACCTTCATCAAATTCATCAATGTGAGTTAAGGTCAAGTATCACTATATTCTGGTACCTTTGTAGAAACAAACGAATAGAGATATATTACCAAGTAACTTTGTTGAGACAGAAAATCGAATAAATTGGCTGATTAGTTGATAGGTATTGTTTTTTTTTTGCAGTACACAGAATCTGCTATGCAAAATCACAAGGTAATAGCAATGGCATTCCTTTTGTCACCAATATGTTGTAGTTCCTAATTTGGAGAAGCACACCAAAAGAGAGCAAGATACCTCTTTGATCGCATATAAAACCGAGTTTTTAAAAATTAAAAAAGAAAAGGAAAAGAAAGGAATTGTGAAATAAATCTCTGTAATTACGATGATTTGAGATGACTTTTGCCCATTGGAAAGAGAAATGGCAAGGGCACAACCCAATTTGGCATTCACTAAATCAGGAAATTTGGACTTGGAGCCAGCCAATTCGTACTTAAAGGGTCAAAATTTAAGGAAAAAACGAACTTGAGGGCAAATCGCCAATAGCCCCAAAATGAAACTAAAAATAAAACGAAAGTATCGGACGCAAAATCAAATGCTGTAAATCCTACTCAGGGATGGTAAGCAGCAGAGGTCGCCCTGCTCTCCTCAGCATCCGACACCGGAACGACCCCACAACAGGCCAGAGCCTTCTGGACCCTCTCCAGCGCATGGCCAATCCGCCGGCAGCGACTCCCTCAGCCTCCAGTGACGAATGCCCACAAGCCTCAGCTCTCCTCTCCGATGCCGGACCATCAAGCAGCGGAGAAAGCAGGAAGAGGTCCTTCAGCTTGTCCATGCTCCCAGTGCTCGCCGGTAGGGTGTCGTGGGCGTGGTCCTTCCAGTCTGACGGATCATCATGGCAGCGCCGGAACCGCCGGAAGAGGAGCGAATGTTACGTGAATGTTCACAAAAGTATTTGAATTTGTTACGTGATCTCTTTGATATGGAGATATGGCGAGCGCGGAGTACCGAGCGGCTCTGAAATTTTTTGGTCCAAGGGCCATTACATTTCTTCGTCCATTTTTCATTCCTATCATTAGTTCTCTTCTCTCTTCCCGAGAGGAATCTATCTAGAGAGGCGTCCCTTCCGATGGGCGGACGAGAACTGGAGTTGTTTTTGCTGTAATCCAGGCCATTTTAAACAGCTTTCCTCGTCTACCCTAGTGGACGTTTTGACCCAAAAATAGCATCGCCAAATGGAGTCTTAGTCAAAGTTAGTTGGAATGTTTTAAGTTTTAAGTTTTACATTTGGTTAATGCTTCTTTATAGAATTTTGAAAATTTTCAGGTGGTGTAATTTTTAATTTGATTTTTGATTAGCTGTGTGTGGTGCTTGTCTCGTTAATGACTTGTAAACTCATGTCCTAAAAATGAAAAAGGGGTGTTTAAAGCATATTTATTGTTTAAACTTGTATTGATGGTTAAAACCTCTATCGGGAGGTAATTGAATCGACTTGAGCTCTTGATTATAGTCATGATTCATTCATTACAATTTAGCCACCTTCTTTAATTTAAGTCTAAGCAGTTGGGTGTCGCTTGAGTCAGTTTGCAAAATTACTCTGTAGAGAATTGTTGCTTGGATTGATAAATGTATTAACGTTAGAAAACATAATTTTGAAGTTCAACTGTGAGGTGGAGGGTGACCAAAAATTTCATATGAGATTCTAAAGAAATTGTAAGCACGAGATATTTTGGCATATCCCAAAATAATTAAAGATTGATATCTTTATAGAGATGGATCAAAAGACTTGCTTTCAAACTAAACCCACTTCTTTATTTTTTTGTCAAAATTAAAATCTGCCAAATTAGTTCAAGGTCATTGTCTTTCCTCTTCATCGTGAACATGTATTAGAGCGAGATGATTATGATATGATTGGCTCGTTTCTTGGTAAGACTATGGAAGAAATTCACTTTTGAATCGTGTTATAGTTAATTCGATAGCTCACGGGGAGAAAATTTCTTGTTGGCTAGTCAACAACATTCATCAATTCTTGGACCTACGACTATGAAGCTGCATTTGTTCAAAAATTGTTCAAAACTTATTGCATTTTGCCAATTGAGTACACACTTTTTATTATGCCAATTCAATTCTTAACATTTTCATATTTTACCAATTGAGTCAATTATCAAAAATCGCTAATGTCATTCGCCTTACATGGTATTGCAATAGTGACATTGATATTTTTTAATAAAATTTTAATATTTTTCTAATTTTTTTATTTTATTTTTCCTTTTTCTTTTTTTTTCGTTTCTTCCCTTCTTCCTTCCCTAGCCGATTGACGGATCTTGACAACTAGCAAGAAGTAGGGCCAATGAGGTTGACCTCGTTGACCTTTGACAAAGCTCACCCCATTGGCCACTAGCGTGGGCAAGCCTCGCTAGCCCTTGCCTATGGCCAATTGTGAGTCATCGCCCCGAGGCCTAATGATCGACTATAGGAGAAAGAAGGGAAGGAAAAGGAAAAAAAAAAAAAGAAATCAAAAAAATATTAAAACTTTTTAAAAGAATTATTTATATCATTGTTGATCATGTCATGTATGATGATTGGCATTCGTGTTAGTAATTTCTACCAAAATTGATTGGATAAATTTAATTGGCAAAACTTAAAAATATTTAAAACTCAATTGGCACAATTAAAAGGTTTATTATTGAATTGGTAAAATATAATATGTTTAGAACTTAATTGCTAATTTTCCTCATTTGGAATGGTCTCAAAAGCAAAGCAACCAATTTTCCGTCAAAAATTCCGTAGCCATTGGCGTAAGTAGGACGAATGTAAAGAAAGGAACTTGCCATAGGAAGCAATATGAAAGACAAGATTGGTCCTCCCAACTTGGTAAGATGAGCTTTATATAATTAGAATGTAGATATGACTTTCTGTTGAAAATGGACCCAATGACCACGAGATTATCTTAATTCACTTATGGTGTGAAGAAGACCTTGAGTGTGTTAGAGACATATCTAAGAGACTATTTATATTTTTCTTAATTGGTCATGATTAATTGTAATTGATATTTCAAATGGGTGTATTAAATCAGGGTTTGTGCATTTCTAGAGATCATTTGAACCTCATCTTAGATTGACCTTAATATGAATACGTGCACCTCAAGGAGTACGGATGATGCTAGAGATATGGTGACTCGCAATTTGCAAATCTCATATCAAACTTCTCGAACTCGATGAGAGTCTATTACAAGCAACTTCATCAATGTTACCTACCAAGGCTAGTTCAGGAGGACTTAGGTTGTACAGTGGACTTTGACTCAAAGTCTGCCGGGAGAATACTCAAATTCAAACATATTAATTTAGAAACTTTCAGCTTTGGCGGCCAAAAAAATATAGAAGAAGAAATAGCAAACAAATTCGCTTATTGGGAGGTGGAATTCAAGCGGGCTAAATTTCAAAATATACAACTATAAGGTTGGTTGTGTTGATGCCATTTACCATATACAAAAGGTGTTTGGTTTCCGTTAAAGACTCGATTAAGTTCACCAGCGCGTGTTAAATGATCTCAGTATCAGTCTTTTTACAAAGAAGAGTATAAAGAATTACATCAGAAAAGTAAAAGCAGATTAGTACAGATTTGAAAATCTTGCAAATATTTTGATAATGTGACGACCGCTGTTGATGTACCATATACTTAGTCTGAAGCCCGAACAGTTTGATAGACAATTTAATTTTCAACAAAATAAACAGCGTTAAGCACCAGAGAACGCGAAAGCATGGCAACTCGAACCAGGAGGCTAGGAATAAGCGAGAAAGACCAACCAAGATTTTAAGCTGAACAGTCCTTGAAGTTGAACAAAATAAAAAGTCGCTCATCTCGTTGGTCATGTTAATAATATGATCCTCTCTGCTCCAGGTGGTCCGCTCCGCTCTAAAGATTAGATCCTAGGGTGGGGCTTTGTGCGATCCTAGGGTTTTTGATTGGGTGTCGGTTTTTCTTGGTTTTTCGTCTGTGCTGCTGTCGAAGAACAGGAGGGTCACCATCAGGAGCTGGTCGACATTCGCGAGTTTTACGTCAAACCGGAGCTCGTCCAGCTCGAGGACGAGAGTTTCTTCGGACCAGAGTTCCCCTTCCGCTCTCCTCTTCACCGTCTTAGCAGGTCATTGTTTTTGCTATCTCTCTCTCTCTCTCTCTCTAGCGCATTTCACTAGGCAATGTGTGGGGAAACGATTTGTGAAGCGGTTAACTTGGGCGGACGGTTCCATCATGTGTTGTGGGAATTACTGGGTCAGGTCCTTCGTTTCCCCTTATCTTTGTCACTTTTGGGGGCATGGCTCATGTGGGTTGCTCTTGCCAACAAGCTAACCCGGCATGGTTGTCGGCAGTTCCATGTCCTGTAAATGCCTGCCCACCTTGTGTTTGCCATAATGTCTCGCTTAATTTATACCCAGAAGGAGGATTGTCCCTTGCATTGGATTCCTACCGTGTATTGGGAGTGTAATTTTAATTAGCAGCCTTTGACCACCACCGCCACTTTCTGTTTGAAGATGGTGGTATTAGTTGGTCGGTTAATGGATCGAAATGATGGGAGATGACTGACTTGGTTTTGGAAGTTGATGTGTTGATTTGTTCTTTTCCTTTTGAGAACGTTTTGATTTTGTAAATGTGAAAGTGTGATGAAGATAATTTGTATGGAAAATTTTCGTGACTTTGTCAGGGATGTTCAATGATGTGGAAAGTAGTGTTCTACCATCTCTCTGTGGGGGATGACAGGGGTCACCGACCAAGGTGTTGTTCAGCTGGTATGTTCATCGTTTTGAAGTGATGGTTTGCTTCTGCAGATGCTTTATATGCAGGCTTTAGTCTGGTTCTGTGGTTGGAGTGATTTCTGGGTGAGCATAATTTGATGGTTATTTCTTCATTCAGAGTTCGGATATTAGTGTTCCTCAGTGTTGGTGTTAGTATGAGAAAATCTGATATGCCTGGGACACTGCTTGTGTATGGATTAGATGCAAGCCTCTCTTCTCCGTCTGGCTTTAGCTATCTTAAGGAAGTGGTGTATGGTCAGTAACTCTGACAATGGAGTTGTGCTGGAAAATTCCCTTTCCTTTCAACTTCTGTTGCTGAGAAGCATTGAATTTTTACGGGATAATAAATGGGTGTTGAATTGTCTTCAATGTTCAATGTGATGATTCTGCTTTCATTTTGTTCAATCTAGTCTTTGAATTTGCAAAAATCCACTCAATGGAGTCTCTCTATTAGCAGTTCTAACATATGTAGCTGATATTCCTGTAATTTCTATCAAATTGACATTAGATTGGGAAAAAAAAAAGGTCAGGAAAAACTGAAAAATTGAACTGAACTGAAATTTCAGTTCGGTTTGGTTTGGATTTTGGTTGAGTTCAGTTTTCTTGGGAAACCGAACTGAACCATTTACACCTCTACATGTTATGCATTCATAAAATTTCATTCTTCATGATGCTGGAAGAGTAACATTGCTGGGAACTATTTCTGTGTGAATTCTATGAGAGATGACTCTGATCTGCTAAGTTAGTGTGATTACAAACGGCCTTCAGAGAGCATTTGATCTACTAAGTTGAAATTCTCATGTCATTCTTGCTAAGTGCTATAATTCTCCAAGTGAATTCTGCCCAACTGTTCTCTCTTCTTTCGTTGTAACTCTATGAAAACGTATTCAAACTAAAGAAAGGCATGGCAATTACCTCGAGAACTTCTGTCATGCATTACCACTTTGCCATGTGTTACTGCTGTGCTCTATATTCTCTAGTATTCTCTCCTCCTTGTGGCTCCCATTGGAATTCGACATTGTCATTTCCCCATGTTGTGACGATGGTGGCATTAGAGAATAGAAGATGGGCTTCGGCGGCATTTGTAGTGATTCCAAGCTTCCTTCCAACATTTCTATCACCATCGCAATTGGTGGTCGATCGGATGGATTGGCTTGAATGCACCACAAACTTACAATAATCATCTTCCTCACTAGCACTTCCTCCTCCTCTGTCACATTCATTGGCAATTTTAGATCTTTGTCGGGCTCTAAGTTCCTATAAATCCATTCTGGAAGTACCTTTCACTGCTGTTGGATACTTTCATGTTAGAATCTCTAAAGTCTGCCATTTCAAGAACCAATTTTCCATAACTATAAACATCTGACTTGTGAGAGACTCTTCCCATGTTAACAACTTCTGGTGCAACATACCCAAACGTTCCTCTCATGCCCGGATTTGTTACAGCACTCTCTTGCCCGTGACAAAGTTTAGCAAGGCCAAAATCTGAAATCTTGGGGATAAAATCTTGATTGAGCAAGATATTCTGAGGTTTTATGTCGAAATGCAAGATTCTCGTATTGCAACCTCGATGCAGATACTCTAGCCCATGAGCAATGCCAATTGCAATTTGATATAGTGTCTTCCATTCCAATGAACTACTCATATTTAAAGCTCTTCCAGAATATAGGAACTTATCCAACAAACCATTGGCCATGTACTCGAAAACTATAGCCCTTTTCTTTCCCTCGTAACAAAAACCTAAAAGAGTGATTACATTAATGTGAGAAGTTCTACAAATGCTTACAACTTCATTGATAAATTCTTCTGGGCTACTTTTCGACTCTGTCAAAATTTTCACGGCCACAAGACAAACATCTCTGATCTCCCCTTTATACACTGCACCAAAACCTCCTTGACCAAGTTTCTCTGAAAATGAATTTGTCATTTTCTTCAGATCAATATATCGATATCTTTTTGGAACAAGAGATCCATGGATTTCCATCAATTTCTCAACGTGGCGATCTTTGTCACTCTCGAAGAGCTTTACCTTCCATGAGAAGATTCCAGTTTTAATCTTGAGGATGAAAATGATGGCAATTGCAAATATTGAAGCACCAATAATAGCAAGAATTCCAGCTGTCCTTTTCAATCATTAAAATATATCAGCAATTAACCAAAATCAGAGATACAATTTCAGTAATATGAAAGAGATGGTTTACCTGGGGACGATATAAGCCGCCTGTTGGTTCTTGGAAAAGAAAAACCTATTGCAGGAATCAGATGAAAACCGTGTTAGAGAAAACTCTTTTGGAGTTTTTTAGTAACTTCATTATGGTCTTTACTGTATCAAATGGGTCTTTAAAAAAGAAAAAGGGTCTTAGGCCCAAGAGACCCAATTCCCATCTCTTACACCCGTGAAGCTGCATATACTTCCTACAGCCTCTTTATAATCGTTGCAGCTGGTTTAAAAGGGAAACGAAAAGTAGAGGAGGCAGAATCGGGAAAAGGACATCTTAATGGGTTGGATTACACCATTTCGGAGTACTCGATAAGAATTCGAAGCAGAAGCGTTAGTTTATCTAGTTGGATAAATTTTCTTGGTTAAATTGTAATGTTGGATCAGTTCATATTTTAGGTTATAGGATTGATTCTAGAGGTTGTTAAGCTGTGAAATCATGTTGTTAAGAAAATTTTGGGTGTCACAGAACTATGAGATTTTTTGATAGTTGGTTTGAAATTTCAGTTAGGTCGGGGTGATATTTGTGAGTTAGTTTCGACTACTGGAACTAAATACAAACTATTGTATTTAGTGCCAGTTTTAGCCTGTCTTGGCCATCTTTTGAGTCAGAGGTGAGTTTGCCTTTTGAGTATATTGAGTTGGCTTTCCAATGACTCCAAACCCAATGAAATAGGCATTGAAAGAGTTCGAACAAATCACTTTAAATTCAGTGTGCAAGCTACCACAGTACAACAGATATCAATAGTTGTTCTGCTTTGGGCAAGCTTTTAGTTGATGCGTCAAAGTCGTTTTGTTACTTAATAAGCTTACTTTAGTCAACTCTTAACTAAGGTGGTTTTTTTGTCGAACTTAATTAAGGTAGTTATCTACTTGATTTTGATGTACATTTCTTGTTCTCTCACTTGATTAATAGAATTTCAAGTTTTTCAACTTGAGGTTACTTTTGTTGTTTGGTTTAGCATTTTCTGGCATATATTACCCTTTTACTTATCTGAAATGACATAGTAAAGTATCTCCTGATATAGTTTGGGAGTTGATTATTTGTGAAATAGTTTGAGAAATGTTATATAATATGTAATCTTTAAGATGGAAGAAATTGAGAAAGGTTATAAAAATAAATCGTTAACTTGGTTATGAAATAATTCAGAAATGGTTTTGTGTTTGATTGGAGGGTTTTGTTAATGGCCTTTTGTTCTTATTGCTATGATCTAAACCCATTAAAGGGTTGTGAGTATAAATAATTTTGTCAAGACACTTTGTTTGGGCCTAGCCTCCAACTTGCTGAGAAAATCTCTTATGATGGTTTGAACGTGACAAATAAACAAAAGACAATTAATGCGTGCATTTATGTAGAACAATTTGTAGATGCACTAGCCAATATGCAAATGGATTTCGAAACGAGATGTTTGATGGCATGGTAATGCTCTGCTTCTACAATGGAAAGCAAGATATTGGATAGGAAATGTATCTAAGGCTGGAAGAAATTTTGTAGAAGGTGAACAAGATGTAGAGTGATAAAGCTTGAGTGGATCAAAAGAAAGTGAACATCACATTAGAATATGAGGACTTCAATATGCTTAAATGACCATTATGTAGAAGGTAAGCAAATGATTTGACAAGAAGAGTGACAAGTTTAGAGGAATCCTTCGCAGTACTAGCTCCTACTACAAATAATGTAGATGGTCAATGTGCATGCCTCTACAATCTTGGCAAAGATGACCTAAACTTTTTATCATTTTGATTTGAATTCAAATTAGTGTCTTGCACCTGTTTAAGAACCCCGAAATCCACAAAAAAGCACCCTGGAGAATATCATAGCAGTTTTGCCAATTTTGAGAAAGTAGATCAGAGGGTCAAACAAATTGCAGAAGCAGATGCTATATTTCGGAAAATACCCTGCTTTGTACTCAAACCGTCACCTAATCACACAGAATGTAGTCTAATGGTTCTTTGACTCCAAAACTGGCTCCTAACTGATACTTTGAAGATAGGGTCTATTAAACAGATCAAGGTTTTTGTGAGGGTTGGCGAAAACAAGGACTCCCATTCTCATGCATCGCATCAAACCTCTAGCTCTTATTTGTGCAAAATTGAGTGTTTTCTAATTGTAATTTTTTGTTGCTTTGTATTATTTTAATCTGGGAAGATAGTAACTTATAGTGTTGCGAAGGTACCTATGTTTGTAGAATCATCTCCGAGTTCCTTGTAGAAGCGACCCTCTCTACAAACTATAAAATTTCGAAAATAACAGTGTATTCAAGCCAGCCAGGTGATTGGACGGGGTCAAGTGGAAGGCCGAACCATTATAAATCGGCCTTTCATATCTTTTATCCCTCTAACTATGTTTGATAGAAGATACTCATTCTCACAACTGTTTTCCTCTCCAAAATCACATTATACATGTCATTCTCGAAGAAGTTTTAATTTTACTAAAATAAACAATTCACCCTCTCTTAGTTGTTGTGTTTAGTCATTTTACGGCTAATATAGGTGGTGACCAAACCGAGAGAAATCTAGGTGGGCCTTGCAAGGGTTGTTAAGCATGTCCATAACTAGATATTCACCCTATACTTATCAACGGACTGGACCATTTTTGTTTTGATATTGCTGATTGAATGAGTGCTTCTAATATGTATACAGCTTTGTTGAATCGATATAACTCATCTTTGATTTTGTGCATATATTAGTATTAGACACTTAATGTGGATAAAAGTGCTTCTGATAGCATAATGTGCATGATGAATGCTCAATATGCTTAAAAGAGATTGTTCTATTCATAGAGTGGTGGTTTGCTTATACCATTCATCTTACTTCTTTTTCAGTTTCAACAACTACCAACAGCATCAGCAGGGAATATTTGGGAATTGAATTTTGGTTTTATTTGAAATTGTTCTTTATGTTTGAAATGGTATTTGTTGTGTTCTGTTTATTAGTAACTACATATGTATATATATATTCTTTTTGGTCGACATAAAACTTTGACATAGTAACCAATTTGTTGTTTAATTAGATAGATATATGAATACATAATCTGATAACAGATTATTAGTGGTTATGTGCATGAGTTTGTGTCTTTTGGGTAGGAAGACGGTCAAATTATTTGTCATATACTTGTCGAATTGGGGTATTACATCTGTTGACATCATAACTTAGGTTATAATCTTGTTGGATTTAGATTTATGGATGTTGTGAGGTTGTGTGTTAATTTTTTGAGGTTAAATTTTTTGTAGTCGCCAAGGTGTATGTTTCATTTTGGTTACCAACCACGCAATCCGAGCATAAGATTGAGGCTTAGGGTCCACTGGCTTGATCGCTCGGTTTATGGGCTGGGGCCAAACGCCGCCCAGCCCCTTGGAAAAGATATACCGCTCTTGTATTGTTATGGAAAACACCCACGTCTAAGCCTGCAATGGATGTTTCCTTTTACCCTTTTCGGTAAATAAGAGGTCAAACTCCATTTCTAGATTTCCCCAGTATTCGAATCATGTAATTCCTATGGCAGGGCAAGCTTTGGTGCCATTCCAACCAACATGGATATATGAGTAGATAAAGCATGGTAGACTGGCAACTGGCCTTGAGTTGCACAGGCAAGGAGGAAATTGCGCCTGCTCTTACACTCCTCACAGATAAATAGGAAAACTACCAGTATTGAGAGGTCAGCCAGATCCAACACCAGAAAGGGCACGAGGATCTAATGAATGTAATAGTTGTTTCCAAAACTGACCAAACCTATGGTGTTATCTGTTAAATGATTAATAGGTTTAGCATCACTCAGTTTTTTTCGCTGTTGGCAAGTTTAACTTCCCAACAGGAACCGCAGTTAAGCCTACTTTAGAACTTGTGTATGGAGAGACTCAAAATTGTTTTTTGTTCCTTAAAAGAGGAAAAAGTAGAATGATCCGAGGAATTATATTATAATTAACCCTGGCTCGAGCTAATACGTCAATGACAAAAGGGATGAAGAAAAACATGCAAAAAAAGATCAGCTGTGTGGTTGCTGACTATTCTTGCACGTTCAGACCAAAGCCAAAACGACTTCCTACTAAGGATCCTAAAATTTTATCAAATAATGCTCGGCTTTTATAACATGGACTTTTCGTACTAGACAGGTGAATTTGGCGCCCTCGGCTTGACACTGAAGTGGGTAAAATATCATAATCTTGAGTGCTAAGGTTTCAACATAAGACAACCATGTCTTAAGTTCGTGGATTTGGGATTTGTATATGGGCATTGTTATTTGGATTTTGTTAAACTCCCAGATAAAGAAAACCTATCATTTTCTACGCATTGTTATCCTAGTTTATGCTTAATTAGGCATTAGAAATTTTCTTATCAAGTATGGCTAAAAAGTAAAGAGTATCTCGAGAATACTTATTAACAAGACCCTATTATTGTTGTCGTCGTTTTCGTTGTTAATGGTGATTTGCATCATGGATAACAGGAAATGAATTGGTGCATCTCTACTCCAGCTCAAAGCAATCTTTTAAATGATTAATATAATGAAAACCCCAAATCAGTACACCGTAATAAATTTATTCTAAATTAATATTTTTAACCAAAAAATCCTTCAAACTGGTATAACTATGATAAATTTATTGTGAACTAATTTGTGGAACACAAAACACTCCAAATCGGTACATCTATAATAAATTTTCATTTCATTAATTTATGATAAATTGGATTAATACTACGAAAAATCACAAATCGGTGCATCTATAACAAATGGAGGGTAAAACTCTAAATTAATATATCCATCAACTATCGCGTATCATTCAACTTAGCAATTAGATAGTAAAACTTAATAGAAACTAATGAAAGGTAAATTTATTTAAAATGTACAAATTTAAGAATTTTTGGACGTCAAAAAAATCAATTTGAGATAAAATTATCATAAGTATACAAGTTCGAGATTTTTTTGTAATATTAATCTTTTTAAAAGACAGCTTTTAACTTTTCCAAGTGCACATCCTTCCCGCTACCTCTGAAGTGGGAAAATTATCAAGAAAAGTTCCACTAATTTTTTTATGCGCGACCCTTGTTGACCGATCTTTCCGGGTCCTTAAGGACAACTTCGAGAATAAAAGGAATAAAAATCTAGTGGGGGAACCCGCGGGCTTTCTTTGACTGCCGAAGAGCGTCTCTTGAAGCCTTGGAACGTCAAGATCGAGAGAGAGGAGAAAGAAGGAAGTTAAAGAGTTTAGAACACTAATTGGATGAGGGCGTAGCGAAATGCGCCGGATTCCTCCATTGTCCGACATAAAGTAATACTGCGAGGTTAGGAGATCCAAAATCATCAAATTAATTCTTTGGATAGGTAGGATTTGATCTACTAAAATGAGTATTAGTCAATAATTTTTCGAACAGTAATAGTTTGGTTGGCCTGAGCAGAGAGCAAAGAATTTCTAGGAGACACAGACCATCCAACTTCATAGGCAACAACATACGAATCACCGAAACAAATTGGCTCATCCTAGCATCTTAAGCCTGATGAAATTGCAAAAGTGATTAGATGTTATCTATGATTTTCATGTTCTTCACGACAATTCTAGTTGCGATCAGCTATACTTATCAAGTCAAGATAGTGCCCACCAAGAACCATCAGTCATGAATAAATCATCAAAGGAATGTTCAAAGTAAGTCTAGGATAAACTCACATACCTGAGCATGTGGAAGAGTAGGACTTATCTCGGCAATAGCACACAAAATCCCCCCAAGTATTTCGTCCACACTGCCCGCCTGAACTGAGGCAGCCGATGCATTTATCGTCCGCAGTCCACTGCAACCCAAAGCCCTCATTGATGGCAGACACTGCAGTCATGTTGTTCGGGTTTGTGACCGATTCTATCTTTAGAACAGCTGACCGATTCGCAGCCAAAACCACACTGGTATTGCAGGATTCATAGTATTCCATTGTGGGTCGGAGATCAATGCCGCCATAAGTAATGCTATTGCGAAGTTTTGTTACAAAGTAACCCATCATGTAGGTTCCACTGATGATGCAGTGAAACTGGCTGCTGGCGATTTGTTTTGCTGTTTCACTCGGGCTTGCCGGACACCCATAGTACAGAGTCAGGTTACTGGCCACGGTGTCCGTGGTGTAAGAGAAAGGGCTGGTGATATCCTGGGTGGTATTGATCAGACTGGATGGGCAGATAGTATTCCAGTAATCCTTTCGGGCTAGAGTCATAGATTGTGAGGTATTATTGATCCGAAGAACTTGATAGGGCTGGTTCCCTATGGTGATCAGTGCAGTCGTGTTGTCCTGACAAATCAGCTCGAACTCAGATAGGCCGCAGTAGGAGGCGCGGTTCAACCCCCAGAAGGGGTAACTGACGTTTTGCAGGTCGCCACATTGGATGGTAGAGCTGCAGTTCAAGTAGCTCCTGTCGTCCACACCGTGCGTCATTGGAGCACCGATCAGGATCAAGGTGGCTGCGATCACGAAGCACAGGCAAAGATCCCCAGGGGGATGGTGATGGCGATGCATCATCTTTTGGAGGACTTTTTTGGTGAGATGGAGAGGAAAGGAGAGCGAAATAAGGTTGGAGATGGGCAAGTGAAGATGGGGATTAGGATGATGAAATGAAATGGTTTTCTTTCATGCCTGAATAGTAATAAAATTATTACGGAGTTCCGCGAAGGAGGGGACGGCTGAAAGTGACATTCGGGCTTTGCCAGTCAAATGGGGACATGATTGACCCCGACTCGGTTGAAGATGATTTGTTCATCCAGATTTTAAAAGACCTATGCACGAATCTTCGTTGTCTTAGTCTCTGAATCTGCATCTCACCTAGAGAGAGTATTCAATGGTTGCATAATATCAAATCATAGGTTGACGCGACAAGTAGATGAAAAAATTAAAACGGTCTGCTCTCTCCTTTTCTCTCTCTTCTTCCTCCCCCGTCCACAGTGTCGCCCGTCCACCCCATCATCGCTGCTCACCGTCAGTCCATCGGTAAGTCGGGAGGTCAATGGCCTATCCACCCCTTCGTTGTCACCGCGGCTCACAAACAGAGCCACCCCCTTCGTCGTCACCTGTGGCCATGTTTGTCCGTGGTCAGATTTGGAGTCATGGCCAAGCCACGACAAGATCATTTTCTTCTTCGTCCACCTCCAGATCTAGGGTATCCGCAGAAGTGAACTTAGATCTGAGGCATAGCGACACTTCTCGTCCACCCCCAAGATCATCTTCTTCATCCACCTCCAGATTTTGGGAATCCATAGACCCAAGCCTCCAAATTCGGGTTCTTGAACCCAAGGAGTAAGAATAATAAAAGTGTCAAAATTTTTGTGTGTTGTTCATTCGAGTGCTAAATTTTTTTTCTCACTTAAATTTTACATTGAAATAAAATCGATCACTTAAATGCCATTTCTAACCAAATATTCTGTATGGATTTTTTTTTATTGATTTCCCATTCTTATGTGGATTTATATAAAAAAGGCCGAATTCCTATGCGGAAAATTTTGTACACTTCAAGAAAAACAGCTTCGTTTCCTAGGTCACTAAACTCTCTCTCTCTCTCTCTAAAACAAAAATCACGTCGTTTCTCTTCGTATAGCAGCCTGAAACCACGTTGTGGGGCTTTTCACAAGATGTCTTCCACCTCTCTCTATCATCCGTAGATTTTGTCGTTTTATGTTCATTAATCAACACTCAAATTATTTTTTATTGTGGTTGTGGAAATCGATTTCTATTATTATTTGCTTGAGTTGTGGGACCGATTGCTATTATTATCTCTGTGTCGTGGTCCCCTATTGCAGAAGTTATTTTTATTGTATTGGATGCAATGTTAACATGGGTACTAGAGTACCTATTAAAGTTTGCTATCGTGGAAAGTTTGTTAGTGGGAAAAAGAAGAAATATATTACTAGGCAAGTTGCTACTGTCCTTGTCAGTCCAAGCAAGCTGTCATTTAAAGACTTTAGAAAGGCTATAGTAGACCAATTGATATGCCAAATAGGGATATTATATTACTAGATACTTGACAAGAGTCTTAATGACAGTTTTATATATACATATATTTGCACGATGATAGTGATGTGAATGATCTTGTTTACCATCATCTTCTAGGTCATGATGTTTATGTGCATGTTAAATATTATGGCGATGAAGATGAGTAAGCAATATTAGAAGTTGGTATTTAAACCCAACCTAGTGATAGAGCTATTTTAGAATATTTTTGATTTTCAATTGATGAACAAGAAGGAAAATGCAACCCTTGAATATTTTTGTAAAATGAAGCGCGTTGACCTTTTTATTGGCAGTAATGCGTCTTCGTTGTGGTATGACGATCCACAAGCCTTCGACAGCATAACTTTGTATGAAAGACACGTGTCATGACGACTTTTGTCGACTTTTGTTGTGGAAGTACGAGACATCTTCGCAAATAGACCATGAAGCCATAAATTACAACACGATTAAAGAATCGCATATAACTTATTTATGATGCCTTTGTTTCATTGTAAATTTTGTAGTATGGGAGTAAATCATTTTTAAGGAAAATTATTAGCTTGAAAATGATTTTCTTCTTAATGAAAAGTCATTTTTCTTCGATCTAAATTTATTATTTTCAGTCCATTGTATTCTGTAAATTGATTAGTTTTTCATTAAATACTAAAAAATCGGAAAATAATTTCACCGAAACAGATTTTTCTTTAAACAAAGGAACCATTTGTTTATCTTTCATTTCATAAAAGTTTAACTGGCCCACAATAAATAAATAAATAAAAAGAATCATCAAATTCAACGTAAAACATAGTCCCGATGAAGAAAGAAAATGTTGCCTGTGTGTGCATGCTAGAAATACATGAGCGAGATCTATAAAAAAATTATTTATTTGTAAGATAATATGAGAATATGACTAAGTCAAAATCATAAAAGCCTTAAAGTTCTCGTTGCAGAATTGGTTGAGCCAATCGGACGAAAATGAAACCATAATTAGCTGCCCCGGTTTACTACTAACCTAAATTTATGGATCGTAAAATGCTCGGGAGAGAAACCAATGTTTAGAATGTAGGACACAATATATTCTGGACAGAGATGAATTAAATAAAGGATGTAACAAATTTAATATATTATTAAGGTAAAAGAAATTGAAGGTGACATGACATAAAGGAAGAAGTTATTTTGTAGTTAGATTAATTAGGGGAATTTTGTGGAATATGCTGCTCAGTCTATCATTTCATGAAATTATAGTAGTACTCTCTTGAGATATATTTTCTATATAGATTATTCAATATTATCTTATCATCTTTCACGTCTTATCTTATAAAATCCCAGTACTTATTATTTTTGTATCTCAGTCAATAAACTTTTATGGAAAATATATAATTCTTCACAAATTTAAAGAAGAAAAGGAATAAAAAAAAGTTAGAATCATGTGAATTGGAATGGTATTCACATTATAGATAAGAGTATTATTTGTTGCTAATAAGTGATTTCTTGGAAACGAATGGAAAAGGGGGAAAAAGCGCAAAGGGAAGTGAGGCAATTAATTGGCTACATGTTAACTCCCCCATCATGCCATCCATGGTGCACCACAACACTGTAGTATAAAGTATGACATATACAGGAGCAGCAAATCAAAGTCATCCACATCAGTTTACGCAGCAATTTCCCATATAAGTTTCGACATCTATAACAGTCTCCCTTGTTCTATTTTCACTTATGTTAGCAGAGTTTAGTGAATGAAATTCGAGCAAATGCACCCTGTCCGGCATTTCTATCATTGAGTACAAGTTGCTAAACTTTCACAAAGAACCATATGAATGTATCAAAAGAAAGGCAGGACACTGATCTCCTAAGTTATTGTGATTACAAACAGCCTTCAGAGTGTATCAAAAGAAAGGCAGGACACTAACCTAAGTTAGTGTGATTACAAACAGCCTTCAGAGAGCATTTGAACTGCTAAGTTGAAATCCACATATCTTGCTAATTGCTATAATTCTCCAAGTGAAATCCGCCTAGTTGTTCTCTCCACTTTCGTTGTAACTCTATGAAAAACGTAGTCAAACTAAAGAAAGCCATGACAATTACCTCGAGAAGTTCTTTCTTGCATTACCACTTGACCATGTGTTACTGCTTTCCTCTATATTCTCTATTATTCTCTCCTCCTCATGAGTCTCATTGCAATTCAACATAGTCATTTCCCCGTGTTGTGATGATTGTTGGGTTAAATGATACAAGCCGGGCTTCGGCGGTATTGGCAGTGATTCCAAGCATCCTTCCAACATTTCCATCACCTTTACAATTGGTGGTCAATCAAATGGACTGGTTTGAATGCACCACAAACTCACAATAATCATCTTCCTCAATAAAAAGTTATTTATTTTTAAGATAATAAGATAATATGACTAAGTCGAAATCATAAAAGCATTAAAGTTTTATCCGTGAAATTGGTTGAGCCAACTGGATCATGATGACATTGGATAATTGTCCAAAAAGTTTTAAATTCGTAGTATGGCGGCTAATTTTGTCATAAAGATTTCAATTATGTCAATTTAATCTTAAATATTTTGACGATTTGTTAGTTTAGACATAAACCTTTTGATTGTATCAATTTAGTTCTAAACATTTTGAAATTTTGCCACTTCAACCCTAAACCTATTATTTGGATAATTGTCTGGAAGGACTACATTGATAAATTATCAAAATGTTTATGTCTTAATTTTCAAATTGACAAAATGTTTGGAATTAAATTAATAAATCATCAAAAGATTTAAATCTTAATTGTGTTGTAGATTTCAACAGTCAAAGTTCAAGTCTCCATGTGTTCTATTACAATATCTAGTTCTACGTCTTTATTAATTAAGTAGTTCTCTTATCTTTAATGCTTAGTTTATTCTTTATATAATGAAGAGAATTCTCAAATGTAAGCAAGTTGATTTTGAATATTGAGGATATATGAGATTTATCTCTATGTCAGCAATTATCTATCCCCAGCATATGTACCCTAGGAAGGTGGATTATTCCTTGGTGATGAGCTAAGAAACTCTATAGGTGAAATTCTCTTATCCTGAAGTCTAGGATCCTCGATTAGTGATTTTCAGTAGGCCTTGGTGGTGAATTTTGTCAATCCCAATCTTGATTATTGGCTAGTGGCATGTCTTGTATGTCTTGGTTCTAATCATGTTATATCTTTCATTTGCATTTATCTATCAATATCCATTCTACACACTTTGAATCTATCCATTATCACTCAAAACAACACTCCACCCCGCAACGGCATCATTGTCGGCAAACTTCAAGAATGAAGTGTGTTTAGAATATGAAGATGGTCTCGCTTGACAAGATAGATAGGACTTTGGTGGCATAGGAAAGAGCTCATGGCTTCCTTCGACCATCTCTTTCCCCTTAGAGACTAGCGGACTATCCGATAGAATGAATCGAATGCACCACGAGCTTATCTAAATCAATTTCTTCCTGATGCCACTTTAGATCTTACCTAACTAGAGACATTGTCGAGGCTGAGGTTGGGTGGGTGGGAGCCGCAAATGCAATTCAGGCCAAGGCCAGAGTATCCACAGCAGGTGGCGTCGGCATTGCCCTCGCCGCCAATGCTTATTTGGAGTCCACTGCATTCAGATGGAGTGCAGTGTCATTAAGAAGTCACCACTGCCGCCACAGAAGTTGATTCGACATTGTGCAGTCCTAGAGATGATTTGAACCGCCTCTTGGATTGACCTTGATATGCATACTGGCGCATCAACAAGTACGGATGATGCCAGGAATATGAAGACTCGCAATTGGTAAATGTCATAGTCGAACTACTCGATCTCAATATAAGAGTCCATTACACTGCTGATACAACTATATTGACTCTCCATTTTTAGTTTCCTAGACTCTGCGGTAACTTTGTCAATGTTACCTACCAAATAAAAGGCTTGCTCCAGAGCATTCAGATTGTACAAAGGACTTTGATTCATACTCTGTTGGGAAAATTAGTCATATTCAAAGTATATTTATTTAATAACATTCAGCTCTAGTGGCCAAAAAAAAACAAAAGAAATATCATTGGCTAATTGGGAGGTGGAATTTTACCTGGGCTAAATTTCATAGTATACAACTATGCAGGTGTTTAATTTAAGGTCGGCTGGCGTTGATGCCATTTACCGTATACAAAAGGTCGTTTGGTTTCTGTTGAAGACGTGATTAAGTTCATCAGCATGGGTTAAATGATCTCAAAATTAGTCTCTTTACAAAGAAGAGTATAAAGAATTACGTCAGAAAAGTAAAAGCAGAGTAGCACAGATTTGGAAATCTTTGCAAGTTTTTTGATAATGTGATGATCGCTATTGGTATACCATATACTTAGTCTGAAGGCTGAACAATTTGATAGACAATTTAATTTCCAACAAAATGAACAGCATTAAGTACCAGAGAATGCGAAAGTGTGGTGACTCAAACTAAGAGGCTTGAAATAAGCGAGAAAGGCCAACAGGATTTTCGGTTGAACAATCCTTGGAGTTGGACAAAAATGCCGTTCATCCCGTTAGTCATGTTATATATTCATAGAATATCAATCTGCATGATGCTGGAAGAATAAAATTACTGGGAATCATTTCTGTGTGAGTTCTATGAGAGGTGACACTGATATTTCAACTTCCAAGTGTGATTGCAAATAACCTTCAGAGAGCATTTGAGCTACTAAGTTGAAATTCTCATATCATTGTTGCTAATTGCTATAATTCTCAAGTGAAATCCGCCTAACTGATCTCTCCACTTTCGTTGTAACTCTATGGAGAAGGCACTCCCACTAAAAAAAGGCATATGGCAATTACCTCAAGAAGCTCTGTCGTGCATTACCACTTTACCACGTGTTACTGCTTTCCTCTATACTCTCTAGTATTCTCTCCTCCTCGTGGCTCCCATTGGAATTCGACATTGTCATTTCCCAACGTTGAGATGATGGTGGTGTTGGAGAATACAAGATGGGCTTTGGCGGCATTTGCAGTGATTCAAAGCTTCCTTCCAACATTTCTATCACCTTCACAATTGGTGGTCGATCCAATGGACTGGTTTGAATGCACCACAAGCTCACAATAATCATCTTCCTCACTAGCACTTCCTCCTCCTCTGTCACATTCATCAGCAATTTTAGATCTTTTCCGGGCTCTAAGTTCCTATAAATCCATTCTGGAAAGTACATTTCACTGCCGTTAGAAAATTTCATTTCAGAATCTTTGAAGCCTACCATTTCGAGAACTAACATTCCATAGCTATAAACATCAGACTTGTGAGAGACTCTCCCCAGGTTTCGAAAAATAACTTCTGGTGCAATAAACCCGACTGTCCCTCTCATGCCGAGAATTGATACAACACTCTCTTGCCCATGACAAAGTTTAGCAAGGCCAAAATCAGAAATCTTGGGGATAAAATCTCGATCAAGCAAGATATTCTGAGGTTTTATATCGAAATGCAAGATTCTGGTATTGCAGCCTCGGTGTAGATACTCTAACCCACGAGCAATGCCTATTGCAATTTGATATAGTATCTTCCATTCCAAGGAACTACTCATATTTAAAGCTCCTCCAGAATATATGAACTTATCCAACGAACCATTAGGCATGTACTCGAAAACCAAAGCTCTTTTCTTCCCCTCATAACAAAAACCTAAGAGGGTGATTACATTAACATGAGATGTTCTACTAATGCTCACCACTTCATTGATAAATTCTTCTGGGCTACTTTTCAACTCTGTTAGGATTTTCACAGCCACAAGTCCAACATCTCTAATCTGCCCTTTATACACTGCCCCAAAACCTCCTTGACCTAGTTTGTCTGAAAATGAGTTTGTCATTTTCTTCAGATCAATATATCGGTATCTTCTTGGAACAAGAGATCCATGGATTTGCATTAATTTCTCAACATCGCGATCTTTCTCACTCTTGAAGAGCGGAACCTCCCATGGGAAGATTCCAGTTTTAATCTTGAGAATGAAAATGATGGCAATTGTAGATATTGAAGCACCAACAATAGCAAGAAGCGCACCTGTCCTTTTTCAATCATTAAAAAATATCAGTGATTTATCGAAGCTAGTGATACAAATTCAGTATCATCAAAGAGATGGCTTACCTTTTAACCAGACCAGCCGCCTCTTGGATCCTGAAAAGGAAAACGTATTATTTTCAGGTTTGACTACTGTTACAGGAATCTGATGCAAATGGTGTCTATTGAAATTGGGAGAAGCCCTTTTAGGCCCAAGAAACCCAATTCCCGACTCTTACGCCCGTCAAGCTGCTTTTATGAAGCCCAGCAAACTCACTTCCTTCAGCCTCTTTATAATTATTGCAGCTGGTTTAATTGGGAAACGAAAAATAGAGAAAAGAGAACAAGAATAATGGGAAAACAGAAAAGAAAAACAAACTGCGCCAAAGAGAGAAAAGGTTTCGATTCAAGCTCGTCAAAGACATCTTAATGGTGATTGATTATCGCCATTTCGAAGCACTCGAAAAGAATTTGAAGCATAAGCATTTGCTCATCTAATTGAATAAATTTTCTTGACTAAACTTTACTTTTGGATCAGTTCGAATTTTAGTTTTCCAGTTTGAATCTAGAGATTGTTGAGCTTTAAAATCACGTTGTCAAAAAAATTTGGGTGTCTTGAAACCGTAGGATTTACACTAGTCGATTTGAGCTTATAGTTAGGTTGGGGTGATATTTTTAAGTTTGTTTCATGCTGCTAGAAATAAATATAACTATTGTGTTTGGTACTAGTTTCAGCCTGTCTCCAAACATCTCTTGGGTCAGAGGTGAGTTCGCCTTTTAAGTTTGTTGAGTTAGCTTTCTAGTAACTCCAAACCCAATTGAAATGGGCGTTGAAAGAGTTCAAACGAATCGCTTTAAATGCGATGCATGAGTTGTCGCGGTACAACATATATAAGTAATTGTTCTACTTTGGGTTAGCTTTCCATTGACGTGTCTGAGTCATTTTGTTATGGAATAAACTTAGTTTAGTCAAGTCTTTAGTTAATGTAGTTATTTACTTGATTTTGATATATGTTTCTCACTCAATTGATAGAATTTTGAGTTTTTTGGCTTGAGGAAACTTTTATTGTTTGGTTTTGCAATTTCAAATGAGCATTTGTTTTGTTTTGTTTTTATTTATCTCTTTTGTGTTTTTTAAACTCATGTCTTGAAGGTTGTTGGAAATAGATATTTATAAGTTCTAAAATAGGTATCGCACAATGATATTTATTAACAGGCAAAAGTGATGTTTCGAGAATATTTGTTGCATAGTATAGTATGTCTTGAAATAGTTTGGGAGTTGATTATCTGTGAAATAGTTTGAGAAATGTTATATTATATGCATTCTTTTAGATGGCAGGAATCCTAAAAGGTTATATACATTAATTTGTGAACTTTGTTCGTAAAATAATTCTGAAATGGTCTTATGATTGGTTGGAAGATCTTGTTGATGGTTTTATGCTCTTGTCACTATGATTTGAACCCATTGAAGGGTTGTGAGCATAAATATTGTTCTCAATACATCTTGTTTTCGGCCTAGCCATGAGCTTGTTGAAATAATCCCTTATGATGGTTTGAAGATGACAAAATCTACAAAGGCTACTAAGGTGTGCATCCAAATATGTAGAACAATTTGTAGATGCACATGTCAATATGCCTATGGGATTTTGAAACGAGATTTCTGAAGGTATGGTAATGCTCTACTTCTACAATGTAAAACAAGATATTGGATAGGAATTGTGTCTAAGGCTAGAAAAACCTTTGCAGAAGGCGACAAGATGTAAAGTGAGGGATTGTTAAAGCTTGGATGGATCAATAAAAGACGAACATTATTTTTTAATGTGAGAACTTCAATGTGCTTAGAAGGACCAATGCGTAGAAGGTAAGCAAATGATTGAACGAGAAGAGTCAAAAGTTTGGAAGAACCCTTTGCAGTAATAGCTCCTACTACGGACAATGTAGATGGTCGACATTCGTGCCTCTACAATCTTGGCTAAGAAGACCTAGACTTTTTATCAATTTGATTTGAATTCAAATTAGTGTCTCACATCTGTTTACAAGCCCTAGAATCCAAAAATAGCACCCTAATAATTATTATAGCACTTTCGCCATTTTTGTGAAGGTAGATTAAAGTGTGAAACAAATTGCAGAAGCAGATGATATTTTTTTGAAAATGCCTTACTTTGTCCTTAGGGTGTTGCTTGATTGCGTAGAATGTAGGTCTAACGGTCCTTTTGGCTCTTAAGATAGCTTATAACATATAATTTGAAATTGAAGGTTATTTTGGGAAAATTACCAAAATAGTCATAAACCAATTCAATTTCTCCAATTCAATCATAAATTCTTTTTTTTTTTTATCAATTCAGTCATAAATCTTTTACAGTTGTGACAATTTAGTTTATCTGACTAATTTTGGCCAGCAGGCGCTAGCCATGGGGCAATGTTGAAGCATCAAATTTTTAATATTTTAGTATTATTTTCATTTTTTTTAATTTTTTTAATTCTTTTTCATCTTTTTTTTTTTTCTCTTTTCTTCTTTCGATGGCTGGTCTGATGACTAGGTAGCCTTTGGCCAATCGCCGAATCGGCCATAGGAAGAAGAAAAAAGAAAACAAAGAAAAAGAGAGAGAAAAAAAAGAAAAAAATTAAAAAATCGACACATCAGTGTTGGCTGGATGGTTGGCATAGCTAGTGTCCATGTTAGCGCCAGTCAGCCAAAATTGGTTGGATGAACTAAATTGACACAATTGTAAAATGTTTAGGACTAAATTGGTAAAAATTAAGAAAATATTTATGACTGAATTAAAAAAATTATAATAGACTTATGACTATTTTGGTGATTTTCCCATGTCTATTTAAACAAATCAACCGAGGTTGTGAAGTTTGGCAAAAACAAGAACTTTCGTCCTCATCCATCACATCAAAATTTCTAGCTCTGTTGAGGGTTGTATTCTTTTAATTTGGGAAGATAATGAGATATTATTGCGAAGGTGCCCGTGTATGCAAAATCATCTATTTAGCTTCACGTAGAAGGCACACTCTCTACAAACTATAAAATTTCAAAAATAATATAGTGGATTCTAGCCTTATTTATGGCTAGTAGAGCCAGGAGAGTGGACTAGCTCAAGTGGAAGGCCATCCTTTTATAACTTTAACTCTGTTTTTATATATGTTTGATGGAAGATACTCCTTCTCATAACTGTTTTTCTCTACAACAACACATTCTACATGTCATTCTTGAAGAAGTTTTAATTTTACTAAAACAGCCAATTTACCCCTTTGGGTCGTTGTGTCGAGTCATTTCATGGCTAATATAGGTGGCAACCCACATGAAGAGAGAAATCTAGGTGGGCCTTGTAAGAGGCATTAAGCATGCCCATAGCGAAATATTTACTATTGTATGCATCAATGGACTAGACCACTCATTTTTGCTTTCATAATACTAATAGAATAAGTATTTCTAATATGTATAAAGTTTTATTGAATCGATATGACTCATCTTTGATTTCTTTTCCGACCAAAGAAATGTGAATAAATGTGCTTCTAATAGCATATGTAGCGTCTATAGAGCGAATACTTAATTTGTTTAGAAGAGATTTGTGCTGCTTACTGAACAGCAATGTACTTATACCATTCATATTAGTTCTAATTTCAATTTCTATAGCTAGCAACAAATAGGACAAGAGCGGTACTAGTAGGTGATTTTTGGGACATAGTTTTTGGTATAAGTTGAAATTGTTCTATTTGCTTGAATTAGTAATTGTTGTGTTCTATTTATTGGTAACTGAACTTTTCTTTTTGGATGACATTACAACTTTAACCCTGTAAACATTTTATTGTTTTATGAGATAGATAGACACATACGTACGTACGTACATGCATACATACATACATACATGTATTTTGATAACATGTTATCGATGGTTATGTGCATGAGCTTGTGTCTTTCGAGTAGGAAGATGGCCATGTCATTTGCCCAATACTTGTCGAATTGGGGTGTTATTTTTGTTGACATCAAAACTTAGGTGGTTATTATTATTATTTGTGATTCATGTAATGTATAACATGAAACGAATCGGTGCATCTCCACTCCAGCTCATGGCAATTTTCGAAAGATGGCTTTTTAGTTTATCAAAGGACACATCCTTCTGTTGGAACATTTAAATAATAAATTACGTATTTATCTAATAACTCAAACTTTTAGAACAGTTAGTAATTGTTCTATAAAATCTCACATGATATCAGAGTTAGAGGTTTTGAGTTTGAATCTTTCCAATTCTCTTTTGCTTTCCTAATTAAATTTCCATGTTTAATACTAAATAACTCTTCCCCTTCGAATCCCCGCGCAGTCGTTAGGGATTCTTAAGTGTGGCACCGAGGGTGGTGGGTCCTCCCGCTTACGTGTCGCCCCGGGTTTACCTTTCCGGCTGTCGATCGTGCGGGGGTTCTCGGGTTACCAAAAAAAAAAAAAAAAAAAAAGACTAGCGCAAGAGGAAATATAAGAATGCTTTAATAATATTTTAAAATTTTAAAATAATCGAGATCCTACGGAATCTCTAATCTTTCCGTAACTCATGAGAGGGGTTAACGAAGAAGAAAAGTCTCACTAGCCTTCATGGGTCGCCTTTGTTGACCAGTCTTTCCTTATCGGGAAAACCAACTACAGAGCATTACTTAATAACAAGTTAGTCGGTAGCCCGCAGGCATCTTTGACTGCCGAAGGGCGACCCTTGAAGCCTTGAAAAAGCCAACATCAAGGGACAGAGAACAAAGAAGAGGAGAAGAGAATCTTAACAAAAGTAATTGGAGGAGGGAGTATCGAAACTCGCCGGACTACTCCATTGTCCGGCTTAAGTACTACTGCAAGGTCGGGAGTTCCAAAATCACCAGATGATTATACAGATAACCTTAGAGTTGATCTAGTAAAATGAGTCTTAGGCAATGATTTGTTCGAATAGTTTGGCGAGCATAGAATGAAGAATTTTAGGGCACAAGGACCATCCCCAACTTCATAAGCACAACAACATACTAATCACCGAAATCAATTGGTTCATTCTAACATCTTAAGCCCAATCAAATAAAGAAAGCAATTAGATATTATCTATCATGTTCTTCACACTAATTCAAATCGGGATCAATTATACGTATCAAGTCAAGATTGTGCCTACCAACAGTATTGGATCCCAGCCCGAACTATCAGTCAGGACTAAATCATCATAGGAATGTTCGAAGCAAAGTCTAGGATAAAAACTGACATACCTGAGCATGTGGAAGAATAGGGCTTATCCTTGCAATAGCACGCGAAATCACCGGAACTATTATCCCGGCCGCACTGCCCACCTGAGACGAGGCAGAGGTTGCATTGATTGTCCACTGTCCACTGCAGCCCGAAGCCCTCATCGATGGCTGACTCTACAGTCGTGACATCCGCAGGCAGCACCACGCTCTGCTGACTCTGCTGACTGGCTGACTCTGTGGTCGGGCTCGACTCTATCTCCTGAATGGCTGACAGGTTCACAGGCAGCACCACACTCGTAGTGCATTCTGCGAAGTAAGTCGCAGGGGTCGTGGAATTAGTAGGCAGGATATCGGTAACTTTCTTTGTTATGACGTAACCGATGACGTTGTTCCCTTTGGTGGCATCGCAGTTGAACTGGATGCTGTTCTCTGGCGTTGAGTTTGTCCCACACCCATAGTACAGGGTCAGGTTGCTGGCCACGGTGTCTGAGGTGAAACTGAAAGAGCCGGTGATTGTGGTATTGCGATAAGAGGCAGGGCAGATAGTACCCCAGTAATCATTTCGAGCAACAGTCATAGTCTTTGAGCTGTCATCGAACCGAAGGACCCGAAAGATCTGGTTCGATATGTCGAGCAGCGGAGTCGTGTTGTTCTGGCAAGTCAGCTCAAAATTGGGCAGGCCGCAATAGGAGGCGCGGCTCAACCCCCAGAAGGGGTAACTTGCGTTTTGCAGGACGCCGCATTGGATGGTGGAGCTGCAGTTCGAGTAGCTCGCATCGTCTGCGCCACGCGTTGTCGGAGCTCGGACCAGGATCAGGGTGGTTGCGATCAGGAAGCAAAGGGAAAGATCCCAAAAGGGATGGCAATGGCGATGCATCATCTTTTGGAGGAACTTTTTGGGTGAAGATGCAGAGGAAAGGAAGGAGAGAGATGAGGTTGGGGATGGGCAAATGGAAAGGGGAGGGTGAGGAAGATGAAATGACGCGGCTTTGATACTTTAATAATCATATAGATCACGATCACAACTGTGACCCAAAAGTCCAAAATAAATGAATAAATAAAGACTAGGCTCTACTTGTTTCTAAGTCAATATGCCATGAAGAATAGAAATGGTATAAAAAATATTCCAATCCGGTGTAATTATTTTTTTGATCATAACAAATTTTAAATTGGTACACATATAATAAATTTGTCCACTATTAATTTCCGTTAAATTTTACCGTCAATTTGATAAGTTAAATGATATGTGGTAATTAAGAAGTGTATCAATTTGAAGTCTTAGTCACCATTTGTCATGGGTGTACCAACTTATAGTTTTACCCTCCATTTGTCTCAGGTGTACCGGTTTATAATTGTTCCTCATATTAATCCAATTTAAGGAAACTAATTAATTGTAAATTTGTCACAAATGTATTTGTTTTAGATTTTTGGTGATTAAAAAAATTAGTTTGGGATAAATTTGACATAATTGTAATAGTTTATGATTTTTGGTGGTCAAAAAATTAGTTTGAGACAAATCATAGATCTAAAGGGTATTAGGAACTTCTAATTTATCAAAGACTAATTTGTTGCAAAAATATAATTAATCGTAATTAAATTTAAAAATAGAAAAATTAATGCAATTAGCTCGTTCCATTCAATTTAACCCAATTTACTTTTTTTATAAAATTTTTTTTTGGTAAAGGTAAGTAAAATATAACTTTCAACCAGGATTTACAAAAATAGTGCAGCCTGACACCAGACACGCACTCAACGGGACAACAAGTCATTGGAGTGAGAGGGTAGCAGGTTCACTGGAAAGACCAAAATGAAGGCTAAATATAAATAGTCAAACAGGAGAGGACTGGGAGGTGAAAGTTCTTGAGAGGTGACAGTTCCAGCCTTTCCACATGTCAAAGAGAAAAAAATACAAGGGTCAATCCTCCAGGTACGCTGCAATCTTCTGTCTTAGGGGAGTCAATCACAAAATTAAACGAAGAAGCTTTGTCCTTTACCGCTTTGATCAGGTATCGCTTCATTGAGAGCATACATAAGTTGGTAGCTCGGAAGATCATGTCATTCTTGGACTTCCAAAAATGATGGAACAGAGAGCCCCAAAAGAAAACTTGACGATGTCATAGTAAAAGCCTTTGTCCGAAGTGCTGAACTGCCGACAGAGGGCTTCAGCCCAGGTGAGACTCCTCCAAGAAAGATTACACTTTGCATCCCAAAAATAAGCGAGGGATAAGGAGACATGGCAATCAAAAAAGAGGTCCTAAAATTAAAGCCTTTTTATATAATTTTGTTAGGACACATAGAAAATTAATCACCGATCCCTTCCCGACCATCGACAGCCAGCGGCGTCACCTCCGGCGAACCCAAACGAGATCCCCCGGTTTCGACTCTCTGTTGCCAATCAAGACCCAGTAGCCCCTGTTTTCGCGCTCTCCCGATTCCTGTCCTTCGCCGGCAACCCAGACCACGGCGGTGCTTCGGCCTCGCCTTGCCACCCTTGGTGACGACCCCAAGCACGTTTGTACCTTCCGAAATTGCCGGGACCAGCCCCTTCCGTAGCTCTACTCTGTATCGGCGCTCATTCTGTTGGGAACAAGAACTCGCCTTTTTCCGTTTCCCAAACGTAGTTGGACCGAGCGCTTTGTTAGTTCGCGTGTTAGACACCTCGTGTAAGCTACTGCTTCAGTTCATTTTAATTTTTGGTGCGACAAACCCAGATTTGGATTTATTTCAG
The DNA here is from genome assembly GCA_014182895.1 of Angophora floribunda. Lineage (NCBI taxonomy): Eukaryota > Viridiplantae > Streptophyta > Magnoliopsida > Myrtales > Myrtaceae > Angophora > Angophora floribunda. Next base: position 22,148,059 of record CM024710.1, read on the forward strand.
CTTCTTTTACTCGTTTCAGCCTTGGGCAAGATTCGCACACATCGGCGGACTAGAAGAAGTGGAAATGAACTTTGCTCGATTGATCTTAATGTGGATTGTGAACGTGAACACTGAGAATGGGAACTTTGTTGAGAAGATGAATTGAGCTGTCTGACTAATTTGGAAAGTGTGCAGGTACTCGGCCACTCCATGTCTCAAGCATAGTTTTTCTGGAGCCAAGTGATGGAATCAAATTTCTGACCAAATAAAAAAAAGTGATAGAATCAACTGACTCTCTGACGAGGTTACTTTCTATCGGTGTTCTAAAAACCGTGGGAGCCAGGGTTTGGTCGCACAAATTTAACAATTTACACTATTTGATAATTTTAATATTTAATTATACTCTCACGACAAATCTTAGTATTTTAGGTGCATTAATGGTAGGAACCTATGTTGCCTTTATAAATTTGAAAGGTGGCAGGCTCATGGCTGATCCTTGTTTTCGTGGCAGGGCAGAAAAGTAACTCTGTGGGGGAGACCGTGTGACATGTGTGGCTCATTATATATTAGTGAGCGTTGATACAGTCACCAATGAAAGAGCTCGAGTTTGGTTTATATCATCTTTGGCAAGTGCTAAATGACATAGTATAGCGACTACCATTGGAAGAGCAGATGGACAGCATCCGACCCTAGATGGGTTGGTGGGTTCCGGGTACGAGCAAAAACCAGGAACCGAGGCGACACTGTCAAGTCCATTGATCTGCGAAAGCTGTACTGACGAAGAACAGAAAAAGAGTCGCTGATGGGCCCGAGAGTTCTATCGCCTTTGTTGGCTATTCCAGGACTTAAAAAGATACGAGATTGATCATTAGCAATTTCACAAATTTCAGATTGTCAGTATGCTATTCTCATCGGCCCCTCCAGGGCGAAACGCTGACAACTCCAAGGCCTAGTAAGGCTAGCATTGCTTTTTTCGGACTGAATATATCAGCACCCTGCCTTACTACCTTCACACTAAGGTCATAACCTTAAAGCGCAGGCGATTACATAATTCGTGATATCACTTTTCTCGTCGCAAAATAACCCATCATGTTGGTGTCATTGATGGAACTGTCAACGACCAGCCGGCAAGGCTTCAATTGGGATTGCCTGGCAGCCGTAGTACATTGTCAGGTTATTGGTCAAAGTGCCGGTGGTGCAGGAGAAAAGGCCAGATGATTTCCAGGTGGTATGTAGAAATATGTTGGGCCTATAGTGTTTCAATCGTCTATTCTCACGATGATCATCGTTCGTGAGATATTATTGACCCAAAGAACCTGATAGTGATGATCCGTTCAGAATAATTTTTTTTTCCGGGGAAGTAGTAACACTAGCCAATATTACTAAACCGATTTCTATTCTTTTTCTATTCTAAAAAATAACAAATAGAAAAAAAGAATTAACAAATGTGCCCTAATTGGCTACATGTTAACTCTCCATCATGCCATCCATGGTGCACCACAACCCAATATGACTTTCAACATCTATAACAGTCTCGCTCGCTCTATTTTCATTTATGTCAGCGGAGTTTAGTGGATGAAATTCGAACAAATGCGCCCCATCTGGCATTTCTATCGTTGCTGCTTCGAGATGTCATAACCGCATACTCCTTTTGAATTAGCACACCCAGTACACGCTGCAGAATCCACTCCTAACCTGTCCTTGAATCCTTGCTGCACTATCTTCTCCAAACTCGCCGAGCTAATTCCCAACTGGGGCAATAGAGTCTGATTAACGGGGACCACCACGCTCTGGGAGCAATCTCCTGGCCCTAAAGTCCCGAGAACTCCATAACAGTCTCTGTTAGCAATACCACTTATGACGCCCGAGAACTCGATGCTATCATCCGGTCTTGGCCCCTTTGGACAACCGTAGACGAACGTGCAGTTGCTGTAGCCGTTGACCATGCTGAAGAGCGCAGGGTCAAGAGTGGTGCTTAAAAAGTCAGGGGAGCAGATTCCGGTGGAGAAATCTTCCCGGGTGATTTCTAGGACATTGGTGCCGGGGTAGACACCGAGAACCTTGTATTTCACATCGGCTATTGTCATACTGGCAGCCCTATTCTCACAAGCAAGTTGCAGCGCTGGGTAGCCACAACCGTTAGATCGGCTCCCACCCCAAAAAGGAAAGCCGACGCCTTGGATGTTCCCGCAGTTGAACAGGTTACTGCAATTGGAGTATAAGTCATCATTGCCTTGCGATTGAGTCACACTGATCATCAAGACCAAGAACATGGCGCATAACAGAAGATGAGGTGTATTCATTCTGGTGGAAGACATCAGTTGGACGGAGTGGGGTGGTTCTTGTTTTTCAGCAAACGTATAGTAGGTTCAAGAAAGATGATCGTGCGATGATGAATCACTGAAGTGGAGTGGAAGGTGAGTTTGGAAGATAAAGTTGGCTGGGTCCTCCTATATGGGATGCCCTGCTAGTGTAAAATGTCAAGTTAAAAAAGAAAAGGAAAAATGTTGAAAAAGTCAACAGAGGAAAAGCAAAAAGGAGACAGTGGAACGCTTCAGCTTTTTTAGGAGACCGAGAACACGCCCGCGTAAGAGAGGAAAAGTAGAAGGGAAGGAGAAGAAAAAGAAGAGAACTGTTTTTGCGCGTCTTTGCCACGTACGGCTCGTCAAGCCAATTCAATTATGTATCGCAATGTTCAATAAATATTCACGCTTCTTATTCTTTCGATCAGAGTAATTTTTAAATTTAAAATTTAAAATCGAAATTTTAAGAAATTTAAACAGCAAAGTTTGATTATTAAGTTGTTAAGTTTTGAAATTTAATGGAAATGATGATTTATAGTATTGCGGAGCCGTGGATTTGTCAAAGAGTTGTTTTAGAGTAATGATTTCGTTGGAGCAAAATAAATGTAAGCAAGTTGATTTTGAATATTGAGAATATATGACATTTTTCACTACGTCAGCAATTATCTATCTCTAACATCTGAAATGATTTACTAGGAAGGTTGATTCTTCTTTGGTGATGAGTTAAGAAACTCTATAGGTCTTGATAGTGAACTTCTCTTATCCTGAAGTCTAGTATCCTCAATTAGTGATTTTCAATAGGCCTTGATGGTGAATTTTGTCAATCCCAATCTTGATTATTGGCTAGTGACACGTCTTATATGTCTTGGTTCTAATCGTATTATATCTTTCATTTGCATTTATCTATCAATATCCATTCTACACACTTCGAATCTATCCATTATCACTCAAAACAACACTCCTCCACCCAAGGCATCATTGTCGGCGAACTTCAAGAACGAAGTGTGTTTAGAATATGAAGATGGTCTCGCTGGACAAGATAGATAGGACTTTGGTGGCATAGGAAAGAGCTCATGGCTTCCTTCGAGCATCTCTTTCACCTTAGAGATTGGCGGACTATCCGATAGAATGAATTGAATGCACCACGAGCTTATCTAAACCAATTTCTTCGTGATCTCTCCCTCTTCCATGGTCGTTATTCCAAGCCACTTTAGATCTTACCTAACTAGAGACATTGCCGAGGCTGAGGTTGGGTGGGTGGGAGCCGCAAATGCAGTTCAGGCCAAGGCCAAAGTATCCATAGCAGGTGGCGTCGGCATTGTCCTCGCCGCCAATGCTTCAGAAAGGGTAGCTTATTTGGAGTCCACTGCATTCAGATGGAGTGCAGTGTCATCGAGAAGTCACCACGGCCGCCACAGAAGTTGACTGGACATTGTGCAGTCCTAGAGATTATTTGAACCGCGTCTTGGATTGACCTTGATATGCACACTGGCGCATCAACAAGTACGGATTATGCTAGAAATATGAAGACTCGCAATTGGTAAATGTCATATTCAAACGACTCGATCTCAATATAAGAGTCCATTACACTGCTAATACAACTATATTGACTCTCCACTTTTAGGTTCCTAAACTCTGCGGTAACTTTGTCAATGTTACCTACCAAATAAAAGGCTTGCTCCGGAGCATTCAGATTGTATAAAGGACTTTGATTCATACTCTGTTGGGAAAATTAGTCAAATTAAAAGTATATTTATTTAATAACATTCAGCTCTAGTGGCCAAAAAAACAAAAGAAATATCATTGGCTAATTGGGAGGGGGGATTTACCTGGGCTAAATTTCGAAGTGTACAACTATGCAGTTGTTTAATTTAAGGTCGGCTGGCATATTGATGCCATTTACCGTACATAGAAGGTCGTTTGGTTTCTGTTGAAGACGTGATTAAGTTCATCAGTGTGGGTTAAATGATCTCAGAATTAGTCTTTATAAAGAAGAGTATAAAGAACTACATCAGAAAAGTAAAAGCAGAGTAGCACAAATTTGGAAATCTTTGCAATTGGTATACCATATACTTAGTCCGAAGGCTGAACAATTTGATAGACAATTTAATTTCCAACAAAATGAACAGCATTAAGTACCAGAGAATGCGAAATGCGAAAGTGTGGCAACTCAAACTAAGAGGCTAGGAATAAGCGAGAAAGGCCAACGGGATTTTCAGTTGAACAATCCTTGGAGTTTGACAAAAATGCCATTCATCCCGTTGGTCATGTTATATATTCATAGAATATCAATTTGCATGATGCTGGAAGAATAAAATTACTGGGAATCATTTCTGTGTGAGTTCTATGAGAGGTGACACTGATCTTTCAACTTCCAAGTGTGATTGCAAATAACCTTCGGAGAGCATTTGAGCTACTAAGTTGAAATTCTCATATCATTGTTGCTAATTGCTATAATTCTCCAAGTGAAATCTGCCTAACTGATCTCTCCACTTTCGTTGTAACTCTACGGAAAAGGCACTCCAACTAAAAAAAGGCATATGGCAATAACCTCGAGAAGCTCTGTCGTGCATTACCACTTCACCATGTGTTATTGCGTGCATTACCACTTCACCATGTGTTATTGCGTGCATTACCACTTCACCATGTGTTATTGCTTTCCTCTATACTCTCTAGTATTCTCTCCTCCTCGTGGCTCCCACTGGAATTCGACGTTGTCATTTCCCAATGTTGAGATGATGGTGGTGTTGGAGAATACAAGATGGGCTTTGGCGGCATTTGCAGTGATTCAAAGCTTCCTTCCAACATTTCTATCACCTTCACAATTGGTGGTCGATCCAATGGACTAGTTTGAATGCACCACAAGCTCACAATAATCATCTTCCTCACTAGCACTTCCTCCTCCTCTGTCACAATCATCGGCAATTTTAGATCTTTGCTGGGCTCTAAGTTCCTATAAATCCATTCTGGAAAGTACATTTCACTACTGTTAGAAATTTTCATTTCAGAATCTTTGAAGCCTATCATTTCGAGAACCAACATTCCATAGCTATAAACATCAGACTTGTGAGAGACTCTCCCCAGGTTTCGAAAAATAACTTCTGGTGCAATAAACCCGACTGTCCCTCTCATGCCAAGAGTTGATACAGCACTCTCTTGCTCGTGACAAAGTTTAGCAAGGCCAAAATCAGAAATCTTGGGGACAAAATCTCGATCAAGTAAGATATTTTGAGGTTTTATATCAAAATGCAAGATTTTGGTATTGCAGCCTCGGTGTAAATACTCTAACCCACGAGCAATGCCTATTGCAATTTGATGTAGTATCTTCCATTCCAAGGAAGTACTCATATTTAAAGCTCCTCTAGAATATATGAACTTATCCAACGAACCATTAGGCATGTACTTGAAAACTAAAGCTCTTTTCTTCCCCTCATAACAAAAACCTAAGAGAGTGATTACATTAACATGAGATGTTCTACTAATGCTCACCACTTCATTGATAAATTCTTCTGGGCTACTTTTCGACTCTGTTAGGATTTTCACTGCCACAAGTCCAACTTCTCTAATCTCCCCTTTATACACTGCCCCAAAACCTCCTTGACCAAGTTTCTCTGAAAATGAGTTTGTCATTTTCTTCAAATCAATATATCGGTATCTTCTTGGAACAAGAGATCCATGGATTTGCATTAATTTCTCAACATCTCGATCTTTCTCACTCTTGAAGAGTGAAACCTTCCATCGGAAGATTCCAGTTTTAATCTTGAGAATGAAAATGATGGCAATTGTAGATATTGAAGCACCAACAATAGCAAGAAGCGCACCTGTCCTTTTTCAATCATTAAAAAATATCAGTGATTCATCGAAGCCAGTGATACAAATTCAGTATTATCAAAGAGATTGCTTACGTGGGGACGAGATCAGCCGCCTCTTGGATCCTGAAAAGGAAAACGTATTATTTTCAGGTTTGACTACAGTTACAGGAATCTGATTCAAATGGTGTCTATTGAAATTGGGAGAAGCCCTTTTAGGCCCAAGAAACCCAATTCCCGACTCTTACGCCCGTCAAGCTGCTTTTATGAAGCCCAGCAAACTCACTTCCTTCAGCCTCTTTATAATTATTGCAGCTGGTTTAATTGGGAAACGAAAAAAATAGAGAAAAGAGAACAAGAATAATGGGAAAACAGAAAAGAAAAGCAAACTGCGCCAAAGAGAGAAAAGGCTTCGATTCAAGCTCGTCAAGGACATCTTAATGGTGATTGATTATCGCCATTTCGAAGCACTCGAAAAGAATTTGAAGCATAAGCATTTGCTCATCTAATTGAATAAATTTTCTTGACTAAACTTTACTTTTGGATTGGTTCGAATTTTAGTTTGCTAGTTTGAATCTAAAGATTGTTGAGCTTTAAAATCACATTGTCAAAATTTTTTGGGTGTCTTGAAACCGTAGGATTTACACTAGTCGATTTGAGCTTATAGTTAGGTTGGGGTGATATTTTTAAGTTTATTTCACACTGCTAGAAATAAATACAACTATTGTGTTTGGTACTAGTTTCAGCCTGACTCCAGCCATCTTTTGGGTCAAAGGTGAGTTCGCCTTTTAAGTTTGTTGAGTTAGTTTTCCAATAACTCCAAACCCAATTGAAATGGGCGTTGAAAGAGTTCAAACGAATCGCTTTAAATGCAATGTGCAAGTTGTCGTGGTACAACATATATCAGTAATTGTTCCACTTTGGGTTAGCTTTCTATTGACATGTTTGAGTTGTTTTGTTACGGAATAAGCTTAGTTTAGTCAAGTCTTTAGTTAATGTAGTTATTTACTTGATTTTGATATATGTTTCTCACTCAATTGATAGAATTTTGAGTTTTTTGGCTTGAGGAAACTTTTATTGATAGAATTTTGAGTTCTTTGGCTTGAGGAAACTTTTATTGTTTGGTTTTGCAATTTCAAATGAGCATTTTTTTTTTCTATCTCTTTTGTGTTTTTTAAACTCATGTCCTGAAGGTTGTTGGAAATAGATATTTATAATTTCTAAGATAGGTATTGCACAATGATATTTATTAACAGGCAAAAGTGATGTTTAGAGAATATTTGTTGCATAGTATAGTATGTCTTGAAATAGTTTGGGAGTTGATTATTTGTGGAATAGTTTGAGAATTGTTATATTATATGCATTCTTTTAGATGGCAGGAATCCTAAAAGATTATATACATTAATTTGTGAACTTTGTTTGTAAAATAATTATGAAATGGTCTTATGATTGGTTGGAAGATCTTGTTGATGGTTTTAGGCTCTTGTCACTATGATTTGAACCCATTGAAGGGCTGTGAGCATAAATATTATTCTCAATACATCTTGTTTTTGGCCTAGCCATGAGCTTGTTGAAATAATCCCTTATGATGGTTTGAAGATGACAAAATCTACAAAGGCTACTAAGGTGTGCATCCAAATATGTAGAACAATTTGTAGATGCACATGTCAATATGCCTATGGGATTTTGAAACGAGAATTTTGAAGGTATGGTAATGCTCTACTTCTACAATGTAAAACAAGATATTGGATAGGAATTGTGTCTAAGGCTAGAAAAACCTTTGCAGAAGGTGACAAGATGTAAAGTGAGGGATTGTTAAAGCTTGGATGGATCAATAAAAGGTGAACATCATTTTTTAATATGAGAACTTCAATATGCTTAGAAGGACCAATGCATAGAAGGTAAGCAAATGAATGAGCGAGAAGAGTCAAAAGTTTGGAAGAACCCTTTGCAGTAATAGCTCCTACTGCGGACAATGTAGATGGTCAACATCCGTGCCTCTACAATCTTGGCTAAGAAGACCTAGACTTTTTATCAATTTTATTTGAATTTAAATTAGTGTCTCACATCTGTTTACAAGCCCTGGAATCCACAAAAAGCACCCTAGTAATTATTATAGCACTTTTGCCATTTTTGTGAAGGTAGATTAAAGTGTGAAACAAATTACAAAAGCAGATGATATATTTTTGAAAATGCTTTACTTTGTCCTTAGGGTGTCGCCTGATCACGCAAGATGTAGGTCTAACGCTCCTTTGACTCTTAAGATAGCTTCTAACATATAATTTGAAATTGAAGGTTATTATGGGAAAATTACCAATAAAAATTGTTATAAACCTATTGTAATTTTTCCAATTCAATCATAAACTTTTTTTATCAATTCAATTATAAATCTTTTACAATTGTGACAATTCACTTTATCCGACTAATTTTGGCCAATAGGCACCAGCATTGGCCTACGCTGAAGCATCAATTTTTATTATTTTATTATTACTTTCAATTTTTTTAATTTTTTTTAAATTCATCTTTTTCTTTCTCTTTTTACAGGCTAGGGCCGACAAGGTCCCTTGTCGGCCCTAGCCTTTGGCTAATCGCCAGATCGGTCAGAGGAAGAAGAAAAGAGAAAATAGAGAGAGAGAAGGAAAATATTAAAAAATCGGCATGTTAATGTCAGCTAGATGGTTAGCATGACCGGTGTCCACATTAACACTAGCCAGCCAAAATTGGTTGGATTGACTAAATTGACACAATTACAAAAAGTTTAGGACTGAATTGGCAAAAATAAAAAAAAATATTCATGACTGAATTAAAAAAATTGTGATAAACTTACAACTATTTTGGTAATTTTCCCATGTCCATTTAAACAAATCAACCGTGGCTGTGAATTCTAGCCTTATTTATGGCTAGTAGAGCCAGGAGAGTGGACGAGCTCAAGTGGAAGGCCATCCTTTTATCACTTTAACTCTGTTTTTATATATGTTTGATGGAAGATACTCCTTCTCATAACTGTTTTTCTCTACAACAACACATTCTACATGTCATTCTTGAAGAAGTTTTAATTTTACTAAAACAGCCAATTTACCCCTCTTGGTCGTTGTGTTGAGTCATTTCATGGCTAATATAGGTGGCAACCCACATGAACAGAGAAATCTAGGTGGGCCTTGTAAGAGGCATTAAGCATGCCATGGCGAAATATTTACTATTGTATTCATCAATGGACTAGACCACTCATTTTTGCTTTCATAATACTAATAGAATAAGTATTTCTAATATTTATAAAGTTTTATTGAATTGATATGACTCATCTTTGATTTCTTTTCTGACCAAAGAAATGTGAATAAATGTGCTTCTAATAGCATATGTAGCGTCTATAGAGTGAATACTTAATTTGTTTAGAAGAGATTTGTGCTGCTTACTGAACAGGGCATCACAAACTTGTTATTGCCTCAAACTTCCTTGGCCTAAGCGGCCATAGTCCCTCTAAGAAGCTGGCCGCTTAGGCCGTGGGGATGTACATCCACATAGCTAATTAGCAGGCTGAGGTCTCGTTCGTTATCGGAATTAACCAGACAAATTGCTCCACCAACATGTGCCTATGCGCCTGGTCATGTGCCTACGTGCCTGGTCATGTGCCCATCGAATGTCCCTATGTGCCTACGTGAATCGAATGTCCCTATGTCCCTACGTGAATCGAATGTACCTACGATATACTTATACCATTCATATTAGTTCTAATTTCAATTTCTATAGCTAGCAACAAATAGGACGAGAGTGGTACCAGTAGGAGATTTTTGGGACATAAATTTTTGGTATAAGTTGAAATTGTTCTTTTTGTTTGAATTAATAATTGTTGTGTTCTATTTATTGGTAACTGAACTCTTCTTTTTGGATGACATTACAACTTTAACCCTGTAAACATTTTATTGTTTTATGAGATAGATAGACCCATACGTATGTATGTATGTACATACATACATACATACATACATACATACATACATGTATTATGATAACATGTTATACATACATATGTGCATGAGCTTACATGTCTTTCATAGGAAGATGGCATACATATCATTTGCCCAATACTTGTATTCTTATAACATGTTATTTTTGGTTATGTGATGAGCTTGTGTCTTTTGGTAGGAAGATTATTATTATTTTATTATTATTATTATTATTATTATTATTATTATTATTATTATTATTATTATTATTATTATTATTATTATTATTATTATTATTATTTGTGATTCATGTCATGTATAACATGAAATGAATTGGTGCATCTCCACTCCAGCTCATGGCAATTTTTGAAAGATGGCTTTTTAGTTTATCAAAGGATATATCCTTTTGTTAGAATATTTAAATAATAAATCACGTTTTCATCTAATAATTTAAACTTTTAGAACAGTTAGTAGTAATTCCATAAAATCTCACATAATATCAGAGCTGGATGTCTTAAGTTCAAATCTTTTCAAGTCTTATTTGTTTTCCTAATTAAATTTTCCACGTTTAGTACTAGACAAAAAACTAACGTGAGAGGAGATATAAGAATGTTTAAATAATATTTTAAATTTTTATAATAATGGACGGTGGTTCCACGGAATCACCAATCTTTCCGTAACTCATGTTGACCAGTCTTTCCTTCTCGGGAAAACCAACTACGGAGCACTACTTAATAACAAGTTAATCGGTAGCCCGCAGGCATCGCATCTTTGATTGCCGAAGAGCGACCCTTGAAGCCTTGAAAAAGTCAACATCAAGGGAAAGAGAACAAAGAAGAGGAGAAGAGAAGAGTCTTAACGAAACTAAATGGAGGGGGAGTAGCGAAACTCGCCGGACTACTCCATTGTCCGGCTTAAGTAATACTGTGAGGTCGGTAGTTCCAAAATCACTAGATGATTATACAGATACCCTTGGATTTGATCTAGTAAAATGAGTCTTAGGCAATGATTTGTTCAAATAGTTTGGCTGGGGTGAGCACAGAATGAAGAATTTTAGGGGACATGGACCATCCCCAACTTCATAAGCACAACAACATACTAATCACCGAAATCAATTGGTTCATTCTAATATCTTAAGCCTGATCAAATAGAGAAAGCGATTAGATGTTATTTATCATGTTCTTCACACTAATTTAAATCAGGATCAGCTATATGTATCAAGTCAAAACAGTATTGGATCCCAGCCCGGACCATCAGTAAGGACTAAATCATAGGAATGTTCGAAGCAAAGTCTAGGGTAATAACTGACATACCTGAGCATGTGGAAGAATAGGGCTTATCCTTGCAATAGCACGTGAAATCACTGAAACTATTATCCCGTCCGCATTGCCCACCTGAGATGAGGCAGCGGTGGCATTGATTGTCCACTGTCCACTGCAGCCCGAAGCCCTCATCGATGGCTGACTCTACAGTCATTCATCACTCTAAGTCGTGCAGTCATGCTGGTCAGGCTCGACTCTATCTGACCTGAATGGCTGACTCTAGTCGTGAAATTCCTCGTGGCAGCACCACGCGTGAAATTCGTGCTGGTTGGGCATCCTGTCAACTCATGTTGGTCATAGTCGTGGAACTCATGCTGGTCAGGCTTGAATGGACTTCGCAGGCAGCCATGCTCGTCGTGCATCCTGCAAGTTTCTTTGTTATGATGTAACCGGCGACATTGGTGGTTTTGCAGTTGAACTGGATGCTGATCGCTGGCGTTGAGCTTGTCCCACACCCATAGTACAGGGTCAGGTCGTTGGCCACGGTGTCTGCGGTGTAACTGAAAGGGCTGGTGATTGCCTGGGTGGTATTGTCATAAGAGGCAGGGCAGATAGTACCCCAGTAATCATTTCGGGCAACAGTCATAGTCCTTGAGTTGTCGTTGAACCGAAGGACTCGATAGATCTGGTTCGATATGTTGAGCAGCGGAGTCGTGTTGTCCTGGCAAGTCAGCTCAAAATTGGGCAGGCCGCAATAGGAGGCACGGCTCAACCCCCAGAAGGGGTAACTTGCGTTTTGCAGGACGCCGCATTGGATGGTGGAGCTGCAGTTTGAGTAGCTCGCATCGTCTGTGCCGCGTGTTGTCGGAGCTCGGATCAAGATCAGGGTGGTTGCGATCAGGAAGCAAAGGGAAAGATCCCAAAAGGGATGGCGATGGCGATGCATCGTCTTTTGGAGGAACTCGGTGAAGATGCAGAGGAAAGGAGAGAGATAAGGTTGAAGATGGGCAAGTGGAAAGGGGAGGGTGAGGAAGATGAAATCACGCGGCTTCGATGCTTAAATAGTCATATAGATCACGATAACAAATGTGGAGAAAATATTAGGTGGGCCGGCCGCACCAAGTCACCATGCGCCGGACCAATTGAGAAACGACACGTGGATTGACATGGCTCTGTGGGGGCCTGCTCAAAACATGGAATTTCTACACATAAAATAATCATCTTCTCTCTCGTCTAGCCTGCAAGCTAGTCCTGCGTTCTCTCTCCCTCCTTTACAGAGTCTGCATATATTTATTATATTCTCTCTTCTTCGTTCTTTCCCTTTGAAGAAGAAAAGCCATTCTTGACTTTCAAATTTCAAATCCCTGCTTTTGCTCCCATTTGCTACTCCGCGCTTATTGTTGCTTCTCCGGCTTTAAATATTGACGATGTTGAAGAAGATACATTCGATGACTTATCGAGCCCTCTCGTACTTACAGAAAAATGGATTAGGGTCATTCAAAATATACATATATGATTATATTATTACTAGATATAGATTTGTAAATCCTATAAGTATGTTTCAACTCTCTGATTCTCATTAGACATTTGTCCATTTTCTACAATTAAGCAATTCATTCTTTATCAAATTTTTTGAATGAATGTTCTATTTAAATGAACCTTACAAGGCAAAACTAGTTAATTTTACAAAGCTTTCTTAATCATTTGAACTATCAGGTATCTAGTTTTCCGTAGGAATTATCAAACTAGCTCTAATCCGAATTTTATAATATCTCGACAAGAAAAGAATATCAAAATTAGGGCCGGCAAGAATAAACATGGTATGTTTATAACTCATATAATAAGATGAATTGAAATAGTTTTTGTCGTATATCAATTAAATCAACAATTACGACGATATGTTGCAACGTAAATTGACACAATTCATTCTGGCCGATGAGGCATAACGATGCCGTCTAATAAATACAAAGTGCACACGGCCTGTCAACTCCAACCAAGGCTATGAAACTCATTAGATCCGACGGTGCAGATGGACTGGATCGCAGGGGACGGCAAAACGACAATACTTCTCCACCGAACGATTGGACTTTGCGTCTGGGCCGTCGGATCTACCCGACCGCAGCTCCACGCGAAAGGTCGGGCTGCGCAGCCCTAGCCTTATATAAAGGACGGCGAAGGTGAATCGATTGGACTCGCAACTGAAATTTGACGGCCGAAGAAGCTCCTCCTTCTCCTCCTTCTCCTCCGAGCAGGTGAGAATCAAGGAAAGCCCTGAGGAATTTCCTTTCTCTGTCGTTCCTCTTTTGCTTTTCCTTCTTCCAATCCCTGAGTCGACGAGAGCGTTTCACACGCGATCCGCGATTACATGCTGTCGTGATTTCTCGCCGTTCTTGTTGTTCTCAATCTTCATCTCCTGGGAGAAAAGGAAAAAAGTTTCATCTTTTGAGGTTTTATCGGCACACGTACTGAGGCTCAGAGACAATGAAATGTCGGTTTGAAGCCTAATCTTAGATGTGCGAAATCGAAAGAATGGTCGGGACCCGCTTTGCAGCTTCGACATTACTCCCATGTCTTTGCTGCCAGTAATGCCCGCACACTCCTCCTTTTTCCCCTTTTCGTTCCATTCCTTTTCGAAATGAAAAATATATATTTTCATAATATAATAATACGAGTAGCGTCGACTCTTCCCCTCTGATTGCTCAATCTTAGCTCCAGCACGCGAATAAATCATCCAGCGACTCAGCAACCGGGTCGAAACATAACTTTGGATGCGTATAAACCAATGATTTGGCAAAAACTTTGGTAATTAATTAAAAAGAGTGAACAGATATATTTCATTAATTAATTATTTAAAGTACTATGAACGATATATTTTTACAATAATTTATTTTTCTGCGAAACAAACTGACCTTCTAATTTCCCTTCCATAACATTTGAAGATATGTGTAGGTTACATTGTTGGATATAAACATTGATGGTGTCATAAGGCAAATTTCAGAATGTGCTATATGTTTGATGGATTTTAATTACATTAGTGCACTTTGTTAGAAGTAGGAGAGTTTATGAAAGACGCACTAAGACCGTGGAACAAGGGAAGAACTGAGAAATTGAGCTGTAAATGGAGTTCAGCATTACCAAAGCAACTACAGCAATTAGATTTACGTATTGTATCAGTTCTATCGATATCCATATTTGCCATCTGCAACACCTAGGAAGCTCCAAAGCTGTTCATAGTACAAAAGGATCCGAGTCCAACATAGCAAGTTCGAGACAATAAATCCAGGAGCAAAAAAACTAGATACACACGTGAAAAATGGAAATAAAACATCAAAATTCATCTGTGAATAATCTTTCCATTTCTCCACTTAGTATGTACACCGCCCTTAGTGTCTGGCGCCCGTGCGTCTCGCCCAGCTAATCATGGAGGAGGACCAAAATATCATATTGGAGAAAACAGAAGAAAGGATCATGGAACACTCACGTACATCCGGACCATGAGTGCAATTTACTTTCCCCACAACTACAGCAGAACTCGGCTAATTGCACGGCAAAGGCATCTGAGAGGGTTGAACTAGAAGGAATTAGGAATTGCGGAGGAGTCGCTGACCCATTTATCAGTGGATTCTGGTGAAAAAGGCGGAGTGATGTTCTTAAGGAGCCCAGTGTCGTCGGACCGAATATCTACCACCTCTGCATTCTGCAGAGTGATCTCCTCCTGCTCAATTTCCTTCAAGGCCTTGGCCACCTCTTCCATAGTAGGCCTCATGTCTCTCTCCTGCTGCAAGCATCGGAAGGCCAGCTCAGCAACTAGCGTAGTCATCCTCTTAACGGAGTAGTCCGTGTCGTATCCGAGAGCAGGATCGACCAATTCGTGCAGTGTATGGTTTTGGATCTTGTTGACAGCCATGCTTGCCAAGTTTATGTCATGGCGGTGCCTGTTTGTGTCAACTGCTGGTTTTGACGAAAGAAGCTCGCAAAGAACTACACCAAAGCTATACACGTCGCTCTTATCCGTGAGCTGGTAGCATTGATAGTACTCAGGATCCACATAGCCTGGAGTTCCCTGAGGGGCAGTTGACACATGGGTGACATCATTAGGGAACAATCGCGACAGACCAAAATCTGCCACTTTGACTCGGAAACTGTGGTCTAGAAGGATATTGTTTGTCTTCACATCGCGGTGTATGACATCTGACGAATGCAGGTAAGTGAGAGCTTCTGCACTTTCTATGGCCATATTCAACCGGATGCGCCAGGGGATCGGGCTCGTGCCAGATCTTTTTCCGAAAAGATGGTCAGCCATGGTGCCATTTGGAATGTACTCATACACTAAGAGGAGCTCTCGGCTTCGTCTGGATGTGCATCCAAAGAGCGTCACAAGGTTTGGATGCCGCAGGCGAGTCAGGATTTCAACTTCATTCATGAACTGCTCAACTCTTTTCAAGTTGTTTTCATACAGGCGTTTAACTGCGACTTCACGTCCATCCTGGAGCCGACCTATCAAAGCAATGGCCAAACACTTAGATAAAAGGGCAAAAGAGACGACCTTCAAGTAAAGAATTGATGATCTCATCTTATTCTAATTAATCAAGCCAATCAAAATTCAAAAGGTAGTGAAATTATATATGTACACATGGATGATGGGAAGAAGAAGAAGGAGAAGAATTATGCATGCTTTTTGCAATGATTGGTCCTGCACATTGCATATCCTAGAAGACTTCATTTTACTTCTTTATCCCTAGTGACTTACAAGGAAAAGTTAATGAGGCTCATCTTACCATAATAAACAGTTCCAAAGCCACCCTCTCCAAGTTCTCTGGAAGGATCGAAACTTTGAGTTGCCTCTTCAAGTTCAGTGTAGCTGAAGACCTGAACTCCGAAATAGGTGCTTCCCCTCTCAAGGTCGGATTTGGAAGTTGGATAAGAGGGAGTGGTTCTAGAGAAACTAGTCGATGAAATGGGAAGCCCTTTGCTTGAAGGGGTGGGGTAATGCTCTTGCTTTGAGCTTCTGCAGCAGCGGCTCTCTTTCTATTCCTCTTCTGTCTACAGGAGAATATCCAGAATCCCAGCAGAAGTCCTGCAAGAGCAGCTCCTGCCAAAAAGAGGCCTGCAAGAGATTAAGGAAATACCCCCATCATTGGTTTGCTGGCAACACCAGGACAACTTGACCAGGCACACAAAAGCAAATGTCTTACCTATTGTCAGTGTCACTTTATTTTGGCTCCCTGCAGCATTAAATTGAGAATTGTTAATCACTGCATAATTCTCTTAACAATGGAAGAAAACCACTGGAACATACCAAGATTGGAAATTTAATATGCAGAAACATCCTACGAATCCTACCTTTTTGATTTAATGAAAGGACCACTCAGGTCATACTATACCTCAGTCCAGGGGAGACATTAAAAAAGAAAAGAATTTCTACAAAAACAGGTAACGAAGAAGAGCATCTTCGTCCATCCATCAGAATAGTACTTTATATACACCAAGTGCATAGTTTTGTAGGGATCACTAAAGCAGAACTATAAGCAGCACTGTACTCATGCATGCTCTTCTCAGAACCAGTGCTCCAATGCTAATCTAATCTGTTTTTTCCCATGGTAATCATGCACATGCATTACCTTCTTACCATTGAGGGAATAATTGCAAAGTAGCAACTGAAGCTGGTTGTTAGGAATGAGAGAAGTGGCACAAAAAAACATCTCCAAAGCAGGTGGCAAGTTTTGAAGATTTGGGAAACAAGACTACAAAGATAGGTTATGTATCTCCAAGAGTCAATGATTTTGCAGAACTGTACCTAAAAAATTTCAGCCATTGAAGATCCCTGTCTGTACCGACAAAAAAACAAAGATCCCTGTCTGTGGGGTGAATATCCACATTTGTGCAATCATGTTCAAGACATGATTTAGCCTTTTCCATATAGGAAACCATCTAAAAACTATCCATGGAATGAATAATAATCTATTTCAAGTAACTTCCCCTCTCCTTCGGTTGGATTGGGATGCCACATCCTTTTTCCATCTATCTATACAAAGGGAATCATCTGTTCTTAGCTTGAGCTACATCAAAAAAGCTTCTCTTTTATGGGGTAATTCCGTGACTAAAGTACAAGGTGCAAGGGGGAAGTGAGCAAACATGATCCAGAAAAGATCCGAGTTCAGATTAGCTATATCACGGCGGACACACGCTGCAGTCATCTGATTCAATTGAACAGACAGAAAGCGATCAATTGAAGTACCTGCAGCGGAACAAATTTGGTCACCGCAAATACAAATGGGCTTTCCAGATCAGAGTCAAACCCACACTCCCCACCAATCCCACCACACGCCACGCACTGATCCTCGTACGGATTCGTGTAATTCACCTCAAAACCCTCCATCAGAGCCTCTCTGAGCATGGACCGGTTTGCGGTGAGCATGATCACCGCGGACTGCAGAATTGAAACCGTGACGCTCACATTACACTTGCTCACGTTAAGAATCGGATCAGTGGGGACAGCACCGATCAAGTAATAGTTGTTCGTCACGGTCCCACTGATCAAGCAGTTGAACAGATTCTTGGGCTTGACGGTCATAAACGTCGAACACTCATAAAACAAGGTGAGGTCTTCGTCGTCGCCAGCGAAGGTGAAGATGGTGGAGTCGAGAGTGGTGTTGGCGTACTGCTGCAGGCAGGTGTTGTTGTAAAGATCGGTTCTTGAGAGCGTGAGCGATCGGCGAGTCTGGTCGAGATCCAGGACGCGGTAAGTGAGGGAGCCGACGGCGAGCTCAGGGGAGCCGCCGACGCAGCCGAGGCGGAACTGCGGCGGGCCACAGTGGGCGGGGCGGTCGCCGCCGGTGAAGGGGTAGGAGACGTTGACGAGGGGGCCACAGCTGAAGGTTCGGCTGCAGTTGGAGAGGGATTTGTCGGTAGAGGGAGACGAAGCCGCCGCCGGGTGGAGGAGGAGGAGGGGGAGGAGGAGGGTGGCCGCCGCCGGGTGGAGGAGGTGGCGGTGCATTGGCGGGCGGCGGCGGAGAGTGAGAGAGGGAGGTGTGAGAGAGTAGAGAGAGAGAGAGAGAAGAGAGAGAGAGGAGTTAGCTGGAGAGCTAGAGCTAGTGCATGATGATGATGATGAAGTCCAGGCGGGGCATCTCTGTTTCATGAGCACAGAAAAATTTTCTCCTTCTTCCTCCATGTTTGACTGTTGACCCGGGTTTAAAGAGGGAGGAGCTGTCTTTGTTTGACTCTTTTTCGCTCTGTGGATTTATCGTTTTGAAGTTTTCTACCACCTTTTCATATACTTTTGTCTGAAATGGAGGCTCGAGGCTGTCCGGGCCCGGGGAAGACAAATCGTTCCAACGTGGGTCGCCTTCTTTCTCCATGAATGATTGGGAAATTTAATGTTAGTTTATTCTTATGGTGTCGTTTTCGGTGACTTAAATCTTAGGGATGAAATTTGGGTCAATGGGTAGGAAGCAGATGATGGCGAAAGCAAATGGAGGCTGAGAGCAATTGAATCGGACAGATATGGCTTGCCAGAGATTTAAATAAGCCGTAGCAGTTGGACCACAGGAGCGGAATATTCAATGGACGGAAGAAATGGCCGGTGAATTTTTTCTGTGGAATGTAATGAAGGGTCGATCCTGTCGGGTACTAAGGAAAACTTCTATGTTTGCTTTTTGGTGTTTTGTTCTATCTTGATCGGCACATGTAAACAAATCCTTTGTTCACCGGCCGCACATGAAACGGTTTTGTAACTACGTAACACAAAGGTAGACTTGCATGAGAAATGACTCTGCGAACAACTCGAAGAAGGACACAGGCACCCAAAAAAAGTTGCTGCAAATTGAGGCTTAAGGCCCACTGGCTTTAATGCTTATGTTGTGAGCCTGGGGCAAACACTGCCCAGCTTTTAGAAAAGACATACTTCCACTCTTGTATTGTTATGGTGGAATACCCACATCTAGGCCTGCAAAGAGGGCTTTTCTTACCCTTTTTCTATTTGCTGCCACATGAGCCAACAAACACAATTCCTAGTTTCACCAACGTGGATGTAGGATTATATAAAGCAAGGTAAACCAGCAACAGGCCTTACAGTTACACCGGTAGAGAAAATTGAGGATCAATCTCAAGACTCTCTCACAAATGAACGTGAAATGTTCAACATGGTGCAATTAGTCTAGTTTAACATCAGGGCCGGCCAATTCAACTGTTTAGATATGATTAAGGGGCATGAGGACCTAACAAATGTAATAGTTTGTTCTCGAGACTGACCAAGCCCACAAACTTGTCTGTAGAAGAAAGAAATTCTAACTCCATAACGATTAATAGGATAACCAGTAGATTGATCCAAAAGGACTCATATTGTAATCAACCCAGGCTCAAGCTAATACTTCATCACCAATAGACATGAAGAAGAACAAGCAAACAACAGATTAGGTGAGTGGTTGCTGACTAGACTTGCAACTTCCAAGCAAAGCCAAAACAATTTCTTACTAAAGCTTATCCTTGAATCATATCATCTAATGCTCGGCTTTTACTATATGGATCTTTCTTACTAGACAGAATTTGGTGCAGTTGGCTGGACCAATGCATAGATCAGAAAAAGAAGATTTCTAGCCTAACTGAAGTGGGTAGAATGTCATCATCTGAAGTGCTAACCTTTCAACATCAGCCAAAACATCCCTTATCCTAAGTTCATGGATTTGGGATTTGTACAGGAGTATTTTATTATTGTGAATTATGCTAAGTAATCAACTTAAAAAGATTGTCATTTTCCATGCATTGTATTTCTACTATTATGCAAAATATGCATTTGAAATTTCCTTAAAAAGTATAGTTAAATAGTGTCTCTGGAACTTTTGTTAACAAGACCCTATTATTTTATTATTATCACTATTATTATCATAATCGTTAGTGTTTTGTATTATGCATAACATGAAATGAGTTGGTGCATCTCCACTCCAGCTCATAGCAATTTTCAAACGACAGCTCTTTAGTTTTTCCAAGTGCATGTTCTTCCCACAACTTGCGAAAAAATTATAAAGAAAAGTCTCACTAATATGTTTTTCTATGGGTGGCCTTTGTTGACCAATCTCTCCTTACTGGGAAAAACAACTAAAGAAGAATACGTAATGACAACTTAGTCGGTAGCCCGCAGGCCATCTTTGACTGCCGAAGAGCGACCCTTGAAGCCTTAAGAAAGTCAACATCAAGGGACAGAGGACAAAGGAAGAGAAGAGTTTAACAACACTAATTGGAGGAGGGAGTAGCGGAACCCGCCGGAATCATCCATGGTCCGGCGTGAGTAATACTGCGTGGTTGGAAGTTCCATGATCATCAGATAATTCTTGAGATACTTTTGGATTTGATCTAGTAAATCGGGTAATACGCAATGATTTGTTCGAATAGTTTGGTTGGGGTGAGCCCAGAACGAAGAATTTTTAGGAGACATGGACCATCCCCAACTTCATAGGAACAACAACATTCTAATCACTGAAATGAATTGGTTGATCCTAACATCTTAAGCCTGATTAAATAGCGAAAGCGATCAGATGATATCTATGATTTTCATGTTCTTCACGATAATTCAATCGGGATCAGCTATACGTATCAAGTCAAGATTGTGCCCATCAGCAGTATTGGCTATCAGCCTGAGCCACCAGTCTGGACTAGATCATCATAGCAATGTTCGAAGTATAGTCTAGGATAATAACTGACATACCTGAGCATGTGGAAGAATATGGCTTATCCTTGCAATAGCACGCGAAATCACCAGAACTATTATCCCGTCCGCACTGCCCGCCTGAGAGGAGGCAGAGGTTGCATTTATTAGCCACTGTCCACTGCAGCCCGAAGCCCTCATCGATGGCTGACTCTACAGTCGTCCTGTTTGGGCTCGACTCTATCTCCTGAATGGCTGACTGGTTCGCAGGCAGCACCACGCTTGTAGTGCATTCTCCGAAGTAAGTCGCAACGGCCGTGGGATCAGGTATCGGGATATCGCTAGCTTTCTCTGTTATGAAGTAGCCGGTGACGATCTCGCCATTGGAGGTGGTGCAGTTGAACTGGCTGTTGCCGATCAGTGACGGTATCTGAATCGAGCTTGTCCCACACCCATAGTACAGAGTCAGGTTGCTGACCAGGGTGTCCGAGGTGTAAGTGAAAGAGCTGGTGATTGCCTGGGTGGTGTTGACATAAGAGGGAGGGCAGATAGTACCCCAGTAATCATTTCGGGCAACAGTCATAGTCCTTGAGGTGTCGTTGAACCGAAGGACCCGATAGATCTGGCTCGATATGTTGAGCAGCGGAGTCGTGTTGTCCGGGCAAGTCAGCTCAAAATTGGGCAGGCCGCAATAGGAGGCGCGGCTCAACCCCCAGAAAGGGTAACTTGCGTTTTGCAGGACTCCACATTGGATGGTGGAGGCGCAGTTCGAGTAGCTCGCATCGTCTGCGCTGCGCGTCGTCGGAGCTCGGATCAGGATCAGGGTGGTTGCAATCAGGAAGCAAAGGGAAAGATCCCAAAAGGGATGGCGATGGCGATGCATCATCTTTTGGAGGAACTTTTTTGGTGAGGATGCAGAGGAAAGGAGAGAGAGATAAGGTTGAAGATGGGCAAGTGGAAGAGGGGGGGAGATGGGGAAGATGAAATGACACGGTTCTCAAGCGTGAATAGTCATTGATCGCGACTATAAAATTAGTGGAGAGTTTTGACAAATTAGAGGAGGTAGAAATTGACCGAATGGAAGCTTCTGTTGGAAAAGGATATTGTATTGCCGGTCAAAGGTGAAATTGCCTGACCCCTGACTTGGTCTGATTAAGGTGATTTGTTCATCCAATTTCCAAAGCGTCCGATGCACGGAATCTAGATTTGTCTTCGTATCGGACTCAGGCCTGAGCTTTTTCACACGTTGGGAGTTGAACGCAAACGGAGTCTCCTTGCGTCGCGCATAGGTCACCAGCCCAGAAAAGCTGGTGCTTCGTTCTCTAGAGGACACATATAGTGAAAAATGCATGATCGCGACCGGTGACACCAGAAGTCAAATAAAGGCGGCTCTACTTTTCTCTGAGTCTATTTGTCATAAAGAGTTCCAGGAACTCATAATATATGGTTTATCATATGATCCTTGGAAGAAGGAACGTACGGCGCCCTTTTAAATTAGAAAGGTTCAGGCTCAGGGATGATTCTTGGCAGGAAAGTAAAGCTGTGGGGGAGATCGTGGGACAGATGGGGCTCACGGTATATTAGAGGGAGTTGACAGTCACTAATGAAAGAGCTCCAGAGGTTGGGTATAGATTATATTTGGCGAGTGCTGAATAGCCCAACTGAACAACTGCCATTGGAGGAGCAGATAGCATACGACACTAGATGAGTTGGTGGATTCAGGGAATGAGCAAAAACCAGGAGCTCAAGCGACACTGTTGTGGCCATTGATTGGCAAAAGATGGATTGACGAAGAACCAGAAAAAGACTCAGCTGATTGGCCCATGAGTATTGTTGGCTTTTCCGGGACTTTAAAGAGGTATGGGAATGATCATCGACAGTTTCACAGATTTCAGATGGTCGGCATGCTATCTGTATCAGTCCCTACACGGCAAAATATTGACAACTCCAAGGCCTAGCAAGGCCAACTTTGCATTTTTCAGACTGAATATATCAACGCACTGCCTTTGTACCTCCACACTAAGGTCATAACCTAAAAGAAGCACATGCAAATTCAACATGTTCTTTATTTCTGCTGGCCATAGCTATCCCACTTTAAGCGCTTTTGGCAGAGTCAAGTAATCATGGCAACTGTAACGAAATCAATTTTTGCTCTCACTATGGCCCCATACTAAAGCAGAAGTGAATACACGTAGAATTGACACTAATGTCACAGCAATCTAGATTCTTAAGAGCTGCCTCGCAATCTTTAGCTATTTTGCTTGTTAGGGCTGATCTGGCCACAACATAATCACCACATGATGACCTGCTCGGCCATTTGCACGTTAACAGTTTCATTGAAGTTTTGAACATGACAGGAAGGGTCTAGAAGGGTCTAGCTGGTTTTCGAAGTAGGGGGTTTGTCTGGGTAATTTCGCCAAAACTAAAGGTGTCCAAGTAATTTGCTTACCAGCAACATGATGTTGGAATTCACTTTAACAGGAAGCAACATTATGGTTGGCATCATTCATGGAACAAATGATGGGTTGCAACTCTTGATGCAAACCTGACACTGGTTATGAGAAAGTAAGCTATTGAAGGATGGGGCTAGATGATGTTTCCTCTACATATCCTGCCACTGCATTGGGTCAGAAAGCTGAAAAGGAATATTAGTGGATAAAGTTGGATTGCACACTGACTAGCTAATTTATGCGCTTGAAGTGAGGGTATGGTGCATAAAGTCCTTCGGGGTCTAAATAAAGGTAGGAGGTGGATGATCTAAAGTGCATTTTCTGCACAACAACAGCAGTTTCACCAGAATTACTTGGCTGTGCCACATGCTAAGAACCAACCAGTACATTCCAGGAATGGCTTCTCCAGAATGACTTAATTCACAGAGTTCAAAGTTAAGGACTTCTGCATGAGAAATTTAGCAGAACCGACTGGACAGGCTTTGAAGCTATTGGTTCTTGGTGGTATTCAGTCCATCGATCCTGTTGGACTTTGTGAAGCATCAACCATCCAGAAAGTTTGACTGGTTAAGCTTGCTTTTTTTTCCACCGCCTGATCACATTGGATCAGTGGTAGAATATTCAAGTATCATCACGATGAAAGTCATATAAGGTCCATTCCACATTGCACTGATGATAACATCAGTCTTGGCACTTTCAACTTGGCCATATGAAGGTAAATGGCCAAAGATCGTACTGAAAGCACACAAAGTTCCCTTTGTGCTTGTGCCATAGAAAATCGTCCGCTCAGGTAAGAAGCTCTAAGCAGACTCATCGATTAGGAAAATAGTAACATTCAATCCCGTCTCAGTGAGCAGATTAACACGCTCTGAGAAAGTGCGAAATAATGTTACACAATTAACTCATCGTGCCTCTACACAAGAGGAAGAATATAGAACAGAAGGTGCAAAAGCAGCCTCACCTAAAGTACCTCCTAGATGCATTACTGAAAATGTCACTCTACATGAATCTCACACGAGAAGCATTTGAACAAGTAAAGATTTTAGGTAGAAGAGCAAATGATGCTCCCCTGAAATCATAACAGCTCCTGAAGTTCCTCAGACAAAGAATGATTCAATGGCTTTTATTTGGACCGAGTGCAATATGATTTGTTTATCAGAAAAGTCATAGCACCAACAACTCTGCTGTAGTCATGTTTCACGTATTTGAAAGAAGACATTATTCGGAGAACTACCAGCGCAATTTTCATTCTAGCCACCGTGGAAAGTGACGTTCAGCCAGATATTTGGTGAGCTAACCAGGGGATTTTTCATTGGCCTGAATTTTTGTTAGCCTACGATTTCCAAAGAATTAACAATGCCCACATAAATTATGCTAGAAGACAAGCCTAAATTAGATTAAATAAGTAGAGCGAATAATTAGAAATTAAATGGCTGAAAAGCATACCTTTTGAACCAGGCTGCCCTTGAGGCCCTCCGGCAGCAGAAAGTGGACATGTTGGCGACCCCAATGATCCATCCGCGCAATAACAAGCCATTGTATCCTTTGATATGTCATAACCGCAGGCACCTTTTGAATCAACGCACCCCGTACACGCCGCAGAATCCAATCCTAACTTGACCTCGAATCCTTGCTGCACTGTCTCGTTCAAGGTCGCCAAGCCACTCAGCCACCGGGCATATAGAGTCTGAGAGATGGGGACCACCACGCTCTCATAGCAATTTCCTGGCCCCGTGGCCCCAGGAACCACATAACCGTTTTTATTAGCAATACCACTTGCGTTGCACGAGAACTGTCCAGGAATATTTGTTGTTGGCACATTCGGACAGCCGTAGATGAATGTGTAGTTGCTGTAGCCGGGGACCATGCTGAAGAGCGCAGGGTCGAGAGTGGTGTTAGTGAAGACAGGGGAGCAGATTCCGGCAGAGAAATCTTCCCGAGCAATTTTTAGCAACTTGATATTGGGGTTGACTTCAAGAACCTTGTATTTGACATCGGATATAGTGATACTGGCAGTGTCATCCTCGCAAGCAAGTTGCAGCGCTGGGTAGCCGCAGCTCCTGGATCGGTTCCCGCCCCAAAAAGGGAAGCCGATGCCTTGGATGCTCCCACAGTTGAACAGGTTGCTGCAATTCGAGTACAAGTCTTCATTGCCCTGCGATGGAGCCATATTGATCATCAAGACCAAGAACATGGCACACAACAGAAGATGTGTGTTCATTCTGGTGGATGACGGATTTTCTGATGAGTTGGATGGAGTGGGGTTGTTGTTTTTGTTTCAGCAAACAGAGAGCAGGCTCAAGAAAGACGGGTTGTGAGCGATGATGAATCACTGAAGGGGAAGACGGGTTTGGAAGATGAGAAACTAGTTCGGGAAGACTTTAAAAATGGGGAGTCTCTGTTGACTTATCGTGTCGCTCGGCCTAACCAGGGACTGTGTGAAATGGCCTAACCCTGGGAAACTTCTTGAGTACTAACTGCTAAACTGGGATTATACTTAAACTATCAAGCTAAGCCATTTGACAAGCTCGTGTCCTGAACCGGCATCATCTACTCACACCCAATCCCACCAGCCCGACCTATATGGCAATGGAACATTTGTGCTCCCTATCTAGTCCGTCAGTATACAGAGAACAGAGATGATCGGTGAACGGACAGTTGAGCTGAACCGATGTGGATGTGTTTCGCAAGAGCAGAGGACTTCTTTCGTGGTTGAAATGGGAGCCGGTGCTCACGTCTAATTGAATGCCCGGTTAGTCTTGATTTCCCATTGATGAACGAGAAGGAAAATGCCCAACTCTTGGAATTATTCTTGGAAAGTGAAGCGTGTTGACTTCTTTGTTGCAGTAACGTTAACGTTGTGGCACCCGATGAGCTACCACAACAGAGCGGGGCACTGTATGAAAGACACGTCTCTTGACGACTTCTGTTGACTTTTGTTGTGGAGCTAAAAGTGAGGATGATCTTGGCCAATTAGGCAAGGAAGCCATGATAAAGAACATAATTAAAGACCTATGTGTGAGACGCGCTCCCTTTGTTTATCTTCCATTTTCTAAAAGTTTAACTGGCCCCCAAGAAAAAGAAAAAAAGATTCATCAACGTTAAAGTTGTTCCCACTAGAAATATCTAATGTTCCCTGTGTATGCATGCTAAAAATACATAGAATGACATCTATAAAATTTTATTTGTAAGATACTATGATAATATGAATGACTCGAAATCTTAAAAGTACTAGAATTCGCTTCTTGAAATTGGTTGAGCTGGTCAAACCTAGATGAATCCATAGTTAGCCACGCTAGCTTACTTATAAACTAAACTTATGGCTTGTGCCGTGCACGGGAGAAAAACAAATATTTAGATTATAGTACATGATAGGTATTAATATTACATGACTCCGCTGAATCAAATCAAAATCAATTTGGAGATGGATAAATTGAGTAAAGAATGTGAACACATTTGATGTCATATGATGTAAGACAGATTTAATATGACGTGATGTAAAGGAAGCAAAAGAAATCAGGAGATTCCATAGAGTATGCAGTCCAACCTATCATCTCATGAAGCTATAGTTGGACTCGCTCAATAAATATTTTTTAATTTCTATTTATGTTTTCAAGACTATCTTATAATTTACGTGTTATCTTATAAAATTAGGTTTGAATAATATAAAACTTATGCATAAAATATGTTTGTATATCTCAAATTATAGACAAGAGATTATTGGTTAATATTGTGTATGCACGCTTGTGCCCACGCGTGTACATGTAAATCAATTTATTCAATCAAAATAAAGTTTTATAATTGGAGTTTATCTTTCAATATGAAATGACAAAATGGATAATATATTCATGTGTTGTTTTGAATTTTTTTTTTATGCATGGCAATCCATTTCACTTCTATTTACATTTTTTTATTTTTTAATGTTAATTAATCGCTTGCGTTATTTTCACCTTCTTATTGGCTTCGGACACGCCACATCACTTTGATTTGACTATATTATTCCCCATATCGCTTTGATTTGATTACATTATTCATTGTGGGTTACTCTTGATTTAAGATTATTTCTTACTTTTTTATTTGTTTTCTTTTGTTTCAATTTACAAAAGGACAAAACTACTAAAATTTCTTTCAAACAACTTTCTTTTCACCCTAACTGCTTCTCCCATGCCCATTACATTTCAAGCATTCATTCACGTTTGTTTTCTTTTGAACTTATTCCCCATTTTTGTAATCTGAGTAAGCACCAATCATATATCAAAGTAAAACATGTTAGTTTTATTTTTAAATTATTTAATTTATTTTCGTAGACTATCCTCACAATCGTGAATATTTCGATTTCGATTTTCAAAATAGATTTATGAGAATTTACTCAAAATTGAATATTGCGGTTGATGTACACATTATATACAATTTACTCATCTTTTAGGATTAATACAAACAAACATCCTAAACTATTATACTTATAATAAATTTACACTAAACTAATTTTTTTTATTACAAAAAACCCCCCAAACTTATATATTTGTGATAAGTTTATCCCAAATAAATTTTTTAACCTTGAAAAACCCTAAATAGTAAATTTATAACAAATTTATCTTTTGTTAATTTCCATTAAATTAAATTAATACTACGAAAAACTACAAACCAATACGCATGCGACAAATGGAGGGTAAAATCCCAAATTAGTATATTTGTCAACTACCACGTGTCATTTAATTGAACAATTTGATGGTAAAATATAACACACATTAACATATGATAAATTTGCTATAAGTGTAATAGTTTGGGGTTTTTCGTGATATTAACCTAATTTTTTATGTGCTTAGCTTTGTAATATTTATAATTTTTTTGAAAGTATCTTTTAAAAGTCATGCAATGACGGCATGAAAATAATGGTTATCGAACTTCTAGATTCACCGAATAAAATGAAAGTTGTGTAGTTATAATACACGCAATGACACAAATTAATATTATAATTAACTGAGTTGCATATAAAAATTGGTAGATGGTTCTTTTCACTCTTACTTATGCTTAGGTTTTTTTTTTTCAATAGTAGTTTCCTAGCACCAAAAAAGAGAAATATCAATTCATTAACACTATGAATAATTATTTATCTACCAAATAAACTATCCTTTTAGGGGGAAATAAGAACACTAATTTTGTTCCAAATGGAGAAACAAAAGGAAAAAAGATCGTGAAGGAGGAGGAGGGGGAGGCATGAAATAATCTTAAATCAAGTATAGGCCCCACATTTAACCTTAACGAATGTTATTTGAGAGGAGTATAGGTACTTTCTTCTCTAGTAAAATTGAAATAAAAGAAAATAAAGAAACAAGGGATGAAATAATCTTAAATCAAGAGTAAGATCCACAAGAGATAATGTAATCAAGTCAATGCGATAAGAAATGTCAGGAGCCAATAAGTAGCTAAAAATAGGGCCAGCTTAATCAATATACTTTTATTGAGAATGAACCATTGTTTATAAGTTTAAAGAAGAAAAAGAAATAACAAAGTTAGAATAATGCAATGTGGAGTGGTATCCACATTATAGACAGAGTATTTCTTATTGATTATAAGCTATTTCTTAGAAATGCTAAGGAAAAAGAAAAAGAAAAAGGCAAAGGTAGGTGAGGCGGCAACCATCAAATGGTTCTCATGTCAACTCCCCCATAAGGCCCTTCACGGAGCCCCACAACACTATATGATATTATAAATGACAGAAGCAATAAATTAAGTTAGTCCCATCAATTTACAAAGCAATTTCGCATATGAAATTTATTATATATATCACTGCCACTCTTCTCTAAACTCATGTTAGCAGAGTTCAATGAATGAAATTCGAACAATCTGCCAGGTTTCGCATTTCCATCGTCGAGTACAAGTTCCTAAATTATCTCAAAGAATCACTGTTTTTCTATTGAATGTAGCAGAAGGGTAAAACAAATTGCAAGTGTGGTTGACGATTGCCGTTTAGAAAAGCAAAGAGGCAATAATAAATACAGAGATGTGACAATGAAAAGAGCCACTGCCAAGTTTTCCGTGAGCCCTTTTATGTCCACAATCCACCCTAATAACAGCCATCGACATCAGCCACCAAATGGTAGTCCTAGAGATACAGGTAGTCTACAGAAACTGATATACAAAAACGTATGTGGCTGCTTGTGCCGTACTCACCGTCTTCTTCTCTACATTTCGAGATAACATGACCCGTGACTTCAACAAACGGCTCGTTGCCACATAAGCTTTCGCATACCGTCTTTTTCAAACGTTCTAGTATTTCGAGTCTTACCAGGATGGTGAACCTAACACTACCCTATGTGTTTAGGTCGTTCACGATGCCCTGAAGCTTTCTCTCCAGGACTTCTGAGCATATCTGCTCCATCATTCTGTAGAAGGATATCAGATCAGATAATTGCTCGACCGACATCTTCCCGATCACATTCCTTGCCATCTTCTCTCTTTCTTCGTTCAACTTGAGCCTCTCAATGTATGACCCGGCATTTCTGACCGTCGCACCCATCTGCTTCAACCTCTTCTCTTGTTGCAAACTCAATGCTGTGTTGGACTGCAGAAAACAATACCCGGTTAAGAGACTGAACAAACCACCTTACACGAAGAGTAAATGAGGAAAAGTTTCCTTCGATGCTCATCCTGCTTTAGCAAAATTCAACAAACACCCCCTACTTTTCAAGATATCTTTTGTACTAAGCAAAATTTAATTTACCTCTCAACTCTAGACAATGGTCTAACTTTCCAATTAAGGGACTACGAAAGAGCAATACAAACATCGGCTGCTGTGAGGATTTGTGCTGCAACCACATCATCCTAATTTAACAGCCCCACAAAAGACACAGTCTAGCAATTGTATAGCTTAATAGTTACGCCTAAAATGATGGAATTCAGGTGCACGAAGGAGAGCCCAAAGAAGAACAAGAAACAATAATTGTTTGTACCTCAAGAAATTCTGCACCCGCTTTCAGTTCAGACTCTTTGGATGGGTTCAGCCCTTGGCCGGTCGTGTACAGATTCTTGGCCAGAGAAAAACTGCGAATGATTATCCTCCTCTTCTTCTCCATTTCTTGATCGAGCTTCAATGGTCTCGGGACTGAAGTCGAGCTAATCAGCTTCTTCTGGTACGCAATAACAGCCTTCACGAACTCCTGCAACAATACAGAAGATGAGCAACGTGTCCACCGATACCTTAAAGTAATCTGACTTCCCAACAAAAACCTGTCACGTCACTTCCTATACTTATTTTGTGAACCGGCCAATATAATTGCTGACATCATTCGTTAACTGATGTCGACAAAAGAGCAATCTTTAAGCACCTGATAAGCGGACGGGCAACCTGGGTAGTCGAACTCGTCGGAGTCGGGCTTCCGCATCCGCTCAGGGTGAAACTGGAGGCCCATGATGAACTTGCCCTCTTCAGGATTATAAGCATCCGGGTCATAGAACCCTTCGATCAAGCCGTCGGGCGCAAAGGCCATAGGCACAAACCTCTGAGCCAGTCTCTTGACCCCTTGGTGATGATAACTGTTCACCATTATCTCCATCCTCTGGTCCTCCAACGATTCCTTAAACCACTCGTGCAATGGGGTCCTCTCCACAATCCTGATCGTATGCCTGTGCCCATCATAATCATCATAGTTTATGTGAGCCACTCTCTTCTCTGGGGAAAAATTCCTGCTGACCTCTCTCTCAATGTCTTGATAAAGCGTGCCTCCACATGCAACATTCAAGACCTGCATCAAGAGCAGAATGTGTTGGTTTCAAAATAAAAGCACGTCCAATTTTGAGTTTGAAATTTTTACGGATTCGGAACCGTCGAATGAAATACTGAATTTCTCAGACCTGCGAGCCTCTGCAGATCCCCAAGTAAGGGATGTTGCGCTCGAGGCACAGCTTCGCAAGGCCGAGCTCGATCGAGTCCTTCTCGCGGTCGATGGCGGTGTCGCTTGCGTGGAGCCTCCGTATCTCCTCAAGCTCCTCGGGGGAGAGTTTGGTGGCGGCGTCCTCGGGCTCGTAGAGCGACGGGTCGATGTCCTCGCCCTCGCAGAGGAGGACGCCGTGGATCGGCTCGAAGCTGTCGAGGAGCATGTGGACCCCGCTCACGCGGGGCACTATCACGGGGACGGCGCCATAGCCCACTATGAGATCAAGGTGGTATTCGCCTGCAAGAAAAATTCACACGCCCTTTTTGAAACAATTCACATCTCATCGGACTTCTTACGATTTTCCTAACGATTCTCACGACTTCAGGACAAACCCTAATCCGGCGAACAAAAAATCACACAAAACATGAGCTACGTCACGTCTACTGACAGCACGGATCGTATAGTCGGAACGTACGTACCGACAAAATCGACAAACTTGTTCTTGCGAACGGTGCGCCGCGAGACGATGAGGACTCGAGGGAGGATCCCGGACAGATCAGAAGAAGCCATGGCCGACGTTGATGACGTTGATGACGTTGATTAATGCGGGCGGTTTGATCCTCTCGAGTTTGGTTTCACGATGGAAAGAGTGCTTAGGTTAGTGCTTGCATTTATAGGAGAGAAGAGGAGGGATTACTGGATAGGAAATTCTGATTTATTTAAGTAGATGTGAATAATAATTATTATTATTAAGGAAAATTGCAGCATTATTATTATTATCTTGTTAGGATTTTTATACTTAAAAACCGAGTGAGTGTACCCCTAGAAAGCACCGATCGCAACGTCCCTGCGCCGCGTCGGATCTCCCGCTCCTGGGGCTACGGGTTCACTGGTTTCGGTTTCTTTCTTTTTCTTTAATTCCTAAACAAGCAATTAAATAAGAATTGCAAGACGTTATCGACGGAGATTTAAAAAATATGACGGAAGAAAAGTTTCTCACATATTTCTTCGAAATTCTGGTGAATTATTATTGATTAGAGAGGTCGCTAAAGAACGAGATCCTGAACGAAAATCCGTGCATCCTAATTTTCAGCTTCCGTCATTAATTGGCGGATAAGAACGATGCCATGTCAAACACTCATCACTTCGAATGAGGAAACACTTGAAAGCTCCTACGATACAGCACGAACTTCCTCTCCGTTTCCTACTCGGATTAGTCAAGATGCAGACTCCAGCTAACCATGACTCATCAGTGCTTCAGTTGAGGGTGGCAATTAGCGTTAATCTATATGGCAAAACAGGCATGAATTCGTTTAAGGGAAACAGCAAGGAGCTTTTTCCAGACCAAGTTGGTTAAAAGGGTTCTCGCCTGTAATTAGTGGGACTTCATCTGTCGGTAGATAAGATGCCGACCACAGAAATTAAGTGCACGGATCGGTTGGTCATGTCGCGATTTCATTAATTAAGTTGCAACGTGGTGAGGGTGGGGAGTATTGTAAAGATTATCTTGGGTAGGTGCCATCCAGGACGGGTCCAAGGTGAGGAGGAGCTGATCTGGTGATTGCGAGGGGTATGATGTGGCGCTTCTAGCGGCTTAGTTCTTGAACGTTTCCGCAATTTCCAGCAATATCTTCCCACTTCTGCGGTGGCATAATACTGGGATCATGCCCTTTGATGCTTCAACGATTTCGCTTTTTCTATAATTTATTGGACGGTTAATGCTTTTGCGTCCAGGGCTATTGAGGTTAAAATATCCAACATGTTCTTGATGTTTCCCACGCGTAGCATGAGAATTGATCACGATTCGTTTGAAAATCGCAATTTAGTACTTAAACAGGCTAGTCAACGTGATTATCATCGTGCACGTATTCATTTTATTTTTAAGAGTTTAAATTATTAGATAAAAAACACGGTTTAATGTTTAAATGTCAATAGGCCTTATCCTAAACCTCTAATTTTTTAGAAGTATGAGTTCTCCCTTTCAATTCAAATTGGTAATCATTTGTACAACTACGTTTTAGTAGTTATTAAATTTTTGCATAGTGAAGATATAATGTCGATAGTCTGGATATAGTACATTGAATTAAGAATTGAGAGAAGCTTCTTTCAAACTTCTCTTGGTGCAAGGCGTGGTAGCAAGTAGAGATTTGACTTGGATTGGTCTTACTAGTACAAGGAAGATTCGGAAGAGATGCGGAAAGTGGTCCAAGTTCATGCATCATGAGGTGCTTTCAATTTTTAATGCATAGACATGCCAAGCTACAAGGTTGTGGGTATGCATAAGTGACGAAACTGTGTATAAAAGACTCCACAACTCCACCAAATTGCAGAAAATTATTGCAAATATCAAATTATGGATTTTGGATAAGGGATGCATTGGTGAGTGGATCGTCCGAGAATACTTCGTAATTCCTAAAACAGTTGAATAATACAGATGGGTATATACATAATTATTTAGGGGTGGTTGGGAAGGTCGAACTAGGGAAGAAAAATCCAAAAATATCCATTAATGATGTGATCTAATCCGTTAGTTTCATAAAAGATGAATAATTTGAAAAAAAAATTATTCTTCAAAAAAATTATTCATATCACTTACAAAAATGAATAAATACATAATATTCCACGGAAATATTTATACATATTTATGTTTATTAAAGTCGTTAGAACATTGTTTGAAAGAACCGGTCTAGTCGGCGACTGCTCAAAAGGGAACCCACCTGGTGAAACGGCGCACGTGGGACATTCATGAAGACCACGTGATCCTACAATGGGCAATGGCCATTCTAGCCCGGAGTGGTCACCCTTGCCTTTTGCATGGGTCATGAGTTTTCCGAGGAACTCGTATGATCGCCACGTGACGAGAAGGCGGGCGGTGAGTCAAAGCCAGGTACTCCTCCACTCAGCGAGGGACCTAATCCCGAGCCTTGGTGCATCTCCTTCTCATTTTACTTTATTGGGCAGTTCTGCCGCGTCAAGTAATAAATCTATAAAAGCGTGGGGGAATAAATACTAAAAAAAGCGTGGGGAATAAATAACAAGTATTTTATTAGACTTTAAAATATTAATAATAAAGAAAACTGTCCAAAAGTTCAAAACTTATTATACTTTGATCAAGACAGATATAAATGTTTCAATTTTATCAATTGAGTTATAAATATTTTCACAATTTGATAATATATTCAATCCGACCAATTTTGATAAAAACCGCTTATGTGGATGTCAATCATCATTAGTGATATGGACGATAATAACATGAAAAAAATTTCTAAATTTTTTATTAATTATTTTCTATTTTTATTGGCAAGGTCGAGCCTTGCTTGAAAGTCGACCCTAGGCTTGATCTCGTCGGATTTGGTGAGGGCGACACTTGTCGGTTGTTGCCTTTGGATAGTTGCTAGCCATTA
The DNA here is from genome assembly GCA_014182895.1 of Angophora floribunda. NCBI lineage: Eukaryota > Viridiplantae > Streptophyta > Magnoliopsida > Myrtales > Myrtaceae > Angophora > Angophora floribunda. The sequence goes on from CM024710.1 coordinate 22,182,730, forward strand.
CTAGGGGCCCAATGGCTAATAGAAAATAAAAGAAAAGAAAAGGACGATATAAATGTACAAAAAATGATAAAAATCCGAAATAAAATATTAAATTTTTTTTTAAAATGATTTGCATCAACACCAATACAATCAACGTCAATGTCAATAATTCAATCACAATTGGTTGAACAGACTACATTATCAAAACGTGATTACATTTTTTTTTTAATTTGGGGATTTTCTTCATTTTTTACCCTATTACAAATTCCGAACAAAATTACCCTATTTTAGCCACCAAAAAATTGTTGACTAGAGACTATTTGACCGACCGGCAATCTCAAATCCTTATTTAAAGCTAACTTGGCTACTTAGGCTCTTATTTGAAAATAAAGGTCATTTTGAACTTTTTTTAAGAAAACGCTCCCACTTTAGATCTTTGTTTAAAATTTTGCGAAAACTTTGGATTTCACTGTAGAACACAGCCTTTAAGAACCGACTTCCCGATTCAATCTAAATAAATAATTGAATAAAACTAGCTCAAAATTGTCTCTATCAATTGGCCCTGAATTGGGTCCAATTAAGAGCCCATTTGATGAGCCATTAGAATACACTCATTCACGGAAGGCCTTTACCAAATTGCCGTTCAATCTGTCTAAGTCATTGGTGCTCAAGTTGGGTTCCACAGCAGCCGGACTCAAGTCCACAAAAGAGGGCCCAGGTCCCTCGAGGCTAGGCCCAGAACCTAGTGCCATGCTCTGTTCCCCACGGTCGTGCCCAAGTACCTTACTCCATTGTCCAATTCACTGGTGTCTAAAGCATCGGACTAAGTTGCTGGCACCCATTCTCGAGTTCCTAATGGCTAGTCCTGAGAAACCTCGACTCATACAATGAAGACAACGGTGGTTGGGTATCCCTTATATCGCACAAGTATGAGCGTGTATTTTTAGGAAAATAAAATCATGTTTTTTTATTTATTTCAAATCACGGAAAATAATTTTCAATTCATTAGTAGACTTAGCTAAAATACCAAAAAAAATTATCACATTTCTACACAATGACTTCTTGAAAAATTTCCTCTAATCGAACGGAGCATTTATTATTGGAGACGAAGTGCCTGTCTAGCATGTTAGTTGATTCAAATTGGGGATGGGTTGAGCAGTAAGTCAAGAGAAATCAAAATCATAATAGTGCAAACAAGTAACGGGGTGGAGTTACCCCGGGCATTATTACAACTTATGTTGTGACCAAACCTTCCCAAAGCGACAATGGCATTATTCTAGTTGTGGGTTTCTAGTATCAGCAAAGGCCGACCAGACCCTAAAGTAAAGAGAAACATCAAACTAATAATAAAGGACGCCTTATTGGGGAAACACTAAACAAAAGTTCAACTCTTGAACTTCATATAGAGCACGACCGTATAGGTCATGGCGACATTCCCGGCAGGCTTGCTTGCTTATTTCTTTGTTTCAACTTATTTAACTAGGTGCACGTGGGGTACGGAACGCCACAGACACGCATGACCCGTTTGCCGTCGTCGGAGGTGAGGTACTCTCGGAGGCTAGAATTCTTGATGTAACCGCAGAGGCATGGCCTCTGCTCTCGCATCTTGATACAGCACAGGGCTGACGGAGGGGCGGACGAGGTCATCGCCGGCACGCATGAGCTCAGCTGCAAGGCGCTGCACGTCACTGCTTCTGCTACATGGGCTCGATCTGCCGAGATAAGCACGAGCACTGCCGTGAGAGCTGCCATAAGCAGGCATGGAGATGGGGAGGGAATGGATGGCTTGGCCATGATCCTCAATGGGAAGTAGAGGTGTCAAAATGGGTCATAAACCCATATTATGACTCACTTTTAGTTAAATGGGTCAAATATGGGTCAAGTGAAAGTTAAATATGGATCAAATATGCATCAAGTGAAAGTTGAATATGGGTCAAATATGGATCAAGTGAAAACTAAATATTGATCAAATATGAGTTAAGTAAAAATTAAATATATGTCAAATATGGGTTGAGTGAGTCATTTAACATAAAGCTTCGAGTGAGTTTGTGTTTCTCTACAATAATAATGGCTTTTAGCAATACGAGTCGGGTCGAGTATGGGTCGGATGTGGGTCGGGTCAGGTATGGGTCATTAGATTTACATTACATGAATTTGGATCAAAATGGGTTAAATGGGTCAATATGGATCGGACCATTTTTGACCCAACCCAAACCCGACCCGACCTACCCATTTGACGGGTCTAATAGGAAGCAAGTGAAAAGGAGACTGAAGAGGAAGGCGGTGGTGTATGTTGTGTGGCCAAAGTGAGTGGAAGGAGAGATTTATAGAGATGGCATTCTAAATATATCGCTAATCACCTATATTAAGAAACAAATGAGACTAATACCAAATACCTTACAAGCAACAAGTTTCATGTTCTGCCACAATAATAAAATCCGTGAAGGGATAGAGAGATAGCCAGTCTTTTGTTTTCGGAAAAAAATTTGTGAGTAGCTCAATTAATGTAATTATGAGGGGTGATATATCATGGATATTAACCAATCACGGTATTAATAACTTGGCACCAATTCACTCTCTTTTTCTTTTACCCTGCAAATCTTACACATAAGTTTTTAATAATAACACGAGTCTAATGCATATGGATTTTTATTACACCCATGTTAATTACAATATGCCAACACGTGAAGTTGAATTCTATTTAGAGAATATAGTTAATTTTAAACATTTTAGCTGCACACACTTATCAATCAGCTAGTATTGCTCATAGTGATTTATTTATAATTATAAATGATCGAAAGCAAAAAAAAAAAAAAAAAATCATCAGCATGGTACTTCAAATCTAAAGAAAAAGTGAAACCCCAATTTTCCACACACACACTCGGTGCAAGCCCAATTTTCCTTTGCGAAATGGAATGCCCCTAAGTTTCAATCGATGGCAACATCGTTATCATCACATAGAATTTTCAAACCAGCAGCCTTCGTAGAATGAATCAATCCACTTTAGTACATTCAATTTCAATGCTTCGTCACACAATGAAACTTGGTTGTCTTAAAATTTTGCAAGTACTTGGAAATTATTCTAACAACAGTTGCCCACCAACGGATGCCAATTTGGTTCATCACAAGTTTTCGGAGAGCCAAAAACATCGTAAGATAATTCCACTTATATTAAGTCTATCACATATGTGATAGAAAAATTTGTTAAAAAGTCATAAACCGATTACACTTATGCCAATTCATTTTTAAATCTTTTTAATTTAACCAATTTAATCATATATGTTTTGACAATTTATCAATGTATTAAATTTGATAGGAAAATTGCCAATGTTAATACTGACCTTCCTACATAGCACGGCATTGATTGTGGTTGGCAAAAGTCACTTAGAGCTTGTCACCCACAAGGGTCTCAGCTCTCGCCTAGACCTTCGCAACTACCTTTCTAGATCTAGGCAAAGCCAGCCTCACGATGACCTTGCTAGTCACAGGCAAGATTTGGGCAATGCTGGGCAAGGGCCGCAACCCTTGCTAGCGGTCAATGAGGGTTTCGCAGCCCTTGCCATTGGCCTTTGAGCTTTGACAACTCTTGCTAACCACAGTAAAATAAAATAAAATAAGAGGAAAAGATAAAAAAAATGAAATGAAAAATTGGAAAAAAAATCCAAAAAATCGTCTACTTCAGCGATTTCTGGCTAAATGAATTACATTAGCGAATTGTCAAAAATTTTAAGACTAAATTGATCGAATTAAAAAATGTATGACTAAATTAATATAAATACAATAGATTTAAGATTTTTTTAATAATTATCCTCTATGAAATTTCCCCAAAATCATATAAAAAGAAGACTTTTGGGTTTTTCCCATAATGTAAACTTGCCGGACTAAGGAATTCAGAGTTCATTGACTCTCCCATGAAACATCAATATGTATCGACATGTTTTTTTTTTGTCCCCAGTGGTCTTTGGTCAAACAGTTGACTCCGATAACTCTTGACAAGGTCCATAATAGACCAGTTCAACACCCCATGATGGTGCATGGTGAATAGCAGCGAAATGGAATGCTATCATAAGATTTACTATACGAACAACTATAATTCATCGGACTTGAATTTCCACTAACAACAGTTCTTTTGTTCCAATGCAAATTATTGCTAAATAAGGCTCTGTATATTAAAGGTACCTATGAAATCAACTCGTCTTTTTCTCCATCCATGATTAGAGAAGACTTTTTCAGACCAGTTTTCTAATTGATGGGTACAAATATGGACATAATTTGAGAGAGCTCAACTTGCTTTACTCTTCTACTCAAGAATGCTATTGATGAAGGCGGTCCAACAAGGCTTATGAATTTTCCAAATGCAGCCAGCAATGTCGGCTCCACTCTTGACTTCAAGTCAACTCGATTCAATCTTCCAAGTCGAGAAAAACCTAGCCTAACCCACTTATTGGCAACTTGTGGTACCACTATGTATCTTTTTTCATTGAATATCATCATTAGTCGTGGACCTTACATTTGACATCTTGCAATTAAAGTTTGGTAGTTATACTTTTCCAGACAATGAGAAGCATTGTTATTCAAAAGATAATTCGTCAAAGGGAACAAAAACATTCAAGCATGTTCATTATCTCATATCTCAATGCTTAATTTCCTCAAAAACCCTATGCGATGTTTTATTTGCACCCTCAACTTGAAAAACTTTCAATTTTACCTTGAGCTTCAACTTCAATTTCTAGTTAACCCTGGCTTTTCTAGCCAAGAGGGGTCATATGTCAAATCTAGAGATGCATGCAAACTGGTAAGTTGACCTTTACTTGATATAAGTTCCCCAAGAGTAGAAACTATTGGGTATTTACTATAAGAATTGGGTATTTACTGTAAGAATAACAGCTTATTATGAGTTACAAAGTCATGTTAGAATAGATCTTACAATAATTTATAATTATTTGATCTAGTTTTTTGTAATCTAAAACATATTATTTTTCTCACATTAAATTAAAATCTTTTACCCAATCATTTCTCTTAGATATATGACATCTTTATAGTGGGATCGATATCTTAATTAAAAATAACAATTAAAAAGAAATAGTGTGGTTAACATTTTAATAAAGTTGACAAATTAAAAGAAAATTCAAATCTTCCCTCACTAAAATGATATTTAGGTGATTGATACCTAGACCTATTAAATGGGTGGGTTGGGTCGGGTTTGGGTCGGGTCTGGGTCGGGTCATAAATGGTTCGACCCAAATTGACCCATTAACCTGTTTATGACCCATTTAAGCATAGTATAAAATTTTTGACCCATACCCAACCCAATCCATACCCGACCCATACCCAACCCGACCCATATTATTAAAACATTTCTCTATCTAACTAAATTTATGAAAACTTATTCTTATAATTTTGTTTAAAGATTTTAAACTTATTCAAGTTCATTAACAACCCATGTATTTTAGTTTTTTTTAATTTTTAAACCCATTATAGATACACCTGTCAAAATAGATGTATAACCTATTTATGACCCATTTAAATATTAAATGGGTTATAAAAAGAAAGTCGATTTATGACCCATTTAATATTTAAATGGGTCATAAATGGGTTATACACCCATTTTGACAGATGTATTGATACCTTTAAATTATTTTAATTGATATTATCGATTAAATGTCGAAGGAGAATAAGTTACATCCATAAATAGCACCGGCATTAGATTATTGTCAATCTCATATTAACATACAAATCAAAATCCAATTAAATGGTCTAATATGTGTATATAATTGATAATATGCATAATCGAACATATCTCATGCATCTAATTCACGCACAGAATTCATACATGCGGTTTTCTACTATAGAGAAGCGATATATTGTTTTTCTTTTATTTATAGTTATGGTATCTGATCAAGCCCAATCGTACATATAAACAAATTTTTTTTTTGGAATGGTAAAACATTTCGAGCAATAATTTTTTTATGATTAAATTTATTTCTCCATATCATTAAATAGATTGTGCCAACACAGGAGTTAGGATCCAGTACGGCAATATTGTCCAAAAAAATCCTAATGTTATTGTACAACAAATAATTTAGTCCTAAACCCTTTGATGGTGTTAATTTAAGCTTAAGCTTTTTGACTATTACCGATCACCCCTAAACTGTCACTTAAGATTTTTTAATACATGTGGGATTACTTCAAAGCAACATAATAGACGAGATTTGCTGAAGGAAAATTTAATAGACAAATCGTGCTCCCATAAAAACTTTGGATTGCACTGGAGAATGCTGCTCATAAGATCGGACTGCCTGATTTAATTTAAGATTAGAAGAAAAGCGAGTCCTCCAGGACATATGGTCTGAGCTCAAAGCTGCCTGAACTCATCCATAGAAGGAGAGGGAGGGAGGGAGGGACATACATACATACGTACACACATAAATGTCATTTCATTGATAATACAGAGCTAATTATTATTATAGTTCAAGAGAAGTGCTGAGGACTTGAATACATAGTCCCGATTGTTTGTTTATTATTTAAATATAGTGTCTGTTTAGCATGTTAGTCGGATCAATTTGGGGATGGGTTGAACTGCAAGTCTGAGAGAAATCAAAACCATAAAAGTGCAAACATGCAATGGGCTGGAGCTATCCCCTTGGCATCATAGCAACTTCTGTTGTCTCGCGTATCAAATCTTCCCAAAACGACAATGGCATTATTCTAGTATTGAAGGACACCAAACTGTAGAACACTAAACAAAAGTTCGCCTCTGGAACTTCATACAGAGCACAACTCTATATAGTCATGGCAAGATCATCTCTTTGCAACATAATTATTACAGCGACCTTGCTTATTATTTATCTCAACGGATTTGACAAGTAACTAGTACAACACTCATTCTTATTTCCATATTCTCTCGCCATTGAACGTGGGAGATTCCAGGTTCCGGACGCTAGCACGTGGGGTAGGGAACGCCGCAGACTCGCATGACCCGTTTGCCGTCGGCGGAGGTGAGGTACTGTCGGAGGTTAGGGTTCCTGATGTACCCGCAGAGGCATGGCCTCTGCTCTCGCATCTTGCTACAGCATAAGGCCGACGGCTGCGCGGAAGACGTCATCGCAGGCACGCACGAGCTCAGCTGGGAGGCGCTGCACGTCACTGCTTCCGCTACATGGGCTCGATCTGCCGAGAGAAGCACAAGCACTGCCGTGAGGGCTGCCACAAGCAAGCGTGGAGACGGCGAATGGTTTGGCTTGGCCATGATCTTCAATGGGAAGCAAGTGAGAGGGAGAGAGGAGAGGAAGGTGATGGTGTATGTGGTGTGGCCAAGGCGAGTGATGGGAGATTTATAGAGATGGCACTCGAATTAAATATTGCATAATTTATTTAAAATTGAATAGGCTAATCATATACTTTAAGAAACAGTGAGACTAATGTTAAATACCCGCCTTCAAGTGCATGGATGCATGCAACATATTTTGTGTTCGACTATGTGCATGTGATGAGTAGTGGATTTCATGTGCACATTTTCGTACGAGGAATTGGTCGAGATCATCCATCCTGCATTTGTAAAATTCGAAGTGCATTTTTGTCGGTGCCTAATTTACGTGGAAGGAAAACAAAAAGAGGACGGAAGATAGTCTTTTTTTTTTTTTTTTTTAGAAAAAATTTCATGAAAAGGTTGTTTAATATAATTATAAAGAATGATACCATGGATATGACAAAACACGATATAAATAACTTAGCATAGAATCCCTTTTTCTTTTCCATCATCTTGTAAATTTGCTTTCAATAACAATATGAATCCATTGAAAATGGATTGACATTTTTTTTTGGTCAATTCCTACTATATTTTTACTTTAACTCTCACCTTTAAACTTTTACACCACTTCATTGTAAGACGTGAAAGTTGAAACCCACATCTGAAATTAAATTGTCCTCACCATAATCTCCTTTAAAAATGTGGGGATTCGAATCCCACACATTCCTCTTTCTATATGAGAATGGTGGTTATTGTGCCAAACTCCAATGGTTAAAAAGAAAAATGGATTCACATTACATTTACATTAATTTCAAAATGCTGATGCATAACTGAATTATATTTAGAAAATGCAGTCAATTTTAAAGATTTCAGCTTCACACTTCTCAACTAGCCAATATTTCTCATAGAGATTATAATGAAAGGAAGAAAAAAAAAGAATAGCTCATCGACTTAGTACTTTAAATCTAAAGAGAAAGTGAAAACCCAATTATAAATTGTGCGAACTCAATTTTCCACACTCAATGCGAACACAATTTTAGCCACTCAGAGAGAGAGACCCTAAATTTCAAAAATGATGGCAACATAGTCATCATCACATAGAATTTTCAAACCAGCAGCCTCATAGAGTGTACCAATCCATTTTAGTTCATTCAATTAGCAACCTTCGCTGGTCAGCCACCAAATCCACTGCAAACCGTTGAAGAAGCTGTATCACAGCAAAGTTTAACTGAAAAATGGAACACCCAGAGTAACCGAACGCCCTTACCTCAGCTGGAGATCTGGGAACCGCCGGAGGTGGGCTCCGTGAAAGTGAACATTGACGCCGCCTGGAGAAGTTCGTCGACGGAGGGATCGATCGCCGGTGTTTGCCGAGACGACGAGAGCACCATGATCGCCGGCTTCTCGAGCTTGATTCACGCTCCCTCGGTGTTTGTTGCTGAAACCCTAGCATTGCGTGCGGCTTTGCTGTGGGTTCTGGAGAACAGAACTGGAACTCCACGACTATCCACTTCAGTTCCGCACGTGATGATCTCCACTGATAACTCAGCTGTAGTTCAGTCTGTCATGGGCTTGGAGGAGCCTCCGTGGGCCTTGAAGCCGCTGGTCCAAGACTGCTGCAAGTTACTGGGCCAATTGCCAAACATCCAGCTGCTGTACGAGCCCAGGACTAAGAACAAAGTGGCCGATTGGGTGGCAAAAGCCCACCTCAATGGTACCCTCCCGCCGAACTGGGTGTCTCGCCTCCCGCAAGCCCTACTATCTATTTTATGTCTTGAGTTCGGTTCTAGTTGTAATCAATCGCGAAATTAGTAATGAAAATCCCTTTTCGACCAAAAAAAAAAAAAGAACTTGATAGAACTTGATTGTCTTAGCAACTGACTAGACTAAGGAGCTCAAGATTCTTTCCAAATCAACTCTCGCGCGAAACATTTACATGTGTCAATATGTTTTTGACGTTTTGCAATCAAGCAGTTTACTCCGATAACTCTTGAAAATGTCCATAAAAGATAAGTTCAATACCCCATCGTGATAAAGTGCTGCTACCAGCAGTGAAATATCATTCCTAGGACTTCGATTTCCTCTAGCGTGTTATCACTTTACACGACCTTGTGTCGTTTTATGTATATTTGAAATCAAGTCGTTTTTAAATTAAGCTTATATGAAAGAGGGCATTTTTTCTTCTCCATCCATGATTAGAGGAGATTTCTTCCGATCAGTTTCCTAATTAGTGGATTCAATACGGGCGTTGATCCAATTTCATTTTTTGATTTGGACGAAGTCAACTTGCTTTACTCTTCCACTCAAGAATGGTAATGATGAAGGCGGTCCGACGACGCTGATGAAATTTTCCTATGGTGGCCAACAATTTCTGCTAGACTCTTGACTTGGATTCAACTCGATTCAATCATTCCATTCATAAAAGACCCACCCTAACCCGCTTATTGGCAACCAATGATATTAGTATGCATTTTTTTCATTATTTATCATCATTAGTCCCTGACCTTACGTTGGGCATTCCAGGTGTATATATATAGAGAGAGAGAGGACAGTTGATTATTCAAAAGATAATTCTTCGAAGGGAACAAAAAGTTCAGAGCATGTCCATAATTTCAATGCTCAATTGCCTCATAAATCCTATGCGGTTCTTTATGGGCACCTTCAACTTTGAAAACTTTCAATTTTACCCCGAACTTAACTTCAATTTCTAATTAACCCTGGCTTTTGTAATCCAAAGGTGTCGAATGTCAAATCTAAATATATGGAAAACTGGTAGCTTGACATTTTTTCGATCCAAGCTTCTCGTGAGTAGTACATTTGAGTAAACCGCACATGCGAGCATGTGCAACTTTTATGTGTTTGTGTCTCTGTGCCTATGTGCATATGTTAGACCTATTGAAATGGGTCATAAGTGCATTTTTTTAACCTATATTGATTAATGTAATAGTTATATGGATTAGTTATATTTTATAAATAGGTCATAAATGAACTTATAATGGTAAAATAAAAAATAATATGACTATTAAACCAATTTACACCTTACACAGACTCAATATACCTCTCTATGACTCTTTTTTGTCTTCATTTGATCTCACACTTGCTTACTCCGCTTTCTCATCTCACTTTTGAGTATAAGTTTTAAAAATTGATTAAATGGGAAAGTGTTTTAATAATATTTATCAAGTTAGGTATGAGATGATTAAATTTGTATTACATGAATATGAGTTTGGATTGGATCATTAACCAACAACTCAATTCAACACACCTATTTAACGAGTCTAAGGTAAGTGTGCATTTGCTGACGCGCGTCATAGAGATAGAGAGAATTAATCAAAAATATACTAATTAGGCTTGCATATTTCAACCTCAATTGACTTGACTGCACTATTCCTTGCGGACCTGCTATTTATTTTAGGTTATTTCTCGCCTTTTCTTAATTTTTTTCTTTGATTTCAATTTTGCTAAAAGACAAAACTATCAACGTCATTCTCAAATAACTTTTTTCTTTTAACCCATGCCGCTTCTTCTACACCCAAATTTTTTAACGTTTCCTTCTATTTGTTTTCTTGTGAATTTATTCTTCATTGTCCACTTGCATCAGAGTTTGTCCAATCGGAGCAGAGAAATGTTAGTTTATTTGGGAAATTTTTGCTTCATATCCCTTAGGTTCTCCTCAAAATTGTTCACATCAATTGGCCCTGAATAGGGTCCAATTAAGAGCCATTTGATGAGCCATTCAAAATTACTGGACTTATTCACAGGAGGCCTTACCAAATTATTGTTCAATCTGTCTACCACACAAAAAAATGAACAGAGAGAGAGAGACAGAGAGACAGAGAAGATACTTGGATGAAGTCATTTCATTGATGATACGGTGAACGTTGCTAATTACCATACCCACTTAGTCTCGATTCTTTATCATTTACAAACTCTGTTTTAGAATGTTAATCGGTTCAATTCGGGGATGGATTGATCTATTAACCAAGAGAAACCAGAGAAACCGGAATACTAGTAGTTCGAACAAGTAATGGGTTGGAGTTAACCCTGGCGCGATAGCAACTTGTGTTGTCTCAAATACCAGACCTTCCCGAAGCGACAATGGCATTGAACTCGTCGTGAGTTCTAACATCAGCATGTCTATATATATAAGGCTTGCCAGACCCTAAAGTGAAGAGAAATATCAAATTAACTTTAAAGGACACGAAATTGCAGAACACTTAAAATAAGGGTTTCACTTGGTAGAGTACAAGTACGTAGGCCATGGCAACATCATCTCGTTGCAATCAGATTGCTCCGGCAATCTTGCTCGTCTCTTTATTTCGACTTACTTAACTAGTAAAGTAGCACCATAACTCGTTCTTTATCTCCGTATCCTCTGGGCATCGAACAAGGGAGGTTCCCGGTTCTGGACGCCTAGCACGTCGGGTAGGGGACGCCGCAGGTGCGAGCGACCCGCTTGGCGTTGGGGGAGGTGACGTACTGCCGGAGGTTCGGATTCCTGATGTACCCGCAGAGGCACGGCCTCTGCTCTCGCAGCTTGCTACAGCACAGCGCCGACGGAGGGGCGGACGACGTGATCGCCGACACGCACGAGCTCAGCTCCGTGGCGCTGCACGTCACCGCCTCCGCCACCGGGGCTCGTTCCGGGGAGAGAAGCACGAGCACCGCCACGAGTGCTGCCACGAGGAAGCGTGGAGACGGGGAGAGAATGGACGGCTCGGCCATGATCGTCAGAGGGAAGCGAGTGGAAAGGGAGATGGAAATGAGTGGGAGAGAGTGCGTGGGGACTGTAGAGGTAGGTGGGGGCTGAGTGTTGGGTGGCCAAGGCGAGTGCGTGATGGGAGAGATTTATAGAGATGGCGCTTGAATTAAATATCGCACAATTTATGTTGAATAGAATAGGGCTAATCATCATAAATTTACAGAGGTTAGGTTGCATGCTGGCAACGTGTTTTGGGCACTAGTGCACTCTGGATTGGGCAATCTAGTACAAGGAATAGACCGCCCTCCATGTGTAGACCGCAATTTGCATTTTCTGTCGGTGCTCGATCATTTAAGGCTATCTATTTATTGCCTGATAACCGCCTTGTTTTCCGGGGCATCTTCGGCCACGGGAGCCACATTAAATAATAAAATAATATAATATAATATACAAGGAGGAGAAAAAATTGAAAGAAATAGAACGAAAGATGGTCAGTGCTTTTATTATTGGAAATTTTTTGGTGAAAACGATCGGTTTCTTTGTAATTATCTCGCAAAGGTTTCCATAATAATACGAATCTCGCGAATTGAGACTTTTATTTCGCCTACGTTTCAACGTGTTGACAAGCAAAGCCGAATTCTATTTAAAGGACGTGAATTAATTTTAAAGACTTGTATGCACATGCTTATCAATCATCTAATATTGCCAGTGGAGTTTATTTTTCATTATGAGTGATTGGAAGGAAAATGCAGAAATTCATTGGCATGGTGCTTCAAATCCGAAGAAAAGTGAAAACTCGATTTTTTTCATGCTTAGTGGCAACTTCGTTTTCAATCAGACTGTCATATAAAATCTCACTTTGATAAGGATAAGGAGATGAGAATCAAAATTCCCTTTCATAAGGATAAGGAGAGAGAGACGGAGGGAAATCGTTTGCTATAAGGAATGGAAAGCCACTGCAATTTAATTGATGGGTACATCATCATCGCCCAAATTAAATAGATAGAGAAACATGAGACTGGGACATCCACGGTAGACAAACAATGGAGCCATCGACTTTGACTTCATTCGAGTTCAATTCTCAGCCACATGATGGAACTTGGTATCTCCGAATTCAACAGAATACTCGGAAACCACTCTAACAGCAGCCACCCACCGGCGCACGTATAGTTCCAAACGCGTTGAATCCGTCGGCATGCCGTGAAGCTTCCTCTTAACCAAATTCAGGAAAAGCCTGTTTGGATTGTTCCTATGATATGCTCTTGACTGGAAGTCTAGCTTTGCTTTACTCTTCACCGCAAGAAAGCCAATGTGAAGGCGGTTCGATAAAGCTTTATGAAATTTGCCGAATGCCGCCGGAAATTTCGTTTTCTACTCTTGACTTGGAGTCAACTCGGTTCAATCTTCCAAGTAATACAGAGCTGTGCTACCCCACTCATTTGCAGCCCCTTACATCGGTATCCATCTCTGTCATTAGACACCATTATTATCGAGCTTTCTTTGTCTTGTCTTGAACATTAAAAAAGACAGAGCTGAGCAAATCTTTAAATTGTTTCATCTGAACTCTAGGATATAAAATTTATGAGAATTCCTATCAAGTTGGGAAAGAAAAATATACAACTTGAAATAAGGAGTGCAAGGCATGTTGGTATGGACACGTTAAAAATAAGAAATGTAGTCAAGCTGAACGCCCTTATTAGAGGGATTACCACTAGCGGCCCTCGTAATGAAAACAACCCTGAAGGAAGAGAGGCCGGTGAAAATGACCTCAACTTTGCTTCACTGAAAACCCATGACCTTCCAATAGGCCCGTAGTAGAGAGAGAGAGTGAGTAATGTCTTTTCAACTGAAAGCATGGTGATAGCGATTTTCAAGATGATAAGAGTCCTTAATTATTACAAAGACCATTCTTTTAAGGGAACATTAAGCTTCCGAGCATGGAATTTTTTGGTAACTAATAACTTTTATATTATTTGGTGACATTCTTGTTTAGAAATCAGAGATGATGATAAGTTATTTTAGTAAGTAATATTGAAATAAGATTATTGTCAAATCACAGTTTTTATTGAAATAATCCCGCTAGACTCATGAATCATATAGCGTACAAGTCGAAACCTACTTAAATGGCCTAACATTCATTCCTCAACTATTTATATGCGGTTTTCTAATATGAAGAAGCTTCAGACCCATTTTCTCGGCCTTGGAGCCTAACTCCAGTGGAAGTGATTTCATGGTATTTGTAAATTCAGCCTAACGAACTTATAGATGAAACTTTTTTTTTTTGGGGAAAAGTAAGAGTTTTCGAGCAATAATTTTGTTGTTAATTAAATTAATTTCTTTGCATCATTAAAAAATCGCACCAACACAGGAGTTTGAAGGTACTCTCGTGTTGACACGATTATAATAATAAATAGGTGCAAAATTGTTAAGAAACGACCACATCATCTAGGAAAAAGAGAGGTAACGACACTTGCGAGGTCGCTAAAGCTACAGAAAAATGCACAAATCAACATTAAAGTTGACTATCTACATTAGATGTGAACTCTTCGAGAATTTTCATCCGCAATATAGCACTTGGAAACGCGGAGGCAACGGCAGCCAAAAAGAAAGTGGGAAATTAAGACCCGTGCTTACTCATTTTTCCTCTATGATGGATTGAATTGATTGGAATCATTGACACGAAAAAAGACTTTTGAAAACTGACCATTCCGTAGAGGACGATCTTCCTGACTTTTTCACCTTTTTCCGGAGCATTCTTGAAGTTTACTCTCATCATACGCCTGAGGCGTGTCCTCCACTGTAGGCCGTGGGACCGTCTTTGGTGTTTTCTCATAGAAGACGGAAGCCCGAGATCAGCACCCATCACTTTGCTGATACCCTCCGAAGTTCCACCTGATCCTTCCTTCAGTATAATTTCTAGAGCTTCCTTGTGAGCTGGATCGAGTGCATCCGAGTCTTTCAACAAGTTTTGTATGGCTGGTATGAGGAAATCCCGAACGCTAGTTGTACAGAGATCTGCAGCAAACAAGATGCAACAGATAGATCACGAGTGGATGCCGAAAAAGCCAAGTATAATGAGCATATGAAGGCATCAGCCATTTATAAGTGAACCAACTTAGACGATACACAAAACAATGGTTACTTTTAGCAATTGATGCTGGTCCACTGAACATGTTTCTACCGATAAGCAAAATGTAAACTGATAATGTAGGTTGGATGAACTTTCTGGTGTAGCATCTTGTTAAAATATATTTATGGATATTAGAAATTTCTCTAGAAATATTGTTAGAGACATTATAAAATATTAGGGATATCATTTGATCTTTCATTACTTTCTAGCTTAGCTAATTTCCTTGTTAGATTACTTCCTTTCCTATACGTATTGTTCGGGTATAAATGCTCTCGACTCTAATAAGTTATAAAGTCAAGTTAATTGAGCGAAGATGTAGTTTTTATTGATTCTCTCTTCATCTCTCTTGAAGATTCTACATTATCTACACATCTACCAAAATATGCAGGGTGAAAATGCATTAGTTTTATGTGCAGCGCACAATGAACAAATCAATGCCTAACAAACCCATTTTTCCTTCGAAATAAGATGGCGAATCATCAAGCAGATCACAAAATTGAGACAAATGGATAAATGCAGTCCCAAAAGATTGGATATCACAGGCGAGGCATATGATGAGAAGACGACATGCATGAAGACGGATCGCCAAGTACGAAGACCCGTGAACATAAAGTGATCCTACAATGACCATATAGCAGTCACTTTGCACGCGTCCTATGTTTTTCGAGTGCTTGAATGATCATCAAATGATGAGAAGCGTTCGATAAATCAAGTACTCAGTCCACTTCATTGGCATATTCAACATCAATGCGGTTCTACCATATCAATTAGTATATTGATTCTATATATTAATCTTAATTTACCTAGTATTATATATATGCGTGTGTGTGTCTATGTGTGTGTGTAGAACTAGGAAAAACCAGGTCAAGCTACAGTAGGTATGCTTCCCACAATAGGTGGAACCTCTTGTTCAAGCCCTAGGGACTGCTTTTAGCTGCACCTAACCTAGAGATTTAGTTCATAACATAAAGACATCCAGAGATGCCATGATGATAACATTCCTAATTCGTCAAGCTGTATTTCTTAGAGGATCCTCTAGGCTAGGGAAGAGGAAGTGTTTAGAAAGACATTGTAAGTGATAAAAACACACTTTTACTTTAGGGGACTCTACCCTCTACAATACAGACTTCGGCCCTTTATAGGCAATTCGGAGAGCAAGCAAACAAACTGTACAAGATCCTAGAACATTAGGATCACAAGGCAAACAGGGTCCTAACCCTGGACAAAATAAACAAGGCTATTATTATTACAAGTTCCGCAACTTTTGCTTCGGCAAATAGTAAAACCAAATTATGGGACTAGAGAGATCCTACAAGAGCAATCGATTGACGAACTCTGGATTCCCCGATATATCTTGAGAAACCGATATCTATCTAACTTGGTGTTCATTTGCTCCCAAAAATCTTGCCACCCACATGACTTATTACTCCCATGGTTTTTGGCAATAGCTAGGAAGGGCCAAAGCCCAAGATTACTCCCATGATTTTTGGCAATAGTTAGTAAGCATATCAATCGACTTTCAATTAAGTTCATTCACTCATAAACTGTCACGTGAGATTTTCAAGTACAGCTAAGATTACTTTAAAACAACATAATCAACTTTTGTTGAAGGAAAATTTCATAAACCAATTGTGCTCCCGTGAAAACTTTGGATTGCACTGTAGAAGGCTGCCCATAAGGACGGACTGCCTGATTTAATGGAGGGGAAATCCTTAAAGAGATAGGCTTAGCTCAAAATTTGTCCATATCAATCGGCCCCGAGTAAGTCCAGTGAAGAGCCATTTAAATACTGAACTCATTCCCAGAAGGCCTCACTAAATTACTGCTCAATTTTGTCTACAACACAGATGGAGAGGGAGAGAGAGAGAGAGAGAGAGAGAGAGAGAGAGAGAGAGAGAGAGAGCTAATTATAATAGTTCAAGAGAAGTGCAACTGTAGAACATTAGATAAGAGTTCATCCCTTCAACTTCATAGACCACAACTATATAGATCATGGCAACATCACGTCGTTGGCCTATGATCATTCCAGCAATCTTGCTTGTTTCTTTATTTCAACCGATTTAACTAGTAACTAGTAACTAGTACCACACTCATTCTTATTTTCGTATTCTCTCGGCGTCCAACATGAGAGCTTCCAGGTTCCAGACTCTAGCACGTCGGGTACGCGACGCCACAGCTACGAGCGACCCGTTTGGCGTTGGGAGAGGTGACGTACTGTTGGAGACTTGGATTCTTAATGTACCCGCAGAGGCATGGCCTCTGCTCTCGCAGCTTGCTACAGCACAGAGCCGATGGAGCCGAGGATGACGTGATGGCGGACAGGCACGGGCTCAGCTCCGTGGCGCTGCACGTCACTGCTTCCGCTACTTGGGCTCGATCTGCCGAGAGAAACACGAGCACTGCTATGAGAGCTGCCACAAGCAAGCGTGGAGATGGGGAGCGATTGGATGGCTTGGCCATGACCTTCAATGGGAAGCAAATGAAAGGAGATAGAAATCGGTGGGAGAGGCTGAGTGGAGACTGGAGAGGTAGGTGGGGATGTATGCTGTGTTGCCAAGGCGATCGATAGGAGATTTATAGAGATGGCACTTCCATTTAATCAATGATGAGATTTAAGTGGGAAAATTACTAGAAGAAAAATGTTAAATCTATTACATTTGTACTAATTAAGTCTTAAATTTTTCAATTGTGTCAATTGAATATTAAACTTTTCAATTGTGTTCTACTATGTGCATGTGATGAGTTGCGAGTTGCGCGTTTTGAGTACGCATTTTAGGACAAGGGAATAACGTGTCTATCCTCCATTTGTAAAATTTGAATTGTTTTTTGGTCAATTGACTAATCACTGCCTAATTACCGCCGCGTTTATCGGGACATCTTCGGGCAAGGGAGCCCCAATAAGAATAGTCATGGAAGGAAGAAAATATATAAAGAGGTTGAAAGATGGTCAGTCCTTTTGTTTCTAGAAAAATCTTCGCGAGAAGCTTTATTAACGCAGAGAACAGTAGTTAATTTTTAAGATTTGGGCTGCCACACTTATTAATCATCTAATACAACTAGTGGAGTTTATTTTTCATTAGGAGTGATAGGAAGAAAAAAGAAAAAAAAAACTCATTAGCATGGTATTTATAAGGAAGATTATCAAAAAAAAATCATAAATCTATTATAATTGTGTCAATTTAGTTCTTAACCTTTGTTTTTTCCAATTGAGTCTTAAATTTTTTGCATCTAAACTAATTTATTGGTTCATCATGTGACATCTGGATTTTTCATAATAATATTTATGTGATATTAGAAATTTTCAATGTCCAATAATGATATTTAAGCTACAAAGGTAAGAATTAATTAGCTTATAATTTGAGTTGACACATAAAAATCTTAGTGAACCGTTAATCTTGTAAGATATGGAAAACACAAAAGATGATTTCCCATGACCATAATCATTCCGAGTCCGACGTGTTGAAATTAAATTGACAAACATTGATATATACATTGATAATTAGAGTGATGTTAATTAGTTTTTATGAGTTGCATCATTTATCCTAACTTTAGTAAATTCCTTATAGTAACTCACTAATACTCATAAAATCTCACCCACTTGGCCAGAGGAGGAGAACTTCTTTCTCATGGTGATATCTTTTCATCATTCTTATCAAGTCACATTAGAAGCCACTCATTTCTTCTTAGTGGCATGTAAGGCCACTTAATTCCTTTAAGATGAAATAATCACACGCTTCTTGACACATAAACAAATCATCGTTACCATAAAACGTGTCACCACTCTCAAACTTCTCTTGCTAAGACACATAATGCTCACTTGTCATTTCGAGGATATATGCAAGGTCAAGTGTCTTACTCAAAGGAAGACTCTTACACTAAATATGACAAGAAAAGACTAAGGTGCTATCACCCTAATCCATTAGTCACCAACTCATTTCCCACTTGGTTGTAGATTAAATGAGACCCTTATGCTAAGTGGACACTTAAAACAAAGCAATGATTCCCTTAACACATTAGTTATCAAACTTATACTCCATATGACCATGCATTAAGTGAGATATTGCCACACTTAGACTAATGCAGCTTTCCAACCCACATTTATCTCTTGTTATCACTTTTAGATTCAAATTTTAACCTCATCCTATCACTCTAATTTCAATCCTTTGAAGCAAAGTTCTTCTAGTTTTGATCTTGGATTTTATCTTCTCACAAATCAAAATGGAGTTAAGGCATTTGATTGTCTGAGTTTTGTTCAAAGGTAAGTGAAATATCTAGGCATTAAGTTAGATTAATCTACTTAATGGTTTTGACTTGTTTGATTGATGTATGTAATTTTAGTTTTAACTTAAATTCGATGATAAGTGTGAGTTGTTCAATAATGTTGTGCTAAGATGATGTGAATAATTTGATTTGTTTTGATGAGTGTTTACATGCCTAACCAGTGTTTGATTGATTTTTCTAAGGTGAGGTAATTTGTTATGTGTGAAAATGATAAATATGAACTTGGAAGTGTCATCTTTGTAATTTTGAGACTCAACCATCATTGGTAATCACTTGTCAATGATGAACGTAACCATCTTACATTTGCTGGTTAAATTCACACTCTGAATATATTCATTTGTTTGTTCAGATCTATTCACTTCCTAAGTATATTTACCTTTGAGTCTGAATATAATCACTTATTGAGTTTGAGTATATTCACTTAAAAATACCCTAGCCAACCCTTCCTCCCCCCCAATCGACGATGGTGGGGCGACAACAACAAGGACCCTAAAACGATTATTTTTTAATTTAATTTAATTTAATCAATATTTATATTAAAAATCAAATTTTGACTAAAAAGATGTTTTGTGGTTATATTGTTTGTTTTAGCCACATCGTGTCACGTAGGAAAGAGAAAGTAATAAAAAAAAGTCATGTCGGCATTTTCTATTAGCCAAATTGGATGGAGGTAATGGAAAAACTCGATTGCACTAATTTAACAAGTTTTAGAATTTAATTATACTTTTTAAATATTTTAAAACTCAATTGCACTTTCGTAACAAATTATAGGACTTCTGGTGAATATATCCCATGAATGAACCAATTGGTGGTTACCATGCATCAAAATATGTTATGCCAACAATGTGGTTATTCAATATCTCATGCACTCAGCATACATATTTGCTTGTTGAGTACTCATGTTGTTTTATATCAAGTTGAGTGGTAAGGTGATTTTTTAACTTATACAAATGCAAAAAGATTTAAAACTCAATTAGCCAAAAAAAAAGTTTATGATTGAATTGTTACAATTTCAATAGGTTTATGACTTTTTTTTTTTTGCATAAATACAAAAGATTTAGGACTCAATTGATAAAAAAAAAATTAAGACCGCCATTTCATTTTAATTGATGGTAACATCATCATTGTCACGTAGAATTTGCACCACCTTCGTACGATTACTCCTGGAGGGACATGGACCTCAGGAGGAGAATAACGAAGAAAATGGATGCATCAAAGTGGGCAATATAGATATGACAATATAGATGGAGAGAGAGAGAGAGAGGAGGTGGAGGCTTAGTAATCAACTTTAGTTCGTTCAATTTCAATGCTGAGCCACGTGATAGAAATTGGGTTGCCTTAGAATTCAACAGAATTACTTGGAAATTACTCTAACAGCAGTTTTTTTTTTTTTTCTTTTCCACCGGGGAACATGCCAATTTGATTCCTCGCAAGTACTCAGGGAGCCGCTTGAATCGTGGAATGGTGCAAAACGCGTTGAATCCGTCGCATGCCGTGAAACTTCCTCTTAATCAAATACAAGAAAAACCTACTTGATTTGTTGCTATGATCTGCTCTCGACCGGAAGTCAACTTGCTTTACTCTTCTCCGCAAGCATGCTAACGATGAAGGCGGTCCAATCGAGATTTCAAGTAAAATTATTAGAAAAGTCATAAATATAATTGCATTTATGCAAATTCAATTATAAACCTTTGACTTTGGCTAATTTACTCACATATCTCTTGCATATGTGCCAATTCAATTTTCATTTATGCTAATTTAGTTCTAAATCTTTTGATAATTTATCAATTTAGTCTTTCCAACCAATTTTGACGGATAATAATGTGATTGTCTAATTAATATTAGTTAATGCTGACATAAATAATTTTCTAAAAATTTATAATTTTTTATTATTTTTAGGAAAAATGCCACAAAAAATCCTTAAACTATGCCACTTGTGACAAATTTACCTTATAATTTTTTGGGACATTAAAAATCACAAACTATATCATTTGTAACAAATTTACTCTAAACTTTTTTTGTGATATTAAAACCACAAATTATACTCATTGTGACACATTTACTTCAATCTTTTTAAGACATAAAAAATCTCGAATTTATATTCGTGAACACATTTATCCCTCAACTCTTTGGTCAAATGATATTTTCGTCTTTTTTTTATTTTTTTTTTTTTTTCCTTCTTCTCTCTTGCCTCTGCTTTGGCCAGTGGAGGGAAGCCAACGAGGGCAAGGATGCCAAGATCTCCGCCTCCGCATGCACCAGATCCACAAAAAGAATCGACAAAAAATTATAGGAAACAAATCGGCCGGCATCGGTCCTGGGTTTGACCAAAGAAGATTTTTTTGGGGCAAACTGCCGGTGCGGTGTTCCTTAAGTAGCTTCCGCGACACTGAACGACAGCAAGAGCCGTTAAGAAGAAGGCCCGGAAAGACCGAGTTCCACGATCGCGAAGTGTATGCACCCCCACGTTCCTTGTTCTCTCCTCCCTACTTCACGCTTCAAACTCAAGTCTTCTCCATAGCACAATGTCAGAGACAGAATGCTGACGACCACCACCCCTGCGGAGAAGAAGACGAACAGCCAGCAGCATTGCCCACCTCTTCACGTGTCCTGGGCGATCTGGCAAGGGCGACCCTTGCCCAACACCGGCAAGGGTGGTTCTCACTGGTTTTTCTCAGCCAAAAGATTAAAAAGGAAATAGAAAAAGAAAAAATACAAAAATGCCATTCGACCAAATGAGGTACATTTATCACAAGAGTACAAGTTTCAAGATTTTTTATATCACAAAAGAAAGTTTTGGCTAAATGTATTATAATTAGGATAGTTTGAGATTTTTAATATTACAAAAAAAGAAATTCAAAGTACAAATAGCATAATTTGGGGTTTTTAATGTCCAAAAGAAAAAACTCATGAAAAATTTATCATGAATAGCATAGTTAAAAAATTTCTCATCATTAAATAATTCGCGCCAGCATCAGGAGGTAGGCAGTATCCCCGTGTTAATATGTTTATGATAATAAATAGAAAAAGGAGAGGCTACGACATTTGCAAGGGATGCGATCGTTAAAGCTGCAAAAATGCAAAATCAACTTTAAAAGTTGACTATCTAGACCGAACGGGAACTCGAGAGTTTTTACCAGCGACTTAGCACTTGGAAACGCGGAGACAACGGGCGGCCGATGATGAACGGGCTGGACAGAACTAATAAAAGAATTTAAATTTTATTCGAAATAAACCCCTCCCCCCCAAAAAAAAGAAGAAGATAAAGTGGGAAATCAAGACCTTTTCTTTCTCATCTTTTCTCTATTCTCGATTCAATAGTTACATCACCTCGTCGGAGTCAAAAGAATCGATTGAAATCATTTACACGTAAAGAAAAAAAATTGAAAACTGACCATTTCATAGAGGATGATCCTCCTGACTTTTGGACCTTCCCCGGAGCATGTCCGTGAAGTTTCCTCTCATTATACGCCTGAAGCGTGTGTCTTCCATCGGAGGCTGTGGGACCGGCTTCGGGGACTCTGGTTGTTCTACTGGTGCCTCCGCAGTTTCTTTCTTCCCTAGAAGTCCTCCCTCACCGAAAAAACTGGTCATGGAGGACGGAAGCCCGAGATGGGCACCCATCACTTTGCTGATAGCCTCCAAAGTTCCGCCTGATCTTTCCTTCAGTATAATTTCTAGAGCTTCCTTGTGAGCTGGATCAAGCGCATCTAAGTCTTTCAACAAGTTTTGTATGGCTGGTATGAGGAAATCTCGGATGCTATTTGCAGAGAGATCTGCAGCAAACAAGATGGGGCAGATAAACCATGAGTGGATGCCAAATAAGTGAAGTATAATGAGCATACGAATGCATCATCCACTTATAAGTGAACCAACTTAGACGATAACACAAAACGATGGTTACTGTAGCAATTGATGCTGGTCCACTTTCTACCGATAAGCAATTTGTAAACAGATAAAATAGGTTGGATGAACTTTCTGATATCCCATCTACCAACTTGCAACACACAATGAACAAATAGATGCGTGACAAACCATTTTTTTTCCATAACTAAAATGGTCAATGATCAAGCAGATTGCAAAATTGAGGCAAATAGATTAATGCAGTCCCAAAAGAGTGGAAATAACAAGCGAGCGGTGGTGAAATTAATACAGATGGCCACTTCTCGAGGCAAAGTATATGTCTGAACAACTAACCAAAAGATATAATAAGCTCACCCAACCTGAGAATGCACAGAAGATGAAGAGAGTAAATCTAGGTACACCATGCATAGCAAGAGGCACTTAATTTGGGCTTAGTAATAAGCCAGCATCTTCCATGCCACTGAGCTAGCGGCTCAAAAATTGGTCACAAACACAGATTAGAGATCCTATTTAGAGAGGGGAATGATCGCACTCTGAAAGAAGATAAAGCATTTAGTTGAGATCATTCTTCCAATTCTATAAGCACTAACCTGTAGTATCCAGAGCACGAATAGATTCACAGAAGGCATTGGCTCTTTCACGACGACGAATCACATCACCAGCAGGAATTGGTATGGTGGTGAAGTGAAAAATCTTGGATAAAAGATGTATCTCTTGTTAAAGAAACAAAATATCAGATGAAAATATGCAAGTTTCAAGTATAAACTCCTCGCCAATAAACTTAAGGTTGATAAATGCAAAGACCAAAAGCAAAACAAGCAAGAGCATTTGATCTGATGGAAAGATTTGGAGGATATAATCCCTCAGTCGTTCTGTTGTATGAGGTACAGCTACCCCTAGTGCACGAACAACAGCAATAGTAGCTTCATGTGATCCATCTTCAAGAAAAGCATCCATTTGCACCCGTATCTTGTCAACAATCTGTTTGACATAAGTTGCTCAGTAAATAAAAGATAATTGTCATTTAAGATTTCACATTCAACTTACTGGACAAACTTTACCATGTCATTTTTAAAATGTTGGGCCACAGCTCCAAAAGCATCTATGCTTGCATACTTCACATTTAAATTCTGATCAGATCCAAGAGTCACCAGAGCAGGAACAACGTGAGTTGATGCAACTTTTGCATCAATGTAAGGAACCTATGACATGATTGAGACATATTGAGTTTCAGATAGATCACTAGTTGGGTGAAGAAATCCGAGGTATACAGAAGCTTACAATGACTTTTAACAAGTTGGCTGCACTGATCTTCATATTTACATTAGAGCTAACAACCATTTCCCACAATATGCCAAAGATCATGGCATGATGCTCTTCAGATGTACTGCAAATTTAAGGAGGAAGAAACTTCATTAGATGAACTATAAGATATGGAGCGTACAAGCATGTGATGATTGAGAAAGACAGACCAAAGGAAGCGGACAGCATAAAAAATCTCAGTTTCTTGCTTTGTCTGACTCTCCATCCCTGTTTCTTGAACCAAGAGCCTTCTTAAGCACTCTGCCAACTGTTCTCTCTTGCTAGGAGCACCTAAAACACCAGCAAGGAGAAGTGGCAAGACACACATTTTGGCAATCCTTTCAGCAACAGCAGTTCTTGGTTTCAAACCTGTAACCAAGGAAAGAATTTCTTGACTTTCAAATTACAGAAGGAAGTGATAATTTAAGATCACATGTTCATACATCAGTGATTTAAAAAAAAAAACCTATTCCACATACCCCAGGCTTCTTCTAGTACCCTATCTTATTTAGGGATAATGACACAAAGGATCCCTCAAATTTGACCTAATGTGCAATGTGATCCCTGAACTTTAAATTTGTTCAATGTGGTCCCTAAACCTTTGGTACATGTTCAATTTAATCCCTAAACTGTATGAAAAAGTTCAATCTTGTCCTTTCATTAACTCAAGTTTGGAGATGACATTGAGCATTTTCATATAGTCCATAGACTAAATCAAACGTGTACTAGCATTTCATAAATCATATTGAACAAATTAAAAGTTCAGGATGATATTGCACATCGACCCAAAGTCTAGGGACCACATGAAACAAATTTAAAGTTTAGGGACCACATTACATATTAGGCCAAAGTTTAGGAATCATTTATGTTATTTACCCTCTTATTTACTGATGTGGGCACTTATGGAACTTTATTTGCATTTTATAAAGCATATCTAGTTGAGAAATAGTTCTCAAAGAGGTGAATAAGAGAATAATACAAGGACATTTTACTCCTTGGCACCTTTCCTTTCGCCACAAGCAATATCTCTGAAGTTTGTGAGAGCAAAAGTGAAAATTAATGGTCATCAACAGTCTTAACAATGTAAGAATAAGTTTCAAAAGCAAGTTACCGTTAGTGAAATTTGACCAATTTGCAAAGGGAATCACACTATTTGCATTTTATAAAAGCATATCTAGTTGAGAAATAGTTCTCGGTGAGGTGAATAAGAGAATACTACAAGGATATTTTACTCCTTGGCACCTTTCCTTTTGCAGCAAGCAATATCTCTAAAATTTATGAGAGCAAAAGTGAAAATTAATGGTCATCAACAGTCTTAACAATGTAAGAATAGGTTTCAAAAGCAAGGTACCATTAGTGAAATTTGACGAATTTGCAAAGGGAATCACACTAGCTTTATTAGCATTTCTCTTCATTACCTTTGATTTTCATACAGGCAGTAGGTGGGAAGTACTTCAAATCAGCATCATCCCCAACCGCCACCATAAATATGGGCAATATTATGTGCGTCAGGTAGGAATCTCCAAAATGTTCTGATACTGATAATAGGAACTGGATTATTATGGCATAGTCAGTAAATATAGACAAAACAAATGCCTGATATAAACAATAAAAGTAAGAAGCTAGAGAATCAGAAGAAAACCATGAGGAGAACTTCACCTTTGTGGTTCGATTTCTTAAATTGTCTTCTTTTTGAGGCAACAGGCACATCAGCTGTATTAGATCAGGAAAGCAGTCTGCATGCATCCATTCAAATGCAGGCCACTCCAATTTTCCCCTGAAGACAAGATTAAATTCAAACCAGGTGTAGCAAGAAAAGGACTTTAGTAATGTAAATTATGGTGCCAACAAGAAATGGAAAACTTACT
Source organism: Angophora floribunda (assembly GCA_014182895.1). Taxonomy (NCBI): domain Eukaryota; kingdom Viridiplantae; phylum Streptophyta; class Magnoliopsida; order Myrtales; family Myrtaceae; genus Angophora; species Angophora floribunda. The sequence goes on from CM024710.1 coordinate 22,209,105, forward strand.
CTGAATACAATTCCAACAAGGAGCTTGAAATCACAGTTCCTGTTGCTTCTGAAGCAGAAGAAAACGGGGATGTTTCAATTGCTTTTTGATATACAAAGGGCAGCATTTCTGAAAGCATCCTCAATAGAACATCGATATTCCACCGCTCACGTTCTCCTAAAACATGAAGATGTGACTCCACAGAACCTTCAACTCCCGAAAGTGGTGGACAACGCTGATGTACAGAGGACAAAAATCATTGGAGAACCAAGTCTGTAAATGCGAAGCACAAACAAAATAACAGAGACACTCAAACAACCCCACCTGCGCTGAGCTTAAGGTGTGAGAGAGTAAAACTCTAAGGACATGGTCCAATTTCTTTCCCCATGTCACAACTGCTGGAACTAGTTCCTTCAGAGTAGTTTCCACCACCACACCAGAGGGATCACAGACCAGTTGAAACATCAACTCCTCAACCTATCAAACAATAGAATGTTTGAACAAAAGAATCAGTATGTCTTGTCTTTCTATGCAGTCCAGGGACAATGCATGCTACAATTGGGGGACTCCCTCTCTAGACCACATGTCATCAACCTGTTCTAGAGCTTACATTTGTAGCCAATTCTGGCAAGAAGTCAGATTTCGTCTCCATGATTGCCTCAAGGGATATATAGTGAGGCTGACCTTGAAATATTTGTCCGTGTTTGGAAAGAGTGGCAGCAGCAAAGTCAAGTTGTGCGCAGCAGCTTCACGGACAATGGTAGCAGAATCCTCCACCAGTTGTTGGACAATTGACAAAATAAGAGAATCACGAATCTCAGGCCTCACAAATTCTCCAAGTTCACCACATGATTGAGCAACAAGCAGTCTACGCTCCTCATACATGTGGTTTATCTGAAGACAACAGGCCAAGGGGATCAGTACGCAAGAAACTAAAAGAAGAGGACAGGACAGAGGAAGAACTGGACAGTCCTTGGCACATGGGATTTGGTACTCACTTGTTCCCAACACTGAGGAAGCAATTCTGATTCTGTTCTCATCTCTCCTACATTCTTGGCAAGGGTAACACAAGCCTGGGGAAAAAAAAAACAACAGATTAAGCACTATGATCAATCACAAAGTTTGGTACAATAAGCGAGAGGTATTCTTAAAAAATGACCTACATCCATTATGATTCGCCTCTGTTGTTCATCCGGACGTTTGATTAAATTAAATAAGGTATGTGTCAAGGAATCTCTTGTGCTGCTATCTGGATGCCTCTCGATTGCACACATGATCAGAGGAAGGAGCTCCTGAAATCAAACAAACCTTATATGGTGTCAGGGCCAACCCCCACATACGTAACATAACACTCGAGACATAATTTATAGTAATCAAAATGCCAACCTCTCGATGGTTGATCAGAACATAAGGGACTATCTTTGGTAGAGCATCCGCAAGGATTTGAATTGTTTCCAGACCCTGTGAGGCATGCATTTACTTCAGCTAAATGCAACTAAATCGAGAACAACATTACAAGAGCTCGTTGTAAGGGTTTCTCCTCCTCAGAAAGGACTTGAGTGATCTCCATATACCAATACATCATGCTACTTTTGTTTAAAGAAAAGGAGGGAATAAAAAAAAGAGCCACCCAGCCAATAAGCACTTCAGCTGCTGCAGTTGAGATGTGCATATAAAAATATCACTTGCTTGACCCTTTATGGCGTTCTATCAGAAGAAATGTTAGCTTACCATCTTTTCTGCAGCAGCTCCACCTTCTAAATCACCAGAGTTTGTGAGGTCCTCACTATCCTCATTTGGTACTTCACCATTTTGCTTGGCAACACTGTCACCATTACTAAAAGTGTGGTTTTCAGCTGAAGGTTTAATAACTGCATCTTCCAAAACTTCCTGAGGTTTAGGAGCATCATCAACAAAGGCTTGAACAGCAGGTGAACAGCTAACCAGCTCATCCACAATGCCTGGTTGACTATCCAATGACAGAGGCAAGGCATCTTTATCTTCGTGTATATCCACAACTTCTCTCTCACTAAATTCTTCCTTAGAGTTGACCAAACCAAGAAAATCAGGAGCAACTGAATTTTTGGCCTTCAAAGTCTCTAATTCCTGCTGAAGCAATTTTATTTCTTCCTTGTATCTTTCCACTATTTGAGATTGGACATGATCAATGTCAGCAGCTGCCAAGTTTCTTCCTGAAAGAGATCCTTCAATATGCATCTTGAGTGAGGTAATTTCAGCCCTGCATTCATTTAGCTCCTCCCTTTGCTGCTCCAAGGACTGCTTCAAAACTTGAACCTGAGGATACATGTCTGAAATATTTGTCATCACGATATCAGCATTAAAAGAACAAACGAGAAGTTTCAAGACAAATGAAAAGATACCTGGGTCTCTCGATCTTTCAGATCTTTCTGCAAAGCTTCTACTGTGCGGGTCAATACACCTACTTGACCCTCTGCTGCATCTTTGCTTCTCATCAGAACTTCTTTTGCTTTAACCAAATTCTCGTTTGCTTGTCGTAAAGACTCATTTTCCCGAATCATGGCAATTTTCTCCTGCATGTAGGAAGGTTTGACTTTTTTTTTGCACTTAAGCAAATAGGAAGAAAATTTGTATTCAAGCAACAATCAGTTTTCGAATACCCAATCCCAGGAAAACCACAAGTCTTCGCATATATATGTGTTTTGATGCTCAAACTTTCTTGCTTCAACTACATTTAGTCAAAAATAAATATCCAAAAGTTGGCCCAGAAAGACAGACGCATCCAAAAACAAATTATGGATTATTGTCAAATAGCTCATAACAATTGAACAGCACTCACAGAGTCACAGCCATGTGAAACAGAAAGTGCATAGTTATAAAGACATAAATTACAGTCAGTTTGTGCCCTTACAACGGAGGAAAAGGTAGTGACTGGAAGCATAGGATGGAATAGGTCACGCTGGAAGGATGCAGACATAGTACTAGTCATCAAGAACAAGCACAACTTCTTCCAGCAGAAAGGCTTAAGCTCGGTAGATAGAAGGGTAGTAAAACAGTGCTAAAGTGACCTCAGCAAAAGTGAAAGAGGGAGGGCAAGAATTTATTTTCCGTTGTTATCCAAGTGCCTGAGGAATTTCTCAATGTCACCCAACACTTGGAAAAGAGCACATGCAAATCCCTACACCGTCTTAAAATAAAAGTGACTTTATCAGGAATCTTCTATATTGCTGCAAGTACCTCAGCTGCCTCTGTAGTGGATGAAAGATATTGATAATAGTAATGTCTTAAAGCATCAGGCACATGTGCTGGTGTTTCCTGCCACTCGTCAAGGTTCTGGTCCGTGACCTGCAGAAGAAAATTGAACCTTTGTTACAATGGTCTGAAAACTAAAAATAAGGACAGATAAAAGTGCTTCCACGGGATCTTATCTCTGTAATAAACCAAATGGATGGTTACTTGATAAGTTGAAAAATTATTTTGGAAATTTCAAAAATGTTAACTAAAGTGGTTCAAAGAAAAAAGGTTATCTTGATAATAATTGATGTATCTATTCACCACTTTCCACGGTTCTCTTAATACTTTATCAAGCTGAATAAAACATTTTAGCCACTAGATTTTCCAATTGAAGAACCCATTAGGAAAAAATGAAGTCTGGGACCAACTACTTTATTTGAAGTTGGTTATATGGCCATCCATTCAAGTGTCAACCAGGTCAATGGTACATATGTATGCAGCAATTAAGGACACTAGAACAGACCCACACAAAGCCACGAATAAACTTAATCTTCTATGTAACACACTTTTTGGCCAATGGATATTTCAACATCATCATCTCATATGCATTCTTATTAGATGGTGAATCGATATCTCATCCTTAGATTTTACGTTTGTCAGTTGCAAAAGAGAGAATCTAACTATTTTGAAGACATCTGTTAACAGCATTGAAGTATTCTCATTTCCAGTAAAAAAAAATTTCCCATATTATATGAGGCAATAACAACAAAGCACAATGATTTACACATACATTGATCTAATTACACGAAAAATGCGTGATTGTGAATAAAATTAAATAAAAAGATATGCTCACATATAAAGAATCTTCTATGAGTTGATAAAAAAATAAAATGAACAAATTGTGTAAAAGGAATTTTATTTTCTATAAACAATTTGATCATAAATACTAATTTCTTAATTAGAATTATTTCCTTTCAACTTGGTTAGATAGAATGAACTAATTTGACAACAAAAAATCAATTCTGCCAAAAGTAAATGCTTTATCGACAGGGAAAAAAAAAAACCCAAAAAAAAGAAGAAGACGCCTGAAGTGACGGTGTTGAGAATTGAAAACTCAACCTGCTGCCAGATGAGCACGTCAGTTCCCAAAAACTGGGCTAATTGTGGTTCCTCCTTAAATTTGTGCAGCAATTAGATATATAAACACATGTGCCAGTCAGCGGGTTGGGCCACCAATCAAAGATTGACACATGGTGTTCTGAGGTGGGTGTTCAAAAGCTTCTATCTTGGTATACCACATTTATATATTTAAAAATACGGTAAATTTAGAATTGTTGGAAATGCTAGTTCCAGTACATTTATCCCTTCTGATTGTTCGTTACAATGCTTATATTATGTCAGCTTACTTCTTTTAAAATAACAAAAATCATAAGCAACAGATAGTTTCACCATAGAAACTGTGGTTACCTACTCTATTGACTGCAAACATGATATCCAGGAATTACTGTCCGGTTCTTCTAACACAGTTTATTAGAAAAGACATAAAGAAGTGGAGATTTAAACCCAGTTTCAAGAATAAGAATCAAATCCAGATGAAGAAGAACCAACATATAAAGGCTAAGGTCCTATTCATTAGAAGCAACAGGTCCAAGATTACTGCAATCATGATGTCCTCCATACCTCCTCATAAAAAGTCATTGCAGTCAGCCTGTAGCCTGCTATAATCAAATATTCTTTCACCGCACAGTTAAGATCACAACGTTCGTTATCCTTTAAAGAGCCCAGTTCAGAAAATGAAATATCCCTCTTCTGTCTCTGTATATCTTGTCCTCCTTTTGTAGACTCTACATTAGGAACTGCAAATGCATCAAAGTTTAAAAGAATCATTGCCAGAATTATAGGAAGCCCATGTATGTTCATGGCTATTGCGATACAAATGTTCCTCAAAAGTTTGGAATGTTGGCATAGCAGTGGTAGTAAGTCCCATCATCATTCTGCACTGTTGTAGCATCTAATTGGAGGACCATTTATGCATAAGGTTTGTTTTCAAAGAAACCGTCAATACATAAAAATGAGGGGGAGGATGAAAACTGTATTACATACTTCTACTCTGGAAAACATCTGTTTTTCTTTGCTTGCTTTTCTCCACAAACGAATGGTAGTTTTGCAAATAGACACAGTTACCATCAATGATTTAATAACTGACATTTGGGAAATTTATTCATCCTCAAAAAGCTGAGCTAAGGCCTACAAAAGAAGTAGAGCCTACCACTTAATTCATTTGCAGAAATTTCTGATTTCTTCTGCAATTCTGTCTTCAACTTTGTGATATCCTCTTGCGCCAAACGGAGCTCATATTCACAAAAGGCCATTTTTTCCTCCAATGCTTGTTTCTCTTCTAGCAAACTCTGAGGGTCTGCAACTGCTTGTGAAACAAACATAACATGATATTAACCATGAATGATTCAAAAGAAATCATGTACTCAAAGTACATGTAGATCGATGTAAGATGCTAAAAGTCATCATGGACCACAATAAAAGTTCACAGCACAATGTTAAAGGAATGCAAACTTCCAGATTTCAACTACCCATTTTACAGAACAGCAGGACTGGAAAGTTATGAGCAAAATTCCACAATATATAATACAAGCAATAAAAAATGAGAAGAACTTCAACCTTACATACGCAGTTGGGGACAAACTGAATATGACGTTAACCAGCAGCTTCCTAACTAAACTAGAAACTTATACTCTCTCCGAGATACATTATAAAGTATGCAGAGTCTCCATTCAAATGGAAGATATGAAGTTAAGAAACAAACCAAAAGTAATGAAGAAGCAGGACTTAGCAGCACTATGAGTCCTATCAATAGTTGTCACAACCTATCATCCTCTAAAATTGTAACCTGATAGGAGTTCTCTACCCCAAGACAAGTTCGCCATTTTTTAACTACATAGAAGATCATGTTATTGCCACGGCCAATATCCGAAGAAACCAAATTCTAATTCCGTCCAGCTTCATATCCATTAATCGCCAAAGTCACCTCAGCTGCCCCAACCATTGACGAGAGTTAACAGACTCGAGAAGCTACCCGATCAGCTGAACAATCGAGATCCAAGACTTCGAAATGAACAAGTCAAGTAGAAAAGCTCCAATTCGCCATCAAACAACACTTCCAATTTGCGTTTCCAAGCCTCATTATCCGAACCGACATGCACCCGTTAGTTACGCCAGCAATATCCGTGATCCGTGGACGTACCTCGGAGAGTGTTGAAACGCGAAATCTGATCGGGAGGGAATTGGGAGGGATCCGCGAAGAACTCCCGGAGGCGAATGGCCTGCGCGTCGCGGCCATCGTCGAGGAGCTCATGGAGGAGCTCGAACGCCGTCAACAGGTAGTTCTCCTCCAGCAAGAAGTTCACCACGCAATTGCACAGGGACGACCGCTCCACATCCATGACCGGCGCCCCCGCCCAGGGATCAGCAGATCTCAGGCTCGGATCGCGCTCGGCGATCTCCGCATCCGGAACCGAAGCTTCAGGTCGAGAGCTCCTCCTCTTCCACCGGCGGCGGTGACGACGGCGATGTCGATGGAGATTCGCGATCCGAGACGAGATCTGTCGCCATTAAATGGAAGTTTCGAGCTCGGAGTTTGATTTTTATACGTACTGGCGAGACGAAGTGACGATCTCCGAGTCGCGGTGGTTCTGTAGCCACATTTGTGTTCGGCTGCGTCGCGGCAGCACCGGAGCTCGACGAGCCGCTCTTTTCTGGACGCACGATGAGATCGGTCGCCGAAACGGAGGGCGTGATGGACGAGACCTGATGGAGTTGCGGTGAACCTCGTCGCAGAAGAAAGCACGGGCGATGTGAGCTTTGGAGATTGTCGGACCGTCACGAGCTGTCAAGAGTCAACTTCTCCCCCTTTTGCTCTATCCCCCCTCGATAATTCATGGAGATTAACAACTTTTTTTGTGAAAAAAGTTAAAAGATCCGCGTGACAACATTTATTATTTATCTATTTCTCTTTTTTTCTCGAAAATAAATTTAAAATAAAAGTCTATTTCATATCATAATTTCATTTTTCTATTTCTAAAACAATTTTTTACTTAATAAACAAATTTAAAAAAAAATCAAAAGTTAAATTTTTTAAATAAATATGAGAAATAAAATCTATTTCTTATCGCTCACTCTCGTTACCATCTGCTCTATCGCCGATCACACAATCAATTGCTACCAACTGGCCACATTTCATCACGACTCAAGAATGACAAAATTTGCATTGTCATTAAATAAATTTCTTTTCCAAGAATAAAAATTTTATATTAATATCAAAAACCTATTTTGCTCATTCAAGAAATAGAAATAAAGAAGTCAATTTCTAGTACATAATTTTTATCATGCTCGTCCTTATTAACGAAAATTCTTTTGTTTTGCAAAATGAAAATATTTTCTTTATTTTTTAGTATTTGAAATGTTTAGATAAATAAGTCAACAAAAAGCATTTTCTAATAAAAGAAAAATATATGTATAAATTCAGAAAAATAATTTTCTCTTTAAAAAATTAAAAATCATTTTTCAAAATAGGACAAGATATTTACTCTTAGATCAAAATTCTTGCTTTGTACCATAACCTAACGCTCATAGCCAAGTCCCCAACTGTTTGACTAAACTTGCAAGAATTAGCAATGCATTAATTATGAAATTATCCCTTATCAATACATTTTTTATATTGGATTAATACAATGAAAAACTCCAAATTAATACACATATCATAAATTTACCCCAAATTAATTTTTAACCAACAAAAATTCCCAACTTGTATATTTATAACAAATTTACTCTCAATTATTTTCTATTAAATTTTACAGTCAAATTTTTGAGTTAGATAACATATGACATTTGACGGATATATTAATTTATGATTTTACCATCCAACTATCACAAATCTATCAGTTTGTGATTTTTCATAATATTAATTTAATTTAATAGAAATTAACATATGGTAAATTTATCACAAATTTATTGATTTGAGATAAATCTATCATAGATATATTAATTGAGAATTTTTCATGGTATTAACCATTTTTTATATTCCTAATAGCTCTTTATTTTATTGGAGACTTTTGCTTAACTAAATGTATTATTGGTCAAATGATTTTTTTTTTTTTTCGTGCCAAGAGACAATAACGTTAGACAATAATTATTTGCAACATTGAATTCTGACTTATATTTTGATAGCCAATCCTAAAAGTAGACTAATCAAGATGTCATAGTCAAAACAAGACTAAAATGGGATATCTAGTATTCAGAAAACTCAAGATCACGAGACTGAAAAGGAGGGTGTTTTTTATGCAGTTGGATCCGAATTTACAAAGCCTTGATAGTATCCCGGTTTTCTATCAGCTGATCTCAATCAGTATTTAATGATGGGTACATAGAAGTTATAATGTCGCTCTCATGTTTTGCTTTGCTAAAATTCTTCTTAGTGACAGGACAAAAGCGAAGACGTGACCCGATTCAGAGGGATTATTACGTGCTTTCGGAGCATCCTCTGTCCAGCATCCGACCAATTTACCAAGTACTAATTGGATCACAGACGCATGCGGTTGGGTGCACAGAAGCGTGGCTGTTCTCTTACCTCTGATGTCACCGACGGGGGTGCATTGGATCGATCTGTGTCCACTTATGTTTTTCCTGTGGAGTTTTGCTGGGGAGTCCCCGTCTTCGAATGGCGACAGATGATGCCTCTGAAACACGTAAATGGCTTCTTCTTTCTTCATCTATGTCGTTTATACTGGTACCGATACGAGGTGCGCTATCAGGTCCATGGATCCTGTCTCTGTCCCTAACCCCAAGGGCTCTAGGAAATCCACGAAAAGTTGGGCCAGGTATGGCTCCAACATGGGATTTTTTTAGGAGTCATATGTTGGCAAAAAAAAAAATCATGATAATAACGAAAAACATTGCGAAAAGGGATGATCTTAAGCACCATGAATCTTTACCTCTCTTATCAACAATTAGACATCGTTTCATCGATAGAAATAAAAAGAACCCACAGAGTGGATGCCTCGATTCCAAGTCCTATATACATGTGTGTATATATATATGGTCACTAATCACCCGCCCGGTTATTAAGGGATGCACAATTCCCACTTACATGTATGTACGAGATGAAATATATATTTTCAATAAACTCTTATACTTCATTTATTCTAGAAAAACACATGAGGTATAAGGTTTCGGATAAGGATTTTGTTTGCAATCGATTTAGCAAAATTTGTTATTTTAAGCGCACTGTCCCTCTTATCATGTGTAATTATCGTTAAAAATTCAAATTTTTTTTTATTAAGTATGGTTAACGAGCCATAAGTGCTCCAAGGCCACTCGTTCAAAATAAAAGGCCCTACAATATCCTCATTTCCTGAAATTAATAAAACTATCAAATCCAACTAAAGCCTCAATTAGCAAAGATTTATCACTTGACCGCACACTAGAAAATAAGAAAATAAAAATGCTCAAAAAAGAAAATATGAAACATTGAACCTAAGTACATCCTTAAACTAAATTATTTCATCTGGGATATCATACAAACCTCGACATTTCTCAGACATTAAACACGTAGAAAGTATAGTCAGATGCAGGCTCGATAAAAGATACTATACCAACAACGGGAATAGAACGTGCGAAAGTACCGACACATTAAAATAACGAATGTCCATCAAAAACTTCACATTAGAAAATAAGAAAATAAAAATTTCCAAAAAGGAAATATGAAACAAGAAACAGATGGCTAAGGATCCTCTGAACACCACAGCCAGTCGTCAGGACTCATGCCTCAGCTGCCGCTTTATCTACTTCATTCCAATTCCAATATGCCTCTCCCCTATGCACGCGGACGCTCCTGCCGAGTTGGCTTCTTGGACTCATCGCCTGCCTCCAGAGGCTCAGCTCATCCTCTCTTAGCTCACTCAGACAGCCTTCGCACTTACCTAAGCAACGACACAAGGTAATCTTTCGCATTCGGATACCCCTTCTTTAACTTTACAATCTAAAATTACTCAGAAGCCCAAGTTTGTTCTCATCATCATATTGCAGAGTGTCCGCCAAGTTTAGTCGTCTGATTCGAAGCTCTCTTTCAGTCCCCAAGTTTGGAGAATTTTCCCTTCTGAATTTTGATTGCTGAAGAGATTGGCATGGAAAGGAGGAGGGAGCTTGGCGGTGACAGAAACATCGGCTCTGTCAAAGCAGCCATTAATATGTATGGAGAGAGGATTCTTGAGAGCAGCAGCCCGGCTTTGAGGAATAATATCCACGAGAATTTCCCGGAGGTATCATTTGTTCATCACTTTTGGATTGATTCTTTTGAGTTTAGCCAGTTTTTTTTACCATATCGCTCGGTGGTTATTTAAGTACATGCAAGTGTTTCGTTGTTTAATCCGTTCGAATTCCAATCTCGTGAAGGATTCCTCTTCAAGAGCTAAGGAATTGCTTCTGGCCAAGAGGGACGTTACCCAGTACCGCGAGAGGAGAAGGAATGCCGAGTCCACAAGAGCTGAGACGGAAACCGAGCTCTCCCAAGCGAGGAGCAAGGTCAAGAATCTCAAAGCGCAGATTGAGGCATCGAATTCCAATGCCAAGTTGCAACTGCACGAATTCGATAAGAGAACGAGGCCGCAGGTGCTGCAGGGTGTTAGGAAGAGCGAGAAGTCTCGGTATGAAGAAGTGATGAGAGAGCTCGAATACGTCAAGCAGGAATTGAGCAAGCTCAAGCTGGACGTGGCTTCAGTGCGGGATGAGAAATCGCGGGCAGAGAAAGAAGCAGAAGCATCAAGCTCGAAAATGCGGTCTTACATGAGCTCGGCCAAGGCACTGAGGAAGGAGATCGAGGAAGTTGGCGAGGAAGAGGTGCTGGTCGAGTTAGCGCAAATCGAAGCTCTGAAGGAACACACGGTGATCGAAGCTCAGAGAGAGAAGGAATTGAGCGATTACTCAACCAAAGTGGAAGAAACGAGGCAAAAGATAAATCATTTGAGAGAAGAAGTTGAGAACTCGAAGGAGCTAGAGGCTAGGTTGGCTGTAACCTTATCCGACGTGGATGTGCTACAGAATGAGCTGAAATTAGTGAGAGAAATGGACAAAAGGGCTCCAATGGAGAATGGCTTCAGGCATCCGGAAGACAGAATCGAGAAAGGCGAGGAAGATGAAACTTCAGTCATGTTACGGGCAGTCACGGAGGAATTGGAGGAAGCGAAGAAAGAATTGGCAACTATTAAGGAAGAGGGCTTTCAATTCATGGCCTCCATGGACATAATAAGGAATGAGTTGAAGTTTGTCACAGAAGAAAGAACTCGGCTGAAGAAAGCAGAGGAGAAAACAGAATTAACTGTCCAAAGTCTCAATTCGAAGCTGCTGAGAGCAAAATCCAAGTTGGAATCCGCGACAGCAGCCGAGGAGAAAGCCAAGTCAATCGCTTCCAATCTCTCGCTCACCCTCGAACAGTTAAAGACAGAAGCAGAGGCTGCGAAGAAAGAGAAGGAGTTAATTTTTGAAGAGACGGAAGTGATAAAGGAAGAGATTCAGAAAACTGATGGTGAGATAAATTTGACTGATGAAAGACTACAAGCTGCTATGCAGGAGCTTGTAACAGTCAAAGCCTCAGAAGCTCAAGCTCTTGAGAACCTCAAAACTCTCATTGAGAATACAATGAGAGAAAGAGCTGATGTATCTCAGCATAGCTCTTCAATCACTATTTCAAAATTCGAGTACAATTATTTGACAGGCCGTGCCACTGGGGCCGAAGAACTCGCCGATAAAAAGGTTGTGGCAGCTCAAGCTTGGATCGAGGCTCTGAAGGCAAGCGAGAGAGAGATCCTGATGAAGACAGAGCTGGTGCATAGACAGGGGAGAGAAATGAGGATGGAGGAAGAGCAACAGGTATACCAGACGGAAAGGTCACTCTCTGCGAAGAGAAGGGTCAAGGGAGAGATGACAAATTGGAGGCAAAAAGGGGATAAGATCCCAGGAAGCGAGAATGCTCAATTGGCTTTGCCTAGAAAGTCACCGAGAAAACTTACAGGGGACAATGACAATTTTTCTCCAGCCAGAAGAGCAAAGCTCCGCAAGTCGAGTTCACCTGGAACCCGTCTTATGACTCGATCAACCTCGATAACTCTCAAGAAGAGAAGGAAGGTGATGCCGAACCTATCCAAGCTATTCAGTGGGGGAGATATGAAGAGGAAGTCCAAGGAGCTCCAAGATTGAATGGCTGTCCAAACCCAAAGTTCTCTTTCAGGAAGTTTTCAGAGATGCACCTGTTTTTACATGAGGAGACCAGACCAGTATGGTCAATGTTTGCCAGGATTCGCAGGTGGGAGCTAGCACCTGCAACGTTCACGTTACGAGAGCTTCAAATTTCAGAGGCTATTGAAAGAATGCGTTGGGAGGTTGTCTTTTTCTCCTGTCCTGACATCGGTTTTTGACATTGTTGAGCTCCAGCAACGACAATTCCCCAACGACAATACCCCCATTGGCACGTTTGTTTTGAGTTTTCTTCTTCCTTGACCTTGTTTCAGTTTCCATGAGCCGTGTCTGATCTAATCAAGCTTGCATATGGAGACCAAATGGCTGCTGAGTTAGCTTTCATTACTCGTATACAAAAGAAACTATTAGACTGTTCCCATTTTTCTGCTTCTTTTCCTCTTCTTCACACAAATAAGTTAGCTTTCATTACTCGTATACAAAAGAAACTATTATACTGTTCCCATTTTTCTGCTTCTTTTCCTCTTCTTCACACAAATACTGTTGCAGCTTCTATGTGCCATTCCTACTCCCAGTAGCCAGGAAAAAGAGATACTGATAAACCCAGTCTCTATATGGAAAGATTCAGAGGCGAAGTGATCAACTGTGTATGCTTGAAGGATGGAAAGCAACAACTAGTGGCTAGGACAAATCTGCAATTCGACATGAAATATTTTTGAAGCTGAATCGCTATTAGCATAGCAAATCAATATACATCCTTCAATCAATGCAACGATGGTGCAAGCTAGAACAAAGCAAGCAAGAGACCGACACACCAAACACATGAGAAGTTTATGTACCCAGATCGAGATTATGCATAGGATCAGCCACAACAATGACTTTGCACAGCATCTCAGTATCCTGGATATCCAGGAGGTTGTGAATTTGAGTTGCCCAAGATATATAATTAACTAGGCTATAATCACTTGGGACATTAAACTTCACTGGGCAGAGCCTCTTTGAAGATCTCATTGCTAAAAAAATGTCAGCGAACTTCAGACAATCCTGAACATGTAAGCTAGAACAAAGTTTGGCAGAGATAGCTTTCTCCTGCTGAAGACATGACTCTGGTTCAGAATCACACGAGATCAGGATAGTCACCTTCATTTCTTTACCTTATCCGCATGGTCGCCCAAGTAGACCTGGCCTTGAGTAGCACCATCCCCCTCTGCCGCAGGAAACAAAACAGGAAAACAGAAGAAAGCACCTAAAAGTTCATGTGCGTTGCTACCTCTTGATGCGGCCACATCCATAGTCTTGCTGGAAAATCATCAAGATCAAGAAAACAAAAACAATGGAGACAAGGACACAATTCTGAGATTATGCACGCAAAATATTTTCAGAATCTGTGAATAAAATACATTCTTCCATAGAGCACCCTGCCGCCATCATCACCTGTCTAGTGAACCCCAACTCGAATAGTACTGCCACTCATTAATATTTGCATCTGCAGCAGGTAGTCCTTAGTGAAGAAAGACTCCCACATTGTGTGTTAAGATGTTAAGCACCAATGAGAAATCAGCCACTAGCAACCATCATGACCGCTTTTACTATTATTACCAATATCCACTGGCCAAAATCATAAATCTGATTTAGGGTCAAAGATCAAAGCCAAATGCCAACTCAAGACAATTTCTTCAAACAAAACTCTCACTCGGCAGATGGATTGAACTATCAAGAGAGAAGACGATCCAAGATCACAACTGAAAATAATGCTCTGTGAAACTGCAGTTTGATGCATGTTTTGTCCTCTAACAGGAATCATGATGCATAGCACCAATAAAAAATAAAGTAATAATCAGTAACTCTCGCAAAACTGTAATATTTATTTCTGTTACAGTGAACACAAAAACACTGCTTCATACAAGGAGGACAGAAGAAAAGTCTTAGAAACATCAACACTTCTATGGAAACCTAAAACTTCTTTGCTTGAAATGCCTCACCATGGCATTTAGGTTTTAGTCTGTTGCTTCATGCAATCTGTATTCAACTGGGACAATGCCTCTGTCAGCAATAAAGTATTTGCCTCAGTCATGGTCTGGTACTGAGAAGGCAATGTTGGAGGTAGTGGCTGAGATTTGTAGATTTGGAGCCGGGCAGGGTCCTCGACATACTCATCATCATAGTAACAACTTTCTTCATGCACAACATCGACGGGCTGAGGATGTTTCGGACTGGGTTCATTTGAATGAGATTTGGCTTATTCTCAGTAATGGGTACATGAGCATGCAGTGCTGTCCCCTGCGCGGTAGTGAAAACCTGCGAAGCTAATTCCGGCTTTCTCTGAGCTTCAGGGACTTCCTTATAAGCTACCTGAGGATTCACCAAAGGACTAAAATCTGGAGCCGGCTGACTAGAGGCAATCGCCGGAGCATCACGCGATGGACCCTGCATTGGCAGATTCTGAGACTGGGCCACAGGCACAGGCACCACATAAGTGGGATAAGATTGACTTGGCGCGTAATACAATGGCTGTGGCTGCAGTTGATAAACGGGATAGTACTGTGAAAAGGGCAATACAAAAGCAGGGTTCTGGGACATGTAAGGTGAGGCCGCAGGAACAAACTGGACATGTTGCAACTGATCGAATTGAGGAGTCACCGGATAACCAGAAACTGGAATAGTTGTGCATGGCTGAGTACCAGAACAAACGGCCCTACTTTTCGATTCGAGAGTATTTGCAGGAGCCTGGGTCTGCAGGGGTGCAATGTGCACACCGGGGACAGTATAGGGTCCGGTTGACGGGTTCAAATTGGCACTCGCAACACAGCTACTATCTCTGTAAATCATAGACCAACAAAAAGAGAAAAAAAAAAAAAAAAAAAAAGGAAACCCAATCACATCAATCAAATGGACCACATTGTCCCCTTGTGTCAAACACCAAACCGCTAAGAATTCTTTATTCTAGTAAATCTAAGTTCAGTTTGAACGAATTATCCTTTCAACGTGACATTTTGGACATGAAATGCAATTGAAGAACCAACATTGAATAAGTCATCATTTCAATCTCAAGCGAATGCCACTGCAATGTAATTGCATCGAATCATTGACATTAGGTACCTTGAATCTTGAGGATGATTCTTAGCTCCCAGCTCGTCCACATGAGCCACGAGAGGAGGCAAATTCGACAGGGAAGCCGACGACGACGTGGACCCGAAAGACGAGCTCGTCTCGAGGACCACCGATTCAGCACCGCCGCCATGATCGAAGTCGTCCTCCTTCCCCACAATCCTCGCGCCCTTGAGCGCGTCGATGAACCAGGTCTCGGTCTTGGGGTGGCACAGCACGGAGGAGGGCGGAGCCGACTCGGATCCAGATTCGGGCCTCGTCGGGAAGAGGAACAGCCTGATGCGGGAGGGCCTGGCTCTGGGGTCCGAGGACGAAGAGAGGCGGTCGAGCTCATCCGTCATGACGGCGAGGTCGTCATCGGTGCAGAGGGAGATGAGGGCGTCGAGGTCGGAGTCGGGGAGCTGGTACTTGAGGGCGAAGGGGGGCGCGACGGAGAGGGCGGCGGAGAGGTGGGCGGCGAGGGAGTGGAGGGTGGAGGCGGCGGCGGAGGCGCGGTCGATGGTTACGATGCGGGTCTCGCCGCCGTGGTAGAAGAGGGACTTGGAATGGGGCCGGGGACGACGCGGCCGCCGTAGCTGCACATGAGGCGGAGCTTCGGGGCGGGGGTCGCGGCAGCGGCGGCTCCATCGCGCCCCAGCGGCGGGGGCGGCGGCGGAGGGATCTGTGGAGATTGGCAGCTCGATCCTCAATGCGTCTGGGCTTTCGGTTGCTTGCGGAAGGGAAGAAAGTCTTATGCGTCGAAGTTTGAGCATCAAGACTTCGCCTCGTATGGAGGTTAATAATAAATTAAACTAATGATAAGGTACGTGCTCCCTCGTCGGCGCCGGATAAGGATAGCGGGGAGCGGAGACGCCGCCGGCCGTCACGTGGGAGCCAGGTGAAATTCTTTTTCCCGATGACATATGATATATTAAAAGAGAAAAATTAATAGTCATCCTTTTATTTTCCACTGTCGATGATGGAGAAAATTATCGAAAAAAATCATATAGTCCATCTAGCTGATTTAGGTGATAAATCATTGACATGATGTCCATTAGAGCAAATTATCCTACGTGAAATGATTAGCAATTTGATATAATTTTTTTTTTTTTGCATTTATCTTCTTGAGTTTTCAAGTGACGGGATTGTTGAGACCTCAACAATAATCAATGACTTTCAAAGGCCCAAGCGACCCGTCAATTGGGGAAGATGAAGGGGAAAAAAATTAAAATTTTTCCCAAAACGACATGTCTTGAGTGATGCCACGTAAAATGACAAGATATAAACTAATTACTTCTGGTCTAAAATGGCTAGAAGGTTTACATTGGAAAATTGTAAAATATATATAAGATTATATTAGCCAAATTGAAAAATTAATGAATGAATTGACAATCATGTAATAGAAATTTTTGAACAAATTTTCCCATTGATTAATTTGATTTGATTTTGTTGATGAGTTCACAAATAGCTTGTAATTGTAAATACCAAGGGCACTAATCCTTGAGTATTTCATTCACAACAATCTAATGAGCTACGAGTGGAATTGATGACCAGGTAAGTAATTAGTCAAATCTATTAGCTAGGTTATATTTTCTCACTCTTAGGCGAGCATGGTTTCAAGATAAAACCGAAAATCAGATTATGAGGACCAATCTGATTCTAGGTTTCAGGTTTCAAAAATTGAAAAACCAATTTTGATAGAACCTAGAAGAAGTTTTTGTCACACGATCTTACAGTATCCCATGACAAGTATGAAATTTGAAATCATTAGTCTAAACTTTCATTTCCAGCGACATTCATGACTTAGACTTTTACTCATATTTGATATTCTTCGTTTGTTTAAATATGAGTTATGATTAATGAATTGTAGTAGGAAATAGCAGTTATTAAAAGTGTTGATTCCCTACAATCATTCCATTAAAAATATAGGTGAAACCTATGACAAGGTAGGTTCCGGATTCTAACAAATGCAAGGTAAGTTATAGATTCAAAAATTTGGGGACCGATTTTGATGGTAGGCTCCAAGTTATAGGTAAAACCTTAATCGATCTTGGAATCACTTACCCTTACCTCAATAAATGTAGCTTCTAGATAAAAACTTAAATACAAGATGCACTAGAAAATTTTGCTAAATTTAAGCATTATGCTAATTAAAGCTAATGAAATATATTTATGGAGATTAGAGACTTCCATATCAAATAATATAGTTAGATATTATTACATAATATGAATATTATTTGATATGTGTTATTTTCTAGAATAGTTTATTTCATTTTCTATGCATTTTGTTTGGGTATAAATACCATCCTCTAATAAAAGTATGGAAAAAGCCATTAAAAACCCCGATATTATTTGGTAATTATCTCACAAAATCTCACATGGCATATATAGGTTGTCTTATGTTGTACTTCCAATTAATCTATGTCTAACTGATATTGTTTCTAATAAGAAAAGAAACATATATTCGATTGCCAACTTTGGTAGTCGATAATTTTCCTTATTACACGAAATACTCTTTAAGTCCAGTTCCCAGCATAGTTTTACCGCTTAGTCATCAGGATATTATTTAGCAATTATTCAATTAAACTCCGTTTACTTCTATATATATAGTGTAATAATCTAAAAGATAACATTAGTGCATCAAAAGAGGAAATATATACCATTGAGATACGATACTCACACGGACAAGATCTCCAACCGATCCTACGAAAATTGGAGATATATAGAAGTTTCGAGTTCGACGTAAACAGTAGCTTTTTCAACATCCTATCTCTCTCTTCGCACGCTGAACCAGGTGAGACTCGCTCTACATTGACGCATCTTCGCTTAGATTTTCATTGGTTATAGCTTGAAACTTCGAGTTTGATGACTCCTGGGATTACCATCGGTCTGTTCTGCGTCCTGCATTCTCTCGCTACATATCTGACAAGATGAGTTTGATCTTCATCGATAATTCTGTGTATGTATCGATCTTGCTTCTGTCTTAAATCATCCTGAGATTTTGAATCAGAGAGAGGTGTCTGTTCGATTGCTTCGGTTGGGTTTGCTTTACTTTGATGGTGATCACTCACGTTTCGGTAGATTTTGATGGAAAAGATGACAGAGGAAGACGAGTGTACTTGGGCGGAGACTGTTGAATGTCGATTTTTCTCTCGTTTGTTTGAACAAGATCATTCGATGAACAGACTTCCACTTCTGTGACTGAATAGAGTTCTCTCTCTCTCTCTCTCTCTCTCTCTCTCTCTCTCTCTCTCTCTCTCTCTCTCTGTGTTGCAGACAAGGAAAAGGACGTCTCGGCTTAGTCGGATCCAAACATTCGACGTAGAAATTCCAAGTATTCAAATCAGCATGGGTCGCACTAAACTGAAACTCGAATTCATAACTAATTCAAGATCTCGCAGAATCACCTTCGAGAAAAGAAATAAGGGACTGATGAAGAAGGCCGAGGCATTCAAAATCCTCTGCGGTGTCGACACTTGTGTTATCATCTACCCAATGTGGATGTCCAGTGACGGCCCAGTCCAGCCCAAGATCTGGCCGCCGGACAGTAAGGAGGTAGAGCGCATTGCCGGCCGCTATCAAAGTGAGGCCACAGATCGCCGTGCCAAGCACGCCACCGGACTGTGTGAGTACTTTGCAAGCCAGAAGAAGAAGATTGATGCCGAGCTCACCAAGGCCCGCAAGGCCGACTGGGAGGCCAAGTATCCAGTGTCGGATGAGTTCCTCAGAGATCTCTCCGAGCCTCAACTGCGGTCGCTCCTAAGCACAGTGGGCGACAGGTTCAAACAGGCAAAGACAAGGCTTGCCACTACGAAAGAGAAGAGAATGGTCGAGACGGCAGCACCAAGTGACAGGGTTGTACCCAGTAGCGGAGTGGACCTCCATGCAAGCAATGCAGGCTTCATGCCAGACGGGGTGGTCGAAGGTGGACCGCCTCTTGAGTTCCTGTATCGACAGTTGGATCTATCCATGAGCATTCCTTCCCTTTGACTTCCTTTCCGCCTGAGTACTCAAAGCAGTTCGGACCGCCAAGAGCATCATGTATGGTCCCCTGCAGCAATTTCTATCATCAGATTGTTCATGTTTTCTTTCGACTGTTTTTTTTTTTTCCCTGTCCAATGAAGTTTGGACACGATTAGTTCGGGCTTAATGGTGATTTTGCACAACTTGTACAGAAAAGTCTTAAATACGTTAGTAGAGTTATGATTCAGCTACTTGCATTCCTGATGTTTAGTGGATCCAGTTTTCCTGAAATTAAATAGTTACTCCGATGATGTTAATAGGCTTCTTGCATGTCTTGAAGAAACCTGTTTTCTCACGTTTGATATTAACTTTGAACGTGTGCTGCTTGGTTGAATACGTGTGCAACTAAAGAAAGTTGTTCAGAGGATAATTTCACACCCTGAATCTTGGGGATGAGTCTTGGCTTCCACCTGATCAGACGATCACGTCGACCTGAAAGACAAGCTCGTTTCGAGAACCACGGTTCCGGCACCACCGCCCTGATCGAAGTCATTCTCCTTCCCCACAATCCGTGCGCCCTTGAGCGAGTTGATAAACCGAGTCTCGATCTTGGGTTGACATAGCACGGAGGGCTGAGCCCACTCAAATATGGATTTGAGCCTCGTCGGGAAGAGGAACAACCTGATTTAGGCAAAAAAATTATTGATGTAAAGGTCCGGCCAGAACCGGCCGTCCTACATCGGCTCTCGACGACCCCCTCAGCCAGAATCCAAGAAGATGAAGGAAAAAGAAAAGAAAGAAAAGAAGAAGGAAAAACAAAAAATTCTAAAAACAATGTTGGTTTGAGCTCATGGACACGTCAAATAGCCAGCCATGTCATGTAATATGCCCATGTCAACTATTTTGAACTTAAATTGGCTGAAAGCACTATATTAGAAAGGCTTTGTTAGCATAATAGATTTTGTAATACTGTAAGAGTAATATCATGTTGTGAGCCACAAATTTTTAAAAAAGTAGACACACAATAATTTCTAATTATTTTTTTTGCCCAAATGAGTTTTTATTCTCACGATATATTAAAAATAGTTAGATAGGCATTTCCCATATCAGAAGATCATCAAAAAGGTATAAAATATATTGGTTGAATTGGAAAGTTTGGAATTAAATTGGCATTTGTATAATAAATTTAAGACTTTTTGAATAATTTTTCTGTTGATGATTGGATATGAATTTGTCTGTGTTCATAAATGACTTGTAATTACAAATATCAAGGGGCCTAATCCACAAGTATTTCACTCATTGTGTCATAATATTTTAGTGATCTTTGAGTGGAATTAATGACTAGTTTTCAATGATTACTGATATTTAATACTAGATAAGTAATTCTTCAAATCTATTAGCTAGCGCCTATTTGGTAGCCCTTTTTTGACACTCAAAAAGAATTTGCAATTTACGCAAATGTATGATTGTAAAATTTCGTAACAAATGTATAATCACAGTACCTTAATATATGCATCTTCTAGCATTATGCTAATTAAAGAGGTCAAAATATTGCAATCAATTAAGAAAATTGATTTGAAACCTATTTTCTGTACTAACCATATAAACTTTTAGAATAATTAATAATGATCTCACAAATTTTCACATGATATAAAAATAGTATATCCCAAGTTTAAATAAGCATCTATTTGCTTCTCCAATTATATTTTTTACATACTTTAGTCTTGGAGCATTAAAATATTTAAATGTAAAATTATACGTTTATCTAATAGTTTAAGATCTAGTAGTCTCACAAATCTCACACTGCATGTATAAACTGTCTTTTGTTGTATACCCTCATCCATGTTATGCAGGCAACTAGTGTCTAAATCTAATAAGAAAAGAAATATATATATTTGATAATCAAATTTAGTGGTCAATAATATTTTTTGTAACAAGAAATACTCTTAGGCTGTGTTTGGTTGTCGGGATAGGATAGGAAACCAAATCTAAGGATTTGGTCATATATTATCCAATGTTTGCTAAATCGCAAAAACAAAGTCAAATATTATTGTATCATATAATTTATATTGTTGGATATTTACAATATTTCAATGTGAATAAACCTGAAAATGTATAAATAGAGATAGGAGACAGAGGAGTAGGTTTTTTTTCTTAGAAATTTTCATTACCCTTCATTCATCGAGAGTTGGAAAAATCATTTTCAAATTTGAACTTATTCACTTTAAATATGAGTTATTCTATTTCATTTTTATTTAGTTATTTTTTTATTATTCTATCTCTTTTTTTATTTTTTATCTTCTTTCATCATTACTTAATAAAAATTTATCTAATAATATACCATAAAATACCTAAAATATGTAGGACTATAGATACTAAATATATAAGTACAAAATATATATTATAGAGTAGAAAGAAATTCAAATACATAAATAAAAATAAGAATAAATATAAATTAAATTATTTGTTATTGTGAATTTTCTTTTTTATATTATAATCCTAACATTATTTATATTTAATTATTCTTTAAGAAGTTTGTCAATCGAAAAAAAAATTTTATATCATGAATATAAGAAAACCTAACATAATTTATCCCATGTCCCATGAGATAATTTTATTCAGGTTATATCTTCGTTATATCTTATTATATCCTATCTTGGGTAGAAACAAACAAAGGACAAGATAAATATTATTTTATCATTAGCTACCAAATGTAGCCTAATATTTATATATTTCCCCATTTGAAGAAGATAAGGGTCTTCATAATAAAAAGAAGAGAAGATTGATCCGCGGCAAGAGAGAGCCACTGGAAATAAGTCCGGTTGCTTACACCAAAATAAATAATTAAATACGGTTGCCAGCGGATTCATTGAAACAGCTTAATCGACAGGAAATTATGTAGCAATTATTCAAATTAACTCCGTTTACTTTTATCTTTATGCAAATATTTGGTGTACACGCGTAGGGTGTCTTAACGGTAACATTAGGATATCAAAACAGGAAATAATTACCACTGGGATACGAATCCCACGGGGACAATATCTTCAACCGATTCTACGAAGATATATATATGTATATGTATATATAGCAGTTTTCAGTTCGGCGCAAACACTAAAACACTAGCTGTCTCAACGTCCATCTCTCTCTTCGCACGCTCAACCAGGTGAGTCTCGCTCTCCATTGACTCTGTCTTCTCCTAGATTTTCATGGGTTATATTGCTTGAAACTTTCCTTGAGTTTGATGACTCGTGGGATTACCATCCGTCTGTTCTGCGTACTGCAATCTGCCATTCACGTGTCT
Source organism: Angophora floribunda (assembly GCA_014182895.1). NCBI lineage: Eukaryota > Viridiplantae > Streptophyta > Magnoliopsida > Myrtales > Myrtaceae > Angophora > Angophora floribunda. The sequence goes on from CM024710.1 coordinate 22,231,909, forward strand.
GAGTTGATGATTTCAATCTCCATCGATGAATCTGTGCACGTGATGATCTTCCTTCTGTCTTGAATCGTCCTGAGATTTTAATTACTTGGAGGCCAAGCGTTGATTCAGCGAGAGATGTGTGTTAGATCTCTTTTCGCTTTTCTATGCTTTCGTGGGTTTGATTTACTTTGATGGCGATCGTTCAAGATTCGGTAGGTTTTGATGAAAAAGACGACAGAGGAAGACGAGGGTCGTTAGGGCAGAGACCCGTTTGTTTCAACAAGATCATTTGACGGACAAACTTCCTTTCCTCTAACTAGATATACTTCTCTCTCTCTCTCTCTCTCTCTGTTGCAGAGAAGGAAAAGGATTCGACAGAGAAATTCTAAGTATTTGAACCAACATGGGTCGCGCTAAACTGAAACTCGAACTCATACCCAATGCAAGATCTCGTAGAGTCACGTTCCAGAAAAGAAAGAAGGGACTGATGAAGAAGGCTGAGGAATTCAAAATCCTCTGTGGCGTCGATACGTGTGTGATCATCAACCCAATGGGAATGTCCATTGAGGGGCAGGTCGAGCCGGAGACCTGGCCAGACAGAAAGGAGGTGGAGCGTATAATTTGCCGCTATCAAAGTGAGGCCGCGGATTGCCGTGCCAAGCATGCCACCGGACTGCGCGAGTTCTTCACAAGCCAGAAGAAGAAGATTGACGCCGAGCTGGCCAAGGCCCGCAGGGCCAATTGGGAGGCCAAGTATTCGGTCTCAGACGAGTTCCTCAAAGATCTCTCAGAGCCTCAACTGAGGTCACTCCAGAGCGCTGTGGGCGATAGACTTGAAAAGGTGAAGACGAGGCTTGCCACGAAGAAGGAGAAGAGAAGGGCCGAGATGGAGGCGCCAAGTGACTGGAGCGGAGTGGACCTCCATGCAAGCGACACAGGCTTCAAGCTAGACGGGATGGTCGAAGCTGGACTACCTTCCGAGTTCCTGTATCGACAGGACAAGGAGAAGAGAAGGGTCGAGATGGCCCCAGTGGCGCCAAGACAGGGTGAATGGATTGAACCACAGGACAAGGATGGTGGACCGCACCCAGTGGCAACCTGCAAGCAATGCAGGCTACATGCCAGATGGGGTGGTCGAAGCCGGACTGCCTTTTGAGTTCCTGTATCAAGAGGACAAGGAGAAGAGAAGGGTCGAGATGGCGGCACCAAGTGACTTGATCGCACCCAGTGGCGGAGTGGACCTCTATGCAAGCAATGCAGGCTACATGCCAGACAGGGTGGTTGAAGCCGGACTGCCTTTTGAGTTCTTGTATCAACCGGACAGTTCGGTTGGATCAATCCATGATTATCCGTCACCATTGATTTCCTTACCGCCCGAAGATTCAACGCAGTTCGGACCCTCAAGAGGTGACTGTTCTTGGTGCAGCACTGTCAATGAAGCTGCTCAGAGCATGATGTGTGACCCCCTGCAGCAATTCTTATCATCAGATTGTTCATCATGGTCAGGCTCAATTCTTCAATGACCCAACCCATTCCAAAACAATCCACTGCTGCAAAAACTCGCTTAAAGGGGTGTCGTTCTAGGTTTTTTGCAACTGTTTTTTTTTTTCCTGTCCAATAAAGCTTCGACACGATCAGATGGAGCTTAACAGTGATTTTGCACTGCTTGTACAGAAAGTTGTTAATAATGCTAATATAGTTTTGATTCAGCTGCTTGTGTTTCTGATGTTTAGTGGATTCATGAATTGGATTTTGTTACTCTGACGATGTTCGTAGGCTTCTTACATGTCTTGAAGAACCTGTTTTCTCACGTTTGATATTAACTGGAAACAGCGTTCTGTTTTGTTGAATACTTATGCAACTAAAGAGAGTCGTTCAGAGGGTGATTTCAAACCCCTGAATGCTGATGCAGTGAGACATAACGATAAAGCCATCCCAAGAAACGCAACTAAAGATGAGATCAGAACACAATTTCACCAAGAACACCGAGTTAATAAAGAAACTTAAACCCCACGCAAACCGAAAAGAAATTATAGGAAGAAATTATGTTTCCCATCTGCAAGCTTAAAACACAATGAAAATTTCACTATAACCAAAACCTCATCATCTCACACCATTAATGATGAACGATGAAATCATATTAGGATGAACTTTGTGCACGAAATTTACTAAGGTCAATTATATCAACAAGAAGTATTTTGAAAACAGTATGCACAGGAAGCGAGAAAGTTATGATTTATTAACAAAAGGGGAGAATTTATGCCAAAGAAAATGATTACATTACTACAATTGTAAATTCTACAACATTGTTCTCAATTGCTTTTTTAGAATTATTACAATAAAAAATCTCAAATTATGCCCATTCTAACATAAATATTCGATTTTTTTGTGTCGCCAAAATTTGCCCATCACAAGAAAAATGCCCCAAACTTTCTTTGGTGACATAAGAAACCGAATTTAGACCAGCATACCTAATTTATTCTAAATGGAATTGAAATTAATGGAACATATATCATACATATATAAGTTTGGATTTTTTTGTGGCTCAACAAAAGGTTTGAAGTGTTTTGTCGCAACTAGCAAATTTAGGATTTTTAATGACATAAGAAAATTGAGATATTTAGTATTTTGATGACTATAATTTGGATTTTTTTTATGTTAGTTGCTTTATTTTATTTATAAATGGCCTGCATCCAAACAACGAACTACCAGATCCAAAAAAAAAGAAAAAAACAGATTAGGGTTGCATACGGATGCCCGGGTTGGCCCTCAATCACTTTTTTTGCCAATTTGTTTAATCTTTTTATTCTATTAAGATGTATGAAGAATGCACGGGCAAACTATAGCTGCACTTGTGGCAAGCTTCATGGCGACCAAACGACGAGGGATCAATGATAATAAAGCTACTTGCTCCATCGTCGATGCTCGACTTGGATGACAGGAAGCGAAGATGCCAGCTGTCACGCCGAAGCCCCATGAATTTTTTTTCCGTTGATATAACATAATAAAAAACGAAAATTGATAGTGAACCTCTTCTTTTTTTTCATTATTGATGAATCAGTAAATTTCCGATAAAGTCCTAAACTTATTATATAGGCCCAAGTTCACTTCTGAACTTTTCAATTTAACTAATGTAATCATAAACCTTTTGATAAATTTTTAATATAATTCATCCAACCAATTTAGGCAAAAAAATTGTTAACGTAGTGGTCTAATCAAAACCGGCATTCCAACTTGAGATCTCAACAACCCTACTAGCCAAATATTCAGGAAGATGAAGGATAAAAAGAAAAAGAAAAATTGAAAAGAAACCCTAATACCAATATTGTTTTGACCTCGTCAGACATGTCAAATTGCTAATCATGCCATATTGAACACGTAGCATCCATATTAGCAATTTCCGATTTAAATTAGCTGAAATGACTACATAAAAAATTGTCAAAAAGTATAGGACTATATTGGTTGAATTGAAAAGTTTATGACTAAATTAGCAGCTATATAATAGATTTAAGATCTTTTTGTCAATTTTCCTATTGATGATTTGGATTTGATTATGTTGGTGTGTTCATAAATCGCTCTTAATTGTAAATATTAAGGGACCAAATTCACAAGTATTTCATTCATTTGCTGGGTCAAAATATTTCAGTGATCTTTGAGTAGAATTAATGACTAGTTGTCAATGATTAGTAATATATAAAACATGATAAGTAATTATTCAAATCTATCAGCTAGGCCATGTTTGATTGCCCTTTTTACTGCTCAAAAAGAATTTACCATTTGCATTTGCAAATTTACAATCCTAAACTTTTATAACCAATTTACAGTCATAGTACCTCAATATATGTAGCTTCTCAATGAAAATCTCAAATTACAAGATGCACGATAAAACTTTGCTAAAAATTTTCAAGCATTATGCTGATTAAAGAGGTCAAAATGTAGAGTTCCTCTAAGAAATCAGTTTGAAACCTATTTTGTGTACTAATAGCTTAAACTTATAAATAATTAGAGTGATTTTATATCATAACAGTAGGTCCCTAGTTCATAAAGGTTTCTATTTGCTTCCCTAATTACATGATTCTTTGATTTAGGCTTAGGCCCAAGTTGATCTCACGCGTGAGAGGGAGCGTTAAAGTATTTAAATACTAAATTATATATATATCTAATAGTTTAAGTTCAATAGCCGATAGTAGTATCACAAGTCTCTCATTGGCATATATTGATTGTCTTTTGTTGTACTCCCTATCTCATACCTTGGGGACAAGTAGTGTCCAAATCTAATGAGAAAAAGATACATATATATTTCATTAACAACTTTTCTGTTCAATAAATTTTCTTATAACACAAAATAATTGAAGTATATACGTGATTGGCTATTTGAAGAAGATAAGGGTCTTCATGATAAAAAGAATGCCGCTTGAAATAAGTCCGGTTGCCAGCGTATTAATTTAATTCACATGGCTTAGTCGACGGGAAATTATTTAGCAATTATTCAATTTAAATCCGTTTACTTTTATCACTATGCCAATATTCGGTGTATACAAGGTAACTACCTTAACACTAACATTAACTACGTTAACGGTAACATTAGGATATCAAAATAGGAAATATTTACCACTGGGATACCACACCCACATGGACAATATCTTCAACAATATCTTCAACCGATTCTACGAAGATTGAAGATATATATATAGCAGTTTTCAGTTCGGTGCAAACACTAAAACACACTAGCTGTCTCAACGTCCATCTCTCTCTCTTCGCACGCTCAACCAGGTGAGTCTTGCTCTCCATTGACTCGTCTTCAACTAGATTTTCATGGGTTATATTGCTTGAAACTATCTTTGAGTTTGATGACTCGTGGGATTACCATCCGTCTGTTCTGCGTACTGCGATCTACCATTTACGTGTCTGAGTTGATGATTTCAATCTCCATCGATGAATCTGTGTACGTGATGATCTTGCTTCTGCCTTGAATTGACCTGAGATTTTAATTACTTGGAGGCCAAGCGTTGATTCAGTTCGATCTCTTTCGCTTTTCTATGCTTCTTGGGTTTGCTTTACTTTGATGGCGATTGTTCAAGATTCGGTAGGTTTTGATGAAAAAGACGACAGAGGAAGACGAGGGTCGTTAGGGCAGAGACCCGTTTGTTTGAACAAGATCATTTGACGGACAAACTTCCTTTCCTCTAACTAGATATACTTCTCTCTCTCTCTGTTGCAGAGAAGGAAAAGGACGTCTTGGCTTAGTCGGATCCAAACATTCGACAGAGAAATTCTAAGTATTTGAATCAACATGGGTCGCGCTAAACTGAAACTCGAACTCATACCCAATGCAAGATCTCGAAGAGTCACGTTCCAGAAAAGAAAGAAGGGACTGATGAAGAAGGCTGAGGAATTCAAAATCCTCTGTGGCGTCGATACGTGTGTGATCATCAACCCAATGGGAATGTCCAGTGAGGGGCAGGTCGAGCCGGAGACCTGGCCAGACAGAAAGGAGGTGGAGCGTATAATTTGCCGCTATCAAAGTGAGGCCGCGGATTGCCGTGCCAAGCATGCCACCGGACTGCGCGAGTTCTTCACAAGCCAGAAGAAGAAGATTGACGCCGAGCTGGCCAAGGCCCGCAGGGCCAATTGGGAGGCCAAGTATTCGGTCTCAGATGAGTTCCTCAAAGATCTCTCAGAGCCTCAACTGAGGTCACTCCAGAGCGCTGTGGGCGATAGACTTGAAAAGGTGAAGACGAGGCTTGCCACGAAGAAGGAGAAGAGAAGGGCCGAGATGGAGGCGCCAAGTGACTGGAGCGGAGTGGACCTCCATGCAAGCGATACAGGCTTCAAGCTAGACGGGATGGTCGAAGCTGGACTACCTTGCGAGTTCCTGTATCGACAGGACAAGGAGAAGAGAAGGGTCGAGATGGTCGCGCCAAGTGAATGGATTGAACCCAGTGGCGGAGTGGACCTCTATACATGCAATGCGGGCTTTATGCGAGACGGGGTGGTCAAAGACGAACTACTTTTCGAGTTCCTGTATCCACAGGACAAGGAGAAGAGAAGGGTCGAGATGGTGGCGCCAAGGGACTTGATCGCACCCAGTGGCGGAGTGGACCTCAATGCAAGCAATGCAGGCTACATGCCAGATGGAATGGTCGAAGCCGGACTGCCTTTCGAGTTCCTGTATCAAGAGGACAAGGAGAAGAGAAGGGTCGAGATGGCGGCACCAAGTGACTTGATCGCACCCAGTGGCGGAGTGGACCTCTATGCAAGCAATGCAGGCTACATGCCAGACGGGGTGGTCGAAGCCGGACTGCCTTATGAGTTCTTCTATCAACCGGACAGTTCGGTTGGATCAATCCATGATTATCCGTCACCATCGATTTCCTTACTGCCCGAAGATTCAACGCAGTTCGGACCCTCCAGAGGTGACTGTTCTTGGTGCAGCACTGTCAATGAAGCTGCTCAGAGCATGATATGTGACCCCGTGCAGCAATTTTTATCATCAGATTGTTCATCGTGGTCTGGCTCAATTCTTGAATGACCCAACCTAATCCTAAGCATTCGACTGCTACGAAAACCCGCTTAAAGGGCAGGCAGGAGTCATCCGTCGTTCTAGTTTTCTTGCAACTGTTTTTTTTCTGTGTCCAATAAAGCTTCGACACGATCAGACGGGGCTTAACAGTGATTTGGCACTGCTTGTACAGAAAGTTGTTAATAATGCTAATATAGTTTTGATTCAGCTACTTGTGTTTCTGATGTCTAGTGGATCCATTAATTGGATTCTGTTAGTCTGATGATGTTAGTAGGCTTCTTACATGTCTTGAAGAACTTGCTTTCTCACGTTTCATGTCAACTGCGAATGTGTGATGTTTCGTTGAGTGCGTATGCAGCTGAAGAAAGTTGTTCAGAGGGCAATTTCACACCCCTGATGCAGTGACACGTAACAATAGAGCCATCCAAAAAACGCAGCTGAAGATAGGAAGGAAAAGAAAGTATATCAAGACGAACTTTACTATCTAATATCTGTGAACGGAATTTACTAAGGTCGATTAAATCAATCAGAATAATTTTAAAAGAAGTATGCATAAGAAGCTTGCGAGTTATGATGTATTAAACAAAAGGAGAGAATTTATGTCAAATAAAATGATTACATGAATTCTACAATATCGTGACCGTTGATTATTGTCTCACCCGGTTTTTAAAAGTGGCCTGCATCCATACAACCAAGTGGTGCTGCGTACTGCCCGTGCTTCCTCTTCATTTGCGCCTAGATGTCTGCTTTTTCGACTTTTATATCAATCAATGAATTCATGTTAATATTTTTTTCTGAAATAAGGATCATTATATCTGATCAAATTTCTGTACAAATAAGTTGCATGATGTCTGCACTTTAATTTAACGTGGAACATTGTCTCTCAACTTTTAATTTGTTTGATATAGTCTTTAAACTTTTGATGCATATTCAAACTAATCCACAAATTATATAAAAATTAATGAAAGAATACTATTGAATATTTTCATATAGTTCAGAGACAACATTGCGCATTGAGCTAAAATGCAATGATCACATTGAACTAATTGATTACTTACAGACCACAATGCACATGCAATCAAAGTTCAAACACCACTTGTATCATTTTTCATTATAGATATCAAGTAAGGTCGCTACATGTATGGTTCTACCATGATTTTTGTCAATTTCCTTTTTTATCTTTTTATCATATTAGGATGTCTACACAATGCGCAGGCAAATCGTAGCTGAACATGAGCCGCAGCTTCGCGGCAGAGGGTCGCGGCGGCAGCACCGTGGTGAGGGACCTGTGGAGAATGTATGTTCAATCTCAATGGCTCTGGCTTCAGTTGCTTGCCGAAATGATGATAAGTATTTGCGCCCAAGTTTGAGCTTGAAGGCTTTCTTTCGTATTAAGGTAATAAATTAGTAATAAGCTACTTGCTCTCTTGTCGGTGCTCGACTCCGAGAATGGCAAGCGGAACGCCGGCGGCCGATCATCACGTAGGAGCCACGTGAAATTCTTTTTCCAATGACATACGAATAATAAAAAGGGGAAAATTAATAGCTAATCTTTTCTTTTCCACTATTGATGAATGAGAAAATTTCCAGTAAAGTCATAATCTTATTAATATAATTCTGACCCAAAAAAAAGTCATAAACTTATTATACAGCCCTTAAGTTCAGTTTAAACTTTCCAATTTGACCAATATAATCCTAAAATTATTGATAAATTTTTAATATATTCATCCAACCAATTTGGGTAAAAAATCATTGATGTAGAGGTCCAATCAAAACCGACATTCCTTTATAGGGTCTCGGTGACCCCGCTAGTTGGAAATTTCAGAAGATGAAGGAAAAAGAAGAAGAAGAAAATATTTTAAAAATTCTAAAAGCAATGTCGTTTTTATCCGGTCAGACATGTCAAGTTGCTAGCCATGCCACATAGAATGTCCGATGTCTACTTCAGTAATTTCCGATTTAAATTAGTTGAAATGACTATATTAAAAATCTGCAAAATTTATAGGACTACATTAGCCAAATTAGAAAGTTTAAAACTAAATTGGCAACTATATGATAAGTTTAAAATTTTTTGGACAATTTTCGTTTTGATGGATTGGATTTGGATTTGTCACCTGTTCATAAATGGCTCGTAATTGCAAATATCAAGGGCCTCGGTCCACGAGTATTTCCTCTTCTTTTTCGACAAAAAAAGGATGGCATTCATATATCAGAAAAATACAATGAGCATTTCATTCGTCATAATCTTCCAGTGATCTTTAAGTGAAATTAATGACTGGTTGTCAATGATTAGTGATATTTAATACATGATAAGTAATTTTTCTTCTATTAGCTAGGCCATATTTTCTTGCCTTTTTTACCGTTCAAAAAGAATTTACAATTTACATTTGCAAATGTAAGATCATAAATTTTCATAACCAATTTACAGTCATGGTACCTCAATGTATGTAATTCCTAAGTGGAAATCTCAAATTCCAACATGCACAAGAAAAATGCTGCTAAAATTTTTTAAGCATTATACTAATTGAAGAGGTCAAATTGTTGCAGTCAACTAAGATGTACAAACAGCTCAAGCAGTTATAATAGTTAGCAATGATCATACAGAATTTCTCATGGTATTAGAATAGTAGATCCTATGTTCAAATAAACCTCAATTTGCTTCCCTAATTACATAATATGTCCTACACGGAAGAGGGAGCGCTAAAATATATAATTATTAAACTACATATTCATCTAACAATTTAAACTGAATAATTATGCAGACAACCAGTCCAGAAATCTAATAAGAAAATAAATTTATTTTTGATTAGATACGTTTGTGGTCAGTAAAAAATTTTTATAACACGAAATAATTGATGTATTTATGTATTTCGCTATTTGAAGAAGATAAGGGTCTTGTTGATAAAAAGAAAAGTATATTGATCCGCCGCAAGAGAGGGCAAATTCAAATGGTCCGGTTGCCAGCGTATTAATTCACGCGGCTTCTTGATTAATTCGCTATTTGGTGTACACGCGTAGGGTAACTGTCTTAACGGTAACATTAGGATATCAAAACAGGAAATAATTACCACTGGGATACGACACCCACGGGGACAATATCTTCAACCGATTCTACGAAGATATATATATGTATATGTATATATAGCAGTTTTCAGTTCGGCGCAAACACTAAAACACACTAGCTGTCTCAACGTCCATCTCTCTCTTCGCACGCTCAACCAGGTGAGTCTCGCTCTCCATTGACTCGTCTTCTCCTAGATTTTCATGGGTTATATTGCTTGAAACTTTCCTTGAGTTTGATGACTCGTGGGATTACCATCCGTCTGTTCTGCGTACTGCAATCTGCCATTCACGTGTCTGAGTTGATGATTTCAATCTCCATCGATGAATCTGTGTACGTGATGATCTTGCTTCTGTCTTGAATCGTCCTGAGATTTTAATTACTTGGAGGCCAAGCGTTGATTCAGCGAGAGATGTGTGTTAGATCTCTTTCGCTTTTCTATGCTTTCGTGGGTTTGCTTTACTTTCATGGCGATCGTTCAAGATTCGGTAGGTTTTGATGAAAAAGACGACAGAGGAAGACGAGGGTCGTTAGGGCAGAGACCCGTTTGTTTGAACAAGATCATTTGACGGACAAACTTCCTTTCCTCTAACTAGATATACTTCTCTCTCTCTGTTGCAGAGAAGGAAAAGGACGTCTTGGCTTAGTCGGATCCAAACATTCGACAGAGAAATTCTAAGTATTTGAACCAACATGGGTCGCGCTAAACTGAAACTCGAACTCATACCCAATTTAAGATCTCGCAGAGTCACGTTCCAGAAAAGAAAGAAGGGACTGATGAAGAAGGCTGAGGAATTCAAAATCCTCTGTGGCGTCGATACGTGTGTGATCATCAACCCAATGGGGATGTCCAGTGAGGGGCAGGTCGAGCCGGAGACCTGGCCAGACAGAAAGGAGGTGGAGCGTATCATTTGCCACTATCAAAGTGAGGCCGTAGATCGCCGTGCCAAGCATGCCACCGGACTGTGCGAGTTCTTCACAAGCCAGAAGAAGAAGATTGACGCCGAGCTGGCCAAGGCTTGCAGGGCCAATTGGGAGGCCAAGTATTCGGTCTCAGATGAGTTCCTCAAAGATCTCTCAGAGCCTCAACTGAGGTCACTCCAGAGCGCTGTGGACGACAGACTTGAAAAGGTGAAGACGAGGCTTGCCACGAAGAAGGAGAAGAGAAGGGCCGAGATGGAGGCGCCAAGTGACTGGAGCGGAGTGGACCTCCATGCAAGCGATACAGGCTTCAAGCTAGACGGGACGGTCGAAGCTGGACTACCTTTCGAGTTCCTGTATCGACAGGACAAGGAGAAGAGAAGGGTCGAGATGGCGGTGCCAAGTGATTGGATCGTACCCAGTGGCGGAGTGGACCTCTATGCAAGCAATGCAGGCTACATGCCAGACAGGGTGGTCAAAGACGGACTGCCTTTCGAGTTCCTGTATCAAGAGGACAAGGAGAAGAGAAGGGTCGAGATGGTGGCGCCTAGTGACTTGATCGCACCCAGTGGCGGAGTGGACCTCAATGCAAGCAATGCAGGCTACATGCCAGATGGGGTGGTCGAAGCCGGACTGCCTTTCGAGTTCCTGTATCAAGAGGACAAGGAGAAGAGAAGGGTCGAGATGGCGGCACCAAGTGACTGGATCGTACCCAGTGGCGGAGTGGACCTCTTTGCAAGCAATGCAGGCTACATGCCAGACGGGGTGGTCGAAGACGGACTGCCTTTCAAGTTCCTATATCAACCAGGCAGTTCAGTTGGATCAATCCATGATTATCCGTCACCATCGATTTCCTTACTGCCCGAGGATTCTACGCAATTCGGACCCTCAAGCAGTGACTGTTCTTGGAACGGCACTGTCAATGAAACTGCTCAGAGCATGATGTATGACCCCCTGGAGCAATTCTTCTCATCAGATTGTTCATCGTGGTCAGGTTCAATTCTTCAATGACCCAACCCATTCCTAAGCAAGCCATTGCTGCAAAAAGACGCTTAAAGGGCCGACAGGCACAAGTCATTTGTCGTTCTAGTTTTCTTGCTACTGTTTTTTTTTTTTTTTTTTTTGTGGGTCCCTGTGCAATAAGGCTTTGGCATGATCAGACGGGGTTTAACAGTGATTTTGCATTGCTTGTACAGAAAGTTGTTAATAATGCTAATATAGTTTTGATTCAGCTACTTGTGTTTCTGATGTTTAGCGGGCTCTAGTTTGTCTGATATGAAGTGGATTTAGTTACTCTGATGATGTTAGTGGGCTTCTTACATGTCTTGAAGAACCTGTTTTCTCACATTTGAAGATGTTACCTGGAAATAGTGTGCTGTTTTGTTGAAGACGCGTGCAACTAAAGAGAGTTGTTCTGAATCTGAGGGTAATTTCAAACCCCTGAAGGCTGATGCAGAGAGACATAACATTAGAGCCATCCCAAGAAAAGCAGCTTTGACTGTTGATCACATCAAGGATCTTTTGCATTTAAATTACAAAAGAGACTTCAGTTTCGCCTGGTTTGCTCAAAGTGGCCTGGCCCTGCAATCCAAACAACCAATTGCTTCCTCTTCATGGGCCTTGATACGATGTGGGTTGGCCTTTGATTACCTTTATTTGTGCCCAATTGATAAATTTGTAGGCTTTTATATTATTAATCAATGAATTCCCATCATAAATTATGATTTTCTAGAAACAAGGATCGGCGAATTTAATCGAATCTCTATACAAATGAGTCGAATGGTCTTTTCACGGCATTCAAAATACTTAATCGAAATTACTAAAGCAAGATGGAATGTGCCCATGATACTTCAATCATAATCTATTTCAGTTTGATCTAATTTGATCCAAGATTATTGATGAATGGGAAAATACAATGTTTCTTCTAGCTTTGTCCTATCTCTTCGGCCTAACAAGCATTTTGCCATTTTGCAGTTTCATTTCTTTTACATAAATCAATCTCCGTTTTTATTTTATTTTTGTTGAAACTAAACATCATATTCTTTACTAGTGAATTTTTCCAAACCATTTTCAGCATCATGAGCGGGGACTCCTTCAAAGCGATAAAGATGTCATATCTCAATCGCACACTTACCTACTAAAAATTTAAAAAAAGGAAAATCTCACACGAACAAAAAGGTAAAGCCTATGCTAAATACCAAAGATAGGCAAAAACCACCCTAACGACAAACACTAAACGAGTACTTAGGCAGGCCTAGCTTTGCAAAATTGCTAGTGGGCCCCCCTCTACCAGCCACGAAAAAGTCAAGGCTCATTAGGCCTTCTTGGCATCAGCAAACTTTTGGTCCCCGTCAAGCTCACGTATCCTTCGCCCCGTCGGTCCCTCCATTCCATGCATCTCTACATTTTTCGCGTGCTTTTTGGACTTTATTTATTTCCTGCAAAATAAATAATTTAATTTTTTTAAATAATCGTTGAAAATTATTTTCATTATCCACGAAAAATTTTAGACATAAATTGCTGTGAATGATGAAAGCATTTTTCATTAACTAATAATTTCAAGCGATATTTTTAATTATTTTATTTTTGTGGCCTTGATTTAATTAGCACTCGTTGTGAGTGAATTTTGTACCATATGCCTTTCATCGAATGGTCACTATTTACTGTCACGCGTGCCTCTCGAATTAGCTTGGGCATACATCAATTCGACGTACTTTCCATCAACCACCAAACATCGGCTGTGAATAGGGGCATTACATGTGGCAGAATTTGAGATTGAGAATCTAATGAGTGACTATAAACCCTTGACCAGAACGAAGGTTTCCCACTAAGAGTACGGTTATGATTTGTCCAGCGCATTCCCTTACTCGCCTAACATTTTATCGTACCGAGAGTCTAATTAAGACTCAAGCAGACTTTCGAAAAATACTTTCATTATATTTTTAATATACAATGAAAATATTTTCGAGTTAATACACATGCGACAAATTAACACATCCGTGATAAATTTAATATTTTCTTTGTTTTTCCTTGTAGATTATTATGCAGTTCATTGGTGGTTGTTGGTTCGATGTCACGGTCAAAGTACACAATGCGTTAAATACTTTTTAACAAGCGAATTGCATACGTATGTTCTTTTCTCCGAACGAAAGCTCTGGGAATGGTCAATTACCGGACCCGGTGTAGTTGACAGTTGTGGGTCATTTAGTTAGAATAATGATCCGGCTACCGAACCCCACGAGCCATACATTTACATCCGACGAAATCCTTGTCTGGTTGCGGTGTGGTTCGGTTGCGGTTGGTTCTTCGTCCGACTTTTTCCTCTTAATTTCTCCATTTGAAATTGTTCTTTTGCATAAAGTTTCAACCCCCACGCCTTTCTCGCTTGTTCCCCAGCTCGATCCTGATCCACGCATTGATTTCTCCCTCTCTCATTCTCCCTCTCTCTCTCTCAAATTACATTTTTGGTAGGGTTTGCATTGAATGCATATGCCAAAAAAGATACTGTTGATGAAAACCCGTACGTGTCAATTTCATATGGAGTTCGTCGAAATGTTTGTGCTCTTTTATTATTAGAGGTGCAATTGTACCCATGACATAAATCGAGAAATTCATCCATCCCATTTGGACAGTTCCAACATAATATATGTATGAATACAAATGTTTCTATGTTTAGGTCGTTTATTTGTGTTTGGATTCGCGTTTTACCTCCGCTCTTGGTAGGGATATGATTTTTCTTTCATAAATTTGGAATTACTAACTTGAAAAATGAAATTCCTTGTCTTAAAAATCAGAAAAGCGAAAAGAAAGAAACGCAACAAGCACAAGTCAAACCGGCTTTGATGACTGGATCAACCCTTATGCTGCTCGTGGACAAATGAAATTTCCTCGCCATATATAGGTTCGCGTACCACAACTAGCCTCTTCCATTCATCTCTCTCTCTCTCTCTCTCTCTCTCTCTCTCTCTCTCTCTCATGGATCTTCTGGCAAAGCCGTTCGACGGAAGCGTGAAGAGATACTGGAGGAGGAGGAAATACAGGCGGCTCGATGGCGACCGCACCCGGCTCCTGCAGGTCGTGAGGCTCGGCGGCGGCGGCAACACCAGCAGACCGCGGAGGTCCTGGAAGATCAAAATCGCCCGGAAGCTGCGGCTGAGGACCATCTACTACGCTCCCTACAAGATACTCGCGCGGCTGCGGGACACGTACGTCAACATGATGGTCCGGCTGGCTGGCAAGGTCGGGTCCCTGAACACAGACAACTTCCTTGGTGGGAAGCGGATCCCGAAGCGCCAGCAGCCTCGGATCGTGTACTCGAGCGAGGAGGTCGAGGCTCGGCTCGTGTACGAGATCTACAAGGCCTTGCAAGCTTCTCGCGAGATTTCTAATGTCTAGGACATGGAGAGGATGTGCTAAGCCCTTACATCTCTCTCTCTCTTTCTCTCTCTCTCTCTCTCTCTGTGGAAGTAGATCATGTGCTTCTTCCTGTGTTCTTGTTTTAGGGTTGCTGTTGAGATGTTGATGGGAAGATCTTGTAGGTTCATTATTTTCTTGTTCTTCTTTTTGTTTATGTCGATAGGCAACTTGGATGGAATTATCTGCGGAGCAAAAGCGTTTGCCTGCCCTAGCAAAGGATATTTTTCAACCGTATATCTACCAACTTTAAGTCCAAAGTCAACATTTGCATTCCGCATTCAGTTCACATGTCATTACTCTGTTCAAAGGCAGTCGTCACGAATAGTGTTCCCGTGACCGGAGACCCGCGCCAAGCCAGAATCAAACCTAGAGCCTCACGGTTTTAGGCCAATTCAATCATTTTGTGCGGTGAACTGCCGGGATTATGTTTTTACCTCGGGGTAATATCTCCATAGACATGCCGGTCCCTAACCTGATGATATGCGAATGATACCAATAGCATTAGGAAAACTCGGGATGAGTTGGGTCTAGGATGAAGGTTACCGCCTCAAATGCATCGCTATTGGAATAGTTCTAGTTCTAGTTCTGTTAGACAAGAGTATCAATGCCCATATTGAATCGACTAATTCAAACTCTTGGTTTTGTTCAGTATCGAGTACTTTTAGAGTAAACTTTTTGATGCTCCCGCACAAAATAAAACCGAACACGAATAAAAGACAGGACATGGCCAGAGCTTTTTCTGTCTGTCAATTTAGAACAACCTCTGCATGACTGAATTTTTTTTTTTTTTTTGGGAGTTTCCTGCTGGATGTACTCCAGTTGGGTTTCGAATCTTTCGGCAATGCCCATATCCAGTTGAGCCTGTAAATTCGCCCAAGTCAGGGAAATCTGATGGCTGGAGCATGCAAACCCTAGGCAGAGCAAATGAGGGGAACGTGGCTCTGCTTCTTGTTTGCAAAATTGTGCAATGCATCCGTCACGATATGGATATCTCTTTGCCCATTTGAAGATGGACTTATAAAATTGAGACATGGGTTTAGCCACAAAAGGTTTGGCCACCCTTTTAAAGGCGATGCCGAGGGTATTACAAACTTTTAGGCACTTGTAATAGACAGAGGTGCAAGAGTCACATGCATCTTCATAAGATGCTCATACACTGACGAAGCATAGCAATAGACATTGGCCAAAGCCGGTGCATTATTGGTGGTACAATAATTTATAATATCAGGTTCATAGGTCTGCAAAATCACTCTCCGAAAGGTCGCTTTCTGACGGGGTAATGTTTTCGGCGTTAGCATTCTTGAGAACACATTTTTTCATTCCGTATCTGGTTAGCTTCGCATACGACTAATTCTTCTTTTGCACCGTCCGTCGTTGAGGGCGAAGTTCCACCGGCAAAAGTCGGTGAATTGACCACATAACCATTGAAGTTTGAAACCATATACGTTCTGTCAAGGGACTAACTAACGTGTAGAAAACAGAGATCTTTCATCATGTGATCAAGGAAGAAATTGACCAAGGAACCTCCCTCTCTGTTTTTTTTTTTTAAATTTTAATCCATCTTACTATCTCTTTCAGATTTTTACTATATCTCTTTAGGTAAGAATTAAAGTTGAATTTCACACCTGAAACTAAACGTCTCTACCCCACCTAATTCCCATCACATTTTTTTGGAGGATCAACAACTTACGTCGTTTAAGTGGAATGAACAGAGATTTCGACTGCTTAAGTTTTCCTATCTAGAAGCAAATCAAGGATATGCTGTAAATCAGATGACCGTACAGACAAAATGCAACAGCCACAAAACGTCTATATAATAATGCATGTGACTTAGGATCGTTAAAATCTTCTTCTCTTGGACCTTTAGTCGATAACATCACCATCTTACCTTACACTGACTTCACAATCAACTTGGAAATGATCGTGTTCTCCTCTGCAGTGGACAATGGACAGCAGTAAGTAAACCCACTCTAATGGGCAGACCTAACGAAACCGGACCAGCGATCGGCGTCCATCATCAGAAGATTGCATACAAAATTTCAAGTCCACTTGGGCCTGAGTTAGGCCCAACAGCATCGGACAAAGCTTTTCGATGCCAGGCCCTTTCCCAAGCCCGCCCATTTACCCTTGATGGCATATGGATAGGAGACAAGTGACGCAAGGCTCAAGATCAGGTCTAGACACAACTACTAGGCGCAAGACAGTCTCCAATTACGTCGACGTGGACAGCAAAAGCCACCTCATGGTGAAATCACCACATGCATGATATAAAAATTGCTGAAAATCGAAACTACACAAGCATGGATAAGTAGCATATGTGCAATCATCATTTGGTGATTGAGAATTCTTCCTCCCCCGGTCGTTGAAACTTCACGAAGGGCCATCTCCTTTCCCGTGGGGCGACGACAACAACTGGGCATCCCTAAACGATCTGAATCTTGATCCTCACTAATTAACATAAATATTCATGGGGGGCGAAATTCATGATTAAGCGGTTGGCCAGAAGGAGAGCACATTACGCCATCAAGGACTTTGTGATGGAAGGGGATGGCTAGTAAGCAAGCAAGCGCAGCTAAAAAAAGAAGGGAAGGGGGGGGGCCATGGGGGGAAGTGTTAGTTAAAGTTGTAACAAAGAAGCAAACACAATTCCGATGGTTGCGATGCACACATTAAAACAATAATTAAGTCTTCTCCTCCTCATTCTCTAATCGACGCATCCCTAATCATAAGAAGACACCAACGAACCAAACTTCGCAACACACAACACACGCACAGTCCGCATCCACATCACTTCCATTCCACGCCAATATTCGTCTGACCAACCTCTATTCTTTCTCTCCCCCTCTAACCAACCTTCACATGTCATCGACCGATCCATATATAATCGGCCACTTCTCTTTCTATCTCTAGCCCAGCTGGCTTCACCCTCAAGCAGTTTGCCTCTTCTCTCTCTCTCTCTCTCTAAAACGGTTTCGGGGGGACTCCGGGCGCTCGCTGTCCCTTTGGCGGGAAAAGAAAAGAGAGGGTGCCGACGTATCCACCCCTCGGCTATCTCACCGCCCAATGCCCTCCCTCCACGTGGGGTCTGCGGTCGAGTTGAGCTTTGGCGTAAGCGTCCCTGAGTTCGCCAGCACTGGGAGTACCTGATTAGTTTCGTCTCCTTCCCTCTCCCCGCTGCCTATAAACTTTAAAAAAAAGTAGCTCCTCCGGCTTCCATTCCTGATTCTCCCTCCTTCTCCTTCTCCTTCTCCTTCCCTCCGCGCGCTGAACCAGGTGAGACTCGCTCTCCATCGACGCATCTTCCGCTTCGCTTTTCATGGATTACTAGCTTGAAAACCTCGAGTTCTGATGTCTCGTGGATTACTATGAGAGTCTGATCTGCGTCCTGCATCGTCGCGTTAGATATCTGAGAGTTTGATTGAGTTCAGTCTTCATCGGTTAATCTGCGCATGCGTTAATCGAGGCCCGATCGATGGTTCGGTGAGAGGGTGCATGTTCCATCTCTTCTGCGCTTCCGTTGGGTTCGCTTTTTGCTCTTTGCTTTAATGGCGATTATTCACCATTCGGTAGATTCCGATGAGAAAAATTGACGGAGGGATACGAAATGTAGCTATAGGCGGAGACTGGTTTAATGTCGGTTTTTCTCCCGTAACTGAATATAGTTTTCGCTCTGTTGCGGCAGAAAGTTCGAGGCACATGGAAAAGGACGCCTCCCCTCAGTCGGATCCTACCATCACCACCACCTCCTCCACTTCGCCGGAGGCGCCGCCCCGGCCTCCGCCGCCGCCGCCACATGCGCCTAACTCGCCGCCTCTGGCTCAATCCTCGAGCTCTCCGCTGAACCAGCAGTTCGCAGCCAATTTCAGCGCGCTGTACCACTCCATTTTCCCGCCTCACTCGCCTCACTCGCCTCACTCGCCTCACTCGAGCTCCGCGCTGATTCCGCCGTCCCTGTGCTCCTCTGCTTCCTCCGACAACAACCAGAATGCGGCCGCCAGGAGCACCATCGCCATCGAGCACCGCCTCAACCAAGCTCGCCTCGTTCTGGAGTACCAGCAGCTGCGCGATCACTACGATCTCTGCCGCGCTCACCTCAACGACCTCACGGAAGAGATCGACTCGCTGCGCCGCGAGAATGCACGGCTTCGCTTGGCGAACTCTGAGCTCGTGAAACTCCTTAACTTGCCCTCCCAGGGCACTCTGCAAAGCTGCTTCCGCCGTCTCGGTCTCTCTGATGCTAGTGCCGCGGGATCGGATTTCTCCAGCGAAGACGTCGGCAGTTACAGTCCGACGAGCGTCATGGATCAGAGCGGATATGAGACGAGTAATCCTGAGAGAGTTTGGCTACCGAAGAGCATATCGGTTCGGTCCAGCGGCTACCTTAAATTGAACCAGCCTGCTGCTAGCAACAGCCGCCCGAGTCGACCGGCGAGTCAACTCCGCTTGCCAAGAGCACAGGAGCCTCCAAAGGTCAGTTTGTTCTCTGAATTCCATATATTCTTCTGCAATTTGTCTATCGATCTGTGAAATTGCGTTTCCTTGTTTGATCGGTCGATCTATTGATTGAACTGGCGCCTCATATTTGATTTATTGCGTTATATGAATATTTTTTGTGTCATGATTACGCTGTGGTGCATCACTGAATCATATTTTCGTATCATTTTGCTGAACGAGTTTGATTATTTCTTTTGGTATCGGTCGATTTCAGTCTGTGTCGATTGAACTGACATCTCCTATTCATTTGATTTTTGGTGATTGCGTTAAATTTTAATCAAGATTTGGTTGTCGTTTGTATCAGAGTAATCGCGGTTTTCTTCTTCTTTACGCTGATCGAATTTCTTTGTTACGAATTGCGACGGGGTCTCTTCTTATCATGTGCAATGGTTGGATAGTCATTTTCATCGTAAAACCCGTTTGAAGTCAAAGCATCTTCGCGTCCTCCATGTACATTTTTATTTTTACCTTCTGTTTGGCCTTCGTAGATTTCTCGTCCATTTTAATTCTGATTTTTCCCCTTCTCGTTGACGATCTTGGTTGAAGTTGTCATTGATGGTGGCATTATCTCAGGAAGGACAGTTCGTGTGTGCAGGTGCAACAGCGCGTGTACGTGCCGGGTGGGAAGAAGGAGCAGGAGGCATTGGAGTTCGAAGTGTACAGCCAGGGGATGTTCAAGACGGAGCTGTGCAACAAGTGGCAGGAGACTGGCACGTGCCCGTACGGCGACCACTGCCAGTTCGCGCATGGCATTGCCGAGCTGCGTCCGGTGATCAGGCACCCACGTTACAAGACTGAGGTCTGCAGGATGGTCCTCGCCGGCGACATGTGTCCCTACGGCCACAGGTGCCACTTCCGCCACTCCCTCACTGAGCAGGAGATGATGCTGGCTTCGCGTTGATCCTGATGTCATTGCATTCATTAATTTCTCCATTGATTTGGTTATGTAGATAAAAGAAGACTCCCCAAAGAAATTGATCAAAACCACAAATAACAACTAAAAAAGGATAATAAAGACGGTAAAATGAGGTAAATCAAACTAAATGCGGTTGATAGTCGGTTTTTTTAGTGGAGGGAGGAGTATATCCAGGTGGGGTATATAGATGAGATTAGCCTCAAGAGATTTAAGACAAAACTATTCGATTGGATTTTACTATGCATATATTAGCTATCACGCTAAGACAGATTGGGCTGTTTCTGTTACTGTTGTTTTGCATGTTGTTGACCTTATGGTTGGTTGGGGTACAGGGACCAACTTAACCAACCATACCAAAAGTCTGGGGGTTTTGTAATGATGACGCAATTTGTTACACACGGAGTACGTTACTTTCAGTTCAAGCTAGTTATCCCTTGTCCCTCTTTCCCCTTTCAAAAGTTGTTGCAATCAGCGAGATGTTCGTTCGTTAGCAAAATCGCGAAATGTGGAGCCACTATTTATCATTGGTTGGATTCTTTTTCTTTTCTTTTTTTATCATTCTATGTACTCTGGATCCCGATGGACCGTGGCAAACTGACTTGAAAGCAACTTTTATGGTAATTCCAAATGTCTTAATCAGAAAATGAAGACTTCTTTTGTTCAGTTTCCTAAGTGGGAGCTTCCTTGTCATCAATCAAACCTATTAAAAGAGTCCAAAGCAAAAGGTCTAATTGTTAGGTGAAAGTTTGAATTAATGTTTAACATTTCATGAATGAAAATAATACTTTCATGATATTTCTAATAAAAACATATATATATTCTGTTTTTGGGGAACGGCTCGGATGTTTATCCAAGAATCATATTAGGTACACTACGGCTTTTTTTATTTCATTTTTTGGACACCCACCAAGGCTAGTTTACCAAGTTACCATATCGTGCCATGATGTAAGTGACAAATATGTACACGTCCATTTGAAGAACTGAATCCCATTAGTCAATAGTCTCTAAAACTATGCGATATCGTTTGACAATCATTGATTTTAACATATAACATCGTTTTCTTTTCATATATATTGAAGTCGAGTGGTATCACACCCAGTTACTTCTTTAATTTAAGTTTTGCCATGGTTGGTACCACTTTTCTGGAATATTACCTTGGTGAGTGTGTTATTGTATTAATCTGACCGTTAGATAC
Source organism: Angophora floribunda (assembly GCA_014182895.1). Taxonomy (NCBI): domain Eukaryota; kingdom Viridiplantae; phylum Streptophyta; class Magnoliopsida; order Myrtales; family Myrtaceae; genus Angophora; species Angophora floribunda. The sequence goes on from CM024710.1 coordinate 22,253,414, forward strand.
AGTGGGGCATACGTGTACCCATACGAGACCCCCCGATATAAAGGTCTCAATAAACGTGACTGCCTCATATTGAGTACATGCTCCAAAGCTCTAGCCTCTTGGGGAATAAAGGCACCTTTGGTGTTAGGTCAGTCAAAACTTTGTGATATTATTAGAGACTTTTTTCGAGGAAATATTTTTCCGAACCGTGGATTGATAAGCAAATTGACAAAGGGTGAGAAGGGTTCTTTGCTCTTCCATGAATAAGAAATGTAAATGACGAGAAACCTAAATGTACAGAAGCTAGGATTTTCGTGAAATCTCTTTTGAAAAGTTATGTCGAATAAAAAAAAAAAGATTGCTCATAAAAGATGCATGATCAATAAGATATGCACTTCTAAAGTTTTGCTATCTAAAATTTCGTAATACTTACAACTGGACAAAAGACGTGGTGTAATAGCTTGACTCCTACACGAGAATTCCTCAAAAAGAAATGTGGAATAAAAAAAAATTCATTGTCAATCATTAAAGGGTATTGGAATGTATTGGTAAACTCAAAATAAAGATGAAGAACTAGTCTTCTTTAACTGATCACTTGTTTTTGTACAACTTGCAATTCAAGTATTTATACCTACAATTGATAGCAAATACCTGTTACTAAGAAAACTACACAAGGAAAAGTATTAGAAAAATCTTGAGCATGTTACAATTACGTCAATTTAATCTTAAACATTTTATTGGTGCCAATTCAATCTTAAATATTTTTATTTTGTGTCAATTCAATCATTTTAACTAATTTTGGCCAAATATCGCTTACGTGGACGCTAGTCGGCCTATGTGGCATAGCTAGTAGCAATTGGTACTAATGTAGATAATTTTTAATAATATTTTAATAATTTTTCAAAAATTTTATTTTTATTATTTTTTTTTTTTGTTTTTTCCTTCCTCTTTCTCTAGCCAATCACTAACTCAACGACCGGCTAGAGACAAGGGACCTTGTCAACTTCTAGCCAACCTCATTGGCCACTAGCGATGCTTGCCCAACCCCCAGCAAGGTTGGCCAAAGGTTGCTAGGGCTAGCCTCATTAGGGGTGGGTGAGAGGTCAGCAAGGTCCCTTGACTCTGGTCGAACTAGCTAGAGGTAGAGGAATGAAAAAAAATAAAAATAAAAATTATTAAAATATTATCAACATTAGCGTTGACTATGCTACGTAGGCTAACTGGCATTCATACCAACAATATATGACCAAAATTAATTAGAAAGACTAAATTGGTATTAGGTCAAAAGTTTTAGGATTGAATTGACTAATTAAAAGGGTTAGAACTAAATTGTTGGGATGATCAGTTTATAGTCTAGTCCCAACCCAGTTGGAAACCAAGAACCAGACCAATTCCCAATTTTTGGGACTAGGAATCGAACCGAGAGGACCGGTTCCCAATTTTTGGGACTTGGGACCAAATTGAGAACTAGATGAACCAACCAATCTAATCCGGTTCATGGAATCGGTCATTTAACCCAAAAAAATTGAAAAATTAAAAAAAATACACTAGAATTGTTATTATTTAAAGGTTTATTGCTATTTTTAAGATATAAAAAAATTAGAAAAAAAGAAGAATGGGTTCTATCCATCGTTCTAATCTGGTCCAAGTCCCTCCCTCCAAAATCGAGAACCAGATCGAAAATCACTGGTTCTATAAGCTTTAATTTTCATGCTTTTCCTAATTGTTGGTTTAGTTTATGCATGGCGAAAAGGAGCATTAGAATGGTCTTAGTTCCTAAATATTCAGACAATTAAAAAGTAAAAAAAAAAATTGATATTGAGACAGTTATGAATCCCATAAAATTTTCCTTATTTGCTCGAACAACCCAAAATTCTGTTATTTTGACTACATTAAATAATCTTATAAATTGGTCAAGACACTCTAATTTATGAGTACTTCTTTACGATACCAGTTGTTGCCACGTTGAATTTGCTTCATTAATAGGCTCACAATTTGACTTTGATCATTATGGACTAGTATCAAGATCAAGTCCTAGATAGGCAGATCTCATCTTAATAGCTTGCACAGTAACAATGAAATGGCTCATTCTTTAGTGAGATTATATGAACAAATGCCCGAACCAAAATGGGGAACCGGATCAATGCTCCTTGGAACCAAACCAACGTAGCCAATCCTATTCGATATGGCCGGTTTCGGCTTTTCAATCAGTCCAATATGTTCACCCATATTAAATTGGCATTAATAAAATATTTATAACTAAATTGGTATTTATATAATAGATTTTTCTGACATTTTTCCCAAACTCAACATGCTAGAAACAACTCTTATGATTCAACATTACTTATCTACAAACATTTATCCTGGAAATCATTAACTTTACCGATCATAGACTTTACCATGGCCGCAATGCCTCCACTTTTTCGACGGTTACAACCTTTAACAATTGCATCCAAGGTCCACTCAACTATTGAACAATTACGTTAGTCCCCTCCAATTCTTTAACGGCTATATCACGTCCACTACTCTTGACGATTCCCCCATGCCCTTTTCCATCCATTCTCCTCTCTCTATCGATTTCTTTGCTCCAACTCCCTTTGTCGATGGACTGCACTTCACCGACTAATTATCCTCTACTCTCGGCCGCCATTACCGCTCCCGTCGCCCTTCCAACAAATACCCATTGTCGAGGTGGCTGCCGACTCTCGCACTCCGAACATTTTTCAGCATCGACGAGACTGGAACCCATTCCTGGGTAAAATCTGACATCGTCAATCACGATCGCTGAATCACGAGGGATGCCCCATGATTTGAAGCGATGAAAGCCGATCAGGAAAGGACACTGGCCTGGACTTTCGAACCACCGGCTCTTGTTTGCGCCCGCCTGAATAGTTGGAACGTCGTTTTCTCGGCCATGTATATAGATCGCGGAGAGATTTTCCCTTTGGCTGGGGGTGCAACGAGGGGTCCAGCTAAGGTGCCACTAAATTCTCTGTTTATGTCGAGATTCAGAGTCACCACGCGTTCGATTCAGTACTGTCGGATTCCACTCGAAGTTATTGACGATCGATGCGACGATGTGCTCTCTTATCCTCGGCCTCGTTCGTCAATGGTTTTTGTTGGGACGACGGTGTCTATGGCTGCCTGTCCATACGCGCGCGCGGTTAAGTCAAGATCTTCGGGGCCGAACGTTTGTTTTATCTTTCAAGCAAAGCGGCTACGATATGTGATCTTAAATTTCCCTTTCGTTTTTTTCTTTACGTACCCAACGGAAGTATGTCTTAAAAAGTAGTTGGTAGAGCAATTTCGAATCGGTTGACAAAGGGATGTTCGCCTCTACACGCGGCGCTTTAAATTGGGATCGAAAAAATTTCTTGGGAATCATTGGCTATTGTGGTGACTACGTGACAGCAATACCTAATCGAGTAGAATAATGTGTGTGATATAGGAAATAGGTGGGCCTGTTTACTCCATGGACATCCAATTCGAATCCCATAACATGTTGGCATTAATATGATTTAGGACATGTTTGGTAACGTGCCAAACAGTGCCTGATTTTGTTTTTTTATTCCCCGAAACAAAACAAAAAAGAACATAAATCCATTTATTAACTTTTTTTGCTCCTAAAGACAAATTTGTTCTCGAAAATATATTTGGAACATAATTAAGAAGTAAAATATATATATGCTTCTTGCTTCCGAGAACAATTCCAAAATTAAGCCCAATTCTTTTTTTTCTTTTCTTTTCTTCTTTTTCTTTTTTTCCCTTTTCTTCTACTTCTTCTTCTTCCCTTAGCCATGGCTGACAACCAGCCACACGAGGGTCGGTAACCTCGCTAGAGTGTTGCCAAGCCATCATGAGGTCAACCTTGCATAGCCAAGATGAGGGTTAGGGTCAATGAGGCTCGACCTTGCCACCAAGGTCAGCGAAAAAGAAGAAGAATGTAATAAAATTATTAAAAAATTAAAAGAAATTATATGTCACAAAAGAATTTAAGGTTTGTAGCAAACTCATTACTATTTCGGAAATAAAAATTTTGGACAGTTACCAAACGCCTTCAAATACTTAGAAACTAGTCGAGGAACAGATATAACCATTTTGGCCAATTTTGGCCAAAAATCACTCACATGAATGTCAGTGGCTATTGACGTGGAAAATTTTTTAAAAAAAAAATTTCTGAATTTTGTATATATATATTTTTCACTATGACTAGCAACTACCTCGCCACGATCCAAGTGAGGAAGCCTCGTCGGTAGCGGGCAAGGCAGCACTTGCCCTCACCTAGTGGCCAATGAGGTCTCAATAGCCCTTGTTGGCCACAATGGAAAAAAAAAAGAACAAAAGAAAAAATTTATAATTTAAATTTTAAAAAAATTGCAAAAATAGCCTATGTTAGTGCCAATTGGACATATCACATATGACAATTATTATCCACGTTAGCAATTTTGGGTTAAATAGCAAATTGACAAAAAGTTTAAGATTAATTTGTCACCCTCTATACAATGGGTTTTAATTTTTTTTTGGTAATTAACCATTGAAAGGAAAACTTTTCAAACTTGAATTGACTATAATTAGCCTAAGTCACTACAGAAATTATGGTTTTGCATTTCAATGGAATCAAGTAGGAAAAGAAAAGCAGGGTCCATTTGTTTCATAAGAAATTTTCCTCATTTTCTAGTGTCTGGTTCGTTTAGAAAAATAAGTCAATGGAAAATATTCTCTTTGTAAAAGGAAAATATTTTCCTACCAAAGCTTAAATTTTAAAAAATGATTCCCTCTTTGAAAGAGTCGGAAAATGTTTTCGAAAATATGATTAGGTATAGGTGTGTGGACCCAAAACTCTACACCTGAGCACGAAAGCTCAAGACCAGGTCTCCAACAGTTAGGCCTAGATTCATCATGGCTGGGCTCAAGACCCTAGTAGTCAAGCCTAGGCCCCCAATACCCACGCTCAGGTCCATCAAGGCTAGGCCCGAACCTTTAGTGCCTGTACCCAAGCTTGGGTCCATAAAGGTCGTGCTCAGGTCCCCAATGCTCGAGCTCAAGTCCCAACCCTTAAGCCCATGTCCATAAAGACCGCACAAGGGTTTTTCGAAACTCAAGCTCGAGTCCAAGATTAATGAAACATTTTTTTTCTTTCATTTCTCCTTCTTCCTTCACTGGCCACATGCCTTGGTGACAACTAGTAGCCTGACGATTAGCTAGGACACGAGACGACAAGCTAGAGGCTTGCCAAATCGAAGTAAGCTCGCACGTCAATCAATCCTCGTGAGCTCACTACTTGTTCGATCCCGGCAAGGCAGAGCTTGCCTGTGGCTGTCATTGAAGTAAGCTCGGACACGAGACGACACGAGACGACAAGCTAGAGGCTTGCCAAATCGAAGTAAGCTCGCACGTCAATCAATCCTCGTGAGCTCACTACTTGTTCGATCCCGGCAAGGCAGAGCTTGCCTGTGGCTGTCATTGAGGGCTGACAATTGACAGAGAAAAAAGAAAAGAAAAATTAAAATTTTGCATTTTTTGTCTCGAAATACAGTCATAAGATTAAAATCATTTTCCAAATAAGATTCAAACAAGTTATCGATGTTATCACCTAACAAAGGAAAATTAACCATTTTCCTGAAAGATAATCTCCCAGAAACTATTTTCATTTACTATGAAATTTCCCGATAGGCAAACGCACCTGCAATCAAATCATATTTTTGAGTGGATTGAGAAAAAAAAAATTCCATGCCACGTCAATTTGCAGTGAAAGAGAGCTGAAAATATCTCATATAATAAATCTCGACTTTATTCCTGCCCCCTTTATATATTCAATAAGTCTTATTCATAGGGAGCCCAATTTGATATTCTCTTTTCATTGATGGAGAGATAGAGAGAGAGAGAGAGAGAGAGTACTTCGTCAGTCTGGCGTGTCCCCAACGCTGTCCACATGCATCACGTTCCTCACTGGCTGTGAAAAAAAGGAGTTCGGGGAAACTTTATTCTTCTCTCTTATGTCAGGAGCCACAATGCAACATTTTGGAAATATTGGGTCCTTTTCCTTCCTCCAATCTTCTGCATTGAACCCAAATTTTCCTATCATACAAAAGAAATTCGAAGTGAATTCGACCAACGAACCCATCAAGGTTGGTGAAAACTAATCCGAAATCAGACGACTTCTAAAAAAAGATAGAAATCAAGATAATATTAAGAAGGAGAGAGAGAGAGAAATCGTGGGTTCGATCCAAACTTTACGAGGGTTGTTCAAATTCAATTTGGATTTGGCTCTCTTTAGATGGTAGCTGAATGATGGGATCCAAAAGATAAAGTTACTTAGACGATCGATGTTTATTTTGAATTCTTCCTCTCTTAACTTTAATCAACACGGGAATTTCGTCACCCATCTTTTCCTGCGAGTGGAGAAGGGAAGCAATCGAAAAGAAGATGCGCCTCCCCATTTCTGGAGTAGCCTCGAACGGCGCTGAACCTTTTGCATCACCATGCCTCGTGCTGCATGCCCTGTGGAATGATGGGAAGGAAGGAAAGACTGGCGGATATTTCTTTTTTCTTTCTCTCTCTCTCTCTCTCTTTCTTTGATTTGCACAGGTGCTGAGACATATGGAATCTCATGCTGGAGAGCAAATTCAAAAAAAGGAGGCGAGAAAGGAGGACTTTAGCCTCATTTCTAGGAAAGATTCCCGAGCGTTTGGAAGCTTTTGTAAGAAAGAAAGCTGAGAGACCAGGTCCGGTTGTCCCCACTCGTGACACCTGCCAAAGCGTCCTTATCACTTTACCCCTCTGCGATTCGTCCACCTTCTGTCCCCCCTCGTAAGCTCGTAATTCATCCTTGCAGCATCCCTTACCCATGACCACTTCAATCGGGTAACTACGTTCAGGACTTCCGCACGAGATATCGGGCCTTAGACGTGTGTTTCGAATCGAGGGTTACTTGTTGAATGCCGTATATTCTCAATTCAATACATCGAGGAATGCTTATACCTAATACGAACAAGAGATGACTTAAGTATCTCGATCGATGGTTGAGTAGGAAATTTCGGGGCATTTTCCGTGATACATGACCGAATACGTCCGTGGAATGGATGAAAAGGCGTGCCGACAGCAACTCCTCGAGTGAAATAGACTAACAGTGTTGGGGTATAAGGGCAAAATATAGAGATTAGGAAGGGCATAATTGCAAAAATGCTGCTGTGAGTGGGTAGATAGGCGAGTGTAGCGGATTCCATTGGCCATGGGTACTATAAAAAGGCAAGGACACTCTTGTTCTCGACAGAGTTGTGGTCAAGAGTCACATACGAAGTTTGGCATATGAGAGTGACTGAGTGTAAGAGCAGGAGAATGAAGAAGAAGAGAGAAATGAAGTGAATGAGTGAGATGAGGGAAAGGGAGATTCGAGCTACCGGAAGTTGTGGGAATGGGCGGTTTGGGAGAACGGGAGAAAAAAGACATGGTCGAGATCTCGGTATGTATGATGAGTTCTTTCGATTGAGTTTTTTCCCAAGGCCGCCCATTCCGATGATTTCCGGCGGCTCCTCCCTTTCCCTTCCGTCTCTACGCCTACTGTCACCGACCTGTCTCGGAGATGCCACCGTGCAACTCGAGAGGAAAAAGGTAGTGTTTGTTCAATCGCCAAACGCCAAGGGTATGTATTACTAGGGGCTTTCTCGATTAGTTCATGAAAGATCTTCGATGATCCCCTCGTGTGAAACTATGCTTTTCTTGCTCCTCGTATGCCAAAACACAGTTCGTCTGCTTGGCTCATTGTTTTTTGACAGATCGCTCCTGAAGGAAGAATGAATCGAAAGCGAAACGGAATCGCGGCTGCATGAACCGCCATACTTGAGTATTGGGATGCAGAATTGGATCAGAAGATTCGTTCTTGAAGGTGTTACGAGTCCACCGATACCGATAGGGAGCAGTAGATCTTGAGTTGAGGAGAGAAAAGACTCTATCTTTAACAAAAATATCTGTCGTGTTAGAGGATTTTGTATCAAAATTTCCTTTTCCTTTTGCCCCCATTCGATCTATAATTCTTTCGAATGCACCCTCCTTTGATTTGATGGTCATTTCTATTACTTTGCTCCGCAAATGAGTGCCATATTCATCATCCAGCAAACATACAAATCGGTACCGATGCGTAATCCATAAGGCCTCGGACATGCCGCTACTGATCTAAGATGATCGAAGGACAAATGAATGTAGCCCTCGACGATCACGTCTGTCGGACCGGTCCATCATCCTTTGCCCTTCTTATCTCCGCCCCATCCAGGGACGAAATCCTCGGCCTGAACCAGACCATTAGTCGATGACCAACCGAGAATTCTAAATTAAGGGAGAGTGAAAAAAAAATTCAATGTATATCATTTTAAATATTTCTTACATCAAGGAGAATATCAAATTACAGAGGACACAAAACAATTTTACTCCTAAAGGTACTTTCAATATTCTCTACATTCTATTTAAAGGCATCCAGCCCCCCCCCAATAATTAGTTTTGCTCACGACAAGTTGATCTTAATTTTTAATCAATATGCAAGTTAATTGTGAATTGCAAAAAAGAATGAGTCTAATCACATTTTAATCATATCCTAAGGTTGCAAAAAAAAAAATCCCCATTGATATAGAAGAAGCCTCGGACATCCTATCGGTATATAAAAAAACACAAAAAAATTTCTCACAAACTACTGAGAAAAATAAAAGAAGCAAAATCGTTTCATTAATATTACATGTCGAGGACGAGGTAGGGTTATCGATTAGGGCATTGCGACGTGCTTCTCACTTACCCATGCATGCCCATATCTTGAAACTTAGGGCTCTTCCGTTTTCTTTTTAATATATTTTCAAAACAATAATCAGTATGTAGATGCATAGGTTGTTTATATCTTCAAAACAATAATAAGTAAAGGAGTGTTTATTTGAAAGAGCTTTCTGCAAATTGGCTTTCAGAATTTTCAAGTGCTTAGTCCATTGAAAATGGTTTGAGTCATATCGACATCAAAATTACCCAAGTCCATAGTTGTCAACTCGAGATGAATAAGACTGAGTAAGGCATGGCAAGATTGAAATTGAATAAGTCTTTTTAGTTGGCAACCTCAACAATCGACAAGGTGATGGGAAGTTGCTGACAGACAACATGAAATGAAATTGCTAAGTGTTGAACCACAAGGTATCAATAAATGAAATTTGGTTCAATGGACAAAGGAGTCAAGAGTTGTAGCGGAGATTGGTGAATCAAGAGCAAAGGACATGTCCAGTCGTGAGACCAATCATTTCGGCTAACTGTTTTTAATAGCTATATTTATTAGGATTGTTATCCGAGCAAGACACCACTAATCAATCAATCAAAATCAGTTATTCTATTTTATTTTTTCATTGTCTTTATATTTCGATATCATTTTAAATGACTAGTCACGATTACTTCCGATCTTCATATCTTTAACTTTTTCATCAATTTGCATTTCTCGTCCAAGAATCATCGAAAGAACTCTTCATATTCTTTATTAGTTTCCATTTCGATCCATATTTCGAAAGGTGCTTTGTCGACAATTTTCAGCTAAATAAGTCAACAAGTCTCTTACTAGGAAAACGAATTTCCAGATGTGAATAGAAAAGATCATTTTCCCAAGCATAGCAAGTCTCTTGCTACAAAAGCTTGCACCATCTTCTCCTTCTATCTTGAGATAAGGCTCTAGCCTTATCACTTTTTAACGTTCTATAAACAAATGAAAATTAACCGTTTTTATTTGAATTGATTTTCATGAAAAGTATTTTCCTTTACTATGAAACCTTCCGCGAAACAAACAAACCCAATATCTTAATTACACTTATTAGTATTTTTGGTGATTCACTCCACAAATTTCCACTTGAAAACCAACCAATCATTTGAATTGATATTTATGAAAAGTATTTTCCTTTACTGCAAAACCTTCCGCAAAATAGAAAAGCCCAAAATGTCTAATGATATGTTAATTACAAGGAACATATTAGTATTTGGCGATTTGCTCTACAAATTCCCACTTGAAATCCAACTTTCACTCGCCATCTTTTCTCCTATTCGTTGCCCCCTTCCCCCTTTCCTTGGCCCTTCCTCTAAGGGGTTGTTGTGTAACAAGTGCATAATGTCCACTGGAACGTCCGTGTATTTTTATACAGCTTTGATTTGACCATACAATGTGGAGATGAAGCGAAGATATACTTAATTGCCATTTGATCAAGAGAATACTGTCCTCCATGATGATTGGGGATGAGAATGTGATGCTCCAAATTTCTATCGAACACTTTCCGACCAAAGGATTGAAAATGGGGCTCAAGGGGTGATGACAGGTGGAGGGCATCGATCCCATTTTGACCCCCTTTGGGCAGTCATCGCTTGCTCCACCCTCTCCCTTTCACTCAATGCACATATAATTGGAAAATGAATTATTGTTAGATGTATCAAAACTCGTCCATTGAATCGTAACTGAGTAGTAATGTGATAGATTTTTGCTTGGTCTTTAGATGTATCCACTAAGAGTAAAACAATTTACAATATGAGTGCATTTATCATTTAAGAATTGGAACATACCAAAGTGGACTGAGTCATAATATTTTGTTATGGCATCCGCTATTTTGTCTAGTGGAATGCTCATAACCTCTTAAAATGTCGAACAATTTTGTAAAATATTGTCATTCATTGGTCTAATCCATGAGATTCGATGAAGAGAAAGAATAGAACTGCATGAAATAAGAAGACTCAAGAAATTTGTGGAGAATGAGTACATGATGGGATAAACAGTCATGCATTGCTTTTGTAGCAAATATTCCATCTTCATCATCCATGAATTAAATACAATAACATCTCATCGTGAATTTTGGGGATAGGAATATGAAAGAACACCATTACACAATCTAGTCTGAGCATTGAAATTATGAGGTGATGAGATGGGAAAAGGCCGGGCTGCTTGAATCTTGACTCCTATTGAGCATTATTTCAATCGATCCAACGGAATATATGCGCACCCAAGAGAGACAGAGGCCATCTTGGAATCAATTCCTTTCTATAAATGGAGTGTTTCCTTCATTGCTTGCTTAAGACATCTATAAATGGAGTGTTTCCTTCATTGCTTGCTTAAGACATGCACAGAAACAACTATTTCTCTACGGTTTTGTCTTGGAAAAGTCTCTCTCTCTCTCTCTCTCTCTCTCTCTCTCTCTCTCTCTCTCTCTCTGTGGTTAGACAGGTGGGAGGCAATGATGGTGATGTTGTTGACAGAAGATAGAGAGCACAGATGGTGAAATTGCAATAACTTGGGAGATTCAGGTGGGCCCCCTCATCTTCTCTACCAAAGCACGCATTAACTCGCTGTTTTGCAGGACGTGTGGCGCATATATGACCATGAATGATGGTGATGTTGTTGACAGAAGATAGAGAGCACAGATGGTGAAATTGCAATAACTTGGGAGATTCTCTGCAATTTTCGATCCTTTGTGCTCTCTCATCTTCCGTCATCACCTTCAGCCCCCTCATCTTCTCTACCAAAGCACGCATTAACTCGCTGTTTTGCATGAACCTTGACGTGTGGCGCATGCATGACCATATTCTTGCATCTACGTGGCGGTGTTTGAGGCACCTCGCAACAAAGCATGCATGCAGACTTGTTCCTTCACTTCGTAAATGCAATACTTCTCCCCTCTTTGCTCGTAGAGTTTTCTTGTGATTTCACCGGTCTAACCTTTTTGTGTGGCGCCGCAATCCTTCCAAGCACAACAAGTTTGATGCCCTCGGTGAGGATGAGGGTGCCCTTGTCGCAACTAACGTGTGAGGTTGATCACTGACCACTTGGTAAGGGTTATCGATCACCACCCAAGATCAACTACACACGCCTCATCGAGGTGAAAGGAGATGGAATCACCATCCTCCCCATTTTTATATGATGATGCTAACGAAGTGTTCATAAATAAACTTGATTATGCACTTATTGATCCGATTAGAGTACGTGATTGAATATATAGCAAACAAAAAACAAAGCATGATATTACAAAATCAACGTGCAATTGCCCCTTTCATTTACCTAAAAAGGATCGATATTTTTCATAGGAAGTCTCTGGTACTGTTTCAAAATAAAGAAACGGAGAGAGGCATGAGAGATAGGGAAAGACCATTTAATATATGGCTCATTTCATGTTGACATAACCTCAAGTCGATACCAATTTATTAAGATATGTTGTTTTCCGTTTATCAAATCAACTAGCCAAGCCAAATGATTTGACGAGCTTAGTGGTAAGATATACTTTGCCTTACTTTATGTTTGATAAATTTTACTTGGGCAAAAAGCTCAAACTTAGCACTGATATTAAGCTCGTGGACTTTTAAGGGACAGAGGTGATATGCGTACGAAGGTCCAAGGCACGCCAAGAAAGGAAAATCTAGGCTTCACCTTCTGTGGAATCAGGAGACAGCGACCCTTGTGCACACTCAACTGATGAAAGGCTATTTCCCTGCCAAGAGGCCTCTAAGACAGGCTCCACAGAGAGGTGGCGATGAGCATAGTTTCACGAATCTGATTCCAAGTTTTAGGGGGAGATGGTCCTGGTCCTGTTCCCAGTTCCACTTTTTTAGGAACCACGGTATCCGGTTCCTAACCGGGAAGGGAACCGAAATGGAAATCCTAAAATCCTTAATAATCTTCCCCAATTCACTTTGTTTTCTGTGGTGTGTTTCCTTTCCACTTCTAATCTCTGTCTTTATATGTTGTAATTCCTTCTTATATATCTAATAAATGAACGTTTTATTTAGTATCTTCTTCTTCTATTTTAGATGTGGATTATCTTAATGAAGAGATTATCATTGGTAAATAGAGTTTATTAGTTGAAGTGGAATGAATATATATGGTGAGGTTTTCTACTAATTATTTTAGTTTAGTTGATAGTAATTTTAAGCTTAACTATTATTAAATGAGTACCTATGATTGTTGTTTCTTTTAATTTCAGGTGATTAGAATTTGGAACAATTTTTCATGAATGATTGAGGACTAAAGTTCTATAATATAAGTTTTATGTTAGGTTTTCTTTGTACTACCATGAAACCTGTAACAAAATTGGTTTCATGGTATGTTAGGTTTTCTTTCTAGGTTCCGATGAGTATGTTACAAATTCCAAAAAATGAAAATCCTGTATTAACAGATAAATTCCAAATTATAGGTGAAACTTATAGGGAACCCACAATTGCTCATCCTTACGAGAGGTTAAAAACAAAGTAAATCCCTCAAAAAGCACCTTTTGAGCAGTGCCCTAACAAAAAGGAAAGGATTTAACCCCCTTTGTTGGCCGAACCTGATTAACTGCCACACTTGAGGGCAGAAAGAGGTTCTGGCCGCGACACCCAGGCCAGCCTTACCGTCCAGATTGCGGTCAGCTTATGTTCTGGACCGATATCTGGTTGATAGGCAAAGTGCGGCCACAACTCGTCGGCCCAGTCAGATTCCCACCGGATAGATTAATAACCAATGGAGAATCAAAGGAATCAGGAACAGGGCGATTACTCAGCAAGAGTGGACATGCAAAAGAATCCGTAAGATCAATCTATAGATACAATTGATACACAACAGGTTTGAGTATACAAGAGCTACGTTCTCAACCCTACACATCACTATAGATTTATTAGACCTTTAGTTTATTGTTCAGACTAATGTTTCCACACAGTATGAGACGACTCCGATAAACACCAACCGACATATGACACTTTTTACTACCCAGATAAAAGAAAAACTCGTCACACCTCTTCGGTAGCCGCCAGGCAGTCATGACTATACAGAAACCTTTACGAGCAGGACAACACCAGAAACCGGTAGGAGCAAGGATCGCTGGCCATCACTTTGCAATTGCAATTGCCGTTGGAGGTAAGACTACAATGAAATAATTGACGTGTGCAGGAAGAACTGATTGATCAAGTTCGGCCTCCTTTTCATATTTCCACGCCAGCTGCGCTTGGTGATAATTATCCATGAAAGATCATTGCATCGCATGGTGCACTCTGTGCACTGAATACGCCACAGGAGACAACAGATTTTGATAGATAAGTTCTCCCAAGAGCAGCCGGAAGTAAAGGAGGACATACCACACTTGATCAGTTCTTGTGTTGTAGTCTGCCACTCTCTGAACCGGCATATGGATCAATAATCACATTCACCACGGTTGGCTTACGAGCAGAAAAGGATTCCGAGAGAGCGTGCTTGAGCTCATCAGGTGTAGTAACGACATAACCAGTGCCACCGAAGGCTTCAATGAGAGTATGATATCCAGCAGTGGGGACAAATGAGGTAGGTGCAGGGTCGTCCTTGTAGGGCCCGGTGATTTCTTCGGAGGTCCTCCGGTCACCACCATATACACCACCATTGTTGAAAACAATCACAACCACCGGTAACTGATATCGAACTAAAGTCTGCAAGGGATACAAGAAGTGAGTATACACATGAAATTCCTTCACAGAAGAGTAGAAGACAGTAAGTCTACTCAAGATTTCTTTCCACATATTATTGGAGGAGTGGAGATTAAGAGAAGGATAGTAAGTGATGAACACCAAGCACAATAGAAGTTCGTGTTTAGATCCTTCTATGCAGAGTCATATAAATAAATATCTACCACAATGCTTGCCAAGAAGCATGCTAACTGACTATTGTTTCGTTTAGACAAACAAATATGCAACATCACTCATGAAATCCATATGCAATGTGTAGTCTGGCTAAACCCAGAAATGCATTTTGATCTGAGCATCTATTCTTTTTATATTGTTTGATTATTCTTTAAGCACTTGCTCACTGACATAAAACTCAGGACATAAGAACTTAAGAGAACATGGAAAACTATTATTTATTTTTTTATGTTTTGGCATAAAGTAATCTCTACCTGTTCACCCCCTGTTTTTTTCTCTCTCTCAAGTTTATGGGCCAAGAGAAATCTTCATCTTTCGGTAGTCCATGGACTATAGAAACAATTAGATCGAACCTAACGATGGCACTATAAATGCTAACACCCCTCATTCTTGCTCCTGTGCAAAAGGATTGGAAAGCAAAGCACTTTGGTAGGCATCCGGAGAAAGTCCATGTTATAACTCAAACAATGCATCGTGTAGATAACCAAGCATAGTGTGCAGCCTTCACATGTGTGCAACTGTGTTATATATGGAAAACGTGCCTGAAGCTAATGAAATTATGCCTTGTTATGTAAAATGAATTAGGTTGAGAGGTTAAACAAAAGCACAGTCGATGAAGGAGAGCAGGCAGGTCCACTCAGACTATAAGAGGAAGAAAAGAAAAATTAAAATGACGTCCATAAGAGACTGAAGCTTAAAGAAGATATATTTGGATGAACATATGAATGGCGCAGTAACCAGTTCCTTCAATGCTGTCATTACCAATCTTATCCTCCAGGAGACTTGACCACACCCCATCAAGACATAATGGTTTCACAAAAATATTACCCAATAAAATGAAACATTTCAGAAGCAAGGTTCATTTCCTTTTGTTGTATTATATACCACAAATTGCCATGATTCTACCACATATCTCTACCCAGTAAGCATAAGCCATGCTACAGATGGTCTAGGAAAATGGCAAAAGATACATCTAAACATAAAACCTACTTACATATATAAAATCTTTTTCTGCATAAATTACAGCAGCCATCTATGACTCAAACAAATGCAACACGAGCAATGTGGAATGTAATTGAATATCCGACCCATCAAAAGTTGAGAATTCATATGCCCAGAATAAAACAGCATCCTGGATTTGGTCCTACTGTCCTAGTTGTATTAATCTGTGAGAAATTACTACTGTCTGATAAGTGAAATGTAACTTTAGTTCCCTAAGGTGGTTCATTAATATGTGTTCTTCAAAGGTATTTGTTTCTACTGTTACTGCAAGCCTGCACTTCTTTAAGGGTACTGACTGTGGACAGAAAATGGAAGATCCACCCATCTGAAGTTTGCCACTGCCAGGAAAAGTGCTTTCCTTTGTAGGTAAAAAGATAAACTATACTGTACCAAGGGGTGCAAACCCATACATATAAAGAGTTCACAAAGCTAGACTCGTGTACAAAAAGAGCTCGTGAAAACAAAGCATCTGCTAGATCAACAAGCATTACATGCAAATGTAAGTTTCCACTAATACCTAAATCATAAATTTTAAGCCGGCAAAAGTTCTTTGCCACTAGGAATAGTCTAATTGCTGGGGCTTAGTCTCACATGGTTTAATGTCCTGATAGCTATGTGCTGTCCCCAAAGTAGCTATGCTGCCTGAGTCAATTTCTATCAACACCAGTTTTAAGTTTAAGCAACTAGACCGTTTGTGTGGCTGGATGTCAATCTATGCTCCACCCCTACTAGTGGATCTCCAAGGGAGGGTCCAAACATGACTTAGTGCTGCAGTCTAGGTGCTCCTACAGCCCATTCTGAGAGGGTTGCCATTAGTTGGTTGGCACTCAATTATTTTTCGACACGTAAAAATCATGCATGTCACATCCTCGTGGAGCTAATGTGGAGATAGCATGCGTGGCGAGCGGCCAGTGAGAAAAAAAGTGCTGATCATCAATCATCTACATTTGAACAAAACAGAACAATCTTGCAGAACAGAGAATATGAATGTTCCTATTAATGGCAGTCTGCACAGGCACTTTAAACATGCATCTACCATCATTCGAGACAAGCAACTCATACGCTTCAAATCATGGATGAATCGACGAACATGAGATAAATTGAGCAACATACGATGGCTTATGAAGAAAGCATACCTCAACTTCCATCGCACTGAACCCAAACCCAGAATCTCCTTCCACCGCGACCACGAGCCTATCAGGGGAAGCCACAGCAGCTGCAATGCAATAACCCAACCCAACTCCCATCGTCCCCCACGTCCCAGCATCCAATCGAGTCCTCGGCTCAGTCTGAACCAACACTGCCCTCCCAATATCCATCGTATTGGCCCCTTCAGAAACCAATATCGGCGCCGGACTCCCCAGTCCCAAAATCGCATCCCTTATGATCTTCATCGGCGTCAAGAAATTAAAGGGCACGACTTCCTTGGCCAACTGAGCCTCCATCCTCGACACATTCTCCTTTGTCTTCTTCGAAATCGCCTCGACCCACGGATGAGACCTCCCCAAGCAAAACGGGTCATCCTTGATCTCCTTGTTGATCGATTCCAACACCCTCTTAGCATCACCTACCAAACCCAAAAACGGCTTCCTCAAATCAATCTCCTCTTTGCTCACATCAACCAAAATGAACTTCACATCAGGAGACCACTTGGGTGGCTCCCCGAAATGCAACAGCCAATTGAGCCGCGCGCCAACGACAATCGCAACGTCGCACTTCCCAATCGCGAGCGACCTCGCCGCGGTCGCTGCCAACTCGTGCGTGTCGGGCAGAAGGCCCTTCCCCATCGGAGTCGGCAAGAACGGAATTCCACTCAACTCCACCAGCTTCTTCAATTCGTCCTCCGCCCTCGCAAAGGCAGCTCCTTTCCCGAACACAATCAACGGCCTCTCGGCGCCCCTCAGCAAAGCGACGGCCTCCTCAATCTGGGACCTCAACACGTTCGGTATCTCCTCCTTCAACCTGCACTTCTCGGCCTCCTCCAGAAGGGTCTCAGCTTCCGCCTCCGTCAACGTCTGGTGCAGCACGTCTGTCGGAAGATCCAAGTAACACCCCCCGGGCCGACCCAAGACCGCGTGGTCGAGGACCTGCGCCACGCAACTGGGGATTTCCCTAATGTCCTTGGCTTTCGCCGCGAACTTGGAGAAGGGCTTCACGGCTTCTATCTGATCCAGCTCCTGGAAGTCCCCTCTCCCGAAATCCTTCTGGTCGCACGAGCCGGAGATCATCACCATCGGCCAGGTGTTAGCCATGGCGTTGGAAACCCCGGCGAGGCCGTGGACGCAGCCCGGGCCGGAGACCGTGAGGAGGACGCCGGGGCGGCCGGTGAGGAAGCCGTAGGCCGAGGCGGCGTATCCCGCGGACTGCTCGTTGTGGAAGGCGATGAACCGGACGCCCAGGGCGACGGCCCGGTTGGCGAGGGAGGTGACGGGGATGCCGACGACGCCGAACATCCGGTCCACTCCGAACCGGGCGAGGGCCTTCGCGGCGACGACGTTACCGTCGATCAGGGTAGGAGCTCCGGTCGGGTTCGAGTTCGGATCCGCCATGAGAGGAATGTATACGAGGTGGGTCGCCGGGTGATATGTCAAGGAAAAGAGATGGTGATGTGGAAGAAAGTTTGATAAGTGAGCGTACACATATACACACACATATATATAGGTAACTTGTTAATTGGGCGGCGACACTCCTCTCTTACGAGTGATTATCGGGGGAGGTGATATCTAATTATATACTTTGGAATTTACGTCGATACCCTTCAGATGTTTTTATAAATGATATAGAAGATTTACGCATGCCCTCGCATTGACATCTGCATTTAGAATTTTAGTCCAGAATTGCTCTGATCGATATTTGTACTCACGATTACAAGAAAACGAAACAACTTTTTTACCATTTATGCAAACGCGTTATCGGCGGTGATGAGGTATTTATATAGTAAATACCTACCTAATGTTGTTTTTGTGTCAAGAACAAAAGAACTAAAACTAATATACTAAATGTACACCTCTTTTTAAGGCGATGCTCCCTCACTTGATAACCCAATTTTATCAAGTAGATTGCACTGTTTTACTTATATTATGCTATAACCAAAGATTTCTCAGTTTTTGGGAAGATTGGTCAGTTTTTTTTTCCTTGTTTTGCCCCTAAAATATTACCTTGACAAATCAAATGTGGGGCTAAATTTGATCATTTCATTAATTTAGAGACTCTAGGGATCGTGAATCATCTTTTTTTTACTATATATAAACATTTTAATCCCAACAAAGTAGCAAGTAAATGATGAGTAAACATAAAGTCAACATATTTTTAGAGCAGAAGAATTAGACAAAAATTCAAGTATCTTCCACGACCAACTCGATCCCTTATGGATGCACTTTCTATTTATTTTACATAGTTAAGATTGCAAAAGATAAACCCAAGAATCTTATCCATCAATAGTTTGAAATTCGATAGTCAATATTTTGATTTTGTCTTTCATCAAACATATAACATGAGATGAGTTATTGTGAGAGGAGGGGCAAAATGGGGAAAAGCAATTCGGGAGATTTCATTGGACCCGGATTTCTGGAAAAAAGAAGAGGAAGAAGAAGGAAAGACGCAATTCGATTCCGAACAGTGATGTCGGCTTTGCCCTTTGGCACCGTCGGTGGGTCGTGCGACACAGCAAGAGAATTGTAATCCAAGTTTGCTTGTCTGGCGACCAGACCTGTCCGAGGAAACTCCGGCCTTGGTTAATGCGGTGGCGGGACGCAAAACATGGCTTGATCACTACTCGATTCCTAACCTAAACAATGGTTTTTACACAGGGGCATATGGACGACCGCTGCATACATGCATGGAGTTCAATTTTTGGTAACATTTCGATATTTAATTCGACGATAACTGTATCGAAAATGATGATTGGCAGATCCGGATCTTGGATTGCTTTCTCGTCTCGCTCGGCGCATTTGAACATGGTCTATGGCCCGTGATTTGATTTTGGAACCACCAATAATCAAATAGAGAAGAATGTGATTGTAAGCATGTGGATGTTATTCGGCATAAGATTTTGCCTATAGATTTAAGGGGTCTTTTCTTTATTATTGATATGCATAAGCGATTGTTAGCAAACATATTTGCTACAACAATCCTGATAAAAGAATCTGACTAGCCATCTGTATATGGCGTGATTTGTTGGCATTTTTTGAAATTTGAGGAATCAAAGATTATTTCAAAAAAAAAACTTTTCATTTCCATGTAAACCTATGAATTTGGTTTTGAGATATGCTAATCATTTCATCTCTACTTGATTAGTAAAAATTAGATTGTTTGCCAAAATGGAGAAAAGAGATAAGTTTGTGAGATCCTCTAATTTTGTTTGGGTCAAACTCAATTCCAACATGCCTCTAAAGGCAACTCAAGTCCAATTTCAATAGATGAACTTATTCCGGATGACTTAAGGATTTTTTTTTTATCACAATGATTTAAGAAATTGGCTTGCTAGAGTCACACAAACAATGAGAGCATGTTCTTCACTCAAAGCAAAACTGTGGGGCATTTTCTTGAGCCTCGGATAGACAATTTCTTTAGACATTACCAAACTTATTATGGAGGTAAACTTGCAAGCAACCATTTCCCTCCTTCATAAATCAATTTCATCACTTTATTTTGATGGCAAACTCAGTTTGAGAACTGGAAGTATTTTCAAGTATTTTCAACAAGTCAAAACTCTCCATAATTTTAGGAATGAAGATTAGGAGCATGTGAAATGGACTATCTAAATTGGCCAATTGGGTTGGGTCCAACTCTCAAGAGTGTTGGTCAAATTCCTAGTTCTAAAGAGGAACCAAACTGGGTCAAATGAACTACACACACACATTTCTTTCTTTCTTTCTAAATGTAAATTGAAAACTATTTTATCTAGTGGCATCACAAGTTATGGCACAATGACTTTTTACTTTATCGTTGTTTCTGTTAATTTCTTAAAATTTGTCATTCTTTCCTAGTGTGCACAGATACTCTTTAGTGGGAAAAAAAGGTGAACGATTCTATTGAACCAGACTGGACCGATGATCGGTCCGATTCCCGATCCTAGGACCAACCGTTTCGGTCCTTGATTCCCAATCTTGGCTTAGGAAAATGCATGTTGCAGATTGGCTAGCAAATTGGGTTATCCAAACCCAACAATGCAGGTGACAATAATGTATTAAATAGGTCATCAATATGTCGGCTTCCTTTGTGGCTGGAGGATGAGTTTGGATCATATTTTAAGAAAGTAACAATGTAATTTTCAGACTCCGCTCCTCTCCTAACCATGATATAAAAATAAAAAGGATACTTTGCCCATCAGAGATGTGGCGAGACCATAGAAAACAAGCACAACTTCAGACGAGCAGAGCTGCACGGAATAGAAAAAACCTAATCTCGGATTAACGACGTTAAACCGGTTTATCGGCCCAAATGAAGTCTTGGGCTGGACCCCAGGCCCATAACCATCCTCGAAGAGCAAAACTTTCCTCCTCGCTCGCGAAACCCAAAACCCAAAACCCTCTCTCTCTCTCTCTCTCTCTCCTCTGAGCAACTGGCCGTCATCCTCGCTCGTCCCCGTCGATCTCCACAGCGATTCGGACCTGTCCGTTACCCCACCGCATCTTTCCCTCCGGCGAACGCTGAAGAACAGGGAGCAAGGTAATCCGCTGTCGGCTACTGGATTTCGAAGATAAACTTTGTTAGGCGTATCATCAAATACGAGATTCACGGCCGGTGCGCGCGCGCGAATGCCGTTTCCTTTTGCAGATGATCAAGCGCCGGTTCTTTAAGGTCGACCACGACGACAACGACGGCGGCTCCGACTCTTCCTCGTCGGAGTCGGAGTTGGAGCTCCAGCCGGAGGTTGCGGGAGAATCGGAAGGCGACGACGACGACGACGACGACGTAGGGGAAGCGGAAGCGAAGGTCGATCCTAAATCTCCCTCCTCCTCATCCGGTTCGTTCTATTTTTGAGCCTACATTGAATCCCTCGTCGATTAGATTGTTTTTTTCATGCTCCATTTGCGCGAGATGTGTAGTATGAAAGACGCTCTCGAGAATTCATGCGAATCTCCTCTGAAGATGCTAAAATTGAGCTTTTCATCAAGTTTTGCAGGATACGAGAGCGAGGATAGCTCTGTTAATGAGGTCGGTGCGGACTCATCAGGTATGATCGTCCTGTCTAATTTGTAATGTTGGCCTGGGCGAATTCCATGCTTTCCTGTTTCGATTTCTCGGTGTTTGGACGAATCACAGCTCCTAGATATGTGTTGTTCTGAATGGTGCTTTCCAAAGGGTATTGTCTTTGGAACGAAATGTGGCCTTTTTGCGTTTGTTAATGGAGTTCCTCTCTTCTCTTTCTCATTCTTTGATGGAAGTGAGTGCCACTTTTGATCTTGTTTGCTCTCCCAGAGGTTTCAAGTGAAGTTGCTATTCTTTGATAGGAGGTTGTTTGAGCTCATACTTGCTAAAAAGATTAGTTCATTGATCCCTTGAAGCTCATTTGCTTGAGTCGATTGCCAAAGTTACTAAAAGAGCTGACGATTTTCATTTGGAAGACTCAAATTCCTGGGAGAAGAAAATGTATAGCTAGTTGGCCATTTCCTGTGTTCGTTAATGTTATGTTCAAGAAAGTCATTCATATGGGAACTCACTCTCAGGAGGTTAGGTATGAGCAGTAGATTGTGCAAGTGCAACCTGCCTATTTCATTCTTTTGATTCAGGAATGTTATTGAAGAAGTACGGGTTCCTAGAAATGAGACCATTTGTGGGAAGAGATGAGTCTTTAAACATATTTGAGGAAGAATTTCCTCCGGAAGGTTTTGGCAGCTGTTATATTGAATTAAAAAGTGGAGGTGGCGTTACTTACTGAAGCCAGATACCATCAGAGACCTTTAATTCCTAGCTTGTTATGAGTAGAAGGCTAACCTAAGTAATAGAGAATTAGTTTTGTGTGAGCAAGTCTGCCATCAGGAAGTGGATGGGAGAGTTATGCAAGTGGCAATGTCTTGTGTCTTTATGAATTTTTTAAAGCACTTGTCAAGTAGAATGTTATCTCTCCTTTTCAGGACATACATGTGTTGTTACACTGTATTCTTTCCTGTTATTTTCTTTTGTGATCGTCAATCCATATAGAATTCTTCATGAATTAAAGACAATGTTTGCTGCATTTTGAATATATTGGTCAAAATCTGTATATGTATCTGACATCAAGATGAAATTTCTGGTTTATCAGTAAATGAAGAAGATGATGAAAGTGGAACTCGTTTGCCACTAATTAATGACAGTCAGCTGTCTTCTAAAGGACATGAGGACAGTACAGAGCCAAAGGATGAGACCCTGGATGAAAAGGATCCAATACCTGCTGATGCTCTAGAATATATCTTGTGTTCCAAGTCTGTTTATAAGTGCAGGATATGCCCAAGAGTTGTCTGTCTGAAGGAAGAAACTTTGAAGACCCATCTTAAATCCAAGGTAAGAGTTTTGTGATGCCAAATGTTCCATAATCTCTAAACATGGGACAAAATGGGATTTTCTTTAAATGTGATTTGTCCCTTTGTAATTGCTCTTCACATCCCACCTTGCGCCCTGCCTGAATAAGGGAAAGAAAAAAATCAAAACTGCCAGCAAAAGAAGGATGGGTTAAAAGAACTCCTCTCATTTTCTTTTGTTTTTATACTTGCTTAAATGTTTTCTGGAATTAGGACTTTTCTTATATTATGTGTAGGGAACATATTTCACTTACAATTTCATTAGATTTTGCTTCCCTTTTTGTTTTCTGTATCATATAAAACTGGTTTGCGAGCCAGTTTTGTTGGTGTGGTCCCTTGGGCTTCAACTAATAACAAATTGATAGGCTATCAGAGCTGCAACTATCACTCAGTTCTGTACATTTTGTATTTTCCAAAATTGATATGCCTCCTGAACTCATTAATTTGCTAGAATATAGCTGTATTATTTGGTGAGGGACACTAGGTGGTTATTAAAAGTCACCAGATGAGAACTTTCTTTACCAGTCAACATGATTTCCTTCTAGTTGTCTCCCAGATTGAATGAATCTGATTGGCAGCTTTTACTGGCTCCTCTTTAGTGTAACCCCTTTTTCCTAACAGAGTCTTCTGTAATTTGTAGATAGAGGTGAAATTTCAAAATTAAATCTTCAGTCTCTCTGTTTCCGATTAAGAGGCAACTGGAAAATTTTAAAAATTTGAAATCACACACATGCAAATATACATTAAACTTTTGATGTCTCATTTCCAGCCTGAAAAAGCATATATCCCCCCAACTTTCCTTATATAGCTGTCAAAATTCTTTTGAGCGAGGTAATCCTAGGTAAATATGTGCGGTTGGCTTGGGAGTGAATTTTGATTTCTGACTTTTGTCTTCAATGGATTCAGAAGCATGCTCGATCTGAAAAATTGCTTAAAGAAGGTCGGCTAAAAGCAATGCTCAACAGTGATGGGGAAATTGAGCATCAAGAGACAGCTGCAGAGATGCATGCCCGGGTCGTAGCTATGGCACAGGTTCATCTTAATTTCCTGACCAAAAATGAAGTTATATGTGGTAATTTTGCCATGAGTTGCTGAAAGAACATGTATGTTCCAGAATGTTGGCAAAAGGAAAAACAAAGGGCGACAGAGGCAGAGATCAAGGAAAAAGGTAAGCTATTTTTTGCTGCTAATAGATGCTTGTTCCTTTGGCATGAAGACAAACTGATGGCTATCTGCTCCCCCATATCGGTACAGAAAACGGCGGATGACTCCAACCTTGGAAATGCAAGGCAGTCAACCAAATCTCCTGCCAAGAAACAGCGGAGGAAATGAGGAAATTGTTTTTGTTTGCCGGGAATGAGTACAGATGTTGCCAAGAAATTATTTGGGTGATTCTTGTTTGTTTTCCGGTTTTCTTCTTCAGAGTATTCTTGCCTTTTGTTTGGATGTTACTGAGAAAATGAAGCCTCCCTGGACGGACCAATCCATCATTACAAATTATTTCGCCGAGCATGTGTCTCTGTTTAAATCTAGGAGATGATATAACACCCGCTGGTTAAATCGGCTATTAGGGCGAGTATTCTGAAGAAGCTGAGGTATATTCTATTTAACTGACCTCGCAATTACTAACACAACCGGATTTTTAAAATTATTAGTGTTCGTATGTCATGTTTAGCAAAGGTGAAGATTCAAATCATTATAATTTCCCTCGTGGTCATATTGTGGGCAGGGGTAGTGTACACTAGTAATTATCTTGTATGAGATCAAGAAATTATGGTAAAATGGATAGGGGAAAATTGAGGAGGACGATGAAGGAGATGATAAGAATGGACATGAGAGGGCTAAACATTTAGTCGGTCTTTCACGCTGCATTTCCTTCGCACCAGTGCTCCCTTTGAGATAATCGAAAGCAAAATTGATCCTGTGAATCCATCCCTAGGGGTTTTTATACAAGAAATCTTTCAAGTCTCAAGAGGCCATGGTCACTGAACGTAGGAGCATTAACGTAATCATCCACATCTAGACAAGCCAAAGGAGAATGGACTCGAATTGGTAACATATGTAAAATTGCCACAAACATTTCATTTCAAATTTTCAGAACACCACGAGCACAGGGCAAGTTAGAGAAATCAAAATCCCTCCTACTAATCGACATCTGTAACAGAAAAAAAAAATCAACTCATTAAGACGGGCTAAGAGAAGAGCTAGTGGTAGAGCAGCCAAAAGATTTTTAAGATCGAAACTTCGTCTAAACCACTACTCTCGAAACAACTTCACATGCTGAAAAGCCTGGCATGATCGAAATTCTAGCAACGATCATCTCCTAACTTGGCACCATGGTGGATCTTGAAATTAGAGTACTCAAAAATCAAAAGTCAGGAATAAACTGTGTATTGTTGCTACTTAAGATTCCTGCTCATCTGACGGATTTGTTGGCAAATCAGATGGTTGCTCCCCATCAACATCAGTTTCAGCAGGCTGCTGATCAAGTGAAGGGGATTGTTCTCCACTTCCACCGTTCTCTGGATGAAAGTTGATGGGAAATTTGGTGACCCGAGGTTTATCGGAGAGAATGTTTCTCTGGACCTTGTCAATTAGTACCTTTGGCGGTGGCTCCTCTCTCAACTGCTCGTCATCGTAATCATTATTCACATAATAGCCCACACGGACAAATTCTTGACCCAGATAAGAGCAGGTCAGTAGAAGTACAGTCACTCCAATAATATCTTCTTCCCGAATCTTTGATGGATCCGGTGGATCTGCCTGCAAAACATCTGTCATTTCTTAGATTTGTAACCGGTAACACAAGGATATATAACTAAAAGGGGACAAAAGGAATTGTACAAGAAGTTAATCAAGATTGCCTGTAACACAAAACGATAATTCCCAACATTGACTGGTCCAACGAGTACACTCTCTAGCAATTGATCATATGTCTCGTCCTCTGCAGATCCCACATATATAAGCTTCCATTCCAAATCTGCAGAGTTATGGAATAATCAGAATATAGCCAGCTTAATAAATGTGGAAGACAGGAGCTAGAAAAACAAAGAGAATATCTACAAATTTGAATGCCAATTCACCAGCGTAAATTCATCCCATCCTCAACATTGTTTAACCATATGCAAGGAGTCAACATGGGGCACAAACCACTATGTCGCAACAATATAGCATGTGTACAAACAACAGCTCTAACCAAATATTGTGAGCTAAGCCCAAATCGTTTGGCTTTAGGATTGAGGATCAAAAAGTCAATTTCCAAACATGGCAAATAAACATGTCTCCAAATTTCCTCCATAACATCAATCGTTGAGGCATCCAAATAATCCAAATAGCACGAGCAGCACAGGCATTCCCTTTTATCTAACAGTCCATGTCAATCCTTATATTGAGCTTATTACAAGCATAGGTAATTGAAAAGAACTTAAACATGACAAGGCATTTAGCATGCGAAAGATGTCCAGACTACACATGCTGTGATGCAAATATACAAGAAATGATGATTCCATGGTGTAGTTCAACTTTCCAGCCCTAGATTTTCATCTCCTGCTTTTCGATCAATCTCTAATTCTAATCTTCCTCCCCAATCTGATATTATGGTCCCGGTATAGACCGAAATTCCGTTATGGTCCAATTCTGACCCTTTTTTGCTTCTACAACATATTGTGATGCATGAAAAAAGAGGAAGCTTGACAAAGTTTCATTATAGTACCTACTGTAAAAATTGAAGACGATGAGATAATCTACGAAAAACAAAAAAAAGAGATGTTTTGACTCGAGTGAAAATATTTAAGAATGCAGATACCTCTCCATTATCTATGCATCGACCATATGAACTGATGATGCGAGGTATAATTAGTCAAGTAAGAGCATAAAGAAGCAACCAAAAACACTTGCCATGGGAATAAGGCTACAAATACCCTCTTTCACCGCTTTTCTCATATTCCTAGCCATGCAATCCAAACATCTTCTGCCATCTTTGTTGCAACCTCAATGGCACCCAAAACAAAGAGAGAGAGAAAAAACCCTTCTCATGATGCACATAATAACCTGATACCACGTCACGCAAAGTCGCCCATTTGAGCAAACCCAATCCTAGGAACTTCACCTATTAAACACGCCATGAAATTTCTTTTGGCTATGTTTGGTGTTCTAGGCAGCCATCCTAGTTCCCTATACCTCAAGAAGAAGCGGCTAATAGCACAGCGAACCTAGCGTCAAGCCAATCAATCATCCCAAGCAACAGAAGCCGTAATCCCCCCCCCCTAATGAAATCGCAAAACCTAAGCAGCCGAGAAATGCAACCCGAAGCACGAAACCGTGGCGCTAAACGAGGAAGAGAACGCGATTCCGAAGGATTTCGAAACGGGAGCGGGGGGAGTTACCGTCTTTGAGAGGGGTGACGCACTCGTAGGAGATCTCGAACTGGAAAGGAGTGAGGAACGAGGCGGGGTTGTCCAGCACCGTGACGTTCGTGATGTTCACAGCACTCATCGCTCTTCGAATCCGGAAGCAGCAGCAGCAGCAGCAGCAGCAACAGCAGCAGCGGCGCCGCCCCCTCCGCGCATGAAACGGGCCGACGGCGACAGCGACGGCGAATCGGGGAGCGAAACCCTAGAAGCAGAGGCCTTCCATGGAGCTCGAAACAGCGCGCGAATACAGAGAGAGAGAGAGAGAGAGAGAGAGAGAGAAATGTTTCAGAAATCGAAAGGGGAAAAACTGGCGATTTTACGAGGAGGAGCAACGAAAGACAGATTTTGATGTTTTTCTTATTTTATTTTATTTTTTATTTTTCGTTTTTCGGCGAAGGGGATTTTGGGTTAAAGGAGAGGGAGCGCGAGAGGTGACCGGCCATAGCCGGTTGAAAATATTTGGCGGGAGATTGGTGGAGGCCCCTTTTGGGGGAAAGATACATACCCCGGAGGAGAAGACAAAGGAAAAAGAGGCAAGCCCATTAAAGGGGAACTAATAATAAAAGATGGAAAGAAAAAAATCAAATAAAACTACGTAAAAGAAAAAGGAAAAATGGATTTGTTGGGATTTTCCAATTTATTGTGCTCGTGGATGATGCCCAAGAAAAACCCCGAACCGTTTGTCCCCATGGGCCATCGGGAGCCGATGGGCCCAAGGAAGTTTGGACATGGCCGTAATCGCAGTTACCGATGGCTTGGCGTCGGTTACTATTCGGAAGCGGGAAAGTAGAACTAGAAGAGTGGGAAGTTGCTTGACATATATTATTGGTCTAAACTACTTTGTGGACATCAAGGCAGTTGTTTGTTCTGCCCGGCTATAGATAGCCAGAAAGAGGTTATTGTAGGGGGATCGGAAAATTGGACAAGACACGTCATTTTTCTGCCATTATCGTCCTTTGGTTATATTTTATCTCGCATTTATTTTCAAATTTGTTAGATTTATCTTCTATTCGAATAGTTATTGCCATTAGATTAAAATACACCATTTCATTTCTAAAACAATACAAAACCTGATACAAAAAAAGAGAGTCAAAGAGTCAACTTTCGGCGAAAGATAATTTTGTCTAAAAACACTCTTGGCGAAACACTAGTACAATATTAGAGGATATTTCGCACTAAGTTCCATTTAAAAAAAAAACTAAAAAATTTAGTACCTAGAAGTGATTACAATAACTTTACGATTAATTTATATTGTATAAGTTAGCAACTATCTCTAATTCCGAGGCCAAAATGCCTACGTACAGAATCATTTAATTTAGGACTAATACAAAATATATATGTATATATATATTGCTTTTTGTGTCAAAAAACTCGTAATGTTTATCTTTAATTAATTTTTGTACTTCACAAAAAATTTCAAACTAGCACATCTATGTTACTTTTACCCCCAAATTGATAAACTAGCGCCACATTTACCAAAACTGATATACATGTGCACATTTATCTCAAATTATGATAAATTTGAGATTATTGGGGAATAAACGTGGCATGGATACACTAGTCTAGATAAATGTGGCATGAGTGCAACAATTTAGGATTTTTGTGATAAAAATTAGTTATCTATGGCACTAGTGCATCGATTTGGAACAAGTATGACACAAGTGTATTAGTTTGAGAGTTTTTATGACATAAAAATTAGTTGGAATTATTGTTTTTGAATGTACCAATTGAAGGTGTTTTTGTAAATTAACCCTTTAATTTAATAAATGAAAGTAACCAAATTAGATTAGTAACTTTTTATAGAGAAATGGAGTATTAGAAATAATCATACAGTAACCTTTGGATTCCTAGTGCTAAACTCTCATTCTGAAAAATTAAGATTCTACTTAGTTCCAAGTTTCAATGAACAAATTTCACAAATTACCAACTCTTCATGTGAGTACCAACTTTGTAGACGGAAAATAAGTTAAAACATACAAATTGATATGATTTGACTTTGGTTAGGAACTCTTTATCCAAGAAGGTAAGTTCCTATCAATGATCGCAATATGTAAATCATGAAAATTATCAATATAGGTCTAAACCTATTACAATTTTTTGATTTAGTCTTAAAATATTTTTTTTTTACCAATTCAATCTCTAACTTTTTGCATTCATCCAGCCATTTTTGATTGCCCGATACTAACGTGGACACCGACTAATGCTAACATGTCAAATTTTTAATATATTTTTTCGATTCTTTTCTCTCTCTCTTTTTTTTATTCCTTTGCCTGTTGCCAAACCGGCCAGAGGCTAGGGTCGGCAAGGTTGGCCTTGTCAACCACTAGACTTGGCGAGGGTGAGCCTTGGCCACCCTTAGGGAGCTTGACCTTGCCCACAACCCTAGCAAGGCATGACCTTGCCAGATCTAGGTGAGGCTCAACCTCACCAACAACAATGAGGCTAGCCCTTGCCTAGTGACAATGATGGTAGGCCTCACTAGTGGCTAACAAGGTTGACCTCGCCGACCCTAACCTCTAGCTAATCCTGCAATTGCCTAGGAGAAGAAGGAAAGGAAACAAAGAAGAATATATATTAAAAATTTGACACATCAATGTCGGCCGAATAGCTGACATTGATTAGAGTCCATATTAGCATTGGCCGGCCAAAATTGATTTGGCGAACTAAATTGACACAAATGCAAAAAGTTTAAAAATAAATTCACAAAAAAAAAGTTTAGGATTAGATTGGAAAAATTAAAATAAGTTTAAGACTTTTTTGATAATTTTTCCAACAAATCAACATCGATTGTTTTTAATCACTTAAATTCTTGGACAAATGCGTTGCTTACTTAAATGTCCCTTCACAATGAAAGCATGAAAATAAATAATGGGGAAGATAAATAAAAATAACAATCCTAAAAAAACAAAAACTCAGGACCACCTATTCCATGTCCATTTTAAAAGCTTAAATTCAAGTTTGAGGCATAATATATCTTAATAGTAAGTTGATACTAGAAGCACCATAAATTTCGTAGTGCACTAGTTTTGGAGCCAAAAGTCTTCACCAAATCATTAAAATGCTAAATTGGAGAAAGATTGATCAATTAAGTACATCAATGAAATTTTGGAAAAGACTCCTGCATGATATTTTTAATGAATTTTTAAGTCCAACGTGACCTTTTATTTTTTTGCAAAAAATCAATTCTAGAATAGACAATGGACAAATGACATGGCAATTAGAGAATCCAAAATGACACACTTGGATAAAATATTAGGTGAGTTTAATATACTACATGGGATATATACAAAATCACTTAGCGATCCAAATGTGTTGATCCAAGCCCACAGGAAGGATTATTAAAAAATTTTATTGCAGACCCCAGACCCCTCTCTCTCTCTCTCTCTCTCTCTCTCTCTCTCTCTCTCTCTCTCTCTCTCTCATCCCATTGAAATCGCTCTGTTCCATTGTGGAGACGAAAACAAAAATTGCTCCATTTACAGACAACAGGCTCAAAGAATCGACAGTGGAGGCGGTAGCAGCAGCTTGGTTCATGAGCAGAGAGGTGCTTCTGGAGGAAAGAGAGAGCGGAGCGGAGTGGAGTGGAAGTAGCGAAGAGTGAGGGAAAAACAAGCGTGAATGGAGCGATTTTTTTTTCCCCATGACAAAAGAGGTCAAATTGATATTCATCTTTAGTCTTTATCTCTTACTTTAACAGTGGACAAACTAACAATAAATTATTTGATATGACTAGGGGTGAGCATGGTTCCGCGGTAGAATCTGGGACCTAAAAACTACACCGGTTATGCATGGTAGATTCTAAGTTCCAAAATTTGGAAAACATGTATCCGAGAGTAGATTTTAGGTTCTCAATTGGTAGAATTTAGAATTTGTAACCTGAAACCTAGAATCTAATATAAATTTTTATGTTTTTCTTAATTTTTGTCTTCACACGATTTTAAAGTATTCCATGATATTTGATGATAAGTATATAATTCGAAACCACTAGTTTAAACTTTCATTTTATTCATATATTATGAGATCGGTGAAAATTCCAATTACTTCTTTGATGCAGTTATGTTGGGCAATTGTTTATTTCAAGATAATAATTTTATATAATACAAAAGCAATCAGTACATTAAAACTATAAAATTTCCTTAATACTATTCCACGGATACATATAAACACTCGTTCCTAGGCAATCGATTGTAAAATCCTTATTCATTTTTATTATTGCATTTATTTTCATATTACTTAACTAAAGATGAAAAAGAGAACCTGCTGAAATTTGAAATCTGGAACTAACCTTGAAACCTGTGGCAAGATAGATTATAAGTTCTATATTCTAATGGGTAGATTTCAAGTTCTAAAAATGAGGAACTTGTACTCAAGGGTAGGTTCCAAATTTCAGGTAAAATTTATAAGGAATTCGGAATCGCTCACCCCTAGATATGACATGGAACACGTAGGCACACCAAAGCCAAGTACAAGTGAAGCTGATTATAAGGGAAATCTTGGGACCTTTATCCTTAAGTTCCAACAATACAACTCAGAGTATGATATGTTATCAGTTATGAATTAAAAGAGAGCAGGTCCAAAGGGTTCGATAGATGGAGATCTCGCCATTAGACACAAGCAAAATGAATAGAGGAATGCATCTTGTATTCCCAGTGATGCGCCTGTACATGCATGATTACATTCCCTCCAAGACACCAATCTGTAACAAATTTTTGCCATTACGGCCAATCCATTTACCTAACTACTGCTTATA
The DNA here is from genome assembly GCA_014182895.1 of Angophora floribunda. Taxonomy (NCBI): domain Eukaryota; kingdom Viridiplantae; phylum Streptophyta; class Magnoliopsida; order Myrtales; family Myrtaceae; genus Angophora; species Angophora floribunda. The sequence continues at coordinate 22,285,687 of CM024710.1, forward strand.
TGTAAAAAAGAAAGAGCCGAACGTACATAACTCACTCGGCATGACACTAACAAGCTGTACACTGTGCAAAAAAGGCCGGGATGCTGCTAAAGGCTTGGCCAAAGCACTAATAGAGCACCTAAAAGTTGCAAAGATCACCTGTGACTCGTGAGCATCATATCGAATTGGACACTGCTCGCTTCTCATTATCCAAAGGGACAAGGTACTTCAGTATAATCTTCCTGAATTTCTTCTTTACAGAAATTATTTACAACATCTGCAAGTGAAATATCGACCACTGCTGCTCCTCTGCAACTTTCCATACTTCCTATCCATGAACAAATGCTGTAATAATCAGAAGCCACCAGATAGATGAAACTTAAGGTAGCACGAAATAGGCTTTCTACGCTGAAAATGGCCACTAAAAGACTGATGAAATGGATGAGGGGACAAACACACACTCTCACACAGACACACGTGTATGGTTCCTTACCCTCGAGACTGCAAAATGGTATTTCAACTTCAACCTGTAAAGTTCATGTCCATCTTCCTACTCTGTGACTGAAACATCTCAGCAATATCAGCTGCTGTGCTGCAATCTTCTGGATTTCTATCTGGCACACACCTAATAAATCTGGGAAATCGCATGGAGATGCCGCGAGAAGGATGGACTAAACCTACAGCGGCCTGGTGGACAGGTGACAGAGTTAAGTCTGCACCTCTAATTTCCCAGACTACTTCCGGAGAGAACCACATATCAGGCACCTCCGCTGTTTTGTAATAAGGTGGTTTCTTGGACAAGATCCTGTCCCCCAAAAAGAACTCTTTCATCTACAACAAGGATAATCAGCATTATTAAAACTGCTAGCTCCTCATCCATCAGCAAGAAACTGGCTATAACAGATGGGGAAAAGAAGCCTGTCTTACCAAACATTCCCATTCTTCCATGACCAATTTATAATTATTTCATTGAAAAAAGGGCAAAATAAATAGATCTCAATGCAACACTTCCCAATTAGGAGTTATCAGACAAACACATTTTTCAAATACATTAACATAATGGCAGTCATACAGAACAGTGGCCAGCCAGCAGGGCTTCGCTAGTGTTCAGTGATTTAAAATTCTTCCACCATCAATAGTTGCCCACTACTAATTCAAATTCGATGCATGAATAAAAGTTTGATCTTACGAAGCCTATTACATGAAGCACTCAACTATAAGCAGCAAACAAGACTGAGGAAGAAGTCGAGAATTATCCTCATCATGGAGTCTGGCCAAATCCACCCTACTTGCAACTGAACTCGGCAAGGAAGATGGGCATCACAGTTAGCTTGCATTGTACCGTTTCAGTGTTCTCTTAAACTAATGTGCCTGCATTTTGCAGGATGGCCTATTGCGTAGGTTTTTGTGAAAACATAGTGCTAGATTCCCAAGCATGTGCAGTCACCAAGCAAAAGCATAGTTACTTTGAGTTCAATTTTTTTTTTTGTCCTTGATAACAATGGCATGAAAAGATAACCATAAAAAGATCAAAGCAAATACACTTCTCATTTACCTCAATGTAAAATGAATCAGAAAATCCAGAAATTACATGACATACAAAATACTATAAAAAGATAAAAGCAAATACACTTTTCATTTACCTCAATGTAAAATGAATCAGAAAACCCAGACATTACACGACATACACTTTGAAACTCCTCTGTGTCAGGATTGTAACATGACATCAGGAATGGACTGTACCTGATAGAACAATGTCAAATTTCAGCACAGGATTGGCAATGCCACTTGAAAGTCAAATGCTAGTGATTAACAGACAAATCAGAAACCAAGGCTTGTCCAAAAGCTATTTTTTGTTTGCTGATACTGGGCATAGCAATCTAAATAGTTAATTCATTAAATGAAGATCTCTCTGACATTCATAGGATACTAAGACTTGAGATCATCCATGATGAAGTATAAAATGTGAAAAGATTCTGTCATCATAGTGAGTCTGATGAAGAGTAACTATATTTCAAATCTTAAGCTGACCACCACTAACCTAGACCAAGTGCTTTGATTACAATATTTGTGATGTAGGACAATGAGTCCCCCAACAAAGAATAAATGTTTAGGCTCCACACCAAAAGTATCCCAAGCATCACGTCTACAGTTTCTTAAGCATCACACCTAAGAGAAGAATTGAAACACACAATTGCATAGCAAAGAACTGCCAAATTCAACTAATCATCAACCCTATCAAAAATCCCCCCCCAAAAAAAAAAAAAAAACTCTACTGAAAAGAAAGAATAACAACCATCTAAACAGACTCTCCAAAAGTTCTACTGCCATCTGCAATAGGAAACTCTAGGCAAGAAACATGACAGGAAAAAGAAACTTAATATAATCCTAAGTAGAATCAAATCCTAAAAGATATAATGCTACTACTTATCCATCGAAAAATATCCTAATCCTTTAGCACACTTATTTGTCATGAATTGGTGCAATGAAATCTTCGTCACAACTAGGTAGAGACATTAACATTGGAAATGATATCATCTTGTATGATTTTGTTGGCTGCACAGATTTGTTAAGTGATCATCAACTGAAGAGACCATACTCTTATATTCATCCAGAAGATAACAAGACCAACAGTGACTCTGAGATGGGCATTAGTGCAAGTTTGCAAATTAAGATGTCCATCTATTAGCAACAGTGATATAGGTATTACTACTACATGCCATCCATGCTTATCAGGAAGAGGATTAATAATTATGAGAAGTAACAATAGGTAGTAAGACATGATAATTACCATCCCGCTTTCCTCCCGTTACCATGCCAAGCACCAATTGGGACTAAATCTAGAGAGTCACCTAGTCCATCCACATAGTCCCGCTTTACCTATAAAGAGAATAGCACTATCGGTGAGAACAGTCTTTTCTCAGTTTCTTTAAGTGAAATAAAGGAGTTCACAGAAAGGGCATCTCATAAGACCTTCAACCATGTTTCAGCACGTTTTGATGGGGAATATCCAGCATCGATGTCCAATGATTTTACCATAATCCCCTCACATGAAGAACGGAGTGCATCTTCAAGAAACGAGTTCATCCTAGTCAATGTATCTTCTCTGTCCAAATGAGAATCCTCAGCATCCACCTACATTGGATATCATGCTCAACTGATCTATGTAAATGCCTGGGAAACTCACTCAAACATGAAACTTACAGTCATTTCCTTAACATATTCAAAAAAGCCCTTCTTCTCATCATTGAAAAGCTCCCGCAAGACTGTTAAACATTATGCAGATTTGCAGTACATCAGAAACCAATGAAATTAGAGCATCTAAATCAGGATAACATTTCATGACTTAAGTTTCTTGGCATGATTAAAAGATGGGGAAGGGCAGACCTTTACGTCTTTCACGGAGGGGGAAACCAAGTAGCCTGCAAAAGAGGATGAGTTTTGTTCAAATTTGAAGGATCTAATTCATATTTGCTTAACTTTGCCATTTGAAATTGATAATAGTCCAAATGCACCTTCAATTTGCAGCAAATTAACAGACTGAAAGTTAGCATTACGTCCCCAATTTGCAGCAAATTAACAGACTTAAAATTAGCATGCATCCAGACATAAATATCAATTGCACTTGCACATTGCTGGGTCACCTATGAGGAATATAAGATGGTTCATCCTAACTTCCTGGAACAGAAAATGAAATCTTGGTGGATCTTAAAAGTATAGAAGTAGGGGAGCACATAAATTTGCTGATACTTACTGCTCTCCATTTGCAAACATAATGTCAAAGACAAATATGCAGATATCAACCTGCATGAAGAGAAAAACATGAGCATCCATGCAAAATTCAACACTCATTTACTATAAGCTGAAACTTTGATAAAAAAAGGTCAATACATCAATATACAATGACAAAACTTTTTCTTGGCAAAGGAGGAACTTGATTTATCCTTTCTGACATTACTTTAGTACACAACAAAGCCACTTCTCCTCAGGAGAACATCTCAACATGGTTTCAAACTCTTGTAAACATACAAACATACCCTCTGACATTTCACATACAATTTAATAAATTGCTAGAAACACTTCTATCTATATAAAAATGATTTTCAAGTAACAAGTGGACAGGATACACAATATGGTCACTCGGAAGAAATACTCTTCCAAAACTGCAAAAGGATAAAAGCTTATGGCTGTAAACTTTGTAGTCAGGACCTCATTAGAAAACTAAGGCTAAATAGAAGGTACATTAAATTTCAGAAGCCAAAAAGAGAACTCCATTCCTTATCTGCGAACTAATAATCTTATCCATAAGGTGACTAAGACAGGAACATCTACTGACACAAATAAGCAAATGTTGAATTTTCAGCTGTACAAACCTTAATGCTATTCAATGAAACCAAAGAATCTCTACCCCCTCTCTCTCGTGAAGATAGCTCCTGAAAAGACATGAGCTTGCATCCGCTCTTCCGGTCAACAGCAACTACCTATATGACACCGAATCAAAGATAACACAATAACATGATTGTCTCTCGATTTTGACACAATGGTATAATCTTACCTCAGCATCCAATATGAAAGTCACAGCAGAAGGCCTACATGATTCCCTAATTATGGCAATCAGATCTGGAAATCTAGAAGTTGTTTCATCTCCATTTCTTGAAAAAATTTGGATAGATCCATCAGCTAACTTGTGAATCTGAGCACGTTGACCATCATACCTGACATTCAATCAAGGAGACAAGTTCAAGATGTATCATACAAATGCCTGAAACTTCAAAATACTAAATAAGAGTTTTCAATGCATTTCTCACTGTAAAAAGCCACCACAGAAGTGTTTCTTCAAAAAAAGGAGAAAACAAAACATCAAAATAAGTGCAAACAGCAACGTGAGTCATCACTCATCTGCAAACAGATATAGAACTCCTAAAAGAATAGAACAACCAATCTTTTGCAGTACATTATCAAAGCAGAACCTTAAGCACCACATAACATACCGATTCATCCATTCTGCTCTTTGGGTATACTCCATTTACAATACTACAGTCCAATTTCAGTTTTTTCTATCACGAGTTGAAAGGTTTCTGTCAGGATTCAAGACTGGATATTCATTATTGAACATGGTGCAGTTTCAGATCAGATAATTTCCAAGAGCAGTGATCATCATCCAAGGTCTGAGATTTACAGCAAATGACAAGTGCATGTTCAGAATGTATAGTTCCCTTTTTATGGCCTGTTCAGATTAAATTGTTTGGATGGCATTGTTTCTGGTTCCTGTTTTTTCATGCTTTAAACAAGAAAAAACCAAGGAACAGTACTCATAATTTTATGAACATTAAGATCATGCAACCAGATTTATGTAAACAAATAGCCAAAAAACAGCCTTTCTAATATCAATTAATGTAAGCATTAAAATATAACAAGATGAAACAAAATTAGAAGAAAAAAGGAGGAAAGATACAGAGTGGTACTCACTTGTATTCACACGTGAAGGCCCTGCTTTCAAAGAGCTTCAACACTGATGGACATCCATTAGTAATTCTGTCACCAAATAGAAAAAGAAGCATAAATTAATCAAATCACAACAAATTTCAAAAGGATAAAAGGCCAAATGAGAAGCTTGAGAAATGAGTCTATACTTTGCAAGCATTGGCTTTATAGGCAATCCAGGGATCATCGACAAATGCAAGGAAGAAAATTCAATTCCTTCCTTCATTAAAGAAGGTATAATCAAATCCTGTCCACAAAACTCACAGGTTCAAGTGAGTCATTTGCCAAAACAGAATCTTCCAAGAACTTACCCAAAAGATTGATGGAAAGAAGATAATGCCTACTATAAACAAAAGGTAGTATTTCCTTTCCGCATGCCCATATCTTGGTCTCTAATTACTGCTCAAATTAACTTGATCAGGGATATCTCAACTGAAAACTTTGTGAATGCTCTAGCAGAGCTCAGCTCATTATGATACTTTTTAAGGGACAATGCTAAATGGCCTCTTCAACTTTTGTTCACGTACCCCTTCATATTCCCTACATTAATACCTCCTACTTTTCACCTTCAAATTTAGTTAGTAGACTGCAAATTGGACCAAGTTGCCAATTTTCTACCAAGAAAAATGCCCTTGCCATTTTTTAACATCAACATCAAGTTTTGTTCATCAACAAATGGTTTAGTCTTTTAGGCTAGTCTAAGATGAAACTGGTATTTCTAAAACTAGAGGATGTGAAATGGCCTGTGGAGTGGATGCAATGTAAAGCAAGAATTTAGAATGTTCCCCTATGTATTTGTAAACAAGGATTGAAAATGGTGTCTAATCAGATATAACTTAAAATATTAATTATAAAAAAATAGTCTAAAAAAATCGCACTTCCCCCATAAACTTAAGCATACTATGCATTAAAAGCCACAAACTGGCAGGTCAAAAGCAGTAGAATGACATCAGAACCAAAAATTACTGCCAATTGAATGAAAGACTTACCAAACTAGGAAGTACATTATAGGCTTCAAGTATGGAGGCAGAAAGGCTCTGCCAAGCAACAAAGACACCAATTAGGCAAAATTGGGATAAGCAATCAACTGTTCGCAAGTGCATATTCCTGTTGCAAGTCCATTGCTGTTCCCTAATTTAGAATAATTCTAACTAATAACTAGATAATCACAGTGAAACTTTTCACTTGTGTAAAAGACAAAACAGTGACTAATCAATATACCAAAAACAAAAGCGAGCGCTTCACATAGCTGTGACTTTTAACAAAGGGCTTTAACTTTTGTTTTTAGCTAAGACTTTTGACATTTGGGATCAGATTTGTTTTATTATTATCGATGACTAATCTACTATTAGTTAAAGAGTTCATAACAATTTTTTCATGAAATTTGTCCATACAAGTCCAAAACCTACGTTTTTAGTGGAACTGCAATGAAAGGTAGATAATCATCTTCTGCTGAACACTGTCATATTTTAAACTGGTAATTATTATCCCACAGTCCTATTCTTTTATCCTACAATTACTTTGCACTACTTTCATTTCTCCTGTTTTCACAGTATGCTCCCTTGGCTCTACTTGAGCCAAGTGAAGAAGAGAAAAACTCCATTAACCACCAGCTTATGACACAAAATAACTTGACAATGCAAAGAAAGACACAAGCAAAATGGCACATGAATCTATAGGCAAATCTTACTTCACTTTTTTCTTCTTTTGAGTATTTTCATCTGTTCTGTCATGGCACACAAGATTGAAAGGCCTCAACATCATTAAAACTACATAAATATTTGCACTCAAAGTCATTTTCTAATAACTATAGCAAATTAATATCTTTTTAATTAATGGACATAAACAATGAAATTGGGGCCAAAGACCCCCAAGCACCTATTAATATCCCACCTAACGAATATAAAGTTGAGAAGTGCAGAATCATTTTGACCTGAATCTTCTCCAACTTTTGTGATGTGTCTTCAAGAGATGAATTCATTACAACAGCCTGAGCAAATGCAGGCAGAACAGTTCTCATCATTGCTCCAATCCTTAGATTCCTAACCTGTAATGCAAATGGCAAGTGTTATATAGGAATTTTTTCCAAAAAATAAGAAAAAAGAACATAACTACTTCTGCAAATTATATATGACAGCAATACATGAAATTGAAGGAACTACTTCAGAATCAATCAGGAGAGCTTGTAATTAATGACATGCACATGCACTTCCTCATCTCAAAGCTTTTGACCCAGTCAAAACTCCCTCCTTCCCTCTTGCGGCTGAGAGTACGTCAATGCATTTGTAGGACTAAACCAATTACCAGGAAAAATTAAACACTCTCTCTCAAAAGTGAAAGGGTGCTTGTATTATTAAAAATAAAAGAATTATTCATAAAGATCCATTACTCTTAGAGTACAATGATTTCTTACCAAGGTTCTAACGATAAATTTCATCTCCATCTCCCTACAGGATCGCATGAGACTCACAATAAGGCTCTTTTTGCGGATATTGCTTCCACTCCCTGTCTGGAAACTGTTAAACTTCACTTAATAAAGAAGAGAGAGAATCTACCAAGTGGCCAGACTGAAATATCACTCATCAGAGATTTAATAAAAAAGAAAAAAAGAATGAGCTACAAAATTACCTCGTGCATGAAATTAATTAACGAAATTAAAATAATTATAAAGGAATATCAAAATTCTCCCATGAGGACAGTTATGAGATGATGCATGAGATTTAAGCTGCTGAATTTAGATAAGAAGATAGAATATCCCATACCTTATTTTTTTTAGCACAGAGAATACATCTTTAATCAGCAGCACTGGAGGAGGGGCAAGAAAAGTTTGTGTTTGTCGGCATTCTTGGGCAACATCACCTGAAACATTCTAAACTTATTTAATAGGACAAAGAAACACACATACACAGAGATAGAGGGTGGAGAAAGATTGCACTACGTCAAACCAAGAAATACATTCTGAAAATAAACAAACTATTGATGTTTGCCATACCAAGGTCACCCAATTTGTTGTACATATCCCTTATTTTAGACCTTTTCACTCCACAGACATCTTCAATGGCTGCTGTAACCAGGCTTCCACCAATATTTAGCTCCTACAGGATCATCACATAAAATGGGAAAACATGCTTTCAGTTTGCTATTTCCATATACAAAATAAATAAGTTGCAAACAGGATCAGATTTCTTAATCTTACCTCAATAAAATATAATTTATTTCCAAGCTAAAGTTGAATAAAGTAACGAACACAAAAGTACCATTCACTTGGTTCATTGATGCTAGAAGCTAATCAATCTGGAATTACTCACAAACTAACGGAAGCTATTTATTTCACACCATATATCTAACTCACCTTTCCAGTGATAATAACTGATTCTCACAAGAAAGACAAGAACTCAACCCTCTCCATTCTAAAGCCTCAGGAGGGTTAAATGCACATTTTGGTCAGATACATTACACAATTTAACATTATTGGAATGCCAGTACTAACAAAAAGCCTTTTACAAACTAGTCATCATCCATTTTCACAATTTCCAAAACAAATTTGTGGAAGTGTAAAGTTCACAAGGCTCAAAGACACATCAACATCCTCCATGACAAAAGAAGATGACACATTAAACGAGCTTGTAAACTAACCATATTTTCATGGTCAGGAGCAATCTTGTTTGTGCAGAGATACATTGCAGGTAAAACATCTTCAGGCGACAAAGCCAACAAACTGTGCATTAAGCAAATGGAATAGATATTACACCCGCCTCTGATAGCTCACAAGAGTAACTCCATAAAAAGAAAGGGGAGAAAATGAAGAATCTGGATTTATAATAGCTTCAGCACACCTTCTGAACATGTTGCAAAGCATGGATGTAACTTTTATCTTGCCTTTTTCCCTTTCAACAAGGTCAAAAGTCCGTGCAATATGTATATAAGGAGCGGGCTCTCCACATCTCCAGGAAGCTGCAAAAGTTTGAAACTGTCATCATATGTTTGGTTTGAGGACCCCGTGAAAAGTGAAAAGGCCAAAAAGGGAGTACGCAGTGAGTTCCTTAAAAAAATAATAATAATACACACAATTCACAAAAAGATGCTAACCATGCTCAACAGGATTATACTTTTCAAGTGGAACTGACACAAAATCTGTGCATATTTCAGCTAATGGACGCTCCACTGAAATAACTGCCACACTTCCCGATTTGTCTGACAATGTGATGTGGCCAGTGGTGAATTTACTGTCACTAGTGGTGACAGATTGACTTGAGGCCAGAGATACAACTGGATTTTCATTATTGTCTACAGGTGTATTCTCTGTATCGTGATAATATATGTCCAGAGCCTTGTCAATGTCTCCTTTTGTTTTTTCCAAGATGCTGGCAGCATAGCTTCTTAAGGAATCATCACCATTTAAAATTTGAATAAACTGATCTATTTTATCGTCATATGAACTTGAAAGCTTATCATCTTTAGAGCATGGCTGGAAGTTGGCTTCAAGTCCATTATCTTGAGAACTGTTGGGCACATTTTTAGTGAAAAACCTTGTTATTCTAGATTGTCCTGACCCACTCAAATCCAATTTCTTTGGTGCACTCTTCTGCTTCTTTTTAGGGCTATTACTAACATTTCTCCTCTTTTTTCCAGGAGACTTGCTGGTCATGGTTAATTGCATGGTTGGCAACTTGTAGTCTTTGCTAAATGTACTTCTCATTCCACAGGCGCTGCCCTTTACAGAATCTGGTGCTAAAGGTGATGAATGGACATCACTTGAACTCATAACAGATGCCTGCAACAAAGAAGTAGAAGCAGAAACTTGTTGGTAGAATGCAGTCTCCTTTTCATAGAAATTAGAAACTGCATCAACCAATTCCCTCCCTGAGCTGTTAATTAGCCCAATCATCTGATCTCGAGTAACCCATGCAGGAAGACAATCCTGGAGAGCCTGTAAGATTTCCTTCTCACCCTCTTCTGAAAGTAAATCTAACTCTTCAGAACCTCCTTTTTTAAGATCAGTTGATTCACCTAAAACAATATTTGGATCCAAAGTTTCACTAAGATCTTCGTTTGATAACTTCTCTTTTTTCTTGCATCAAAGCATCATTTGAAGCAGTAGCAACTACTCCAACTATGTCCTCTTTTTCAGAGGACCTTGGGAGGAAATTCATCAAGAACTCTTTCTTGTTGGCTGTCTCATCAAGCAATCCAGCGAAAAGCTTTTGCACTCTATGAAAATGCTTGCCATCAAGCTTCTCAATGTCTGAGCCAACTGTAGGAACAACACGCTTTGGTTTTAAGAACTTGACAAACTCCCTTAGCTCATTGTAGTTCGAATGCTCACTATAAGGCACAAGATGAATCTCGAATGAATCTTTCTTCCTAATAGCAAACCTGTCTCGCTTCACTTCATAAGTCCACCCAGTGGGCACAAAGCCCACAACCTTATTATATCCTTTTTCTACCATAATCTCCTTCATCTGAACAAAATTAGGTCGAAAATATGGCCATGTCTCCCCCAACACATTCCACCCGACAATATGAACAGCAGTTTCACTTTCATCCTCTGTAAATGCACCACTCTCGCTGTACCCCAAAGCACGCAAAATCGCTATCTTCCTACCATCCACGTACACCTTACAACCACACCGCCTTGCTACCTCAAGCAAAATCCTCTCTTTCCCAATGACATAAGTCGCCACCAGAAATAAAACGTCCTTTGCCGAATTGCTATTTTCACCTCCAGCTCTCTCTATGACACTAACTACGTAATCAATACTCTCTTCCTGAGACGGGAACGCGAATTTAGGATTACAATACGTGGTATCCAAGAAAATCGCGTCACAAGCCACAAACTCTCCCAAACCGGGCTCTAATCTCATCGAATCACGAAACCGGAAATCGCCAGTGTGCACATACCTCCGGAACTCACCGCCAGCGCCGCCTCCCGGGACTTTGAACAGGAACATGACCGCACCAGGGCAATGGTTGGCGTCCACGAGCCTGACCTCGCAGCCATCGATCGAGACCGCCTCTCCGACCGGCAAGCCGACGACGAGCGCGGCGGGCACACCGAGGACGTCGATCAGGAGGCGGGAGGTGGTGGGGGAGCAGAAAACGACGCCCCTGGACCAGGCGGGGGAGAGGCCGGTGTAGTGGTCGGAGTGGAAGTGGGAGAGGAAGTAGGAGACGGAGTGATCGCCGGCGAAGCGGAAGGCGTCGACGAGGAAGCGGGTGCCGGGGATGAGCTTCGAGGGAGGGAGGTCGGAGGGGACCGCCGGCGGCGGAGGGAGGGAGAGGGAGGGCTTGCCGGCGGCGGCGAGGAAGAGGCGAGTGGAGTCGAAGGAGGACAGGGGGGTGGTTTCAGAGGAGGCCATGGAGGGAAGCGTGAGGTCTAGGAGAGAGTGGGCGAGAGCATTATGCGGCGGGCTGGAAGCCGGCAGAAACGGGGGCTAGAAGCAGAAGGGCGCCGGTGTACGATCCACACGAGCCAAAACGCAATCCCGCCATCCTCGCAAAAATACGAGCGGAGTGGTTTGGTTACGGTAGGAGGGCGAGGAGTGATTGCCGAGCCGTCAAGGTTCGGGATCTCCAATGAGGTTCGAATCAAGAATGGATTTGGACATGGCAAATAGCCACGAATGAGCTTAATTTCATGTCAAACCGGAAGAGATTGTTCCATACCTTAAACGTATGAAATTGGGACTATCTCTCTATTAGGATGGATGATTTTTGGAAAGAGAATTTTTCTGTATGTCAAGGATGATCAAATATATCAAAATAGGTAACTTAATTTAGAAATATCACAGCTATAGTTATTCATTTATAATTTACATCGGTTGTGGTTAATTTACTGACCTAAAAGATAATTTACGAACCATAAGATGACTTTTGTGTTTATAAATATTAACAAAGCTTAATGTTATTTATAACGCGGAAAAGTTATCTACCAAACACAAAATATAGCTTACTAACATCCTTTTACATTTATGGTATAAAAATGAACGCCATTACGATTAGATTTTGTTGGTTATTTAGTAAGTATATTTAAAATTATCAAGAAATAGTCGACCTTGCCCCCATGAAATTCCCCTGCCCCACTCCCACGGGGAGGCTCCGCCCACCTAATCCAGCTAGCTTGAGCCCTACCAGATCTAGCGTGCTGGGTGAGGCTCAACTTTGCTGGAATCTAGCAAGCTCCACCTCACAGGAAACCGACAGAGGAAGAAGAAATAAAAAAGAAAAAGAAAAGTAATTAACAAAATCAATTTTTTAAAAATAAAATAATAAAAAATCGAAAATGAGTGCATGGAGGAAAAGATTTTTCTTACCAAAGGGTAGAAGATATTTTCTATTTCACTTTTAAGTTTCAACCAAACATCATAAATATATTATTATTGTCCTAGAAAATGGCTTCCGGAATAAAAATTTTCAAAAACACCACATATTGTGTGAAACGAATGAGCCATGGGGAGAGTAAAGTTTCGTTTTCTTTTGCTAAAAAATGTCTTCTGAAAGTCATTTTTTAAATGAAAATTTTTTTGATGTTTAATTAAGGCATAAAAATGAACGGAAAAATATTTTTCATCATTTGCTAAGGTGATTTTCCTAAGTAAACATACATTATTTGAGTGTTAGCAACTTGCACATGAGTAGCCAAGGAACTCAATGCTGAACATTAGGGTCTCAAAGCTCAAATCCTTGACTCCCAAGCACGGGATGGGCAATTCATTGAAACTAAGCTCAGAACTTGGTGCCTCGTGCTTGGCTCCCTGATGTCACGGTTTAGTTCATTGAAATCGAGCCTGAGAACTTGGCACCTTGTGCTCAACTCCCTAATGTCATGGTCTGAATCTACAAAGGTCGGGGTAGGTTTTGGCGCCTAGGCTTGGGATTTTGATATTGATGCCCACACCTAGACCCAGTCTGCTAAGGTCAACCCCCAAGCCCCAATGCATCGAGGACGGCCCCCGAGCATGAGCTCGATCTTGATGGACATTGGTCATGCATCAAGGACTCACCTAGGCACAACCTCGATGGACTAAGGCTCGGATGTCATGGACCAAAGCATAGGCATGGGGTTGCGGGCACGACCTTGGGGCATCGGGGTCTCGAGCTTGGCATTGATGGACTAAGGCATGAACATGGGGGACCTAGTGTGGCCACAAGATTCATGGGCTTGACCTTGATGGACTCGGGGACTTGGGCATGGATGCCGGGGTCTAGGACTTAGCCAACTTAGCCTTGATGTTACCAGCATTGGTGTCCCAAGCCTGGCCTCATTGAACTTGAGTGCGATGACCAAGGTGTTGGGCACAATCAAGATGGATCCAAGTGGGGAGTTGAGGTCCTAGGCCTTGCCTTGATGGACTTGATCCCGACCTCTAGTCCCGGCCACGTTGCCAAGGGTTAATAATTGAGTGCGGTCCAAATACTTAAATTTAGTCAAATTTTGAAAAATGATTTCCGAATTTTCAAAGAAAAAATCATTTTCTTGAATTTAAATTATGCTAAGAAAATGTTTTTTATTGACTTTGTCTACTTATTTCCCTAAGCGATCCAAATTGAAAAAATTGAAAAAAAAAATTATGAAATAAACGAAGCCTAAGTTATTTTTAATTTTCATAAGCTCGAAGGCCTTGACAAAACTTCCCTCGAAGAATAGGAGGAAGCAACAAAAGGTTATTGCACTTTCTCTTTCCTTATTCTTGGTAAATTTATTTAAATGTTCAAAGCGTTTTTTTTTTCCAATTTCGTAAATCAGCAAAGCCTATCCGTAAGTAATAATCCTCAGTCGTGCTTTCCTTCCTATTTGTAAAATTTACAATCCTACTTCGGTTAACTTACTCAAAATTTAACAGACTATATTTTTTCTAAATTGATTTGACAAACTGGATTTTTTTTAGCAGCATATCATCCATGAAAGAAAAGGACTAGTCTTTCTGGCACTAAGTTCCGTAGCAGCAGAACGTGATTTGTCATCCATTTTTCTTAAGGATCGCCATTACCTCTAGGAAGTTGCAAATTCGCAGTCACGTGCTAATTTCAGTTTATGCAAAACAACGGCACGTGGCGACCTCCACGCATGTTGTGTCCCGCACGTGCAATGCTTTCCCAAAATTACCAAGAAATTATATGTAAATTTACGTCATTTATTTATATATTTAGTAAACTTCAGATGTTTCGAGAAAATCTGATATATCTGCTGCAACATTTAAATTAAGTATAAATTAAAATTAAAATAGTCTAACCCTTTTTCTAATAAGTAAAAAATTAGGAACGAATTTATCTAGAAACTAATATCCTCATAAGGTTATTTTCCAAAAAGTGAGTTGCGATTATTCAAGCATATGATTGCCTACTTGGTCAAGAATTTTGAGACATTTCACGTCACGACAAATATCACAGAAAATCTCAAATTATATTTATCGGGGCAAATACTACCAAAAACCATAAACTATGCTCTTTGTGACAGATTTACCATAAACTTTTTTTGTGTTACAAAAAACCTCAAATTATGCCACTCGTGACAATTTTACCCTGAACTATATCATTTGTGACAATTTTACTCCGAACTTTTTTTTATACCACTAAAAACCCTAAACTATGCCACTTTGGACAAATTTATCCCAAAATTTTTTTGGCTGAAGGGCATTTTCGTCATTTCCCATTCTTTTTCTTTTTCCTGACATAAGGAAGCCGGCGAAGCCACCCTCGTTAGCGTTGGAGTCGGGCAAGGCTTTGGTGGCCCTTGCCTAGGTATGGGTGACCCTCGTTGGCGTCGGGCGAGGGTTGCCCTTACCGGATCTGGCTTGGGTGGGCCTCGTTCTCAGCCTCGCCAGCTTCCCTTTATCAAGGAAAAGAAAAAGAAAAAGAAAAAGAAAATATAAATTGACGAAAATGCCCCTTAGCCAAAAAGTTTAGGGTAAATTTGTCTTAAGTGTCATAGTTTGGGATTTTTTATGGTAAAAAAAAAGTTCAAGATAAAATTGTCACAAGTGGCATAATTTGGGATTTTTGGTGACACAAAAAAAAGTTCAGGATAAATTTATCACAATGGGCATAGTTTAGGATTTTTGGTGGTATTTGCCCTATTTACCGCAGCATTAATATCTCAAACTTTTTTTCGTATTACTAAAAACCTTAATTTTTATTTCGTACCATAAATTAGTTTTATGTCATGAAAAGTTTAGTTCCATCCATAATATATATGTCATACGGGTATAAGTTTAATATTTTTCATTTATGTCATGGGGAGTATAATTCGGCGTTGGTATTAACCCTTTAAATTAATAAGCTCCCCGGCATTTTTAATTTTTCAATTAAAAATCAAAATATTGTCCTAGAGAAGTCAAATAAAAAAAGAAAAAGAAAAGTCAAAACCCTGAATCTCAACCAATATAGCCCACGGCCCCCACCCGACCGCCGATCCACTTCATCGCTTTCTCCGATCGACGCGCAGACAACAACCTCCGGAATGGCGGCATTCACCCTCTCCCTCGACCCTTGCTCAGTTCCTCAGTCCTTCCCTCCATCGTCCTCGTCCCCATCTCCGTCTCCATCTCCGCTCGTTCACCAACCCCATTTTCGCTTCCCTTCCGAGCGGCCGAAACCAGCCGCTATCTCCGTCTCCTCTTCTTTGCGAGGTTCGGTTTCTTCGCCTCTTCGCACCTTCAGGATCCGTTATTTACTTCTCTTCCTTTGGGTGGCTTGCTTCAATTTGCTCCTTTCGTTTAGGGGCTCCTGCTTACTTTCCGGTGCAGAAGGGGAGGTCTTCTTCGTTGTTGCGAACGGCTGCGGTTCGGCACTTGGAGGGATCTCTCACCAGAACCGAAGGCCTTCGCTTTGGTGTGGTCAGTTTTGCCATTTTCTTTTTTAAACTTCTTCTTTCGATTTGTTTATATTCATCCGGTGTGCGTCGATTCGATCCATGGGACTATTGAGACTGAATACTCTCATGAAAATTACCAATTTATCTGAAGCTCTTGCTTTGAATTGGGTGAGCTTGTGAACTGGACTTTCATAGAATGGATGAATTTGAGCGCATTTGCATTGACGGGTCGTATATTAGATAAAAAAGAAAATTTGAAAGGACTGTCTATGCGCTGAAACATCTAATGAATGTACCTTTGTCATATGTAGGTGGGAAATAAGTGCATCATGTAGTCAGCGTTCTTTTCTGTTTGGCGTTTCACTGGCAAATGGCAATTATAAAACATTCTGAAGGTTTTGACAAGTTTTATCAATCACAGAAGCTTGTTCACCATTATGCTGAAACTTTGCTTGTTTACCATTTTCATGGGGCTTGCTACGTACATGCTCACGGGTTCTCTTTAAAACACTTATTCCATGTATATTTGCCATATGAAACATACGTGATACAGACTAATAGACCATATGATATAAATTGCTACGTGGTGCTTGTTGGTGTATTAATATGTCTGGTAAATTGCAATTGCCAGATGTTTACATTAGTATGTAACTATTTCAGGATATTTCCCTCGTTGATATGATATAAACCACATGAGATTTTACTTCTAAATTTGTCTTTCAGTGTGGATTTTATCAATAGTGAGAGGTATTACGTCTGAAAAATCACTGGTTGCAACAAAGGATTTTGAATAGCCTCTGTAATAAAGTTTTAACAGTCTTTCTCGTAAGAAAAAAATGATTGTTTTTTTTTTATGCTTTCACTTTGTATGTTCTGATTTAAATATTCTTCATCCAAGCTAGTATGACAAGAATCAACTGATTGGTGAATCTACCTATCTTATTTTAATGATTCAGTTATTTCAACCTGAAGTCCATGTTCATAGTTTCTTTTCATTACTTCATTGCAAAGGTTGTAGCACGGTTCAATGAGATTGTAACAAAGCTCCTATTGGATGGTGCCCTGACCACTTTCAGAAAATATTCAGTACGGGAAGAGGACATAGACGTGAGTAAAACTCTGTAGCTCTTACAATACACATGCCCACAGCTCTGGGAATTTACATGGTTCCTGTTTGTAGAGTTGGTAGAGATAATAGTTTTCCATTGTCATTAGGTTGTATGGGTTCCTGGCAGTTTTGAAATAGGTGTTGTGGCCGAAAAGCTAGGGAAGTCTGGAAAATATCATGCAGTCTTATGCATTGGGGCTGTGGTATGTTTTCCCTTCCTTCTGGTCATATTATATTTTTCTGACGGATTCCTCCAAGTCCTGGTCCCTTCATCATGTTTAGGATGTGGATAACTTGCTGTTTGGGGCTAATTGACATGTCTTAAGATGTCAATAGGTAAGGGGCGACACTTCACACTATGACGCTGTCGCTAATTCAGCAGCCTCTGGGGTGCTTTCTGCTGGTCTTAATTCAGGTTGATACTCACTTTCTTTTACTTACAGAGCTGCTTTTTTAGTGTCACAAAATACATGAACTCATGAATTGGTTTATTATATGCAGACCATCAGATCAAGATTCAAATAATAGTGCAAGATATAATTCCTTTATAAGTGTCTGATCAACTTGTTATATTCGTTATGATGGCTAGAAAAACGACCCCAAATAGATATAGTGACCGTAGCAAAGGGAAGGATATCATTTATCTGAAAAATGGCTAATATGGTTTCAAACCCCTTTAGGCTGTCACAGGTTGTTCTTTTTTAACATACAGCACACAATTTAAAAGACACTGTGGATTAGATACTTAATTTCTACTAGTTTTTTCCTTTGCCATGTAAAGGTGGCTTTCCCTCACAATAAGCGTGTGTATTTTCTTATAAAATGTTGCTACACATTTTGTTCTCAATTGCTGTTACAAAAGTGATTAGTAGAGTTTGTTATTTTGAATGTTTCATGACAATGTTAGTAATGGCATTTTTATCAAACTGAAGGTCAAAGCAGATACTTGGTGGGTATGGGAACCTCTATCTATGCAAGGACCAATCTGTGTGGATTCTTATTTTTGTAAAACTGTCTGTATGGGTACACACTGGAAATCTTTAAATTGATCTGATATTCTTGAGTGGTCACAGAAGTTTGGCCTAAGCGCCCATAGTTGACGATATTCATTGCTCCTATTCTCATATAAGTGCTGATTTTCCGGTTAGAAATTAGCTTTTCAAAAACAAAATAATCTCATGGGTGAATTTGCAGGTGTTCCTTGCATCTTTGGGGTCTTGACCTGTGATGACATGGACCAGGTGATTAATTGTTCTGGGAATTTATGGATTTTGGGTTTTGTGCTTGAAATATTGTGTTTATCAACATTAGATTCACCTATGAATAAATTTTTCCTGCTATCTGCAGGCTTTGAACAGAGCTGGTGGAAAATCTGGGAACAAGGGATCTGAGGCTGCTTTAACTGCTGTAAGTTGTTGCTAATTATTCTCTTAGTTAAGTGGTCATGTTTGTTTGCATATAGTGTTGTTTTCTACTCTCTTTTCCTTTTTGACTTTGCTTCTCTTCCTCCTATTATTTACTGTACATTGGCTTTCCCCCCAATTATTGATGTGTGGAAAAAGGATGACGTGCAAACTGTCCTCTTCATCCCATGATCCTTCGGTTTGGCTGGTTTTGCCTTTGAACATGATAAAACGATTTCATGAGAAGCCATAGGAGTATTTAATCGTGCTGGTATTGCATATGGCATATCCCGCAAAGGCAGGTTGGCATTTTCATGGGCTCCCTCAAACACAGTTTAAGCTTGATACCTCTGGTCTCTTATAGCAACTGTCAGTGTGCCTGAATGAATGCTAGACAGAGTTTCTCAATATTAGAAAGTAGAGTCCTCCAATCAATTACGTACTTGCTAGTACCCATAGAGATATCCCTAAACATAAAACTCACCCTGCCCCTAAACTGCCTCTATATGGAGATATGGCCAAGCGAAGTCCCTTAAACATCTTTATCCAGAAGTCCAATTATACTTGCAATGAGATCCTGATTTGCTCCAGCCTCCATAGGCTTGAAGGTTCCTTTAACGTTCTAATTGAATTTGTCCTTGAAGAAGATGTCTCCAGTGGCAGTTTGCCCGAAATTTAACTTCACTGTCATTAAGGCTCTATCTTTGATCCTTTCGCACATTTGGGAGGATGTCATATATCTCTTAATTTGACAAACACTGTACTTAATCTGCATGGATTGTGGCCATCATCTTTGAATGTGTTCTGCTATTGCCATTATGAACAACATCGTATGAGAAATCTTGTGGACTAGTGTTTGATTATGATGTAAAGATGTGCTTCTAGTTCTGGGAAGCTTGAGAAAAACCATCATATCGCGGTTTTTTTCGTGCAACTACCTTCATATCGGACTGATAGGGGATTGTCTCATACATCGGCAAATGACTTTTAAATGTGATCTGCCTGTGTGAAAAAAGAACTACATAGCCTAATTTAAACAAACTATAAATAGCTCTATATATTTTTCTCTGGTTGATCTTGCTGTTTTAATTTCTGTACACTGGGTTTATTACTGTACATATACAATGCATCTGCATCATTGCCTGCAAGAGTTGGGTTGCTCACCTTGTTGTCATGCAAGGGCCGTGCCTCCCTTATTGGTCTTGGGCGAGGCAGCCCTCGCCCAATCCTGCTTTTCTCTGAGGCATAAGGAGGGTCAATGACCCTCACCAATGTGCTGGCCACCCTCTCTGGACTTAAATGTTAATTTGGTTTCTCCTATGGATGATCCAATGAGTTCAGCAATATAAATCTTAGTCTCTGCCTTCTCCCTTTCAAATTTATCTGTTTACCTACTTTGTGTACTGTTGTCCTTAGTTTTGCCAATTTACAAATTATTTCTGTGCCTGGCAGATCGAGATGGCTTCTCTGTTTGAGCACCATCTGCAATAGTGGTTTGAAGGGCAGAGTTGGACATTCCGAGTTGGCAGTTGGGGCATGTATTTCGATAACTTGTGCATTCACCCATGAAGGATTGTAAGGGCTTCCTGATTACAAGAACGATGATGCAGTAATAAGTGCTTACACGACTTGCTAACATTAATGTTTCTGTGCTCGAACCTTTGGTTTTGCCCAAATAAAGCTTTTCAGCGTCAAACTCTGGCTGCGGACTGGAGTGCAATGTATAAGTGGGAATTATTCGATTTTTTTTTAATTGATCTTGGGTTGAAGAAGTAGTTTTTGCTGTTTGATCTGTGTAACTTGAACATGTGTATATTAGGACGAGGCAAGAGTTGGTTTACCCCATTAATGAATAATTTGATGCACGATAATCCGCACATTTTAGTGGATTTCTAGCTCTGCATATCTAATCCCCATGCATGTGTGTCTATGTGTATATATAGTGTATTTTGATGTCACGCACACATCATACATATATACATACACACATACATACATACATATACGTATGTATGCATATTCATACATGTATGAAGGTTGTATTTTGCAATATCTAGTTATAATTAGATGAAGAAAGTTATACTATATGATTTTGCATATTTTCGTACTAAATCTTTTATTTTTTTTTAATCTGTAAATATATAGATTATATTTCGAACTATCTATGAAAATAAGGTTAGAAAGTTGTAATTCATGATTGCGTATATTTTATGATATGAAGATTAGCAAATTAATAATAAATTATTCATTTCTACGAAGAGCTTACTAAAGAAAGCAATTAATTTCAAAAGGTTTCCAAGACATGGTACTGCACATTTATTCGATATAGGATGCCAGAGGATCATTAAAAAACTTACGCAATGCGACACCCTCCATTTGATAAATAAATGTCATCAATACAAAAATTCTATTCTATAGTGTATTATCAAAGGGTCGTATTACATGTCTGTATATTTCGTTAGTAAATATGACTAAGAACATAATTAGTGGCAACCCTTATGATCAAACTTCAATTTGGATATATCCACGAACTAACTTGAAAAGAGCAAGCTCTCACTGATGCTCGAAACCATGACAGGTCTGTGCCCTAGGAAACTGCTTGAACGAGAGAGGGAAAAGCATTTTAAACAATCCAATCACAAGGTACAGGAAACTTTCTGGAGGGGCATTCCATTGAAAGGATAAAAGTGGCTCGGTGTATCCAGAAAAAAGGTAGTTAATTTAATGCTAAGACGTTGGCCCCAGACCTAATTGTATATTATTAAGACAAAACGCAGATTAAGCTCTCACAAGAACACCATTGCTATATGCCTGGATGATTAGAGCTAGAAGAATTTGTTTGTTTCACGAAAATATTCTGCATTTAGAAAATATTTTTTAAAAAGTCATTTTTCAAAAGAATAATAATATTTTCTGATATTTAGTTAAAATCTTTAAAAAAACCAAAAAACATTTTTTGTCATTTAAAAATGAAAATTTAATTTGATTTTCTTAAATATAAGTAATACTAACTAGGCCTTGTGACTTGCACATAAATAGTCAAGGAATTAGGCATGAGTATTTGTATTCTGTTCTTGCCTTAATGGACCCTGATTGAACCAGGCATGGGCATTGGTCCTAAGTAAAGAGCACAAGCCCTGGTCCTATGTCCACAGAAGCTGGAATTGAGAACCTAGCACCGTGCATGGCTTCCTAGCGCCCCGCCTTGAGTCCCTAGAAGTTGAGCTCGAGGCTCCGATGTTTGCACTTTAGTCCCCATGCTTGAGCTAGGGTCCATCAAATCCGAGGCGTAAGTACCTGCGCTTGGGTTCATCGAGACTAAGCTTGAATTCATCAAGACTGAGCCCCAAGTCTTGGCGATCACGGGCTTGGGTGTCATGGACTTGAGCACTGGTAGTGAGGTCTCAAGCCTCGCCTCGATGGACCTAGGCACGAGTACTGAATCCGGGCCTCGCCTTGATGGACCTAGGCACGGACAACTATCTTGGGCTTGGCCTCGATGAATCTAGGCTTGGGCACAAGATTCTCGAGCTTAGGCGTTGGATATCCAAGCACCAGCACCAGGGTCCCGGGTCGGCCTTGGTGGATTTGAGCATGTGTGGTCTTGGGTGTAGGGGATTTGAGCATGGATAAAGAGGTCTCAAACTTGGCCTCATTGAACTTGGGTTAAGCCTCTGTGGACTCGGGCTTGGCGTCAATGGATTTGGATGCGGACATTGGGAATCTGAGCATGGGCACTGAGGTCTTGGAGGCTCAGGCGGGGTAGACTCGAGCTTGGGTGCTGAGGATTTGAATATGGCCTTTGTGGAGTTAGGTCCGAGTGCCGGGGATGTAGGCATGGGCCCTGAGGGTCCACACGCGGTCTTCGTAGAAAGCTAACTTCTCTTAATTTCTACTTTTCCCACTTGACTTTAAAGACGTAGAAAGTAGACCATGGTGTCTGACACACCAGAATAGCCCATAATTTATTAAATTCTTGATTTATAATTTAATGACTATTTCGTATGTACGCGTAATTCCACAAGGGTCACCCGTATTCGATGTTTCCATAATTAAAAAAGTGAAAGTCTAATTTTCTTATTATTTTAGGACATATTTGGTTTGTGGAAAAGAAAAAATTATTCAATGAGAATGGAAATGTCGGAAATCATGTTTTCATTTTAGACAAAGAAAGAATGAAAACTGAAAAAAATTAGATTTTAAGCTTTAATGAAAGCCTTATTTTTATTAAGAAATTGTTTGTGATCGTCTCCTTATTTCATGGTTTTCTTTCCTTAGATGACAATAAAGGCGTAAATATAATTCTCGCAAACTAAATATATATATTTATACACACGCATACTTGATCTAGTTCTATATACCGAATTTCGTTGGGATGAATATATATCTCCTTATTTCATGGTTGAGTGTGCTGGAGAAAGAGAGAAGGTGTCTCCGTTTTTTCTTCTTAACTAGACAAAGGAGAAGGCCAAAAGCGATTGAAAATTGGAAAGAGGAGAGAGGGTTTTTTCAGCGGCAAGAGCATTAATGTTGAATCTAAGATATTGTGAACAAAAGGGACAGAAGAAAGAATGTGTAGTAATTTTTTGGTGTCTGTATTTTTATCGCTACTTTGTACAATTATAGAGGCTCTACTTATAGACTTTCACAAGAAGACGGATGTCTACAATTAAGGAAATTTTGAAAGAAAACATAATTCATTGATTGAGAATTGATGTAGTGATTTGTTGATGCTTGATTTGTGGAGATTTGATTTCAATTTGTTTCTTTCTTTGGTGGAGATTGTGTTGTGGGTTTCCTTCTTTTGCTTGATTCTTCCAATCTTTCTTCTTTGGTGTTGCCATCTTTAATGGAGCCAGAATGTTGCTAATTGCTTGATTGTTGCAGATTTCTTGATTGTTGGTGATTGATTGATTCCCTTCAAAATAACTATTGTTGCTAATTGCTTGATTGTTGCAGATTTCTTTTTGATTATCGGTGATTGATTGATTCCCTTTTTTAATATAAATATTTTAAAGTAACAAAAAAAAAAGAAGAAGAAAATTTTTTAGAGTTTTAAGAAAATACAATTATATACTTAATAAAACGGTGTATAAACAATCCCTTTCTTGTTTTTTTTTACCGCAGCAAAGGAGAGAAAAAGAAATCCTCCACGGACCGGACCGGGAACCGATCACCCCTATTGCTTCTGTCAATCCCTTTCTTGTTTGCAGCAAAGGAGAGAAAAAGAAATCCTCCACTTTTCTATTTTTTGGGCCAGCCCAAGCCGAAGGACATGTGTTGACCTGTCAGTGGAATCACCTACTCGTGTGCATCACGTAAGACAATGACATGATGATTGCTAATCATTGAATCCTGACATGTGGCTTCCCTTTTAAAAATATTGTGCGTCCTAAAGTAGCCCATAATCTATTAAATTCATAATTTAAAAATTACGGACTATTTTGTGCATATATATAATATTATATTTATAAATTAATATATTAAAAGTCCTAAAATTTATCACGAAAGTATAATTTAGTCATACAAATTTTAAAAAAATGTAATAAAAGTCTAAGTTTTAGGATTTAATTACATTTTTTAAAAGTTTTAGATTTCAATTGTATTTTCTGACAAGTATTAGAATTTAAATGCATTTTTTGAAAGTTTTAGAATTCAATTGTAATTTTGTGACAAATTTTAAGATAAATTTTAGATTTCAATTGTACTTTCGTAATAAATCTTAGGACTTCTAAGTTTTTAATATATTTATCCCTTGGATTTAGCATTGCCTTCGGATATTGATGCATTCTGTAGACGAGCTCATTGCGTCTTTATCCAACCGGCTTTCGGTGAAAAAGCTCTGTGTACGAACTCTTCCTGAGTGGTTGGATGGAAAAGATGCATCGGAGACGGGAAGAGAGCTCACAGAGCAAGCCCTTTCTTTTCTACCCCAAGTCGTCGGAGGTGGGGCTTTAATCATCAAGCTCGAGAATCTGTTCTTTTTAAAGCGTGTTGCGACGTGTTTCCCGGAAGAAGTCTAGTGGAGATCCTAGTGAGAGTGAAAACTATGGCTATTCTCAGTACTTACCAATCTGGCTACCGTGCTTTATCTCCTGCTATTATTCTTGGTTCTCCCTCCCTCTCATCACCTGTTAATCGAAACTAGTCCTCACTGGACACTGGTCTAGTTTACTGAGAGTAACTACTTTCTCTATTCTCTCCCATCCACTCTCCCTCTCCACCACCACCCCCTAATGCACCGCCACCTTCTCTTCCTCCTCATGGTGGCGACCGCCCTCCTCTTCCTCCTCTTCCTTCCGATGGCGTCGTCTCTCTTAGCCGGCAACTCTCTCTCCAACTGCAACCGAACCTTCAGCTGCGGCTCCTTCGCAAACGTCTCCTACCCCTTCACCGGTGGCGACCGCCCCACCCACTGCGGCCCACCAGAGTTCCACCTCAGCTGCGTCGGTGACTCCCCGAACTCACCGTCGGCTCCCTCGCATACCGCGTCCGGGCACTCGACCAGACTCGCCGGTCGCTTGTGCTCTCAAGAACCGATCTTTACAACAACACCTGCTTGCAGCAATATGCCAACGCCACTCTCCACTCAACCATCTTCACCTTAGCTAGCAACGGCGAAGACCTCACTTTGCTTTATGACTGTTCGTGGGTGACCTTCTATTTCAATAATTTGTTCAGTTGCGAGATCAATGGGACCTTGACGTACAACTATTACTTCATCGGTGCTGTCCCCACCGATCCGATTCTTAACGTGAGCCAGTGTAACGGGATCGTCATGGTCCCAATCCTGCAGTCCGCGGTGATCATGCTCACCGGAGAGCGGGCGATGCTCACAGAGGCTCTGATGGAGGGTTTTGAGGTGATTACACGAATCCGTACGAGGATCAGTGCGTCATGTGTGGTGGGATTGGTGGGGAGTGTGGGTTTGACTCTGATCAGGGGAAGCCCATTTGTATATGTGGTGACCAAATTTGTTCCACTGCAGGTACTTCGATTCATCACTTTCTGTCTGTTCAATTAAATCAGATGATTGCAGCGTGTGTCGGCCGTGATATTGCTGATCTGAAGTCAAGATCTTTTCTGGATCATGTTTGCTAGTTTCCCCCTTGCACCTCGTACGTTAGTCACGGAATACCCCACAACAGAGAAGCTTTTTGATAAAGCTCAAGTTAAGAACAGATGACTCCCTTTGTATAGGTAGATGGAAAAAGGATGTGGCATTCCAATCCAACCGGAGGGCAGGGGAAGTTTACTTGAAATAGATTAGTACACTTTATGGATAGCTTACAGATTATTTCCTACATAGAAAGGACCTAAAATGTCTCGAATATGATTGTGAAAATGCGGGCAAGGTTTTCACTCTTTCCCTGTTTGCCATCGGCAATTCCTGCATACGCAATTTGCATTAGATTCCTAAAATTGTAGTCGACCCTGGAATAATGGATTTTCCTTTCCCAGGATCCAACAGGTGGATAGATCATCTCATAGGTAAGCATCTCTTTCACATTACTGTATTTGTATCTTTTGCTTTAGTAAATCACTGATATCTTTTAAGTGATTGAAAATGACAGGTGGAGCATTTGTTATTGGTGCTTCAATATTTGAAATTGCCATCATTTTCATCATTTTCACTTGTAAGGTTCTACTCTCCAAGAACAAGCAAGATAGTGAAGTTGAGCAATTGATAGGAATCCATGGATCTCTTGCACCAAAAATATACCGATATACCGATTTGAAGAAAATGACAAAATCATTTTCAGAGAAACTTGGTCAAGGAGGATTTGGTTCAGTGTATAAAGGGAAGATCAAGGATGGTTGTCTTGTCGCGGTAAAAATTCTGATGGATTCCAAAAGTAGCCCAAAAGAATTTATCAATGAAATCATGAGCATTAGCAGAACTTCTCATGTTAATGTAATCACTCTCCTAGGTTTTTGTTACGAAGGGAAGAAGAAAGCTCTAATATTCGAGTACATGCCTAATGGTTCATTGGATAAGTTCATATATTCTGCAAGAGCTTTAAATACGAGTAGCTCCTTAGAATGGATGATACTATATAAAATTGCAATTGGCGTTGCTCGTGGGCTAGAGTATTTGCATCAAGGCTGTAATACCAAATCTTGCATTTTGATATAAAACCTCAAAACATCTTACTTGATATAGATTTTACCCCCAAGATTTCCGATTTTGGCCTTGCTAAACTTTGTCATGGACAAGAGAGTGCTGTATCAAATCCCGGCACGAGGGGAACGGTTGGGTTTATTGCACCAGAAGTTGTGTGTCGAAACTTGGGGAGAGTCTCTCACAAGTCAGATATTTATAGTTACGGAATGTTGGTTCTTGATATGGTAGGCATAAGATATTGTGATGTCAAAGTTTCCAACAACAGTGAAATGTACTTTCCAGAATGGATTTATAGGAACTTGGAGCCAGGAAAAGATTTGAAATTGCCGATGAAGGTGACGGAGGAGGAGGAAGTGCTAGCGAGGAAGATGGTCATTGTGAGTTTGTGGTGCATTCAAACCAGTCCATCCGATCGACCTTCAATTGGGAAGGTAATAGAAATGTTGGAAGGGAGCCTCGAATCATTGCAAATGCCGCCGAAGCCCATCTTGTATTCTCCATCAAGAAAATTGTTGCAACACAGGGAAATGACGAAGTCGAATTCTAATGGGAGCCACGAGGACCAAATACTAGAGAATTTAGGGGAAAGCAACAACTAATGATAAAATGGTAGTGCACGATATAGCTCCTTGAGGTAATTGTCATGCCTTTCTTTAGATCGAATATGTTATTCTTAGAGTTGCAATGAAAGTAGAGAGAGTGGTATTGTTATAATTGTCAGCATATTGTTATTCTCGCAAACATTGATGTTGACACTAATATTTAGAATATTATAACGAATATAGTCTTAGATCCATGCGACGTGCTGGCATCTTGCTAGTTTAACAGTAAAATTAGTGTGAATGGGACCATATTTGCTGGATGTTTGACTTGTCAAGAGCAACTAAATCGTAAACAGTCGGCAGGGGAAGATGATAGGAAGAGTGCACGCTCTGGTAATTGATAATCCTACCAGAATAACAGGTTCATTACGAAAATTCCATGATTAAAAGAACTCCCAATGATATTTTCCAAAATTATACTTAGTCTTTGCCATAGAAATATCTTGAATAATATACTATCACCTTTTGACTATGCATTTTGGCTTTTTTACAAGCATCACATTGCAGCCGCTGAAAGGCCTGCCTACAATCAGAATTTAAGATCTATAGACACAATATCGACTATATTTGGGTGAATATGCTGTTCAAAGTGCAAAACCTATTGTACAGAGGCGAATTCAGTCATAAACATTTCAATTCCATTTTAGTTCTAAATCTTTTGACGATTTGTCAATGTTGTTTCTTCAGTCAATCGTGACTGAAAATTGCTAATGTGGATGACGGCAATTTTTCATGGCATAACCAGATCTAAATCAGTTCACGAGCTTTGTAGATTGTTTTATGGCTCTCAACACCAGTGTCCTTGTGTTATAAACAAGAAAACAGTGTGGTTCATATTAAGTTAAGCGAAAAAAGCAAATGAATTACAAAAAAGAAATCTCATTGAATCACATCTTTAAATATGAAATATGACCTATGGTAGAAGATTAAAAGCTCAATTTTTCAAATGACACGTGCGTGTATGTATTTCGCCGGTCTACATGTTCCATCCTTCAGATTTTCCCTCTCTGGGAGAAGGGGTCGTTCTCGATTGGGTGACAAATTTCTCTCGCTTAAAATAGTGTTCTCAAGCCCCACGGCAGTATTCTCAAATCAATCGATTCCAAGCTATCCCTCGTACAATCAGCGGATGCAAAACATATTAACAGTACAGCCCAGCCCAGCCTAGCCCCGACTATGTAGATCATACGGCCGACCAAACAGCAGTAGCCACTAATGAGCTACTTTTTTTTTGGTCAGGACTAATGAGCTACTTGGAACGCTGCAGGATGTGGCCGAAAGGATCGAAACTGGGGCCACCCGTCTCCTGAGATTTAGAAAACTGAAGAGACGAACTAAATCTCTTCCAGAAAAATAGTAATTGCTCCCAAATGGTCCTCTATTTGCTGGCCCTGACAGAGGAAAGCCCAGAATCTCGAAAACGCATTGTCACCCTCCCAAACAAAAAAGAAAGATAATATTGCGGAAGGGAAAAAACCAGAGCAAAGGCTTAGGCTCACAGTCACAGCCCCTCTCCTTCGATGATGCTTCCAAATCCTATCAAATCATCCTTGAGAGACCATTGCCGAAAGTCCTTGCCAGCCGTCGCCCCCCTTGACTCAGCAAATCCCACTGAATAATCCAGTTTGGAAGCTGAGGACAATAATGAGAAGAACCATCGTCCTTAACCCTGTTGAAAAATCACTATCAGCAAATTTCAGAATGCATGGTCGATCCGAAATTGATGAAGATATGGAAACCCACAACTTCTAAACCTTGTGCAGCAGGGTGAAATAAGAGGCAATCCTATAATTCAACATCACAAATGAGTATCTTTTATATTTGATGATCTCCCATATCTTAAGTGGCCTAGAAAGATTGCAGGAGTTATATATATGCTTAATTAACCACCAAAGCCTTAGCATCAGAACTCACCATTATTATATTTTTTTCAACGTTTATTGGTAAATTCACTGGAAGCCGTTGAGATTAGTGGACGTCTCTTTTGAAATAGGATAAGACAGCCTTTCTGTACCTACCAGAATTCAATCAAGTGATTCGAATTCTCCATTAATATTCCTATTTGATTTGGCTTTGGGCAAATATAATTAGGAAAATACAAATATTTTTGGGCTAAAGGGATTTTCTGAAATACAAATAACGTTTGGTAAATTATAATGTTAAATTGCATTGCGAAACGACTTTGACTTAAATGCTATTTGGCAAAAACTAATTTTTGCAAAGGACTTTTGCTAATTTGTTGGCCCTGACAAGGAAAGCCAAGAATCTCGATATCGCATTGTCACCCTCCCAAACAAGTTTCAACACATGAGAAGAAGAGAAAATATTGCAGAAGGGAAAAAACCAGAGCAAAGGCTCAGGGTCTCAGTCGCAGCCCCTCTCCTTCGATGACAATTCCAAATCCTATCAAATACCATCGAGAGATCATCGCCGTAAGTCCTTGCTACAGTCGCCGCCCTGGACTTGGCAAATCCAATTGAAGAATCGAGCTTGGAAGCTGAGGATAGTTATGAGAAGATGTTTCGGACAGCTCCTCTGAATCCATCATCCTTTATTAGATATCTCAGCAGTTTTGAACTATTTGTTAGAAATAATGAGTCATAAAGGCATCATTTTTGTAATAGTTATACAAGGGTCATATAAAGGCTTTCTAATGGCCATCTAATAACTATTGGGGTTTGTTTTAGTGGCCACCCTTCCCATATGGTAAGGGGATGTGAGAAGTTCAAACCCCATATTCTCAAAGGGGTTGGGGTTGAGATGATTGAGTTTTAGGTGTGTGTTTAAACTTCTATATACTATAAGAAAGCATGACAAAAGTCTAAGAGTGAGAATTATAATATGAATTGAAAATGATAAAAAAAAAACAATTATCTTTCTCTTTAATTACCAATTTATTTATAATGGTTTCCAAATGGCTCTTTCTTTCTTTTACCCATAAGTAGTTACTTTGAATGTAATTGGAAAGAGATATCTATATATCAAAACCAAACTATTCTTATTTATCTTTTCATGTCTTTTTTTTCTGTTGGATTATGCACGGTTCCTTCTATTATTGAGTACGGAATAAAGAAGAAGAAGGTCTATTTTATTTTGGGAGGATAGTAATTAGAGCCTTATGCACCAAGTTTCGTACTTTGAGAGGCGGAATTATCCTTAAAGGCAATGCTTATATGCCTTGGACATTTGTTTTTATTTTTTTTGGTCTTTTCCAATGTATTTCCAACAATTTTTTTGTATTCTAATATTTTCCCAACATCCTTAACCTTGTTGGAAAAACCACTATCAATAAATTTCAGGATGCACGGTGGATCTAACACCATGAAGATATGGGATCTACAAGTTCTAAACCATGTACAGCAGGGTGAAATAAGAGTCAATCCCATAATTCAAACATCACGAAGAGTATTTTTATACTTGATGATCTCCTATATCATAAGTGGTCACAAAGATTGCAAGAGTTCTATCCTTAATCAACCACCAAAGCCTTAGCATCAGAATTCGCTACCATCTGGTTCTTTCAACATTTATTAGTAAATTCATTGGAAGTTTTCGAGATTGGTGGACGTCTCTTTCTAAATAGGACAAGACAGCTTTTTGGTCCTACCAGAATCCAGTCAAGTGATCTGAATTCTCCATCAATTTTTTATTGATAGTCGTCGTATTTGAAAAAAGAAGAGGAGTTTTTCGAAAGAAAATGTTATGCCTACGAGAGGAGACCTTGACAAATACTCCTAAGAAATGTTGAAGCTCTTCTTTGCCATAAGAGTAGATGTGAGTCTTAACCTAGTGTTCTTATCATCCATTTCTAAGGAGATAGCTCTTCATTGGATGATAATATTGGACTTTAGCCTCGTGCTTCCAACACGCTCTGTTGAATCTGGGAGGTTCTTATTATGAGTTTGACGAAGGTTGAATTTGAATTGGAGTTTGGGATAATGAGGAACTCTTTGGTTAGGCATTTGAAGGTGGCAGTGGTTGGAGGAGCTCGAGTTGGCTTGGCACAGAAGATAAAAGCCGATTGCTGTTTAAGATTTTATTTTTTATCGTTCTTTTTTTTAGAATTTTTGATTTTTTTTATGTGACAATCGATGAGCGTTACATGAACACCATGTGTTTGAAGAAAGTAGTAAAAAGAGCCACGTCAACTTCTTAATTAGCCAAGTCTGACGTAGATAATGTATGGATTTTGTTGCGGAAAGGGCGAATGATCGAACAATAAAATTCAATCGACTACAAACAAATCTTCTTGGTGTAAAGAAAAGAAATAAATCGATGACGAATTGGCGCTTCAAGACCTTTGCATCAACAACGTGGGCCGTTATATATAGGACTGAAAGCCATTCCTACTTGGAGTAGGAATAAATTAAGAAACCCACTCCTATTAGGATTAGGAAACCCACACCTACTAGGATTAGGAATCAAACTTTTGCTTTGGGCTCAAACTCGAGACATATTTTCAACAATCTCCACCTTGGCTCGACGTTTGAGCCAAGTGACACTCGCTAGAACTCTGCTGCTTCTCTTCCATAGCCCCAATGGACTCAACCGCCATATCTTTCAAGCCCAAGTCCGGCTTGAACTTCGCCATAAACGAGGACCTCATAAGAACACCAACTCCACATGCACCTTTAACTGCTACGTAAGGATTTCTCGACACAATCTCCTTAACCACAGATAAAGCAAAACCATTGTTGCATCCATATCTGTCAGAAGATCGAATACGTACCTTGTCAATATCAGCAGTCACAGCAATTGTTGGCTTTATAAACTCCACCTCGTTACAAGCACCATCTGTGTTGATTACCACATTAGTACCCGCTACCTCAGGAGTTTCTGGTTGCAACTCCACCTCAAGCTGAACACCGTTCAGATCCGTATAAGCACCGCTATTACCACTCCTAACCGTAAGCTCGAAAACGTAACTTCTCTGCTAATAGGTGAATTTAACTCCGGGCACCACAACCGATAACCCCGCTCACCTTGTGCATAGCCTAGGAATATGCACTTTCTTGCCCTTCCATCCAGCTTACCATCACTCGCCGAACATAACATGGGCAACAAAATATTCTAAGAATAGAATAATCAGCAACGTTACCTGACCACACTTCTTCGGGAGTCCGATGTTTAATTGCAGTCGATGGGGATCTATTCATCATGTAGCAAGCCGTACTAAGCGCATCCGCTAGGAATCTCCTAGCCATACCAGCACTAGAGATCATTTTATGGGCCATCTCTAGTAATGTTCTGCTCAACAATTCCGCAACATGTTGTGGTTCATTGGCAATAGTGCGGTGTTTCACTATGCCTTCCTTCATGCAGAATTTGTTTAACAGCTTCGGCGACCTCCATACTACCGCGATCACCTTGTGCATATCAAAGCTCTCAACTGCATGATCTTGACATGCACAAACTTGTACCTAAGTACAAACACCCACGTCTTCATCGAGTAGTCATCAACAACTTAACATATATCCACTCTTCCTAGAAGGAAACCGCGACAACACCCGAAACATTCAACATTTCCGGGTTTCTTTGACTATTGCACTGAACAAAATTGATCTAAATCACAGCACCTGCATACATTCGAATAACATAACCACATAGAGATTTCTTTCAAAAACCTTCAGGCTTCTCTTGTCAATGTGCCCCAAACGCATATGCCACAATTCCAGACTCTCGAACAGATGCATCTAACGTCTCCGCAGCGAAATCTGTCATTGTCTCACCTTGAAGCTCCGAGGCCATTGTGCTTGATTCCTTTCATTATCACTAAAGCACCTCGAACAACTTTCGGAATTCCACATTCTGAAAAATTCAATCATCAGGAAATTAAGTTTTTCTTCAACTCTGGAACGTGCCTCACTCCGGTCAATGTCCTCACAATACCATCATGCATTCTGATTTTAATATCGCCAACACCTACAACATCGCATTCAGCGTTGTTCCCATTTACTACTATCCGTGCACTAAGAGTAAACCAGTTTCATTTTGTAGCATGAAAAGAACAACCAGAATCCATAATCCATCCATCAAACGATAAATGTTCTGCTAATCGGCACTACCGAATTCCGCAACATCATCTGTTCAACTAAGATTTCCCTTTTCATTCTTCACTTAAGCAATTTCTTCGAAGATGCCCCCTCTGTTACGCCAACAGACAGCACCACCGGTCCTTGTGGTTTCACTATGCCTTCTTCTCTTTTTCACCTACTAAAAAACAGTAGATATGGGTTCACCAGATTCTCTTCTAGAATATTGTTTAACCCCATCAAACGTTAAGCTTGTTAACCTGGAGGAATTACTAACAGCGAACGGTAGTATTCCAACTATTAGGCAATAGGATACCGAATCAAAGCACATACCTCATCTTCAAAGTCAATATCAACTGAACTCAATTGACTAACAATCACATTAATTCATTGATATGATGCGCGACGCACTCATCTTTTAAAAGATGAGGAACTCTTTGGTTTAGGCATTTGAAGGTGGCAGTAGTTGGAGGAGCTCGAGCTGTTGATCTAAATCACAAGTTTCAATAAAGATAGCAACATAACCACATAGTACAGAAGATAAAAGCCGATTGCTGTTTAAGATTTTATTTTTTTACCATTCTTTTTTTTTGAATTTTTGATTTTTTTTTGATGTGACGATCGATGAGCGTTACATGAACACCATGTGTTTGAAGAAAGTAGTAAAAAGAGCCACGTCAACTTCTTAATTAGCCAAGTCTGACGTAGATAATGGATGGATTTCAGTACACTATTTGAAAATTTTAAGGCTCAATTGTATTTTGAGGATAACTTTTAGAACTTTCAGTGCGTTTATCCAAAAAATAAAAAATGGTTTAAATATAGTTAAGCGAAAAAAGCAAATGAATTACGAAAAGAAATCTTAATGAATCATATTTTTCTATACGAAATACGACGTACAGTGGAAGGCTGCAAAACTAAATTGTTAAAACGCTAGATATCTGTATATATGGCTTAACACTATGATTGGAGTGTCACTAGCTCTGCTTCCGAGTCAACGCCAGCTCCCTGCATATCTAACAATGGCACATCCTCCACTTTTCTCCACCTGCACCATCCCTTTCAAGGGTCTGAAACTACACTGCCCGAGTCAAGTTCCTTGCTGAATTAACCAGCAAACTTCCATGGACGGAAGCTCTCTGTGCGTGGAGAGCGAGGGGCGCCAACGTCTCGATATTGGGCTCTCGAACTGAGAATCGCTCTGATGGAGAAGGGATAGTGAGAAAACCTAGAGACGGGGTAACAAATTCATATTCATGACTGAAGAGGTCTCTTCAAATTCCTTCCAGGAGTAGGCTTGCTACTGATAAGGGGAGGACTTTTGTTAGCATTCAGGCATGTTTTGCTTTGAGAAGGTCTTCATTTACTGTGGACATATCACAACCCAAATCGCCCATTTCAGATTTTTGAATAGTAGGCCTCATTTTACAGTAAAGTTAACACAAGTGACTTTTAAAAAAAAAGATAAAAAAAAAGGTTTCTGAAGGGACCAGAACTTCCAACGAAAAAAGAACCGGTCAAGAATCTTAATTTCTAAAGAATTAGCTATTATCGTGGCATTGGAAAAATCCATGGAACCGTCTTTAATGACATCATGCAAACTTTCCACATGAGGTAACCGACTCGACTACATCTAATGAGCAGAAACCAGACATAAAGCCACCTTTATCAACTGATTTAACGGTTTGTTTGTCTATCTATGAATTTATATTTTGACACCGACATTGTTGTGAGAATGTGATGCAAAGGAATCATAAATAGTTGGAAGGAAGAAAATGTAATCAGATATCGATTTTATATGAAACAATCAAAGTACTGGTCCTTACATTTATGGGAGAAAATAATAAAAAATTTCATTATAGAAATAAATGATATAGCGGAGATTACAATCATTCAAACACTCAAATATTTTCACGATATTTTCCAGCTCCCACTTATAATTAATAATTCACATAGTTCACAAAGAAATCTCATAATCAATAATTATACATATCCTGATCATAAGAATTTAGTAATTTACCTACGAAATCGCTAGAGTGTAATTAGAACAGGCAAATCCTTGCAATTTTCCCATGTGCAGTCAAAGGCACCCACTTCACCTTCGCTCCTTCTCTGCCATCAATGAAGACCTCATGTCTATTCTTCCTTTTCTGGTCAAAACTCATAATTTTTCACGTCTATTAAGATGGGTTCCTGAACCGATGAAACTTAGGGGAGCCCGTGGTTACATGGTTACATGGTGCGGCTCCTTTTTGACTTGCATGCAAGAGTTACAAATGGAGTTTTTTCTTTGTCAGTACAAATGGGGAGTTGACACAGAAAAAACAAGCCCGCATTCTTTTACTTTGCCAATTCCACATGTGTCAAGGATGCGGACATTCCATGTATGACCAAAAGAGGGAGCAGCTTGTGGATCCCTTATAATAAGGGTTAACGTCACAAAAACTCCAAATCGAAATTGTTACACTTTTAATAAATTTATCACAAACTGGTACATTTATGACAAATTTATTTTTTCTTAATGTCTGTTAAATTTTATTATTAAATTGTTGAGTTGAATGATACTTTACAGTTGATTAGTATACGGTTTGGGATTTTACTCTCATTTTATCATAGTTGTACCAATTTTATAATTTAATAGAGGGTATATTTATCACAAATGTATCGATTTGGGGTTTTTGACTATCCAAAAAATTAGTTTGGAGTAAATTTGTCATATGTGTACCGGTGTGTCATTTTTTTTGTCATATAGGGTAAATTTATCACGGGTGTACCGGTTTAATATTTTTCGTGGTAAAAAAAAATTAATTTTGAATAAATATATCATGTGTATATTAGTTGGAATTTTGCGTAACATTAATCCTTATAATAAGGCGTGGAGGGCTCTCTTCGTTAAATGGCAGCTTGTGAGTTTGCTGCTTTCTTTGTCTTCATCATTCCTCCTTCCTTTTGCATGCTGAGCATTTAACGTAAGGAGGACGGCCAACGTGCTAAACAAAATCGCAGACTATCACAAAAGTCCAATCTGGACTTTATTTATTAAGACCAACCCGCCCGCACGCTGTAATCTTGGTGGTCGTTCAGAAGATTCGAACTTGAGACATATTTATAATAGAAAAAAGCTTAGTTAACTGCACCGTTACTTTGCCAAAAGTAACGGTGCAATCTTGACCCCATATTTTCCAAAGGAAAATGCTCAAAATGAACCTTTAGTTTGAAGCACTTTTGGCAACGTCTAATTTGCAAAAAAAATGAATTCACATAGCAAAATACAAATTCGCCTTCCCAATTTAGTAAAAACATAAGTCATCTACAAATGGAAAATTAACAAAAAATCACTTTGATGTGGTAAATAATTCTAAATAAGAGCAAATGAAAAACGCGATAAAATTAATCACGAAAAAAAAATCAAGTGAAGTTTCTATTCAAAATAAATAAATAAGAAACTCACCTAAACTAATTAGTCCTTATGGGTTTTATTTCCTTTTTGGAAGGAAGAAATGGTATTCCATATTTCTGTCTAGAAACAGTCCCCAGTTGCCAATTGCCTGTCAATGGCACTTGTGGTCAAAAGGGCACCGTTATTCACAAGGAATGACGGTGCCGTTGGCTTAGCAAGGTTCTTTCCTATAAAGGAAAATTACTACTCCTCGCTGATCTAGCTAGTCACCACCCTCGCTCTCTCTTTCCACCACCACCCACCAATGGACCGCCACCTGCTCCTCCTCCTCACGGCGGCCACCGCCCTCCTCCTCCTCCTCCTCCTCCTCCTCCCGACTGCGTTGTCTCTCTCTGCCGGCAACTCTCTCTCCAACTGCAACCGAGCCTTCAGCTGCGGCCTCATTGTAAATGTCTCCTACCCTTTCACCGGCGGCGACCGCCCTGCCCACTGCGGCCTGCCGGAGTTCCGCCTCAGCTGCGTCGATGACTCCCCCAAGCTCACCATTGATTCCCTCACATACCGCGTACAGGCACTTGACGAGACGGGCCGATCGCTCAATCTCGTAAGAACCGATCTTGACAACAACAACACCTGCTTGCAGCAATACGCCAACACCACTCTCAACTCCACCATCTTCACCGTCGCTAGCGACAACGAGGACCTCACCTTGTTTTATGAGTGTTCGAACTCGACGACCATCAAGGCCCAGAATCTGTTCAGTTGCGAGATCAACGGGACCGAGACGGACAACAATTACTTATTGGGTGCTGTGCCCACTGACCCGATTCTTAATGTGAGCAAGTGTAATGTGAGCGTCACGGTCCCAATCCAGCCATCGGCGGTGTTCATGCTCACCGCATCCGGGCTCGGAGAGGCTCTGATGGAGGGTTTTGAGGTGAATTACATGAATCCGTACGAGGATCAGTGCGTGGTGTGTCTTGGGATTGGTGGGGAGTGTGGGTTTGACTCTGATCTGGGGAAGCCCACTTGTTTTTGTGGTGACCAAATTTGTTCCACAGCAGGTACTTCAACTGACCCACTTTCTGTTCGTTCAAAATGAATCGGATGACATGCTGCGGAATTGCTGAGCTGAAACTGAGATATGTTATTACAATGCATGCTAGTTTCCCCCTTGCATCTTTTACTTTAGTCAAGGAATTAACCCCAAAGCAGAAGCTTTCTTAAAAAGCTCGAGGTTATAACCGATAGCTCCCTTTTGTATAGGTAGATGGAAAAGGATGTAGCATTCCAATCCAATCGAAGGGGAGAGGAAGTTACTTGAAATAGATTAGAATCGCTTCGTGGGTAGTTTATGGATGATTTCCTACATAGAAAGGACTTCATGTCTCGAATATGATAGTACAAATGTGGGGCTTTACTAGCATGACGATCTTTGGGCTATGTAAGAGTAATGGCTTTTTGTGAGCTACAGATTCTTGAAGGAATGGACTTTACAACAATTTATAATTATTTGTTATTTTTTTCAAAACAGATTATTATTTTTACGGTAGATTAAAGATTGTCACACAATCATTTCTCTTCCTATAATTGTAGTCAACCTTGAAAATAATAGAATTTTCCTTTTCCAGGATCCAACAGATGGAGAAAATTCATCATAGGTAAACATCTCTTTGACATCATTGAATTTGATTTCTTGTTTCAGTAAATCACTAATATCTTTTGAGGATTGAAATTGAAAGGTGGAGCGTTTGCTGTTGGTGCTTCAATATTTGCAATTGCCATCGTTTTCACACGGAAGGTTCCACTCTTCAAGAACAAGAAAGATCGAGAAGTTGAGCAATTGATAGGAATCCATGGATTTGTTGTTGCAAGAAGATACCGATATATCGATTTGAAGAAAATGACAAACTCATTTTCAGAAAGACTTGGTCAAGGAGGATTTGGTGCAGTGTATAAAGGGAAGACCAAAGATGGTTGTCTTGTGGCAGTGAAAATTCTTACGGATTTGAAAAATAGCGCGGAAGAATTTATCAATGAAGTCATGAGTATTAGTAGATCTTCTCACATTAATGTAATCACTCTCTTAGGTTTTTGTTACGAAGGGAATAAGAGAGCTCTAATATTTAAGTACATGCCTAATGGTTCATTGGATAAGTTCATATATTCTGGAAGAGCTTTAAATGGGAGTAGCTCCTTAGAATGGAAGATACTATATCAAATTGCAATTGGCATTGCCCGTGGTCTAGAGTATTTGCATCGAGGTTGCAATACCAGAATTTTGCATTTCGATATAAAACCTCATAACATCTTGCTCGATGGAGATTTTACTCCCAAGATTTCAGATTTCGGCCTTGCTAAACTTTGTCACGGGCAAGAGAGTGCGGTATCAAATCCCGGCATGAGAGGAACGGTTGGGTTTATTGCACCAGAAATTGTCTGTTGAAACTTGGGGAGAGTCTCTCACAAGTCAGATGTTTATAGTTACGGAATGTTGGTTCTTGATATGGTAGGCATTAGATATTGTGATGTCAAAGTTTCCAACAATAGTGAAATGTACTTCCCAAAATGGATTTATAGGAACTTGGAGCCGGGAAAAGATTTGAAATTGCCGATGAATGTGACAGAGGAGGAGGAAGTGCTAGCGAGGAAGATGATTATTGTAAGTTTGTGGTGCATTCAAACCAGTCCATCTGATCGACCTTCAATTGGGAAGGTGATAGAAATGTTGGAAGGGAGCTTCGAATCACTACAAATGCTGCCGAAGCCCATCTTGTATTCTTCACCGCGAGAATTGTCGCAACACAGGGAAATGACGATGTCGAATTCTAATGGGAGCCATGAGGAGGACCGAATATTAGAGATAGAGGAAAGCAACAACTAATGATAAAGTGGTAGTGCACGATATATCTCCTCAAGGTAATTGTCATGCCTTTCTTTAGGTTGAATATGTCGTTCTTAGAGTTGGAATGAAAGCAGAGAGTGCATTATTGTTATAATTGCCAACATATTGATGTCGACACCAATATTTAGAATATTATAACGCATATAGTCTTAGATCCATGTGACGTGCTGGCATCTGGTTGGTTTGACCGTAAAATTAGCATGAATGGGATAGGAAGAGAGTGCACGCTCTCGTAATTGAAAATCCTATCGGAATAACAGGTTTATTACGAAAATTCCATAATTAAAAAAGAATTAGTAGGAAAGGTAACCATAGCCTAATGGAAACAAATTATAAATAGCTCTATGTATTTTTCAATGGTTGAATGTCCGGTGCTGGCCACTCTCTACGGACTTAAATGTTAACTTGGTTTCTCCTATAGATGATTCAATGAGTTCAGCAAGATAAATCTTACTCCCTGCGTTCTACCTTTCAAATTCATTTTTTTACCTCGTGAACTGTTGTCCTTATTTAGCCAATTTTTAATTTATTTCTGTGCCTGGCAGATCGAGATGGCATCTTTGTTCGAGCACCACCTGCAATAGTGGTTTGAAGGGCAGAGTCGGGTGTAAACTTTCCGAGTCGGCAGTTGCGGCATGTATTACAATAACTTGTGCACTCACCCACGAAGGATCGTAAGGGCTTCTTGATTACGAGAACGATGGTGCAGTAGAAATTGCTTACTTTGGTTTTGCCCAAATAAAGCTTTTCGGCATCAAACTCTGGCTGTGGTCTGTAGTGCAATGTATAAGTGGGAATTATTCGATCTTTATTTTAAATTGATCTTGGGTTGAAGAAGCAGTTTTTGCTATTTGATCTATGTAACTTGAGCGTGTGTTTATTAGGACGAGGCAAGAGTTGGTTTACTCTATTAATAAATAATTTGATGGACTATAATCCGTACATTTTAGTGACTTTCTAATTCTGCATATATGATCCTAATGCAAGAGTTGTTTTACACTTTAGAAAGTAGACCTTCGTGTATGACACACCATCATCTTTTTTCTCTTTTAAAATGATATTCGTCCAAAATAATATTAAAGTATATCTCGGGTTTAAAATTAAATTTTCGGATATGTAAAAATTCAAAGTGGAATAGTACAGATTGTTCAAAGCCGAATCTTACGGAAATTGATTCCATATAGACGCCGGTCAAGATGACAATGGCGAACAAAAAGGAAAGTCCAAAGTGAGCTTCTTTCTTTGACTTGGTCAACATGGGTTCAAGAAAGAAATTAAAGATACGGATGTCTTTCCTGGGGAAGTTGGTTTGATACTGCCATATTGGAGTCGGACTTGATTTCATATCTCTGCGTATGTGTTGGAATATGGGTCGGGGACGACTTTCATGCCTTTTGGATCGTTGAGATGGCGAGCTATTTTGGTCGTTATCCAAGGCGGTAGCTTCTTTCATAAACTAAATCCCAATGAAACCGAAGAGTGTTTTAGCAAAAAAAATAAAAAATGAATTCTTTTATGAGATTGAGAAATTATGGAGTTAAATACTATGTGAATTATTAGTTGTAATTAAGACTTGGGAAATGTTGTGATTGTTTAAGTGATTCGAGTGTTGATGTAATTTCTGTAATATTATTTAGAGTAGAATTTATTGCTACTCTCAGCATAGATGTGTTTACTATTATCAAACCACGTAAATCTAATGTCCAATCTATTTTTTAATTTTGTCTATTATATTATTCGATTGCTTAATTACTTGCAGCAAGTGGCCTGAAATTTATCAAATTCTTGCTTTTAAAATTAAAGGACTATTTCGTTTATATAAGCAATTCCGCAAGTGTTGCACCATATTCGATGTTTCCATAAATAAAAAGTGAAGATCTAATTTTCATGTTATTGTAGAACATATTCGGTTTGTGGAAAAGTAAAAATTATTCAATGAGAATGGAAGTATCGGAAATCCTATTTTCATTTCAGGCAAAAAAAGAACGAAAATTATAGCCTGTATCAGTACACGCCAGTCTCAGTACTCCCTGGTCTAGCTACCTTGCTTGATCCTCTGCTGCTATTCTCGGCTCATTCTCACCCTCATCACCTATTTTAATCGAAACTACTGCTCACTCGACCGCCCCGCCCACTGCGGCCCGCCGCAGTTCCGCCTCAGCTGTGTCGGCAACTCCCCCGAGCTCGCTGCCGGCTCCCTCACATACCGCGTCCGGGTACTTGACCAGAGGAGCTGATCGCTCAATCTC
Organism: Angophora floribunda; assembly: GCA_014182895.1. Classification (NCBI taxonomy): domain Eukaryota; kingdom Viridiplantae; phylum Streptophyta; class Magnoliopsida; order Myrtales; family Myrtaceae; genus Angophora; species Angophora floribunda. Next base: position 22,327,787 of record CM024710.1, read on the forward strand.
GTAAGAACCGATCTTGACAACAACACCTGCTTGCAGCAATACGCCAACACCACTCTCGACTCCACCATCTTTACCTTCGCTAGCAACAACGAAGACCTCACCCTGTTTTATGAGTGTTCGGACTTTCTGACCGTCAATCTGTTCAATTGCGAGATCAGCGGGACCGTGACGCGCAACTATTACTTGATCGGTCCTGTCCCCACTGATCCGAATCTTCACGTGAGCAAGTGTAACGTGAGCGTCACGGTCCCAATCACGCCGGCCGGGGCGATCACGCTCAAAGCAAACCGGTCGATGCTCGGAGAGGCTTTGAAGGAGTGTTTTGAGGTGAATTACTCGAATCCGTACGAGGATCAGTGCGTGACGTGTGGTGGGATTGGAGTGGAGTGTGGGTTTGACTCTGATCTGGGGAAAGCCCATTTGTATTTGTGGTGAACAAATTTGTTCCACATCCCTCAGCAAGCCCATTCCGACCGCAACCGCAGGTACTTCGATTTGACCCACTTTCTGTTCGTTCAAAATGAATCGGATGACAGGCTGCGGAATTGCTGATCTGAAACAGAGATATTTTCTTATCATGTATGCTAGTTTCGCCCTTGCACCTTTTACTCTAGTCGAGGAATAGCCCCAAAGCGGAAGCTTTCTTAAAAAGCTTGAGGTTAGAACAGATAGCTCCCTTTGAATAGGTACATGGAAAAGGATGTGGCATTTCAATCCAATCGAAGGGGAGAGGAAGTTACTTGAAATGGATTACTATCCCTTTATGCATAGTTTACCGATGATTTCCTACACAGAAGGGAATTCGTGTCTTGGATATAATTGTGCAAATAGGGCTTTGTTAGCATAATAGTTTTTGGGTTATTATGAAAGCAACAACTTATCGTAAGTCACAAATTCTTGAAGGAGTGAACCCCATAATAATTTATAATTATTTGTTATTTGATTTTTGTGATCCCGAATAAACTATTATTCTCATAGTAAAGACTGTCACCTAATCATTTCTCTTCTCGTAATTGTAGTCAACCTTGGAAATAATAGATTTTCCTTTTCCAGATCCAACACGTGGAGAAAACTTATCATAGGTAAACATCTCTTTGACATTAGTGGATTTGTATCTCTTGTTTTGGTAAATTGCTGAAATTTTTTAAGGGATTGAAAATGATAGGTATAGCGTCTGGTATTGGTGCTTCAATATCTGCAATTACCATCATTTTCACATGGAAAGTTCCACTCTTTAAGAACAAGAAAGATTGCGAAGTTGAGCAATTGATAGGAATCCATGGATCTCTTGTTCCAAGAAGATCCCAATATGCTGATTTGAAGAAAATGACAAAATCATTTTAAGAGAAACTTGGTCGAGGAGGATTTGGTGCAATGTATAAAGGAAAGATCATGGTTGTCTTGTGGCCGTGAAAATTCTAATGGATTCAAAAAGTAGCCTAGAAAGATTTATCAATGATCATTAGTAGAACTTCTCACATTAATGTAATCACTCTCTTAGGTTTTTGTTACAAGGGAAGAAGAGAGGTCTAATAATTGAGTACATGCCCAATGATTCATTGGATAAGTTCATATATTTTGGAAGAGCTTTAAATACAAATAGTTCATTGGAATGGAAGATACTATATCAAACTGCAATTGGCATTGCTCGTGGGCTAGAGTATTTGCACTGAGGTTGCAATATCAAAATATTGCATCTTGATATAAAACCTCAGAACATTTTGCTCAATAGAGATTTTATCTCCAAGATTTCGAATTTCAGCCTTGCTAAGCTTTGTCATGGATGAGACAGTGCTGTATCAACTCTCAATATGAGAGGAACGGTTGGATTTATTGCACCAAAAGTTGTTTTTCTAAAACTTGGGGAGAGTGTCTCACAAGTCAGATGTTTATAGTTACGGAATGTTAGTTCTTGATATGGTAGGCATTAGAAATTCTGACATCGAAGTTTCCAATAGCAATGAAACGTACTTTCCAGAATGGATATATAGGAACTTACAACTTGGCAAAGATCTGAAATTGCCGATGAATGTGACAGAGGAGGAGGAAATGCTAGCGAGGAAGATGGTCATTGTGAGTTTATGGTGCATTCAAACCAGTCCATTTGATCGACCTTCAATTGGGAAGGTAATAGAAATGTTGGAAGGGAGCCTCGAATCACTGCAAATGCCGCCGAAGCCCATCTTATGTTCTCCAAGAAAATTGTCACAACAAAGGGAAATGACAATGTCGAATTCTAATGGGAGCCATGAGGAGGACCGAATATTAGAGAATTTAGAGGAAAGCAACAACTAATAATAAAGTGGTAGTGCATGATATAACTCCTCAAGGTAATTGTCATGCCTTCCTCTAGGTTGAATTCTAATTGTCATGCCTTTCTCTAGGTTGACTGGAGTAGACGAATATGGAAGAATTAAAACAATTAACCTTGCAGAGGTTGTTCTCAATTGGCGGACAGAAATTTCTCTTGCCCTAAATAGTATTCTCAAGCCCCACAGCAATATGCTCAAATCAATTGATTCCAAGCTATCCATCGTACAATCAGCGGATGCAAAAAATAAGATCATACAGTCAACCAAACAACAGTAGCCACTAATGAGCTACTTCGAACTCTGCAAGATGTGGTCGAAAGGATATAACCTGGGGCCACCCGTCTCCTGAGATTCAAAAAACTAAAGAGACAAATTAAATTTCTTCCAGAAAATGTAGTAGTTCTCCTTCTAAATGGTCCTCTATTTGTTGGCTCTGACAGAGGAAAGCCCAGAATCTTAAAAACGCATTGTCGCCCTCCGAAACAAAAGAAGAAGAAGAAGAGATGATAATGCAGAAGGGAAAAAAACCAGAGCGAAGGCTCAGGCTCACAGCCACAGCCTTTCCTTCAATGATGATTCCAAATCCTATCAAATCATCCTTGAGAGACCATCGCCGTAAGTCCTTGCCAGCCATCGCTGCCCTGGACTCGGAAATCCCATTAAAGAATCGAGTTTGGAAGCTGAGGATAGTTATAAGAAGATGTTCCGGACAGCTCCTCTGAATCCATCATCCTTAACCCTGTTGATTAACCACTATCAGCAAATTTCATGAGGCATGGTGGATCTGACACTGACGAATATATGGGATCTACAACTTCTAAACCTTGTGCAGCAGGTGAAATAAGAGGCAATCCCATGATTCAGCATCACGAACGAGTATCTTTTATACTTGATGAACTCCCATATCATAAGTAGCAAGAGGATTCCTCTTGTACATGCTGCAGCAAGAAGAAACGGCATTTCAGGAAAGTTTAGTTCTCAAATCTTCCCGATGAAGAGAAGGAAGATAAAGATTTCTTCGTGAAAGGAGATTCCCAAGGAAAAACAAAACAAAAGACAGATGTTTCATCTGTGATCGCAAAGGATTTGCAAAAAAATAAAAATAAAAAGCCCTCAAGCCAAGAAAAAGGAACGCCTATGTTGCAAACCATTGAGAAGAAGACCGGAGTATTTTTCCAAGAAGATGATCGTGAATCAGTTTTATACTTCTGGTCAATGATCCGGATCCAGATGACAGTTTATACTTCCTTTCCCAAGATCCAAAAACACCAAACATCCAAAGTTGTTGACAGACCTCTCATGCTCCTAAACCTGCATTCCCATTCATATCTTTCCTTCCAAACATGGCAAGCCCATTTCACTTATTGCCCTCACAGATGCCGGGGCAAGTGCTCATATTTTTTGTCTTAAAATTCTTCGACAAGAAATTTGGTAAATCCCAAAGCCATTACAAATCAGTGAAAAGTATCAAAAAAGTTCTAAATTTATTATATTAATGTCAATTTAGTTATAAACTTTTTAATTGTGTCAATTTAGTCTTTAACTCATTTGATTTAGTGCCAATTCAGTCTTTTTGGCTAATTTTGGTTGCATAAAAATTAACTTGGACAATGACTAGCGTATGTGGCATTAATGGCGTTCATGTGGATAATTTTTAATAATATTACAATATTTTTTCGATTATTTTTTTTTTCTTTTTTTCTTTTTCCTTTTTTTCCAGTGCTGGCCACTAGCCATAGGCAAAGACTTGGGCGAGTGTTGTTTTCTACATCCACAAGGAGAGGTAGAAGCAAATATTCCATTGAAATTGATGAATGACTATTGTTCCCACACTTAAACTCTGTTTATTTTGTGAAAAATAAATAATTTGGAATTCATTTCTCTTAACATGATAACTTGTATCATTTGCAAAAATAAATGGATAAAAAATATTTGCATTATCCAAATAAAATATTTAAGCATATATTATAGGCATAAAAATACTTTTCATCATCTAATCATTTCAATTGAGACAAACAACTATTTTAAGAAAATATTGTCTAAATACGAATTACATCCAGGACCAAAACTATTCATAAATAAACAAATCAATTGGATATAAAACTCAGACATGAATCGCACGTTTAAGCTCAACCCAAAAACTTTTTAACACGGCCGAACCAAGAAGTCGTGGACGTTGTTTCTCTTCTTCTTCACGCCAGGGAAACCCACGAACTTTCTCATTTTCCTCTTATATACTTTGGCCCGGCGCGCACGACTAATCCATTTGGTCAAAACCGAGATGTTTTATCTTCTCCGACAAGAAGGAACAAATCCTTTGCCCCATAGATTAGATAAAAAGTAAAATAAAATAACATAAAAATCCGACTTCTTTACTTCAAACCACTTCTCACTTTCGATTTGGATTAGGGGACGGTTCCCTTGAACGCTAATTATTTCCGCCGTACGAGTCGGTCGACATCCTCCCCTGCAAATCTATCTCGAATTCGAGACATTTTTTCCACATATGAGAATTACTTCTCCTCGTTGATCTAGTTAGTCACGTCCACTCTCCCTCTCACTTTCCACCACCACTCGCCAATGCACCGCCACCGGGTCCTCCTCCTCACGGCAGCGACCGCACTCCTCCTCCTCCTCCCCTCCTCCCGACGGCGTCATCTCTCTTCGCCGGCAATTCTCTCTCCAGCTGCAACCGAACCTTTAGCTGCGGCCTCTTCGTAAACGTCTCCTACCCCTTCACCGGGGCGACCGGCCCGCCTACTGCGGCCCGCCGGAGTTCCACCTCAGCTGTGTCGGCGACTCCCCCGAGCTCACCGCCGGCTCCCTCACATACCGCGTCCGGGTACTTGACCAGATGAGCCGATCGCTTAATCTCGTAAGAACCGATCTTGACAACGACACCTGCTTGCATCAATACGCCGACGCCACTCTCAACTCCACCATCTTTACCTTCGCTAGCGACGACGAAAACCTCACCTTGTTTTATGAGTGTTCGAACTTGACGACCATCAAGCCCCAGAATCGGTTCAGTTGCGAGATCAATGGGACCGACACAGAAAACTATTACTCGAGGGGGCCCACTGATCCGGGTCTTAAGGCGAGCGAGTGTAACGCGAGGGTCACGGTCCCAATCCTGCAGTCCGCGGCGACCATTCTCTCCGAAGGCCGGTCGAAGCTCCAGCTCCGACTCGGACAGGCTCTGATGGCGGGTTTTGACGTGAATTACACGAATCCGTACGAGGATCAGTGCGTGATGTGTCATGGGATTGGTGGGGAGTGTGGGTTTGACTCTGATCAGGGGAAGCCCATTTGTATATGCGGCGACCAAATTTGTTCCACATCCCGCAGCAGGCCCATTTCGACCGCAGGTACTTCAATCGACCCACTTTCTGTTCGTTCCAAATGAATTGGACGACATGCTGCGGAATTGCTGATCTGAAACTGAGATATTTTCTTATCATGCATGCTGGTTTTACCGCTTGCACCTTATGCTTTAGTCAAGGAATTAGCCCTAAAGCAGAAGCTTCTTTAAAAAGCACAAGGCTAGAACAGATAGCTCCCTTTTTATAGGTAGATGTTGGTAGGGCTAGAATTAACACCTAGAGAGGAGGTGAATAGATGAAAATGCGGAAATAAGAAAATTGAATTCAATATTGCAATAGGACAACATCCAATGATAAATATGTGCAATGATAAGATCTTATTGATATGCAATATTCTATCACAAGAAATAAATGAGATTTTAAGAGATAGAAAAGTGTATGCAAAAATTGTAGTGATTTGGCAGCTAGTGATAAGTCCATATCCACTCTCCTGTACTCATAGTCGATTGGCTGGATTTCACTAGTGAATCAATCACAAGTTACAACAACTGAGTGCTCATAATTCAAATATCTCACACTCCAAAAACAACATTTGAGCGATTACATATTTAGCTCATAGAGACAAGTATATAAGGACGAAGCTCTCTAGAACTTTGAAATTTTTAGACTTAGGCTCGCCCTTTTTCCTTCATTATCACAACTTCCTTTAGTACTCCTCAGTATCCAAATAGACTGTTGGACAGAAACTCTAAGGATCATTCATCAAATAAACTCGTTAGATTGGAATGATATTGAAGATCCTATCGCTTCAAGAATGCCGAGAATAAAATCTCCCCTTGATTCTATTGTCCATACAACATATTGGGTTTTCATAAGTTGAGTTCTTTGTATGGAAAGTCCGTCTTGTCTCAAACTGATTGTCGTAAGAATTACAATACTTCAACAAGGAAAGATTGCGTGGATAATCATCCCTTTCGGGCAATCAATAAGTATAGAAAGAAATCCAGACCAATTTCCTAGTCGTTGCGCTTTACATCATATGGAAATAATAGAAATTTTCCTCACGTCCGATTGTCTTGATAATCCTTGCAAATTACACATTTGTCTTTGATCAAGAAAATATAATCACATCTTGACATAGAGAACCAGATTCACTAGTTTGTTGAATTTGATGAATATATTTGCTCCAAGCACCACTCTTGGAAAACTTATCATTAGAATCATAAAAAGTTTATGGAAAGGTTTGTCGATTTTTAAAATCAATTAGAGAAATTTCCTCAACAGATGCAAAAGGATGTGTGGCATTCCCATCCAATTGAAGAGCAAAGGAAGTTACTTGAATTAGATTAGTATGGCTTTATGGATAGTTTACGGATGAGTTCCGACGCAAAAAGGGCTTCATGTCTTGAATATGATTGTACAAATGCGGGGCTTTGCTACTGTAATAATTTTTGAGTTATTGTGAGAATAATAGATTATTATAAATCACAAATTCTTAAAGGAATGAACCATAATAATTTATAATCTTGTTATTTGTTTTTTCTGTAATCCAGAACAGAATGTTATTCTCATAGTAAATTAAAAACCGTCACTCAATTATTTCTCTCTTTGTAATTGTAGTCAACTCAGGAAATAATAAATTTTTCCTTTTCTAGGATCCAGCAGGTGGAGAAAATTCATCATAGGTAAACATCTATTTGATATCATTGAATTTGTATCTCTTGTTTTGATAAGTCATTGATATCTTTCAAGGGATTGAAAATGATAGGTGGAGCATTTGCCGTTGGTGCTTCAATATTTGCAATTGCCATCATTTTCACGTGGAAGATTCCACTCTTCAAGAACAAGAAAGATCGCGAAGTTGAGCAATTGATAGGAATCCATGGATCTTTTGCTCCAAAAAGATACCGATATACCGATTTGAAGAAAATGACAACATCATTTTCAGAGAAACTTGGTCAAGGAGGATTTGGTGTAGTGTATAAAGGGAAGATGAGGGATGGTTGTCTTGTGGCGGTGAAAATTCTAATGGATTCAAAAAGCAGCCCAGAAGAATTTATCAATGAAGTCGTGAGCATTAGTAGAACTTCTCACATTAATGTAATCACTCTCTTAGGTTTTTGTTATGAAGGGAAGAAAAGAGCTTTGATATTCGAGTACATGCCTAATGGCTCATTGGATAAGTTCATAAGTTTTGGAAGAGCTTTAAATACGAGTAGTTCTTTGGAATGGAAGATTCTATATCAAATTGCAATTGGCATTGCTCGTGGGCTAGAGTATCTGCACCAAGGTTGCAATACCAGAATCTTGCATTTCGACATAAAACCCCAGAACATCTTGCTTGATCGAGATTTCATCCCCAAGATTGCGGATTTTGGCCTTGCTAAACTTTGTCACGGGCGAGAGAGTGCTGTATCAACTCTCGGTATGAGAGGAACGGTTGGGTTTATTGCACCAGAAGTTGTTTTCCGAAACTTGGGGAGAGTCTCTCACAAGTCGGATGTTTATAGTTATGGAATGTTGGTTCTTGATATGGTAGGCATCAGAAATTCTAACTTTGAAGTTTCCAATAGCAATGAAACGTACTTTCCTGAATGGATTTATCGAACTTAGAACTTGGCAAAGATCTGAAATTGCTGATGAATATGACAGAGGAGGAGGAAGTGCTAGCAAGGACTATGGTCATTGTGAGTTTGTGGTGCATTCAAACCAGTCCATCTGATCGACCTTCAATTGAGAAGGTGATAGAAATGTTGGAAGGAAGCTTCGAATCACTGCAGATGCCGCCGAAGCCCATCTTGTATTCTCCATCACAATCAATGTCGCAACATTGGGAAATGACAATGTCGAATCCTAACGAGAGCCATGAGGAGGACGGAATACTAGAGAATTTAGAGGAAAGCAACAACTAATAGTAAAGTTGTAATGCATGATACACGTGACATTTAGATTTTTCGTAATAATATTTATGTGACCTTAAGGATTTTCTGTGCCCGATAGTAGTATATAGCTGAGTATTTTCTGAGCTTAGAAAATAGAAATCACGTGGACATGTGGGAATCTTAGGTGGATTGTAAATTTTGTGAGGCGCGGAACATGATTTTCAACAAACGTAATCACCCGGAGTTCCACGTGTTGAAATTAAATTTATAAATGTTGGTGTATATTAATAGTGGAGCGGTGTTAAATAACTGATTCTCGTCTTAGTTGGTAATGGGTGGTATTATTAGTTTAAATATTAGTTAATTAGTATTAATAGTTAATTACCAACATTAATAGTGCTAAATGTAGGAGAATTATGTTTTCATTAGGGTGAGCTTGGCCTTGCCAAATATGGGCGAGATTGAGATTGCCCATCCGCTAGTGAGGCCGAGCTTGCTCAGCCACTAGTGAGGCTCGACCTCACCGGGCACCGTGAGGTTGGCATTGCTCGACCAAGGTGAGGCCAACCTTGCGATGGCCCGACGAGGCCGAGCCTCACCAGTGGCTATGGTGAGCTTTAGGTCAAGCCTCACCTAGTCAAGGCAAGGCCGAGCCTTGGCCAGTCGCTAGCCATTCCAAAGGCAATGACGGATTGAACGTTGGAGAAGAGGAATATAATAAAAGTATTAAAAGTTAAAAGAAATTGTATGTAACAAAAGAATTTAATGATCGTACCAAGTGCATTTTTATTCTAAAAATAGAAATTTTTAGCAGTTACCAAACGCCTTTAAATGCTTAGAAACTCGTTTAGGGAACAGAATGAAGAAGAATTATTTCTGAGTAGAAATTAATTCCCGAGAACAAAATGATTACCAAACGCATGCTAAGATCTATAGACACAATCATTGACTATATTTGGGTGAATATATTGTTCAAAATAGGGAAAATTGTCCAAAAAAATGCAAAACCTATTGTTCGGAGGCCAATTTAATCACAAACATTTTAATTTACCCATTTTAGTCTTAAATCATTTGACATTTGCTAATTTAATTCTTTCAGCCAATGTTGGTTGGACATCACCGATGTGGACAACGGCATGGCCGGATCTAAATAAGCTCATAGGCCTTGTAGGCGGGTGTCCTTGAGTTATAAACAAGAAAGCATTATGGTTCATATAAAGTTAAGCAAAAAAAATCAAATGAATTGCGAAAAGAAACCTCATTGAATCAAATCTTTATACATGAAATATGACCTAGGTGGAAGATTGAAAATCTCAATTTTTAAATTGACGCGTGCGTGTATGATTTCCGCCTGTCAACATGTTCCGTCCTTCGGATTTTCCCTCTCTGGGAGAGTCGGGATGAAGTACTTCTACCTGCCCCCACAGAATTCCTTGGATCAAACTGGATATCAGCATAGGCCAGAGGGGCCAAACCCGACTGGAGTAGACGAATATGGAAGAATTAAAACAATTACCCTTGCAGAGGCTGTTCTCAATTGGCAGACAGAAATTTCTCTTGCCCAAAATAGTGTTCTCAAGCCCCATAGCAATAGATACTCAAATCAATTGATTCCAAGTTATCCATCGTACAATCAGCGGATGCAAAAAAATAAGATCATACAGTCAACCAAACAACAGTAGCCACTAATTAGCTACTTCGAACTCTGCAAGATGTGGTCGAAAGGATAGAAACTGGGGCCACTCCTCTCCTGAGATTGAAAAAAACTGAAGAGACGTATTGAATCTCTTCCGGATCTCCTCCTAAATGGTCCTCTATTTGTTGGCCCTGACAGAGGAAAGTCCAGAATCTCGATAACGCATTGTCACCCTCCGAGACAAGAAAAAGAGATAATATGGCAGAAGGGAAAAAAAACCTTAGGCTCAGGGCTCAGGCTCAGGCTCAGGCTCACGGCCACAGCCTCTCCTTCAATGATGCTTCCAAATCCTATCAAATCATCCTTGAGAGACCATCGCCGAAAGTCCTTGCCAGCCGTCGCCTCCCTCGACTCAACAAATCCCATCGAAGAATCCAGTTTGGAAGCTGAGGACAATCATGAGAAGAACCATCGTCTTTAACCCTGTTGAAAAACCACTATCGGCAAATTTCAGGATGCATGGTCGATCCGACACTGATGAAGATATGGGAACCCACGACTTCTAAACCATGTGCAGCAGGGGTGAAATAAGAGGCGATCCCATTATTTTACCAAAATTTAATCGAGGACGAAATATCTTTTCCACAAGTCATTTGTCGACTTTTGATGAGAGGAGACAGATTCTATGGCGACTCCGATAGGAAATATCCCAACGGACAAAAAAAAAAGATAAATATTTATTTAGAACTTTGAACCAAATGGTACATACAAACTATACTGGAATTTAATCAACGACAAAGCTCGAAAATACAACTATTTTTGCGATAAGACATGTACACGAACTGTATCGGAATTTAATCGATGGGGAATGTGCAAAGATGTAATGCCGAACATAAATCTACGGCGCAACACCCATAATAGATATGCTTGTTGGAATTGAATCAATGATGAAGCATTGTTATAGAGATATATGTTAGAATTTAATCGATGGCACAAATCGGAAAGCTACAGTTAAGGAAAAATAAAGGGGAGGAAAGTAAAGATAATAAAATATTATATTTTAATTATTGAGGGCCATTTTCTAGTTGATGAGAACTTAATATTTATAGGCATTCTATCATAACCGTTTGGGAGCAGTTTCTTTGTGTTTGTAATTGCACTTCTACACCTCCTAAAATTCAACCCCATATTCTCACATTGGCAAGTCTTTTCTTCAAAGCAATTGCTCCTTTAAAATAGCACCTCAATCTTTTACGTTACTTTAACCATTCTCCACAATCTCCCTTATTTACAAAAGTTGCTCATTGAATATAGCACCTTAATCTCTATTCTCCATGATCTCCCTGATCTACAAGTGCTTAAATCTTGATAAAATCTCAACTTCTCTCCACGATCTCCCTTATCTACACGAGCTTGAGCCTCAATAAAATCCTTCAAAAATCGAACATTTTTGGGTGTCAATACCCATAATTCAACATAACGAATGAGTATCTTTTATACTAGATGATCTCGCATGCCATAAGTGGCCCAAAAGATTGCAGGAGTTCTATGCTTAATGCATCAGAACTTGCGCATTATTAAATTTTTTCAATGTTTATTGGTAAATTCATTAGAAGCCGCCGAGATTGGTGGGCATCTCTTTCTAAATAGGACAAGACAGCCGTTCTGGTCCTACTAGAATTCAAATCCGTCAATTTTTCATTAACAATCCTAAATTTATATATAAAAAAAAAAACCAGAGCTTTTCAAAAGAAAATGTTATGCCAACAAGAGGAGATCTTGACAAAGACTTCAAAGAAATGCTGAAAATCTTCTCTGCCATAGGAGTAGACTGCCTATGTTCTTATTATCCATTCCTAGGCAAATAGCTATATCAATTGAAAAAGTTTTTCAAAATCGAAATAGATAAATGTATTGAAAATTCTAAAACTTGTTATGAAAGTGTAAATGAATCCCAAAAATTTCAACTCACTAGTTTCAAAAAGCAACAATACAAATACTAAATGAGTCCAGAAATTTTCAAAAGTGCAATCTAGTCCTTCAAATTGTCATAAGAGTGCAATTGAGTAATACAATTTTTAAAAAGTACAATCAAATCATAAAATTCATCAAATTGATAAAATTAAATCTTTCAAGTAACTCCATCCGACTTAACAAACGGAAAATACAAACAAGTTTTAGAACTTGATTATACCAACTTGGCTTTAACTTAATAAGATTTAGTACTTGATTGCACTTTTTGAATGTTTTAAAACTCAATGGCACTTGCACGATAATTTTTAGAATTTCTAGAGCACTTGCTTTTGATGCCACACTTGGTGAACTCCAGTTAGCAATCCATATCGCAATAGTAGAATTGTGTCTTCGAAGAAAAGCAATAAAGGATTACTTGCATGACAAAAGAGAGAATTCGATGAGGCTTGTTTAGAGCCCGGCTTAGAAATCAAGTGCTCGCACAAGGATTCCTCTTGTACATGCTGCAGGAAGAAGAAACGGAATTTCAGGAAAGTTTAGTTCTCAAATCTCCCAGATGAAGAAAAGGAAGATATAGATTCCTTTGTGAAAGGAGATTCCCAATAATAAAAACAAAAGACAGATGTTCCATCTGTAATCGCAAATTGCAAATAAATGCCCTCAAGCCGAGGAAAAAGAACGCCATATGTTGCAACTTGCGAACCATTGAGAAGGAAGGCCGGATTATCTTTTCAAGAAGATTGTTGCGGAAAGGGCGAGTGATCGAACAATAAAATAGACAGAATAAAGAAAATAAATCGGACACCAGATTTACGTGGTTCGGTCGTAGAGACCTACGTCCACGGGGAGAGCGGCGACGAATTCCACTATAGAACAAACGATACAACGGAGATTACACACTCGAGTCACTCAAACACTCTCGGTGTTTCCCAAGCCTAATTACACCCAATAACTCACGCAAATGTTTAGCCCCACAATTCCTAGTGAAATAATCTCTCAATCTCACAAAGGAATTATACACAAATTCTTACCACAAGAATTTAATCGGCTACAAACACTTGACTCTTCTTGGTGTAATTGCTCGAACAAGATCAACGGAGAAATCTTCTCCCAAGCACTCGATGACGAATCGGCGCTTCAAGACCTCTTGCATCAACAAGGGCTTAAATCTTCTCCACGCATAGCCATATATATATAGGACTGAAAGCCATTCCTACTTGGAGTAGGAATAAATTAAGAAACCCACTCCTATTAGGATTAAGAAACCCACACCTACTAGGATTAGGAAACAAATCAAACTTCTGTTTTGGGTTCAAACTCGAGACATATTTTCAACAAAGATGATGTTCGATCAATTTTCTCTTTAAAGGATGAACCCTCCAACAAAACGCGTATGTGCCATTCAACCATTCCAAGAAACCAGTGATAGCGACTGGTCAATAGTTCAGATCCAGAAGTTAGTTTATTCTTCTTTCCCAGGATCCAAAAACACCAGACATCCGAAGTTTTTGCCAGACCTCTCATGCTCCTAAACCATACATTCCCATTAATATTTTTCCTTCCAAACATGACAAACCCATTTCAGTTATGGCCCTCATAGACCCTGGCGAAAAGAGCTCATACCTTTGATCTTAAATGGGTTCCCAAATCTGCCTTGCGAATCAAAACTCATTTAACCCCTAATAAAGTCAGCGCGACAAGGGAAAATACGATTAAACCCAATCTACTTTCATCACTATTTTCGATATTAAAATTATAAACAACTGCGTTGCCCCTTTAACTGCCGCACAGGATGAACTTGTGATGTATGTAGCTCAAGGTAGGAACAATTTGCAATTACAATATATCAATTGCCACGTTTATGAATAATTTTCCCCTATTTAGAATGGTTGATGTTGAGATTATACCATTTTAAGCTCTTTGCATTTTGCATCTGGGGCATTGGCCCCGAATCTCATTGTATGGTTAGAACCTTCTATTATGATGACCGGGTAGTATTTGAACTAGTTTTTAAACACTTCGATTGGTCCGATTTTTTTAACCATCTTAAGGGTACACTTCTCAATAGTCTATGGAAGCTGTTTCAATTTTCTTCATCAGGTAACACGTGCAACAAATTGAGAGTATTCTAGTTTTTGGTCATATGGACTTAATTAATACAATTAAAAAGTTTATGATTAAATTAATTAAAATGCAATAGGTTTAGAATATTTTTTTTTGGTAATTTTCCCCTCATCATTCACATATCACGTTAATAAAACATTATAGGGATAAGATAATCGGAAGAGAGTTCGGGTTCTTGAAGATCTACAGGAATGATTCTTCATTTTGGAAATATCCATGATCAAACTTAAAAAAAAAAAAAAAACGGCTGTCAATCGCACTTTTGGAATGAGAGAGACAGTGAATAGGGAGGGAAAATAATTTGAAGAAAAACCAAACATAAAGCAGAAGAAACCCTCCAAAGGGGCGTCGCATCGAAAAGATAAAAATGGCGATGTGGATATTGGATACAGAGAAAAAGGTAGTTGCTTTAACACTAAAGACGTTGGCCCCAGACCTAATTATATATTTCCAAGATCCGGTAAAAATCTCCGATTTCACACGCTAGTACTATTTCCTTGGATGATGAGAACTAGAAGTCTAATACTTTTCTTCGAGATAGAAAGAGAGTTAGGTAAAATAAAAAAGAAAAAAAGAAAGAGAGTTAGGTAAAATAAATAAAATATAAACTGTTAGATCAAGTTTTTTTTTTTTTTATCGTTTTATTGCAGGGAAAAAATTGAAACGTGAATTAATCGAAGAAAAGTATCTACTCTCTTTCATTAATATCTAGTGTTAGAGTTTGCATCACCTATTGACATTTTGTTCCTTTGTATTATGATCGAACTGTCATTGAACAAATAAATGGAGATATGGGCTTGGCATTATCATAACATAAAATGAAACTATATTCCCAATTTTCTTTTGAACGACTAAAGATTAAGGAATCGCATCATTTAAGAAATTAGAATTTACTTTATCATAGATAAAACGATGTACATATGTCCACAAGAAGAGAGCATTATCACACTAGAATTAACCACCTTTTTTGAATTGTACACGAGAATTGTTGAAATCCCTTTACTAACACAATCATATATATATATATATATTCAAAGGTAAGATTCATATACTAAGTGATTAACTTTCAATAAAATCTTACAAAATTACTTGATTGAGTTAATTTCCCTTTTTTTTCTCGTCTGCTTTTCGACTTTTCCTTGTAAAGCATTCCCATCTCACAAAGCTCGCAATAACACGGGAAGGTCCAGAGAGGAAAAAAGGGCAATAATACCTTTAAATTGAAATTTTTTATACACAGATCCCTCCGACAAAAATACAAACTTAGTCTTTCCATTTTTGGTACACGCCTAAGCTAATCTCTGCTAATTTGACGGGATCGGAGAGAGAAAGAGAGAGAGAATTCCTACACGGCCCAATCAGATGGCGGCGATCATCAACTGCCTCGGCTCTCAGTCTTCGGTTATGGTCTCCAGCAAAGGCTTCTTTGACTTGGACATGGAGAGCCTATGCATGAACTCCGGCGTCGAGAACCCTTCGATCTCCTCCAGGTTCAGCTTCGGCACGGCGGCGGCTGCGGCGGCTGCCGCTGCCTTGGCCTCCCGCTCCTCCCCCGCGTCCGGCAGGGCCCCCACCCGGCTCCCGCCGGAGGCGGCCCCCCCTTTCTTGGCGGCGGAGCTCGCGGTGAGGAAGAGCGCGCCCATGTCGGTCGCGGTCACGAAGGAGTTGAGCCGCCGCATCGGGAACATGACGTAGACGTTCGCCATCTCGAGGTCCTCGTCCGCGTTGAGCGCCGAGAACCGCCGCCCGGGGCGGAGCGACTGCGTGTTGACGAGGAAGTAGTTGGGGGTCTCGAGCATGAGCTCCGCCGCCTTGGTGGGCGCGTGGAACTGCTGGACCTCGCCGCCGGGGAAGATCACCTTGGCGGCCATCGACTGCCGGCCGGCGGGGCCGGACAGGGTGCACGACACGTAGTTCCCCATCTTATGAACAACTGCCAAATGCAGCACGGCTTCTTCCGGCGACGACAGGACTCGTGCCAACTGCCAGGCACTCACGGAATTATAAGGGCTGAGAAGAGAAGAACAGTGACAAAGATCGGGAGAATCGCGATGTGGGTTTTCAAGGCGTGAATGGAGGAGAGACGAGGAGCTTAATCTAGAGAGGGAGAGAGAAGACCCTGTCCTAAAAGTGAGAGGTCTGTGTGGTGGGAGAGATATATCCGAGGAGAGAGGAGTTTGACAATGTTGACGACGGGGGGGTAGTTAAGGAGAACGATGGAAAAGGTCCCATCTTTTGAACAGCGGCGGAAGATTCTGCAGCGGGACAGTTGTTCATTACAGGTTTAAATCCGCGTCGGGAGACCCCAAAAAAATGATATAAAATATTATCGTACGAAGACACGAAATTGGGACAGGGGAATTACACGGAATGGCAGCTGTTTTATTCTTAAATTCTTTTTTGGAAATTTTTTTCGATTTGTTCCAGGGAACCTGCCTGGTTCGTGGCCTGATGGGACAGCGCAGGATTCACGGGGGGAGTTCGTGGCTCGTTGGCCTACTCAGAAATCGGGGTGTTGCTCCAGGATTCTCGAACGTGGGACCTTGGGGACCCGTTCTCCACAGCAACGACCGGTTCACATGACACGTTCCAAGACTAATCGGGTTCCGACATTTCGTCACGGAATGTCCCGTGTAATTTTGTCAAGGGATATATCTCGAAAATTCTTTATATATTCTTGATATCTTTTAGGATTGTGCACATAAATCACATAGATTATAATATCTTATTATCTCGGATGGTCATCTTATAAAAATTTATTTATTAAGGAACATGCCAAAATTATATTATTCTTATCTTCTTTGGAGACTCTTTGCTGAGGGCTAAATTATTTTTAAAAAAATATTTTTGGTAATTATAGAAAAGCACGAAGAAACTGCCTTTAAGAATGATTTGATGACAAGGTTAGTGGTCCAAAAAGGGCTAACCGTCCATTAAACAGGAGGAGGGGGACTTCGGGGAGCTGCTCGGCCACTAAGGATGATTGTACATGAATTTGTGGAAGTTTAAATTTGACGATAGTGGAGCGAGCATTGATAACTAGATAATGCGGTTGGGGAGTTGTCGCCTCATTATAGGAAAAACTTATCAATGTCTTTTAAGTGTTTTCGTCGAAAATAATGATTTCGCACACAATGATTGACTAGAGCGGATCAAAAATTCGAGGATATCGTAAGGGCAGTTAGTGCATTGAGAACTGTATTACTACAGTTCATTTAAACACCCTTTAAACATGTGTTAATGAGTGTCCATGAGACACTTGTTAAATGGTTATAAAAGGAACTTTAAAGTAGTGCATAAAAAGAGATACATATTTTTGCTAAGTGTGGTTAATAAGCGCTGCAATTTATTTACAACATATAAAGTACTCGTTCAGCTTATGGATATTTGATTGTCTGAGCATAAACATCTTAAGCTTTTAGGTAAGCCGACAACAATCACACAAACCTACAATGAGACTACTTAATGGTTCAAAATGTGATCGATCACATCGACAAGCCCAATTGCATTTTAAAGTTTGGAGTATTTACTCAAACTTTCAACAAATTTCTTATTGATTCATGAGTTCTTTATAATATTTTGGATTAATATCACGAAAAGTTATAAACTAATATATTTATGATAAATTTATCTCAAACTAATATTTTGACAATCAAAAACCCTAAACTGTTACATTGGTAACAAATTTACCCTTTATTAATTTTCCTTAAATTGGATTAATATTACAAAAAAATCACAAATTGATATATTTATAATAAACGAAAGATAAAACCCTAATTTGGTAACCTGCCAATTGTCTCATATCATCTAACTTAGTAATTTGACAGTAAAAATTTAACATAAACTAACAGAGGGTAAATTTGTCACAGGTATATCAGTTTTGAGTTTTTGATGGTGAAAAAGTTAAATTTAAGTAAATTTGTTATAAGTGCATCAATTTGAGATTTTTCATATATAAATTCTAATATTGTAATCAACCTTACCAAAAAAATTCTAATATTTTAATCAGCGTACATCGTGTAATTTATTTGAGTAAGGTGATTTTTCTGTTCATTAAAAAAGTTGCAAAGCCCCTTGCCGCTTCTCTACATACTCGTCCAGTTCTTAAGTTTTGTGATAGCTGAGATTTGACCTGCGGATAATGCATATCTAAGAACACTTTGTTCTTTCTCTCTAAGCAAGAAATAAGCAAAACTACAAACCCCGCCAACACCGGCCCCCCTTCCTTTTCCGGGAAACTGTCTTCAATCCTTTGTAGACGCCTTATCCTTCTCCATGGAAAATTGTGAGTCAAACTTAGATTTTGCTAAATATGGATTGGAACACAGTATCTGTCGGTTACGAAGTCGTTTAACATTTTTCATGAGCTAGTTGATTTTGCTTCCTCAGAGCTAACTTACAGCTGATATGTGTGGTTTCTAGACTTCATTAAGGTGCATAAAATGAACTCTTAGAGGTATGATTACAATACATGTCTTCGTCCAAACATAGATGAGTACTAAAACGATCGATCTGGACCAAACCTTTCGCCACGTTCTTCCTAGCTACTCGACGATATCTGAAATCTCTTTATCATCCCCTTTTTTTTGTTGCCTAAATGTTTGACTTCCACCTCCTAGAAACAAGGCAAACGAAACTGTGCAAGTCTCATCGGTCGGTTGCTTGCTTTCAATACCAACCCCTAAAGAATTTCCAAGTCTTGTTCCTTGCACTATGCGTGCACTGCATGTGAGGGCAATAAGTTGACCTCCGCTTCGTGATCAGCTTTACTTGAAGATATATATATCTATTTATTCATGTTTTATAATGTTAACTTGAAGAAGGGTGTGAGCTGGGTGACGGTGTCGGTCACTTTGCCACGCTGAAACGCAGCTCATCATTCAATACTTTTCCTCTGTCAACCAATCGTGGTTTCGTACCACATTCTCCTTGACCTTATTATCTACTTTATTTATTATTCTAAGAAGTTGTTCTGCAATCAAGAGTCAAAGCTTAATGAATTTCTCAGAAGCCAGCACCGAGAACTGAGAATCAGCCACCCACCAGAAATTATTCCGTTCGGTGATCTGTTCTTTCCCGTACTCCTTCAAAGGACAACTATCAAAAGAGGTGCATTGATTTCCAATTTCGAAGCTCGAATCCCCATCTAACTACTCAGACCAGTGAACTTATTATACGTGAAGAACGTCTCTGGTATTTGTCCTTAAGAGAGTAGATGAGTAGTTGTGTATGATTGGGCGTTGTTTTGAAATTTTTGTCGCAGACAACTCACTAGCTCTTAGTGACCTGAGCTCTTGGGGTAGCTCGACCTGGAACCTGCTCATGCCTTGCCGTGCAATTTGAGATGCTCATGTTTAATTCTACTCTGCAAAGGATGATGTGATTATTTTTCCTAATAGGAGTTTATGCTTCCATATGGTTAGGCTTTATACACAAGAAAGAGCACTGACGTTAATAATACTAATGACACTGAGCCATCACAACAAGCATTCCCCAAGCACCTTCGACATCTAACTCATCAAATGTCAAGCTCAACTTCTCAAGAGCTTCACTGGAAGACTACACAGCTGTACCCCTAATCAACTTGTCAGATATGTGCCAAGGCTGACAGTTTCAAGTACTATGATCCCCATCAATTCTCTGGTTCCCACACAAAGTTTGCACTTCAGCTGGAAGAGTTCTTTTCCCATTCTGAAGCAAAGTCTCGATTGCAACTTTAGCAGCAAATCGAAATTTCAGCCACAGCTTGTCTAGGATGAGGAGAAATCTTGTCATGGACAACTCTTATTTTTCGCTCTCCAAATGTTATATGGAAGCTTTCCATGCTAACTTCATCAATTTAACTTTGATGCAAGAGCCTTCCGCATTTTGAGGAGCCCAAGAGAACTCTCGATGCCAATCTGCACTTGCAGCAGGTCGATGATGGTCTATCAAAACCAGATAACTGTTTGGGTATGGTAGCATCAACTCCCCCATGCCAATGGCTATATCACCTAGTGTACAAAAGATGTCTCGAGGAGGAATACACAGAAGCTTTTCAGGAAAATGCAGGTTGATAAGAATATGTGAAATCATAGACAAGCACTAATACTCTCACACCTTTCAAGGACCTTCGTCGCAATAAATGAAGATTGGAGTTATAGCTAGAGGATGCTTTTTAACCAACATTAGGATAACTTAGGAGGAGATATCCTATGATTGTCGCACTGGGTAAATGCGAGCCCGGCCCAATACATACTAATCAACACCTGAGATTTAAGATGTTTAAGGGCCCGTAGATGTGAGTCACTATCACCTATCGATCTTTACGGTTTTCTATTGGCTTTTAGTACATGTTAAATAGGGGCGATCGGGTCCAAGGTGAGTAGGATCTAGACTTGGACCCTGTAATAACCGATTTCCTTTTTTTGACCCTGTACCCTATCTTGTTTTGGACCCGACCCTATTTTTCCGGTCTAGGAACATGGTCAACTCTGTTTTCATTAAAACTTGTTTTGCAATCATTCGATATCATATACGACTTTGAATTTTACATTAATTCACAGAAAAAATAATAACGTAATCCTCCTAACATTATAAGACAAAGCAAAAATCCTAACAATGCATAAACATTAGTACAAATATGGATATAATATTAGTCTCATTCCCACAAATATTTTTGACATGATCTAATGCGTTTGCTTATGTGTATGCAACATAGCTGTTATAAAGATGACATCTTTCTTGAGTTGGATTGAGAATGTTTTAATTAGTGTTACAATAGTTAGTAACACTTGTCCCGTGACTATAGTAATAGTTGAAGGTGGAACCATTAAAAAACAAAAACAATGCATGAAAATAATTTTTTTAATAATTTTTGAAAACAATTCTCCCTTAAATTTGACTCAAAAAGATGCTTTCTATTTTTTAACAAATTTTGGAAGATAGAGACTTAAAAGCATCATACAAAAAGACAATTTTTTTTAACGGGGTAAAAACCGGTTCCAAAACCGATTTGGTTTCGGGTGGGTCTTTGCTTGGATCCGGTTCCCGTACTGGTTTCAAACTAGTTTCCAAAAATTGGAACCGGTTCATGGATTGGTTTAATTGGGAATAGTTTCCCAACCCTATTTTTCGGGTGGGCTGGTCCGGATTATGGGTAAATTTGATCCGGTTGCACACCTCTAGTAGTAAAGAGTCTTGAAGATTTCTGAGCAGAACAGCCAAAAAAATTAAAAAAATCCCAAATGGGAGTTGATTCGCTCAGGAGCTGATAGAGAGGGGAAGACGGTTGTAGATCAATGCTACAAACAAGGTTATCGAATTAATGGTCAACACAACAACAACATGCAGATCCCACGTAGATTCGGTTGGTTCAATTACTATTTGAGGCAAGCTCTTTCGATCAAGTCTAAGGAAGTTAATCGTCATGAATCCCATAGTCCAGTCCAGGTGCCGGTAGTGTGCTTCTGACCGATCGAGAGAGGTAAAAATTGTCTCATTGTGTGAAAGCTACCTCGAGACATCGCTCAGATCGTACTACCAGAAATGAACAATCTCTTGTGTATCGGTTTCAGTGCCACGTGCAATCAACATTCAATTCGGTATCCTTTGGCTTTTTGTCATGAAATTAGAATTTGTGTGTGACTTCAATGCAAAGTCTCCTTAATGCTCTTGTCAAGCAGACAGAAACAAAGAACCAGGAGCCACAACTAAAGTGAAAACTGGCACTTTTAAATATATCAATTTAAAAATTTTCGTAATAGTAACCAAATGTTTTCCTCTCACTCTCACGTGTTTTCATCGTCGGCCAAACGGTCAACGTTAGACCTCCTCCGAGCTACGAACCGAGTGATGCCAGCCTCCTCTGTCGAGGGGCCAGAAGGAAGATGGCTCTGGCTTTCGCTTTCTCCCATTCGCTCGGCCACCCGCCGTCGCTGCCTCGGTTGCAGAGCTCGGCACCATCGGTTCAGCTCCGCGGACGGCTCGAAACGCGGACCGGCGTTTCCCCAAGACCCTTCGCCGCCCGATGTCGCGCTTCTTCGGGCTCCGGCGTGAACCCCCTCAGGACGTGCAAGAATTGCAAGACCCAGTTCGACCCTTCTCTCAACCACCCTCGCGCTTGTCGCTTTCACACTGCCCACTTCGGAGGTCGATTGTTCGCACCCATTTCTCGCGCTCTTTTCCTCTTTTGGTACAATCTGAGATTTCGTTATTCTTCATTTCCAACTTCCCAGTCATTTGGGTCGGAAGCTTTTGGTAAGTTTCGTGAAATGGAGGAGTTAGCGATTTTGATTCTTTGGCGGAGTTTGGGAATTATGGTCGCGGAAGTGCTCGAGTCGAGAGGATTTAGCTGTAGCTAGCGGTGGGGTGGCTCGTTCCCCAAACCCTTTTCTGGGCATGATTTAGGTCAGTTGCTTGTGCTAGGCCAGAGGTTAATGCGAGAAGTTTATGCTGCTAGAATGTACACCCAATTAGATAATATGTATTAGCCGATCTTTTCAGTATCAGCTGAGCTCTAGAAATGAATTTGATGGTGAATTGCAATTACATGGATAGAATGAACAAAATCGAGAAAACATGCTGCGGAACTACTGAGCAGGCCAAGATCAGTTGTTAACCAAGTGAGGACTCGAAAATGATTGTGATACCATGACATGCAGCTGTTTGTTCCAAGTTAGAGAAAATTGATTAATGTTGATCAAGCTTATAGCTTGATAGATCACTGATGGTCCATCTCACTTGGGTCAAGGTATTTTCACGCCTTGGCACACTTTACACCTTTTGGATTGAGAGCTTCTGATTTCCAGTCGCTTAAATGTTTGATCAGCTTTGTGGATATAAATGCGCTCCCTGGGCCTTATCAAATGGACGGTGCAAACTGTAAAACTGTGTCTAAAGTGCACTATATTTCAATTTTTCTGTGAAAGGTGAATGAGAAAATCGAACCTTTTTGACGCACATTATTAATATGAACTTCCTGTATTTCATTTTGCTTTAGTGGATCTACAAATGTTGAAATTTTAAGCATCTTTGGTAACTGGTTCTGCTTTATTGTCTGTTCTCTCTTCAATAAACTTTCTAAGCATGACCAATGAAACACTTTAAGTAGACGCATTGTAGGCTTTTGCATACATGTTAGTCTGGTATTTGCTGGAAGTGGTGGTCAACTCAACCAAGATTTCCTTACTGGCAGAAAGTTCAGTAGAAAATCTTTGGTATTATTAACTCAAGTACTATCAAGTATTTCTAATTACTGGAAATTCCTTCTGATTGGATGTTGTCTGTGAGACGAAATGGATATACGTGCATTGGGTTGCAGTGACATTGTCATCAAGTTGGATGATTATCAACCAAGATTCAATAAACCATGCACTGTGCTAAACAGCTCAGTTATGTATGAAACCAGAATATCATTCTAGTTTTCAGCCCATGCCCAACTTTAGAAATCTGGTTATGGAGAATAAGACATGTATTCCTTATGATCACCGAGACTCTGTTTTTTAACAATTTGAGCCATCTTATCTGTTCATGTTGTCATTTATCTCATGTGCCTTTTCATGTGTAGTGGTGATCCAACGTATAATATTTTGTGTTGTTCATTTCTTCAGGGGAAACGAAAAGGAAGTTTGAGAGTGTGTACAGTGGAGGCACCATGGATACTCCAGACTCAGGCAAAGTTTTTCAATATTGGCACTGCTGTGGGTCTGAAGATCCCTTTGACCCTGGGTGCACTGCTGCTCCTCATGCCTCATACGATGACTAGTACAACTCTTTCATTTCTTTTGTTCGATTGATTCTCATTGGATATGCACGTAAAGCCAAATCCTTTCTTTAGCGAGCCGGGATTGAATGTACATTTTGATGGTAATACCGATTGATGTCAAAACGATTAGTTCTTTGGTTCTCTTGGGACCACTCAATCATTCATGCATCTTGAGGTTCTCTTGTCATATTTTGTTTAGTGAGAGAATATTTGTTCAGCTCAAGCTGACTTCTTAATACATATTCTGCAGCAAAACAGGACATATTTCGTAACTGATTCATGTCCATTATCTTGTCCTTCTATGCCCGTTCTTCTGTATTTTGTCTCATCCATAGGAATTAGTCTTTTAGTCCATAACCACCATAATTTCTACTGTAGACAGGATTCAACTGCAGACGAGATATACATGCAGGAAGTCATTTTAGACCCTCTTTCATAACTCAATGACATCCTGTTTAGTTGTCACCCTTATAAAGCCAACTTTGATGCTAATTAATAGAACATGTCGGGTGTCAACAAAAAATGTAAACAATATATCGGCTAGCACAAACATTGATTGTGGAACTAGTAGAATTAAGTCGACAAGGCGGAACAGTTTTCATCTATCGACTGATGGTATGAATTTCTGGCAATTCATGTCAGTTGAGCCATAGAAAAATTATCGACTCACGAAGTTTGACTAGAATCAAATCAACAGCAAGGATGCAACTAGCGGAAAAAACTATTGCAGTTTGACGCTTAGGCAGGAAGAGTTAACGAAGATGTCTGACTGACAGTTGCAGTCAAGTAGTTATAACGGTTGAGTCAATCAGTTGTTCTACTCAAAACTCCTGAGGCGGTTATAAAATCATATATGGAGTCGATATTTGATTTCATTGAGCCGGAATGGTTAGTGGGAGAGGCCAATCATTCATGAACCGTGTAAAAGGAGCATACCTCAAGTGGAAATGACACGTACAAACATTTGAGCAAGATTTACTTCTGTCGATGCACTTTAATTTGTTTGCCAATCATTTCCCAGTAATTTATTCCTGACGATTCCAGTTGTACATTTCCTTTGGTCAACCATGCACTTGCTCTTATTCTTAAAATCCAATCACGTTCCTGTTCCTATTCTGATGCACAATCGCCTGTCGATACAAAGTACGAGGACTGCAGTGTTTGCCCCGGATCGTTGATCAACCGAATTGTGATAATTTTAACAGCATAGGTTGAAAGACCAGTATGTAGTCGGCGATTTAGCGGAACAGTAACTCAACGAACTGCTGAACTAAAGTACTCAATAATGCTGCACTAATTCAGCATTTTATAAGAAAAAAAAAATTAATATCAGCCAAATGATGAGCTCCTCTGCAAAATAAGACATCCTGAGTCACTTCATTATGTGGGTAAAATCACGATTATTGCTGTATGGAGCGCACATCCTCTCATATATTAATCACATCTACCGCAGAAAACATAATCATTGTGAAAGAACCGAATGATTCCAATGAACTACTCACCCCACTCAATAGATGCATTTCAACCACCAAAACTTAAGGAACTAGGCATTCAATACATTAGAGATGCACTTAGAACTGGAATGGTCTAGCCTTAACTGGCATGTCCAATAGAGAAAATTGAAAACCAGTGTTGGGATGTGAACTCTTGACCTCTTGCTATGTTGGTCATATGCTAAATATACCATTTTTTTTTTTATGATTAAGTCGCTAGGAAACGGTTGACATCGTGTTTATTGTACATTACTTGACATTATTGTTGATGCCTTGGAATTATCTTCCGCAGGAACCTGCAGTTTTTTATTTCTTTTGTCTATAGTCAACTCTACGGATATAGTGGAGGAGAAACTAAGGAAATGGCCCCAATCATTAATCAAAAAAATACTTTAGATAGCCGACCATTGCCGTCATTCAGATTCCCAAAGCCCCCGTTCATTGTATCTTATTATTGGCAAGTGGGACGTCTGACATTAAACAGTTTCAGATCTGCATCCGTTTCGGCACCAATGCCGGCACGCGCTAACGACACGTGTCCGAAAACCGAAACCTGGTCCCTAACTTCCTGGTCCAACGTCTATCTCAGGACAATCCATCTATAAATACAGAACCAGACCTCTGTTTCAGCCATCAACATATTCTCACAAAACTCAACTCTTACTACTCAAGATTTCGCCATGGAATCGACTTCTCTCTATTGTTCTTCAACATTCCTTCCCTTGAACTTCCCTGGCCGTCAATCCCATTGTTGTCCGAGTGTTGGTCTGTTCTCGTCTCAAAGAAGGAAGCATGGCGCTGTGGTTTCGGCTGCAAAGCGTGACAGCTATGAGGGGGTTGCAGTGGGCGGCTTGCCGATGAGGGCATGATAATCCTGAGGAAGCGGATTCACGAGATGAAGATGATTGAGCGCAACTATGAGCCACCGCAGGATTGGATGGAGTGGGAGAAGAAATACTACACTTGCTACGACAAGTACGTGTGCAAGTTCGTTGGGGTGTTGCAGTCTCAATTGATGAGCACAAGGCCAAGCGTGGCTCTCGGGATGTTGGCTTTCATGATGATGAGCGTCCCGGTTTCTTCAGCAGTGATCTTGTCGAGAGCGGTTGAAGTAGTGATCGGGACATTGTCGGGAGTTCATTTGAATTGAAATGTACATAGAATAGATTAGATGCCAAGTGAAGTGATGGTTACAACTTTTTTGCTTTCCTACGCTTCATTCTTGGGTTTCCTGTATTTGGATCAAGTGAGGACATTCTATTTTCTTGAACGAATCTTGATGCACCAAACCTGAGATTGATTCTATTTCAAAAGTAAAAAACATGTCGATTATTCCGGTCGAACGAAGAGACAGCATGTCTGCTCTGTTTAAAATTAACAAGATGTAATTCTTAACGGCCTCCTGCATCAGCCAAGCTTGCTGCTTCTGAGTCCTCATACGCCTGGATTGAGCCCATCTCTGGCTTCTATCACATCTGATCACAACCGCTTCAGGAGGATGAAAGTCTCGGCCTTCCGATTATAAGAAGGGTTCGCAAATACAGACGATTCCATGACCTTCTTACCGAAGCGTTCGAACACGGGGTCAACCAATTCACTTCCGAAATGCGCCTTGATGAGCCCCTCCCAGCTGGCTCTGAAGTGCATTACGGTCGCATTGGCCATCACTTCAGATGCCTCCATAGGCCGCAGATGAACCAGCAGATCCATCCTCTCGATGCTGAAATGCCCATTTCGCTTCACCAGGGCATCCGTTTCCGCCAAGGTCGGATGGTAAAGGGGCAAGTTGAACAAGTGGATTTTCTCTTCACAGAGCAGTCCCTTCAGGATTAAAGCACCAAATCAAGGATATAATTGACCATTTGATAGTTTCTTTTACATTTGACCGCATATTTCTCTCTTCAAACTGTAAACATCGCCATGCAACAGTATAAAACATTTTATGACCCTAGAAGCTCTCAGCTTTTGAACCAGGATACTTGTCAAATATAAGCATCCTCAAATGAGACATATGAATGCAAAAATGCAAGCACGACCGGATTTAATTTGTGCGAAAAAATTATAGCCTCGTGTAGTAAAAATGACCATGTTTGTGAATTTTATCCAGACGGCCCCAAATTATGTTGTGGATGCATGAGAAGTGAATCTCAGCGTTGCATGGACTCTTACCGAGCTCACAAGATTCATGAGAGCAGATTCCAGAAGCTGCACTAGCAAGTCAAAAATGCATTTCGAGCAAGTCGGTGTGCTTGGAATCAAAATGGCCATTAGTCCTCCGGGGACAAGCTCTGCTGCTCTAGCATTCAAGAAAATCTCCATGTCATTCACAAATTGCTCGTGGTAAGCCTCCACGACGTCTTGTGGTGCGTTTGCAGTGTGAATCCTCCTCTTGTTCCAAGTTGAAGGTCCTTCTTCTGTTACTTGAAGCGGCACTCTCAATAGCCATTGGAGTGCATAAGATGAGTGGACGAATTGAAGAGAAGCCTTTGGGAATAAGCGACCATGAAAAGAACAGCGGGAACATGGTAAGCTTTTTCCATGGGGAGGGACTTGAATAGCATGTTGAAATCGTGGCGACTCGGTCGTTGAGGAATGCTTGGAACTCCAGGTTCTTCAAATCAAGGCCTGGAGATTGGCACTTGAGCTTGATAGATTCTTCGACTCTTTCCACGACCAAGTACGTGTTTGGACCGACGGAACATCCTAAGTCCGCAATCCTGAATACTGACGAAGATGAGAGTAACAATTCCACGTCGAGCTTTTCATTGATCATCTCGTCAATCATTTTCATGGCAACATCTATACCTCTTCTCTGCAAAAACATACAACTGAGACTAATTATGAAGGAAACAGAACATACAGCTTAGACTAATTGTGTCGATCAAGGCATCATAGAAAGTGGGTCTACTCAAACTTACCTGCATGAAAGAATTGTGAGAGCAACTGTAGATGCCATTGCCGCCATTCATGGGGAAGGAGTTTGTATAAATGGGAGGAGATTGTCAGGTCAGTCGGACCACACATGTCAAATATGAGTAGAACGTCGGCGTTGGATCCTAGAGAGAGATGGAATTTAGGGAAGATCGAGTTCAAAAACTCGACATGCTCGGTGAAGTGAAGGTCTCTCAAGGCCGCAAAAGGGAGGGCTAATTCAAACGGAAGGCTCCAAAACAATCAGTAAAAGTAGAACAACGCGATGTTTTGTCTGCATGATCTCAGGAAGTATAATTTTTCATGGTTAAAAATATCAAATAAATCTATCTTGAATTAACTTATAATAAATTTATCATTTACTAATTTTTATTAAATTATTAAGTTAGATAACAAATGACTATTGGCGGACGTACTATTTGAGATTTTATTCTCTATTTATTATAGGTGTATTAATTTATGATTTTTCGTGATATTAATCTAATTTAATGAAAATTAACTGAATGTAAATTTATCATAAATATATCAATTTAAGAAAATCAGTTTTATTAATTTGAAGTTTTTAATGTTCAAGAAATTAATTAAGAATAAATATATTATATATGTATTAGTTTAGAGTTTTTCGTAGGATTAATCCAAAAACATTTGAGGTAATCAAGGCGATTAATCAATAAAATGGGCCTCGCTCTCCTTTTTTTCTACGGCCCAGTCAGGCCCAGGCAGTTATTACCGTTACCTACCGCCAGGTGAGAGTGGCAACCGGAAGTACGATAATGCCCCTGCGCCCTCTCTCCCCGTTCGAAGATTCAATCGAAATGTCAATTTCACCTTAACTTCCAGCGTCCCACAAGAACCCTAGAATTTGGGGCTTTCGATTCCGCGATGCGAGCATGGCGAAGAGTGTCGCCAGCATGAGCAAAGAGGACGAACCGAGCATCGCTCCCGTGCCGGACAGATGGTACGACATAAGCCTCGGCCCTTCCTTCGGACACCAGCACTCGTCTTCCAAGTTCTGCACTTTACGATGTACGTAGCTTCAAATTCCCCGAATTTTCCTTTCTGTAACCTTATCGTGTTCCCATTGGGAAGAAAATCGAATGAAGTATCTATTTTGGCTCCTGGGTATGCCTGTTCTGGTGGCGTAGCACACTGGAATATTTGAAATAGTAGCAAGATGCTTTGTTTATGTGAATGTCGGGGGGAAGAGGAGCCAACCGAACTTCCCGACGGGTAATTCGGTTGCAGAATACGAGTTTACCACTCTCTTCTCTGGAGACGCTGAACTAGTGGTGGAAAAGACCTTCCTTGTATGCTCTCCTTTTCAAAGAAAACCTACCTGTTTAATGTGAGGCCGTTTAAGTTGTTAGATCCTGTACCTCCCCAAGTGCTGTTTGGATGCGGGGACTGTGCAATAGTACTGTTGTTAGCTTGATTAGTCGTTTGTCTTGAATGGTATGTGCTGTGCAGATGAATTTAAGCCGGCTTCCGTTGATAAGAGCCAGCCTGGATTGCTACGCAAGAAGAAGGACAACCGGGTCTCCGTGGAGTTTCAGAACAACCAACATGGGAAGCCTAAGGTGGTCTTCGATGGGGTTGCTGAGGATTACAAGGATAACGATGCGGTTCTGTTTTTTGATGGTGAGACCTTCCGTCTGGAGCATTTGCATCGGGCAGTGAAGCGGTTGAGGCACATGCGAGTGCCTGGTGAGTCTGCGGCTGCCGTGGCAGTTGGTCCAGCTGTTGAATCTAGTTCTCCACCAGATGGTAAAGCAGCAAACCTTCAGAATTTCAACAAGGGCGAGGCTCAAGACGTACCGGTGAGTTTTTTTTTTTTTTTTTTGTGTTTCTTGAGGCACTATTTGTAACTCATATGAGGCGTGGGAGGTGTCTTTTTCATTAGAACAGTGAAGTTGGGTTTAATTTTACTTCCATCTAAAGGAAAGATCATCCTTTGTTGGATATAGCTCATGCCAATAGATTCCTTCTTTGTGGGCACTGTTGGGAACTCTGTGAAATACATTGCTCAAACAAGTGGGAACTCTCTTTGTGGGCTTAGGCTGCATATAGTATTACTAGCGTCTTCTGTTAGTCTGTTGTGTACCTTTGTGTGAGTGTGAAAGTTGTACCAGTATTTTTTTAATACCACATGATGGCATCATCCATTGTATTCCAACAGGTTGAAGTGGAGAGAATCAACATGGGCAATTCGGAGGCAGTAGGTACGTTTAAATTGCTATGCTCATGAATGATCACAACATCTTGATGATGGTTGATGATTTATAGTTTCTGTCTGACCATGCTCATGGCACTGTTCAGCATAAACTGTATAGCTTTGAGAACTGGTTCATTTGATTGGTCTTAGGTGCACTAATAGCTTTCTTGGTAGCTTTCTTATTTGAATACTCAGGATTGTGTTGATAGGTTGATTAAGTGACTGGTTTGTGGAGTAGGGTAAGCAAAAATTGCTCAATGAAAGGTAATCTTGAAAATCCGAATTGAGACACTATCACATCATACATTTGCGGGAGAGTCTGCTCACTTCGCCAATGCTTCGTTATATTTGGCATATGAGGTAACTATGTACGTATCTGCTTGTCAGGTTTGAAATCTGAAGATGAAAATACTGCTGATAGGCTACCTCCAGGTTGTAGCACCTCGAAGGGATTGACTGACCTGACTAATGATGAACTGGAGGAACATCTTGATATTGTCGATAGTGAAGATGGCCATGAAGCAACAGAGGCTGAAAATCTTTCCAGAAGAGAAATTCACAGCAGCATTGACATCAATGTACCACATCACGATGAAGAGGATGATGAGATTGCCAATGTAGATGTTAGCGATGACGAAGGCAATCTGGGTTATAACGCGGCCGAAGCTCTCAGAGCCCAGGTTGCGGGCGAACGACAGGGGCAATCTTCAACTTCAAGCAGTAGCAGTGAGAGCGAGGGTAGTGAGAGCAGTAGTGACAGTAGCAGTGACAGCGGTAGCAGGAGCGGAAGCGGCAGTAGTGGCAGCAACAGCGAGAGTAGTGATGGTGATTCCGTGACCTCAATTTAGTTCATTAGGAACTGCAGCTCGCCTGTTGCACTTGTCAATATTCTCGTGGTCTTGTCGAGTGTGGTAAATTCTGTGAATTAACTAGTAAATATTAGGGGATGCTGACTTATCTGTGTGCTCTGCACAATTGTAGTATTATCATTGATGTGTAAATTATTCAGATTCTGTCACGCTTGTCCTGCAATAGCTTTCTAACCTTGATTCCGCATTTTCGCGATAAATAATGTGAAACAAAGGTTGCAAACGAGAATAGAGATTTCATCATATGTCAATTCCAAAAGACTAGTCTGATCCGGTTCGTTAATGCAGTTGCAACCCATGTTCTTCGTTCAAATTGATGGGATAACCTATTTAACCTCAAAATGTACGAGGAAATAGCAATTAAGGTAAGCACTATAAATTTCTCGGTGATATTATAAATCAAACTTGGCATGACCCAAACAATATCCGTACAAAATAAGGTGGGGTCTTGCGAATTGAATCTTAATAAGTACTGTTGGCAGTACATGTAATGATTTGTTCAAACTAATAAGCATCATATAAGCTAATGAAAAAGCAAGCTATGCAAGGACTTTACACAACATTTTCCCAATAACCTACAAACTCAAAATAAACAAAGAGACCATAAGAACTCCAAACAGAAGCACTATTGGCTTTCATGATTTCTGGGCACAAACCTTGGGGAACTAGTGGGCCTCAAAATGTACGAAGAAACAGCTACTAAGGTAACCAATTTAACCCCAAAATGTACGAGGAAATAGCTACTGAGGTAACCATTATAAATTTCTCAGTGATATTGTAGATTAGACCTGGTATGGTCTAAACAATGCCCGTACGAAGTATAGTATTCCCATGGGGTCTTGCGAATTGAATCTAATAAGTACAGTTGGTACATGTAATGATTAGTTCAAACTAATAAGCATCATATAAGCTAATGAAAAAGCAAGCCATGCAAGGACTTTACACAACATTATACCAATGACCTACAAACTCAAAATAAACAAGAGACCATAAGAACTCCAAACAAAGCACTATTGGTTCTCGTGAGTTCTGGGCACAAACCTTGGGGGGCTTGTGGGCCTCTTCCTCTTTTCTTTTTTAAATTTTGCTTTTGAACCTCACCCATCACACTTTAATTTGCAAAGCCCAGCTGGTTCATTCACACATAACCCCACCCATTTCTTATAGAACCAACAGAGAGATACTAAATACTCTACCTATATAAACACCCATTTCTCAAAGCGTAAAGGAATATGAGTTAGAGCCTCTCCTCTCTCTCTCTCTCTCTCTCTCTCTCTCTCTCTCTCTCTCATACTCTGGAGAACGCTTTGTGGTAAAGGGAAAGAGAAGGAGGAGGAAGATGGGGGCACTTGATTACTTATCAAACTTTTGCACTGTCACCAGCACCAGAAGCAAACGCAGACCAATGCAGGTTCTCTCCCTCTTTCCTTTTTTTGGTGCTTCCTTTTCTCTCTCTCTTTCTCTGTGCTTTATTTTAGCACAAGAAAGTGAAGGCCTTTCGCTCTTCAATCCTGCAGCACCCTCTCTCTCTCTCTCTCTCTCGAAATGGATATTTTTTTCAGTTCCCCGAGAAGTAGGAGTTTTTCATGAGCTGTTGACTGGTTTTTCAGACAGTGGAGATCAAGGTTAAAATGGACTGCGATGGCTGCGAGAGAAGAGTTAAGAATGCTGTTAACACCATGAGAGGTCCTCTCTCTCTCTCTCTCTCTCTCTCTCTCTCTCTCTCTCTCTCTCTCACATCCTCTGAGACCTAAGCAAAGAATGAAGGGAAAAGATTCATGCTCTCTACCATGGACACTTGTAATTATGCCAAGACATGAGAAGTCAATTTAAGATGGCTATATGCCGACAACAGAATGATTGTAACATAAGTACTAATCCTTCTTTTCAATTTTGTAATGAATCTATTTGTTATACTACATGTTTTTGCAATGTCAGTGAACTTTGAGGAGAAAAAGAAAAGTAAACGGGGACAGATGTATAGATATTTGCTCCAAAGTAATTCTTCACATACTGTTTCCTTTTTCGTAAGATTCTCATTGAGCTTAACTCTGCTCTCATTTAAGTTGAATAATAAAGTATTTAGTTGAGTGCCTTTTGTTTATTGTGTAGCTAAATGCTAGAAATAATATATCAACGGGATCGTTCAAAAATACCCATGTTTCCCCTCCAAATTAATACCAGTCAAATAAAGTGTTTTCCACAATTTCCGCAACGCACTCTAATATGCATATAAACTGAACATTTCATTGGGTCACCATAGGAACACATTTCAAAACAAAAATCTAGATTTACATCAATATGTACGTCACTATTAAAACCCTGCAGGCGTAAAATCTGTGGAGGTGAACCGGAAACAAAGCAGAGTGAAGGTGAGCGGCAACATCGACCCGAACAAGGTGCTGAAGAGGATCAAGAGAACTGGCAAAGCAGCCGAGTTCTGGCCTTACATCCCACAGCACCTGGTTTACTACCCTTATGCCGACAAGGTCTATGACAAGAGAGCACCAGCTGGGTATGTCCGCAACGCCGTGCAGGCCTTCCCGAGCAGTGCAAGTGCCGTGCCAGAGGAGAGAATCATCTCCATGTTCAGCGACGACAATGTTAACGCATGCTCTATCATGTAATAATTGCCAGTTACGTACTACATGCGGTTTTAGTTATATTGCATGGTTTGGTTCTTGAGGACAAGAACTAAAGTTGTTGTTATTGTTGTCGGCATGCGTTTGTGTATCATTGCGGCAAGATTAACAGGATGGAAATCACTGAGTTGGATTTAATGTACCAGATGTAATGTCAGCCATAGCTGGTTTTTATAATGCTGTGCCTCGTCTTTTTATGATACTACACAAAAGATTAGACTTGCTTGAGATGGGTATTTCTTCTCTCCAATGTTGCCACCATGAGTTTCAGATCACCATTTTGGTATTTTAGCTACAAAGAAATGACATGAAATGCTACAACAACAAAATAGAAAAACCAGAATAGTTAGTTTCCATGATTTATCAATGGAACTTAATGTGAATCTATCACATAGTTGCAATTATGAACGAATAAATAAGTAAACTGAGAAGCACATTGACTGAACATCGATTAAGTAGTTCCTTAATCTGCTCTACATCTGCGAAAATGAATTTGAGCCAATCATGTCGCATGCCCATTTCGAACAGGCCAATTTGGTTCGACAAGCTGATATTCTAAGATGAACCCCTTATCCGCTTCTAACAATCGATCACTATTGCTTTGGTTTGAGGCCGATTGAAATGTTTGGTATGCTCGTTCGTTTAAAAGACCTACCAGCGTTCAAGCTTTGTCAGAAAAAGTTTTGGCAAATTACTTGTCACAAAGTCCAAATAAAATAGTGCCATGCTAAGCTTATCATAAAGTTTACCACAATATCAGATACACTAATATTGGTTTACAAAATTTATTCACTAAATAACTGACAAACTGTAAGTGGATATTTAAATAAGTAAGTCATATTCAAAACTTAATATAACAGTTTGCAAAATGATCAATCAAATCAGTCTTAATACATCTAGCAGAAGTCTAATCTTTTCTTCTGGGCTCAACATCGATATTGAGATCAGTCATTCATTTTTCATAGGTTTCATTCTGTGTAATCAACCAAAAGAAAAGGTTTGTACTGCTAGTGTTGCTCATGAGTTTTTTATGTAGGCTCCCATCAAGAGATCAACTCCGAGAGAGGCAAATTCCTAGCCCTTTGTCAAGGAATCACTTTTGTGGTGGTGTGTCCATACTTTTTACAACATTCAGAAAGGAAGGGGTTGAAAGTCTCAAGATCAAGGATTTGGTGAATAACGCAAGTATTACATAGACAAGAGTAGTGTTCAAGGGTCCTAATGAAGGAATTAGATTCTCGTTTTCCCAGCCACTAAGAAAGTGTAAAGGCAAGCTCGTAGGACATGTACAGGAGCTTCATATCAGTGTCGTAATCGTATTGATTAGTCGGTTTTACCAAGTCATCCGAACCGTCCGTGTTTTGCATGTGATAATTCACATCGATTGGCCAGGTAATACTTGTTCTCAAGGATGATAGAAAGAAAGAAAGAAAGAAAGAAGGAGAAAGATTTTATACCATGCACCGTCGGTGAAAATTTTAGTATCTGTAAATTTTTTGCAAATTCAACCCCTGATGATGCCCTCCAATTCAATTGAAGTTGATTCATATTCTGCAAAAATTGATCTTTACAGAAAGACGAGTAAAGTGACCTCTCCCAATAAATACTTCTCAGATGCACGCGAAAATGCCCTCCCCATCTACCCACCGCCCAAAATTTGCTGTAGCTGATACCTTTGACTGTTGCAAAGTCAGTCGGTGCGAAATCAAGTTGATGCATTTTTCATGCTTCCGTTTCATATTGAACGGTTGGTTCCTCTTTTCAGCTCATTTATTCCTTCTTTTTGATACGCTTTTTCTCTGGCAGTTGTTCTTTTGGAACACTTGGGTTTTTTTGTGAAGTTTGATTGGTCTTGAGAACCCTTCTCGTGTAATCAACCAACATGCATTGATCTGGAACCTCTATGCTTTCTGACCTTATGCTTTGAGCGTATCTACTATAGACATGATAGAATGATTAGTCAGTGGGCTTATAGACCCTGGTCTAGCCGATTTTTTTAGCGTGCATGCTATTACTAATCGAGTTAGTATGGCTTTCGACCCTTTATTTCATGATCATCAATCGACTTCACTAACTGTAGACGTGATGTATAGAGCCAGTTTATGACTTAGCAAGTTCATCTCTACTCTTCAAACTGGATAATTGGAACCGATTGGCTGGACTGAGTGTGATGCCTGGAGTGAATTGAGACAGTAATATCTTGCCAATGCTTTTAGATTGCTGCTACTTACAGTGAGAACAGCAAAATCTTCACAACCTTCCATGCTGGTTCTATACGCTACACTGTCAACGACACACCCCTGAATTTTGGCTTTTGAAATGGAATGACGTAGTCCCAAATATTATAATCCTCATTCAGTAGCCCTCATAATGCACCACATACCCCTATATTATATGATCCTTCTTGGACCTTTGCCCCAGCTTTGTTGTTCACCACTTGAATGAGACAACAGAATCTGACCATTTTCTCGACCGATCTTATCTCAATCACCGCCGCTCACAAAAGGTTGCATAAACTCATTTTTAAGCTAAACTTAACTATCGCCTTTTCTTTTTGGTTCATTCTAAACTACGGTAAGATGATATTATGAACCAACTTTGATGCATATGATTAAACCCATCTCTTGTTTTTAATCAAATCTAGGCTAAGATTAGATGATATAAGGAAAAATGATACAAAAAGTTCTTAAACTTTAATGTTATTCTTGAACTTTTTATTCGTTGAATATGTTCATTGAACTATTTATAATTGTTCAATCTAGTTTAAAACTTTTACTGTATTTAACCTTCTATAACAAAGTCAAATCAATCATTTGATGTTACCGACAAATTTTCATAATTACACTATCATCCAGATTTTAGAATATCTTTTCATACTTAATCACTTCCAAGATCAATGAAAAGAAAACATGCTATCTTTTTTTCACATTTTTGGTCCTTATAAATATTACAATAGTTCCATTTAAGTATAAGTTAACTTATGATCTCCGTTTATTACAAACATAACCTTATTTGAAGTTATATTGGATTTATATTCCTTTCATTCTAAAATAATTAATAACAATAGTAACTTATCTCTAGAATTCCAGTACTTATATTAATCTAAATATATTCCCAATTTCTATATAGACAAAGTTTTCAATTTTTTTGTTGTATGTATTCTTTATCAAATTTAGTTGAATCTGTATTAGGAAATTAAAATAGCAAGACTATCAACCTGAGACAATTCTAAATGATGTTCTACTTTTATTATTATAAGTTAAAATATGCTTAATAGAATTATTGTAATATCTTTAAAAACCAAAAAAAAAGTAAAAAAGTAATATAAAGATAGCCATTTTTTTGTTGATTTAGGAAATGGATTGAAGTGAAGCAATATTTCAAAATCTAGGTAATAGTGTAATCATGAAAACTTTTCACGTTTATGTGGAAAGTTGAGGGATTAGATTAAATAAATCGAAGTTTCACGGATTAGGTTGAATGTTTAGGGATAATTTAAAAATCATATCAAATAAATTAAAAGTTTGAGGATGATGATGTACCTTAAGTTAAAATCTATGAATTATTTGTGTCAACTTTTCGTGATATGATTTACAGATTGGCCTAATCTCAAGAGATTAAGTTGGGCAAGAATCGAAAGTGTAATTACTACCTTTTGTCTTTATACTTTTCCGCCTGGTGTCGCCGCTCTGCACGATGAAAGACCAAAGGATCACTAATTGCATTAATAATTGGCATTATGATAGTGGATAAAGAAAGGGGGAATGATCATAGAGGGCGACCACCTTTGGTTGAGAATAACCTTTTTTCCGATTAGAAAAAGCACGAAGTTTCGAAAGAAGATGATGGAGGGGTCACACGCCCCCCCTCTTTTCAGCACCTTCGTGAAGTGACCTGACCAAAGACACGAAGAATGGATCCACCCCGTGATCAACCACCCATTATCATAACCTTAAAGGGCCACAAGCACGTCGAATGAAGAAGGGTTTTTTGCGTCTTAAAAACTTTATTGATTGGGGAAGTAAAGTTTGCATTTTTTTTTTTGGAGTTGTTTAGTCAATTGAGAATGAATTGTGGCCGAAGCATCACCATCCGATCGGGTCCAAATTCGATGGAGAATTTCGCTTGCTTTGACCGGATGTTTGTGCGAGATGCCAAGGAAGGGGTTGCTTCGTGTCTCGTCCAAAAATCCTGTGATGTCCTCTTATAAATATTTCCAATGTCGATATAAAGTTTACATCCGATGAAATGATGTTGTGTTTAAAAATTTTGTTTTTGACTTTTTACCATTGCAATTGCCAGCTCGAGTTCTGGAGGCCCCGTTGGTTCTGGTCTTGTGCGCAAGGCATTATGTGCGATCTGCTCAGCGGAGCACCATCGAGATTTGGTGAAATTAGATTTACAGCTACCCGATAGGCTCGCAACACGTATGACGGCAATTTCCGCTCCGTTGATCGTGGGTTAAATTGAAAAGACGTCATGTTTTTCTTCTTGCATTGAGCTTCCGAGAGACCAAAAGACAGGATCAGATACCCAATAATCGAATCATAGGTGCTTGTGACTAGGGAACTGTAATCCTCCTCATGAATTAACAAATTCTTGAGCTTCCTAGCAATTTCTCTATTAGCAAGGAAAGAGAGAATTACGTTGGAAATTAGAAACTCTAATCATCTATTAAGGAGATTTGTTATCGATTCACAAGGACTAATGAGGAAAGGACCTATTGAGAATGGATGAAAGCAAGCTCAACCCCACATTAATATTCTCAAATAGGGTCACATAGGTGCATGCAATCGTGTATTGGGACGATCTAGCAGTGGTAGATTTTTGGTAGCATGAAAATCAGCTTAGTATAATAATAAAACGGATTTTACGTGGGGTCCTTTTTAGGAGGAACTTGCATTTCTTGTCCATTCTCTTCAACGTTTCTGTTCTTGAATTGAAGGCCGCCAAGATCTACAAAATGAGTTCATTTTTCTAAACCAATCTGAACATCCGTAAATTGTGTTCCTATTGATTTTTAGTAGTTCACTTTCAAGAAAAAGAAAATCTGACTTTAATTACCTGACAATGATATCCAAGGTGAATTAATGACTACCTCACTACCGGAGTATATCCAGATTTTACCTTCTTACTAGTTTTCACCTAATAAATATTCGTTAGCCATCATAGGTTTGGGCTTTACATTATATACTATCTTATTTGTTCAATTTATTTTTTCTAGTCAAAAAGAGTTGGAACGATGTCGTGGTCTACTTCAATCTCTATTAGAATGTTTGATTTAAGGCGCCAACGAAATACCAACTGCCCATAAGACGAGCTCATCATCACAACTCCACCATGTGCAAGTGGGTAAGCTCAATGCCTGAGATACATCTAAGCCCAAGCCCATCTTTTGGAGACTAACCAATGTGTCCAGAGATCGATGATAGACTTGGGAATCAAACCTATGAACTTCGATTTGCAAACCGGATGTTGGACTGCCTCTAAAGTTCATTCTATCCCCGTTCATACCTTTACAATCCACATCTCCTTGCCCTAAATCCTTGTCATCGGTGCAATTTTTGGGTAAAGTTTGGTCATACCCGAATCACGAATCACCAGATACAAAGAAGAGCAGCGATGAAAATTATTCAAGGCCATAATGAATTCACCATTCGGGATGGGATCAAAACAAATTTGAACCCGAACCCAAGTTTGGCGCATGATGGAAACAACAATCCAAATGGACAAACGTTGACAATTCACAGTATGGGCCGTGCTTGGCTTGAATCTTTCCCAGGACTCGAGCCCATTTCAAGAGGCTTTTGTGCACGGCTTGCTAATCCATGTACACTGTCACACTAGAAAAGCTCATTCTTTTCAATTAACACAACTTGTTACTAATCATGCTTTTCTATCACAATTATGGCTTAATATCAGTAAACCATGGAAAATCTTGCATGTAATTTCAGTATTCTACCTTTTTTAGTTAGGCAATAATAAAAACAGCATCCCCGGTGTCTCCTTTTATCTAACTGTTAAAAACTGTTTCCACATCGAACCAAGTAGTAGTCAAAAGCAACCTAGAGGTTTATTAGACTGTTTCTCTATTGGAATCACCTGTTGTAACACGTCTTTGTATAAAGCATTTGGTATAGACTATAGAACAACCACAACAATCAATGGATTCATACATTAAAGCACCCAGTAAAACGAACACAAGTGGTTGCCTAGTCAAAAAGAAGCCGCTTACACATGATAGTTTTGGCGTTAATATTGAAAAGAAGCTACTCAGCGCTTTTGTGCTTTCCTCCTCCTGGATTGTGCCTTCTGCCATTTCTTCCTCGGGACAAGCTTGCTCTTTGGCTTCAGCTTCAGTTCGGGTGAGAATTTGTAATTCGGATCCCTCATGCGTGCTTGGATATCCTTGAAGAACTGCATATTCAACCTCTTAGGCCCTCCTTGTCTGAGTTCCTCATACTCGGGTCCAGAAACTATATTCTCGAAAGCTCCAATTAAAATGTCCAAGTCGCTCATGACTTCCCATACGTTGATATAGCGACCATCAGGTCCCTTTTTCAATTTCTTCAAGGCATTCTCAACTGCTAACTTCCGGGCTTTCTTCCCAGGGGACAACTCTTCTGGTTCATTTTCAGCTTTCAGCAGCTCTGAGATCGTCCTATATTTCGGTTTTTCCTCAAACTCGAATAACTTATCTATATACTTATCACTGGCTTCATTGGGGTATGCTTCAGTAGGAATGTCGTCATCGTCGTCACATTCACTACCAGTCCATAATGTCTTCTCCTCGTCACTATCAGACCATATGCTATGTAGTTCATCACTATCATCTGCATCAATCTGGTTGGAATGATCTTTCGCCTCTTGCCTGACTTTACGAATCTCTCTTTCGAGATGAATCTGACTCTTGTCATCAGTGTCACCTTCATCCTCGCTTCCTGTCCATACAGAAGCATCTTCCTCCATCTCTTTCTTCCAGGATTTCTTGAATTCTTCATCTCCTGGCTTGCCACCACCAAAGAGATCATAATATCTGCGCTCATTGCCAGCATACCAACGTGATGCTGCAAAGATAAGGTAACATTCACAACCCAATATCAGCCAACGGAAGGAAATGTTCAGAATGCAAAATCAAGAGCATGTTGTAAGCTTAGCATGATCAATTAAATAAAGGAAGAAAAGAAACCAGAGTCGTTCTCATATTTCACACCAGCAAAAAGATGCAAATGAGTCCAATCAACAGGGGTGTCAAAAAATCCACATTGTTGAGGCAGAGTCAACAGCAACGATATCGAAAGATGAGCTTGTCAAAATAATGCGTGCATAAATAAGATTTCAATTTGCAGTATTGCAAGTCATGTCTCATGCCCTGACATCCACCACTCCTTTTTTTTTGTTTCAACTAAATGACATGCAACTGATCTCACTCCTTCAAAATTTCAGCTTGAAATGGCGAAAGACAACATTTTCAAGGGAAATAAGGATGCAGATACACTCATGAATCTCATCCTACTAATCCCGAATAGTGGAGATAACATCTAGCATGCCCCATGGATGACTATTTAGCTAAAGGGTCCATACAGGAAAATTCACAAGCATGTGATATGCACGTCAAAGCTCAACGAAATGCCTCCTCGATACAAGCTAGCACTTCCGACTAATGAAAACGGAATCGTCCAACTCGCACACTTCAACGAAATTTGCACGCAGGAACATAACGCAAACTGCCCCAGATGACAAAATCCAATTTAAAAAAAAAAAAAAAACCCGACCTTGAAAAATGGGACAAGCCTCGCCGGGGAAGCGGCTCGTTCTTGAACTTGGACCCAATTCTTGGCAGAAGCATGGCGACCTGAAAACGCAGCCAAGTTAGAAAAAGAGGAAACGAAGGGCATGTTCACGTGAGACACGAACAACATGCGATCAAAAAGCTTTGACCTTGGAAGGGACGGGAACGGCGGGGGTGAGTTTGATATTCTTCTGCAGAAAGAAGAGAGAAGCGAGCGGGATGGTCGGGAACAGAGTCGAAATGGGGTCATCCCAAAACTCCAGCGCCTCCAAGGCTATCGATGCGACGAGCATTCGATCGACACAAGCAGGGCATACGCAAGCTGGATGTACAAAATATTTCGATCATTCAAGTGAATCCACACGAGATTCACAAGTACCTAGAAGCGGTCGAATACTATGAAGTTGTCGACTTTGTACGGGAGCGATGTGTGCCTATGATGGAATTGAGAAATGAAATCAAATTACTCATCTTGCACCTACCATACTTTTGAATTCGGCCTTTACCTAATCGAAATCAGTCGGGGTTGATGCTAGCCGGAAATTAGGAATGCTCTTCATTTTATTTTCGGTCATCGTGACGTGACATTTTCCATCCCTGCTAAGAACATTTTTCCTCATTATGAATTGGAGGTATTAAACGGTCTCCAAATCTAACAACTTTGACACAGATAAAATTGATCTCTTAAGAATATTTTTCCTAATTATGAATTGGAGGTATTAAGCGGTCTTGATATCTACCAGCTTTGACACAGGTAAAATTGAAGACTCATCGATCACCAATGTTCGATAGTGAAATTATGCCTGTA
This sequence comes from Angophora floribunda, assembly GCA_014182895.1. Taxonomy (NCBI): domain Eukaryota; kingdom Viridiplantae; phylum Streptophyta; class Magnoliopsida; order Myrtales; family Myrtaceae; genus Angophora; species Angophora floribunda. The sequence continues at coordinate 22,370,530 of CM024710.1, forward strand.
TACTCTGTGTTTCTACATAACACTATCACTACCAGTTTCCCCGTGTAGATGAGAACAATCTATGAAGCAATTAGATTATGCTCGCATCACCCCGAGGAATGAGTTGCAGAAGTTCATTGCTGAATCAACTCGATACAGATTGTTTAGCAAATCCGTAACTAAATGTCAGTGCTTTCACTTTTTGGGCCATCGAAGAAGATACCATCACTGTATTACCATGAAATTGAAATTGTTGCAGCTTCAACACGAGTTGGCTCAGAGTCTCGGACCCCTCGCAGTATGACTTCAGAACATATGTTTCAACTAGTCCGCATAAAATCCAGGGCAAACCATTCGATGCAAATACACATGACTTCCACCAAGGAAAAAAAAAAAGGCCTAAGGAGCTTCTAGCATGTCGCACAACGCTTTCCTCATTCATTACTGACTCGATCCGTCAAATCCTACTGCCAGTCTATCCACTAACAAAAAGATAAAGAGAACCAGGGATTTAATCACATGCTTCTTGTTGCAGGGCATAGGACTAATCATGAACTGGTAAAGTTTCAAGACCATAACAATACACGAACTTGATTAGAGAGATGATTCATTGGGAGTTTGCCCTTGATGCAATGCCATGCTTCATTATGAAGTAGAGAAGAAGACTGATGCACATATTCACAGTGTCACAGCCACACTACAGATGTTGGTCGTCAATCATTTCAATGGTGGGAGCAAACTGCAAAGGTGAAGAGAGCAAGGAAATCTTAGTCACAGAGAGAGAGAGAGAGAGAGAGAGAGAGAGAGTCTACAAGGCTTACTTCATCATCTTCATCGAAATACACTCCATCAACAGGATTATTTTGCTGGAACTTCCATCCAAGAGTATTCTCTAGTAGTTCCTTCAATTTCCTTGTCTACAAAGCCAAAGAACCCCTCTTAAATAATTCCTCCAAATCCATTTAATTAAGGTTAAGTGATCAACAAGTATAAAAATTGAGATCAACAGCTGCTAGATAGGACACACAGAACTCAAGTTTCTTTCAACAAACTTCTCCCCAGGGCCACAGGAGAACGTGTAATTACAGTCAAGGCAAAGTTACTATTGTGGATAGCTCAAGCAAGTTCAATGATTCAACTTCCATGAGAAGCAGGAGAAGAAGCAATTAAGTCAGGCGTAATTGCAGAATTTAGACATGTTTTACTAGTCAATCCTATTTATGGTACACTCTCTGCTCACACAAGCTCAAGAGTAGTTGGAAACTAGAATATTGGAAGCGTAACATATCATAAGGGTTTAAATGGACATCAGATTTGGTCCTCACTCAGATGCATGCACTCCTAAGGACCCTGATTAACCTGAAAATTTATCACCAAGTGACTTCCACAACAATCATATCATGTAGTGCCATTTTAAAAAGAAGGTGCAATTCTTGTAGATCATCACTAAAAGAGCAATGGCAAATGGCAAATGGCAAATAACATCAAGGCTCAGAAAACCAACCCAAGATAAAAGTTCTCCATCAACAACTGGAGCACCTAGCACCAACGAAAAGAAATCCTGCAATTCGGAAAAAATATTAAGTGTCACAAATTCTAAACTTGAATTTGGATTAACGAAAGGTACTCAATTTAGTCAGAAGACAACCAATAAGACAGCTCAGCCTCATGAACCCACAGGGAGTCAGCATGAGTGTACAGACTCAATACAATTGTAGGGATATAAAGTACAAACCCAACATGGAACAGCAGCTAAAACTACAGAATGATTATCACCCCATCCCATTACCTTGCAAAGTCGGTGCAAAAAGCTATCAGTGGAAAACCACGAATCATCCAATAGCGCTGATGTTCCCTGCTCTGTATTCCTGTTGTCTGCAGGGTCCTTCTGAAGTCCATACTTGAGCTGATAGTAGATCACCCTAACAAACTGAAATAAAATTTATTCCATTTGTTAATACTGGAGGTCTCCTCACTAAGCTCGACCCAGTATAGGGAGTACAGCCAATAGGCACCACAACTCAGAAATATAATCTAGTGTGCAGTTAAGAAACAACGAATTAAGAGTCATAGACTTGTACCTTTGTGAACAGCTGAGTTCTCGTATGGAAAGGCTGCTCAAGTATTTCAGAAAAAGCAGTTAGGATTATGCCAGATGCTATAAAACTACTAATGTTGGAGATGAAGTACTACGTGCAAACAGTAGTCCCATAGGCCAACTAAGTTTATCAATAAACATGTATTCACTTCCTAGTCTTGTGGCACTTTCCTAGCACGTGCACTAGTGCCAGTGCCCTTCTCATGAAGCATGATCTTAACAGATCCAAATATTATATGGCTATTTTATAAACAGATCATCAAACTTAGGACATTATTGCATTGAGTTGAAAAGGAGACTATGTACCAGCAACTGAAGAACTAACCATATGGGGCTTTGAGAAACTTGTCTGGATCTAGTGGAGTATTTGCCAAAGAAGCAGAAGTACGTGAAAGCTGAAATAACATAAAATTGCTTTGCAAGAAGCAACCTAGAGATGCTTTTGTAGATATATTTTGTTCTGACTGTCATATTTAAACGTTTCTTCAAATTTTAACATTTTTTAAACATTTCTTATGACTCCCATATAGTTTTGATACCACAAAACATACTGTACAATATAAACACTTGGCCCATGTCTAATACCCCACTGCTAAATTTATCAGGGTTAAGCCCTGCATATTTTCAAAACCAAGATTATACACAGAACCGGGGTGATAAATGTAGAAACTAGAAAGTTGGAAGCAGTCAGTGGAAAGAGACTTCCCACAAATGGCAAAAGTAAAACAGGTGTACTGGGAGAGAGACAGCAAGGTTCTAGGTCCCAAAAACATAGGCATGAATATACTAACATCAACAGCTAAAATAACATTTAAAATGTGATGGAATATATGAAACTGTCCAAGCAAACACTTACAGCTTCAGTGCAACCAAGCAAAAGGCCAACCAATGCTTTCCACTGCAAAAATGCTTCCAGCGATTGCCCCATCTGAAAAATCTCCAGTGTCAGAGAGCAACTCATTTACCACATCAAAAGTAAAAAAAAAAATCAGTCATTACCAGAAATGCAATAAAGGAAAATTGGAATTCCCCGAGGAGCGAGTCTTCAGAGCCTCCCAATTCTGTTGCGAGTATTGTTTCGAGCAATTGTGTCTGAACCACACAGAGAAAAATCCAGAATGAGCAGTAACCACTGCATCAATCAATAGCACAAAGCTAAAATCCACTATGAAAAGCGCGCACACAAATTTTTTTTTTTTTTAACATAAAATATTGACATCCAGCCCGCAGTTTCCGTGTTTCGCGAGAACAGTACCTTGTCGAGATTCAAAGAAGTAAGTTCATGACCTTCAATTCCTCGGCGCTTGACAAAATGGGGAATAGATGTGTAATAGCATCCCCTACTCTGAGCCTTGTCCACAGTTGCTGAAACCTTCCTTGTTTTCAGTGTTTCATCTAAAGCTTTCTCCATTGCTGTCTTTGGACTGTTCTTTAAGATCTCTGACTCACATGCAACAGTGATATTTCCTCCAATGGGTTCTGAAAGCAAACGAATCATCCATGATAATATTTCTCGATTGGACATTGCATGAAAACTGGAAAGCATACGCATCATTAAGTGAAAAGATAAAGGACATATGAATAACCATGCAAAACAAGCATCAACAAACACTATAGGTGCTCTATCACCAAGTGAGAAGACACATCGGCGATAGGCAAGATCTGCAAAATGTAACAAAAGGTCTCAAGGCAGCAAAATGCATACCAAGTCTTTGAATAGTATCCTTAGTAATGTAATTGGATAAGCGCTTCCAATCTCCATACCGATTTAGATCATAAGGACCCAGTTGTCTATCAAACTCCATACTTCTGACAGCTTGACAATATCTCTCTGCCTTAACAAAGTCAATAGAAGATAATGTTATGTCAGGGATCATTCCACGAGTGTCTAAAAATGATGTATTGTTCTTCCAAAATTCAAAATTTTAAGTAGAAAACTTAATTCTAACTGCCACTTAATCTTAAACCCTTATCATGCTTCTGCCACTTCGAGTATCATGTTATTCAATCAAAGCTAAATTTTTATGAATAGTAGAATTGGGCATTACAGTATGAAAGTGGAAGTATCAGCATCCAACTCCATATTTGCAGGCACATATCATCCACATAGAGGGAAAAAAAATGCTCAAGCTTTCAGCAACAGACCTCTTCTTCAGACACACTAGCTAACTGTTCTTCTTCAGTATTCCACCTTCGAATGATAACCTGGTCAAGCATCATCACCAAGAAAGTTGTTCATGACAAAAGTTTATTGCATAAAATTCTGATATGAGGACCTGTTTAGATGGTAACCAATGGAAGATTTAATCAAATTTCATACCTCAGACGGACCAGCATCAATGAAAAATCCTACAATTGGCGAGAATTCTTTGCCATCTCTGCACGCAAACAATTTAAGAAATTTCAAGTTTGTGAAGTTTCAAATTAATATAAGACAATTGATATAAGCAGTTGCCAATCTGCTATGACTAAAGCATTTGAGACCAATACACCAATGGAGAAATGGTAACTTTCCAGAAGCTACATTAACTTTTAACAGCAAATGATCTTCATAAAGAGAAGCACTCAATATGAATTGAACAGAAAGCACGGCAAACTACAAGGCAGAGAGAGAATGCAGAGTACCAGACCCACGAAACAAGAAAATACAAGGTATTTGACAAACTTTGAACAGAAAAAAAAAATGACATTTTATACACCTTCAGAGTGATTCAGCATCACCTTCTACTTCAACCTATCAAAATAGCTTAACTCCACTTATCCAGCTACATCAGTTAGTTTTTACTTATCGCCTTATACTAAAAGGATAACGTTGATCTATAAAGCAAACAAAATGAAATTAACAGAAGACCTCCAGGACTGATCCAACATAATGGACTATCGAGTAAAGTGCTAAACCGACCTGCTCGAAGAGCTGTAGTAGACAAAATGAATACCGGGAGGAATCATCTTAAGCCCCTTGAAAGCAGGCCCGACAGAAAACATCTGCAGCAACCGTTATTTCGCAGGATTTAACGAACCCGGAAAATAAAAAGAATCAATCAACGGTGCTAATTGTCAAACCGAACCCAACGAAAAAATTAGCTGTGCTGTGCCCAATTGCCCATACGCGAATATCAAACAAATTGCAGCCATTTCTACCGCAAACGACCATCGCAAGAGCTCGAGTGAGCGATAAGCGACCTGGGTATCGATGCCGACGAGAGTGTACTGAGGAACGTCGAGAAGGAGCAGCGTGGCGCCCCGCTTCACGAGCTCCAGAGCCGTGTCTGCGTCCATCGCTGCGAAACTGAAACTGAAACCGAAACTAGTGGGGTTCTCCTTCCCTTCAGGATATGCTTGCTCTGCTGCTGCTGCTGCTGCTGCTTCTCCTCCTCCTCCTCCTCCTCCTCCTCCTCCTCAGCTTCCTTCGTTCTTCTTCGTTAGGCCTCTGTCTTCATTGCCGCTCCAGAGTCTTCCCGTAATACGTGCTTGCGGCGGGTACCGGTTCGAACTTTTGAGCCGAATTGAACCGGACCAATTATATCAGTTCCAAATTGGAGGAAAATCGGTTCGTATTTTATATTTTATATTTTTGTTACATCCTTTTCGGCTCTCACAATTCAATTTTTTCAAAACGAGAAGTGCTTATATCTTTTTTATTTTAAATATGAAATTTAAAGCAATTGTGCCCGATTCATATTTTTTAAGAAAAGGAAAAAAAATTAAAAACACACACATATGTTTTTATGTATAGCTCCGATGTAATTAGTATACAAAAACTAAATCAAATTGAAAATGCAATGAATTGAAAATAGATGAGATTACCCATTTTCTTGTTTGGTCCGGCATGAGTTGAAACTTGAATTTCGATCATTTGTTTGCTTCTATCATCGAAACAATTTTAATAAGTTGTTTAGATATGAGCACACAATTTCCATTTTCATATTTTCATATGATAAATTGTTAATCATGTTTATGAGAAATTGTAATTATGAGAAATTGTGCTTTGCTTAGTTAATTTCTTCCGAGCACCCGGTTGCTTTCACTAGCTTTTATTTTCCCCCTCTTTTTCAGAAGAGCTCTCCAAGATAAAATTAATTATATTCTTAATTTTAAGTTCGAGAAGCTAAACACACTGAGGCCTCTTCGATTCCACAATGGGAACAAAGAGAATCTTGGACAGGCAGAACAAATACATTCAGAAAGAAAGCCTCTTCAAGGAAAAAGAATGCAATTGATGTTCGAGCCTGGAAAGAAATGTTCTTTTTCACTGGTTAAAGGAGGGAATGACAGTTCCTTTGGAAAGCAATAAGTAAATAATAGTGTCTATTTAAATTTATCTAATAAGTTGGAAGTTCAAATTACCCTCAACTTCTCGCAACCCGAATGTGGGAGGTTCAAGAATTTCCCATTTTCTTTCGTTTCCTTGTTTTTATTATATACAGTGCCTGTTTGAATCGGCCATGAAGTTCCATATTTGTTTCTATATTAGGATTTTTTTAGTCTACTTTTCAGTTATTTAGACATTTTAAATTATGAATTCACGAATTTTTATTTTAAATGTGAAATCGCGACTTTTTTCAAAAAAATCAAATACTCTTAACTCACTAACCAGGCAAAACATGCGTATCGATCGCTCGAAGGATACCAATCACAAGGAGAGCATCGAGTGCACAAGCAATAAAGAACATTAACCTTTCCCCCTCTTATTATTTGCCACAAAACCAAATAAAAAAAGTTCGAAGCACAGCCAGGGCATATTAAGTCAGTCTTATAACTGATACAAATGACGAATGGTACAAGATAACGAATAGTGTTTAGTCAAATCTTTCCGCTTTGAAATCGACCCGTGGGTTCCGAATGTCGTCTTGACTTTGAATCAATCTAATCTCCAAGCTGCTCGATTGCGGATCAAACTCGGCACTTCTGTAGTCGTTCACTGTTCTCTGAAGTACTGCCTGCACATCATGGTAGAAGCCCCAGAGTCAATCATGTTTATACCTCGCAACGATGCAAACAAGAGTCAATTCATTTGATCCTAGCGGTGAGCAAGGCAAGCTTTCACCTAAATTTTCTTCTAAAGGATTTCGATGTTGCATTGTATATCGTCCATACATATATCGTGTTTGGTGACCTACGTGCGTGAGTCAATGTGGATGGAAGAAGATGGCCGGTGAAAGTCGGCCTCAATTGGCTAGATTAGAACAGATAAAACATTGTCAACATCTGACTCTATATCCTGTGAGTCTCCAAGATGAGGATAGGTGTAGGATATGACGAATTTTGGAAGATTTCTTCTCCTATCCTATCCCATTACTCTGATTTTACACGGAAGACCAAACACAATGCAAAATAAAATAAGATCCATAAGTACCTGTAAGCTCGACACCGCAAGCTCTGCTGCCTTATCAAGGTTGTCAGGATGTTTCTGGAAAAACCAAGAATTGTTGGGTTCAGGAAGAGTAAATTACTGCAAGAATTACCACAAGTTAGGAAAAATCAAAATTCTAAAGCAGGCAATACATTGCTCCATCCAAGAAGAAGTGCTGTCATGAGATCTCCCGTTCCCTGCAATCACATTAAAGTACTTGTAATGTATCAGCATAAGAGATTGCAGAAATTCTAGGCTGCTAGTGAAAAGGACTGCATCAATCACCCCCACAAATCCTGTGGGTCAATTTCAACGATGTATTAATTCATAATTATTTATTCAACAGATGCTTGCTCCAATGTATTTCACCAGTACATTTAGAAATGAAAGGTGCAGTGAGTGTAGTATGTGTCTACAAAATGCAACACAGCCCAAAGCGGCTTCTAATTTTTTATCCGTTTGTCAGTAACTCAGCATAAGTTACACAACTAACTAAAGAGAGTTCATAAAGGGAAAATTACCGTGAAATAAGCAGGAATTTTTGGAATCAAGATCTTGAATTGATCAGGAACCTGACCCTAAAAAAAGCATGGGAGTCAATGCACTTTACCACCAAAGGATGAATAGCATTTTCTATTGATGTAAACAAGGTAAAGAGAAGCAAGATTACGCAATGCTTGAGATTCTTGCAAAATAGAAAATATCATCACTTCAAGTTCAGATAACTGGTACATACTTTTGTGTTTCAGCAAAGAGAAGAACAATTCAACAATGTTCTTAAAATTAGGGAAATATCCAAATATCAGAATGGAACCATATCATTGAAAGAGAGCCACTACACATGATTAAGCATCAATATAGAAAGTCACAAAAATCCACCAAAATATCATGCTGCACTTCTTATGATAAAATGTCCAAACCCTTATATAGACTTGTATGACCTAATTATGTCAGAAAGAAACCAAAACCACTAATTTTATCAGTACAGAAAAACTCACCTTTTCCTTTTGATGACTGCCTATGAGGAGCAGGTTCCCATTTATACTTATACTTGTAATCACAACCTGAGATTAATCAGAAAATGCTCAATCTTCAAGTGAGATGGAAAATAGATTCAGAAAAGATCCTTCAAGCAGGAAACTTGTTGAAAGACTAAAGAACTAAAACTAAGCTACCGACAAGCTTGTCACGGAAAAAAGAATCACACACCGAGCAGAAGGAACAGGGTAATCCTATGCTAGAGAGCTACAATTTCTCTACCAACCTTAGAAAATCATCCAGGAAATTGCAGAAGCAATGAAGGCTATACCCCATAAAAAACAATTATGCAGCTTTAAGAAGAAATCAAAGTTTGGTAGGAAGGTAGCCGTCATTTTGAAGTCACGCCTGTTATAGTTGAAGGATAAGTGCTCATATACAGTCACACATAAATCCATAGTAAATGTAATGACTGCAACAAAGTCCTTCAATTTTAAGCAATTTTAACAATGTTCTTATTCTTTGCTCTTATTTGGGAATACAAAAACTTTTCCATCATGCTTCATAATTATATCATTACGTCATTCTATTTAGCTGGTGCAGTTGGCAAGCAAGACACATTAGAACTTCTCTATTTTTTATAAACATCAAGAGGATCAGCTAGAGAGAGAGATTTCTGGAAAGAACACAAAAGGTGAGGGGTCATAAGGGCATAGTAAATGTTGTTTCATAAAACCATAACTTTACAGGTAGGCTTTTTCTGGCCAAAATTTACAATTAGGTTGAACCAAGCTCCTCTTGACTACATGTTTCCCAGTACATAAAACACAAACTAACATTGCTACAAAGACTATCACTGTGCATAGGTAATGCAATATTCTATATCATTAGAGCCAACTCTACCAGAGTTCCCAACATTAAGAATATTATCAGTGATTCACGTTAAGAGAAGTTAGAAATTAAAATTACAATGATACCTTTGAAGGGCCAGCATCATGAAGCTTGTTACAAGCTTCCCTGCCATCCCTTTCAGACACTATCCTGAGACAAAAGAAACAAGAACTCAAGCGAAGGCACAAAATCTTCACTCCTAAAAGCAAAGCAAGATCAAATAATCACATCCAAATATTACACTCTGCAAGAAAAAATGTGGACAATTGTTTCTTCTAATAAAGTAGCCATTACGAGATATGACCAAAACCAGGACTGGAAAAGTTTATAGCATGAAAAAGAGAAACATTAGATGCATAGTATCTCCTATCAAACTATTCTGATTATGCTAGATTGTGCAAGCTTTTTAGTTTGCGCAACGCGTACCACCATGATAAGTGCCAATGTGCATATATGCAAGCATTTATCATTTTTGCCAGTCAAGGGAGATAATAGAAACTAGTCAAACATCATCCCCTGGGAACCAATGCCATTTTAATTAATTTGGAAGGCAAAAAATCGGTGTGAATATTAAGATACCCATAAATAAAAAACCTTTACTATTGTCAGTATGATCTGGCTGTGTATATGGGCAAGATTATCTATTCAACACAAATAGAATGATATGGACATTAAACTTGGCACTGAACAGTGGAACCAATAATTGCACCCAAACCTTTCCCAGAGTAATCAAATAAAGTTGATTTGCATAAGAACAAGAGGATACCTATACCCAGTCAAAAGTTCTGCTTCAAATTGATTAGGAGTCAACATTGAGGCCACGGGAACAACCTATACAAAGTAAGTATCAAAATATCAAAAAACAGACCGAACCATTAATTTGGAGAACTTCTGAACAATCATCCAAATTCAATTTCTACGAGATGAGCAAAAAGTTCAGCCAGCATATGCATCAACAGCTGCTCTTCTCACCTTCTCCCGGTAGACTGTCACCAACTCCTGAGGTATATAGAGCTTCCCTTCATCACCCATCACGGGATCGCAAACTAGATGAGAATGGAAGTTTTTACAAGACACAGTGAGTGCCTTGATCAATAAATAGACGAGGAAAGATATGCTCATGCCATTATTTAGCTGTAACAGAAAACTGCACTTATTCTAAGACAACTTTTATAAGCTCCCAACAAATAGACATATTCAGCTTCTTGACACCACATGTAACGGAATTGCCTCAATATACCTTAAATTTGTGTGGTGACTGGTGAATATGGTGTTTATATGCTTTAAGGTACTATCTGATTAAGAAATTATTGACAATTAGCACAAGCAGAAGGATAGCAAATATAGTCATCCTGCAGCGCGTCTCTTGAAAAAGATTTGACGTTTTTTTGTCTAGTTGATCTGAAAGCACTATGGTATACATTATGCTTTTCTTGGACAAGAGAAGATTATCTGAAAAGAGAAATAATTTACAAGCAAACCCATAATGTGAGAGCCTTCACCAGTAAAACCATTTTTTGTAGCTATTGGGGCAGAAACCCGTGCTCATGACACTGATCTTCAATGCTAGGTGCTCTACCTATTATGACAAATGTACTCACCATATGTCAAATTTGGGTTTACAGAGCGCAGCTTGTTGACGACTTGCAACACAGTATTCAAGAATGAAACTGAACCGATATAACCTGCAAAGAATAAATAAAATGATCGAGCTTACAAAGCAAGTTCATCAGATGCAAATTTACCCCAATACTAGAAGGTAATTTCAACTGCCCAGGGAACAGAATCCCAATAAGAGCCAAAAAAGTACCCAAAAATAGTATTTAATTTGCCACAAGAACATTTCAAAAGAGTCTAATGTGCCCCTCACGCTTCCATGCAAGGGATGGTATTCCTTGTGAAACTATTTGTCAGGATAATGATTTCTTCCAGGTTTTCTAATAGTTTTTCTTGCATCACTTTATAGTAATTTCTCATTTGCTGTGAGATTCTGCTCAGAAAGTTCTACAAAATAAAAAAAATAAAACATCGGCCAAAAAAGATACAAGAGCAATGAGTTACACACATTATATTGAAGTTTGAAGTTTCCTCAATGAAACTTCTTTCCAAAAAAGAAATAACGGGAGAGGTGTTCTAATAACTTTTTTCGCTGACTGGATAAAGTATGTGAAGATGCTGGCAAAGAAAGCAAATTACAATCAAAGTGTTATGGCATTTTCACCTAGTAAGATACCCCAGTAACTCACTCAACCAACAGCCAATATAACCAACCCTATTCCTACCAAGACATTTGCACATTTAGAAGCTCCGACATTGACCATACTATCGAGAAAATTAGCTGGCTAAAGTCAGTAGCTCTCACAGGGAGTCTCAAATTTAGTGCTTCCACAGGGCAAACATCCCCTGTAAATAGTCTTATTTCATACACCACCATCCTCCAAGACACAAAAAAACCACAGCATGCATTCAAGTCTAAAAGCAAAAGGAAAGAAAATAATCTATCTACCTAAGAGATGCAGCAATTATATGGTCCAAAATACCCATTGATGTGAAAAAGAGCAACCAACCAGAAGACAAACCTGCAGAACCCCAAAATTTAGTATAAAAACTGAAGTCATATACCTGTCAATAAGTGTGTATAATATAGTAGATCATTAGCCTCAAGGCCTTCAATTAGTTCCCACAACTGTTGTCCATTCAAGACTTGACCCTTAAAAGTCGGGTAACCTGAAATGAAATCAAGCTATTTATGCCATGCTCCATATTCCACTAAAAGGCTGAAGTCACCCAAGCTTAAAAGTGACACTGAATCCTATTCCAGAGTATAGAGCCTCAGTAGTAGCTAACCTGTGTGGTTCGAGAACTGTACTGAATTGATGGGGTCAACATCGTAACCCAACAGCTGCAGAGGAAAGACGGCTGATTTGTTGCCAACATACCCCTAAGGAAATAGACAATGTGATTAACATTAAATTACAAACTTAAAACTCACCAAACAAACAAAATCTAATATTTCTACAAATATAAGCTATCCCCCTGGTACACAAGTAGCCTGTTAAGAATAAGAAATCATATCTAGAAAATGCGTAAGTTGATTTTGCACATATTATCTGGGTTTCCTATTTGTAGCACTCAAACATAGCATAAATACATGTGTGCAGTCTCAATGACACGCGGTTTTTCTCTTCAATCTTTTCTCTTATTGTCACATGGTATCCAAGCCAAATTTTGCCATAGATTTATTACGTGTATAAGGTTGCCCATTTGTCAATTTCAAATGCTGTTCTTAGTTCAATTGGCACGTGAGAGGGAGTGTTAAAGTATCTCTACATTGCTTGTCTACAGAAACTCATCTCTTTACCACCCAGTAAGACAACAGTGGGATATCGTTAGGTGTACATTGTGAAAACGACATCTGATGGTTGTGTTATTCAACTAAAGGCTCGGCTAATGGCAAAAAGTTGGATTATAATGACACTTTCTCTCCGGTTGCAAAAATAACGTTTGGCCATTTCTGTCTCTAACCATTTATCACCAGCCTTTGCGTCAGCAGAACACTAAAAACATTTTCCTGCATGGTGACTTGGAAGAAGAAATTTATATGGAGCAACCACCTAGATTTGTTGCTCAGGCAGAGTACTCAGATAAGGTGTGTAAACTTAAAAAGTCTTCATACAACCTCAAGTGATCTCCTCGAGCATTGTTCAGACAATTCAATTCTACAGTTTTGGGATCTGGTCTCAAATGCTGTCATTGCAATCATTTTGTATTCTGCAGATAAATGGAAGGAAACATACTTCTAGTTGTACATGAAGATATTGTTATCACCAGGGATAATGCAGTTGGCATTACTCAACTAAAGGCTCATTTGCATTCAGTATAACAACAAAAAAGTTAAGGCTTCTAAAATAATTTCTAAGGATTGAGGTTGCTCAATCTGAGCATAGCATTTACATATCTTGAAGAAAGTCTGTGTTCGGTATCTTATAGGAAACCCAATTACTTAATGTGAAGCCTGTCACTACTATAATGGATCCGAATGTCAATTTATTACTAGGTGAAGGCAAGCCTTTTCCTGACCTTGGGAGATACCGGAAATTGGTAGGCAAGTTGAACTATCTCACCATCTCTAAGCCAGACATATCTTTAGTTGTTAGTGTTGTGAGTCAATTATTAAATGCATTAACAAAAACACACTGGGATCCAGTGGTTCAAATTGTGAAGTATGTTAAAAAGGTACACTCAGTTGAGGACTCAGATGGGTTCACTGCCATTGTAGGTACTCAAGTATAACTCACATGTGCATCTCAACAATAACAAATGTTGAGATGAATAGGTGATACTTCCCTCTCATCAGAGTGAACGAGAGAAACAGAAATGCAGGATAAAGAGGAATACTTGCAACATAAATTCACAAAAAAGTGAGAGATTCTCAATTGCCTAGAGCAAAGAGGGAACACCCAAGCTTCAAACTTTGAAAGACCATTCGAAGAGCTGCACTTGATAAACTTAATCCCTACCAGCTAACACAGAGCCACTAACAAAGCTTGAAAACCAACATAATTACGATGAAACGTTTGCTTTTGGATGACCTTCTAACCATTTATAGGACTCAAAAAAAGCATCCGTCTTGAGCCCCATTTCGAGGAATTCCACAGTAGCCACCAAGATTACTACCCGTCAAATGTAAATCGTCCGTACTGAGTAACGTCATTAACAGAAATCCTATGACAAACACCAGGGCCCCCAAAACATCACCAGTTTACTACAAACCAATGACTGCAAACCAGTCAGCTCCACTCGGACATCCGGATCAATCTCACTTTCTTATCGGCAGCACAACAGGCAAAAGAATCTCGCCCACACTCCCCCAAAGCCAAGTGCTTCCCCAGTCGCTCTCGCTTCTAAGCAGTAGCAACACGAAATGAACAGACACGAGGAACACCAAACCTGGACGGTGTGCGATTGGATGCTGAGGACCCGGCCGGTCTCCGAAGGCAAGGCCAGCGAGAGGATCGGCGGCGGCGTTCTCGACATCCCTCGGGACTCTCCTCGACGGCCGGAGTCAGGTCGGGGGAACCGGCCGATGCCCTGGCGAGGAAGGAGCGCGATTTTCGCGGCGGGTCAACAGAGCCCGGAAGATTTTCCCGAGAAAATTGTCGGGCGGGGGAAAATGGCGACTGAGAGAAACTTCGACACCGAAGGCTGCTTGGGAGAATGCGTAGAGGTGTTTATACTTATGAGAGGACCGGTCTCGGGCGGGCGCCATGTGAGCAATTTACCATCCTGTCCCCGTCCGCTTCTCCCTGTCGCGGGCCGCTAGAAGGAGGGCAATAAAGAGATTTCGCTGCGAATGAAATCTGATTCAGTTAGGTTAGTTTATGAATTTTTTTTTTTTTTCCCAATATGAAAACTATTAATTATTATTTTATTTTTTTTGTCCAGATTTTCGACGTCGGATGCTGCCCGTTGCCTTTATTTATCCTCTGTGTCGAGTCATTGCTGACGTCATCGATTTGACGATTAATGCGGGGCGATTAAAGAACATTATTATCTTCCTTTCAGAAAAGAGTTGCGTTATTACCTTAGGGCGAATAATACGACTGTCCGCCATTAAGAAAAATCAACACATGACGACAGGTTTGGAGAAATCATTGATAGGTGTCAGGATCCAAGGCTGCTTTGACCGGTCATTTACTGATAAATTGCCAACTTGCATCATTTATAGCCACTTGTCCGTGAATAGAGAAAGGAAATTAATAACAAGAAATATGTGTCGACGTTTTGCAATAATTTAGAGACATGCATTGTCATTATCCTATGAAAATATATAATTTCAAGGTCATCGATTACATCTATTATATCAATAAATCATCTCATAAAATTTATATATAAAAAATTACTAGCATTCGATATATAGATATGATAAATTTTAATTCATCACATTCAGATTTATCAATATTTACATCGACAATGACGATGAGTAATTAATTTGCATACGCACGTGATTAATCACTAGAATATGCTTCTAATCTATTGGTACACCCTCACGAAGTGGGCTCTCGTCCTTCCTTGGCTCGCCGCAAAGAGCCAACGTCCTTCACCAAGATCCCAACAGGGTAACCGGGCCCTCATTGAAGGAAGGGCGACACTATTCCCTTTCTTCCCGATTTTTCGCAAATCACGATGATGTAATAGGATATGTGGGCAGCCACATCAGGGACCATTTTCCCAAAATTCTTAGGTTCGTAGCTAAAGATGGTGGCCACGAGTGAGGGTGAACCCCAGGCTACCAGAGGCGAGGTGTCCCTATATAGCAAGGTGCTATGGTCACACAACTTTAAAACTTCATTCATTTTGCGAAAAATATAACATTTTCAAAAAATATTTTTTAGAAAGTCATTTATTAGGAAAATAATAATATTTTTCGATATTCATTTAAAACTCAAAAATGAAGAGAAATTATTTTCCGTTGTTCAGTTTGGAAAATTTGACTCAATGTACTCATTATAATAAATTTTTTATGTTATTTATTTATTTTTGTTATTTTTTATAAAATTTGATTTTAAAATTTTCTTTCTGATTTTTTTTTTTTTTTTCCTTTATTTTTTTCTTGTACCCCTTCTTTTTCCTCAATCGGTCGCTAGCCAAAGCAGTGGCTGACAATCGGCAAAGCACCTTTGGCTCACTCACTGAAGACCTTTGGTAAGCGAGTAACATCTTGCCGCTCACCAAATCAGCGAACACAGAGTCAAGCTTGCAACCCGCCAAATCAACAAGCACAATGTCGAGCTCGTTGCTTGCCAAATCAGCAAGCGTGAGCCTTTAGCTCATGGATGGTGATGCCCAAGGCTAATGAGTGAGAGCTTGTGGCAAGGCTCGTGCTCGTTGACTAGTTAAGCTAGCGAGGGCTCTTGCTCGTCAGGCTCGAGCTTTGTCGGATTGACAAGCTCAAACAAAGAAAAGCAAAAGGATGGAAAAAAAAATTCAATTTAAAAAAATGAGAGAGAGAAAGAAGTGATGACTAGTAAGGGTGTGAGATAAGAGAGTAAGTGTGAAAAATGTTTTTCCTAATGAATTTATTTTTTGTGAAACCAATGGAGTCTAAGTAAGCACAGTGACATCAATCCAAAGTGAGACAAATCTCGCTCAACAACCGTCGACTAGTAAGCTAGATCTAGAGCAAGGTGAAGTTGAGTGTTTGAGAGAGATGATGAACAATTGGAGTGAGGGCAAGACAAAAAAACAAAATAAATATTAGTGAGAGTGAGATTAGAAGAAAAAACTCTTCAATTTCGAGATGCCGAAAATGTGAGCTAATTTGGAATTGTATTGAATTGTGATCAAACAATTTCAAAGGCCCAAAGAATTTCAAAAATGCTGTCCCAAATGGAAGCACTGCAAATACAAAACTAAAAACTTAACAATGAAATCCGATTGTGAAAATCTAGTTGGAGCTTTAATAAGCAAGGTCTGTAGATCGGTTCAGTTAGGGAGGGCGACTCTTTATTAATGACCGTCTTCAACTTCCCAAGGTCCACACCTCAATGAGTGTAGCCTATTGTCCCCAGGCCTCAAATGCAGTGGCGGATTAAACTGCAAAGAACAAATGTCTTGGATCTCTTTTGTATAATTGATTTTTTGTTACTCCGCGAGTCCTTTCGAACTCTCTTATGTTTAAATTCACTTTGTTTGAACATTGGACATTTTAAACCATGTTACTTAAGTAAATAAATTGTTCTTGTGACCCCAAAAAAAAAAAAAAAAAATTACACCCGTTTGCCAATTAGAGCTAATTGACTTGAATGATCAAATTGCTTCTATTAAATGCTCGATTAAATTGATCATTGTAAATATAATTTAAAAAGAAAAAAAGGAAAAGATAAAGCCTATCAAATTTTCAATTTTTTTCTCATTTCATTCTTCCCGATATTGCAGTCCGCTGTAGCCCTCGTCTATGGTCGTTCAGACAACTCACTGAGCCCCTCTCTCTCTCTCTATCTTCCGCGATGAAGCGAAAGAAATGGTCGGAGCTCGAAGAGCAGACTCTCCTCGCCAAGTACTCGGAGCTCTCGAGCTCCGGCGCCCTGGCCAAGCTCAAGACCCGCGAGAAGAAGTTCAAGCCCATCGCCGAGCACGTGAACGCCGCCCACCACCTCCGGGACCCGGCCCGATTCCCCTTCCGGTGGTCGTGGCGGGACGTGTCCATCAAGGTCCAGAACATGCGCCACCAGTACCTGGGCGTTAAGCAGAAGATCAGGGCCGCGAGCGGCGAGTTCAATTGGGACGACGGCGAGAACCACTGGGAGAATTTCTTGAGGTACAAGGAAGTGTTCGGCGACGTGGAGCTCGATATCAAGGGCAAGAAGCTGAACGGGGTCGATTTCCTGGGGGATTCCGGGTTTGGGAGTTCCGGCGATCTGGGTTTAGGGTTTGATTTGGAGGACGACGACGACGACGACGACGATGATGATGAAGACGACGAAGAAGAAGATATGGAAGAGGAAGAAGAAGAGGGAGCAGAAGCAGCAGCAGCAGCAGCAGCAAATTCTGATTATGAAAATGCCGATGACGATGATGTGAGCGGCAATGATATCGAGTGTGATAATGTCGATGTGGGTCAATTGAATAATACGGGGGAGATTAGGAATGGGAGAGAAAATAGGGGGTCGGGCGTTGTTAAGTCAAAGAAATTCAAAAAGGGGCGCCTTTTAGGATCGAACAAGAAATGGCGGGTTTTGGGTGCGCAAGTCATTGACTTGAGGGATGCGATAGTGAGGAGAGAAGAGAGGAGGAGAGAGAGAGAGTTTTATAGAGAGAAGAGCTTAATTGAGAAAGCAGAAAGTAGGAGGGAGCTGGAGTTCGTGAAGGGAATGCAACAGAGCGAGAGGGTGGAGAGGTTGGAGAACCGGGAATTGGAGTTGGACAAGCGGGAACTGATCTGCGCGAGGAGGGAAATTGGGCGGCGGACAAGGTTGGAAAGGGAGTTTGACGAGGAGCGGCGGAGGAGGAGGAGGATGGAGGAGAAGAGGGAGGAGGAGGAGATGGAGTGGAGGGAGAGGATGATCGAGTTGCAGATGGAGCATGAGAAAGTGATAATGCAGATGCAAGCTGATGCTTGCCAGAATCAAATGCAGATCCTTGGGGTCATGGCCCGGATGGTTTGTCAGTTCTTCGGTTCCGCGAGCGATGCTTTGAGTGGTGGGTTGAGCGGCTTGCACCCACAAGTTTTGCAGAACTTGCAGCATCCCGCAGGTTTGGATGATAGTGCCAAGCCCGAGACAAATTCACCTTCAGAATTCATGTGAACTGTTTGTTCTAACTTCCTGCGTGGCTCATGTTTTCTATCTTGTCAATTCGAATATTCCTCGACACATGACAGTGTAAAGAAAAGTCTCAGCAGTGGGTTGTTTTGGATTGAGATGGTCTCAACAGCAACACTTTTGCTCTGTTGAAGCCCTGGGAACTTACTCATTTTTGACTGGAGAATTGTGTCTGAGTCAATAGGTGAAGGGTCGACTGGTTAAAGACTTGATATTTGCAAAGCTTGTTGCAAATTGGTTCGAGAGTTCTTTGGAGCTCTGGCAGTATTGGTTCTTGTAGAAATCGAAGATGATGCTTGCGACATCTTACCATTGTTTAAACCTAATGAGTCATGTACATAAATGTAGGCCATACTCATATGGTAATATCTGCTTGGAACTTGTTTGTCTAGAATTTGTTTTAAGCAGTGCTTTCTTTCCTTGAGATTACTCTTGGTATCCTTAATAGTAGACGGTATCTTTGATTACTTCATGTCCGAGTGATCACGTTGCCTTTCTATCTGTATGAGGGTCCTAGAAAGGAACAGAATGTTGGCACGAGATTGTGCAAGTCAAATTTTTTTGGTAAAATAGATAATGGTGTCTGATTATGAGCAGTTGCTGGTATTTGTTCCACAACCAACAAGGTGGTAATAAACGAGTAGACTTCATGGAATATCATGAGTGAATGCTTACTACTTGGTGAAGGAAGAAGAAATGGATAACGGAGAAAATCTCAAGCTACTGAGGGAGTTGATCACTTCTGTCATGACTACGCAAGAGTTATATTTGTGGAGTGAGTAGTCTGATCTCTTGCTGAGGCATATGGTAGAAGAAGAAGATAGATCTTTCTGAATTTGTTTCGAAACATAGATTGATCTGTAGGCTTCTGAGGGGGTTGATCAATTTCTGTCATGTATGCATAAGAGGGTTGCATTTGTGGAGTGCAGTCTGAATCTTTTTCTGAGGCATATTTTAGAGTGAGAAGATTGATCTTTCTGAATTTTGTATGTGGCATCTCAGAAGCAGAATGTTAGATTAGATCACTTGAGCTACTCTCGATGGACCAGAAATATGCCACCATTTTGTTTTTTTTTTTATGAAAAATGCTCGGAATATTAAGATTACATCGATGGATTCTTTGAAGATTGATTATGGCTTGCTGGTTTACGGCATTGCATTATCTCTTCAGATTTCTTCCACCACATTTTGTGACTGCCTCTGGTTCCTCTCGTCTCTGTTCGCCTGTGCATTGGAACTGAGTCGAAATGTTGAATGCAGGAGGGCTATCAAATAGCACTTGAAGCCGAAACAGAAGCTATGTATATGTAGATTTAAATGTTTGTACTGTTGTCCATTCACTTATGATAACATTGATATATACACGTGTTTGTGCTATGGTCGGGACTTTAGAGATACCTACTGATTCATCGTACGTATTTGGAGGGACTATGGTTCGAATGCTGATTTAGGTTTGTTTTGAAAAGTCCAACACAGCTGAAATTGTACAGCTTCGTCCTCTTTGTAAGTTAAGCTCGAGATGATTGCCCTCACGCAACTTCCTTATTCATTAGGCGTTTCTGTGTTACGTTTCTTGTCATCTTGTGTCATATTGCCATAACAATAAACAAGAACAGAACAAAATCTTCTGCTACAAACTACCATTAATAATTATAAGATACAGCATTATAAAAATTTGAACAAAATCCGCGACATGTGTGTGCAATCATCCCACATACGCAGAACCATATAGCTAGGCGTACGTCGCAATTTATTCAACTTTGGACAGCTGACCTTGTGCACTTTGGCTTGTACGGATACGTAGTTGAATGTATTGCGATTTTTCTCTTTCTTTGTCGAGAATGATCATATGATAAGATAATCAATGAATCGGGTCGGATTCGACAGCCCGGGCCTCATGGTACGTAATTCACGGCTGTGAGCAGATGCACAAATTGTTTTCTAGTCCGAATTGCGAATTCTATAATCCTGTTCACACTCGTCACGATCGCCTCCTTCCACAAAGACTTTGTTATTTTTCTTTTTCCATGAAAGGAAACGCCAAATATTGTCCACTCCATTGGGTACAAAAGGCAAGAATTATGGATTATCAACTTGGCATGGTCCTTCGTCCCAAAAATTGACATTTCGTCTTCTTTTCCTCCTCAGAGCATTCTCATCAACCGACGTTCACACCCATCTTTTCACATTCTGTTCTGCATTGGAGAGAAACAGAGAGAGAGAGAGAGAAACAGAGATAGAAAGAGATGGGGAACAGCGTGGGATTAGGGAGGAGTAGGAGAGCGAAGGTGATGAAGATCACCGGCGAGACCGTGAAGCTGCGGACTCCGGTCCGAGCTTGCCAAGTGGTGGACGGCCACCCGGGCCACGTGCTGCTCGACTCGAGTCGGTCAAGCGCTTTGGCCTCCGGGCGCCGCCACTGGAGCCGCACCACGAGCTCAAGCCCAAGAAAATCTACTTCCTCGTCGAGCTGCCCAAGTTCCCCGACGAGCACGAGAAAGCCCATCGGCGGGTTCGATCAGGTAACGCAGGAGATACTGCCTTGTACATAAACTCGGTAGGATGGAATGAACGATACGAATCATATCCTATACCATCAGTATAATGACGGAAAAAGTATTTTCCTGGATGCATCCGATTATAGGTGTGCAGATGGGTGCTAAGGACCGGCTGGAGTGCCTGATGCTGTCTAGGAGAGCCGCGTCAGATGTGGGTAGGCCGACGCGGGTGAGTTTCCGGCGAGAGGGGGCAGCGCCGATGCAGGTGAAGATGCAGATTCCGAGGGCGCAGCTGGATAAATTGATGGAGGAAAGTACGGACGAAGCAGAGGTCACTCAGAGAATCGTCGATCTTTACATGGGCAATATCGGAGTTCTCAGAGAGAATAAGCATCTGAGGAGTGATCAGAAATTGCTGATTCATCAGCATCAGGAGGGTCACGGGAAGCCTGCACCTGGGGACATAAGGGGGAGCTTCAAGGCCCGGGAGGTTCGTTTCTTTCTTCCGTCGACATCCTTAAATTCGAGAACTTGAAACCCGAAGGACATGTCGATTATGTGCTAGGAAATAGTAACATACTGACATCGCATCAGAAGATTATTTGTATTAAGGATGTTTTAGAACTCGAATACTTATAACCAATTGAACTGAGATCTTGTGGATGTGCTTGGCGTTGAACATGAAGACATTGAACGGAGTGCATTTTCAGACAGTAAAAATATGTAAAAAAACCGACGAGAACTCGTCTCGGAACTTCGAGGAAATGGCGGCGAAGAGAGGAGCACGCAGCATGTGCTCTGCTCAATGCATGCCCATGTGATTGTCCCATGTTTGCACACGCCCTCTTGTCCCTCTGAGATCTGCAGCACATGATGCAACCACCCTTTTCTTCTTGATGCACGTTCATGGCACGATCTGTATATAGATTAATCAAGCCATCAGCTTGGCTAGCACAAGATCTGCCATAAGCGATTTTCGCGACAAGAAGCATCGCACGGCATGAGCATGCATAGTTTTCATTATTTCCAGGTCGGTATGATCCTCGAAAGAGGTGCTTGCTTGTTGCTTGTAGAGAAATACCTGGGGGCCAGAATTGCAGGTTTCATTCATCAGTTTAATTCCCAAAAGAGCAGCGTTTCAATTAAAAGTCATATGACCAAAAAAAAAAAAATTAAAAGCCAGAGTCGGTACAGATTTTCGGATTCATTTACGATGGTCAGAGGATCTGTTCTGTTTTAGCTCACCTGATTTAGTTGGAGCAACAACTCCTCAGACATTTTCCATTATGTAAAAGAAAAAAAAGATCACGTCAGATTGAGTGCGATTTACTTGGAAGAGCAAGTCAAATCTTGATCGTTAGCACTTGCACCATCAATTTGAACATGACAGTGAATTCAAGGCATGCCTGGGGATGATCGGTTCATGTATCTTTCCCTAACTTTACCCCAACCCTAGGTGTTTGTCGGCCAGTGATGGCCACCTATGATAATTCCTTGTTTGGGTGTCATGCCAGGCGCCTTATTTTAACATGTCGGTATCTGCACGTCTTATATCCCTTTTTGATAAGTAGATATTTTTTTTTCTTCCCTATCAACTAAAAAATGAAATGTAACATTATAAATTCTCTCATCCTAAGACGGATCTTTCATTTGTTTTTTTTTTCTTGAGCCTTTTGAGGATACGCGCAAATCCATCGTCATCGATTTTATGACCATGAAACTAATTTGCGGCTGTGTTTGGTTTTTTTAGGGGGGTTGTTTTCTTGTTGTCTTGTAATTCGTGGGGCCCACAGAGGGCAGGCTTGGCATTACATCAAACGGGATAAGTGCACGCCCACACAACCATATGACATAGGATAAGAATTGTGGGTTGTGGGTATGAAATCATTTAAGCTTCTTGAGAAATAGTAGCCAGACGTAGTGGAAAGGTGGGAATGAGAAAACAAAGGAGATGACATCTGGAGGGCCCAACTCCATTGGCCCTAGAAGTGGTTGTAACTTGTAAGGGACCCCAAAGTTCATTTGAGTGCCTTCCACATTTTGGGGCATTGGTAGGAGTGGAGTCCTTATCTAGCAACTTGCCCAATGCCAATGATGGACTAGGTCCGCCCTTTTTTCTTTTTTCAGACAAATATAAATAAATAAACCCTCACCTTTTTACTCGATGATCACTTTTTTGCCTATATTTTTCGAAATACCGAAATTGTTATATGTAGACAAAATCCCTACTTTTGAATCTCAAACTCACTCACAAACTTATCCTCTATCACCCACAAAATCCCACCTTCTCTCCATTGCACATCACCTTTTGACGCCACCTACGACCTCCCGCCCCGCAACTTTAGACTCCCCTCTTCACCACCACCGTCAACTCCTCTCCTCAGTGCGAGATGCCGGATTTGGCCTACATGGCCTCGAGCTCAAATTTGATGCAATTATGGTTGTGAGCTCAGATCCCAAGACAAGCTCCAAGCTTAGCAACCATGGCACAAGCTCAAGGTAGCATCAAGCTTAGATTTGGCATGGCCATGGCTAAGAGACAGAATGGCAATTCTTGTTGACTTGTTCAAGATAAAGGAGGGTGGAGGTGGTCAGGTCGAGAATGATCCAACTCATATAAAACCATCTAACCATTTTGATCAACTTCCATGCAATACAATCTAGTGAATAATACACTACCCAACTCATGTTGTTATTTTAACCAAATAGGAAAACACATATCTATATTGAGATAAGAGTATGGAGTGACTAAGCATAAGGTCAAGGGAAAGCAAGAGATAATGAAGAGAGTCATAGAGAAGATAGGTTGGGTCTTAGTAAATTGTAAATTCATTTATGACCCATTTATGATCTATTTATATCCATATTATGTTTAAATTTATTTATTGAATATAATTAATCAATATAAAAATTCAGCCCATATCTCTTAATAAATGAGTTCATTACTCATTTTGACGGTAGTGTAGGAAAGCAAAAGGAGAGGGTAATTTTGAAAAGTGATATCCAAAAACCATACGTAGGTGATAATTATGTCGACATGAGGCATGTAGAAGTTATGTCTTTTTACGTAAATGAAAATTCGGACATTCTCTTTTAATATTTTCCCTTTTTGTTCTTTAGATCAGCTGGTAGTATTCTCTCTTCCTTTTCTGTTCTCTTTATGTTAGAAGAGGGTTCATCGAAATGGAGACATTTTTATCCAATTCCACCCGTAGGTTTAAGCTAAGAACATTTGACTAGCTGGTGAGTTATGCCTTCTTTATCTTGCAAGTGAGAGATAACTCTTTTACCCATTTTTAACCTAAATTTAACCTCATGGTAGATGGTTCATCTAGTTATAATCACGAGAGTTTGTCGCCCATCAACGTACCTAGTAATTATTACGTGATTGAGTAAATGCTGAGAATGTTCATGGAATGAAAAATTGTGATTGGATCCATAATTGACTACTTAAACTTTTGAGTTCATCATCAATCCACACGTATATATTTGCTTGTGGAAAAAAATTTCAACTTAAGCAAATCCATCCACTGTTCTATTATGCAATGTCGATTAATGTCTTCGTTTCCTGTCCCAACATGAATCTGCAGAAGCGAGTAAGCTTTGATGCGACGGAGGTGGGAAAAGTTCATAAAGGCTTACGCTCGTGAAGACAGTCCTGAAGCTTGGTTCAATGTTAATAGATCGGCTAATGGCTTCGATATTGCTATTTGGGTTCAGCTCTCTCTCTTTGACAAGGAACAGTTTTTTTGGTTCATAACTATGTTCAGCTTCTAATGTATGTATTTTATGAGCTAATAGCATGTTATTCATATGTAAGATGCTGTCTTGTTACACTTATGTTCTTAGCGTTCCTAACTACCTTTGTCTTCATAAGACAAATTGGCCCATTTGTAATATCTCAGACCTGGAAATGTATTCCTTGGTTTGCTTCTGGTCGGTAATTTATATATATATATATATATTGGTAAAATCAAAATATTGAAAAATCACACAAGTGACGGTTAGTTAACGGAAAAGCTGTTAATTACATATGAGCAAATATATTGGTAAGTATGTTAAATGGGAGTGGGTAACCTAAAATTAGTTGGTATCTTAATAAGATAAAAATTGGTAAATAACACAAATTGAACTTAATAATTTCGTATTAGAGTTTACAAATTTCTTCTTTTTTTTTTTTGGTCAAGACTGTGAATTTGAAAACTTGGTAAGTTGCGCAAATCACAATTGGTAATTGATTGGAAAAGTTGATAATTTCAAAATAATCAAATAAACTCTAGTGATTTCTTATAACAGTAGATACTTAATTAGTATCGGCACACGAATTGTGTAGAAGTTGGTAACCTAAAAGTACAGTTGATGACTTAACAGGAGAAAGTTTGGTGAATAACTCACATGGAGATTGTTAATTTCATATAAGAGTGGATAAATTTAAAACATCAATCAGTAAACCAAATAAAAATTGGTAATTTCCAAACAAACAAATTAGTATTGCTTAGTCAGCAAATTAAGGGTTGGCAACCTAAAACTAGTTGATTACTTAACTGGAGAAAAGTTTGTAGGTAATAACTCGAATTAAAATTGATAATTTCACATGAGAGTTTTTGAACTTAGAATGTTGATAACTCAATAAATATTGATAATTTATTGGAAAAGTTGATAATTTTCTAACAAAAAATAAGCGCGGTAATTTCTCATAAGATTTGATAATTTATGAACAATTTATTGGTCATTTTTAATTTACCACTTGCAATCGAAATTTATCTACATTTATGGAGATTTTCCAACATGAAAAAATTCGAACACTAGAATCGTGCCTTTTGATGATATACTATGCATATTTATATTTTAATGATTAGATATAACTATGAATAATCCTTGTTTGGAAGAGGCAAAATTACCAAAAAAGTCCTAAGTCTATTCTCATTATGTCAATTCAATCCTTTTTTTTTTGCTAATTCAATCTTAAATCTTTTGTATTTGTGTCAATTTAGTCAATTCGGCTAATTTTGATCATTTGGCGCTAAAATGGACACTGGGAATCCAGTCAACATTTACGTAAATATTTTTTAAGAATATTTTTTTTAATATTTATTATCTTTTTTGGTCCTCCTTCTTCCTTCTTCCTTAGGCAACCTCATAAGCCCATGGCAAGACTTGGCCCATTGGCCACTAGCAAGGGGGAGCCTTGTCAGCCCCTGGCAAGGTCACCCTTAACTTGGCTAAGAGAGGCCTCACTATTGTTTAGTGAGGTCTTGCCAAATCTAGCGAGGTACTTCCAAATTTGGCAGGGCTTAACCTCGCGTAGTTATGGTGAGGCTAACCTTGCCATCATTGGGCGAGTTCGGCATTGTGGTTGGGCGAGACCTTGCCAGATCTAACAAGGCTTGATCTGGCCCTCGCCGACCCTTGCCTCTAGTTAGTTGGTTGTCGATGACTGATTGGAGGAAAAGGGAAGAAAGAAGGAAAAAAAAAAGAAAAAAATTAATAAAATACATTTGAAAAAAATAAAATATTATTAAAAATTATTTATATCATCATCAGTCGGCCGGCCAACGTTGGATTGACCAAAATTGAAGGAATGGACTAAATTAATACAAACGCAAAATATTTAAGATTGAATTGACAAAAAAAAATGATTTGAAATTAAATTGATACAATTACAATAGATTTAATATTTTTTTTTATAATTTTCACACGCCACTTACGTGTTCTTGGTGAAGATCTCGAGGAAACTGTTCTTCTCGCTTCACTTATAAAGGACACATATCCTGTTCATTGCGAACGAGTACGTCCCTCTTTCAAGAGACATTTCACCCGACCCCGACTAGTTCGAGCGAGGCCGGAACGTGCTCAATGCATATGATACAAGCTTGAAACAGATTATTCTGAAACTTTTCCAAACAATACGAGAAAGGGGCTACGCAGCTACGATGTTCCCTTTCGAGTCATACTCGATTTTCCCGGAGAAATCCAGGGGCCGGCACCGTTCTCCTCGTATGATCGTCTTCCTCCAGAGAGCCTCGTCGCTGTCCTCACCATCGTCTTCTTCTCCGCCCCTCTCCTTCTTCTTCCAGGACATCATCTTCGCCATCAGGAGCGCCTTGCTGCTGATGCTGCTGTTGAGCCTCGAGACGAGCTTCTTCTCGCTCGAATGGGGGACGGACACGCTGCGCTCGGTCGACTTCTTGGACTTGCGGTGAGAAGCGCAAAGAAACGCCAAGATAGATAGGATGGAGAGGATGGAGATTAAGAGGAAGATGAAGGTGAGAGAGGGTACAGAGAATGGAACAAGGGTTTTGATCGGGACCGACGGTCTTGGCATCGGTCTTGCCATTGTGTCCCGCGGCGCGTGAGAATTAGTGAAGGAACGAGGCTATCGGTGTCGGAGGGCATCAGACGAGACACGCGAGGGAAGGAGACATATGAAGGAGGGCGATGATATCGTACGACCTCTGTATTTTCTGAGATTATGGGGCACTTCAACCCCGTCAACAAACACTAGCATTCGGCGAACTAGAAAATTGGCAGAAGAAACAATTTACTGCATTTTATCTCTGACGGAAACTCATCGGCCTGTGATGTGATATATAAGTCAGTTTTAAAATTCATATTTTCTAGCAAGACCGATGAGATGGCTCTCGGCAATTGCCTCTTTGAAAAGTGGGGATAAGCTAAGCACGCCGTGTTGAACCAGGTTGGATCGACTCTTGACTCCTTGACTAAGTTGACTGGAGCCGTGCGCGACGGTTCAATCATGCTGACCTTACATTCGCCATTCCATACAGCCTATACTGGTCATTCTTGGACCCAATCTAGACCAGAGACAAAGAAAAACAAGACTTCAGGATCATCTTTTGTTCAGATTCACTGTTAAATCGCACTAGGAGTATGGTCCGATTGTTGAACTCGAAGGTTACTTGGACGTCATGAAGGTTGATGGGAAGTTTCCGATTGTTTATGTCTTGCTTTACGTGGGTTTGCAGCGGTTGCTTTGATTGGAAAGAAGAAAGGACCTTGAGAGGCTTCAAAGCAAAGATCTGAGTACAACAGAAGCTTATATATATAAATGCTCTCTCCAAGTTCTTTATACGTTGCGGTAGGCAGTGAGTATTATCTGCATGTCTCGTGACCAATTCAATCTGTGGAGTACCTTGGCAGTGCATATTGTTTATGTTTTCAGGGAGTATGGCGAGTGGTCCTTGATTTGATGCATCAGTACGACGTGCACGTCGAAGGGCGTGTGAAGAGATCGCTTGAAGGGCGTGCTTGTGACGTGCGATTAGGGCCAGGTGGGTACTGAATCTGGACACTTAACTGAGTAATTTGGAAAAGAAAAGAAGAGACCATCGCTATTATCCGATGCCCTTTCTAATCGTCCACCAGGATTCTTCCAATCACCACCGTTAGTTTTCTAGCCAGTTTACGGATAACCACAAGCCATTCCAACCTCATTTGATTAATGGAAACTGAACTTTGCTGGAAAATGTTTTTATATTTTGACTTGTCTTCAAGGAAATGTCACCCATGTTTAGCTGTCTTTGATTAATAGTAAGTCACCTTCACACGTTTGTTGCAAAATTTCTAAACATGTGCTTGAGAAAAAATCTTAGAGTGTGAATGGTAACAATTTTGTTCCCAAGAACAATTTCTAAGTATTTGAAAGTATATGTTAATTGCTCAAAAATTTTTTTGCCGGAATAGAAATACTTTGGGTAGTATCCTAAAAATTTCTAGTCCAAACCATTTTTTTAATTTTTTTTTATGATTTTATTACATTTTTTCCTTTTTCTTATTTTCTTTCCTTTTTTTCCCTTCCTTTTTTCCTTTTCAGCTTGTTCTCCTCCTTTGGTTGCCAACCAAACTTGGGCCGGCGACCTTGCTAGAGTGTCATTGGCCCCCAGCGAAGTCAACCCACAACAAGGCTTGTCAGCCCGAGCCTCGTAGTGAGTTGGGCAAGGCTAAGCCTTAGCATGTTGCCCAGCCACTAGCAAAGCCAACCTCGCTCAGATCTAGCAAGGCCGAGCCTTGCCCAACCATCGGCGAGGCTCAGCCTTGCCAGGCCAGGTTGGCGGCACCCAACCAAGGCGAGGCCAACTTGGCAATGGCCCAATGAGGCTGCGGCGAGGCTCAGGTTGACGAGCCTCACCATGGGCTGGAGACTCTCTAGTGAGGTCGTCGGCCCTTGTCTAGGTGGTTGCCGGCCATAGCCGAGGCTGGCAATCGGCTAAAAGGAAGAAAAAAAAAAGAAAAGGAAAGAGAAAAAAAAAAGAATTGGGTTTTGATTATGGAATTGTTTTTCGAAACAAAGAAGTAACTTTTTTTTTTTATTCTTGATTTTGTTCCAAATCTATTCTTAGGAGTAAAAAACTTACCAAATGAATTTATGTTCCAAATATATTCACGGGAACAAAAAAATAAAATCAGTTGTTTCTGAACAAGTGACCATGCAAACCCCTCGTAGTACAATTAAGGTCCTTGGTTTTTAGGCACCAGGGACCTCTACTAGGGCTCGGCCCACCTAGGCCCGTCTTGGGGGGCCAAGGCCTGATCGAGGTTTGGTCGCAAGGAGAGTCGGGGTCTTGGACCCTTGCGTCAGGATCCCGAGTCCAAGCGTTGGGGTCCAACCATACTTTCAAAAGTTATTTCTGTTGTGAAATTAATTATAACTTTTTGCGTTAATCATGAAAAGATCTCTCGCGACCTCAAACCGAAACTTTTGCGCGAAGCAAAACCGACAACTCACATCTGTTCTCCTCGACAGCGAAGGAGCACAGATAATGCCGTGGACCTCAAGTCCCGCGACTTTCAATTTGAAGGCGTCAATGGTCATCGACGAGTGTCTGAAAGAAAGGCTACAGGACAATCATGCCCGGAGGCCATTGAAAAGTCAAAGAAGCGAGTTAAAAAAAAAGGTAAAAATGTTAGCAATCAAAATAATTATGGACAGAATAAGAAATTATTCGGGATTAAAACCCTCCCAAAACCAGAGATTAGAACATTTTGCTACTTTAGTCCCCCACCAAAATCATCTCCTTAACTTTATATGGAAAGAAGGACCCAATGAGGGACAAAGATCAATTCAAACCCCTTTGTCACATCCCATCACAAACGGACTCCACTCAATCACGATTTTTAAATGGCATATTCCGTCCCTCTCCCTTTCTCATCCAATCCCTTATACCAATCCGTGTACTCCTCCACTCTTTCCTTTCGTGAAAGAGGCGTCGCACCCGCGCACACGTAGCTCAACACAATCGCGACCGCCTCGTAAGTTCGACTGAATCATAGCACGGTGCATGAATTCCAATGTCATGTCAACAACCTTATGAATCGTGACGATCAACATGGACCAGCGACCGAATCATAGCACGGCACGTGAATTCCAATATCATGTCAACCACCTTACGAGTTGTGCTGATCAACATGGACCAACGATGCCGCGCATCGGAAGTATAGAAACAGTTGCTTTGTAGGGAGAAGAGTGTAAAAGGACAGGTCGAATTTTGGCCAGTAATTGAGGCGCCGCCGACATTTAATGGACTAAGATCCACTTAGATCGACATGTGACGGGAGAAGGCAAAATGGACTTACATTATAACATAACTTTATTAACGAGACAACGTGACTAAATATTCCAGCCAGCGAAAGATGGAAATAAAAGAAAAATTTGGGAAAATTTTGATAAACTTCTTTTCTTATCTTCTCCATATCCGGAAATAGCTTCAACGAGTCGAGAAGACTCCTCGCAGCGCATCGCATCGCGAGGCGCCCCGCAATCACAGCTGAAAACACGCGAGTTCCGTCGGCTGGTTATCGGCCCGCAAGATCGTCCCGCTCAAATGGGAATCGCGTTGATGACGGATGGATAGACCACGGTCGCCGGGTGCGCCATGATCCGACGGCCTTTCCCGTGGCGGAAGCAGTAGACGAGGGCCCCGACCGGCCACTCGACGACCGCCGCCGCCGCGAAGGCCAGGAAGCCCACGGTCGGCCCCACCACCTTGCACCGGCACGGGTTGCTCGCCGTCCCGCATTGCACGCATATCGGGATCCCGATGCCGAGGGCCATGGCCACGCGATTCGATTTGTAGTGTGGTCGAGGTTCTAGGAGCGGATGAGAATTTGTGAAGGTAGATAGATGGATTGAAGAGAGCCGAGGTTTGGTGTGGTATGGTGAAGTTGGGGGGACGGGCCGACGGAGCGAATTTATAAGGATCCATCCTTCGGGACAAACTGCCACGTGGCGTTCGTAGGAGGCGTTTGGCTGGGCCTGGAGGTGAGGTGTTACGGACATGTAGGCGACACGCGTGTGAGATCGCTCTGGTTTTGCCCATTTTCGATCTGTCGCCATTGCAATGGAACACAATTTCCGACGAAACTGCCTTTGGAGTTCCAATCCCGGAATTAAAATTATATGCACAGGTCGGTGTCGAGGAAAGAGAGGAGGATAAAGGAGAAATTGGTATTTGGGTGGTGGTCGGTTGGTAGAATGGATGATGGAAAAGCCTTAGATGCTGGAAATATCTTAATTTGGATGAACCCTTATAGATTTCATGAACAAATTTAAGAAATGAAACAATATATGCTTATTTTCATCTCAGATTATGTTCCTATCGTATTTAGAAAAGTTTGAACTTGATAATCCACGATTAATTATTCGATCATTTTCATATATTATTTCGACTCAATCTAAGTAGATAATTGAACTAACGAAGAAATCACGATTTGTAGCCTTAATTATTTCGGCAATAGTTAAGCATGCAATCATCATCATAGCTCTACGTGCTGTAGGCACTACTATGGGGGTAATAAATCGATTTTTCACAATAAGCATGCACTGAGATTGGGCTTTTCCTGTCTAGCTTGGTCTTCCAAATTTTCACACACGCGGTCAAAATTCTGCGTCGGGTAAATCCAGAATGTCAATGGGGGTCATCTTCCTAAGGAGAACAATCAATCAAGAATGAGAGAAACTATCCCAAGTTTGGAAACTATAATTCCTTAAAAGAAGGACGAACTCTATATATATATCACCGAGACAGGATTCAGAGAATAATGTCAGAATACCAACATCAACATCAACGTGGGATCGAAATAAACCACGAACGAATGAACCACTGAGATTTATGTGTACCTACCTTCCTGAGCCAACGCCATTATTTACCTTCTCTTTTCGTTTCTCTGAATCACTTTCGCAGCCATATAAACATCACAACCATCATGTTGCTACGACACCCCAGATGCCAAACCCAATCAAAAGCACCAACTCCTTGTTGTAACCCGCGACATGACTCCGAGAAGCGCTTGCGTAATAGTAGTGCCAGTCATCGTTGGTGTCGGATGAGTACACGTTCCCCGGCGCGCCCGTCACGTAGATGAACCTCGGAGGCGGGGGCGTCACCGGCAATGGGGAACAGTACGTGGTCTTCGGCGGCGGGGGTGGCGGCAGCGGAGGGGAAGGGGGAGGGGGAGGGGGAGGGGGAGGAGAAGGAGGCGGCGGCAGGCTCAGCTGCTGGCCACACGGGTCCACGCAGGTGCACGTCGAGCACTTGATCCCGCTCTTCGTGGCATGGAAAGTCGCAGTCGTGTTGTCCGGCTCCGTCTTCCCAGCGACTGTGCTATCGCCATTCGAAAGCGAAACGGAGAGAAAGAGAACGACGAGGACGACGAGCCACCGAAGGCTCGAGTACGCCATGCTCTTTTCTCGTCCACGACGACACACGATCAAATGGGAGAGTTTCCAAAAGAGCGAGAGGGGGTATCTGGAATGACTTGGGAGTTTGCCTTTTGGCTTATGGTTTACGTGAGGAAGAGCGTAGTAGATCGCGGCGCAAATTCAAGAGAAATAATGGAGGGCTGCGTTAGGTGGTGGATCAGTTAATTCGGAGGAATGCACAGTTGAGCCACGAAAGGGACTTATTAGAGAGATGGTTTGATGACGAGTCGCTCCTCTTAGATGTTAGAGAGAGATGCATGTGGTGGGTTTTAATGACTTAGGAACTTATGGGGACCCTTTCGAAGCCATACCTAGCTTTCCCTTTCCTTTCTTTTCTCAACTCTAGTCTTTTGAGCATGCCCTCTACCTCGCATCCGCGCAAAACGTGGATTTCATAGCTTTTACAAGTCGTGGTATGTATAAATTGGAAGTCATCATTAAATTTTGATGTCGCAAGTCAAAAATTGCTTCTTTTACCGTCGATTATGAACTGAGCTAAGGACGATTTCAATGTAATCTCGGTTCCAGTAGAATTCCCTTATCTGAAATGTGTTGAGGCAGTTTCCGTTTTAACATCACACGTCTAGATGCTACGCTTTAGTTAAGGTCCAAGGATGTCATTATTGGTTGAGTTTGCCAAGAGAATTTTGTCTGTACTAGGTTTCATATGGCACCAAATGTAGACTCCTATAGATCTCGATACGTCTGTTTTTATCTCTCGAGTTTGCTCTACATGTTATAGAAGAGAGACAACATCGTTTATGCCTTCGTATACTCATCAATTATCCAAGAACTTGTTGCAGACGACCACCCTCAAAATGATTTTCTCGAAGGATGTCAGACGAGATGGTTTTGCCTAGGGTTTATCGACCTAATAGCTTATAAATAATCAGAACGGGTTTATATGCCGGCGAGCTTCCTTGCTTCGCTTGATAATAAAGCCTCCACGTATAATTCAACGATCCAAGCATCGTGCAGATAAAGGTGCACGAAGAATAAATTCTCAGGCCATGTTGGCCAGAGCTAAAGGGAGTCTGTTCAAAAGACGAATTCCAATATATATATTTATAGAAACTGCAAGAATCTCCAGACTTATCAAGACCGACCTTTTCTCAATGCTCTGCGTCGCTTTCGAAGAGCAGGGAAAAGAGATGAATCGTGGGGTTAATGTACGAGTAAAATCCACTTCGGGAATAACGCACTTTTCCAATGGACGAATCGTTAGGATTGGAGGGTCATGGGCTTATGCTCATGCCCTAGCTTTTTCGGGGGAGGGGGCGGGGGTATATTTCTTTTTCCCCAACGTGACAACGCTCTTCCTTCGATTGTCCAACTTTCCCAAAAGTCTAGCTTTGCATCTTATTCTTCCATTCCATTATAGGGCCTTCAGCTAATATACTCAAATGCCATTTCATTGTTTTTGCAAGGAATAAGGTGGGATAATTACTGTAAAAATGTCAAAATTTTCATACGGCTCTTACTTAAGTATTATAAAAAAAAATTTCATTCACTTCAATGAAACATCCGAGTCAAATTGATTATTTGAGTATCATTTGATAAATTACAATACATTAATTTTTACTTAATTTTCTATTCTCACGTGAATTTTTTTTATTTATATTCTTTGCTTTATTTTGTGCCAACGGAGGTCACTAACGATCTCATTGGCTGCGAAGGCCTCATCCAAATTAGGCAAGGGTGGCCTTGCCCTTGGCCAATGGGGCTATGAGGGCCCTCTGTGAGGCCATTGTCGATTGTGGGTGAGGCCTTCATAGCCCAATTGACCATGGATGAGGCGACCCTCGCTCAATATAGCAAGGGCCTTCACCAGCAATTGGCGGGGCCACAAAGGCCTCAATTACATCCTCGCCAAGTGTGGGCAAGGCCATCACAGCCTCACCTAGGGCCTTGAAGGCCCTACTTGCTGCAGGCAAGGCCTTTGCAATCAACGAGAGTTGCTAATGACTCTTTTTGACACAGCACAAAAAGGAAAAGAAAAGAAAAATTAAAAATATCTATGTTAACGTTGCAATACCACATAAGACAACCAACATCCGCATTGGATTTTTCGGCGAGACAAATCGTCGATGGTATTTAAGTGATCGATTTTTAAAATTTGTGGCACTTAAAAAACTATGGCATTCAAGTGGGCGTCGCATGAAAATTATGACACTCGCATTACTCTTATTCCACCTAATGGCCAGTGAGGATTTTCCAGTCTTGGCAACCCTTTCCAACCACTAGGTGAGGGCTTGCAAACCCTCGCCGGTTGCAGGTGAAGTAATCATCAAGGGCCTCTACACCTTGCCCATGATTGGTGAGGTCATCATAGCCTCATCGACTATAGACAAGGGTGCGAAGGCCCTAGGCAAGGCCATCATGACCGGCGAGGGTAAGGGCTTAGCGAGGGGTGCCGAGGACCCTCACCAACCAAAAAAGAAAAGAAAAAATAAATTAAAAAAACTTGGCCATCTTACGTGACACAGTTTGCATCCATATTTATGATTTTTGGTTAAAATTGACCTAAAATAACTAAATTAGTAAATTGTCAAAAGTTTAGGACTTGACCAAATTGAAAGCTTTAAAATTGAATTGACTTTTTAGGTCATTTTTCTTCCTTTCTTTCCCTGTTGAAGCAAACTTTGTTGCTTCTTTCCTAGCTACGGTTTTATGTGAAACATTCATAGAGGTTTCAATGTAGTG
Source organism: Angophora floribunda (assembly GCA_014182895.1). Taxonomy (NCBI): domain Eukaryota; kingdom Viridiplantae; phylum Streptophyta; class Magnoliopsida; order Myrtales; family Myrtaceae; genus Angophora; species Angophora floribunda. Next base: position 22,406,072 of record CM024710.1, read on the forward strand.
TCTTTAAAATGTCCGTGAATTTTCTTGATGGGAATAATGGAGAGATTATGGGTAAACATAAGTGAAAATCTCGAGTGTAATTTAGGATTGGAAAACACAAGCGTGATTGAATGATTGATTCTAACTCCATAACTCTCCAATTTATAATTCTTTACAGCCGGCTCTTTCTAGAAAGTAAAAAATGACACTTGAATCAAATCACATAAATCTCTAGTATTCACAATTTTTTATGGATTTCTCAAGTATGTTATTCTTCTTGCATTAGATTTGAATAGCAAGATTCATTAGTTTCTAAGTTATATCACAACATAAATAATTTTACTCTATTCACATCCAGATCAAGAATGTTTGGAATCCATAGTATTTTCTCGGAAGAATACTTGCAAAAGGTTATTTGCACGTATGTCTTGGACGATTCAATTAAAACTCTATATATGCTTATGTGTCTCTATGGTTTGTAATTAAATTTCTCGGTGGTTGCTGTAAAATTAAATTCTATACCACAATTTCCGAAATTATACTTGTGAATGCGATAAATACTTGCTAAACAAACTTAAGTTGCGATTGCATCTTACCTCCTAATCGAAGATTTTGTGGCTGCCTTTAACGACACCTAGGCATTTTTACTGAATTTGGCAGGAATTAAAATTATTTTGGAGTCTAATAATAAATAAATAAATCCAAAAACGTGATTGCATTGTGCAATTAAAAGAAAATATTAAAATTTCACCATGACATTTCTTTTGTGATCTTAGTCCATTATATAGAAAGGCGGCGCTATTTCCACCCATTGTTATTTGATACACGCCTTTTATTATTAATTGACCAAAATTTTAACATAATTTATTGGGAAGTAAGATCAATCATCCGTTCACCCTACTTTTTTTTCTCTCTCCCATTTCTATTCTTCACGCCTATTTTTATTGGAAACTGATTAAAATATTCTTCCACTTTGAAAAGTAATTAATCATTCATTAAAGTATACCTTTTCACATGTTATGTATGCCACCGCCATCCCCTACTCGTCCCATTTTCTTTTTAAATTATGAGCAATCAAATTTATAATGTTTTTAAGTTTGTAACTTTGGTCCATTCTTAGATCCTTAATTCTAAAATGTAATTTTCTGTTCATCTTAACCACAATGGGACGGCCCGAGACTCTACCTCGAATCGGCTAAATTAGTCCCGTCTCCTTACATAAAAGGTCATTTTGGTCAATCGATAATAAAAGCCGTGTATCAAGCCGAAGAAGAGTTGGAAACAAGCCCGCCCTATATGGAATCAGCATCGTTCATGAAAAATCATATTTCAAACTCGACTATCTTGATATTAAACTTCCACTGCAGATGGTGAGCATAGAAGGAGATTGAATCGGTGAAGAAACTTCTGGCAAAGTTGTATTGACAATCGGTGGAGCATGATGGGCAATGTTGTTCTGACGCTTCTTGCGTATCAGTAGCCCTCAGTTTATCAATACGTAACCCATCATGAACATTTCGATGACACCCTAAGGTACTTTAAACCAGGAAAACGAGGGAGTCACGTGTGCATGCTCATAACTTTCCTAGGATCCCATCACTGCTGATCCTAAACCCAAGGTTCAAATAAAAGAAGAGCCAGCTAAAAGTACAGATCATTTCACAAGTTCAAGAAGCCTAGAGAGGAAACATTCCCTATGCATTCCACCTTGCAAGAATATCCGCATTTTTAGCCATCAAAAACATGTATGTGCTTAAATACGAGACATACCGGCACGAAACGTTTGCCATTTACATAGTTTCATGACTAAAAAGCGGATCTTTTATCACGAAATTACTGTCTGCGGCTGAAAGTCATTATAAGGTTCAATGGGGTAACTCGACTTTTAAGAGTCACTTCTCTTTTTTCGAGTAGTTTCGATTCAACCTAAGACTCTTGTGGCTTTGGCGTCCCTGGAAACAGAGGGCAATCATCGGGGACGAGATTTATGAATTTTTAGAGATGTACCTTCCCAAGTTCTTGACACTTCACCCCAATTGAGGCGGTGGCACAAAAAGCAACAAAGCGAACTCTTTATCGAGCTTTGGTAATCAATTTTGAGTCATGACACCTTAGAAGATACGCATGCACGTAGAGAGTTCGCTTTCTGTGTCTCCAACCACACCCCAATAATTTCACCTTTTGAAGCTTTCTCAACCAACGTTTTGATGCATATCACTCCACACATTCCCCACTCCTCTCTCTCCTCTCTCTCCTCTCTCTCCCTTCTCTCTCGATCTGCAATGGGCAAGGTTAGCAGTCATGGGAGCGCTAGGACTGCCTTATTCTTCATGGTGGCTCACTTGAATTTGCAATTCTCATTGCTGGCACGACCTGCACTGGCTCAACAGACTCCGTTATACTCGAATGAGTGTCCTTATCCCTGTCTTCCGCCACCGATTGCAGCCACGGACTGCCCACCACCGCCTTCTCCACCGTCACAGCCGTTGACACCATTGCCACCAGCAGCTGAGCAACCACCGCCCGCCGTCCTCTTTCCGCCACCGGATGCTGGGTACATACCCTATGCTTTCCCTCCACCTAATTGGTACATGAATTCTGTTGCTCCGCCCCCACCCGACCCGATAATGCCATACTTCCCGTGGTACTACAAGCATCCTCCTTTCCAGTCGCAATCATCAGAAGCGATTCCTTCGCAATCGAGGGTCACCCTTGTGGTGGTGCTATGCTTTCTCTACATTGTTCTTCTTCTAGTCAAGTGATTGGGCAGTGGGGGCGTATGTTTCCTTTTCTCCGTCGTTTGTATTACAGTAAAGGTACAAGATATTTTGGCACCAGCAGAAGATCAACAGATCAACCAACTGGTACAGGAGAAGGAAGACACTGCGACAACTTGTCTTAGTTTTTAGACATTTGAGGCATGAATTGAGAGATGCGTGTTCTTTGTATTCCTTAGTGGAATGTCCAGTTATTTAGAAACTTTCGACTGGGTAATCGTTCAGATGCCACAATGTCACTCATCATGCACATTCTTACGAGACGACAGATCTCTGTTACATATACACAGACATAAATTATCGATCATTAAATCAAGACTAGGTCCGTGGCCCTTGAAATCTTGGAACGCATCAAGGAGTGTTTGATCGATAGGCTAAAATCATGAAACACAAGTGCGCCTCAGTCCAGTACAGTGCACGGAGGCACATAATAGAAGAGCGAGACGCGAGCAAGACCTTTTAGTCTGGATTACTGAAGTTTCAAGCATCATATAGCAGTCCAATACAAACGGTTCCTATGCTACATGTCTAAATTATTCAAAGTTCTGTTAGAAAATTGCCTCCTTTTCTGCCTTATGGACATATAAGCAATATTAGGGAGTGTTTATTTCGAAAAAAGATATCATGATAAGAAAAATATTTTCCGACTGCTTTTCAAGTAAAGGAATGCATTTTAACTTTAAGCATGCATATTTTCGTTGACCATAAATGATTTTCCATTAAAAACACGTAAAGCTCCAAAACACTAATTTGTGAAAAATTCTTTCACTCAAAATAAACACACCATAAACCACCATAAACCACCTGATCAAATTCAATCTTGGCAGTAATTTTCCATCCAATTTGGAACGTCTACTGCCATCTAACCTACTTCTAAGTATCAATTCGTTGGATAGAAATGCTAGCCGTCCGTGAGCACGACTCAAATAGAAAAACAGATATATTTGCAAATTTATCCAGCGAAAAGCAGAAAGATATAGCTGGTGATACGACTAAATCCGCCCAAATGCATGTATAAGGTTCTACAACTATTGTCACTATATTCTCTTATTTCATACAATTCAATGACTTGACTGTACTTCGCATGTATTAATCTCCTTCCTCTACTCAATGTAACGTAACTTCAGTGATTGCCAAATTACAAGTACTCCACTAGCATTGCAACTGACTGCATCAACTTTGTACTTGATTCCCACGCATAAATGATGTAGTGGCCAATGATCAGGATGACTGCACTGCATTAGTGAACACAATCGGAATTGATGATGAATCAAATTTACATGGTCTAGGTCGGCTGTCCCCATGCATGTGCCACTTCTTTTTGGTCATTCCTCCCCATAATGATGTAAGACTGCACAAAATCACGCTATAATGCTTTGACTATTCGGCGACGCCACACTGCAGTATCTGGGTCAAACCTCAGCTCCCATGCAGGCCAATAGTGCAAATCTTGCTTCAGTGTTAGCACTCGCGGCTTCCCATTCAAGTGCACTGTTTTTACACGAACAAATTCCCCATGCTCTAATTCCTGCATTATTATTCATAATATAAATAATGGCGGTGCGAGCTTAATGAGGAAAATAAAATTGTCAAATGGTAATGCCGGATCAATCATCCTGGCATCACTAGTGCAAGTCAATCATCAATTACTGCAAGCAGACAAATCTGATCATGTATATCTATCTCCCCCAGTCTGGTGGGAACAACTTACACAGAAAGGCACACTTGAGCAATATTGCCGAGAAGCAATGACAAGAAAGTGAAGATTAACAAATATCTATCAAGGTGATTTACAAAATTTTGTAACAGCTCAACCATGCACTTTACTTAGAAAACCATAGATAATAAAGAAAACTATAGATAACATTCAAAATCAAAAGACATTTGGTGAAATATGTATACATTTTCATGATGACTGCAATTCTACGTACCCAAGAATGATTGATAACCTTAAATAGATTTTGTAATGATTCCTTTTCCAATCATCAATGCTATATATACTGGTGAAAAAAAATATATTATTCCTGCAATTAAACATATAGTAGGGTAGAATATATGGGAGCTTAAGCAATTGACAGAGGACCTATCCTACTTTAAAGCCTCTTAGAATTACACTGAACCGCTGCCCGCCAATGTATCACGTCTTACTTGTAATTTGAAATTCCAATCCTAATAATGTCCAAACTTGACAACCCCGCAATTATTCCGTCACATAAAGCGATTGTACTGAAAAATGAGCAAAGAAACAGAAATTAACTTCACACCCCTACGCTCACTTTGTCAATCCAATCATATCAACAGGGATGCTGACATGTGCCAATACAGCCAAATCAAAGAAAAGAGATCTTACTTCCCAAATGCTATGGACAAAGCACTGACCTAAGGGAGAGTCGCATGGAAGAAATAACATGATAATGGTGTTTTAGTTTTAACTTTTATAGGAAGAAATGAGGAATCTCCCTCTACTACATGGGAGAATGATACTTGTAACTCTGCCACAGCACACAGTAAAAGTACCTTTGTCACGCTAATAAATGCATCTAAGTCAGGAGTCGGCTTCCCATTAATTTGGACAATCCATTGAAGAGCATATAGACCATATCTATGCACAGGACTTCCATGACACCACCTGGCAAATACCAATAAAAAAAAAAAAAGATGAGATATTTCGCTTATCTATGCTAAGAGAGACTTGTTTGAAGCACCATATATAAGGGGAAGTGAAACTAAAGCATAAAATCATGAAAAGAACAAGCTAAAAAGAATGCTTCAAAGAGATAATCTTGTATTTAGAAAAAAAGTTTGAAAACATCAAAACAACTAGTAAGTACTGCATAGCAGTTAACTGTACAGCAATGGCTGCTAAAACAGCCCGGTTCAGCTAAGGAAAATAATATATCAGTTGATGCTAAGAGCCACAAAGTTATCTTTCTTATGGAATGCACTGCAGGAGCACTCAAGGTGGAGCTCAATTTTATTTAAAAATCACTCAAGAAGCTTTCTCCCACCAGGCAAAGGACTCGAGGTATTCAAAAATTAAGCAGAGCTTAAAAAAAGAGCTGCAACTTCCTTGCTGGATCATCAAATTAAAAAAGATATTGTGAGACCTCACCTAGCAACATACACACCATGCCCTTCTTCAGGAAGGTATCCAAGAGCACGGACTGCTGAGTGAGGTTCTTGAACAATACATCCACACCAATTAATAACACGTGTTGTACCAATTCCATCCCTAACATCTGTCCCAACAAGAATATCAATTTCATGCCCCTGCAATACAAGAATGATTCAAACATGAAAAATCATTACTCCTCGAGCTTTTTTAAAGTCATTAGCAAAGTTACCTCAATCTTGAATAAAACAGAACAAGCTAGGCATGTAAAGAATGCACAAAATAACAAGACATCTAATGATTCACCTGCCGGAAAATGGTCAGATTAAGCTTCCCATCAGTGTCATCAGAGTTGTCCAATGCTTGGCAAGCATTTTCTATGTCGCGGAAGCAAGTAACTGGCTCCTTATTTATTGCTAGGACCATGTCACCTTGCTCCAATAAATTTTCAGCTTTTGAACCAGCCAAACAACCCTTAACACGTAGAACTTGTCGCCTAACTGGATCTCTTTTAACAAGAGCCTACAATAATTGCCACTGGTCAGAATCCTTTCCAAATAATATTATATTTGAGCATTCAATTATTTGGGCTTATCATGTCTAGACAAACTGTCATTTTTTACATGTAAAAGCTTCTGCTACTTCTGTCAATTCTAGGGCTTTGCTATTTCTCTCACGCAAAGAAATATCCTTACTGTTAAGAAAGTCTTGCACTAGTTATGAGGAAAAAAGCCTACTTGCTTTTTGGCCAAAGGAGGAGAAAAAGACCTACTTGAACCCATTGGTCACTCAGCCCAAAACTTCTGGCCTTGGAAAGCAGTGTGGGGTACAGCTCAATTTCCAAGATCCTAACAAGCGGCATTGGCCTTTTGACACCATTTATGAGAAGAGGTGGCCCCTTGGCACCAGCTGCAATTTTGTTTACTACCTCACTAATACTATAAACTGGAATACCTCTAACAAATTGATGATCTTCTGAGGAGCTGCAGCCAAATTTCAGCTGCAAATAGCAATAAGCATCAGAACATAGAAACAATCACTAATAAAGCATCAGAACATAAAACAATCACCAATAGAAGCAAATGAATCTTATGAAACCTGAGTTGAAAAGCTTCCCCATATAGCTTGAACTCTTCCACGCTCATCAGTTAGCACCCCAGAAAAAGTACTGCCAAAATCTGCAATACACCACATTACAACCAAAACCAACATCTGGATAACCATGATCTGCAGTAAAAATGGACTATTATGCAAACCTGTGTCAAGCTCAATAACTTCCATGTTGATTGCTCTATATCTTGGACAATCAGCCGAGCCAATATTAAGAGCAGCACAAGGATTAGTTACAATGGATTTCCTTGATGTTGCTTGAAGACTTCTACTCAGCCCCACAAGATAGACAGAATCCCCCCGACGCAGTGCTGGCTCTGCAGAACACAAAAACACCAGCTCCTTGAGTTGCGATAAAGTAACTAAAGGAATTGAAAGACGCAAAACATCCATGGCTCCACACACATTGATAGACAGAGAACCAGACAGACAGAAGTGATTCCTACCAGAACAAACAAAAGAATTTTTTTGCTGTAAATACAACTTCTAATGGTTGAAAGTATGCACATCATGTCTTGCAACAGTTAACGTAATTGACTTAGAAGCTACTTTTCATGGAATGAAAGAACTTAATGTGCTTGACACATGGTCATGGGTTCTATGATATCAAGAATACAATAGAGAAATCAGCATAATCTAAGTGATCCAGTTAAAAGAAAAATGACTACAATTCCTTAGCCTGGTAAAATTAAATGGTCAGAGAGAAATCCATATAATCTGAACATCTGGAGTTTGATGTGAACAAGAACTAAACTGGAAACGAAATATACCAGGAAGAAGTTCAGCAGCACGAACAGCTGAAGCGCCAACAGGACCCAAAGCAGAGGGATCATATGCAACAAGAGCGAAATTGTGAACAGGGTGGAGAAAAACCACCTGCAATGGAAGATAAATGGTAGCACAGATCAGAATATAAACGAGGAGAACTAACCATAACTAACATCAACAAATATTTACCTCCCCCGGAATTTCAATTGGAAAAGCAGCAAATGAAAGCATCACATCAGAGACAGATATAGCGACTGTGTTTTTGTCAACTGCAACCAATCCCAAGCTTTGAGAATGGTATACAATGACGCCAGTCCCAAAGAAATGTTGAGAATGGACACCGTCTACCATACACGATGGTGGCACGTGAACCTGCAAGTACAAGTATGAGAACACTGAATTTGAGAGCCACCGCAAGCAATAATTAAATATCTTGCAAACCTACAAAATTTAAGACTTGCTACTAGAGCCCCTAAGAAAGGAGGATAAGATCTCATCCAAAACCAGATGTTAAGTATGTCTTCATCAAATGGAGATAAATCCGCACGGACAAACTTTAGAAGAAGCACTACCACATTGTTGTCACTAATGTAAAACATGCTCTGGATGCTGTTAAAGATAGCAGAATCAAACACAAATTGGAAAAACAGAGATGGTGATATCCCAATAGCGCATAAATGAAGGTAGGACTAAATTATCAAAGGTCTAGCAGTAGGGTGACTGATTAATCAATAAATTTGGAAAATAATACCAATAAAATTATTAGAAGTTACTTACCTCAAACATTACAAGAGTAGGCTCTATAACATGTTCAGCATATGAAGCATTGGCCGATAAAGCCGGTGGACTTTGATAATCTGTCACAGCTGTACTTTCCCCATTTCTGGTATCCTTCAACTCCAGTTCCCTATTATCAGCCAATGAATAGTCGGCTGCTGCCCCATCAGCTGATGGGTCTTCTTCCACACGTCTTTTCTTCTTTCCAATATCTGATTCATCTTGAGCATGGGACCCTTCAGAAGAATGTCCATCATTTGTTTCCATGCTAGCAACACCATCAATCAACTCCTGTCTCCTCTCCTGATCTACTTGTTCCATTGTGACCTCAGCAGTAGAAGCTTCTTGCTTGGCTAGCACCAGCTCACCATTAAGTATAGAAGAATGTGGTAGGGGAGATAAAGGTTGAAAGGCAGTCCTTATTGACCACAAACCAATAGTATCATCACGACTATATATCTGTGGAGGAGCATACCACTCATGGCGATCAACTGTAACCAGTACAGACTGCAGGCAGTAAAAGCACACATAAAATGAGTGTTTTTCCAATTGTAAAGCTGTGTAACTGAACACATGACATAAAGTGAGAACAGGAGAATAAAATGACTTCGACACTGTTGGACATCATCTTCCTTTGTGACAATATTCATCTGTACTAATGACACTGGAGCAGATGCATCATCCCGCACTAAATAAAAGCTTGTTGATCTTTCATTCAGATAGTTTGCATTGCACTAGAGGTCAGTTCTTAAGCCTAATCAATGTATTCAAATCCAAACCGGAGAAAAAATGATCAAACGTTTGATTGAGACTTCAATCAATATCACATATGCAATCCTCAGCTACTGAGTCTTTACTAAGTAACTGTATTAATGCAGGCCTTAGATACAAACTTAAGGCAATCCACTTTTCTGCACCTACATCAGATCCCAGGAAGTTAACCTCAATGTCCATAAATAGCAAAGTGGAGCCTTTTCAGGTACAAAACAATTCTTGAGCCTATAAAAGCCTGTGCAGATCCAAGAAAACAATAACCACTAGCCCATGGCACTCGCACCATTAGTCCTGGTACACTGAGCACCAACTCAAATGATTTTTATTCGATTCCAAAACCAGACCAAGGCCCACTGCCAAGTTTGAGCTATCAATCAGCCAATCATCCAGTTTTAAGACTTGAAATAACATCCTAGTGAATAAAAATAGGATATATGTGCTGGGCAGAGATAGTCATAACACAATGATTGAAATCACACAGCCATGTCTCTAGGACAAAACATTATTCTGTATCAAGTAATTGGTCTGATATAAGTGAAAATAATGCTACCACTGTTTCAAGAAACCAACATTAACTAAAAGAACTCAGAATATACATACCTTCGTTCGATGCCGATCTAAGTAACTGATATATTCTAATGGCACACGAGCACCTCTAGAAAGCTTAGATAGAACCGTAATTAGATCATCAAGTACTGAAATCTCTTCACCAGCAAACTTTGTAATAATGGCATGACGAGGGACTCCAGCTCTGAAGAGCATATATCTGGATTGTATCATGAAGCAATTAAAGAAACGTTACATGAGAACATCAAAAAAATTATCTCTACTCATTACTTTCGATCACTAATATGGATGCTGGCAATTTGCATTCCAAGCAGTGAAACAACTCTCAAGACATTTGATGACCTTTCCAATACAACTGTCCTAGTGTAAAAATGTGCACATATATCAGAGAGATATATTCAAATGTGCACATATATCAGAGAGATATATTTACACCAAGCATCTGAGTATATACTGGAAATAAAGTCCATTAAATGGAGATTAAGAAAAGTTGCTTTGACAATAAAAGGCATTATCAAAAGGCAACATGCAGATACTGATTACTAAGTGACATGTGAATTGAATCTGTAGCTGCATTACATACCCTGGTTCTGCAACGTAGACCCGACCACAGCGGAACCGACAATTCCTAGCCTGAGTCAAACAGGGGTCAACAAGTTGTCAATGCTCAACAAATCAGACAATATGAGCAGCTCAAACAAAGCACTAGCCACATGTGATTGTCTAAGCAAAATACTAAATATCACACCACACAAAGTCAAGCTGGTTGTTCTCACTAAAGGAAAATTGATCTTAAAAAATGGTTTTTCATGAGAGATGAGGAACAAATACAAGATCTTCAAGCAAACACTCCCGAATGACATGCCAAGTATGATGTGGTAAAAGCAACCATTGGAGCAGAGGTATCAGACTGCATGTAATGCAAGTACACGAGAAAATGATGACAGATTGGCAGGTATAAGTAATTATCATGCGTGCTTAGTTTATATTATGGCCATGTTTCCTAGCTTAAGCTTTATTAGAATCTGGTTGTTCATCATGGTATTAATATCAAGGGTGTGTTTTACTCTTGCACATCCTCCATTTGTTGATGTGATTGTATCCACATGCTATGTTTCACGTGAGAGGTTTTGCTCACTCACATGGGAGAGTGAAAATATATATGATGCTAGATTCACATTTTAAGTACATTGATTAGCTGATAGCTTAACTTATTGCCGAAAATGGTTGTTCGACATAGGGAAAAGATTCTATGAGATACATGAGCATTTTTTGGCACAAGCCTCAAATTTAACCAAGAGAAAAGAAGAATCACTCCTACCTGCTGATATGAGAGAGGGTGTATTACTGCACCACTTACTTCTAAGAAGTGGTCAGGGGTAATTGAATGCAGATCCTGAACCTGAAAATTGCATATTCTTAGTGAGAAATAGATGGCAAATCAGTCAAATCTCATCCCGATGAACTATAGACAGACAAGCATTAAAGCCTAATTTCTTCTCAAAAATTGATTCATCCAGCTGAGTTACAGGACAAAAAATGTCAAAAGGTTAGAGAGTCAAATTTACAGCAAAGCATCCAGGTCAATAAGAGCAAAAGCTATGTCATGACCAAAAAGAAAGGCTACAATCACTATCATACCAGAAGGCTAACAGTAGCGGCAATGCCACCTCTTTCAATCAGTAGTTCAATCTTATGGTCAACGCTGTCATCAAGTAAAGTTTCCATTTTAAGAAATTGAGTAATCACCTGCACAAAGATTCACAGCAGTCAACACTTTAAGATTATAAGGTCAAAACAACTCGACCTCAAGATTTATCTACTTCACAAACTGGAAAAGACTATAACAAAGAGCATATGAGAAAGGGCATTCCATAAAATGATATGATTCTATTATGTCAAGGTATGATTAGCAAAACCATATTATTTAGTTCACATGTTTCACTTATATAATAAACTTCCAAAACTTGAAAATAAAACTGATGAACTGGAGATGAAAAATGAACTTCAAAGCAACATTTTATCAACAAAATACTGTACCTTTATCAACAATTTTACAAGGTTTCCACCAAGTAACTCTTTTTATTATGGTTATTAGCCACTGCGTGCATCAAACTAAACAGACAAAATGCTCAACTAAAACAGAAAATTTAAGTATCTGACTTATCCAATGGACAGATGCAATACCATAGCACCAAATTACTTAAAGGATACTAAAGAATCTGTAAATGGAACTTTACTATTTGAAAAGGTTCCAAAGCAACGTCCAATAAGGTTTTACTATAGTCAACGGACCAGTATGCATATCTTTAATCATACTTACTTCCCCATTCACCCGGATCAGCACATCGCCAGGTTCCAAATGTTTATGTGCAGGACCACCAGGTACCTGCAATAGGTCCAATGCTAAGTAAGTCCTTGTTTATCAGTAGGCACAGTTGAGAACCAACAGAACCTATCTTACCACAGAATCAACAACGAGCATGCCAGTTTCCCCAGGTGGAGATGCATGACGAACCATCTAATCATTCAAAGCATAACAAGTTTTCAGGAGATAAGAACGAGAAGTTATCTGCAAAAGAAATAATAAATGCCTCCAAAAATTAAAAGCCGTATACCTGCTCAGTCTCGCTCCTAAGACCCAATCGACGTATCTCATCAAATCCTTTATGAAGGAAAGTCACCTACATCATATGAACAACGCTGATATCAAAAACTGATCATCCTGAGACTACCTGCAGCTAATAGATTGAGAAGGCATCATGCTGTACAAAAACAAAATCTTTGTCGCTGCCCTACCTGCTGGATCTAAACAACTTGCCACCAAATTATAGGCTAATAGTAGCTGCTGAATTAGCAAGCAGATACAGAAGGTATTGGATAACTATTAAAGATCATAAAGATTGAGCAAGGAAACTGCCTCCTTCAAGCCATAAAGAATCGTTTGGCCAAACAACTTATTCATCAATTGTATGAGAACTAACCAAGACAATCTCTCTCTACCCCTCCTCTCCCCCCCAAAAACCCCCCACCCCTTTTTCTCCCCCAGTGGAATATCTTCAACTCAATTTATTCTTCCCTTTCTTCTTGGTTTACTCCTACATTTCTTTCCCTGCTTTCAATAGATTCTATTTTCATACAACTTTGTTTTGTATCATACTGATCACTCAGGATCTTAATCCATCCTTCATTGGAACATACAGTGTCAACCCTTGAGGAAGTTAACCTGGGGAATGGTAATGAATTGACTAATGTTAGCCCCTTGCTAAAAGAAAGTCCCGAGATAAAATACTTATTGGGTGAAAGTCAAGATTGTTCCGTATGGGCATGTCATGACACATGTTGAGCTCTAGTTAGAAGTAACATGTGATATTAACCTTGTTAAAGAGAAAAGAGGAGTAACAAGAAACCCAAAAAAAATTCTATTGTGGCAGAGTGGTTTTAAACATGGCTCCACTTGTCAACAAGAATGTCTCTACATTGGTGTGATAGTCAAGCTAAAGCTTTATTTAGTGTCCATTAATTCGATATGTGTTCAAAACAGTTACATTGGCTGGTGAAGAAGCACAAGCATTAGCAAAAGTAATATCTAATGTCTTGACTTACCTGAAGTGTTCCCCGTGGAATAGAGACAGCCTCCCACTTATTTCCATGTGAATCTCTTCCCTTCTGAAGAAAATTTAATGCTCTAACCACCTGAGAAGAGCCACAAGCAACATGTTGAAATATTTCACAGGCGCTTAGCAGAACTGCAATTTAACTAATGATAATGGTAAAAGGAGGTGGACTTACTCGTTCTAAAGGTAAAAAGAACGCCGATGCACTCGAAGTCTTACTCCCAGCATTCAAGGCTACTGCCCTACCTTGCCAATCAATTACAGGGGAGCCACTTGAACCACCTTTGGTTCCGGAAGCAGCCTGAAAATAAGGTGACAAAGAACATAACACTATCTCAGATATAATAATAATAATAATAATAATAATAATAATAATAATAATAATAATAATCCACCAACTGCAAACTGAACAACTGCTACAAGCTAGCCAAGTAAAACTGGATTGCCCAACTAGCATGCTTAATGCTCCCTAACCCAATTAGTCCAGGACAAAAATCATAGAGAATTTCACGTCACACACTTGATTGCTCTCACTTATATATCTGTCATCATGGCTAAAGTCAAACAAAAATTAAATATAGCCAACTATGAAAATCCACATTGTCAAATTTGTCCTCTAGAGTTCATGCTGTGGTAGGCTACTTGACCATGTTAAATTGAAGAATAAACACTCTGGCAACACAATTCACAGTAAATTAGCTCTTTTAATTATAGCAGAAAGTAACCTACTTGGATGTAGAATGTGTTGAAATCATTGTATCCATCCCTGCACCAAATAATCATAGTTATGACCCTATCAACAGAGTAAATGGAAAGGAAACTGAAAGGCAAGAGGAAGTACCGGCAAATGATAAAAGAACATGATATCTAACTTCCATGCATACTAAAGAAAGCTAACCAAATACTAAAGTCTATTTCATGTATAAATTCGTTCCACAAACTGGTCTACTTGACTGCTATGTTAAAGAAGGGGAAATGAGTTCTTTTTTTGTATCAAGCGATTGTAAGCAAGCAATCTCTAAGAGTAAGTCCAACAAACTTGATCAACTTGTTCTGCTGAGAACCTTTAATTGAAGAAGCTCGTTTAGACTCCAATTCCAATAAAGGAAAATCAGAGTAAAAATCAGTACATAGCATCATTTAGCATCAAATTGATGCTGACAAATAGTTAAACAAACTTAAGTTGCAACTCACTTCTTGTAGTGAGGAGCATCTCTATCCAAGCGAGCAAGAGTTCCAGCCAATATAGAAACCTGACAAACAAAAGTTTTATCAGCAGATAGAACTGATGTAACTTTAATAATATTGAAAAGATGAGGCAAAATCAGAACTATATTTCTTTTCCCCATTTTTGGCCTTATTGGTGAAAGAACAATGCAAGGACCTAAATCAACATCACTGTTTGCAACAAAGAAAACTAAAGCAGGGTACAGGCAAGCGGCAATCTCACTGATAGATAATGTCTGAAGGCACTCTAACAAAACCTAGGAGTGGTGCTTCTAATTGATTATGAGACAGAAAGCATAAAAAGATCAAAAGATGAGGCTCCTTTATGATAATTCTGTGAAATTGCTTTAGCTACTGTCACTATAATATTCTCATTTGTCAGAAAGGATATAGCTGAAGATGAACAAAGATTTCATTGTCTCCGCTAAATGTAAGATAAAACATAAATGCAAATGAATCTAAGTGTAACTGCACCTTACCAAGCTAAATTTTTTAAAGTGTTTTACTTAATACCTAAAAGTGAAAAGCATACAATTAACACAGTGTAGTTTCATCCTACAGCAGCCATTAGCTGTTAGTCCAATAAACCTTTTCTGTCAATATGTGATACGCATGTGAACTTTACAGATGGGAATAACTGAAAAACACTCGATGTGTTTTGTAAATGAAAAAGGCCTTCATAGGAAAACGCTGAGCTAGGAAAAAGAAAACAAAAACTGAAGAAGATGGCTGCTGACCACATCCTCCAGTTTTGATTACCATCACATGGCATGGTCACCGCTTAATGTCGACAATCACATTCAAATCCCACTTTCGTTTGTCAAGAGAAACTATCTATCTATCTATCTAAATGCTCCAAGTCGAGCCACATCCATCTTGCCTTGATCACCTGATTGGCTGAGCAAGGAAAAATCATATCACAGCCACCATTTCACGCAAGTCACTCTCTAGAAAACAATTGCAAACTAGTGAAACTCCTTAATGGCCAAACTACAATGCTGGTAGTGCATGGCGAACACTAGTAGAAGACTGGTGGGTGAATTTAATTCTTGTTCTTTCACTATTTTTCATATGCAGTCCTATCTGGAACATTGCTAAACTGAATAGAAATGCATGTCAGCTAATCTGGGTTTTTCTCCCTGAAAGCAAAAGAACAAATCAGGCAGATAGATGGGCACTAAGATTAGCCAGATGAAGCTTCCATCATTCTTCAAACAAAGAATGCGATGTTAGAAATGAGATTGATTTCCCATACTATCATGTCCTATCCTACCTCGCCATAAACAAAAGTACGATAAAAAAGCAAGAGATACCCCTATTCATTTAATAGAGGACAAAATGGACATCTGCAAGAAATATATTTTGTTCCACTTAATGTGTCACTTTTGCCAGACAGAGAAAGCCAAAAGAAATTTGTCACAAATAATATATCTGGCAATAAACAAATAACTGCAGTTGAAGTTTATCACATAAAAAGAAAACAGCTACATACCTTCTCCCCACTATCATTACCAACAACTCTAATCTCTAATCCAACACATGCAGCCTCAGGAGCAAGTGGAATCTCCTCATAATCTAGGAATTGGACTGCATTAGGATCATAGCGAAAGAAGCCAAAATCATGAACCTATGAGAAATTACAACACATAAGTCTCTATAACATGATGACAATATCAACAAGGAAAGTGGAAATCAAAAGCCATGGGTCAAATATGGTATCAATAACTTAAAAGAGTAAAGAAACAACCAGACAGATAGATGGCACTCAGATGGATGATAAAAATATCTGCATACTCAGTGAAAAGCATCATCCAGCATGACATGCTACAAAGGAGAATGCTTTCAGATCCCAACCCATATAAACATCCATGCAGAGAAAGGTTGTACATCCATCTGACACATTGCTATCTCTAATTAAAATAAGATGGGATAAATTCCAGAGAGCCTTACTTCATTTCTACTGGCAGTTCACCAAGACATTATATATATATAGCGATCTGCTCATTCTATCAAACTACATGAAGACAAACATATTTCTCAATCCACAAGGGAATATGATATGTCAAAAAGACCATATCCAGCTTTGCATTGATTCACCGCTATAGTGATGACATTTAATTTTAAGTCGCTGATGATAGATTTTTTGCACGTCTAGCTCCAAGCCCTAAGTTCAGGTGAACCATATAGCTGAACTCGACAGCCAGTATTTCTCCCAATCTCTATGAAATGGATCATTTTGTTGACAATGCAAGAATCCCTCCAAAGCAGCAAAACACATGCATTGAGATTGAGAATGAAAAGGTTTTCATCAGGGTACCTTAAAGAGAGAAGGAGAAGTTGCTGACATAAGCTATTATAAAATGGTTACGACAAATACAACTCTTTGGGGAGAGTTCAGAAATCCAAAAGAGTAGAGAAATTACTCTACTTATTAAATAATATAGAGGAGGAAGTTAATGAGTCTTTTTTTAGAATGAATAAGCAAATAAAAATCAACAAGCAAAAATCCTTCTCACTCCCCCCCCACAAAAAAAACCAAAAGACAACCAAAAACAAAAAGAAAACCACGTTTCACACGAAAACAAGAAGAGAACCTTTACAAAAGACTTGTTCGGTAGACCACATCCTACACACCTTTTATTGCTTTTTCCTTAATTAAAAAAAAGTCACCTAGTATGTCGCCATGGACTGGTACACCCAGAAGTGACCTTCCAGAACATTCATGCTACTTTTCCTTTTGCCACTATCCTACTTCCATTGGGTGCCTACCTGGCCGATAAGCTACTGGCCTCATATAAACACTACTCCAAGCTCTTTTCAGTTCAAGAACCAATCTTTGTTTCACTAAATTGACCTTCAACAAGCAAAATCTTTATCAAGTTGATTCCAGACAGTAAAGAGCATCAAGTAAAATTTGCACTGAGCTTTATAGTGAAGAAAACTGTTTTCTTTCCACTGACTTTTCTAACACATCTCATCAACACCAAAACAACAAATGACAATACAATGCTGGGAACCAAACTTGATTAATATCAATTTTCATAAAGCATTTGTGGCAGGACACCAAAATGATCAAACTTTGAAACCGTTTCACTACAGCTGTCTTTCCCCTCCTAGCCAGCTGAAGAAGCAAACTGGAGAATTTCACACTAGTGACTATGGGGTACAACCACTTGAAATTTCTAACTTCTTCCAGATTCTCTTTTAAGTCACAATGCACACTTGAGAAGAGTCCATGTAGGTCCTTCACTACAAACACCAAATGTTGACAAGTGCTCTCCGGAGCTTGGATTGGCATAACACCTCAAATAATTATGGTTGCTGGAAAATTAAGAGGCTATGCACCAGGTTAAGCGCATTCCATTTGGCTTTTAGTGGCACCAATCAGAAAGATAAGGCCTGTTCCTATGGAGGGTCTATTTTATTTAACACAACCAAGGTTAACTAGAAACTTCTTCCTGCCGACTACGCCCATTACTGTTTGAAAAGCGCCATCAACTTCAAAGAAATTTCACTTTGCTATCCTACAGCCTCTACTGCAGTGTACATCTGACGTCAACAATAATCACTTGGATCTTTTAAACAACGTCCAGTATTCTGGGTAAAGAAAAATCAGTGCCGGCATTCAACAACAAAGAAAGTACATAGACACCAATTTACTCCAGGTAACATAAGAAAGACAGCAGAACAAAATCTAAACAAGCAGAGCTCTATGTAACAGTGGTATAAGGGAGCTAAGAAGCAGATGACAAGAAGGATACCCCAGAACAGTCAGACTCACCGGATCTCTGTAAACAGGGAAAACTGGAATCTCCTCGCGATTGACAAACATAGCCTCTGCAACTACCGGTCCTGTAAAGAGTGAATAGCCATCATCATTGAAACTCAAAGAGAAGATATGCCACCAATTGTGTTAAGCTATGGTTACCTACATCTTCTCTCTCACATTTACAGTTAAAACTTGAAGAAGAAGAAGAAGTAGCAGTTATAAAAACTAAAGCTTCACAGAACAGCCAGTATAATTTCTCACCCCATCTCCATCTTTTAACAAGTTCAAAAAATGTAGGTACTCTTTACATTGCCTGATTATGACCAGACAGATCATCATCTAAAAGCTCTCAACACAAATGTTTAAGAAGAAGCCACCTTGAGTTGGATAAACGTTGGACTATCAAATTTTCAATCGCAAACATGCGTTTCTTCATTAGAGAAGCCTACAAATAACTTAATCATCTTCTTTTCTCAGCAATAAAACGAACTCCCTTCTCAATGATTAAAAACTCGCTATTCCCCACATTTCTCTGACAAAACTCAAACCAACGCATCATCGATCAGCATATACTGAGAACCAACTGATCAAACTTGCTTCACACCCGACATCGGAACGCACACTCTCCCATTCAAACCCGGAATCAAATGGCGCCAACTCACCAGGCTTGACCACGTGCCGATTGGTGAGGATGATCCCGCGCTGCTTGTCGACGACGAAGCCGGTGGCGTAGCTGGCCCCGGCGGCCTCCGTGTCGAAGGCACGGCAGGCGGTGGTCCGGAGCACGACCACGGCAGGGACGACCCGGTTGAGGGCCTTTCGCCAGTCCTCGGCGGTGGCGGCGTTCTCCCGTAAGGGCCCGGCCCCGTCGATCTCCATGCCGAGCTCGCCGTCCTTCATGGCGGCGTCGATCCCCATCGCCGTCGCCGAATCCGAATCCAACCGCTCCAGCGAATCCCCCATCGGAACGAGAAGAACGACTCTCTCTCTCTCTCTCTCTCTCTCTCTCTCTCTCTCTCTTCTTTCTCTCTCTACACGCCCTGTCCGTCGAATCTCGATGCGAATCGGCGGCTCGGAATTCGAGGAGAGAGGAAGTGAGGAAGTGGGAGAGCAAGTTGGGGCGCTTGCGTTTTCCTCCTCAACCCTCTTTCTCTCTCTAAACTGACTCGCCGGGTGGGGGGAGTGGGAGGGGGTTTTTGACGGTAGCGATGATGAAGATGGCCAATGGAAATTGGAAATTGGAAAAAAATTTTAAATAGCAAAAAATATTATTAATGCAGTGACTTAAGGAGGAAGGAAAAAAAGGTGGGTTTATTAGCTTTTTTTTTTTTTTTTTCCTTTGGCCTAATTTTTTTCTCAATTAATCATAAAAATAAATTGTCTCGTTTCCAGTACTCAACCCAACCTGACCTATTTTCACCTTGCACGTGACGTCGCTAACCTTGCACTTTGATGAAAGATTTTTGATTAAAAGGATTCTCCACCAATTAGTAGGGTTCAATTTGATCTAATCTACAGGAATGAGTTCTTTATTTTTTTTTGTTAGTCAATAAATGAAGGACCAACAATACTAAGTCAACAAGGCGATTATAAGACACTATGTAAAGTACAAATTAATCTATTAAGAGGGATTACACCTCCAATACAATTCCCATGACCAAAGTCTTAACATGGTGTCTATATTTACTATAAAAATTTCACTAATTTTCACATTATTTTTTTCTTCAATAATAAATAAAAATACGGAACGTGGCAGTGCGGGTTCTTGGACTTTATTAACCTACTAATTATAGAATTATTAGATGGATTATTATCTCGTGCATGGCATGGGTAAACATTACAGCCTGTAGTACGGCCAAATGACGACACAATGAACTAATATGGGGTCAAAATATAAAAAAAGAAATATATATATAGGTATACTTTATATTATAATTGTGGACAGGTAAACGCCACGATCCACGACAGTTTCTTTAATTTTTCTTCCCATTACGATCAATATTTTTCTTCTAGAAAACTTGTTGTATCTTGTAAAACTTACTTATATACGAAAATATCAAATAAGTACACGACATCACATGAAAGTACCTAAACACGTATTAACCAGATGAACGGGTCATCGACCTCGTAAAATTTATTATCTTTTTGTCTTTAAAAAAACAATCGACCATTTTAAGAATTTATCCATCCAATTTGTATTATATGAAAATCGAGTATTATGACGATAATTTGCTAACGCAAGCCATAAATAAATAATAGCATGTAGTTCACAAAATGAGTAAAATAAATTTGGGTCCATACTAAAAGTAGCTAATGAAGCGGAAAGCATGGGACGGGATCACTTGGCTCGCCGGCGCTCGTTCCTCATGGGCTGGTGTTGCTCGTAGAGATGGTCCGGAGGAGGGCATTGCTCTTGGCGATGTCCCGGAGCGGCTTGTCCGTGAACCGAATCAGATTGTACGCGAACGCCCCGGCCAGGGCCCCGATGATCGGCCCGATCACGTACAACCAGATCCCTGTGTAGGTGTGCTTCACAATGGCCGGTCCGAGGCTCCTCGCCGGGTTCATCGAAGCTCCCGATACTTGCCTGTGAATCGAATCGAGCTTCGATACGAATCATAATTCTGAGCTTGGGACACGGGCAACTAAAATGAAATCGGATCGAATGCTCACCCGCCGACGAAGACATTCAGCATTATCGTCATCCCGACCGCGATTCCTCCGAGCTCTTCTCTCTGTCAAAACAGCAGTATACATTTACGATCAACTGATGCGAGCATGGGTACGTATAAAAACAGTTCAGGTTAGGGAAGTGGACCGCTCTACTGTCGGTCGTGACGCCGGAGATGACGAACATCAAGAGGAAGGTGATGATGATCTCAACCAACAGGGATTGGCTATTGGATCCGGCCGGTACCGTCCCGAAGAAGGCGCTCGGAGTCACGTCCAAGATTCTGGCGAGCGTGGCACTCGCGAGGATCGATCCCATGAGCTGAGCTACTATGTACAGTGGAACCTACAACACCATATTTCCCCATAAGATGATACTTGTGTACATGTATACAAGCAGCAGTTTTCTCAATATAATGATGAAATTTAAATGTCTCACTTTTTAACCCGGAAATGGGAAAAAGTGAACTTTTTTTTAAAAAAAAGTTGAATTTCCAAGTTACATTTACACCATAAATCTCTGATTTCGTGGCATATCAATATATCATCACTTAATTCTCTTTAAAAAAAAAAAAAAACCAACTTTAACTAGGATTTCAATTCTAGGCCACACCAATATTTTTGTCTCGCACTTCTGTTTTTTTTTTTCTTTTGTCTCACAAACTTCAGATGATACTCGTGGAATAGCCCAGATTGGGTAACGACCAAAATAAGACTATTAAAAAAAAATTGGATCAGAATAAGTTCTCGAGCTAACTTGTGTTTTTTTCTATGAGATGAAAAGAGTTTTGACCAAAATTGAGACTCAAAAAGAAAAGTTTAGGCTTAAGACCCATGCTAAAGTCAGTGTTTTTTAAGGAAGGAATTAAGCCAGTCACAAGTCAATCTTTAACTAATTACATTTTCTTTTAAACTCGAAATCAAAATGTAATCTTTTGTAATCTTTTAAACTAACATCTATTTCGTTAGTTCCTTTCTAATGTCTCCCGAAAAAGTAGCCAAAAATGCAACAGAAAGTAGATTAATCCGGTAAAAGACCATTCGCCTTCTTCCCCCTTCTAGTTCATGATACCAATGAATGAATGAGCTTTCGATTCGAATCCATCGGACACAGGAATCTGAACTACGCGGCCGCTCACCTCCCACAGCGGAAACCGCCGGAACGCGGCGAGGGTGATGGTGACGGCCGGGTTGAAGTGGGCGCCGGAGATGTGCCCGACGGTGTAGATCATGACCATGACGATGAGCCCCCACGTCACGCATATCCCCGGGAACGTCACCTGCCCGTAGATCTTGTTCACGGCGACGGAGCCGCAGCCGGCGAAGATGACGAAGTACGTGCCGATCACCTCCGCTATCAACTTTTTTTTTTTTTTACGCACGAGCCATGCAAGAAGTCACCGGAAAGCGACCACGTCAAGACAAGATGGCTATAAAGACTAAGGCTCAAACGTTAGCACTATAATAGACGAAAGTGCCGACCTTTTGCGCGGTGGCGACGACCGAAGGCGACGAGCAAAAGCCGAGGAAGCCGCCGGACGCACGGTCGGCGGAAGCGCTGCCTCCGCCGTCCTCCATGCTGGAGATCTCCGACTCCTGGACTTCGTTGACCCTCGTCGCCATGGACAACCGAGAAGGTATATGGAGAAGAGAATTGTGCTGTGGAAAACTGATGAGATGAGAATTGTATCAAGGCAGTTTTGCAAAAGGAGATAGTCGGGAGAGAATATCGTGGGATTTAGTGTTGGTCATGGGTAAGTGGGGAGCTTGAAACTAGCTAAGCGAGGTTTATCCGAAATGGGGAAATTGTTTAGTCTTTTCAAAAAAAACATTATCTACTCGAAATAAGCATCTATCTCAATAATTATCTCCACTTTTATCTCTAAAATAGTTAAGTACATTAACACGTAATAGGAAGTCGAGCAATTTGTTTATCTTTGATCGATATAGATAATCCACGGTAATATCATAATTGTCTTTAATATTAGGATAATATTTTATAGGAAATCTTAAGAATATCTAATATAATATCGCTAACAAAAATGCGTCGACAATGATTTCTTTTTATTTTAAAGTTTGCCCATAAAATTTCATAGAAACTTTTGTGTGTAACTTTGAAATTTAGAGAAAATGACGAATTTCATTAATCGATTTTGCTTATGAAGTTCCTTAAATAATCATTTTTTTAACATTCTCCTGCCGTAGCCAATTTGCGACACAAGGGAATTGCCTTGACCGCTTTCTTCACTTATCCCCTTCTCTTGGTTTGCAAAGGTTACCTGATTCACGTTGATACAATCCCAATTTTTGGAAAATGAAATGATCAGATTTGGTCAAATGAACAAATTAAAGATATCTGAGTACCTGCACTTTCAATGAATGCCATCACCTTCATAAACGGGCCGTTTTCCTTTTTACCTTATGCTATTTTTGAGCGTTATGTGAATGATGGTTGGTCAAAATTTCAGGCAGGAGAGTTCTTCTAGTGTGTTGTGGGTAAGGATTAGACTTAAGTTTCCACAAATAAACGAATGTCGCAATCAATTAAGAGGCAGAAGAAGTGATTTAGCGAGCCAAAACATCATCATGAGGACAAGGGCATTGTGTTGAAGTAGGTCGACGTTTGAGGAGCACATCGATAGTGAGGTCGCACGAGGATCATCTATGATTTTAGCGTTGCAAGAGTTATGCACGTGAATAATAGTTCCTTCATGGGCAAATAATTTTCACGTAGGCATCACAATGATGGATAAGGCGAAATAAATCAAGCGGCGTAAAAGGAGGAATAGATCAAAATTCAACTCTCTCGTTTAAGTAGTACGAATTCATGCCATAGACAGTGTGTTATGGATGGAAATTACTCGAAGGATTGATTCTAGGGGGAGGAAGGTGCTCATTCTCGCCTAAAACTCTCACTAGCATATGATATCTCCTCTCATTGTGAAATTGTGATGCGTTGATTTAACTCCTAGTGCTGTTGATTTTGACAGCAATCGCCTCAGAACAATACGGACAACTTCCAAAGAGAACATCAAATGACCTGCGGCAAAACACACGAACAACAGTATAAATTCACAGTAAGCAAAACAAGGAGAGGAGATGGAAAGGCAACCACAGACATAGAAGGTGCAGGAGGAGGATAGCACATTGTCCATTGAAGCATAATAATGTAAGTCATTTGGTATTGGGCAGTGCAGTGAACACATCAAGGTGGAGAGCAATCATGGACAATTAGAGGGCATGAGGGTCTAAATTTTTTGAGGACTCAGATCAAAATAACTTATGACTGACTTGTGACTTTGTAGTGGTCATGAAAGCTGAGTCCTAATGGTAGATCTTTTTGCAAGTACCTACTTCGAAAAAACTGAATTGTGCAGACATGTGACTTTTCAACAGATGAATTATGCACGTGTAATACTCAAATCTTCCTTACATCATCTGAAGGCAAACCATAATCACTTTTTCAAATTACAGGCTGTGTACTTATTCAACCTCTGGTATTCAAAGAGCTTACTATGAGGGCAAGGTCAGAAGCAGCCTCTAAGAGTGTAGGCCAAACTGCTTACTATCAACCCTACATGAACTAAAATGGTTGGAGCTTTTCATGCATGAAGAAGGTAAAAGAAAGGGCACGGGATTAGGAAAAGTCAACTTACTGCCTAGTTGTGGTGATAGACCGTAACCAGTCTATTAGACAAAGACTATGAAAAGCTCTGCTGCAGTTTGCATTATCACATTGGTAGTCCGTTGGGCATCCACTCTTGGTTCCAAGCTCGTCCTCTATGGGTAGGTAACAGAAAATTATATGGTGAGACAGTATCAACAAATGGTTGTGGTCCACTGCATGTAAAAATGCATCTGAGAAGATATTACCAATGGGAAGATGCTGAGCATAACAGATTCCACATTCCAGTTGCTGCTCATCCCTCTCTGTATCTGGCGGCTTTGGTAGTTCAAACCCAAAAATACTGACCAGATTATCTCGAAAAGGTTTTTCTTGCATCCTATAACAGAGAAGTGCAAATCAAGCAACTTAAATGATACAAGTGACTGTAACAAGATGGGTCCACTCATATAAGAAATGAAAGAAATAGATAGTTCTGAGTTGAGGCCAAAATGATTGCTTAACAGTTCCAGATCTATAGCACTGTGCTGACAGTTGGACCTGGCAATATAGAGCAGAATAATAGGAAACCAACAAAGCATCACAATTTAAGTCAGTGAAACAGTGAGAGATACATGACGATCGTGGTTTTACTTAGAAGCACATTAATTGATCTGACACCCAGTCTTTAGTTCTAACTAGCTCTCCAGTGTAAATCAAAATGCATTATATCAAACTGCAGCTTCAAGACATTTAGCTAATCAAGTCTTGATTGAACCATGAAAGACTACTTGCTTTTTTTTACATTCGAGTATTAAAAAAACTAAGAATACACGAGAAAACAAATAGCTAGTTGCCAATACATATGCAGAAGAGGTATAAAGGATCTTTTCTCAAGTTATTATTTCAATGATATCAAAGCATTAAACTCTTCACCAAATATTTGGTCACAAGAAGCTACTGTAACTAACCAAGCAAGACAAACACAATCTTAATATGGTCAAGAAGGCAGCAAGGGAGTACAAAACCTTCAGTGCCAATTCTAAGCCCTCTTGTGAAAAATACAAACCCTCATAGGGCCATGTCCAGCTCCTTTGATAATAGTCGTCTACCTCAATAATTTACGGTCAGATTTCATTAAATCTCTCTCTCATTCACACGGATGCTTGCTTGGATCCCATACCTGGGGTACAAGCCCAGTGTGTCCATCTGTAGCTCAGGGGCTTCAAAGGACAAATACTTCCTTTTCTATTAAAGCCAGCTGACAGTTTCATACAATCCAAAGGCTTGTAAAATATACTGGTTAAGTAGACAAGTACCATTTTTTGCAGTTTCTGCTCCACACCTTTCTCAAAGGGCTTATACCAGAATCTGGACCCATGAAGCGGCACCTACAGCAGTGCAAATTTCAAGTTGTTGGCAGCACAAAACAAGTCCATGGTACCCGCAGCAGTTGTGGTCCAGAATTTATTCTTACTCTGGTACAGATTTAGGATTCTGTGCATTTATAGATAACATGACAATGCAGTCATTTCCTTGCAAGAAGAAAGGAGAAACATCGGAATTAGATTAAGGACAGAATTTGAAGATTTAGTTGGATGTTGGAGAAAGGAGGAATTACCTATATTGACTAGACGATGGCACATAGCTCGACATGGAAATTTAGGATTAACAACCCAAAGAGAGTTGTCAATATCATCTAAGGTGGACCAAAAGTCCTCAAGCGTATCCACATGCTAAAAATTGTAGTGGACAAATTAACTTCTTACAAATTAGTCCCTTAAGAAGATAGGTTTTCTCCCAAACAGCAGAAAAAAAATAATCATCAAAACCTTCGGCTGACAACCTGGATATGTACCTTTTTGAACTGAATCACAGCATCCTTCAATCTTGAAGTCACTGACCATTCTATTTTAGGAATACATGGTACATCCTGGCAAGAGGTACAGCAAGTATTATGACCTCAGAAAAGGACGTTAGAAATGAACGAAGGTAAATATACTGACCCCCGAGATAGAAGGAGGACATTGGGGGTAAGTTTTATCCACTTGAACTTCCATCACATGAATCCTTCCACTTGAATCCCTTGTAATTGATTTGTCAAAAAGTTGAGCATTTTTTAGGGTTATGGGAGCAGTGAAGGAGAAACAGGTAATAGCCGGTAGAACTAGTAAAACCAAAACAGAAGGAAAGAACAACGTATAATAGGGGAGAAAAGGAAATGTCTCCAGAATATGCAGGAACACACAGCTCCCCATTTAAGTGTGTATGTGTATACATATTTTGAAACTAAGAAAGACAAGAACCATTAAGACAAGCTTATCCAAATCCTTAACCAAATTATTCAATAGCACTAAAAGTTAGAAGTTATTAAGCACAGAGGATAAATACAGTAATATAGCTAGAACTATCTTTAAATGTCAATAACCAACAGCAGTAAGTGTAGGCACACCTTACATGGATGTGGCCATATCAAACCAGAGAAAGACTACAACAGGAGTATAAGCTGGACCTTATGTAAAAGACAAAGCGTGACCACAACAAAACTGGATCAAACTGATGAAGCACCAAAGGAAAGAACCATATATGAAAGGCTGACACCTCCTGTTTCTTTTCTTTTTTTGGGTAAAGGTAAGTAGTATAAATGATAATCAACCATGTACTGTACAAAGGGGTGAAACTCGGACCCAACACACACTCAACCAGCCTGACACCTCCTGTTTCTTTCTCTTTCTTTTTTTCCCTTTTCACTAAAAACAAGTGCTTTGTTAATGAAATAAAGACCCAGAAAACCACAAAAGAGCAGAAGAAGCTAGCTTCATAACCAAAGACAACAAAGCATAGGTAATCTAGTGGATGCCTAGAACTTGATGGACAACGAAGAGAGAAGAGACAAATGAACTCAATGGTGGATGATGAACAACAACTGGCAATGATGGACAGACTGTGAATCGTGCACCCACAAGAAGTGCAAAGCAGGTCCGCAGCTGGAGAGGAGCTTCACTGTTCCATCACATTAGTTTCTGGAAATGCCCTAGCTTGGGGAAGAGTGTTGAAGAGTAGTAGTTAGAAAGTGTTAGGTACCATAAGTAACGTTGTTAGAAATTTGGATGTTGAGTATATAATTGCTCTATGCTCCATAAGTAGAGTATATTAATCTTGCATCAACTCAAGTGATAAAAATGTAGCCCTTTGTGCTTTTGTCTCCTCTCTTGCAATCCCAAATCTTAACAATTACTAAATTATCTTCAAAAACATAGAAGCCAACAGAGAATTATTCACAATTGTGCACAAGGTGAAGGTGAAGGTGAAGGTGAAAAATTCAGGAAAGATGAAAGGGTTAAAAGAGATGCTGAAATGCTCCATCTTTGAAAAAGATACGAACGTAATTATCAACACGTGCAACTTACAAGATGCGGAAGCTGAGAAATGTTAAATCATCACCTAGTCGCACCAAATGTTCCCATCCAACCTCTTCGATCTGCAGATAAATAGCAAATTATCCATTGATAATGTCAAGGTAACAAAGAAATTTATAATGCCTCCAAAAGGAAAACAGAATCATTTATCTAATAACAAAAATATCCCCCCCATATAGAATAGTGAAACAAGCTCAGAAGAAAAATAACTAGCATATTGCTGCAAATTGCAACCATATTGGCCTTTTTCATAATGATGAAACTACTAAAGCATGATAAAATGAGAGTTCCAAAAATGCGTGCCAGCAAGCAAATATTCACAGAAACAGACATGCAAATTACACTTTGGTCACCTCTGAATACAATTTGCGGCAAAAAGAAGATGAGTTGGCCAGCTCTCTGCATATAATTTGTCCGGCACATTCCTGTAGTTTAAGAAAGAGTGTCCGTCATCCACATACAGAGTTCAACAATACTGTTGTTAATATGGCCAAATTGTGTGAACACTTGTGCATCCAAGGCTCCTTTTAGGAAATCTCTCATGTGGAAAAATATACTTGGTTGTGTCAAATGCAAGGAACAATATGAAACATGTGCATATGTCATTAAAATAATCAATATATAAACATTACCCAGAACGAGAAAATGCATGCAAAATCATCTTGGCAACTCATGGTGACGAGCTTGTCTAAGAAAGCTCAGAATCTTTGATAAAGTGTCACAAAATAATAAAGGACAACAAATTGTTCAACAAGATCAACAAACTTTGGGAATTGGAATAGGAAATAGTGAAACTTGACTTCAATTGAGGAAGTTACTTCCACTCCGAACTGCAACCAGATAAATGGTATTTCTTAGTATGTGGAGTAACTATTTCTTCAAGTAGATAACAATTCGAATCAATCCTCTTTACTTGCAATAAGGAAAGAATCGATAAACCTCATATAATAAAAGTGAAATAAGCTTTTTTTCTGAAAGGGCATTAAAAAATTTGCTGTGGTGCTACTGCCACTGAAATCAGCCCAAGTATATGCGCGACTTTTTACAGAAGTTCCAGAACTACCTTGATAGGCTAGACAAGAACAAAACACGGCCAGAGAAGCCATAATAGCTAGTCATACTTGTTCTTTCTTTTCTCTACTGAGGAGAAAACAAGATTATGTGACTGATCAATACCTCCTCACCAGTAGTCTCCACAGGAACAAAGCCCATCCTTAAAATGATGGAAACGATTCGCATCTCGCACAACAATCTCTCTATTGACAAGCTTAGATATAAATTTGGTTGCTGCATGACAGTTAACACATGCACGGAGATTTTTTATTATACGAAGTGTCGTTCCAGGGGTAGTGCTAATCAATCCATACGCAATGGCAATTCTCTCACTATGGTTACAAAGGAATTGCTCCTTCTCTTCATGTATCAAGTCATGCATCACAGACTCCGTACTGGGGACAAAACCAGCCTCCTTCAACCTACTCTCCAATTTCTCAAGTTCTTCAAATATTTCCTCAGATCTTGGATGTGACTTGTCTCCTACACGGAAGGCCTGAAGCTTTCCATTGATCTCAATCAAACTGTATCCAAGGTCCTTATTGAGACCCTTTTCTCTCATCAGTACTCGTATTTTGGCAACTTGGTCCCATAAACGTAATGAAGCATAGAGATTCGAGAGTTGAACAAAATGTCCAATATTATATGGGTCTAAAGAGAAAAGATGTTGTGCAGCATATTCACCCAGTGCCACATTACGATGAGTCTTGCAGGCACTCAAAAGAGCACCCCATACAGATATCCCTGGTTCAATGGGCATCTTTAGGATAAAATTGTAGGCTTGGTTTAAATGTCCAGCTCGTCCAAGAAGATCAACAACGCAAGCATAGTGCTGATGACGTGGTTCAATCCCATAACTACTCATGCTGTGGAATAATTCCCACCCGTCTTTTAAAAGACCTGAATGGTTGCATGCAGTGAGAAGCCCAACAAAGGTGACATCATTCGGGCACACACCAACTTTCTTCATCTCATGGTAAAGATCAATGGCTTCTCGAGCCTTACCATGCAATCCATATCCCACAATCATAGCACTCCACATAACAACATCCTTGTCTCGTGCGCAATCAAAAGTTTTTCGAGCCAAATGTAGGCTTCCGCATTTTGCAAACATATCAATGAGTGCTGTATTCACAAAAATGTCATCTCTAAATTCACTCTTAGAGATGTACTGATCCATCCATCTTGCCAACTCAAGAGAGCCCACTTGGGCACACGCCAAAATAGCAGATGATACAGATATAGTATCTGTTTGTATGTTTTTAGAGATCATGCCTCGGAATAGCTCCACAGCTTCCTCAGCATAGCCATTCTTTGAATACCCAGAAATCATGGCATTCCACAAAATCAAGTTTGGCATCTCCATCTGATCAAAAAATGTTCGGGCAACAGTGACAAGACCACACTTAGCATAAAAAGCTGTGAGAGATATAAGCAAGTCTTGTTCATGTTCAAGACCCATCTTGATGACACAACTGTGAACAGATTTCCCTTGATCAAGATCCTCTATATCAGTGTATGCTTTAAGAATACTCACAAGAGCAATCCAATCAGGACATACATTCGATTTCCTCATCTGGCTGAAAATTCTCAAAGATTCCATCGGCTGGCCATTCTGAGCATACCCAGAAATCATAGATGTCCACGACACAACAGTCCTATCACGTAATTGGTCAAACACAATCCTAGCATGTTCAACCTTGCCACATTTGGCATACAACGTCACAACACCATTCTGCACAAACACATCCGACTCAAAACCATGCCTATAAACCTGTCCATGTACACACCTACCTATTCCAAGGGCAGGCAAGCCAGTACATGCTCTCAAAATGTAGGGGAAAGTGAAGCCATCCGGGCGGACACCAGTCCTGTGCATCTTAGAGTACAATTCAACAGCATCGCTGAACATATTGTGCCTTGAGTAACCCCTGATTATAGCATTCCACAAGAACACATCCGGGTCAGAGAATTCATCGAACACCTTACGGGAATATTGAATTTCTCCAAGGTTCGAGCTCCAATTGACTAGCTTGGTGATCAGAAAACTATCGCTATGAAGTCCTAGGACCAGCAACTTGCCATGGATTTGATTCAGATGTCTTAAGCATGTCGAGTTTTCAATGAGAGAAGCGAAAAATTCGTCCGGACTCAACGTGCGGTTCTTGAAGTGTCCAGTCCCATGAAGGTCATTGTCCAGGAAGAGAGGCAAACTACTACTACTACTACTACTACATCTAACAATTTGAAATGCGAAAACGGGAAAGGAAAAGCGTGACGCTAGAATTCTTGCCGCATTAAACGACTGGACACCGCGGGAAACGAACAGCATCCTCGGCCTCCGAACTAAAACTTCCCTGCGGCGCAGATAGCGGTGGACGACACTGGTCGGCCTGCATTACAGTTGGGTCACCTCCGAAAACAATTTGCGGCGATGAGGGTCCATCATGTTCATTCGCGCTCTTAGATGGTATTCCCTCTCAGATGGCCAACCTCAATGCTTTCTCAATCCGACCGTCGTCAAAATCGCGTCTTGTCGAGTCGGGGAGGAGCTAACATGTAATTTCATTACGTATCTGAGGGTAGAACGGAGAGTGTATCACTATCGTCAGGCTCACCCTCGAACCGCCGAATCAATGGGAACAAAAGTTTTTGGTCTCAGCCCAGGATATTCAGGATTTGTACAAAATCAAACGCCAGAGCTTGAAGGACTCCGTGAGCCCAATTAACAGAAAAAAAAAATATATATATATATGAATCAAAAGTTTCGAAATCGCTTTCGAAATCGGAGAATGCAATTTGCAAAAACGTTAAACGCCGAGAATGAGCAGACGCCAGAGGGTAGACGCACAGAGTCTCAAGAGTCTGAGAGGCCATACTGTAGCGATGTCAATTCGGAGAAGTCCTCGCTTCATCGCCATACACGCAGTCCACAGCTGAACTCGCAATGCTACTCTCTCTCTCTCTCTCTCTCTCTCTCTCTCTCTGTGCCACTCTTTCGACAACTTCATAGGCAACAGAACGTCGAGCCAGGTTAGCGTCTTACTTCTTACCAATTGCAATAAATGGGCCAAAATTTTGGCATTAGAATTTTGTAAATTTCAATTTACCGAAAGTCGAAATTATGAATTTTTTTTTTCTTGACAGCAAAGTAAGACATTGACCTCTAACCATCAAGCAATAAACTTTTCGACTAACTTATTATGAAATTAATAGAGTTTTAGCCAAATCAAAAATCATTATCTGTATCATTTTATAAAATTGAAAATCAAGTTGTCTTTTTATCTTAATCTAAGTATGGATTAAATTAGGAGATAGATTAGTACCATGTTGGGCAATAAATTGACTAATATATTCAAGAGCTATTTGGTATTTTTGCCAGTATAAATGGCAAAGTTAGGAGTTTCAATAATTTTGGGTATGATATATTATCAACCCAATTGAAATATGACTTTCTTTACACCAGATGAACAATTCCTCTATGAAAACAAATTGACTAGATATTTGTTGTGCAACCATATCTACCATATCTAAAATATCTGTAAACAAATTCACCGGACATTCTTTCCACCTAGGTTCAAGGTAGATAGGTCGATAAGTCTGACCTTCTTGCCTCCTAGGCTAGGGCCCTAGTTAGTGACATTATGATCAATTGGCAAGTTAAGCCTATCATCAATGGGAAACTTGGTTGTTTCCGTCGACCAAATTAATGGATTTTTGGGCTTTTGTAGAATCTTTGCTGGTAGTGGACCCCTTAGTTGATCTATATGAATTGAATGGATATCCCAAACCTTGAGATGACATCGTTAATAGAGTTAACACTATCAATTTAATCACATCATAGAAATATCTCACCATGTGATTTGCCACCTCATATTACTGTTTCTCCAATAGCTTCTTCATGGCGGCCACCATAATAGGATCCAATGCCAACTCCGTCTGCTCTTCTCTAAGATGTTTTGAGATGTTAACGTCACAGAGACACCTATGACAAAGCTGAGGAGAGGAAAGAAGTCCACCTACCAACTATAGGTGGTCGTGCCCAATTTATGCATCCACTAGTAGAGATGCGGTAATTCGGTCGGTAGACATTCAAGTCAGGTGGATAGAAAAGAGGGGCATACATCATGGTCCAGAGGCAGTTCCGATGATGTTTGTTTCGATTCATACAGTCGACCAAGCCAATCGCACTAAAATGAACCCAGATTATCCACATATGCCACATTTGATCTGCCCAGATTTTGATATTTCTCACGCCGTGATTCACTAAGTACCTCACACGCTAGGGGAAGGACGAGTGCAGCAGAAATATAGAAGTTGAGATAATCCCAATCGCCAAGCCAAAATCATGTTTATTTCGAGTTACAGATTCATTATACAGCACTGAGAGAAGTTCATATCTTTTGCTAATAACAAGAAGAGGCCATGAAGTTTGGAAACAGAAGGCAATGAAACCTTTACAATCTGTGTAACATTTATACAACAGTACCTTTACAAACAAACAGCAGAGAAAATACTATGATTTCAACCTTGTACTGTGAATTGTGATACACTTCTCAGTTTATTCCAACCAGTCACCTGATACCACCACTGTGGCCTGGACTGGCATATTTCACAGGAACACTTTTCTTTTACAACAAATATTTATCCAGAGATGATAATTATCGAAGAAGATTTTACTTAAAAGAAACTTCAGAAGTACAATTGGCAAGGGGGATATCTGCGGGTGTGCATACCAGAGCCCTTTGCTGTAGATGTCTCAAGGTCTGCTCCATGCTTACTTGCACCATCTCAGCAAGCATCTTCTTCGCCTTGTCAGACTGGTCCTCTCCATTAATTTGAGAGATGATGTTGCAGACAATATTCTCAAGCGTGTCAGGTTGGTGATCGGATCTTGGATATGGAGATTCCCTCAGCAACCGCAACAGCGTATGTGCTTTTCCTTGAGACTTTGGTGTCCCTTGAACAGTGAGTTCGAGGAGACCAGGAATTACTCCTTCTCCAAGGATTGGTTCTCTGTATTTACAGCGATCACTCTGGCACATTGCTAATAAAGCCCCGACTGCATGCTCTCGACTCTGGAGGGACCCATTCTCCAACACATCAACAATGGCAAAAACTCCACCTTCCTCAGATGTTAACGCTATTCTACCATCCTCAAAATTTAACAATGATTCTAGAAGAGCAGTGCACTTTTCAGCAGTTTTAGATGACTTTTTACAGGTTTTCAGTAAGTTCACTATGGAAGGAATTGGATCCGCTTTGAGGATAACATTGAGATTATCTGGATGTGTCGAGAGATTGTAAAGAGCCATTAAGGCATCAATCTTGGCCTGCTGAGTTCCACATTTCAGGATTCCCGCTAAGAGAGGGATGGCTTGGGAAGAACTTATGATTGGCTTGTTGATGATAGAAGCAGATAGAGTAAGCAAAGCGGCAGCTGCATGCTCTTGGAGTTCAACATTATCTGACTGGAGAAAGCTGATAATTGGCTCAAGAGCACCCGCACCCACGATATTCACCTTATTACTGCAAGATAAATTGGAATGAATATTAGCGTTGATCTTCCAGTCATGTAGAGAGGCTACTTTACCATAAAAATCAGGGAAGCATGAGCAACAGAATGAAAGGCAAGCAGCAAGTAATCAATAAATTCAAGACTGGCAAAGGCACAAAACAAATATGCCTAAGAGCTCTCCTATTATTTCCTCAGTCTAGGGGATTGACCAAGATTGCCTGATGGTAATAGCAGCATTATTGATTAGATCGATGAAGATAACAGTGTAAGATTTGCCTCAGCTCTGTTACAACATATTATGGACCTGGCCCATCTCAGAAGCACTTGCTTGCCAGCTAATGAGATTTTGTATAATCCATAATATATCAAACAATCTTCTCATTCTCGACAAGGCAACAAGTATTTTGTTTCACAGTTGCTGACTCCAGGGAAAGCTAAAGTTACCACCCAGTTATAACCCCATCACTATAGGAGTGATTTGATGCTCATGAGAATAGCATGGTAACAATGAAGCAGAAGTCATAGTTCTCGCATCCATATAACTTTCGTGATGCAAGAATGAGAACTAGATTTGACAAATTAATAAATCTGATTCAATTCTAACTGGTTAACAGACATATGCAAGTTTTTCCACGCTTGTGGAGCCACCTCAGAAGTCTTTAATGATGCCAATGAACTCTCGGAATCAGTTGAAATTCGGATTACTTCACAAGCAGCACCGCACAAGATGCAAAAGAAGGGAAGAGAAAAAGGCGATGAACAGAAAGGGTGGAGCATGTGAACTAAAGAAGAACCACCCTCGAGCCTGATTAGTGGTGAGCTTTCCACCACAGAACACCCACATGTTCCCTGAGAAAAAGAATATGCCCCGCTTGCAATATCTATCCAACCGACCATTTTTGCCTTTAAAGCCATCCAGAACATAATAATCAAGAAGAAAAGCCCCACCGGCAGCTACAGAGAGATTTGTTGACCGAATGAAACCACTTTATCGACATAATGTAAAGATCGCATCTTTTGATTTAACAAGATAATAATTCCCCGAAAAGTTTCAGATATTATCAACTAAGAAAGCTTGAGATCAGCCCAACTTTCCCATTTCCCACAATAAACGCGACTCGAATCAACCAACAGAGCATGAAAAGAGTGTGGGAGAGATGAAAAAGAAAAAGAAAAAAAAACGACCCGCTAAAATAAAGAATCATCCAGTCATATTTCACTTTTTCCACTCTTTAAAATCTCCCAGTTGATGAACCCGAGGTAAAAGCAAGTGAGAGAAAGAGAAAAGGGAAGGGAACAGCAGCAACTCAAGCAAAGTATCATCATCGTTGTCATCATCATCATCCGTCAGCTTCTATAGGAGGAAGAAAGAAAGATAAAAGACAGGAAGAATCTTCTGCGCAAAAAAATATCTATTCCCCAATCAAGTTCTTCGAGAAGCAGCTGCAATTCTCCACAGAGAACCACCCAGACGTCCAAAAACGATGAACAGATGTCCATCCCGAATGAAACGAAAGGAAGAACAAAAAATCACGAGGCAGCGAAAGCATCGGGCAAGAATGAAAATCGCTTAAACCCGACCAGAATTCAGGCCGGATTTTCGAACAGACACGCTCAACCGCATCGAGTTTGAATATGAAATCGTATTCGAGTTTGAATCGCGTCCGCAAAGATAGAAACACGGAGGACGCAATCAAGCAGCAATCAATCCGTGCTACAGAGAGAGAGGGAGAGAGGGAGAGAGAGAGGTACGTTTCGTCTTTGACGGCGAGGTTGAGGAGGGCGAGGAGGGCGGCGTCCTTGAGCTCGAAGGAGTCGAGGCGGAGCATGGAGACGAGGGGCTCGACGGCGTCGGCGAGCTGGCGCCGACAGGTCTGGGAGGTCTTGGTGAGGCGGCGGATGTCGCGGGCGGCCAGAAGCTTGGAGCCGGCGTCGTCGGCGCGGAGGAGGCGGAGGGTGCGGGCGACGGCGGAGTTGGCCGAGAGCGGCGTCGCCGCCACCTCCGGGAATCTCGTGTGGTTCTCCGGTGGCGAGTAGTCCATTCCTCCCACGCAGAGAGAGAGATAGAGAGAGAAAGAAGAGAGAGAGAGGGGGGCTAGAGAGAAAAGATCTGAGTGGGATTTTAGAGAGAGGAAGTTTTGTAGGAGGGGGTGGCGTTAAGCAACTGTTAGTAGTGGGGCCCTGCCTTTTTTTTTTAAGCTTCCTTTTGATTTTATGTATTTAATTGGTCGGTAAAACGGTTTTTATATAATTTTTTAAAAAAAGGGAGTTGTAAAAAAAAAGAAAAAAAAAAAAGAAAAGGGTTTTCTTTGCTTTTCTTTTTACCTAACTCGTTAATTGATAAATAATAAAATAATAAAATAAGAATTTCCCACTTGGTAAAGTGAAACGAGAGACGCTCCCCTCCCTTCATTTTTTTTTTTTTAAAAATTGTAAATTAAATTAATAGTTTTCTTTAATAGATAATGATTTATCAAGAGGTGGTGATCATAATTTTTTTTTATTAATAGCTTTGCCAATAACATGCTAAATCACGGATTTATAACACCGTTTCACATTAAAATTTATACTGGACCGTTAAATATTGATCGATGAGTTTTGTGAAAAAGGACATCCTAAAGACAATTTTTGTTTGTCTGTAGGTACCAGGAACAAAATATAAGATGGTACGATTTTGTGTTTTTAGAATCATTCTAAATATATTTTTCGTATCATTTTGTGATGTTTTATCCTTTTCCTGTGTTGATTATGACATGCTTCGTGTCCGTACATTCATCATGAAAAGACAATCCAAATCTATGCAATTACATCAAGTCGAGGTGCTATCTCATGTGTTCATCATACTCCAATCGGTATCTGCACAAAATTACAATCGGATCAAATTTAAATACCTCTAGCTCTCGTATATTCACCATTATTTTATAGAAAATGTAAAATGAAAAAATAAATTATTCTTACGTATTTAATATTCTCAAGACGTGTTGCATCACTAAATCTTACTCGTTAATACAGAATTTTATTTTCAACAATGAACGAAAAAATATCTCAAAATCTAATAGCACTCGTAGATAAAATAACTATAAACCCATTTTCACCATCGATAACATAAATAATAACAACTCGATGATTCACTGAGAAGAAGGGGGTGCAAGCAATGTGAAATTCTCCGGATCTCTTTTAACTTGGACATAAACCAATAAGAGTCACTATGAAAAGTGGTCTAAAAGTACAACTAGAAGCCACTTAACACTATAGGAATGATGCAAATCAGAGACACATTCGAGAAAAAGTCATTTTATCTTAAATAAAAATACTTATATTTTTAAAATACAAATTAATGAGATTTAACGAGTTCTCCCGAATAAGGCCGATAAGTCGGTTGAAAGACACTGTGCGAAACAGGAGTTGACCTTACAATAGGCTTTCATCCACCCTTTCCACCTTCACTAGCTCGGGTAACTACTATACTATTTTACCTGTTCATCAAACACTATTTCAGATGTGATATAGTATATTCTCCTCCTTGATAAGGCCCTTTAATTCTTAGACAAATATTTCTCTTCCTCACTTAGAAGGAAATATCTCCGTATATTTTATGTTACAGAATTCAGATAAAATAATTCAAGAATTTTATGAGGTCGGATCAATTATTGATGTTGTTAGCGTGGGGGAAGACAAATGGGGATTCGTTTAGGTAGTTCGTGGTCCGAAAGGGAGGGTAAGGAGGCAGTTGGGTAAAAGGCGTTGCCGAGTGCGCCTGCTGGTCAACATTACTGTTCTTGTAAATGACGGCTCATTGAATGATTAGGCAACAAATGGGACTTCCTTAATTACATCTAATGCCGCATATGAATCCAAATGACCGTTCGTTTCCATCACACACCCCCCTCCCCCACCCCCCTTGATTTTCTTAATCCAAATTAGATTGGTAGGTGGAAATTCTACCCGATCAAATTGACCGCTGCCTCCTCATCTTGATCTTCTGCAATTTGGCGTGCTGGTCTTTCTAACCCTTTGAATTACTGGGGATTGCCTGATTGATTTGCGATGCTGCTGCTGACATGGAACATAATGATCGGGACGTAGCGATCGGGAGCGAGTTGGGTCAGGCTAGAAATTAAGGCTGCTCTAAGCAGCTCAAGCATGTCGAATTCGTATTTAACCCCAATTATATAGGGCCAAGTTAACCCCTTTCTACTATAAAAAGAAACGGAAAAACAGCCTCGACTTATGGGATTTAAGTTCAAGCACAACCAATCAACGCTTCAAACGAGAAGGCGTGAGGAAATCTAGTTAAAAGTTGGCAAGATCATGCATGTTTAAACTCCGCAAGATTGGCCCGTCAAAATCCAGGGGGATCCTCCCGTGGATATGATGACAGCTGCTCCAACCCAGCAGCACCAGCAAATCGAGTTGAGATCATTAAGAGAGGTTTAAAGTAAAATAAAGGCCTTGAAATGACCACGTATCAAGTATGCGATAACGAAAGGGACATGGCTGTGGAGCAAATGATTTCTCGACCCGACGAAATTGTATATTCCGGGCAATGATGATTACGAGGTTTTTGCTCATCTGTTGATGGTTCGTCGTCATTGGCCTGAAAAATGTGCATAAAAAAGGAAAAAAGAAGAAGAAAAGTCCCGCACACCGGTTGGTGGGATGTCGGCTCTGCACTTTTGCCCACATGTGGGTGCGTAGAGTATAATTCAGTTATCTAACAAGACCCACTTCATTAAATTTCATTAGAGAGTTGGGGAAAGAAGAGGAGAATAGGGTTTAAAGAAATCCCTTTCTTGGACTTCAAGTGATTTTTCAACAAGCCTGTTTTCTTTATAAAAAGAAAAAAAGAAAAAAAAGATGGGAACGACCAAAGCTGGAAGCCAATTTTGATTCCCTAATGCAACGTGCAAGGAGACCAGCAAGTGGCGACTTGCGAAGCCGCCATGGCAGAAAGCTTCTCGGTAACCCATGTCGCCTTCCTCGGTCATGATACTGACTGAGTAATGAACAAAGGACGAGTGATTCAAGCACCCCCTCTTTGGCACTTACCATCTCTGAGTGTGTCCTGAGGGAGTCTGCATTATTATTAGCCATAGCCAAAGCTCGGCCGTCTCTTGGTAATACTCTCCCACTTTTCATCCATCACCGAAACTGTCCCGATGTCGACCGCACGAGGTGGATGCAAAACGTGTACACGGGAAGACACCACACCCGTTCGTTCATTCACATCTCTTTCGTCAGAAGACGACACAATAGTCTTCCGTCTTGGCCCATCACACTAATAGACAATCTCACTTATCCGCTTTGCCGACGTCGAAGCGCAGCCTGTAGCGATCCTCTATCAATCGGTCTTCACATTTGCCGACTGGTTTATGTGCGCGCATAAGCTGAATGAATTCATAAAGATAATTATCAACCTTGCATTTCTCCCCACGACCGATAGAAGAAATGAAAGAAATTTTTAAAAAGCAACGATGCTATGAAATAGCTCATTTCATTAAGATCCTCAGAATTTAGACAACCTAATCTTGAAAACAAAATTTCCAATCTAATATAGAAAAATAACATGATAATAAACATTCTGGAAAAATTCCGCCACTCTGAAGGCATAGCGTCTTCCCATGAAACTCGCCCCCACATACGGACAGCGATATCTTTCCACGATGTGGACTACTTCCCCCAACCTCTGAGGAGAAGGCAGGTGTTTTTCTTTATCACAGTACTCCCTCCACAATGATAAAGAACCAACACAGAAGCAACTTTCCAAAACCGCAAAACTATTTTCTCAAAAGCTAAATCTTGATGTTGAAGTAATCCGGGTCGAAGTGATGCAACCTAACATAACCATCTTCACCTCCACTTGAGAAACTGAAAAGACAGAAAAACAGCCGTAGAAAGTTTAGAACTTTAATCGCACAACAAGATTTTACTAAACATCCAAGGTATAATAGAGTTTTAAGATATGAGAACATATGGGATCAATATCACACAAAATCAGTTGCGAAACTGTAACAAAATCATCTAGTTGACTTGCGATCACATCCAAATTCCACCATATTCTCACTCCAGGGAAGGTTGAATCAGTTCTTATGTTATGGGAAAAATCAATCTATTTCACGTTCTATGCAACTTTTATTTAAAAGGTCGCACTTTGGCTTATCAAGTCATCACTTGTATTTGATATTAGGACATCACCATCATCCACAGAATAACTACCAGAGAATTAAACAAATTTACCTTTTCCCATCAGGATTGAAAGCCAAAGCATTAATAGGTCCAAAGTGTCCCTTCACACCTCCAATTTCTTCTTGAAGAACCTATGCAAAAGCAGGACCACCAAAATGACATGAAATCCTCAACAAAACAGTGAACAAACGAACATCCAATGACTCAATATAGCACAATTTACCTTGTCAAAAAACTTGGCTTCAAACTTTCCAGCACGATGATCAGTCATGGTCACAGCCGAAGCATCTTGGCCACCTCCAAGGACCACCTGTAAGGACAAGAACATTGTGACTTATAAGTACAACACAAATGTACAGCATTTCATCAAAATAAGGGCACCAAAAAAGAGAATATTTTAGTGAGGACATGTCAAATCTGAATGTAGTGTGAGGACACACTAAATCATTTTAAGGTGCATACTCCTGGACTAAATGTCCAAGTGGATGAGGCTAGTGATCTGGGAGTATTAGCTTGAGCCTCCTCTGGTTCAGTCAGACAGTGAGTTTGAAGAGGACTAAGAACAGATGGAAATAAGAAGAGAAATTCTGAATATGATGGCTCTGTTGGCTGACCCACAGGAAAAAGAATATGAAAGTAAAAAAAGCAAAAGGAGCTAGCATTAAATTTGTGAAGCATAATACTAGCAATTTCAAATCCAAGGATAGTACTAGGAATTTCAAATCCTTCGCCTCTAGGTACCACTGCTTCTTTTTGTAAACACATTTGTTTTTAACCAATTTTTAGACTCATTATCCCCAAGCAAATCAATAGCATCCATTGAGTCCTCTAATAACTAACATAACGCTTAAGGATTTATCAAAATTGGCTCTCAAACATGGTAATATATATATATATATAATGTCAAAAACATAATTATTTAACTCTAATAAAGAAAAGCATGGATATGATTACGAGTGTTGGTGAATTACATGGCCAATTAAGCTATTAGTAGTATTAGCAGTAACACTAAAACTAACATGGCAAAGAGCCAACTTTGATCAGGAAAACCACTTAAGACTGCTCATGACCAAATCACAAAAAAGCAACCAACATTTAAAAGGATGAGGGGAGGGCATACATGATCAAGAAGTGGAGACATTGTAACTGCATTAACCGGGCGCTCTGTCGCATATGTTTTAATAAGAGTCAACGTCCTGATGTCCCATAGCTGAGATAATAGAAAGAAATGTTAGTATCATAAAAAGGAGAAATGTGACCTAAATCAAATCAAATGTCCTTTTTGCGAATAATTACCTTGGCAGATTTATCTTGTGAACCAGTGACGAAATGTGAACCATCAACAGATTTTGCAAGTGAAGTTATTGCCTTTTTGTGGCCAGTTTCCTTGTCTGACTCTCTGAGAATCTTCCCAGTCTGCAATTTCACAAACAAGCAACAAAGAAGTTAGTATTTGTGTCCACAGCAAGCAACTTTTAGTTAATGAACAACCATTAAGTACTCAAGAACCAACTAAGGCCAAATATGCAAATTGATAACCGTAACAGAAAAGAGTTGCGTACCTCAGAGTCCCAAATACGAATTACAGCATCTTCTCCAGCACTTATAATAGTCCTGTTCAGAGGCCCCCAGACAGCTCGAGCTATTCTTCCTTGATGACCCCGAAGGACGTGGACAGACTCACTAGCCTCTGCAATAAGTAAATAACAATGAACAGTTGCATCAAATGAACGCCACAAAGAGCAGCTGAATTAGGTATGGAGATCCTAAATTTCAAAGCTATTAATGAAGGTGGCGCAATGAGAGAGTCAAAAGATAGGTCAGCAAATTCACATTCACCAAAAGGTTCTGATATTCGCCAGACTGAATAATGCCCACAGGAAAACAGGGAATGTTCATGCGAGGATTACTAGTGGCTGACTGACACTATTATTCAAGGAGAAACTTCTAACCGCTTAAAGCTAATAGTTTTTCAACTTGAAACAATTCCTACGTTTGAATAAAAATCAGCAAATTACAAAACTTGATAATTGAAATTGCAGAAACTCAACCTCTCTGGATCAACCCAAATGATTGGAAGCATAACACCAAAAACACAACATGAGAGAGAATGCTTATCCACAAGTATCTCACTCTCAAATGCTCAAGGATGTGCAAGCCAAAGACACCAAAACTAAGCAACTATCCTCATTACCCTATAGTTTAATAAGGCAGCATTTGAAATTTTTTTGAAAAGGGGAAGAACAGCACAGACTACTTACCTATGAATACAAGCAAGTCAAAGAGCTTAGATAAAAGAGGAAAGCAAACAGACAGGCAGCGATATACCATGAAATCATTGACGTCCATAGAGTTCTAAAGAAGTTAGTAAAACTAAACCCTGTGAAGATTTCATACTTCCATCGTGTTGGGTTCAATGGAGCCAACACATATATCACTCAACCGTAATTAGCCATGCTTGAAAGAGTACATAATACCTAAGGGGTGGTGCCAAGTATCTGGGTAAAGTCGGTTGCTAATTTCTAGGTGCATACAAGCCAAATGACATCAGGAAGCACGATATGATTTTTCCTGATAACTTAAACATAACAAACGGAAATCTAAGACACAAGCCCATGCTGATACAAGTCCTTAAACCGAGCTATACAACAACGAATGATTTTCGAATCATGCCAAGATATGATTTTTCCTAAAAGAGGCCGCAAAAAGACCCCGGGCACTTACGGTCGGCAGGGTCTCTGGCAATGCGCTTGACGTGAATAGCCGAAGGCAGCTCCATGAAAGGATCGGTGGTGATCACCGCGAGCTTATCCCCGATGGAAAATCCACCGACCTCGCCGGCGAATCGAAATTGAACGTGAAGAGCTGCGTCCCGTTCTGCACGCTCCACAGCTTCGCCGTCGTGTCCGCGCTTCCAGTAATCAGCCTCGTAGAATCCCCTTCAAATGCAAGCACATTCACCATACCAGCCAGAAAAGAAAATCGAAACTCGAAATCAGAAGCGACGCGAGACGGACGGGGAAGGAGGGGGGAACTCACGGGAGACGTCGCAGCACCAGACGGCACCGTTGTGGCCGCGGTAGGTGCCGAGGCGCTCGCCGTTGTCGGCGAACCAGACGGTGGGCGTGTGGTCCTTGGCGCAGGAGAAGAGGAGATCGCCCTCCCGGTTGTACTTGAGGAACGTCAACGGCCTCTCGTGGCCCTTCATCAGGATCGGCCTCATCGTCGGCGATCGGAATCGAAATCGGCAAACGCCCTCCCTTCTTGTCGGAGCTCGTCCGAGGGTGTAACCGCCGGCTGGTCTGTCTCTGCTCTTCCTCTGGAGAGAAACCCTAGCTGCCAAGTTGCGGGGTGAAGAGGATGATGCTTATCGAGGAGCACGGGAGCGGAGTATTTTTATTAGTTTCCAGATACGTTTTTTTTTAGGGCGGTGCTAATTCCTTTCTTTTCGTTTTTGGATATTTATGTAAGATCTAATTACCTTAATTAAGAATTTCGTAATATTTAATTTTTTATTTTATATTTTCCGTGTAT
Source organism: Angophora floribunda (assembly GCA_014182895.1). Taxonomy (NCBI): domain Eukaryota; kingdom Viridiplantae; phylum Streptophyta; class Magnoliopsida; order Myrtales; family Myrtaceae; genus Angophora; species Angophora floribunda. The sequence goes on from CM024710.1 coordinate 22,450,533, forward strand.
ATTAAAGATAGTGTGTATTTTTTTATGTTAGATATTACTTTTGTAAAAATTCATTTTGGCCAAAAGATATATTTCCAAGAAATCTAATTATTTTCTATGTCATCGTAGCAAATTTCTTGATATATGTTAATTAGAGGATGTAACAGATTTAAAATAGACAACTTTTTAACACATTGAAGTTTTTATATATTTTCAATTTTTTATGTATATCTCCATCAAATCCCTTCTAATCAATTTTATTAGGTATATATATATATATGTTGGTTGGATGATTACGTGAAGCAAAAAAAAAAAAAAAAAAAAAAACCCTTTATAAAGATTTTTCAAAATAGGAAAATTTTCAAGGTGAAACTTTAGAAGATAAACTTTTATTAAATCAAAATTTTGTATGAGATAAGACTTTTTTTTTTTTTTTTAAATACCAGGGAAATATCATTATTTGGATTAAAAAAATATCATCGGTGAACTATTTGCGAAAAAAATATTAAAAAGCCTCATCATGCATAATATTTGTAGTGTATTCTTAAATATTTCTTTAACATTTTTCTTTCTTTGTGTAAAAATATCTAGTCAATATAGCAAGAAAAAAAAAGATAAATTCGTTAATACTGTAAATAAAGAGACTTGTTATATATTTTAAACTAATGAAATTAAAATAAAAAAATTCAAACAAGAAAATGAGCCTTCGAGATAAGATGGACAAAAAATAAATCAATTATGAGCAATAGACTTTTTCAATTTTCTACCATATGAAAGAACTTTTTCCTCACTATTGGCAATATAATATTACATGAAACATGAAATTCATTATGAGAATATCCAAGTCTACACGTTTTCTTTAATATACTAAAAAACAAAATATGTAAAGTGCTTAGTTATGGTAACTATATTTTTTAATAGAAAAAGAAATAAATAGACAAAAGATTAAGTGAGGTCGTCACTTTCAATTGCAATTGAAAAATTGATGGTGAGTTTGTCTTTTTATTATAAATGGGGTAGATTTATTCATTTAGGTGGTGGGAATAGTGCTAGCCAAATTTTTACAAAGGTTTTATTTAATTACATGAGAAAATGTTAAATAAAGGTTTAAAGCACTATAATTTTCTCAGAAAAAAAACCTAAAAATAGATATTATTTCAAATAAGCATTCGATATGCCTCATTTTTTCGAATAAAAGCCTGAAATTGACATTATTTCAAATAAATGTTCAAAATACTCTTATTTTCTCAAATAAATGCTTAAAGTAGCCATGTCAGTATTAAAAAAGGACCTGAATTCACTATAGATGAATGGGAATTTCATCTTTTAATTTTTAATTTTCTGTTTCATTTTTCTGTTTTTCATTCTAAAAAAAATATTTAAATTGAAAGAAGAATAAGAAGAACACACATGGGAGGGCAACGGCCCAAGCGCCAACCTTTACGGCCACCCCATCGATGATGGCGCGACGGCCTTAGGCGAGAGGAGCCCCTTTTGCTTGTGTTTTTTTTCTTCTTTTTTTAAATAAAAATTTTAAATATAATTTAATTTATGTTTGGATGAAAATATTCATGATCGTTTGGAAAATTTTGTTAGCTAGCGAAGCTAGACCATTGTTTGAAACAACTATAACTACTTAAAACCTTTCTTTAGGACTATATAACCAATTTATACCCTTATTTGAAATAATTTTATTTCAGACATTCATTTGAGAAAACGATAATATTTTGGATTCTCAATTGAAATTTTCCTTAATTACACAGAGCCTATAGATCTTAACTTGATAATTTTAATTGTTGGGAAATGAGCTAACTGGTTTTTCATTTACTTAATTTTTAATTTGTTTTAAGAACATAGGAAGCTACATTCTAAATAGAAATTGGATGAACACGCCTGTTGTCGACTAGTCTACTATAAAGTTTACTCGAGATTTTTTCCTATCATTCACAATCAAATTACAGCTATTATAAATATATATTTATATATGAAAATTCAAAATTACATAAATATCAATTGAATATAAATGATTATGTAGTCATATCAATATGACTTAACGCTTGCTATGGTATTTGATTAAAATTGGTGTTATAACGCTTGAACCCTAAAATTTGCCTAATTATTAAAATGCCTTGAAGTCACGAGCGACAATGTTATCCTTCATATCTATGTTGGCCAAGCTCCAGAACGTATAATTCACAAATTTGAAAACCAACTTAATAAAAATGTGTCAAACTCTGATTTAGTTTATCACGTAATTTGTTAAAACTACAAAAGAAAGTAAAAGGGAGTGACGCCTGCAAAAAAGGTTTTTACAGCCACTACCACATAGGATACAACTTTCCAGTTTAATTAAAAGAGATATAAAATGTCGATTCTCTGGCAAAATAAAATAAGGCTCGGTAAACTTTAATTTGCTAAATAGTTCAAAACTAAAGTAGTTAGAAAGATGATTCTAAAGAAGTGAGGATGGATTTGTTGAAGCCTTCACTACTCCAATTCTTAATTTTTTTGTCCAATTTTAATTATTAGCCACTAAATAAGTAAATTACCCACTGAATAATTACTTAAGGAAATTCGTCGACGCTTAGGGAAATTAGCTTGTCAAATATTTTTTGGAAAATAAGAAGAGGCTTGCACTTGCAGTCCATCTCCATGAGGCCCAAGCTATGACATCTTTGGGCCATGTAACAAGCAACGAGTGGATTCCTCAAGGATCAAATCTTTTCGTGGCCCAGGAAAAGGGCCGCGGCTTATCTAGACAAGCCCAAAAACCTTCAGGTTTAGCCCTCCCTTTCGACGCATACATAAGTTCTAACGAATGCTTCTGAGATTGCCGTTAAGTGTTAATTTCAATGGAGTGTTATAAGCCATTTGAGCACTCGACTAATCTTAGTTTGTGTGCAGTCCTCCCCATCCTTCGACACACACGCCTGCAGTTTTACCTGAATGCATAGGTCTGTGCTCCTGAGATAACCCCTGAGAGATTTTGTGAAGTGAGGCGGTTTGGACTCTATGTCTCAAGCAATCAAGACACATTCAACATATACCAATTAAGCTAATCGGTATATTGTTGGTTGTTTGTTTGTTGGACAAATAAAATTGTGCCTTTTCTTGTAATCAAGATTACGTGGACCATTAGATAAGTGTGGATGTTTTCTGATTTATCTAAATGAAGATATTGGGCAAAGTGGGCTAGATTCACAATATCCACAAACGGGTGTGTGATTATTAGGCACATTTGCATGCTTGCACGCTTGTGGATTATAATTGGCATTAATCCTCATTTTTATTTTTATTTATTCATTGGAATTCAAATTTATAAAATAACCTATGTGTATTATGAAATAGTACGACTATTCGCAATAGAATACCGCTATTTTTATTATTATTTAATTCCAAATTTTATTATTATTCTTGCCTAACGATTATTGAGCACTCTTATAACTTTTGGAAGGTTGTGCTTGTTTGGACATAACTTCATCAACTATGAAAAATTGTATTTATTCAATCATTATTTTTCTAAAATTATAAAATTTGGAATTCTAATATTTTTTTATTTTCATTATTTAATCCCAAACTCTCAAAATGTTTTTTTTAGAAAAACTTGTTCACTTTACAAACTTTTCCAAAGGGTTGTTTCTGTTGTAAAGATTGATATAAATTCATTATTTTTTTGTCTCTTTTTAATTATTAAGTCTTGTCAATTTTCTTTTTAAAAAAATCCATTATTTCTAATTGTTTTCCCTATAAGAATTCTTGAAGAAATATCATAATTGTTATATAGTATTCTCGTTTGAGACTTTATTGTTATTCTAGAGGATTTTTTTTCCAATAACCATTAACAATGCTGTGGGGAAAATAATTCCTTAAATAAAAAGTTAACCGGCTAGCTTGGGGACATACATCAACCAAATTTTTGCAATTTTAATCTTGACCCCTATTCACTGTCTGCTTTCTCTATGAGTTATTATCACATAATCTATGATTATCACACAAAATACCTTTCTTGAAATAGAAATAGTAATGTGTGAAGGAATATTTACAATGAAATCAGGGTGTATTGACCTTATTAATTTTGTAAGAGTTAATACTATAAAAAATCTCAAGCTGGTACATTCATGCTACATTTGCCCAATCTAATTTTAATATCACAAAAACTCTCAAATTGGTAAACAAATGCAACATTAACCCCAAACTAATTTTTTTGTCACAAAAATCACAAGCTAATATATTTGTACCAAACTTACACCAAACTAATATACCCATGTCACGTTTACCACAAATTGTGAAAAATCTGAGATTTTCTAGAGATATATGTGACACAATATGTATTAGTTTGAGGTAAATGTACAAAAATTAACTCTAGCCAATCATGTAATGACGTATTACTTTGAATTTTTTATGATTTTTCTATGATTAAAAAAATTAGATTTGGATAAATATGGCACGAGCATATCAGTTTGGGATAAATGTAGCAATATTGTATCGGTTCGAGAGTTTTCATGATACAAAAATTAACTCTAGCCAATCATGGTAATGACGTATTACTTTGAATTTTTTATGATACTAACTCTTTTCATATTTCATTCATTATAAGACAATAGAATTACGACAACACATGCAACTTTGCTGCAGCCAGTTGGACATGCCGATCGCCTCTCTCTCTCTCCTGTAATAATCAATTCCTCGACAGACAAACAGCATCCTCAATCAATCCACTTAATAATAATAACTACGGATCGCTTTGGCTCATTAGAAAAAAGATAAAGTCAAGATCAGTTTTTGCAATCAATTTGCTAAGCATAAAAAGGCCGTGCACGGTCCAGCAGAAGCAGATGAAAGGCACGAATGTTTTCTTCGTGGGATTCACGTAGTTTGCATGACGCATTTATTAAGGTTGTAAGCAAAGACTTGAAAAGGCTTCGATTGGCTTGGATATCTTATCTCTCGTGAGTATATATTATCTCCACCATTGAAACTGCACATGGACGTTCCAATTAAGCAGATCCTACCTTAAATTTCATGCATGTGGGTGAGATCGAGCGGACGAATGCAATGTCAAAATCTGAATTGTCGTTAAGGTTTTTGATAAACATGGACAGCGAATTGCCCATTCGAATATTAGACTAGCCAAATTTTAAGATTGCGATGGATTCAAAGTCGGGTTTGCATCATTAAGCACTAGATTGCCAATTTAATAACGATGATATTTAAGTTTGGTGATTCAAGTATGAATAGGTGCAAAGAGAGATATGATATGTTTCAACACAATAATATAAATGATGGCTCATCGTCAAGGCCAGCTCTCTCTAACGAGATTTTGCTGTATTCAGTAGCCTCAAAGTTTAAATCAATAATTGTTTTTGTTACATGTAAAAAAGAAACTATCCAATGTATTTCAATTCTCGATTGAGATAAAAATAGTACAAATTGGATGCTCAAATGTTAATTGTTAATTGCAATCACCTACATGCACATCTGTGATGATCCCCAAAGAGCTTGTAGGAAGAAAGATCACACTATTAACATATGAAAGAAAAAAACCTTGTCTATTAGAAAGCAAAGGATAGTAAGTGGAGGTAATTAAGGATGCGCTTGTTCTGCGGAAAATGAATGTTTTGAAAAGAAATTTCAAAAAATAATCAATTGTATCTTTTACAAAAATGATGTATGAAATTTTTTTCATCGGTCATAAAAATGTTTAGACAAATATATTTTGAATTATTCATTTTTCATAAAACAAACACAACCTAAGATTGAAGAAATTCATCAAGAATTTGCATGCCAAAATATGTTAAATACCAGCAAACTATAAATCACTAGAAGATGGTCACCTTACCCTTGCCCCATCATGACAGGAAGTGAAGCTCAAGATCGACGATGTATTTGAGCTTCGACTCCTCGTTCACAAACTAACCAAGGTATCCTAAGACAAGGATGGACTGGTGAACCAAAATCATAACCTTCAGCTCAACGACATGGTGGTGTTCCTCCGAGTTGTTAAAAATATTAAAAAAATTAATCACGAAGAATGGAATCAGATTTTGAGGTGTGAATATATATTCTGCTCAAGGCCAATGATATATTTGGCTTAGACTTGTCATTCACAAACTACTTGAGACAAGGATGGATTGGTGAACCAAACTCATAATCTTTAGCTAAATGACCACAATGGTGTTCCTTCATTGAGTCGTTCAAAAATGTTAGAAAAATTAATCGAGAAGAATCAAATCAATTTTGAGGTGTAAATACACTTTTTTTTTAAAATTATTTGTCTCGCAAAATTTGCTAATGGTAGTGTCAATCTGCACTAGAGTGCGCCAATATCTGCAGCCACATGTAGGTCTTGTAGGTTCTAGTCCACTTATCCCATGGTCCTCAATTATAATGTTAGAAGGTTTTCACACTTATATATTGACCCACACACTCACATATGTTCTATGCAAGACATGACACCATTTTGTTTGATTTACAAACAAACTATCAACTAGAAAATGCATAACAAATGTTTCCAAACAAATTCTTAGTATTTTGGCTTACTTTGATCCGTAACTTTTAATTCTACTTCTAGCATTAGATATCTAAGTTTCATTCAATACCAAAGCCCCGGAGCTTTAAACACAAAGGCATACACATGAACTGTTATGTCAAGCTCATTCAAAAGTAGGTAGTACCATCATTTTCATATTTTTCAAAATTCTAACCAACAGAGCTTTCGGGTTCAATATTAACATGCCCTAATGCTTTTCGCCTTCTACCTATAGTTTCGAAAAGGCGCCCAAAAATATAACGCTTTACATGCACGTAACAAAGAAACAAGAAACGAGTCAACTACGTGAGAATTTGGAGCCGATGGAAAAGGGCAACTCTCTCGTAAATCGATGCAAAATCTTCTCGCGTAGGATCTGCAATCCCAAGTCGCACGCATCTGAGCCAGAGACGACGTGACGATTTCTATAAAGAACACACACGTACGTGCCTTGCTTGACGAATTTAATATGGATCGATCCGATGTCGATCGAGCTCATCATGGTCAGTGCCCATCTTTTATAGGATCGACGTTAAAGAGCTCGAGCTTCTATGCTCAGAGTTCCCCACGTACCCTTCAGGAGTAATCGATCGAGAGAAGCGTGGACGTCCCTCCCCTTGTCTGTAATGCTTCCCACGTCTTCCTAAGTAAAATATATTTGATACAGGGTGTATGCATGTACATGTTTTTTTTTTTTATTACAGAAAAAAAAAGACAAAGAAGACAAAGAAGGAGAGTCAGTAACACGTGGCGAAATTCCCAGTGTGCTGCGGTGATTTTCGAGATGTATAATTGATATTGGCCAAAACGAAGACTTTATAAGATAAAAAATAAAATTAGACTTCGAAGTCAGAAAGCAAAGAAATCGGACTAGGATGACGAAACGACGTTCGACTTTGCTACGGAACGAAGTGATATTTAACCGGGTAAAAAAGCCGATAGCAGAGTGATACAAGATATAAAAAAGGAGTGATTGAAGATAATGCGGGTTGTATTCATTTTGTGAAAAATAAATAATTAAAAAATTTTTTCAAAAAATATCATTTATATCGATTAATATTAGCTTAAAATATTAATCAATAGTAAATGGTTTTATTGTCGATAACAATTTATATCCAAATATTTTCGTGGACAATGAAAATATTTTTCGTTCATTTATTTTTGTACCAAATACAAACGATCATTTTTAGGAAAATATTTTCCAAATCATTTATCTTGCGTGAAACAAATAGAGCCTAAATCACTCCCAATCGGATTGAGGAACACATGTACTGAGCACATGAGATGTAGGCATGTATTCATAAACTCGTGAGAGTCAATTCAACACTTGAAACCTATCAATAATAAATGAGTTAATGCTATTCGGCATACTTGCAAGTTGTGTCTATCAAATAAATATGTATAAACAAAGAAGAACGTAAATAAGTTCTTACAGCCTCGAATAATCTCTCCATTTTGAAATAAAATTTGATCTCTTCTTCTGGTATCCTAACTTAAGCATCGGAGGGTTTTCTTATGGATTTCCTCAATAACCTTATGTGTATATCTTTGAAAGATCGAGAAATATGTAATAATAGGAAAATTATCAATTCAATCTTAAAATTTATTTGTAAGGCTTCCCATGCAGTCCTAAGCCCTTGCAGAAAATGCCAATGTTCTCATTTAAGCTAATTGTCAATTACAATTGCTAACATGGCGATTAGGCATGACAATGTGTCATTATATATTTCTATAAATTTATTGTAGCTAAGAATTCTCATTCTTGATTTATCACTAACACAAATAATTAGAATTTTTTATTTGTTCGCACAAATAATTAGACTTTAATTGCAGTAAATGGTGCAAGAATGATCTCTACAAAGGGGATAGATATACATATATGTACAGGTTGGCTCTCTCTTCACGCAAGCTTCGAAATGTATCGCACGTGCCCAAGCTTACCCTTGAGGCCACACCCCATAGCTGGAAATTCAAATATAATACTTTCCAAATAATCATCAATACTAAGATTAGAAAAAGAAAATAAATACAGAAAGTCCCACTCTGCCATTTTTCAGACGTCACATGATCACACCCCAAATTATCCCAATTTGTCTTCTTGTGGGATGTGCTCTCTACTCACTCATCATGTGCAATTCAGTGCTGAACAGCTTGTCTTAGCCCCTAAATTAATGTTACACCTTCTTTTATAATGCTTCCCTATATTCCCTTTTGGATTTAATTTTATTTGGAATACATTAAGGAGCTTCGATTATTGCATTTAAGATATCCTTATGGTGATGCGACAGTCCCCATGGTCCCCTGTCTAATTAATGTCAAGCCCACCGTACCCATTCCGAGCCTAGTTAATGACTTATTTGATTAATGCTGCTTGTCATGAGCTTATAGCCATTATTATAATCAAATTCAAATAAATGATTAAAATGAACATATATATATATATATGTATAATGTAACAACTTCGAATTGGAGATCTTGAGTAGAGAAGCAGTCTCCATCAATTAAAAAGCAAATGAATCTTTTGAGTTTAAATTTATGGATGGCCAGTAATATATGGATGAACTCATTATTGGTATTTAAATGCTGTCATGCTCCTTTTTGAATGCAAGTCGAGAATCGACCTAAAACTGGAATTGGAAAGAAGTTCGCTATGAAGTTTGGGTCAACGAAGGGCCAAGAGGTGCTCAAACGCATATCTCTTACTCAAATGCCATGCAAGAATTGTAGACCCATCACTAATTCATAGATAAAAGTGAGGCATAGCTAAACATTTCAATATAATTTAGCATTGCAATTTTTTACCACGTTAGGTCGCTTGGATTGCATAGTTCATAGTAAGACTCCTAATTAGGGATTGATTGAAAGATTTTTTTTATCTTTTATTTTTTTTTTTTTTTATGATCGATGAACTTTATCTTTCAGTTGTTCAACTTTATATGATTAAGTATTTATTTCAGTTACGTTTTGTACAAGTAAGGCTTGATTGGCGTGTGATTAATGTCAGATCCTATCTTGTCCAGGCAAGGCGGTACAGGCATCTAATCATTGGCCAATTAACAAATGCAAAGTAAAACCCAATTTTGGGGAGACCAAGAAAATTCCTCACTGGTGTTTTGGGCTGTGTTAAGACAGACATTGCTCCTCATTAATGGTCGATGACCTTGCATGGAGTTCCCAACAGGAGACAGCTTAAATCACGGGTCGAAAATTTAAACAAATCAGGTCAAAGAATTACAGCGATGGCGGAACTGATCTTGTAATGAATTCTTTCTCTTGTGTATTCACACGTAGTGTTCACATTCTTTCGCAGGAGACAGAACTACGTATAGAACACAACGACCAGGACATCTTTTCTAATACAAATAAAACGTAATTCTGTCTTCGACATATATCGCGTGGATTTACTCACACAACTTAATCTTGATTAGGTTAATTAATTCATATAATCGATGTGTCTAACTAGAGAATGCGACTTCACACTTCTTTACTAAGGGTTCTCGAACTAAGATATAGCATTTGAAACCTTTATTATGTCTCAAGAAGCAGAAATTGTCAAAATCTTGCTTGAACTTAAAACTTCTTGGAGCCGTCTTGTCATGTATCAATGAATTTCTCATTAAAACATGGATGCCTTGCAGTGGCATCGCGAATCATACTTGCTCAACATAATATAGAAAAGCAATTTCAAATATCACCTGACCATGATACCAATTACTGAAAACAAAAACCCATCTCAAATGTATATTGACAAATAAGCGACGGTTTATTATACACTCGAAAAACAAGCATGTTGGCAAATATTCATCCATGTTACACAATATGGGTGTGGTGTGGACATCACCTGTTGCAGCTAGTTAAATAGTGTACATTTTTTCGGTTGGTTCATTTAATTTGCATCCTTTGGGAATGTATTCCGGATAATAGGGGATTGGACATGTGATTAAGCATGTGATTCAATAAATGAACCCCACACCTGCCCAGTTGTCCCTCTCCGGGCGAAAGCGAGTTAAAAGGCTGTCCAGGGCCCAATATTTTCTTCCTTTTCTTTATCTTATCTTTCAGTTCCAACCACAATCATAAATCTCATCTGTACGGATGCTTCTTCCTTTTGGATGGACTGACCAACGAGTATTTTTGCACTATTGTATTGTCAAATCAATCGTCAAAGATTGATACCCTGGAACATCATCATCATCAGTGATTGTCCCCGTCCAGTTTTGTCCTTAGAAAACGTGTCTGGCTGTGAAAATCATCAATGGACGGTGTTCTTTGGTATCGCAAAATACGAAAGAAGAAATTCTATTATGGCCGCGTTCCTAAACTTAGGCATGAGTATATTATTCCTTGCGGATCCGTCTAATTTAGGCGTTCACGGGCCCTTTTCTAACGAGATTAGAGAGATATGTATGAATTAACCTGACGTAATAAAAAAATGACCTAAAAGTTATTGACAGAGTATTTTTTATGATAATGGGAGAGAACGGGCTCTGTCCTTGCGCCAGTTGCATCCAAGTAAACATGGAGATGCAGAAAGTCCCCCTTAGCTGCACCCAGGTAAGTCTTATGTGAGTACAAGGGGATAAATTAGGACTTGGTAATCGAAGGTGGGATTGAAGTGGCACTATCAATCAGATTTGCATCTTCTCGTGCAATTAAGTGGAGGAGGTGATTTGATCCTCTCGGTTCAGACATGGAGAACTAGCCAATTGAGCAAAAACCATATGAACTCTTTTGACCATGTCAAAATAGAGATCGGAAGGGAGGTTCGGATGTTAGATTGCAATTGAAATTCATATAGTTGGAAGTTGATTTTAATGTGGAAATCACAAAGCTTTTACAATATATATATTTTTATATTTTCACGTCATACTTGTTTAGTCAAGTGAGATGCTTTGTATGTCATATATGTGAGAAAATTAATTAAAGGACGACCAAACAAAAAGATTTTGCGAGTTTCGAAATCATGTTTTCATGCTTCTTATGGGGATTATCCCGAGTCCATATATAGTACGTTGCACGATAAGAATGTCTTTGGCCGTTTTATATAACAAATTGCAAGTTCGGAATGTCTTTGGACACCCCACTCGAAGGAAGCATTTCTCTGTAATCAAAGACTGCTTTTTCGTGCGAGTTTGCGAACCTCATTTCTTAATCGATTGCTGAAATAATATTTAGGTGGACGCAACATTCCCGAGGAAGGAGCTTGCTTGTTTTCGGAGCGCGAGCTTAGTAAAGTTGTAGGTGCATCCAAACGCTCGAAACACTATGCTTTGTTTAACTTGTTGTCCCTCTTTGAAGTTTGCGATCACTCCCACGACATAAGTTTTCTAACCATTGTCCCATCGTATTTCCCTTCGTTTTAGCGATCGCTAAGTTTGGAGTTTCGAAGGTCTAGCTTCTTATGGCGTTGACCAAGCTTCTTTATTATACGACTTGCAGATAAATTACTTCATTATCACTAGAGTTTGTTTAATAAATTGCACCAAGTGAAGAACACAGATCCTGAATATCACAGTTATTAACTAGGTCAACTGCTCGCTGCTGACAATGTTTATTGATTAGGTTTAGGTCTGCGTAGAAAACTCAGCTAGATGAAGATTAAAAAAGAGCTTCCGTTTTCTTTAAATGCTGAAGAAGACAAGAGAGCTATTATCTTAACTGAAGTAGACCCAGATTTTGTTTGTTACTGTGATATTCGGTGTCCACCCAAGTCTCTCTCTCTCTCTCCACCATTTTCAACTGTTGCATAGCCATTTTGGCGTAGAACATGAAGGTTTTTCAGTTTCCTTCATCCAAGCGAGTCCTTTGCACATTCCTAATTCAATGTATGGAGAAAAAGAGACAAAGCAAATCAAGCATCTCGTTCAACTAAGTAAAAATGAGTAACTCGTCTTCTCATATTAGCACGATGAAGTACTTTGAGGATACAACAAAAGAGTTGGAAATGCTCATAAGTAGAAAGGTTACAAACGTTGGATCATTTGACAGAGCATTCTGTCAAAGATCGGACAAAGCACAGATATTTAGTCCTAAGTTCTCACCGCTGCTATTTAAGCTGCACTATTTCTGAGCAACATCTGCAAATTATAACTCATCCTTCTTTTTCCTTTTTCTCAAAGAGAACCGGAACGGAGAACTATTACTATGATGATTATTATTATAATTATTATTTCTTTTTCTATTCTTGACTACATTTGTTACTTGGCCTCAAAGTCCATCATCATCACTTGGAGCTCGAGCTCCTATCTCTCTGAGAGGATAGGATGGCATCAATGGCTTCCTTCACTTGGGCAATATCAGGAGCCTTCCCACCTTGCGCTGGCCAAAATTCATCTGTTGCCAACACCTGCACATAGAAAGAACATCCATGCAAAATTTAGGTTTTCTAAGATAATTTCTTTTGAAGGTTGTTAATTATACAAAATGGGGTGCCGAGAATTCACCTTCACTTGCAATTGAAGAAACTTGACATAACCAATAGCTTTTTCTAACATGGTTACCAGGTCAACCTGCACATGTTCACATGCTAAAGAATGAATAAGAAATGCCAAATTTTCTTCCAATAGAAAAAGATAAGGGAAAATGAAACAGAGAAGAAGAAGAAGACCCACCTTGTTACCATTTGGAACCAAATCCTGCAGTATCTTGAGTCGCTCACTGATCCTTTCTCGCCGGTTCTGTGTGCAATACACTATTCTTAATATCGTTTAACCCTTGTCTCACATAATATAAAAATATAAAAACGTATAAATATTAACGAAATTCTTATGTGAGATGGAAGCACATCAATCAACCTTTGCGGCAACACTCTGCGGATCTTTTGGTGATGAAGGCGACTTGGATTTCGATGAGCTCTTGGAGGCACTCGTGCATTGCTTCTTTGAAGCTTGCGCATTCTCTCCCTATAGAAAAAAATCCTTCAGTCACATCATGACCCCAATCGCACAAAACGACATATATATGTAGTAGAGAGTCCATGGTCACTGAATCATGACAGGACATTCGCCTTATCATATAACGATGATGGACGCAATTCGCATGGATCAACAATAACTAGACAAGAATTTTAGTCATGTCAACAAGGCAATAACTAAGACAACATAAATTAACTAAATGGCTGTAATTCAAAGAAGAGAGCTGATTCGAGGACATCCATCAAATTAAGAATATTGGTGTTCATGCATACCGTGTAAGTACGCTTGTGAAATCCTGCTTCCTGCGCTCCGGATTCCTGGACACTATCTGCAACAGCCGTTGCTTCTGAGTACAGCCAATTACTCGAACTGTTTCCGTGCTTCACAACTGCATTATGAACCATGGAGACATAAGTGCTAGTGGACTGATAGCAGTTCATATCCTCTATGATCCGCGGGTGATCTGGGCTGCTCTTTGGATCGATCTGCTTCAAGTTGTGATAATTGTAATTGCTCATGATACCATCATCTTTCCACACAAAGCAGTCACTGTTCTTTAGGTCAACCGTTTGGCTCTGTTGGAAGCTGAGTAAAGACCCACTGGCTTGCCTGAAATTTTCATACCCGCCATTGCCCTTGAAATTTATGAGAGGCTGATGATGAACACCTTCAGGTCTATTGTTCATCGCTTGAAACTTGAGGGCATCCGTTGATGGACCACAAATACCAGGAGGGAAGTTCTTGGACATTAGAGCGGTGGTCTTCTCCAAGTTGTCTTCTTCCTCAAACCCTAACTTTTGGTACTCATCATATCCATAAGAGCCCTGTGAGGAGAGATCTGAGAGTTGTGGAGGAGTCTCTTTGTTATTGCTGCTGTTGTTGCCGTCCTTGCTGTACGAGCTTGGAGGTCGAAGCAATCTGAGGCGTGAGTCGATGAGGTCCATCAGAGAGTAATCTCAAGTATGTTCTCGGATTGGTGGCTAGGGCTAGGGTTAGGGTTTGAGTGTTCAAGAGGAAGAGAGAGTATGCATGAGACGGCGAAGGGAAGGAGGAGGGTATATATGTAGGGTCCAGACTAATCATGTCCGTGTGTCATTAAGCTCTAACAGCGAAATACTTCTAAGAGAGAGCCCTAAAAAAATATTAGCCGCAATAGTTTGATCTGAAGTGTTCTTTTTCTTTTTTGGGGTCTGTTGATTTGAAGTATTCAACAAGTAGAATGTCTTATGTATATCATCCTAGTAAAAAAGATCTTTCACGTATATTGTATGGCGAGTTGATTTAATCAAATGGCAATGACTTCTTATGCATTGTTTGTCATGGTAATTTTTTATTAAGATGGATAAACCTACTTTAAGAATGGAACCTTCTCTAACATGTGCAAATGCGGTGACAAATAATATGTCGTCCGGGGCTAGGATAGCGACACATAGTTTTCACCCGAGAACTAAACTTAATGTCCATTTCTATGGAGAGATTGTAAAGCTCGGGTGAAACTTCTATAACGTAGCATTTGTCGCCTTCAAACTAACGAGATATCGTTCTCATGTTCCCTAAAAACTCGTGTTCTTTCCAACTGGGTAGTCAGGTCACCATCTTTTGTTCCGTGTATGGAACTCAATCTATACACGAGACTGATTTTCACATCACATCGGATGCTCCAAACAGCTCCAAATAGCTCCGAAATCGATGCGAGACAGGAGGGTTGAAAAAAGAAAACGAGAGGAGGAATTAAATGGAGAATTGCTAGAGAATCGTTAATCTCTGTATTGGGATTGTTAGCTGGCAGGGGGATTAATAGAGGGAGGAAGAAGAAGGCGATAGAAAAATAGAGAGCAAAGGACCAAGAGCATCGCCGGATCTATCGCGAACCCACGTCTCAGATTCCCCATGCATTCCTATGGGGGGAGTTTGACTTTTTCTCAAGCACAAATTTCTTTCGGGAATCATTAGGACATCATCAATTCTAATTTCGAGAGAGAGGCTCCTTCCTGCTTGCTTCCCCTCCTACTTGCACAGCACGTGGCCTCTTTTACCTTTTGTGTTACATGCAGTGTTAATCTTATTCTATTCTCAGGTTCGACGGTGTGAGCTTGCCCCCATGAACCCCAAACACTCGATCGCATTCCACAAATTATATACTATGTCTATTATACTTTATTGTACATCTCTCGGCTAGAGACCTAATGAGGCGTGATGCGCTTGTGCTTCATCCGCCAGTCAGCTTTCGCCACCGTTCTTTTTGCCTAAGTCTCTCTCGTTCGACGAGTCGCCATGTGGGAAAGCCGAACTTGAATATAAAGTCTTTCACGTAACGATGGTAGCAGGCGGACATATTGACGTCATTAGTTGATTGATGTGTGATTTCTAAGCGCGGATGCATGATGTCGTATGCACTTGTGCAGAAGTTCCCCCATGTGGGTCTATTTTTTTGGATGGGAGAGAGAGACGGAAAGTTAGGGTTTACAAGTGTCTCGTCTGCCGCCCCACAAGGGGCGAGACACTATAGTTAGAGTTGGGACATCGATCTTTTATCTGATCGAAAGCTTATGCACGTTGCCATCCTTTTCTTACTAACTATACAATAATCGGTTGCCTTATCAAAGTCTCGTATTTCCGTTTTACATCTCATTGCCATCTTGTCTTGTATGCTTATTCACCACAACACAGCAATTGGTCAGATCGCATCAAGTATTGGTATATATAAAATGCAATTCGGAAGTACAAGCTCGAGTCCTAAAACATGTCATTTTTAAGTCGGTCAAGATATACTTAATTCATCCATTCTTGGGAAAGAAACGAACATGCCCTCGAGAAAGCGAACATTTTGCATTCATTGACGATACATTTTTGTCTGCATAACGAATAAACGGAGCGAAACATTATGCCTCGATTAAAACGAGTGCAAGGTGCATGGCCATACCGTCTTTTGTCTCACATGTCCCTTTTCTTTAAAGTCGATGATGGTAAGTGAATTATATGCATTTTGCAGGACAGGAAGTCTAAAATGACGGCTCGAAGGAAGTAGCAATGAGTTGGTATGGTCATGGTCGATGACGATTGGGAGTCCCAAGAAATTTATAATGCTAAGCGGCGGCAATTCCCGATCCTATTGATGAGGGATCTATCTTTCCTAACTACCATTTTTGAAGAACAAGGTAACAATTTCTTTGATTGATTGTCTTTCCAAAAGCACGATGGAGAGATCACCTTAACATGCCTCGTATTGCCGTTGTTCCCATGACACGAGTCCTCTTGGGATTGACCCTACGCCTTTTTTTTTGTTGAAATAAACCTCGATATTGTTTATACTCAAGAGTTCTTACACAAAAAGCCAGACATAGGAGCGTCCAAACATAACAGGTCCCATAGAGGTTGTGGAGGACATGCTAACCAAAAAAGAGGAAAGGGTATTTAAATGTGGGGCCTTTGTGACTCAATATGCTATTTAGTTTGTAAAACATCAATAATGACCCTATACTTTTAAGTAACCAATGTTCATCTAGTTTGCAGAATCATCTTGTTTATGGAAGAGTTACCCAATCGATCTTAAACATATTGTACATATGTTAATTCAATTATAAAATTTTCCAATTTTGTCAATTTATTTATAAGTTTTCACCCGAAATTCCAATATAGTCCATTTAATCAATTTTTGCTGGGAATTGCTAAAGTGGTGGTCCGATCATTGTTGGTCTACGTGGCACACTGCCGTGCTAGTGATTTTAGATGATAATTAGCAAGAATGGCTACATCAAAATTTCGTGCAAATATTTAGGACAAAATTGGAAAATTTGGAAAATTTATGACCAAGTTGAGGAAAAATTATTTAAAAAGTCATAAACCTATTATATGGTAGCCAATTAAGTCCTAAATAATTCAATTGTATCAATTTAATTTTAACATTTTGATAACTTACGAATTTAGTTTTAAAACATTTCAATTGTATTAATTTAGTCGTACACTTTTGATGTTATGTCATCTATTCTAAATCTTTTAATGATATGTCAATTTAATCATGCTAGACAATTTTGGCTGAAAATTGCTAACGTGGTGGTTTAGTCAAAGCGATTTTAGCCAAAATTACCCGGAATGATTCAATTAGCAAATTGTCAAAAATATTTTAAGACTAAACCAGCTAAATTAAAAGGTTTATAACTGAATTAACACAAGTGCAATGAATTTAGGACGTTTTTGGCGATTTTTCCAAATGATGTGACGGTTTCATATTGACTGTGCATCATTCAATTCGTGGGTCTTACTTGTTTGTTTTGACACCCTATCAGAGCGCCACATCATTCAGCAAGATAATTTCATTAAGATTTCGTTAAGAAAAGAATGTCTAGCATTGCTCAAATCAAGCATGTTAATTCTCAAAAGGACAATGATTTGTTTCCCCCTTAATTGATTCCTCTTAAGGAAGCACAAATCTCAGGTCCATCTCACTACGTTAAAATAGCCCACGAGACAGGCCCGCAATGGAACTTGTGGTTAGCTACGTAGCCTTGGCCCACTGAGTTCATCATCTCCAAAGCATCTGCTGCCGAGACTGTTGCTTTTCTGAGTCAAGAACGCCAAACATTGTTAAATTCTAGATTCAAGTAATCTAAGGGATCAAGATAAGATCATGAATTTAAATATCGAATTAGGGTCGCTACCAATCAATTTAGATTGATTGGACATCCAAGATAGCGATGGGAAAGTCAACGAACTAGATGCAATTGTAAAGGAATTGATTAAACGAAACCCAGAATCTTAGGTCTAAGGATTGAGTTAAATGTGGACGAATTATCATATCGTGACGTCCTTTCGGCATTGCAACCTCGTTTTGGTTGAGTACTAGAGCATTCATTAATTAATTTCTCGAGCATGCGCGGCAATATTTTTTTTCATAAAAAACTTGAAATCTCATCAATATAGTTATTGAGGTCGATGCTACAATATTAATCTTGTGCTGTCTTGAAAAATCAATTCCGTCGATTGCTTATTTGCTCCGGACAACATCTTCCTCGATCCCGATTGAAGAAAGGCTTTCTATCGGTGGATTATAAAATATGGTCGTTCGTATGTAGATGATATCCATATTCTACAACCCACCAATTAGATAATTGGTTCAGTTAGAGAGCACACCCACATATTGATTTAGTACATTAGAGGACAAAAAGAATTTGACCGAGCTTATGAAATGAGTCTGGTTCAGTTTTATCACATTGCATGATGAATGATTTTTTTAATATATACTTCGGTATGTCTACCGGCATTGTTGGCTTCGAGCATATACACAAGAGCAAGAGGAGGAGATGTAATTTTTTTTTTTTTGATGCCGATGCTGATGGGGAATTAAAGAGTTTCAAGATCACGAAAACTCAAGATTGAATGATGAAAAAATGTAAGGACGATATTCATGTTCCGACTTATTCACAGCAGCGCCGCAAAGCATTTTACCTTAATGACTTTTGCCCTCTTTGTAGAGGAAGGCTAATCATTTCTTAATAAGCATTTTCCTACAACAGAGAATGTACATGATGTCCTTGGATAGCAATACTAAGATGTGCCCATAAAAGAGAGTTTTATTAAATTTAATAATACGAAAGAGAACAGAAAGCTGGAATAGCTCAGTTGGCTAGAGCGTGTGGCTGTTAACCACAAGGTCGGAGGTTCAAGCCCTCCTTCTAGCGTTATTTTTACGTCGTCCTCTCTTTTTTTTTTTTTCGGCCTTTTATTTATTTTATTTTATTTTCATCCGATAATAATAATAAGTAGTTAAAAAATAAAGAGAGAAAAAGGAAAATAGAGAAGACGTGAGCGGCAGGATTCGAACCTGCGCGGGCAAAGCCCACATGATTTCTAGTCATGCCCGATAACCACTCCGGCACGCCCACCTGATTGGCTTCTTTCGTTCCAAATAAATTTAATAAACATTAAATGATCATAAATCGAAACCCACATAACTAGCTTTTTTTTTTTCTCCTTGTTCTTTTTAAATGAAAGTTCTTATCGAGTGCTTTTAATATATATCTTTTTAGAGAAAATTAATATGATGAAAAACTCCAAATTAATACATTTATAATAAATTTATCCTAAACTAATTTTTGATCACAGAATTAGTATGCTTTTTATAAATTTACCCCAAACGAACATATTTATGATAAATTTATTATATGTTATTTTCTATTAAATTTTATTGTCAAATTGCTGAGTTGGATGACATGTGACAGTTGACTAGTTGATTAGTTTGTGATTTTACTTTCCATCTGTCATAGTTACATCGGTTTTGTGATTTTTTTAAGTATTAATCTAATTCAATGGAGGGTATATTTGTTACAAATATATCAATTTTTGGTTTTTTAAGGTAAAAAAGATTAATTTAGAGTTAATTTGTCACAATTCTACTAGTTTTGGTTTTTTTTATAGTTATTTGGAGTAAATTTATTATAAATGTGACAGTTTATGATCTTTTATGATATTAATCATTTTAGAAAAAAATATGCCATCTGCTTTACAAGTTAACAATCTCAGCTCTGAACTAATTTGCAAGCGGTTATTTGCCACCACCGCCCGCGACCTCGACCGACCGTCATTTGCCCTCAGACCGTGGCTTCTGGCTCTGCCCCGAGCAGCGCTGACCATTCATCTCGGATTGAGCTCGGACCATGGTGGGCTCGAAGGGCGAGGATCGAGGCACCGACACGCTCGCGCTCGACCTCGTAGGTGCCAACTCGGCCCCTCGATGGCGGCGGCAACAAGGCCGGAGGGGATGGACGAGACACGTGATGGAGAGGCACAGTGCACAGTAGAGAGAGAGAGAGAGGGGCCATAATTACGAGATGGGTCGCAGCGAGGCGGAGCGAGGTGGCTCTGAGTTGGCAGAGGAGGTGGCGATAGCAGGGGAAGGTGGTACGCGGATCAGTAAATGGCATGCGGCTAAGGTTTGAATTATTTAACTTGTAATTTTGAAGATAAATAAATTTTAGTCCTTCTTTTTTTTGCGTCATGGAGTGAAAACTTTTCTTATTTTCATTTTTGTTAATATTTTTTATTAAAATACCTTAAGATATGTACTGTCGATATTTTGAAAATGATATTTTCTTATTAAGTGTGGCCATACAATATTTATGAATCTTTCTCTATATTATGAATGACATCATGCTTAATCACAAATCATGTAAATAAATCTTGCTTTCATTCTTTTTACTCCACACTAGCAACAACTCATGTGATACTGCGCAACAAACTTTCATGCTTTATTTACAACAATCTTCTAAATCTAGACAAAATTTCATGTTCTATTTTCCAGGAGAATAAAAGGAGTTTGTCTGAGATGTTTAGCAGAGAACTTGACATGCCTTGTAAATGCTTTTGGCTTATCTTATTAAATAAGATCATAAAACAAATGACATTATGTGCATTGGATTTCAGCTTATACGTCACATTGTCATTAACTATATAGAGATTTAGTCAAAGAAATTGAATAGATACCATTAGTAGTTGACAGCCACACCAAAATACATCTATTTATAAAGGATTGTGGTCCTCTCTGCTTTTGTATAAGGTCATCATCTTTGCTGGAGATGAGATTGTTTGTACTCTTATATTCATTCATCCAACCATATACTGACCTTGGAATACATGTCAACTTTATATCACGAATTATCTCAGTGACCTCACGCATCATGTACGTAAGGAGCTAAAAATTCAAGCAACATCTGACCATAACACCAAAATACATCTATTATATAGAATTGTGGTCTTGTTTACTTTTTATATTAGGTCATCCTCTATGCCGAAGATGAGAGTTTTTATTTTTTTATCATGTCCAATCCAGAAATTTATTTATACAATCATACACCAACTTTGTATGTGAGGAGCTAAAATTGAGCGGGTGCAAATGTGGAATTATTCACAACTTTATGTTATGGGTGACCGAATCACCTTTCTGGCGCCTAATCTACACACAAGCCCGTTTCTTGCCTACTAAGTGGATCCCATGAAATTAACTTTTCATCACCCCCATTTGATCTATATCCTATGGTCTCCTATTTCCCTTTGGAACTTAGAAAGTCCCACCTACCATTCATTTAGATTAGGATCTAATGGTCTATCTAGCAGGCTTGCTAATAATACAACCACGTCTTGGCCAATCCTAATCACCGAATCGCATCGAAAACCAAGTGCCTAATTTGGCCAAAGTAGACATTTTCTAATTTGCATTTTTGACAAGGCTTTCGTCCCGTTTGACACGGCATACGTTCGTGCCAACATCCTGCTAAAAACAGTCACGCACTCAAGGGCGATCCGTTCCTCGTGCTTTCGTCCAGTTCCGATTCTGAAGGCCAGCCCTGGCTTCTTTAGAAACCAACCCCTTTAAGAATCAGCACCCGATTTTGCATTTCCTCCATTGCCATTTCAATTTACTCGCATCTTCTTCACTTAAAAGGAGTTAAGAGAAAAAAGGGGTTTCCAAAGGAATTTGAGACAATGGCAGATGATGCAAGTGCCAAGGCCGAGAGGGACCGGATATTCAAGCGGTTCGATGCCAACGGCGACGGCAAGATCTCATCCACAGAGCTAGGCGATGCTCTCAAGACCCTCGGCTCTGTCACCGGGGAGGAGGTCAGGCGCATGATGGCCGAGATCGACACTGACGGCGATGGCTTCATCTCTTACCAGGAGTTCACCGACTTCGCATTGGCCAACCCAGGCTTGATGAAGGATGTTGCCAAGATCTTCTAAATGGTCTCGCGACATTTGAAAACCGACCAATTCTCTATCATAACCACATAAATTCGAGGAGGAACTTTAGCACAATCATATCCACAATTCCATCACGTTTACCTTAGCTGAAAGTTCCTTGCTATTGTTGTTAGGTAAAACAAATCGAGTAAAATGCAAGCTTTGTCTTGTTCTTCCCTTTTGGGTCTGCATTCTTATTGAGAAAACGAGTTAGCGTATGCTAATCGATGGCTCTTCTTTATGCTTATGTCTAGTGGGGTGATGCAACTTGTCCTTGAGCAATATGATGTCCTATTCATTTATTGATTCTGATGAACAGGTGAGATGTCCCTGTTCATTTGGGACAGGCAGTTAAACAGTTTTATCATGTTTTTTTAAATCTCTGGGGCCGCTATAAGCTTGAAGGTGTCTTTCTAGTCCCTACTTTAACGGGAGATTTGGTGGACGGAGATGACATTAGAATGACTTGGCATCTTGCACATTGAAAAGCTTGCGATCATCAGCTTCTGGTCCAAGGACTTCCCACCTACCCTTATCTCTGTTTCTTGCACGGGTCCCCATCGTTCTGATTTCCTAAAACTTGTCTGGTTCACCTAAATCTCACAACAGTTACAGCAATCTTGGCCTTGCCTATATCTCGGTTTTGACATTACACCTGTAGGGATCCTGTATACATCATTCATGAACACATAACAATTGCAGCAATCTTGGCCTTGCCGATTTCTCGGTTTTAACATTATACCTGGAGGGATCCTGTACACATCATTCATGAACACATCAATCTTTTCCCAGGACTTGAAACTGAATATAATATGCATATCCTAAATTGCAGATTTAAAATATTGATTCAAAATTGAAGCTTCTCATTTGTATTTGTCAAGATGCAATGCATGGAACATTGTAGGTGAAAATTAGTTTCCCCTTCATCTGAAGTTCACAGGTACGGAAGCTTTAGGGATTACTGTTTGATTATCCCTCTGGCCTGCTGATACAAGTTAACGTATACAAAAATCTAGATCAGATTCACGCTTTCTCAATACACAATTTGAAGTTATGTACACAGACACAATCGGACCGACCAGCTCCAAAATTTTACATATTTCCAGCGATCTTTGTGACCCCGATCTCTGTAGAAACCTTTTTTTTCAAGCAAAACAAAAGAAATGGTTAAAAAAGCTAGCGATTCAGCACCATATGTCATTGGTAGCTGAAGTAATCATCGTCATCAAACTCTGAGACTCCAAGCATCGCTAGAGCCAAGTGTTTGTTCATCTCGCTCTTTGTCTGATGCAGTTGTGTGAAATAATCCAATACAAATCCGTTTCCTCTGAAGCTCGACTTCTTTTTACTGGCCAAAATAGGTTCGTTGTCGCCTGTTAGAATAGCAGCGACTTCGTCAATGCCCGGTCTCCGGGATTCTTCATTAATTATGCACGCTGCAGCTGCTTGAATCATTCTGGCAATTTGCTTGGGGCTTTTCAAACTGCGCGTTAGCCTCGGATCAGCCAACTCTTCTATCGCTCCTATCCCTTTATTTAGGAGAGGCTTTGCCTGCAAAAAAAAATGTGTTAATTAGCAGCTAGGCAAAGATCAAAATACAGATGTAAGGCTTCAGGTTTTGCCGATGACTTGTCAATGATTATTCTGCTCACGAGCATTTCTACTGTCTGTTTTCATTCTCTTTATAGAGGAAACAGAAATATGCACATCCTTGAAAGTAACCTATCACTGACAATTACTTCTTAGTGTTGCATCAATTCAGAACATCTAGCAAAATGAACATTAACACATGCAGTCCAGCTCGAGAGTGGAGTGACTCTTTGCAAAATGCGCAATAAACATTAGGAATGAGGGCATTCTAGCTGGATAATTTACTGAGTTAAGAACTTTTCTGCTACTTTCCAGAGTTTTATTATTTAAAGCAAAAATGGTCATAGCACTGAGGAGAACAACCATTACCTTTCCTAAGCAAGTTCTAATGAGAAGAGACTTCACTGAGCTAGTGGTCTCAATAAATTCCTACATTCAAAACCCTTCTCAAACAGTAGCCAGTATATTCTTTGGAAAACCATCCAAACCAGAATATTGGTCCTATCAAGATATCCCGTAAGCTTAAAATATGGTGATGATAGCATCCGTTTGCATTTACTCATCGACCCCATAGATTATCTTTGACTGGTAACAGATATTCTAAGAAATCTTAGGTATATAGCATCCATAGGGCGGTGGAAACAAAGCCCAGACTCCAGAGTTGTCCCAGTGAGGGGTGGTTCACCCCCATTAACATAGGTTTATAGGACCCTACCTTGTTTCCCATGTATCATGAATAGTCACAGAGTGAGGACCAATGCATTCAGCCCTCATAAAGTCAAAGGAATTGAATAGGCAACGGATTGAGCATGTTAACCTACCCACAGCACCAAGTTCTCCTCTCCGGACGGCCTTCTTGCTTCAATTGGTTTTCGACCAGTTATTAACTCCAACAAGACAACTCCAAAAGCATAGACATCCATCTTGTCCGATACCTTCCCGTGCTGGAAATATTCAGGTGCCAAATAGCTGCACATTCATGTAAACAGTAAATGTGTGAAGCTAAAAGAAACTCAAACTCAAAAGCAGAAAGACCATTGCTTTGTTCTGCTCATAGGAGAAGCTCTCTTTAGATGATTACCCAAAAGTTCCTTTTACAGTCTTGCACAGGAAGGGGATTGAAGGTGCTGGTGTCCATGTAGCAAGTCCGAAATCACACAGCTGCAAATTCATTCCCGATTCAGAAATAGATTGCATCACATGCATATCGCTTCCTCTTTTCTTTTTTCCCAATAATTTATCAAACAGAGTAAAATTTTGAGGAAGCCTATATCTCACCTTGGGCTTTTTGTTGGCTGAAAGGAGTATATTCGAAGGTTTAATATCTCTATGGACAACACATCTTTCTGTACCGCTATGCAAATATGTTATAGCTTCTGCAATCCCAACTGCAACTTTATACCTCATTGACCATGGAAATGTTGAACGACCCTTCGGCCCTTTCTTCCTGTCTGCAACACAAAATTTCAGAAACCACTTCAATTCATACACTCGAATACAGAAAATAAGCCCCGAAAAGGTAAGACAAAAATACCGTACCGTGCAAGTGGCGCTCTAAATTTCCACCAGAGACATACTTGTACACCAAGAAGAAGCCCTCCTCGGAGTCCATGCAGAACCCAACTAAAGGAGCGACATTAGGGTGGCGAAGGGAGCTTGCAATCATCAGTTCTCTGCAAAATGCCTTCGCACACTCCTTGTCTTCTTTGTCCAGACGTTTCACAGCCACAGAAGTCCTCAAAACCCCAATTCTGCCTCTGAACACGTAGCTCAACGCTCCTCTTCCCAGAACCCTGCCTGCCCCGTTATAAACAAAATCAGTCATGGCTCCAAACAACATGTCAATCTCCGTAAAATAAGATAACAAATCAGACCAACACAACAATTTTGGGCCCAAAAAACACCGAATTCTAATCCTGAAGTGCATCGACAGACCTCATGAGTATTCTGCATTATAACGCACCATGACTGATCATGCTTCAAAATATACACATACAACGAATTTAGCTAATCTTTCTCCACCCAATTAAGTACCTTTGGAGAAATTTCGAGTGGCAGAGACGATTTGGCTGTAGCTGAACCTGATCAGTGTATTGGTAAGAGGAGTGATGCTCTTCTCCAACGACTCAATCCGCCTCCATTTCTGCTCCTGCTCATGACTCTCCAAGCCATTGTCCAAATTCACCATCAAAACGGTCGCCGTATTGGAAGAATTCAAGTTCATGGACTCCAGCTCGACCTGAGAGCAGATGCTGAACCTGAAGGATGAGTGCCCGGACTGGGGGTCAACGCTGGTCAACCGGGCGCCACACCCTCCTGATTCCGCGAGCAACCACGCCTTGTTGTGCTCCAAGTTTTGATCTTTATCGTCATTCTCATCGCTGTGGCCACCCTTGGGAAGAAAACAGGACAACCCAAGATCCCAAATCATGCTCCTCAAAAAACTGGGTCTCACTTTCTTGAGCTCATTAGGCTCGTAAAAGTAATGCCCAAAGGCCGAGGGAGTGTTTGGAGCTTCTGAGACACTGCAGGTTTCTTGGGAAATCCCCATTCTCTCTCTCTCTCTCTCTCTCTCTCTCTCTCTCTCTCTCTTTCTTTCTCTTTAATTTGCTTTTCCTTGAAGCGAAATTTCACCGAGAGAGCACGGAAACCCAGGAGGAGCCTCTACAGCAGAGGCCAGACACGGACTAGGAAAGGTGGAGAGAGAAAAACACCAAGAACCATGTGAAAAGAACAACAAAAGCAGCTCTTGCTTGGACGTTGATGGAGAATTCCTCAGCGAGAGAGACAGACGGAGACAGAGACGGGCAAAATGTGCAGAACCTGCATACAGAGAAGGTGTACGCATCGAACGTGATCTGGGGTCCTATAGTAGTTAGTTTAGTCACATTTATAAAGTGAGTTAGGTGACGAATCCCGCTTGAATTAAAGGGAGTTCTATTATTGAATTGCAGAGGAGGGGAAAGAGGTGATGGGGCGTTGGCTGCAAGAAAGAAAGGAGATTCGGTCTGTCAACGGTGGAGTGGGCAAGAATTCCACAAAAGGGTAGCTCGCAGTTTTGGAAGATGACAAAGTAAGGATGAACAAAAGAGAGAAAGACCCAAGCCAAAAAGGCAAAATTCAATGGTAAGTGTACTTGACAAATTCGGATTTTGCTTTAACGAGATTTTTCTAGGGTTAAATTATGCTAATAATTCTCGACGTGATCCATTTGCATGACACTGCGCTAACAAGTAATTAAATATTATGAATTAAGCATAAATTTTGTGTCATACAATTGATCGACCTATTTAGGACGCATTAAAAATTATGTCTTACTTGAATCGACACACTTTACCTATTTATATATGAATTAATACATTTAAATTAATGCGTTAACATGTCATTTCTTTCGACATGATTTAAATAGATATGTTTAATGCTCATATTTAAAAAAATTTCATCCTTAAAAGTTTATGAAAGTGATACCAATGCCGATTTACATGACACATCTTGATAGGAATTGCTAGCCCTAGATTGCTACGATGAATTTTTATTTTTTTATTCTAGTAAGTATTGATGTAAAGATGGTAAGCAAACAAGGGATACTGGAGGATAAAATTATTATATATCTCGAATTTTTCTAACGTGTCATTTTTGTATATTGCATTTTGAGGAAGGATTCTTTTCTCTTTCTCAAAGGATTTAATAATACCATTTATCTCCTAATTGATATCCTACATTGGCCATTTATCACCTTGTTGATTACAATGATAATAGAATAGTTTCTCCATGTTAAGGAAATCCCTTATGATGTTTTGAAGATGACAAAATAAATCAAATGCTTTTGAGTTTACATGTAGCAAAAGGAAAGCAAAAGATGTTTCTAAGTTTGACCGTACCAGACGGAAAATACGATTCTGAGTCTGACTATATCAGATGGAGAACACAAGCAGACGCAGAACCTCGGTCTAATAGACTCAGAATGAACTTACACTACTAGACGCAAACCCAAAACATGTAACGGCTAGTAATCTAGTTTGGATTCTATACCAAAATAGATATGATTGACTCAATCTAATTGATTGGCAATTAGATCTCGAAGACAAGAACTTTCCTTATGGAGAAGCTCTAGTTATGGAAATCTAGATTCTGATTGTATAGATGATCATAATCAAGATGGGGATTCTGCTTTTGTCACTCAACGGCTACCAAATCTTCTTGATACAGTTCTATCCAATGGGTAGATTGGAAGACGATTCTTTGGATACTATCCAACGGCTAGTTTGGAAGTGGAGTATATAAGGAGATCAATAAACCAAAAAGCAAGTAAGAAACGGAATGTAGAATCTATAATTCCAAAGTGTGAGTGTATTTCGACCATATACTCTTGTCTTGTGTGAGCTTAAAAGTATGTGATCGTGAAAGAAATACACAAGAATGACTTAGTGAGATAGTGTGATATATCGCTGAGTGTTTGCACTTAAAGTTGTAATCTCTTGTTGATCATAAAGTGGAATTCAGCCAGTAAGTTGTTAGCGTGGGAGAGTGGACGTAAGCTTGATCTAAGCCGAACCACTATAATATTTGTGTGCAATTTCTTTTATTCTTTAATCTTTTATTGATTATTATTGATGTTAATACTAGCAATATCACTCCAGCCCTCTCTTTTTTTTTGTTTTTTCCTCGAGCTGGACAAGAAAAAAGTTGGAACATGAATAAGCAATATTACCCAAATCTTGTTAGGGTTTCTGGTTTAATGGTTGTTAATGTACAAAATCAGATCATGTTGGAATGTGATTAGTGGTTCGGTGACCCTCCAACTCCTTAATTCCCAACAACCTCTCTTTGACTTCTTCTTAACGCCCCTCTCCTTAATTTAACGTGTCGCCCAGCCGATTAGCCATACCTAAACTTGGCAAAAGCGAAGCCAATTCTATTTTAATTTGAAAAACAAGAAAATGAATGCTGTCCTCTAGTCCAATAGCTACTACAAAATATAAATTTTGTGCGCATACGTTGCCTCCCTCTTGCCCTTAATTTGCTCTGAATCTATCCTAATGAGATGAGATAAGATCCTTTCGAACCAAGAAAACACATTTTAAGTCAGGATTTTATATCTGTTTCTGTCCCACTTACCTTTTTGAAGAATTCGATAAATCTTAAGTACCTACCATGCTAAGTGCGTTATAGTTAGATCTCATCTCATGATAGTTTTAGGCACAGTCTATGTTTTTGAGACGGAACTGCGATGTTTGCCAAAAAGATCGACCGAAAAGATTGGCTTGCCCTAGTGCACCCCCACGAGGGCCCAAAGCAGCTCGCATCCCACACGCGGCAGCTCCTCGGGCAGTACATGTGTCGGCACCTAACCAGGACCTGCCAGCAACCGGATGAGAGTGAGATGTGTTTGCATATGAAGCTGAAGTGCAATTGGTTTTAGTGGGGTCTTTGCATCGTCATCATCGTTGCATGGCACACGCTCGATGGTTCATGGAGGATTCGCCATTAATGTCTCCCTCCAACTGCTTGATCAACAGCACAAGAGCGCCACAAGTTCAAAGATAGAATCTTCCCTTGTTGAGGGAGCCACTTCTTTTGGCCGTTCAACCATCATCTCTGCTCATGTTCTCACTTCGTGCTTGGGGAATTCGATTGGAAAAGTACGTGGATGGTCAAGGATTAAGGCTGACATTAGCTTCGCTAACCGATCTTAAATTTCGGTTTTTGCTGGACGTAGCATTGTGTAATTAGACGACAAGAAAGTAATTCCTAGTGAAATCCTCCTGGGCTTTGCGGGAATAGGAAGCTTGGTTTAGACGGGAAGGCGAATTTTGCGTGTCATGTCGAAAATAAGCATGAAGACTGCTCGACCATGATGAGCAGAAGAAAGAAATGTGTAAGATTATTGTGTGCGCCACGTGCTTGCGCCGATATTAGACCGAAATTTAAAGCATATGGATTGGAAACCCAAAATAGGCAACGAATAATAGAAATGAAGATCTTTAATGTGCTGGATATCTTGTTTTTGGTAATGTCAATTTCTTTGGGAGTTTAAGCCGGTGGATAGCATAATAAATTTCCAGGGACCCTCATTTGGTCATGTCGAGATTGGATGCGTTTAGGAAACCTGATGCGACACACATCTATTAATGATACAATTTCCTAAAAAGTCGGTATTCTAAGCTATCCAAGTATTTATTGAATGTAACGATATGTCCATCTAATCAAGAGTGTATTGAATGCTTTTCACTTCTTGATTGGAGCTTGGCAACAATCCACCGATCCATCATTGTCGACAGCACAAGTGTAGAAAATTTATTGAGACTCAAAGAGAAAATTTTGGCTCTCGAGATTTCACTAGATGGTTCATTTGTGTTACGTGAGGTTGTGTTGCATAAACAAAAATTTGAACTTGAAATCTTGCACATCTTTAATGCAATGTTGCATTTTCCTAACCACAATTCTTAAGAGATGGGGAAAAGTATCAGAAAAGTTATAAATCTATCATATTATTACCAATTTATTTTTATACATTTCAATACTAATTTAATGATAAACTTTTTGACCTAGAGTCAATTTAATCATTAACCTTTTAAATTAGCGTCAATTCAGATAATATGGTATATGTTTATCTATATTTATTTAATTTATGGTTTTATATTATAAAGAGTATGCTCTTAGTCTTAAACATACACTTTGGATCATTCAAATGATGACCAGTCACTTAAAAGCATTATGTACAATAATATATAACTCACATAAATGCAATCACTTGTAAAACATAAAACTTACAAAATTCATATCATCATGATCGGGCTACATCATAGCTCTAATAAAAAAAATAGAACATAATAGAAGAAGAAACGAAAATATAAATTAAACCAAATATCTTGAATTAAATAACAAGAATTCTGTCATCACTTTGTCTTCAAAATACTTCAAAATACCTGAAAAAACTCCTAAAACAATACAAAGAGATCTAACAATAAAAACCTAGCTATCCTCTGACATTTCAATATTCTCCTATTTATAAAATTCATCTAGCTCTCTTATCTCAAGGTACTTTACTTAATTTTGCATAAACTTAAAGAATAAATCAGAGAATCCATATACACAATCCTTGATTTGGCATCCATCTTCAATGCCTTTTGATTTGAATTCTTTAATCACAAAATTTTCCTTTCCTTCTTTTTGCCCTTTTTTCCTTATTTTCTCCGTATCTCATTATTTAATTTGGATAAATAGAAAGAAATCCACATATTTTCTAAAGAATATTGCATTATAAAGTATCATAATTGTTGCCTAAAATAGGTAAAATAACTCTATAATTATAGAGTTATCACCTGTAACTGGTGGCTAGTCACCGACAAAAGGTAGAAGAAATGAGAAAAAAAAAAAAAAAGAATAAAAAATCAAAAAATTATTAAAATGTTATTAAAAATTATCTATGTCAATACTGACCGACATTCACATTAGCAATATAAAATTAGTTGGAATGACTGAATTGACACCAAATTAAGAGGTTTATAATTAAATTGACACCATAAAATGATTTAAAAATGAATTAGCACAAATGTAATAAATTTATAACTTTTTTGATATTTTCCGTTTTTGTAGTGGTTCTTTTATGCTAATGAACGATCTGCTGCTCATGATGCTTGATTGACTCCTCTAGACTTGTTGATTCTGAAAGGGTGTTGCAATTTTACAACATTCAGTTTTTGGAGTTCAAAAATCTCACTTAAAACATGTAAATTTGATCTCAAATGATCGCTCAAAACTCAATAATATCAAGTTGCGTGATTCAAAGCACAATAAATGGTAATTTTGATTCTCAAGTTGAATTCCTTATGTTTAACTTTTGTTTCGGATGATCTTTGTAATGTCGCACACAGTGTCTGAATTTACTGACTGGCCGCCACTGTTATTTAGGGATTCATGCCTATGGTCTTCTGTTTAGGTAAGAAACTATGGCTAACTCTTCAACTATCCATAGTTGAAGAAACATTGTCTATCACTGACCCCCGAAAAAAAAAAAAAAAAAAACTATTCAACTATCTAATTCCAAACAAACAAACATTGTCTACTAGCTCCTCGATTATCACTTATTCAATTATCAATACATACCCGACGGTGAAAAACTTCACTTTGACATGAACAGTCCAACAATCAGTCTTTACTCAAAAATGCTACAGTTTTCTACTCAACAAGAAAGACCTTTATTTCCTCAACAGCCGGCTCTATCACCTCCGTTTTGGACTTGATGTGGTGATATGTTCATTGACAAAAATAACGGACCCTGAGAGGTGAACCTATTTATGCTACAGATTTGAGCAATGCATCCAGAACGACTTCTCGGGTTGGCAAAGCTGGAATGGCACCTCTCTCCATTACGGTCAGTGCGCCGCAAGCATTTGCAAACTTAAGGGCATCTCTTAGCCGGTCCTCCTCCTACAAGAGAAAAGACAAAAATTTTATTGAGGTGGTTACAACAGTGACAGTAAAAGAGAACACCAGATGTGTGACAGAGACCACTGAGCAGAATTATGAAGGTTATTTATGGAGGACTACTTTTGCAATGTGTTTTCTTGGTCTTTATGCCATTTGTAGCGAAACATCAGTTTCCTAATGTGTTGATTATGTGCTCGGTTCTATTTAAATGCTGCAGTCTTCTCTTTGTATGATTCTTTGCATTATCCATCCACCGTGAGATTCACAAAAAGAATGCATTGTAGAAAAATGTACTAGGGGATGGATAAATAACATGTAAAGAAAAAAAAGGCAACGTATCATTATTCAATGTTTAAGCCCTAATGCGAACTATTGCAAGTGAGAGGTCTTATGGCAGAAGCTTCAGCACTAAAGCAGAAAAAACTAAAGAACGTGACAATATATTTAACCTGTTCACAAAGGAAGCAATACCAAGGAGGGAGTTTCTCACATTATACATCTAAAAACATTGAGTAATTCTTATCATGCTTTACCTGGCTATTCTGAAAGATTTCAATGTGCACTCGTCTTTCATTGTCGAATCCATCTAATGTATTCCAAAGTAAATAAGTTTCTCTGATGGGTATGTGGTTTTTATGTTGCAATGTCTGCTTGTTTTTCAGACAACTGAAACTGAGTGCATATTTCGTCATACTTTAATATATATTTCCTTTCTTGCCCCTATCTCACATGAAAACTTGCACAAGTGACAACGAGAAACCATGTTAGACAGGCCCTATGTCCAATAAAGAGAATGGTTGGCATGATGAACAGGTAGCTACAATTGTGGTGGTAAGATATACTCCTTTTTGGGGTAAGCTCTCGCAATGTCTTTGAGGTGGATCATTGAGAAACACCACTCCCTGGCTCATAACTGTCAAACTGTCAATCCACAAGCCATGTTTAGTGTGGCTGTTGCTATTTTTTTCACAATATGACTATGTCATGCCTATAAAATCCCCTAAAAGTGACAGTGCTCGACTAGCTTCCAACAGCTTCAGAGAGGACATGGAAGCGTGAGTCTTCATGAAAACTAAACTGACAAACGTTAGTGCCTCACATATGTAAAAAGTCCCGTTTCTCGAGTGGGTAGAATTACTGATGGTCAGATTATGTTCTTGGAAACCAAAAGATGTGGTTAAAAAATATAGTATTACCTGAAGCAAGGAGAGATCAACAGCTAGTTGTGATAATATCCCAGCTACAAATGCATCACCAGCACCAGTGGTGTCAACAGCATCCACTTTCAAACCCTTGACTCTCCCATTAAAATCCTACAAAATGACACTTGATGAGCCAAAAGAACAGCTTCTGACATATATGTGTTAAGCAATTCGCAGTTTTCTAGGATATATGGTGCCACTGCTTACCTTGGTGTAATACCTACAACCATCAGGTCCCTCTGTTACCAGAAGCAATTTGAGATTGGGATGGTAAAGCTTACGAACAACAGCATCATCATAAGGATCTTCTCCTTTGGTCAGAAAAGAAATCTCTTCTTCACTTATCTGAAATTATGCAGTAAGACAAGCAATTTGAGATTGGGAGGGTAAAGGCTAATTTTTATCCATGCTTCATGCTGTACATCACAACCTTTGGAAGGGCCAAAAAGAAGAACTATGGGTGCACAACCTTGAGAGACTCTCCACCAAGGGAAAAAAAAATACGCGATAGACTCGTGGCTGAAGATTGTTCTTACCTTTATAATATCTGCTGTTTCCCATATACTCAAGATTCCTTCCCTGGCACTTTCTGCTGAAGGCCACAAAGGAAGCCTTAAATTGGGGTCATAAGACAGGACAACACCGGCATCCTTTGCAGCTATGGCTGCAGCAATGTGCGCAGACTTGCAAGGGTCTGTTATAAGACTTATGGAACCATAGTGAAAGATCTTTGCCTGTCATGAAATTATAAAATGTTCTAAGACATGTATAAATCACATCTGTGCTCAGTAGCCTCACAGAAATAGAACATATTAATCATATCTAAGTTGCAACCTTTTTTCTGGCAAAGCAAAAGAAAATGAATTCTTGGTGTTTGTGTTTAAGTCTCTGAGCAGAGCTGAAAAAAGTTCAAATTTATTAGAAAATTTAGCATGTCTGGACCAGGACATGTATTGTTCCTCATGTCTTAATTTTGTGCAGAAACTTTAATATATTTTCCCTCTTGTTCCTCTTGAACAAATCATTTCCCACCCAAATAGACCCAGACAAGCTTATGTTTTGTAACTTCAACGGAAAAGAAGACGTGATATTCCTGAGGATTATCAGAATGTAGCAACTACTTGGCAATTTATGCATAAAAACAACAAACAGCACATCTCGGTGGTCCTGGTTATGCTAACGACTTTACTAATTGAAATTAACCAGTTTGGTGGGTGCTTTGTAGTTAAGGACAACTCAAACCATATGGAAGTATCAGCATGTCAAAAATTATCAATCTCCTTAGTTTGAGTATTCCAGCAGTGCTCGGTGTTATTTGCTCTTTGATAACAAAACATCATTTCTTCACATGATTTGTTTCCTAAAAAAAAATGGTATCCCACCTTTCTAATTAAGTCATAATCCAGTTCAGATTCTTCTAGCAACATATCAGCACTTGGATTGCGGTAGAACATGAATTCACGTTCCCCATCGTTCCTTAGTGTAACAAATGCTAAAGCTGTACGAGCGCCAGGATCAAATCGCATCCCTTCGCTGTTCACATTATTTTCCTTTAAAATGTCAGCAAGCATGTAGCCAAATTCGTCCTCACCCACCTGTGCAGGTACATAGAGCACGTCTGCGTTAGCTATTATCTCAGAAAGCACATGACCCTCAATTAGTTCCCTAAAATATAAGTAACAGCGTGATTGCTATTCAGACAAGTTGACCTCAATTATCTAAATAGATGCACAAAACAATATCGAGCAAACATACCTTCCCAATGAAGGCGGATGATCCACCAAGACGGGATATGCCCACTGCAACATTAGCAGGTGCTCCTCCTGGAGCTTTCTTAAAAGCAGGTGATTCAGCCAATGAAAGGCCACTACTAGTCGGGACAAAATCAATTAGCATCTCCCCAAAACAAACCACGAGAGAATCATCTTTTGTTTCAGATGCATCAATACCACTCACCGCTTTTCCTAAAAGAAAATATGCAGATCACGTTAGAATTGGGATAAGTTGATAGATGCAGCAACATTTGAGAAACTTAGTCAATGTAATGCAATTTTACCCAGCTTAATTGCAGCCACATCATAAAACAAAAAGTTGATTTTCATTTCTTTCCAATACTTCTAACTAACGATTTACATTAACAATGAATTCCACATCATAACATCTCATTAATGGCCTATTAACCTGTGAAAATCTTGGCAAATTTTGGAGTTAATAATCTCACCAGTGAAATCATCGATAAGCTTGAGGATGACAGCATCGTGAATTTGTTTGATGAAAAACAAAAGAAGAAGTATTTATAGTATTCAATTGGCGTCCCTTGGAACGGGCCAAGTATTGAGCACACATTGTTGATCCATCTCTTAGCAGTCTGAGTCTCCAGGAAGAAAGGTCCAAGTACAGTTAAAGGACTCGATAGGCACCTATCTTTCTACTTGTTATTGCGCCTGTTAACACTTTCTGTTTCACGGTGGTCAACTTAATGCCGTTTCTTGGGGCCTGACATAAAGCTAATCCTCTTGATATTCACATATTCTCAGAACACAACCTGACGAGTGCACCTTCTTCAATATGCTGTGCCATTTCTAAGAAGAATCATCGGCAAATTTGGGATCAAAATGCAATTCGCCCAAAGCATGGGTTCACGACTTGGTAAGGGCTAAAACCACAAAGAGCAAGCAGAAAATCTTAACACAAGCGATTCAATCTTGTGCACAATTCGTCACTATACAGCCAACAGACACAAGACTCTTTTCCCAAACTGAAGACAGCAACAAGAAACACAGTTACTGAAGTACCTTTCACATTCAATCGAGCAACCGAAGACAGAGGCGGGCAGCTAAAGGCGGAGACTTTCACCGTTCGGCGCCTGCAGCTCACAAAATCTCGTCGAGAAATGGCTACGCCATTGAAGCACACAGCACTGGAGTGGAGGGCCATCACATAAATTATAAAAAAACAAAGCTGAGACCTTTATCAAGTGAGATCGACCCGACCCAGAAGCGAAATTTCAATGCTAAAGATCTGATCACCGAGAAAACGGCGAAAACGAGAAGCGGAGAACTCGAAAACAGGATGAAGTGCTGTTCTTGCGAGCGAATGCGATCAAAGATTAGGATGACGAGGGGGCGTTAAAGTTGAGGGTGCCGTGGGAAGTGGGGTTGGAAGCCTTGGTTTGGCCGAATTGAATAATGGGGAAAATGGGAAAGACTCCGATCATGATTCTCAGAACGAATTCAGCATCGTTTCACGGCAGAAGGGACAGATGTTTGTGGCATGGGAATAGCGGAGAAAGCAAAGACGAGAGAGAGAGAGAGCGCAAAGTTTTTGTCGCGAATCCAGTTTCGAGTGATTTTTGGACAGAGGACGAGGTTTCAGCTCGAGAGTTGCTCCATTTGCCTGCTTCCACGTGGACTCCTTCCTCTGCTGAATCCATCTCTTCCCTCTCCTAAACCAAAAGAAAAAAAGAAAAAAAGAAATGAATATTACGATAGAGTTGAATTTACGTGAACTATTTCAGAATTGAGTGAATGTCGCTTGCATTGCGTAATGCGGGCTAATTTTAGAAGATGTTTTACGATCTCCATTTTGTAAAAATTTCAGATAACACCTATTGTCATATTTTGAAAAGTTTAAAAGGGAAAAAAAAGAGGAAAGTTAGAAGACAAAGCAAGTAAATGATTGAGAATTATATTCTTAACTTTTATGAGTTGAATTCTTTTGAAAGGTCTAAAAGAGAAAAGAGAGAATGAGAAATTGGACTGAAGGGCGACAAGCATCATAAAAGATACTTGTCCTGGACCCATGTGCTCTTTCCCACCCTTATATTTAGTCATTTGCTTAGGGAAAATTGCTACAAATATTACTAAATTTTAATTTCACGTGCAATATGTTATTTCTTGTGATATAACCTAGAGAGGACTGAATATGTCATTTGTTTTGGGAAAATTGCTACAAATATTTCTGAATTTTAGTTTCACATGCAATATGTTATGTCTTGTGATATAACCTAGAGAGGGCTGAATATGTTATGTAATGCAATCTAATAAATTTTTTGCAAAATAAATAAAGTCAGTTAATGTGCAAGATTAATCTACTAGATGTGTCTATCAAACAAATAAAATAACAAGTAAAGGGATAGAAATAGGTGCACGGAGGTTTATAGTGTCGACATTTAAATTTTGATGATTTATTTTAATTATTTATTAATCACATCGAAAAATTAGGGATTAATTTATAATCCCTTAACAAAAAAATTCTTTTATTAAAATTGCATTGTATATAGACATCAGAGCATTTGCATCACTAGTTTTAAAATTAATTAAAAAAATTCGAATTTTTTATAAAAAAGAAAAAATATTTGAAAAAATTGTGGGTTTGGGCCAAGGCTAGGCTTGCGCGGCCCCTTTCTTTTTTTCCTTTCCCTCCCGCACGGGCTTGGCCCATTCTTCTTCCGTCCTTTTTTCTTCCTCAGCCCGGCTCGGTCGACCTTTTTCTTCTGCCTTTCTTCCTCCACGCGAGCAGCAGAGCAGAGGCAGAAAAGATGATGAAGTAGGTTGCTGCGGCAAGTCAGAGCAGAAAGGTGAGAGCTGAAAAAGGAAGCAGCGAGCAGCAGAGCATAAAAAAGGGATCCCGAGAGAGGAACCGGGAGCATAAAAAAGGGAACCCGAGAGAGAACTCGGACAGGAAAAGAGAGGAAATCCGAGAGGGAAAGCCGAGTGTTGCCAAAAAAACGAGAAGCTCGGGCACGAGAAAGAGAGCCAAAGAGAAGGGAAACTCGAAGAGGAGTCAAACGTTGCCGGAGTTCGCTCGCTTGTCGCCGTTTACCGCAATATTCTCTCCTGGTAGGCCTTCCCGAACATTTCTATTCGTTTTGACGAAGTGACGGGCCGGAGCTCGCGCCGACCAGTTCGCGTGAGCCCCGGCCCCTTTCGTGCCTCCATGAAGGTTTCTCTGTATGCTTTCGTGTCTAGTTAGAAGGCTAGGCCCGGTCTAAGTTCGACTCGTGTCGAGAACCTTTTGTTTTACTCACGCACGCCGAATGTTTGATAAAATGCTTCACTGAGGAAGCGAACTTGAATCCTTAAAACCGGAGCTTAGATCTCTGTTATCTACACGATCTGCTGTACTATTGTTGTCTCAATAATTTCATCGGTGTTTTCTTTGATTTTGCGGTGGCACATCTCTCATTTCTCGAACCGGCCTTCGCGCACACCCCTCCCGCCGGAGACACGCCCTTCGCCGGAGAAGCCCGCGGTTAGGGGTCACCTCAGTCGGTCTTTCCCGTTTATCTCGCGAGGTCCTAGTGTTGAGTCCGTCGATGTTGATGTCTCGGCAAAGTAGGCGTGCCCGAAGCATAGCTCCGTTGAGGGTAGATTCGATGGAGGAAGAAACGCAGGGAGAGAAGCACGCATGCATGCAGAAAGAGGAAGGAAATGTGCAGGGGAAAAAGACAAAAAGTGGAAAAAAGAAAAATAAAAAAGAAATGAAAAAACAAAAAAAGGCCAAAAATAAAATAAGACAAGAATATGGGCTTCGTCTTGAGCTTGTGTACGCCGGGTTGGGTTCATCGCGGGCCGAGATGGCTGGGCCCGAGCAAAAATTGGGAATGGGTTTTCTAGTGATTTAGGGCCGGCCCAGTATTTTGTGGCCCGACCCGGACCGACAGGGTCCGGGTTAGCAGGGCCGGGTTTCCTGACCCGGTCCGAATTATTTTTTTTATTAAAAAAAGAGTCAAAAAAATCCAAAAATTCAGAAAAAATATTAAAAATACTAAAAAATCATAAAAATTTCGAAATTTCAGAAAATTCATGGAGAATTCAGAAACCTGAAAATTCATAAAAATTTTCGGAAAAAGAAGAATTTTTTTAAAAAAAAAAATCGAAAAATATTAAAATATTAAAAATTGCAAAAAAAGTTCAAAAATCCCAAAAATTCCAAGATTGTTTTAGAGTTCCCTAAAAAGCTCTAAAATAATTCTTGGACAGTTTTCTCTTAAAAAGTGTTGGAAAATTATCGATTTAAGATTGTACTTAAAATTAAACAAGCCCTTATGGCTTTATTTTAGGGTTTTAATTATCCTCGAATACAATTGCCCTTGATTGCACGCGGGATGTGATGATTATGGTTTCCCTTTACTTTAATTAGGATTGCCATTTATTTATCTTTTAATATTAGGTGTTTATTTTCCCTTGCAATTTATTTAATGTTTTCTTTAATTGTTGATTGTGATTTTGATGATTGCGCACTCGCATGATCACCTCACATATTATTAGTTAAGTTTAAAATCAATCCAAATTACCTAGCAAAATTCTTTTTGAAATGAACAAGATTAGGTATCGAAAGGACACTAATTAGCTAATTAGTGCAATCAAGTTCCCGATCCTAGATTCTTTGGTTGTGTAGAAAGTGAGACACACTCTCATGCCTTGCTTGATTTCTAGCCGACTCCAATAGGTTAATGGCGACTTCTCATTATAAAATTTTCATGAACACTTAATGTCACGCGGGGTATGGGCTTGAAAGAGCCCATATCTAATGAGGGTCCTCGACAATACCCCTAAACCTATTTAGATATTCCTTTTCCCCACGGGATGGAAAAAATAGGTCACGATATATAGTAGTTTGGCTTAAATCAAGTATATGTCCATTCTCCCATATTATCAATTGCTAATAAAGTTGGATTTCATTGGAGGTCTTTGAGCCATTACAATTAACTTGTGCTTGTTTTACCCAAAGTTGATAGATGACACTAAATTACATGAACTACTACAACACTTGTTTACTTCTCCCAAGATTTACAATTAGTGCACAACTCTCGGTAAGTTAATCTCTTGATCACAAGATAAGTGAGGTGTCCTTGTAATTCTCACAACAAATCTCTATATATTTTGGCTTGCATTAATTCCTTTTATGGTTGTCAAACTTTTAGTTAATCATTGAATGATCTTCGAGATAATCAACTTAGTCACTATAGATAGTAATGTAATTATCATGGATCCGTTCACCCACACAAACCAATTTTCTAGCAATTCCATTGCTTCCGAGAATAGAGACTCCAAATACAAAGATAATCCTTGTTCATTGGTGTAATGGATGATTGATTAGATTCTCCTCATAGTGAACGAATTCGCAATTCCAACAACACATACAATTGTAATTACTTAGAAGATTGCCAATGCAATCTAATTAGTATGCTATTAATTTGGGCGAGTGGACATAGGTTTACATCAAGCCAAACTACTATAAAGTTTATTGTTTTCTATCTCTCTACCTATTTCCATATCTATATGATAGAAGTGCAATGCATTTGATATAACTACCTATTCCCACTTATATCAACTCGTTTTTATTATTCCTCTTATATTTTACTTAACATTTATATTTCCGCATAATTTAGTCAAGTCTTCTTAAAATCACCATTCGACCCCACTGGGTGAACATCTCATGCTTGGGTCTATTACACTTATTTCTATACACATTAATCCTTACTTACTCTTTCACTGACTGTTTCAATTGAAAACTCTTGATTTCCGACATGATCTTGATAGTGTTCAAGAAGCGTTTGGCCAACTACACACTTGTTACAATGCCATAGGTTTGTTCCTCCTTGAATGATTTGATTTGGCATGAGCTACTCTTCTTTTGCAGTGCACTATATATCTTTCATGGACAATTTTATTGTGAACACTTTTTTTTTTTGGGTCAAATATTGTGTACACTTTACTATAACATATTCAACACTAGAGTAATTGAGTACTTCATACTAGCATCTTAAATCGTTTGCTTCATCAAACTTCATAGATACACATAAAGCAGAATTTGTAACTTGTATTATAAACACACAACAACTTCATCACCTTTATTCTCATCTTCTGAACTATGGCTCTCATCCACTACTGATAGCTAAATTTTCCCAACAGTTAAAGTTAAAATTTTATAGAAGACTTTTTTTCTTGATAAAAAAAAAAAGTTAGAATTTTGTTAGTTGTCTAATTTTGTTTTAGATATTTGATGTAGGCTAGTGAAATTTTGGGATTATGGGTCCGATTAAAGAAATTTTAACCTATGAAACCAATCAACCATTTATAACATGATATTTGGCCTCGTAGAATTATAACTACTTAGACTCACACCTTTTGAGATCGTGTCACTAGCGCAACCAAGCAATAACCCTTTCTTGCCTCGCTCTTTTGGTTGTTAGTGGAGAAAATATTGGATTGAATAGATTTTTGCCAGGTCAGACTTAAGACAGACCATTCAGCGTGCAACATGTATTCAGGTCTCACCTGTTAAAGACTTTTTTAAAGTCTCTCTTCTCTCCAACCTTCTCTCTCCCCCTTGCTTCTCCATTTACCGTCTCTTTCCTCCCCCGCGGTCATCCCACCTCTCTCTCTCTCCCCACTACTGCAACTTCAAAGCTCAAACTCCATGGTGCGAGCTTCACTAGGCCTCTACAATTGTCAGCCATTGGTTGGTGCATGGCCCCAAGCGGATAAAGCCTCGTTGGTCGCCATCGCCTATGACGGACGAGACCAGGGAGGCGATTTCTCGGAACCGAGAAAAAGAAAACATAAGTATAGAGAGAGAGAGACCGAGTCTTTTATGGTGAGAGAAAAGAGATGGAGTAATTTGACAAAGGGGACCTACCTTGCCACGTGTCGACCAATGAGTAGAGTGTTCTACCGCCAACACAAAAAATTAGACCTATCCAATATTTTCTTCTGTAGAGAGGCTGGCGGCAGGCCCAAAAGAAAGGGTAGAAAAGTTTCTCTTTTATTTTGGCCGAGGTTCTTACGTTCCCGGACGAGGACTCCCGGACCTCTCTTTTCCCTGCACAACACACTCATATAAAGGGAGGAAGGAAAATGGCTCTATCTTTGAACCACCTTCAGTCAAACACCTTAAGCTCAGTGGTGGCTATTCCCCTTTTCTTCCTTTCATCGAAGTTTTTCAGGAAGAAACGGGTACCATTCATAGAGAGAGATGAGAGTATTCGAGGGCAAAAACTCGTAGGAAATCAATCCTAGAAGCTCGCTCGTCGTCGCTCACCATCGTTCGCCACTGCCAGCTAACGATTTTGGAAGAGTACAGAACGTACAGAACGTACCCTGTTTCTGGCCGAGAGGGTCGGAAGAATTCAGGTCTAGTCTGAACCTGATACGCTTGTCATAGCTTCGTTGTGGACGATTATAGGAACTCCATTCGTCGACTCGTACGCTCGTCGCAGCTCTGGCATCGCTAATGAACCGGTTAACGCTTCTCCCTTTTTCTCTCCCCTGCTTTGAGCGCAACCCGATGTTGAGTTGTGTTAACACTACTTGTGCGAGTGATCGGGAATCTGAGTATCTTTTGGTGATTTGTAATGATATTTTCGTTCAGGCGTTAGTTTTGGATTAAAAAAAAAATATTTACTTCGATTCCTTAGCTAGGTCCAAAATTTGCCGTGCCTACAAACTGTTCGATGTAATGCTTCTGTTATTTGTTCAAGTCATATAAAAATGAGGCTGATGTTTTAGTCATTTCTGTGGAAGTATATGTTGGATCTGTCTGGGCTATTTTTCATTGATTTCAAATATCTTAGATTGATGTTAAGTTGACGTTGTTGCCAAATTTTGGATCATTGATAGGTCTTCTTTAACGCACAAAACCTGCTCGACGAAATGTTTCTGAGTTGCGATTATAGTTGCTCCTATTGTTCAATCTGACA
Source organism: Angophora floribunda (assembly GCA_014182895.1). Taxonomy (NCBI): domain Eukaryota; kingdom Viridiplantae; phylum Streptophyta; class Magnoliopsida; order Myrtales; family Myrtaceae; genus Angophora; species Angophora floribunda. Next base: position 22,493,619 of record CM024710.1, read on the forward strand.
ACATATCAGTGCGATCCTTATGATGGTAACCGAGCCGTGAGTCATTAAACATGATTTAGAAAAAATATTTCATGGTTGCCAAAAATGTATATCTGAACCTGTGTTTCCTTTGCCTTTTCTTTTGGCAATTTGTGGTGGACACCAGCGAGATGAAATGGCTCGGGATCAAATTCTGGTGATGATTGTGTGGATCCCTCTGTTGTGATGATATCTCCCCAACTCCGTTATGGCGAAACCATGGCTGTGCATAGAACTGAGGCTGGTGAATGGAGATGGTGATCTTGAATTTTCCGGTAAAGTTGGTGGATACTTGAGTGTTGATGTTGTTGTTTTTGCTCAGAATCAAGGAATGAATAGATTTGCTGGATCTGGAAAAACGATGAACATTGAACAGAACACAGGCGTCCAATAGAGAGGGAAATGGAAATAAAAACAGAGGAGGAAAAGGGATGGAAAATTGGCTTAGTGTAAGCTTGATATGATTTGATAAATTTTGGGTTTGGGTGAGTTTATGTCCGAAGTTGGGCTTCTTAAGGATTTAATTGAAAGGGTTTAAAGAGTAAGTCCAATTACTTCTGTTGCTTCAATTGCTTGGACTTGCAAAGTCCACCTCTGATTCTATAAATGGACTGGACCCAATAGCCTGGCCTGCGTCCTTGTGAAGACCATGTTTGACCCTATTCAGACCGGGCCCAAGGGCCCAGCCCAAATCGCCTATTTTCCAGAATATAAAGACCTTTAGGACTCAAAGTTGATAAAAGATCGTTCGATCATTTAGATGGATATATCAACCAAGTTAGAGGTACCGAAAATGTGATAATTAGACTATTAGCATAATCAAGTCACAAATCCTAGTTAATTTGCATAGAAAGTTAGACAATCTCTCATATTTTACTTAGTTTCTAGCCAATTAAAATAGGCTAGTAACGGCAGTTTCACATAGAATCCTTATAAGATTAATTAAAACTTAAAATAAATCTAATGTCACGTGAGGAAAGAGTTTAAGAGAGCCCACACCTCAATTATTGGCTTGTCTTTTCAGCATTACCTCTAAACCTCTTTCTTTTTTCCATCGAGAAAAAGGACAGGGTCACAACAATCACCATCACCACCATGCTCCTTACATTCATTTTTTTTGTTGAAACTTTTCTCATCTTCAGTCTCATTACTATTAACTATCGAGGCTCTTTTGTCCCTATTTTTAGGTCCATCTCCTTCATCCCTGTTTAATCTAAAATGTGTAGCAAATTGTTTTTATGAAATTCCTTCACTTGTTGCCTTATTTGTGCAAGTTCATCATCATCATCATCTTCACCTGTGTCCTTTGCATGCCCCAAATGTTCATTTGAATTACTCAATAGAGCAACTCCCCAACCCAATCCTATCCACTTTTCATCACCTCTATCTTTACCAACAATACTACGAAACATCCTTGTTTGCTAAATTCTCTCTAGAACACGAGCAGCATGCCTTGCCCTCCTCTCCCTTGTAAAACATATCCATCCCCAATGTTAGTACTCTTTTTTAGTACCATCTCTTACTACTCAGTGCTCTCATCTTCATCACCATAACTCTTAACAAATACATAGGCAACCTCACCATGAAGCTAATGGTAAACAAGATTCTTAATACTATTATCATCATGTAGGTATCTTAGACCGTCTTTCAAGCTCTTAACAAGAACCTTAATTAATGTAAATTTTCTATTTTGCTTAATAATTATTCCACTACATCCCTCACATTTCTTTATATGACATCCAATTTACATTGACAAGAACAATATCAACATTTTCACCATCATATTTCCACTTATTGTCAATAACAAATTCTCCACCGTGGAAAACAATGGTGGGTGCAATGGTGTCACTCACTCTTATGCTGCACTAAAAAAAATGTTTTGGTATCACAATGCTAAAAGGATGACGAGATATTCACAGTCACATCAAATTAAATAAACAACAATTGATTTTGTCACTGAGTGATCAAAAATCAAGGATACATCTTACCAAAAACAATAAATTTCTCACCTTTTTCCTATTGCGATATTCCATCCTCTGGCACTGAGCCCCGACTTCTTCCCTTCAAGTATCGTGTCCCTACCCCCAATTTTTCCCTACAACAACCAAACCCTAAATATTTACCATGTTGATTGAGCGAGAGAGGGAGGAAGGGCCCCCACGCGGGCCCCTGGGAGGAGAAGGGGGGGGGATGTCTTTTCTATAGTCTTGGTGCCTCAGTCTGCATTGGACCTCTTTGCTTCCGACGAAAAATTCATGCATGAATAAACTTTTTTTGAAAAAAAATAGTACTGGGGCTTTAGGTTGGAATTTGTCTTTGAATACACTTAAATGATCATTTTTCCCCCATTTCACACTTAATTGATCTTTTAAAAGGCTTTGGCACTAAGATGGACAAAGAATGAAAGTTATGACACTTTAAGTGTCATTTTCTTGTTTTGCAATATGGTGTTCTAAGAAAAGCAACGTTTATCTGGCGTGACTGCATGCAACAATTTTGTCTTTGTCAAGTTTCAAGATAACAACATGAATATGAAAATCTTGCAATTTGTATTTCAAGTTAGGTTTTACTTGATATTCTAATATCTCTAGTAGTTAGATAGTTTTGAGTAGTCATTTGATCAAGTAAACATTTTTTTTTTCCAATTACTTTTGTGTGTGGACTGTTATTTCTTTCATCCTAATTGAAGGATGCTTATGATTGGTGGATAATAAGTTATTAAAATATCAATATCACCTCAAAACTTAAAATTCTATATATAATATACATGACTATACATTTATTTGGGAAAAATGATACAATTGATCATTAAACTTTAAATGAATGTGCAATATTGTCTTGAAATTTTTAATTTGTTCATGTGGTCTCAAAATCTAGTTTCTGTACTACATAAAAATACTCAATGTGGTCCATGAATTTAAGTTAATGGAATGACAACATTAAGCATTTTCATATATATATGTACCAAATATTCAATGATCACATTAAAAAAATTTAAAGTCTTTCATATAATCTAGGAATTGGATTGAACATGTACTGAATGTTCAATGATTATATTTAAAAAACTAAAAGTTCAGGAATGACATTGCATATTGACTAAAGTTCAAAGACTATATTAAACAAATTAAAAGTTCATAAATCATATTATACGTTGGGCTAAACTTCATGGACTATTTGTTTAACTATCCCATTTATTTATCTAGCGCTTTCTTATCTTCAAATTTATAAATACATACTAATCCCAATTTTACATCTTATTTCAGGACATCTCTCCTCTCTTTTCTAATTATTCCACATACGGCTCTCCATCTTCGTCTCTTCTAGAATTTTCCTTAGATCTGCAGACGAGAACGGAGTCAAGAACACGGCTATTCTCTTGTCTTGCTTGCGAATAGAGGATGTTCCATTATTCTCCTCCAAAATCAATATTTTCTTGAGGTTGATTTCTTTGGCAGCGACTTCAACTGCTAAAAGGAAGAGCCAATAGCTCACCTGACAGTGACGCGACCAAGTTAAGAATCGCGCGTTGGCTCGACTCTTTTTCAATCTTCTGGCCAAAGAAAGCAAAAAGGTCTCTGTCTCTCTGCTCTGCTTTTCTCGAGTAATGGATAAGAGTAGTCTTTGTTAATTCATCCGAAGTCTGAGAGCTTGCTTGCCTCTAGGGTTTACGCGGTTTCAAGCTTTTCAACTTCCACTTATCCCACCATGGATGGCCTCGAGAAGCCCCGGTGTTAGAAAATTCTACACATGTTTTCTTCTTATAATACTGGAAAAGCTCATCCAAAACGCGTAAATCTCGAATCCATGAAATACTTATAGCTGGAAAGAGATCGAATCCAGCAGGGGACTTGTTTTTCCTTTGATGATATGGTGAATAAAGTATAGTATGCGTTTGGTTCAACCCAACCCAACCCATACCCGAATCCCGATCCGACCCAAAATAGTTAAAAATTTCTTCCCCCAACTAAACTTAGGAAATCATATTTTTACTTATAATTTTTTTTAAAGATTTTTCATATTTCCAATTTTATTTTGAATTTTAATTTTTTAATTTAAAAATTATAAACCCTTTGGTCCGGCGAAAATGGGTGCCGGCGTGCCGTCGGTGGAGGTCGCCCGACCTCGGGCGACCTTCGACGAGGGCCGCGCAACCCGGCCGAGGGCTGCGAGGTCGCCCGACCTCGGGCGACCTAGGCGACCGCCGCCTGGGTCTCACGGTCGCAGGCGGCCCTCGCCCGGGTCTCGTGAGGGTCGCGTGACGGCGGCCTGGTCGGTCGCGCGCCCCTAGGTCGCGCGACCCTCGCCGAGGGTCGCCCGAGGTCGGGCGACCTCCGGGGCCCTCGGCCGGGTCGCGCGACCCTCGCCGTGGTCCCCGAGGTCGGGCGACCTCCACCACGGCCGCCGGCGCCCAGATCCGCTCGCCGGCGGCCGTAGCCCTTCGCCGGACCGGCGAAGGGTTTTAGGTCAATTTAAAAAATAAAAATAAAAATATTATAAATATTATATACACACACACACACACATATATTATACCTATTATACCCATCAAATAATACTGGAAAAGCTTTTTTTACCAAAACGCGTAAAACTCAAATCCATTTGAAAATTTTTTACCTGGAAACAGATCGAATTTCCAGCAGGGGACTTGTTTTTCCTTCGATGATATGGTGAATAAAGCTTATGTCATGCACTGAATCCCTCATATGTACTGAATGACTGAACTAATACAGGTCGTGCATTATTTGTTGTCGTTGTTTCTTAGGAAAATTTATTTGTCGATTTTCCAAAAAAATTAAAGAATCACGGTAATCTTATATCACTTTTACATATATAATAATATAGAATTTTGATGATAACTGCCCTCAATACCTAAATAAAGATATATTCTAATTTTTCAATTCATTGCTTTCTCTTGGGTATGCGGCATTAATACATTTGGAATAAAAATCTTTCTTTATTAATCTAGCAAATGTGGATGCTTAATCGAAATTTAAAACATTAGGGGAAATTGTTTAATAATTATAAACATTTTATATGAATGTCAATTTAATCCTAAATTTTTCAATTTTGGTCAATTAGTCTCAAACCTTTTGTGTGAAATTCCAATATAATCATTCTTACAATTGTCATCGAAAATCACTGATCAATATCTGTGAAATATGTTTAGGGAAGATTGGGTAATCTTTCCAAAAATTAAGCAAAACCACTTTATAAGTAGATATTTAAACTATTAAATAATGAATATAAATTCTTGATCAAATACAGAATTTACAAAGAAAATATATATGGGGAAAGATACCAACATTTTAAACATGAATCCTTTTAGGAAAGTTTTCATTGGATGGAAAGGATTCAAATTATAATATTGAAACAAGTGAGAGATTGTATAGAATTATTAACTAACGCATTTGCTCATGTGTCGAATTTAAAATATAAGTAATAAATGACATTTTGGAAGAAATCGAGATCCCGAGATCTCCTTTCTTTCATATAATAGTATAGATGGTTTTTAAGTGCTACAGGGCCTACGGGCACTCATTAATAAGACCCAAATAATATTTTGATAAGCTACTAATATTTTACATTAAATAAAACTTAAAGTCCATAAGCCATAAAAAAAGGGTCTTATTAATGAGTGTCCCCTAATACTTTCTTATCATGCTTTAAAAAAAATGTTTCATTTTTAATGCATTGAACGTGCATAACACGAAAATGACAAAGAATACTTTAGAAACAACTTTTCTTTTGATATGGATTCCAAGAACTTGTTTTACACTTATTTAAGGAAAGCTTGCCATTCTTAATTTGCCTCGATATCATAAATAATAAGTACATTGAAAATACAAATTTTTTATCGAATGGGTATGGTTATCAAGAGCATTAGTTAATAAGATCCCTTTTGATATTGTTGGAAAAATTGTTAAGATAACATGAAAAATAACAATAATTGTTAGAAATATATTGAAAGTGGATAGAAAATAAAATGAATTGTTTGAGTCATACAAGAGCACTATCCTTAAGGATAATTCCGCCTCTGCGATAATCTTTAGTGGTTATTCTTCCAAGATATAACATCTATATTCTATATTGAATATTAGAAGGAATAGAATAACGTTGTGTATAATCTAGCAAGGAAAATGAAATGAAAGATTTTTTGAGGAAAAATATATTCTTTTCTTGATTTGGTGTATTTATCTAGATGGTCTTTTTAACTTTTATTTTTTATATTCAAACAAAATAGAGCTATTACAAAGTCGTAAAGAAACTGTTATAGAGCTGCTGTAGAATAATGAATGATTTATTTGATAAATAAATTAGAATTTATAAAGCAATTGAAAACCCATTATAAAATGTTACAAAAAGATTTTATATTAACGGCAGACAAAAACTCATTATAAGTTGATAATGGTAAAAACCGTTACAAAATTAATAGTCTTCAATTTTTCAAAACTGTCGAAATATCTAATAGATCTATGGCAAGTATCCCGAATCACTCATTAATTAAAAATTTCAAAATAAAATATACATGTGACAAGCATCTTAGGAACACTCTTGAACGGACCTCAATCGCCAAGCCTGTCTCTATTCCTAGCATACGAGAAATTCATTGAGCATATTCTTATCGTCCCTGGTTCCGGTGGCCAGGGGGTTGTTGGGGGTCCACGCGTTTCCAACTGCCAACGAATGAACTGTCCCGGGCCGCTCGGTATCGGCCAATTATCATCCTCTCCGAATCTCGGGGGATTTGTCCGAAAGCGGAAAGCCCGTAAGTCACATTCCATGCGTTGGTCAACATCGCGGTTCAACGGCGGGGAGAGGCCCTTCTTGGTCAATCAGGACATAATACATGAATGCGCTGAATTGCCAAAAAAATATATCTATTTAAATAATATTTCCTTAAAAATAATCATTTGTGCTACTTGAATTAATTAATTGATGACAAACAAATCATCTCTTAATATTTTTGCGAACGATGAAAATACTCTTCGTTCATTTCTAGGAAAATAGTTAATATCACAAAAAACCCAAATACTATGCCTAAACTTTTTTTTGTCATAAAAAAATCCGAACTTATATTTGTGTGATAGATATATAATGGACGGAACTGAAATAGATACCAAAAAAAAGTTGAGGGTATTTGTATCATAGTGGACAAATTGAGATTTTGGTAATTAAAAAAAAGAAATTTGGGTATTTGTATCACAATAGACAAATTTAGGGTTTTGATAATTAAAAAAGAAGAAGAAATTTGGGCATTTGTGTCACATTAAATATAACTTTGGGTATATTATGATGTTTACCCCCTCTCTAAATTGTTCATTTTTGGTGGAAGTGCCATTTTCTTTTTCCCTAGTAACTTGGAAATTAGGATTATTTTTTCATAATGCAGCCGAAAATGTCTAACCATTGAGCTTTGTCTTAATGACCATTCTTTTAACATGAGAAAGGAGAGGTGGGGGTTCAAATCCCCACTTTCTTAAGGGGGTTGGGGTGGGTACTTTGTAGTTTCGGCAGTGGATTTCGATGGGAAGAGTAAACATTTGAGCGCTTGATTATTGGATGATTTTGGGTCGACTCTCATGTCATGGCAATGTCCACGGAAAACAGTTTTCCTTACAAAAGAGTTTCTTTATTGGAAAACACAAGACATAAAAGGAGAAAGTATCCTATCATACAAATAATATACCATATATATACACATATTGTATACGTAAAGCAAATCGAGAATGTTTTCTAAATCCTAATTTTGATGAAATTCATGAAAGCTCTAATAAACATAGCCTCCCTTAATTTAATACGACTTAATGGATGTAGTAGGTTGGCAGCCCTTATCTCGATCTAGACTTGTCAAAGTGAGTTATATACTCATTTCTTAACTCATATAGAATGCGCTGAGTTGTTATATGGATCAATTATATTTAGTAAATGTGTAATAAATGAGTTTAAATATAATATAAGTATTAAATAAGTTATAAATTGTAAATCAAATCCATCTCTATAACTCTTTCTTTATTCTCTCTTGCTCTCACTCGATCTTTTGTTTATTCATTTCGTACTCTCATCCCAGTTTGGGTATGAGTTTTCCTACATTGAGTTAAATATGCTAATGTTTTAGCTGTACGAATTAGGATCGGATATGAATTTGGTATGAATTATTAGATTTATATTGCATTGAAATGGATTAAAACGGGTTCAAAAAATTTAATTGGGTTGGTCCATTTTTTATTTGATCCGGCCCACATGTTTGACACATCTATGCTAACATCATAATATAGACCAACGCTCTTCTCTAATGAAAATTCTTATGCGCATCCGATGCATATAACCTTTTTACAAAAACGACGAATTCGGTGGACCCTGGTTAAGTCTAGTGGAACCTGTAACATCTCGTGGTTAGAATCTACTGCCAATGCGCATGTTCAATGAATGCGATAATGTCCCCTCATAGTGGCATGATGATTTAACGTAAGGATAGAATCGCGTTTTCTCACTCTAGAAGGCTCGAAATAATCCTTTCGGGTTATCATTGCATCAAGCTCAAATAGAGGTTGAAATAGAGCAGATTTATTAGTGAGAGCTCGCTTTCCTGCAATAGAAAATAGCTCACCGTTCGAATTTTATACTCTCCCAAAAAATCAGAGAAAGAAGATCCGATTAGGCTTTTTAATGACGAGAGGTTAGTCACCGAAAGATTTCTTGGCTAGCTTGTGGAATCAACGATCAATCGGTCGCCTAGTAAACTAGCTTGGGTTATTAAGCAAGCTTGGTTCTTCAGGCTTTTAAAGTACCCAACACATATAATTAGTAATTAGGGGTGAGCATTAGTTTAGGGTCAACTTTGGACCGACCCTAGACCAGCCCAACTTGGTTGGTCCTGGTTTGGTTCCTAGGAGGATTGGGTTAGTCCCAGTCCTAAGGCTTTTGGACCCTATGTTGTGTAGGTTAGTCATCAATCTCAAGAGTTTAGGGTTTGTCCCTATATAATATCTAATATTATATATCTTTTTTTTTTTGTAATAGTATATATTATTTGCTTTTGTTTACTCTAAACCCTAGAGCCTTGTCTTCTGTTCTCTTCTTTTTTTATGCAATCCAATTTGCTATATAAATTAGAAAGTTTAAAGAAACATAGTCCTCATTTGACCAAAAAACTTAGAAACCCTCTTCACCCACCTTGGCCTCTCTCACCTACCTCGGCCTCGGTAGCCTCATGACTTGCATTTGTTTGCTCGCCTCACTTGCCTATGGCCTCTTCTTGCTTGCCTCACTTGTTCTTTTCATAGTTTGTTGCTTTTAGCAAGCATATAACTTCTATTGGAATTTTATCTTATATTTATGCTTAATATGTAATGTGTTCATAGTTTGGTTACTTAATGTCATATTGTTGATGAATATTTGATTTGAAATAGTATGTTTGTTCTTTCAATGAATACAAAAAATAAAATAAAAAATATTAGTTAGTTTGAAGTTGACCTTGGAACCGGACTAAACCCATAGGATCAATATGATCTTGGTCTCAAGTTCAATAAGATTAGTCATCGGTCCCAATAATTGGAGACCAAAATTGAGTTGATTGGTCATTGGTTTAGGTGCTAGATCGGCTCAATCCGAACCATGCTCATCCCTATTAGTAATCAAGTTGCAAGCCATCAAAGAGGAGGTAAGTGAGTGAGAATAAACCTACCTACCTTAGGGTGGTTGTCACTTCAAGTTGTACTTTGCTTCAATGTATTGCGCTTGAAGGTCATTACCGATTCAAACTTGACGGTTGGACAAACGCCATAGTGCTAACCTATTGATGCGGCGGGTAGTGGTAACTTTATATTTCATAAAGCAAATAGAGTAGAAAGAGTAGCTCTTCATTCTTGAGCGGAAATCAATAATTCAAATAAAAAAATGGAAAAAAATATAAAAACTCCAGACCATAAAACAGTGACACAAACACTTATTTTTTGTATCATCAAAATCCCTAAATTTACCTATTATGACATATATACTCTCAATTTTTTTTATAACAAGAAAACTCATATATAATCTTTATTTCAATTCAATCTAGGGTATATTTGTCATGTTGGCATGAATCCAGGGTCTTTTTAATGACGCATAAAAAAATTTAGGGTATTTATGCCACAATGAATAAATCTGAGATTTTTAGCGACACGAAAAGAAATTTGATGTATTTGTGTCAAAATGAGTATGGTATGAAGTTTTTTTGTGATATTAATATTAAAAAAATCATATTACTTTAGGAAATTCATATAGGAACATGGATTACTTTACATATCAATACCATTATAATTTGAAAAACATAAAGGAATGTATACCTCACGGGAATTGCGAGGCTTCGATAGGAAGAAAAAAAAGAAAAAGCAAAAAGGAAAAAGTGACATGAACAGGACACAAATCGGCGCCGCGCCGATGTGGGAACCGGTATGGGTCCTTGTCACCAAGGAGCATCGCCAAAATCAGACCGTAGAGGAACGAAGGTGGGGCCCCAAGGTCGCGTGATCACATGCAGCCCAAATTAGACGAGCCGCCACGTGGAGGCCCACCTTTGGCCATCGACCCTAGCGAACCCGAGTCCCGAGCTCACCACCATACACCCGACGACACGCGATCACCGCCCATTACTAGGTCTGACAGCGAAACCACGCGCTTTCGACGCGCAATTCTCTCCCCCCTCTCCCCTTCCTATATATAAATTCCTCACTTCCGGTCTGGGAACCCTGCCGAAGTATAAATTTTTGGAATCCTCGCTCTCTCTGTCGGAGCGTCACTGACGATGTGGAAGCGCTCGAGCTCGGGCTCGACCTCGACCTCGAGCTCGACCTCGCCGCCGCCGTCGCAGCCGAAGGCGGCGGCGGGCTGCCTGGGCAACATAGACCAGGTGCGGCAAGTTTTCGCCCAGTACGACAAGAACGGCGACGGCAAGATCTCCTGCGACGAGCTCCAGGAGGTGCTCTCCGCGCTCGGCCCCTCCCCCACCAGCCGCGAGGACGCCCGGGCCGCCATGTCCGAGATCGACAAGGACGGCGACGGGTTCATCGACCTCGACGAGTTCGCGGAGCTGATCCTCGGCGGCGGCGGGGGCCCCGAGTGCGGGGCCAAGGAGCTCAAGGACGCCTTCGATCTGTACGACCTCGACGGGAACGGGGTGATCTCGGCGAGCGAGCTGCACGCGGTGTTGCAGAAGCTGGGGCAAAAGTGCAGCCTCAGGGACTGTAGGAAGATGATCAGCTCGGTCGATCGGGACGGGGATGGCAACGTCAACTTCGAGGAGTTCAAGAAGATGATGACGACTGCGACGAGCAATGGCGCTTCGAGCTGACCGTCGCCGTTCCCCGTTGGCTCTCTCTACCTTTGTACATGCCAAGGAAAACTGAGCAGTAACGTTCTCTCTATCTCTTCGCATCTTTTTCCTTTTTGTTTTTTTTGTGTGTGGGGGGTAGGAGATTCTCGAAACATGATTAGGGATTAATTCTACTCGTCCTGTGTGGGTTCGCTCTTTGGTTTTCTGGCAAAGTTTAAAACTGGAAGCACGAACAGCGCAGTAGCGGTGGGAGATTAGTAGTTTACAGATAGGTAAATCTGATTCAGCACTCTTCTTTTCATCTTAGATCAGTTTCTGGATCTTTCGGTTTGGTGGTTTTAAGTCTCGATCGCAGGAAAACACCTTCCTTGTCCTTGTCCTTCTTTTGTCTTCTTTAAGCTGTTGTTACCACGTAAATCTGCACTCAACTAGTTGGAACAAATTATTATCTATGTTCTCTGTCCAAGCCACGTTAATACAATTCAGTTGATCCTTACAGTTTCTAATCGGAATAATTATCCCTGATTTGCCGTTTTGGTACCTAAATGTATGAAGATCACTCTAATAAGGTATCGGAAACAACATCAAGTATTGAGGATTTCTCAACATTCTAGCAAAAATAGGAGATCGGTTCTAGAGTATAAGGAAAGGATGTGCCTTTGGTTTACTTCCGTTAATTGTTTTGGATTTCGAGGGAAAATTTCTTTAAGAAAGAACATTTCAACAACTAATCATTAATTGGATTCGTTTATCTCGTAAGGAATAAATAATTTGAAAAAAATTCTCTCGAAAGCGATGGCTTATATCTAATGAGCAATTTACAAGTGATTATTCTGATAATTTAATTTTTCGCGAAATAATCGAAGATTTTTGCAAATAAATATATTTATTTGGGGGTGTTGGGGGTTGTGTCACTGTTTGATTGGGTTTTCAGTAGCGGAAGTCTACCATACGAGTGGTCCACGTGCAAGGTTAGAGTGTCGATAGAGATATAATGGACGCGGCTGGATCTATCATTATTACTTGCGGAGGACTTCACGCGGTAGTCACCTAACCCCAACATCCCGTGAAGTGATGTGTGCGCGCATGTGAGCCTTTAGGCAACTGCTGACCTCAACGCGGTATTCGCTGATTGTTGCCCTGTCGTGAAATTCTGGTTTTTCCAGTTTTTGAGGAAGAGTAAAGAAGGCAAATGCAGGGCTACTCTCTCCCAACTTCACCATTTCAGGCGCGCTTGGGTTCCGATAAAATCATGGGCCAGTGTTTCGGTTCGGTTTGAAAGCTATTTCCACAAGGCCTGGGGCCCCTATTCAAGGCCCGGGCTTTGGGAGCCAATCACGTGACGTTCAATAGTTGATGTACGGGGCGGGATATTGGGCCTCGATGTCCTCATCAGATAGGTCCACAGTCTATAAAACGTACAACTGGGCCTTGTCGGGCCCAGGTCGGACTAGAGGGACAGGCTTGGGCCTATATGATATTGCCCGTTCGAGCCGGTCTGATTTATGCTTTGAATCTAGGGAAATTTTGTGTGTTTGGGCTTATCGGCCCATGATTAAGTTTAGTAATTAAGCAAAATCGTCCTTGATCCTGAAATTATTAGGGGAAACAAGATGGATCCTCTAAATATGTAACTTCTAAACATTTATCAAGATCAGGAAACATGGATCAGACATGAATTAATGTAAATAGCCTTATACAAGATGCTAATCTGTTTGACTGTGCATGCTTGATGAAATCAATTAAAGATGTAATCTCTCTACTTTTCCTCACTCATTTATACGAATTACGCTTATTATGTCCTATGTGCATGCATGAAAAGCGATAAAGGTCCGATCTAGCATTTGGAAGGTTTGATCTTTTTGACATGATTACAAGCGATGATCAACTCTACTTTTCATTATTATCTGCAAAATAGATGATCAAAATTCTTCTAGACAAGGTAAACTTTAATAAAATCAATGCAAGGATAATCTAACACTTTGGTTCATGCGAGATTACTCTAAAATCATGCATATCAACCAAGGGGACGTGATTGAAGGTATGCAAGAGGGTCGGCCACATGAACAATCGAATCAACATGTGTAAGGATTATTAAGTCTAACCATTTGAATGTTACCGTGTAATCTAACATGGTCTGAGTAAAATTCACACAAAAGGTACAATGTCCTACATAAAAAAGATGCAAGTTTTATATCCTATCAAATTCATGCAAAGGGAGTAATCTCTGCATTTGAATGCCCGGATTTGGATTGGAATATGATAGGATAAGGTGGTATTAGAAGTCATTCAAATATCCTCCTTATTTTAAAAAATCATTTCTCATGTTTGGTGCAATCCAAGATAGGATTCATAATCTTTGAAAAGCTTACTTACTCACATATGTGAAACTTTTCCAAATTTAGGGCAACACCTTGTAGGCGTAATCTTGCATTACAAAGACCAGTACTATTTTGAGTGATCACCGGCTCCTTCTCCTTAGAAATATTCCAATTGTCGGCACTGAGTCTCAAATCTGAGTAGAGGACAAGATTGGACGTCAAACCATCATGGCAAAATCAGGTGACCATTGTTCAAGACCAGCATACAAACGCCCAAAACTTTGTGCATTTTGGTTTTTTTTTTTTTTCTTTCTTTTTCAAAGATGATTTTGTGGGTCGATCCATCAATTATAGTCATTCATTAGTGAGAGTCGATTTGGTTCGACAGTCTTTGAAGGACAATTGATTGGATGGTGATGAAGATCGGCATTGGTCGGAGGCGATGATGATTGCACAATGATTGGGTGATAAGCTATTGTGGCGGTGGTCCCAACACGATGGGCAGCAACATTAGACTCCATCACTCCATTGTTGGAAGGAAACAATTATGATTTTTTTTTTTATAAATTTTTTATCCAATCCGGGCCTATCCTTTCCCCAAGCTTGGATTTTGGAAAATTGTCCAAAAAGTCTAAACCTATTGCATTTTTGCCAATTCAATTCTAAACCTTTCAATTTTGCTAATTTAGTCATAAACTTTCACTTCTTGCTAATTGAGTTAATTTAGCTAATTTTGGCTAGAAATCACTGATGTGGACGCTAACGATACCATGTAAGACAGCTAGCGTTGATGTGTATTAATTTTTAGTAATATTAATATATATTTTTAAATTTTTTTAATGCTTTTTCTAATTTTTTCTTTCATTTCTTTTTTGCTTTTTTCTTCCTTTTGTCAGTGATTGGCTTCTGGCCCCCAACCATTGACCATGGTTGGGCCGACTGGCCTTGCCTACCAAAGGCAAATTGCGGTCGGGCAAGGGCGAGCCTCGGTGAGCCTAGGCTAGACCTGGTGAATGTTGGTCTCGCCAGATTTGGCTTGGGTAATGTCAACTTTCATTAGGTCTCTTGCCTAGGTGAAGGCTCCCCTCACTAGATTTGGCAAGGTCGGCCTTCACTCAAGCTAAGGTGGCCTCGTTAGGTGTCACTTGCACTCGAGCAACCCTCAGCGACATTGCCCTAGCCTAGGCAAGGGTTGGCCTTGCCTGGTCTTGGCAAGGGTTGATCTCGCTAGGCTTGGGCAAGGCCAACCCTCCTTGGGCCTTGCCTAGGTGAGGGTTCTCTCATTAGGGCTTGCCCTCACTTGTGGCGTGAGGCTAGTTGACCCAGCCCTCACTCGCCACTAACACAAGAAAGAAGAAAGCAAAAAAGAAAAGAAAGAAAAAAGAAAAAAATTTAGAAAACAAAATTATTAAAAATTGTCCTTGTTAGCGTTGGCTATTTTACATGGTATTGTAGGTGTCCACGTCAGCGATTTTCTGTTAAAATTGATTGGAAGAATTTAATTGGTAAGAAATAAAAGTAGTTAGGACTGAATTGGCCAAATCAAAAGATTTAGAATTGAATTGGTAAAAATACAATCGGTTAATTTTCCCTTTGATTTCTCATTTGCCATTTTATCCTATTATATTCGGTCCAAAAAATATCGCCAAGCATTGAATATAATATTTGATTATTTTATCTGAACTCAGATTTGAACTACCAAATGCAACCTAAAAGTATTACTCTTTGAATTCTAACGGCACGGGGAAACTAGAGACTAAATACGGAATCGTCTACCTACATGCACAAACAACGACCTAAACACTTCCAATCATGGATTTGCAAACGATATCATAGCTCAAAAGTCAAAGCAAAACCACCCCTATGGCTAGATCGCATTAGAATCCTACGTGTAAAAGGATTGAAATCCGGCCTTTTACGAACACCACCCCGAAGGCACCGGGATTGTGATGGCTGAACGCCAACACTAGGATCGCGAGGGGATTGTCGGTAGGTGACGCCGGAGTCACAAGCAAGGAACGTCGGGGCCTCGGGCTAAAACGTGTATAGGCGTGGAAGAGTGAGGTCATGTGAGGCGTGAGATGGGACCAAGTGAATGCGGGCGAGTGTGGGGTCGATGCATGAATCCGTGAATGCTTGTGCGGGTAGGCGTGAGGGGAGTGGAAAAGAGATAGGCGTGTGAGCGCCAAGGTGAGAGTGATGAAGGAAATTGCGTGTGGAAGTCCTGGATTAGTGGTGGACCGCGGCCCGAGATTGGGGGAAGCTAGGCCGCCAGTGGTGGCTCCTAACAAATAGAACGGATGGTCTACATTCTTGGATGGCATGTATATTCGATGACTAACTTTGAACATAAACTTCTCTAAGAAAATCAATGGAGCCTATAGAGAAAGTAAAAAGTTTACAAGACACGGCTGGAAAGCTTTTATACTTGAAGACAAGTACTGAAATTAAGAAATCTTATTTAATTCGAATTTGAGATTCAAATTTAGCGAAATCTAATCTGAATGATCTTCTTTGAAATCTGATCTTGTGATTTGTGATGTATCTTGATTCTTTTCCACAGTGTATTTTATGCGTTGAATGTGCTGAGAGCTACTTTATGCATCTTAATATTCCTTCGCAAGATTGACTGCCTATTGACTTGGTCTCTATTCTAGGGATTTGTGATTGTTTCTCATTCTTTGACTACAATTCTCCTTTGGTCGATGGATCTCCTTGACTTAGTCTCAATATCATTTCTCATTTCAAGTCAATTGATCATAACATGTCTTGTATACTACCTAAACTCTATCTATTGGAAGTTTGTGGTTGGTAAGCTTATTAGGCATTCCATTGATGGGCTTTATGGATCGCATTGTTATGACCCTCATGATTGATAAGCTCATCAAGCATTTTGCCGATGGGCTTTGCAGATTGACTGTATTTGTCACGACTTGATTTGGATCGTTACCATCTCTATATTTGGGCCTAAATTTTGGGCCGGTGTCAACAAGCCCCAACTTGTTATCAACGGCTTTTTTATGTGGAGATTTTACTATGACTAGACATCTCCATTCAAAGCATATCAAATTCAAATAGAGCTTATTCACCATTTTCAAGTGTCAACAAGTCCCAACTTGTTATCAATGGCTTTTTTATGTGGAGATTTTACTACAATTAGACATTTCCGTTCAAAGCATATCAAATTCAAATAGAGCTTATTCACCATTTTCCAGTGACCTATTCTCAGGTTCATTCCAATGATTCCATCTTGAAATTCTATTCACATTATCTCACTCACTAATAAATGAATGTGACTGCTCCTTTACACAAATTATTTTTTCAAAAGGAATCACTTATACAACGAGCTTCTTGCTATAGAGAGATGCATCAATCGCAAGTTTAATAAATGGCCTAGTTATAGCACACTTTAGAGAATCACATAGCACGTAAACGACTCAAATTTGGCCCAGTGGGAATAGCTACATAACAGCTTGGGGACTTGCGCCAAGAAGTCCCCAAATGTCGGCATCGAAAGAGAGCTCGTTCCAATCATTTTGTCTCTCTTCCGTAGAAAATTCCCGAGGCGAGGAGTTCCCGTCCGGCTGTCCTTTCGAGCTGCTTGTTAAGGTGACGAGTCCTTTGTCGGGGCCACTGTCGGTGAGCAGATTTTCCCACCACGGACTCTCCTTGTACTGACGAGACAACATTGGAGATGGCTGTCCAGGGTTTTCACCTGGTGGAGTTCGTAGAGCCACCAGCGCGTCTTTTCCCCCAAACAATGCTAAGCTCTTTGACAAGACCCGAGGTCGAGGCCTTATGACGTTCACTTTGGTGGTAAATTTCCCGGGCGGGTTGTCTTCCTTCAGCTTGTGATAGATGCTATTTTTAGCCAAATGTGTGTTCCAGTAGTTCTTTACATGGTTTGCGGTTCTTCCTGGAAGTCTACCCGCAATTAGTGACCATCTGCATGCACTTGGACGGATCATTATCTAGGATATAAGAATTAGGGAAGAATGACTCATTAGTTCAACATTGGTTACCATCAAAAGCAAATTGAAAACCTTATTTTCCGTTAGCATGCGTATGAATCTTGATTCGCATCTTGAATTTTACCATGACTTGATAATTCTATGAACCCACTTAGATCTTGCTTGCTTCAATTATCTGTGGAGGCATAGGCTTATTTTGATTCCGATATTGCCAATTAACTCAATCATCATGTCATAGCAACATTAGTAAAGAGTTAAATGACAGTATGCATGCTGCTACTGGTCAAGAAAAGGACATGCACGTCCCTTAGCTTGTAATTTCAGTGCTCTTATACATGGATTATTAATTGTGTATTTCTCATTTGAGATTGCTTCATTTGTCTAGAATTTTGACACATTAATATTTCATTTTAATTTTTGTGCACTTCTCAATTGAATGAAAAAATTTAATAACTTCAGTTTTGTGCTTTTCCGTTTTGGGTTACCTCATAATCTACGACTTCATGTGTGAAATTTCTATTTCTTATGTGCTTAACTTTAATTATTCAATGGATATGAACAATTAAAGTTTTTTTTCCCAAAAAATTATCATTATTAAAAAAAATTAATTATTCATATCCATTGTCTTGTATATACCCATCTTTTTTTTTCCTTTTTCTTTTTTAATTTCCCTGCTCGAAAGAAAGTCGAGCATGGACAATCAGGATAGCTACTCTAAACATTACTGAAAATATCTCAGACCTCGTTACCTAATTTTTTGACTTAAGACTACCGAAAGGTATTCATTTTGCCTCACTCATGACCAGCTGGTGTGATGTAGGCGAGCCATATCACCCTAATTTCTCCCTGAAGTGCTAGATGTCCATAATTTTCCCCCGAAGTGAGACACACACTACTATCCCAAGCAAGTTCTAACTTGAAGAAATAATCAATTTTCAATATATTGATTATGCATATCATGAGAGTAATCGGTGAATTAAAAATTATAACATTTTTTTTTATTTAGTCGTATATCAAGTATTATTATGACACTTTTTGACAAAACCCTTATATCAAATGAAAATATTCAATTTTTTTTGTTCACGTTCCACTAGTAACCCTGGAGGTAAGTTTTACTTTTTCTCTATCAAATGTTCAACCGAAAGAGCCATATCATAAAGTGGACCTACACTTTCTTTATAGCTTGTCGCCGTGCTTCTGCATCGATCTCTCTGTCTCTCTCATAAATTGAATCAGTTTTCCAACCGTCTCTATCAAAGAAGAAAGTTCTACTAGGCAAATTCAAAGACGCTAAAGTCTATACTGTTCTGGCAAAAATTGAATTTGCACACAATCGTTTCAGACAATCTTCCTCAACGACTGCAATAAATTTACTCAGATTGCAGTACATCTGCAACATTCATCTCCTCAACGAACGCAATAAATTTGGGAGACCGTACATGTGCATTCCCGGTTTGTTCTCATCCTCGATATGGGTTTCCTCTTCATGCTGTCCTATTGAAGATGATTAATTTTAAAGTACTCATAACATCTACTCTGATGGACAACTTGGGTAGGACAGCCAGTCAATCATTACATATTTGGGTACGACATGATATTGACCTAGCATTGACTTAGTTTTTAAGTTGATATCATGTGGTTATTCCGTCGATTTCTTATAAAGAAAAATATAATTGAATTTTAATAAAAAATTATTACACAAATGAAAAAGGTAAATTGGATATAAAAATTATTGTTGTCGAAGATTATTAGTTCCTCCTACACTCTTTGTAGTGTCAAGAGGAGGAAAAAACCAACACTAAAAAGTGTGGCTTTCGACAAAAAAGTTCACCCTACAAAGGCAAGTCTTTCTTCATTATTATTATATTTTGAAATCCCCAATTTTAGATTCAATTCCAATTTGGTCACGAATTTTTTTGTTAAAAAATTACAAAACTTTCACTCTAATCCCAAATTTGTCTCTCAATCAAAACTCACTATTGGTTTCTTCAAAATTATTAACATTAGGAGGCGTAGTTCCATAAAAGGCAAGGGTGTTGGTGAAAACGTAGGTTTCAATAATGGACCTTTAATCGGCCTTGATGTCGATAATAGAAGAAACTTAGGTGGTTTTCGGATGTGAGGATAGATTTGGGATTGTAGTGAAAATTTATGATTTTTTTAGATAAAAAAAGTTGGGGACAAAATTGAAACTAGAGCTTAGGTTGGGTGTTTTCTAGAAAATTAAGCTGAAATATTTACATGATCCAACATGATGCCGAGAAGCAATATCTAGGGGGGACTACCTTGTTTGCATGTTTAAAGTACGTGGTTGACGAGCACAAACCACTAAATACTTGTCCCTTTATTATCATATGGTTTCTTTCATTTTCCAAATCAACATGTAGCTCTCTGCCCTTTGCCGACGCTCACGGCCCCTATGCGGCGAGTTCTATGCCGTAAATATTTGGGACAAATTTCATTTTATGAAAAAAGAAAAACTCCTTTAACAAGTTTCCATAAAAAAAAAGTTGGAATTCTCACTGCTTGCTATATGAGACAAACGTTAGCTCGTACTACTACACATGGACTATTTAATTTTCTAAACTTTATGTGGGGCCTGTCTAATTGACATGACACAAACACACACACACACAATATATATATACCCACTTGGCAATTAGCCATTCATCTTACTTCATCATTTTGGGACTTGAATCATCTTCATTTAAGACAGTTGGCATTATTGTGGTCTACGATTACTTATTTATGTATTGCCTCCATCACTCATAGTTTGTGACGAATTTCAATACAATAAAAGTGTTTTGAAAAATATATGGACTTTGCACGTTTTAAGCGAGTAGTGCCTGGGAAAGCCACAAATTAGTCGAATTTAGAGGTGAGTAAATAGAACTGCCCAAATTGGTCAGTTCTATTTGATTTTTGAGGACATTAGTCTAATTCTTGATTCCATAAAATTAGAATCAATGATTTTCGGTCCAGTTCTTGGTCCCATAGATGGAACCATCTGTTGGACCATTCGGACCAGACTGATTTATTCACTTATTTTTTAATGTTTTATTTCTTAAGAATCTGAAAGAATTCCACAATAAAAGTAGTCAGAAAGTCGCTGGAAAAGCTTTTAGTTGAGCTCTCTCTCTCTCTACTCGCTTCCATTTCCCGGTTTATGTCTGTTATGGAGCTTCTTATTTCTCGAAACAGCCAACTTCAGTTTTCATTAAATCTTTTCGCAGGATTGTCCAGCGATGGTTTTTCAAGTTCTTTCATTCCTAATTTCTCTTGGTTATACAGGTTCTGTATATCCCTCAGTTCTAAGGGTTTTGAGGTCGTAGCTGTGTTATTTTTGGGAAAAGTTCGTAGCTTTTTACATAAAAAGTAATTGTTCACTAAAAATTTCTAATCTATCTCCCATTTCAGTCACTCACGCAGACACACAGTGACTCAAGTCTCATGCTCACTTGTCACATGCGACCGATTGTACTGAACCACCCGGGAACCGGACCAGTCTGGTGCGTTTACAAAACCAGGGGGTCCCATTCCCGGCTCTAGAAGCAGGGAATCGATCCCTCTGGTCTAGTTCCCGGTTCTGGAATGGGAATTGGACCCCTTAGAAACCAATTACCCCTAATCAAATTCATGTAAAAGAGCTTTTTCCATGCACAACCTGGTTGAATTCATTCTTAATCAATGCTAAATATGGAGAGCACTATTTTTTCTTGATGTTGAAGTTTACTAATAAGGGCTTTGGTTTCGAATTATCAAAGAAAGGTAACGTAATGGTGGACAATCTTACGCTTTCAAAACTCAGTTATCGTATTTTAGGGAGTGACCCAAGCTAAGGTTGTTAATACAAGTGCCATTACGTCTTTGAAAAGTACAGTGGATTTTTAAGCAGATGGGCTTCGTATCATGCACTCAACAGGTCCTTCAACTCTCTTTCAAGGACAATATTTTCTGATCCAGTCTTTTCTATCTTTTGTGATTCATCCAGCCAGCGAAACTCATGTTCGAAGCCCCAAAAGAAATGGTCGAAGAGAGATTATTTATTAGTGTTTGGCATGTTGACATGATGAATTGGCACGTTGACATGATGAATATACATGATATGCTACAAGTAACACAAACTTTGGAGAGCATTACTCACCGATTACCCAGAAGCTTATGAAGCCTGATGATCATGTCAACCTCATCCTCTTGGAACTCCCCTCTCTTAATATTGGGCTTCAGATAGTTCAACCATCTCAACCTGCAACTTTTCCTGCACCTGTTCAACCCTGCAAACTCAAACCCATTAATACATGCTCTTATTGCAACAGCAAAAATAGCTCTCTCTCGCTGCTGGGGTGATCAATAGTATACCTGCTCTGTGAGGGACTTGGTGCCATTTTCCTTCGCCATATTTTTCCACGCACTTCTTCAGCAACACGTCCTCTTCCTCAGTCCATGTCCCTTTTCTTGCTCCTATTGCTCCCTCCATTGTCTCCTCTCTTTCTCTCTATGCTGTGGACGCACACACTTTTTTTTGGTGAAGAAACACTTCCCGACCCAAAGCATGAGCGTGAGTTGCTTGAAGGTTCACTTGGAAAAGCACTATCTATAAGTAAGGACGGGGAGATCAAATTTCAGCAAGGTCCATCTGTCCAAATACACGTTTATAGTGTTGTGGGTGTGCAAGGGAAGCGAGTGAGGATATACATATTTATGTATTACCATTATTATTAACACCTAAATTTTGACGATCTATTTAGACATTCGTTATGTAAAAAATTAGTGATCAACCCCAACCCTCATCCAAAAATAATATTAGTTTGCATTTGCATATCGGGAACATCTTTTCATTAAGCCCATATAATTATATTGGACTAAAGCTAAGGGATTCAAGCAAGGAAGGTTATGAGCTTAATTGAATTTATTGAACCAAGTCTGTAACATAAAAAATCAAGTTGAGCCCATTAAATCTTCATTAAGTTGCCGAAAATTTGTAGATAGGGGGTGCCAAATTGGAATTGATTCACTAAAAGTAAATTTGGAGAGCAATTAAACTTGATAAATATTGTAATTTAAATTATAAGAGATAATAAGAGAGTTTCCCATTGTCAGAGATAGGGTTTATATTTCTCAGAATCTAATATAGGAAAGTAATCTCTTAAGGAGAATCCTGGACATTACCTATATAAGAGAGTTGAGCAGCAATCTTGCTATGAAACTCAACTCGCTGCTGCCCTCGGCGTTGTGTCCAACAAAGTTGTCACCGCCATAATGGCATCCCCAACATCTCACTCAACCGCCTCGGCCCTCACTTGTTTTTCCTCGCTTTCGCTGCCTTCCCGAGACAATCCATCCTCAATCAGTTCACACAGTTGTTGACTCCCTGCCGCCGATCATGTCTCCTTACTTCACCGTGGCTTTCATCGTCGGCGATCTTATTGTATAGTCTTCAAAATCCACACCAACAGTGGAAAGATCTAAAAGATGATAAATTTACGTATTGAAGATTAGTTCCCTCATTGAGAGATCTATTTGTCCATAGAACTAAATCTTCTTAGTGAGAGTGTGGCTACCATGAATATGTTAAGATATGAAATCTTTTTTGATATTATTTTTTGAATATGAAATCCTTTTTTATATCTTTTTTGAATTTTAGATTAGCATACCAACTATAAATGAGTTGGCATTCCATGATTCTTGCTCTGTCAAATATTGTATTTTTCCTTTTCTTTATAAGCATGTACAATTTGTAAATTAAGTGATATAAAATATTATTCATGATTGTGAGCTTTTTCATGGTATTAGAGTGATTATGCTCCTAAGAGCATTTTGATCCGGCTATTATGCATTTTTTTTTAGCAACCTTCTGCACCCTCTAGCCATGGAAGTCACTTCAGAATCAGCTCGCACCACCTTAAATTCTAGTTCCGTTTCCATCGAAACAGCTGCACCTAATGGTTTGATTTTGATCTCAGCCGCTGTCCAATTGCCATTCAAGCTCTCTGTTACTAATTATCCCTCTTGGCGTGCTCAATTTCAGGCACTACTCATTGGTTATGGTTTGATGGGATTTGTTGATGGAACTTCTGTTTGTCCGCCTCTCACCATTTCAACTGGAAATCAAACGGTGCCAAATCTAGCCGCAACAACTTGGATTTGCCAAGATCAACTCTTGCTTCATACAATTTTTGCATCTGCACCCGAAGCTGTGATTCCTCTCATTGCCTCTTGCAATTCATCACACACTGCCTGGACAAAACTCATGAATTTATATGCAAATAAATCCCACTCATGAGTTATGCATCTCAAGGATCAACTCTCTCTACCGCTTGCCGAATCTCACGTTCTGTTTCAGAATTTTTGCAGGAACTTAAAGCCCTTGCCGATGAATTATCAATCATTGACACTCCTATCTCCAATGATGATTTAGTCGTTCATGCACTTCGAGGACTTGGAACTGAATACAAAGAAATCGCAGCAGCGATTAAGGCTCGTGATAACACAATCAGCTTTGAAGAAATGCATGACAAATTGGTGGCCTATGAAACCCAACTAAAATTGGAAGAAATTGGACTTGAAGTAACACTAGTCATAGCCAACTACAGCAATAGAAGCCGTGGCATAGGAAGCAACTCCCGGTGGCCCAACAATCGTAGCCGTCATCAAAATTATTCCAAATCTAACTAGCATCGTGGACCTTCTTATAGGAGACATTTTGATCGGGACAAAAGAGAGTCTCGTCCGACATGTCAGTTTTGCGATCAATATGGACACTCGGCCAAATCTTGTTTTCGCATTCAAAATAGTCTTCGCAAACCTACTGCTCACGTTGCAATAGCTCCACATCAAGAAAATGGCTGGCTACTAGACTCAAGAGCATCACATCACATTACAAACAATCTTAACAACCTCACCACTCACTCAGAGTACGAAGGCCCCGATGAGATCATCATTGGTGATGGCAAAGGTTTGTGCATTAGTCACGTTGGTTCTACTAATTTATCATATTCAAACCGATCCTTTAAATTAACCAATGTTTTATGTGTACATGATAGTATAAAAGACCTGATTTTTGTCTAACAATTTTGTTGCAATAACCATTCATCTATCGAATTTTTTGCTAATTATTTTTTGGTGAAGAACCTTCGCACGGGGGTGATGTTGCTTCAAGGAAGGCTTAACAATGGTGTGTATTGAATGCCTCTCACAAACATTTATCCAAAATTCACAGCATTTGTCAGTGAGTGGACAAAACCGATGGTTTGGCACAACAGACTAGGTCACCCTTCAATTCGTATTCTAAGTTATGTTCTTAATAATTTTTCAACTCGTTTGTCTTCTGAGTCAATCATAAGTTCTAAGTTATCCTGTGATGTGTGTCAGTGTAATAAGAGTCACAAACTTCCATTTGGGGTATCAACTCTTGTGAGTCCTTTTCTGCTTGATATTAATTTTTTCGATGTTTGGGATCTTGTGTCAATTGCTTCAATTGATGGTTTCCATTACTATCTTATATTTGTTGACCACTATACGAAATACACTTGGCTTTATCCTATAAGAAAAAAATCAAATATTACCCAAATTTTTGAACAGTTCAAAAGCTTGATTGAAAAACAATTTTCTGTCTCTATTCGAACTCGGATGGTGGTGGAGAATTTCAAAACTTGAAACCTTTTTTTGCAAAACATGGAATTTCCCATCTAACTACACCGCCACACACATTGGAACACAATGTAATTGCAGAAAGAAAACATCGACACATAATTGAAACTGGACTCGCCCTATTACACAAAGCAAATCTACCACATTCCTTTTGGTCATATGCGTTTCAAACTACTACATACCTCATTAATTGTTTGCCAACACTTGTTCTAAATATGCATTCACCATTTCAAACATTATTTCAAATGGTTCACAATTATAAAAAACTTCGCACATTTGGTTGTCTTTGTTATTCGTGGTTACGTTCATACAACACAAATAAACTTATGTTTTGCTCTCGACAATGTACATTTTAAGGTATTCATTGTCACAAAGTGCATATAAATGTTTTGATCCACAAAATAATCGTCTTTATATTTCATGTCATGTTGTGTTCGAAGAAAACACATTTTCGTACAAAACACTTCTCAATATTAAAAGTGTCTTGTCAACTCCTTAAAGTTCATCTCCTCCACCTACTGTTTCACTTCCGGTTTTAGTGCCAAATATTGAACTATCTGCACAAGTGCCCCCTCGAAGCAACATTCCATCCCGTGCTATATCCTCATTGACTTCCCAACCTTCAAATCAATCCCAACAAATGCCACCTCTTGAAACCCCAATTGCCACCATAAATAATGACCAAACATCAACATCCAAAAATCCACATACAAGAACTCACAAAATGACCACTAGATCTCAAAATAATATTTTCAAGCCCAAACAAATCAACCACATCATCACCAAACATCCACTTCCACTGACTATAGAACCAACGAGAATTACACAAGTTATGTTCAATCCTTAATGGCGTGAAGCAATGTTGGCTGAGATCAATGCCCTTATTTGTAACGAGACTTGGGAACTAATACATTTTGATCCATCTTTGAATGTTGTAGGTTGCAAATGGGTTTATCAGATAAAAAGACGTGCAAACGGCAGTATTGAGAGGTATAAGGCATGCCTTGTGGCCAAAGGTTTTCACCAACAACCGGGCCTTGATTACACTGATACATTTTGCTCGGTTATCAAACCAAATACTATTCGGGTGGTTTTATCATTGGCTTTAATGCGTGGATGGACATTGAGACAAATGGACATCAATAATGCTTTCCTCCAAGGAACTCTTCAGGATGAGGTTTACATGTTGCAACCGCCTAGTTTTAATGACCCAGAAAAACCAACACACATTTACAAACTTCGTAAAGCCATATATGGGTTAAAGCAGGCTCCGCGGGCTTGGTATAATGAGCTAAGTTTATTACTTCTCACAAATTTATTTGCCAATTCAAAGAATAATAGTTCGCTGTTCATTTACTCTCATGGTGGCGTTCAAGCCTATTTTTTAGTGTACGTGGATGATTTCATTATCATAGGAAGTGACCAAAGTTTGTTTCGGACTTCATCACCGTTATCTCTAATCGATTTTCAATTAAAGACTTGGGGCCACTGAATTTCTTTTTGGGAATTGAAGTTATTTCTACAAAGACCGGCTTACTTCTTTCTCAACATAAATACATAAGAGAGCTACTTGAACGCTTCAAAATGGGAGATGCAAAAGAGGTCGTGACACTATTAGCCATGGGTTAATCTCTTTCGGTTCATGACAAACAATCACCGGCCAATGCTACAGAATTTCGAAGCCTCATTGGTGCACTTCAATACCTCAACATCACTCGCCCGAATCTTGGTTTTGCAGTAAATAAACTATCTCAATTCATGTATAAGCCAACCAAAACCCATTGGACAGCTGCAAAACGGCTTTTACGCTATCTTAAGGGAACATTATTCTACGGGTTGCATTTGAGACGCGACACACAACCTGTGCTTCATGCCTACACCGATGTAGATTGGGCAGGAAACATTGATGATTGCACATCTGCTTCGGGTTTTGTGATTTATATAGGGGCCAATCCTATCTCTTGGAGTTCTCGAAAACAACGATAAGTTGTACGGTCATCTACTGAAGTAGAATATCGAGCCATTGCCACGGCCTTGACGGAATTCATTTGGGTAAAATCTTCGCTTCAAGAACTTGGCATTCACATGGACAAGGCACCAAGCTTGTATCACGACAACATAGGTGCTACTTATGTTTATGCAAATCCTGTCTTCCATTCCTAAATGAAACACATTGAGATAGATTACCATTTCGTTCGGGAACTTGTTAAAGTCGGCAAGATGTGAGTCTCTCATATTTCCACCCATGATCAACTTGCTGATATTCTCACGAAACCGTTATCAATGCTGCAGACAATACAATTACGAGACAAGATGGACGTTTCCGATGGGACATCCATCTTGTGGGGGCATGTTAAGATATGAAATCTTTTATGATATTATTTTTTGAATATGAAATCTTTTTGATATCTTTTTTGAATTTTAGATTAGTATACCAACTGTAGATGAGTTGGCATTTCATGATTCTTGCTTTGTCAAAGATTGTTTTTTTCCTTCTCTTTATAAGCGCGTATGATTTATAAATTAAGTGATATGAAATATCATTCACGATTGTGAGCTTTTTCAGAATAGACATGCTCATATTAGGAATAATCCTTCTTATCAAATTGATTGATGGGCTTTGCTAGCATAATAGCCTTTGGACTATAGTAAAAATAACAATTTGTTGTGAGTTTCAAATTCTTAAAGGAGCGGACCTCATGACAAGTTACAATTATTTGTTATTTGGCTTTTTATAATCCATAATAGACTATTATTTTCATAGATCATAGTAGATTAAATACTTTCACTTAATTATTTCTCTTGATTGACAATAGATTAAATTTCTCTACACATGTACATCTTAGGAATTTTAGGCTTGAGGCTAACTGTTAATATTCCTTAAGATTTAGACTTTTTCTTTGAAGGAATGTTTGGGTCTTTAGGACATGATGCGTATTTATGCAAGAGAAATAATTAAGTGACGGTCTTTAATTTATTGTAAAAATAATAATTTATTGTGGATTACAAAAAATCAAATACCAAATAATAATAAATTATTATGGAGTTCACTTTTTCAAGAATTTGTGGTTCACAATAAACTGTTATTCTCATAGTAGCCAAAAAACTATTATGCTAGCAAATCGTTTATGCAATACTCACATTCTTCTTAAGTGATATGGGGAATTGTTTCTATCCGTAACTCGTGAGTTCATCAAGGCTTCCAGCTATTAGTTGACTTGCATTCTGCCATCCACTTTATCTTCCTATGTATGAATACGACCATGTGAATTGTTCACCTTGTCATAATACTTCCAAGTCCTCGTGAACTTCCTATTCCTTGACTTGCTCACCTCCATCAAGATCCTTCAAATTATCTTTACTTCAGGTTTTATCAGTGGCAATAGAGTTTTCCTTGCATTTGTTTAATCCTAAGATAAGGCGACATTTGCATTTGACCAATAATTGATATAACCATATGGCTTTATCAACTTCAAAATGACTTGGGTTACCAGTAAGGCCCGATACATAGCGACAACGGAAGAAGTGGAAAAGATGATGGGGTTGGATAACTTGGTCTGTGACGGAGGCTAGAGGGGAACTAAGTTCAGGGGAGACCAATACTTTTGCGTCAGTGTTGGCATGTCGTGAGCTGATGTGCATGCTGAGTTTGTCCCACGGAGGAAGTTCAAGTGTAACTTGGGCTTAGTAGACGTCCGTGGCGGCTAAACAGTCCTTGGGGGGCGCTGGGAGAGCAGCAACATGAAGTGGTGAATCAAGACTATGACCTGGCCGCAAACTCAATCTGAGGTGGAGATTATTGTATATGTCTCGAGTTTTTGACAGGCTACAAGTATTGACCTTACTCTATGATTGAGTTCATATCTGAGTGATGTCCAAATTTGTACTTCAGGAAACGAGTCGCTAGGCTAACTATGCCCACACTCTGGACCCACTCTCGTTGATCGTCGCATCTCTCTTCGCTAAGCTCTTTTGATGCACGTATAGTAGCTGCCAACCGCCATTGCCAGGTGTAGCACGCCATTGCAATGCCGCCACTCTCAAATCTGAGCGGCCATTGTCGATCCCCCTCTTCCCCAGGCTCGGGACAAGAACGCCCTCTTTTTCCCTCACTCTCCACTGTACATCTCCTGCGTTCTCTCTCTTTCGTGTCGCAGCCATTGTCAATCGTTATCATCAGCGGTAATGACAAGCTTGAACTGAGATCGAAGGCCTAGTCGGGCTCGACACAAGCCTAGATCTTGGATCTACAGCTCCCTCGATGATGAATTGTGGTCGACATGAGGTTATTAAGGAGATTTTCATGAGGGGCAGAGGTGCTATGGCTTATTTTCTCTATTGGTATTAGATAGGCACAAATCCAAATGGTAGGTGAAATGAAGACATCAGATATAAGATCAGTATGCGGAAACAATATCTCCACTCCCTAGTAAGATGCTTTTCCTTCAATCAGTAATGAAGAAAAATAGAGTTCTCAGTCGTTTTTTCTTCTTATAAACGATAGTCTCGACAAATGTAGTACTTCTTAGACTGCTCCATGAGCAGCACACTCACTGGGAGACAAACACTTGCACAAAATATAGAAAATTGATTATAGAGAGGGCTATTCGAATTTATCGCGCCAAACACGCTGCATGAACTTTTCATGCATGTTCTTCGACACTATGCAAAGGACAACCCTGACGTGGTGTCTTATTTGACACAACATGTGACTGTTGAACCCATGACTCATGAGGGTAGGGTTTCTTCCTTTGGGGCCTCGTTTGACAATTATTTCAAGCTGAAACTTCATAGGGAGAATTTTCTAGGATTTCTGCTACAGTACGACTATTCAGACCCCGACATCGTGGGATTAAACCACGATGATTAGTTTCCCTCCATTCGTTTGCGTAGAAGAAGAAAAATTCCAGAAGAGAACGTGGTCCCGCGAAAGATGAAAACTCAAATACTTTCCACAAATAAAAAGTAATTAACTCAAATATTTTGATAATTTCGTTAAAAAGTAAGTACATTATCACAGTCAATATTGACGTTGATAATTTTTATTATTTTTTTATTTTCTTCTTTTCATTCTTTATTTTTTTTTCATTTTCTCTTATTTTCTTATTTTATTTCCTTATTTTTTCCCATTTTCCTAACAACCAATCATCATAGATAGTGCTTATAGCGATGTGGAGCCTCTAAAACCAATAATTGCTCGAAGTGTTGAGTTTAACAAAATGCATGTTTGGTATCTTGATAGATAATGATGCATTAGTGGTTTTGCTATTTGTGGCTGTGGAGGTTGAATCTGAGAATTGTTGTGGAGCCATTAAAGGTGCCGATGGAGGTGGTATTCTAATAAGGTCAATAGTTATGGTGAAGTTTAGGTACCGCTTTGATTTGGAATCTCAATGACAATTTGGGGGCTGTGGGAGAGTAGTAGTGAAATTTGGATTGTCTGATTGTGACTTAGGATATGAGATTGTTAGAATATATTTCAAATTTAAGCCGTAAAGGAAACCTAATATGAGTGGGTTCTCTAGTTTAAGTAGGCTTATGGTCTTGAGTCCAATTTGTTTCTATATAAGAAGTGAGACTTCTTCATGAAGAGCATCTAACAAGAGCTTTTGGCTATGATAATCAATTGTGTGATATGCTCGTGAATTACATTTGGAGATTGATAGATTGATTTATGAGGAATTGTGAGAGCTAAAAATTATATGAGTTAATAGGTGAAATTGAAGTTTAGAAAATACTAAAATGGTTTAAGTGATTTGAGTATAGTTGTAATATTGATTATATTACTTGATATATAGTGGAATCTTTGGTTCTTTCCCCTTTAAAAATTGGTCCAACCACTCAAATCTCGTAAATCTTAGCTGATTTATTTCTCGCTTTTGATTATTTCGTTATTCCGAAAAAATTGGTCGCATGGTGCTCTAAAAAGACCTGGCCCCCAAAAGTCATTTGAAAGAAAACCATTGATTTAATGCTACACGTTTTACATTGGTGTTTGTGCACGTGTTGTACCCCTAATATTTATTTTTCGTACATTACCAAATAAATAGGTCCAAGTTTGCTCCACCACCGCAGGGATGCTGTCACATGGCACGATTCCCGATTATAAATCCTCTTAAATGCATGGGCCACTTTCAACTGACAGCACACCATTGTTAAATGTCGACTTGATTGCGAAGGACACACTGTGAGGCATTGGCAGTAACATGTTCTCGTCAACCCTTCAACTTACAGAGGAAAAGCACCTTTTGTCCGCCAAGGAAGTTTGTCTACTTTTGGGTTGGAAAAGATGGCATGAGCAATGGAACATATTGAATTCAATGAAAGGAGGAATTAGTAAACCATCATCTCAAAATTTTCCGCGGGGAGCCTATTAGGAGAGTGAGAAGGAAGAGAAGACTATCTTTAGGAGTATATAAAATTCCGACATATGCTCGATAGGGTCAAATTATTATTATTTTTGTCTTTTTTCATTTCCCCTTTTTAAAGAGCATGGTGAAGAGAAGCACACATCAAAATAGCTTTCTTATGCACTAAAATAACACCAGTACAAAGTTAGGCAAAGGGTTATTCACTAATTTCTGGCGTTTGTGCTTTTGCTCAAGTTACAACTTCTCCGGTGAGCTCGCAACTCTTCAAATTCAATTATGTGTCGGAATGAATTCCATTGATAGTCACTTGATACAGTTTTCAGTTGGATCGTGGAGCTTTGATTTCCATTGTCAAATGGACTCAACTTTAATTTCTTTGCAATTAATATTTTATAACTTTTCTGGCAAAACTTCAATGAAAAGACTGTATATGACCCACTTCTATCATTGCCTATTGCATAGATGATCATTTTACTAGTCCTATTACTATATATTTATTATACTCTACGTGCAACCACCGACAATGTAATTATCATCATATTGAATGAGAAGTGGTCCGAAAATTGTCAGATTACATAAATAGAGATTTTAGTTCAGTTCATTCGTTTACAGAATCAAAGTTAGATGATCCAATGGCCAAATATGTCAAAGCACGATGGCCACAAATGAAGTCTACACGCAACTATTGCTACAGTAGATGTGGACGGAGACAGACAACTAAAATGCTTAAATGATATGATAACCACAGGCCTTTGGAGAAATATACGGAATCGTGATCTTTTTTCCTTTTTCCACAAGTAAGAATTTAATATGAAAGCAACGGCAAAATGGGGAAGCAAATCCTACTATCAAGTCAGGACTTACAATGAAAGAAGCATCACGAAGACAACGATTTCTAGCGAGTCAAATACGGTACAAATGAGCATTGCATGAAAGCTTGAACAGCTTAGTAGATAACCGAACTTGAGCCTTACACAGCTTTAGGCTCAGGCTCCCATTCGCCTCTCAACCGATGAACCCAATCCTAGAAATTTGAATGATAACCACTTCTTTAAAGTTTGAGTCTGTCGCATCCATTTAATGTTTGAATTCTGTATACCAATTTCACTACCCTTAGAATTGCCCTTGTTCTTTTACCGTAGTTGCCTCAACTTGAACGATGTATATGGCTATTGGCTGTGCCCATTATTGGTTGTATGTTTGTAAAACAAATAAAATAGTATTTTTTTTTTGTCTCACGTAGGAAAGTTGAAAGGATCTCGGCTACTATATAGATGAGGGTGTTTTCTAGCTTATTCAAATGAAAAAAAAAAGGGTTGTGGACTAGACTTCACAATACCATTACGGGTGCACGATTAATTGTGTTTATTATTCTTATTTTTGTTTCGTGTGGTTATGTTGCTAATCTTTATTAGTTGTGTCTATCTTTGAAAAGTTGTACTTGTTCAATTGGTATTTTGAGAAGTTATGAAATTTTGATTTAAAAATATATATTATTAATTATTATTTACTTTGAATTGTTAATATGCCTTTTCAAGGTAATTTTTGAGAACGTACTTGTTCATTTTGCAACCTTTTCCAAAGGGTCATCTTTGTTTATTAAGACTAAAATAAGTATGTTGATTGAATTAATGAAAAGTCTTGTCGAAATTTCTTCCAAAAAGATTACAATCACCATTTTCGATTGTTTCCTTTGAGAGATTATGGAGAAATATTAAAATTACCATTTGGTATTCTCACTTGAGAATTTGTTATAACTTGGAGTTTTTTTCCCGATCCATGAGCAATAATAACGGAAAATAATTTTTTAAAAAGAGTATTATCATACCTCAAAATTTGACTTCATTACTCTTCTCAATCATTCCTTGTATTTTCCCAACACCCATCATATTTTGCCTCAGCTGGAGTTATGGACATTCAATCGAAAGACTCTGGAAGTTGGGGCCTCGAACAAAGAGTTTTGTCCATTTCAAGGTCTTTTTGATCTTTTGGCCATCATCTTTCGTGACAGCTCTATGACCCGAGCTCTCCGAAGCCACTCGCTTATTATGTTTTTATCCTTTTGTCCTTATTACATCTCCGCATGCAGCACATCAACATCGAGACTCTAGCATATGCATTTTTATATTTTATTCGTAAAAGACGGGGCCGAAACCCAACAAATGAAAATGAAAGGATCCTATGTGCATTATTTATTGCACGGAAATGACACTGCTATGTTAAGTTAATTTCATGGGAAAAGACTATCCCTTCTAGGTGGTTCAGGAGAATGCGCTCATGATAATGGTCCAAACCGGATTTTTCCACTTTGGACACAAACTATGTAGAATAACCTTTTCCCATCGTCTAGTTTGGATGCGTCTCATGTACTTTTTGTGGCGGTTATTCTTGGAAACATACATTGAGCAAACCTTTTCAAATTCATCGAAATAATTATATGTGAAAATGATACTTCATATGCGCTTCATGCATATACTGCATAATTCCAAGACAATGTCCATAAACAAGGAAAGTTGATAAGGGTAATCAATTGTAAAGTGAACAAGTTCCAGACTTAAAACGTACCTGTTAGATCAGTTCCCAGTTTTTGGAATCGTAAATAACCATGTTGATCCTGGAACTGGTTCCAAGTCAGTTTCGAGTCAAATTTAGAATCGGTTGGAACTTTATTTTTTTTTTCATTTATTAATACATACATACATGCTTGTACCAAACATGAACATGATTCCTTTTGCTTTAGGATAATATGTCAAACATGTTCAATTTCAACAAATCTTTTTTGTTCTAAGAAAAGAGAAAGAACTTACTTAGGGTTATGGCTAAACCAATTCAAAAGGGATCTGGTTTCATGCTCTACCCGGCAACTGGGCTTATAGGTTCCATGTTTATGGGTAGAATCGGCCAATCAACGTATAAAATCAGAAAGCGAATTAGTCAAGGCTGATTTCTAATTTTTGGACCTAGGAACCATACTAGTCTGTTTCTGAACTGGTCTAGTAAAGCCGATTTGGGCTGGTTTTCGAGTTAAACCCATTGGGGCTAACAAAACAACCTAGAGGGGATTTGGGGAGGGGGTGAATAGGTTTTTGAAAACTGCGAAAAACTTTTGTGGAAGATAACATGTGAAACTTCAAATACATCAAAGTATAAATATCAGGTGAGCATGCTGCTGATGAACAGATAGTGAATAGGTTATATCAGAACTATGATTTTTTTTTTTTAACGAAAGATAACTAGTTTAACTTCAAACATCAACAAAATTAAATTATAGATATTTGGTGCTTGTGCTATTGATGAACATATAATGCTAATAGTGAATAGATAGAAGATATTGCAAGTAGTATAGAATGGTTTGACTTTATCCTCAAGTTCACGTCCACTCCCAACATTAACAACCACAATAATGCTCGAATCTACTTGAAATTTTCAAGACAAGTTACTATTATTATGCATTGCTCCTATCAACCAATATTTACACTATCAGGACACATGTAGTGCATCACTCTTGTACGCTTGCTCTTATCACAAATACAAACAATAAGAACACTACATAGAGAATAATCAGCAATACGCATCAACTACCAGCATGAATGGAGCAATGAAGAATACTCCAAGCAATGGTCTAGTTTTGCTCATTTCCCCCCAACACCACTGCTTCTCTTGGATTGAATATATAGCCATCTAAGCTTAGATGGCCATTTCCAACTTAATCTTTCAAGTAGTGGTTGGTTCTAACATTGCCAACAACATCACTCTAACACTCGTAACTGTGAGAGCATCTCTTTGACAGCGGTTGTTTCCTAAAATAGTTAGTTTGCTCTTGTGAGGGTCCATCTCTTGCTCATAATTGGCAACATTGCTCTAGTTCAACTGCAGTGCTCGTTTCATGAATTCCTGTTGGGAAAACATCCCTATAGAATTTTGATAATCCCAAAACTACCTTTGGCATTGTCGTTTACTATGACGAGTGTAGATAGTTAAGTTTGAGAATATCATAAATGATCCTCTTATATTAGCAAGGACGATAAACTAGGTTTTGACATTGAGGAGAACGGGTACCAAGTGAGTAGTATCTCATGGTAGCTTGGAAGGACAAGTCTAGCTAGTGCTCTCGGAGGTTCTTGGTATTAATGAAGAAACAAAGATCATTGATTCTACTATCAAGTGTCATTTAGTTAGTATCATCACTGAAAATTGTTAATCGGGTCACTTATAATCTGCACCAATGATAGTGGACATTGGATCATGATAGTGATACATTGACTTTGATGATGGTGAGATATGCATTGGAAGATGACCGTCGATAGTATAGAAAATAGTTGTTGCAACTTGCAAGACTAGACTTTGTCGCTAGAAAACCAAAAAATAAAAAAAAAAAGCAGTCGATAGTTTTTCTACTTATGGATAGTGCAACATACTCCATTTAGGAAATTTGTGATAGTTGGATGAAGCAATTGCAAGAGCAGTCCCAATTTCGTTTGAAGGTCTCCAATGACTCTCAAACGGCTCACTGAGTGTCCTTGAAGGTCTTTAATAGATAGATTGAAGACTTCATAATATAAGGAGCAACATAGCTAAAGAAGAAGGTTAGACGCATTGAATACTACATGTACGATCTAAATTAGGAATTATCTTTGATCTTGTTTTGTGTTTCTCTCTGTATCGATTTAGCATTGTAATAGCTAATTGTCAAATGTAGAAGTGTAAGTGCAATGAATGTATTATGATAATGTGATCTGTCAAGTAAAAGGAACATCACCAGTCGGTTGTAATTTGCATTGCTGATTTTTAGTAGAATCCGATCGTTGTTAAGATTGTTAGTTGGAGAGTCGACTTAAGCTTGTGTATAAAGTTGAATCACTATATATCGCTATGTGGCTTTCATACTACACTCTATTTACTCATTACCATCATTCATGCTATCTTAAATTTGTCACTGTCTTGAGTGCTGATTGTTTAATATTCCGCAAAAGTATTAATTTATCACCACAACCTATTCAACCCTCCTTCTAGGTTGTATTGTTAGCCAAAACAATTCCAAGTCTTGTCAATGGCTATTTTCATTAAGATTAACATTCCAATCCTATGAGCAAATGACTAGCACTTTTCAAGACTTGATTTTAGCACGATCCATTACCAATAATCATGACGTGCTCATTATCATCAGTTTGTTGGTGTTGTCCATGGTCAAATTGTATGGGCAATTTGTGGTCAATGATCCAACAATCCTTTTCAGTATGTCTACTATCAAAGGCTTTAAGTTGACGAGAGATTAACCATATTACCTTTGAATCCTTATGAAAGCCTCATCATATTAGACTTGTTCTCCTCTTGTCGATATCTTTGTTAGTCTTCACTAAATTCACACAGATCATCAATATCATCATAATCTTCAACCTTATATGATAGAGTGAGATGCTTCTACCAACAATTTGCTACTCTAGATAATGATCATTTTTTCTATCTTATGGCCATTCCAAGCATATTGACAATTATGATTCTACCAAGTTATTCACCTTCCATGATCCTTCCAAGCTTTACTGAACATCATCATTCTAAGCTTGTTCACCGTCACTAAGTTCATGCAACTATTCACCAAGTCTTGGTACCTCAAAGCCATGAAGAACATCCTCATTCTTATCGACTTGTTCACCCTTGATCAAGGTCCTTCTAAATATTCAATTTATCTCAAGATTTTTCCAGCTTGGAGGCACCTGGACACACAATACCTTGTTCGCCCTTAATATTAGTAACAATCCCTTGATATGGGCAAAACACTCTTGATAGTGGCAGAACACTCCTCATATCAAAATCGCCCAAAATCGCCTAATTAGGATGTGCTATTACTCAACCAATACACACATCAAGAACATTTGATTATTTTATTATCTTCAAAATAATTTAGAGATTTTTCCAACAGACCTAGCCTAGTTGCTCACCCTTAGAGATGATAGCCTCAGGAAAATATATATTAAATTGATGGTTCGCCTGATCATATAAACTGTTTGTAGATCGGTTTATTTTTTTTATGGTAAGCCAATTCAAAATGACATTATTCATACATGTTATATTGTCTACGACTCAGGTTCACTCGTTCTTTTCTTCATAAGTTGACTTAGAATGTCATAAATCGCTAAATTTCCGTCACAAGGCAATAAAATAAGACACTTAAATTTTTACTGAGTTACGAAGGTATGATCACACGGTGGACCATGTACCATAGACACGCCCCGGCATCAATAATTTATCCCTGCGACTTATAAAATCCTATAGAATTGAAAAGAGGAAATAGATAATGGAAATACTAATTATTATCAGGTGGAGAATAAAGACGGTCTCATTCCAAGGATGACTTCAAACATCTTAATCATGCAAATTTACCACCAATAATTGCAGCATCTGCCAATGGTCAAGTGTTTTCACTATAGTGAGCCCACTAATTATTACAAGCCACTAAAACTGATACTTAAGCGATGAAACCCTCCATATATTATATTTTTGAGATATTATGAGCATATTCGATCCGATTTCTTCGTAACATTCATAATTGTGAAAAGAAATATAGTGTCTATCGCATGCCTCCGCATAATGACATAGCGAGCAAGTATTTTAGGGATGAGTTATGGTGGGGGCATTAGAGACAAATGAAATCTAATCTTCCAAGTGCTCAAGACATCACCCTAGTTGTTGCAGTGTCATTTTATCAAAAGAAGTTCACATTTTTCTTTGGGGGCAGCCCATTGTCTAGGTGTCCATGTGTTTTGTTGTGTACTATAAATTTGGATTAATACTATGAAAAACCCCAAACTGATATATCTATAATAATTTTATCATAAACTAATTCTTTGACCACCAAAAATTTCAAACTAGTACACTTGTGGTAAATTTACTTTATGTTAATTTTCATTAAATTTTATTGTCAAATTACTGAGTTGGAAACAAATGACAGTTAACTGGAATACCATTTTATGATTATAATTTTTGTTTGTCATAGTTGTAATAGTTTTATGATTTTTTGTGTTATTGATTTAATTTAATGGAGGATATATTTGTCATAAATGTATCGGTTTAAGATTTTTGACAATCAAAAAATTAATTTAGGGGTAAATTTATTACAAATGCTAGTTTACAAGTATTGATTTGGGATTTTTTTTGGTCACTTGATGTAAATTTGTCATAAGTGTATTATTTTGGGATTTAGATAGTAAAAAAATTAGTTTAGAGTAAATTTATTATAAATGTACCGGTTCGAAGTTTTTCGCGGTAATAATCTTATAAATTTCCATTTTATTTGCATACAATTCTCATTTTGTTTATGAGACAATCGCATCCGACCGTGGGATAAACAGTTTGAGTTGACGGGGATTCGACACCAAATGGAAACCCCATTTTTGTCTTTTGCTTCCCTTTTGGATGTCAAAGAAAGCTGTGTACCTCTCTTAGCCATTTGCTCAAAATGTACCTGATCCATATGGCTCATAATTGATTGATATGAATGTCTCGCAATAAAACTCTTCATTGCTAACGTCTTCTTTTCAGTTTCTTCTTCTCTTTCTTCCATGACCTGAGCTCGAGGAAGGAAGATATAAGAGGGCCCTATGGAGATTGTGATAAAGTCCCCCCATAAGAAATCCATAATACATACATAAATATATATGTAAATGTTTATACTTCTTTTTTTCCCCCCTCGTGTCCTGACATATGCCACTTCTATGCCAAGTTTGTCTTTCTTTATATATATATATATATTTTGGT
Organism: Angophora floribunda; assembly: GCA_014182895.1. Classification (NCBI taxonomy): domain Eukaryota; kingdom Viridiplantae; phylum Streptophyta; class Magnoliopsida; order Myrtales; family Myrtaceae; genus Angophora; species Angophora floribunda. Next base: position 22,533,016 of record CM024710.1, read on the forward strand.
CGGATGTCTTTCCTTATCTCGAAAAGCCAAGTTCCCAATTTTAGGAGAGAGAATGGAGGTCTTGTCCCATACCGAGAACAGTCATGTCTATGTACAATCTGCAGCTCATAAATGCTTGTGATAATGATGTTCTTACGTGCATAGCCTTTACACCTGTGTGGTGTTTGTCTAGCCCCTCTAGACCCTTATGAGATCTTCAATCCAGTCGTGATTGATAAGGCTGTAATTGATTCTGCAATTTTTATTATATCTAGGATAACTAATTTCCTTTATTGTCCCTTCTTGTTCGGGATAATGTACCCATTGATTGCAACATATTATCGGGTCAATAATTACATAATCATGTTCTTGTTATCGGTTCTGATTTGGTATGAAAGATGAGCTCAGCCTCAACACTTTCCAATTTGAGTAGAGGAGTGCGCTCCTTTTTGTCGGCTAACTCCAGCAAAAATTGAATGAGGCGCATATAATCTTGGTATCTGGCAAATACAACCCATCATGTTCATTCTCCCATGGAGGTTCAAAGAGTACCAACTGATCTACCAGCTGATCCCACACTGCTTGAATTCGATTGAGAAAATCAAAAATAGATTATCTATATACCTATCCCAGGCAATAGATTGTACCTTAATATTGTCTCGCAATTTGAATTTCAGTTTAACTCTTGTGATGAAGCATTACTTATCTGTGATAATTAGCTGTAGAGGCTTTTTTTTTTTAAAGTGGATAACATGGTCATTACAGGAGATTTAATCAAAGGAATTATGGATCTAAAGCATCATCTCAAAGTCATTGTAACATGATAGATCCATGCTTGCTTCGTTATTCTTAGGCATCAATGTTTCTTCTAGTCTAGATGATTACTATCTCACTCAAGCCAAATATGCCTCATATCTTATTTTGCGAGCCTGTTCGACCAACGATAGAGACAGCGGATGAAAGGTGTTTTGGCCTTACTACTCAAGAAAGAGATGACACTAATCGGCACGATTGTACATAGGCAAGAATGTGAACCAAGTCCCCATAATAGAACTTGAGTATGCACGAACTTTGAGACCAATAGAATTGGTTCTAATACTGATTTTTGAACTTGTCTATCTGCGTTGTCTTTTGGAAGACGTGGGTACTCTTAAGAAATCACCTACCATTATTTAGTGCGATGGCAAAGCCAACATTGAGATCGCCGAGATAATGCAGTTTTTCTCGAGTGCATTATAAACACATATTAAGGCTCTATTGATTTTGTGGAAAACAACTTCCAGTAAAACATATTTCGGATTTTTCAATGTTCATGTTGTGAAAATTGAACTGATCGGGAAAAAGCATTTTCCATCGGTAGAAAAAAGATCTTAAAGAAGGAAAATATTTTCCACATTTCAAGATAAGGAAAACATTTTCCTCACTTACTTTCTCTTAACTCACATTCATGTTAACCTTTCCATTTTTCTTTTATTATTTTTTTAAATTTGAATTTTTAATTATTATATATATTTTATATGTTTGTCTTGATTGGTCACTGGCCATGATGATGGCTTGATGATTAGCCACAAGTGAGCCTTGAGCTCACTAGCTTAGGCAAGCTAGGGCTAGAGCTCACCGCTTGCTAATTTGGCGAGCAACAAGCTAGCTTATTGACCTCGGGAGGCTCACCCAATCAGCAGGATTGATGGTAAGCCAGGCGAGCGATGAACTAGGGTTGGAGCACACCAATCTGGTGAAACCTAAGGCCTTGAGCTCATCGCTTGCCAGATGAGCTAGTTAGGCGAGCAATGAGCTCAGGCATTGCCAGATCGGCAAGCTTGAGCCTTTGGCTCGTTGATCTAGCGAGCGACAAGCTCGAGCTCATTGAAATTTGGTGAGCTTGAGCTGGTCAGGCTGTCACTGTGGCTGGCGACTTGTCGAAGAAGAAGAAGATAAAAAGAAAAAAAAGAAAAAGAAAACAATTAAAAATCGATTTTAAAAATAAAATAATTAAAAAATTATTGAAAAAGAGTGAATGGAGGAAAATATTTTCCTTACCAAATAGCAGAAAATATTTTTTATTTCATTTTCAGATTTCATCATAACACCGGAATATAATTATTTTTTCTTGAAAAATATATATTTTTTAAAATATTTTTCAGAAATACTATATTTTCTATGAAACGAATGAAGCCTAACAACCACTATCACTTCTTACTCAACATCTTCTCCAAGGAACCATTGATCTTGTCCATGTGTCTCTTTTGTTGATCGAACTCCTCCTCTTGCACAATTTCCTAGTGTCTTGCCCATAATTTAATTGGTTTCCTTATGGACCACCAAGAGTTTAAAGTGTTGGATATTTAAGCAACTTTGAAATATTTATTTGAAATTATGACATGTAATGGAAGTCAATCATTTTTGTAAAACGACTTTTTTATAGCCATACAACGGTCGGATAGCGGTCGTCATTATTTGAAACTCTTGATTTATCTCATAAACTCTTCATTACTTTATAATGATCGTACTTTTAATTACCAATTGATTTATGGCGGTTTTCTAATGGCTCTTTCTCAATGACTCTCTCTTTCTCTTGTTTAAATATAAATTAAACTTCAAACCACAATTTTTAAGATATACTAAGTTCTCATATATTTCTTTTTCTTTTTAATGAGTTATACACATAACATTATTGTGTTTCCTTCAATTATTAGGTGTAGAATAAAGAAGAAGGTCATTTATATCTTGAGAGGATATCCATTGAAGTCTTATGCATTGAGTTTTATACTCCAAAAGATGGAATTATACTTAAGGATAGTGCTTGCATGCCTTAAACATTTATTTTTATCTTCTAATATGTTTCAATATATTTCCAACAATTATTGTTATTTTTCATGTTATCTAACATATTTCCAACATGAAGAGACGTGTGAATATTGTTAAAATATTTCGAGATTTTCAAAGATTTTAATTGATTTGGTTATTTCATAGTATAGCTAGTTTCTTTCTTAGATTACTTCCTTTTTTCTTTGTACATATTGTTTGAATATATAAATACTCGTACTTGTAACACGTTATAGAGTCAAGTAATACAATAATTTTTTCTCTTATTGCCGAATTTAACCATGACTATGTCTATAATTATCCCTACCTCGAAATTGCCGAACTTAATGAACACGTTTGTTCAAAGCATGTCGTGATGAGGAATCCTTTAACATAGAGAAAGGCGGACTGGGCTTCCGTAGGAGCCTCCTATTTATTACATTTCCCTATTTAATGTTTTATGAGACCTAACATCGATACTTGTTGGGCCAAGAAAACAGTAACATGCTTGTTTCATGAAAAATATTTTCTGAATTTTTTTTCCTCATTTTTCAGCATTTAATTTATTTATGAATATAATTCAATAGAAAATATTTTCTTAATGAACGAAAAATGTTTTCCTACCGATGCTTAAAGTTTAGGAAAATATTTTTTTCTTTTGAAATTGAAAATTGTTTTTCAAAACAAGACTAGGTATTGGCACTTAGGCATGGGAATCCCAACGCTTGTTCTTGGGCCCTTGATAATGGGGCTAGATCCCCAATGCCTCGACCTAGGTCCATTGAGGTTTGGTGTCGAGATATCGGTGTCCGTGCCTAGTATACCAGGTTAGGTAATATTGAGACCGAGCCTAGGTCAGTCGAGGCCAAAATTTTCTCATTTTTTTCTCATTTTAAAATTAATTTTTTTTTTCATTTTCATTCTTCCTTCAACTATTGCCGAGCCTCAATGACCAGCCATAGGTGCAGGCCAGCGAGGCTCCACCTTGCTAGCCTTGGGTGAGGCTCAAGCTTGCCCGGATATGGTGAGTTTGAGCTCGTTCAATGTTGGTTGGCCAGGCTCAAGGTCGGCTAGCTCAAGCTTGGATAGCCTTTGACAAGCTCGAGCTTGGCCGAGGCTAGTGAGGCTTGCCCTCGCCAAAGGTTAGCGAGGTCTTGTCACTACCCATTGTTGAGGCTCGATGGTCAACAAGGAAGAATGAAAAAGAAAAGGAAAAAAAGAAAAAAAAATGGAGAATGAAGTAAGAAGATTGGCATCCACCTCAACAATTTTAAAAAAAGAGAGATTTTCTTTACCAAATAACAGAAAATATTTTCAGTTCATTTTTAGGTCTCAGCAAAATATCGGAAAATAGTTATATCCCATAAAATATTTTTCCAGAAATGTCATATTTTTCATAAATCAAACGGAGCTCAAAAGTTCAACAAATTGATTGAAACCTTTCTCCAAAACCATCTACTCATTAACCATTGATTTTTTTTTTATTATCAGAAAACGAACATATACGTTGTTAACTAAAAGGGGAATTTGACATGCTCAAATTTCTTACCTTTACTCCAGATGCTGACCTAAGGAACTAAAAACCAACATTCTAAAAATTTGGTAGTCTCATGTTCTTATATGTATTCAAGTCCAAATGAAGATACATCAATCTCGCGGGCTATTAAACGCAGCACCGTATATTCACAATCCCTTTGAATCGCCGGGAACATGGATCCACTGCAAGCTGAAACTCAAGCTTGACTTCCCCGCGATCAACATTTCGGAGTCGGAAAACCCCTTTTTGGTACAACTTTGCCGACGTTCGTGCGATGCAACTCTCTATTCAGCAAGTTAGTTTTGCCGGCTCGGTTACATCCCCCCGATTATCGGTCTTTGTTCGTGGAATATTTGGGGCCGAATTGAAATTGAAGGAACAGGAGAATCGTGCCCTACTTTCAACAAAAGTAAAGCATTTTGATGAAACATGCTCTAGATATTTTTATGGCATTGAAATTGAGCATGAAATTCATATGAAAAGGAGAAGCGAGCATTGTGCGACACAGCGAAAGAACAATGGGACCATGGTCACGCGATTTCATTAGTATATAGGGAAACGGTCACATGTAAATGTTACGATGGGGAGCACTTGGGTTGTCCGAAAAAAATATGATCAGGGAATCAGTCGAAATCAATGAGAAAGGAACACTTGCATTTCTGTCCGGATGGAAGGACAAATTGTGTGCCCTATCTGAAAGAAATTTCCACTGAAGCCTTTTCTCTCTAGCTGGGGTTTGCGCGTACTGTTCACCGGTCGGTTGCTGGAGGTGCTCAGGCAGCTGGAGGCAGCGGTTTGAGCTGCTCTTATGAGGATTCGCTCATCCCCCTCTCACCTCCATCTTCACTGAAGCATTTCCTTCGAGTAACTCCCTACCTTCTGGAATGCCTCCCTGTTCTTAGGGTTAATGGGTTTCCTTTCTTTTGAGATGGATACTGGTTGAATCTCCTTGAATTTGCTGAATGCAACTGATAACCGGGGGGTTCCCTCCACATCCTCTCTTGGGAAGCCTGGAGGTCACGGGAGAAGCAAGAGTAGGCCTGCGGAACCGCACCTTCAATCTCGTTTTCGTCTGGGACTAGGTTTAGTTCCTGGCCCTGTTGATTCGGTTGCCGAGCAGTTTGTTGAAGCTCAGGTAGGCCAGCTGAAAGTAAACGCAGCAAACTCCCAGATTAACCGTAAGAGTGAGCAGAGGAAGGCGAGCCTTGCCACCCCATCTTAGGAAGTTGAGGGCCACTTGGCCCCATATAGCAAATTAGTGGCTGCTCAGGGTCAACCCTCTGCCCAGCTAGGTGCTAGGGAGGTAAATCCTCTGCTCAGCCAAGGTCAATCCTCTGCTCAACTAGGCATTAGGGAGGTAAACTAGCCTGCTCGATCATGGGCAAATGTAGCAAAAACAACCGTTAAAGGGTACAACCTTACTTACATCCCCCCCCACTTTCCTTAATGATAAACTTGTGGTTAATTTGTTTGAGGAGGTGCTGGAGGCAACAGATCCATTCTGGCATGAATGTTTAGTTGGGTACTTTGTGGGGAAGAAGCTTCCATTTAAGCTGGTAGAATCTGTTCTAAAGCATGCTTGGGGTAACAAATTGCCGGAAGTGATGGCTAATGATCAAGGGTTCTTTTTCTTTCACATTCCGGATAGTGAATTCAGGAGGATGGTGTTGGATGGGGGGCCTTTGATAGTTGCTTGGGTTCTTTTAATCCTTCAACAGTGGCACCCGCTTTTGGAATTGAAGAAAGACCACCACTCCTCAGTACCGGTTTGGGTGCATCTCAAAAACATCCCGTATGCCTTGTGGTCGGCTTTGAGGATTAGTGCCGTGGCAAGCATCATAGGAAGCTGTTGTACGTTGATCAAAGAACCAAACAGATGAAGATGATCTCCTTTGCTTGAGTCTGCGTGGAAATCTTAGCCACCTCGAAACAATGTGACTCGGTAGAAGTTATCCTTGAGGGGCAACTTGAAGGGTGGATGTTGACTACGAATGGCGCCCAGTTTCTTGTCAATCATGTGGCACTTTTGGACATAAATGTCCTACAAATGTTAGTACCCTTGGCAATGAACCCCCCCTGGCGATTCCATCCATCTCTCCTCAACCCAGATGTTGTCTTCTACTAGTGAGAACCTTGCTGTTTCCTGTAATGCTCTGGCTATCCACCTAGGACCTCGTGATGGAGGATGGCAAATGGCAAAGCCAGCTCGAAAACAGCTGGTCTGACACCATGTAGGGGACTTAGACATTGTCCAGGAACTTGATGTCCAGGCCAAAGTTTCTGATCTCCCGCTGTCCAAATTTGAGAGGAATAAGTAAGTGATGGAGGTGGTCATTGATATTCCAGTTTCACCTAGCCCCTTGCTCGGTGCTCGGTGGATCCTGCAAACTTGATGGGATCGTCTACTTCAGGGGAAGACCATTCGGATGAAGAAGAGCTGGCATGAGAACCGGTTGCTACTCCTTTGGCAGTAAATGCCTTGGCTGATCCTCTTGATATTCAGCCACCTCGGAACTTGCCTCCCCTTAATAGCCCATCTCAGAATCAGGGTGGAACAAAAATGTCTAATCTTAAACCGATGGCGAGTCGTCGCCGCAACACCAAACGAAGGTAGATCTCTGCTGCCTTCTCTTAATTGTATATATGAACATTGGTATATGGAACATCAGGGGCTTAGTAAACCCTGTTCGGCAAGATGAGTTGATGAATTTTGTTTACTCTAATGGTTTATGCTGTGTTGGGATTATAAAAGCTAAGGTCCCCTCCTCTCTTTTTGGGAATATTTCATTTGGTCTTTTAGCTGGATGGCGATGGTCTTCTAATTATGAGTTTTCCCCCCGAGGGCGGATATGGATTGGTTGGAATTCAAGCCTAGTTGACCTTGATATTAGGCTGACAATAGATCAAGTACTTCATGGCTCCGTCAAACATCTTACCTCTGGTACTTCTTTTTGGCTGACGGTAGTGTATGGTGAACATACGTTTACTTCTCGTAGACTGCTTTGGGCGGAACTCATTCGACTTAGCTCATCTCTAAAGGATAGCTCGTGGTTGGTGGCGAGGGATTTTAACACCATACGTGACCCGTCGGATCATGTGGGAGGTGCGGACACCTGGTTGCTATCTTTTGATGAATTCAGGAACTGCCTAACTCAGGCTAAACTTGATGACCTTAGATATGTAGGCTTCAGGTACACTTGGGCGGCCTCCTCTTGCTCTCTAAGAAAGTAAAGGAAAATTTATAGAGTTCTTGTCAACACTAAGTGGTGTATGGATTTCTCATTTTTGGAAGCTTCTTTCCTTCCTCCCAGTATATCTGATCATACTCCTATGCTAGTAAGAATTCTTACGCTAACCACCAATTGAAAACCTTTCAAATTTTTTAATTTTTGGATGAAGCACCTGGCCTTCCAGGGGATTGTTTCACAGGTTTGGGAAAGTAACAGATCGGGCTCACCAATGTTCAGACTGTACTGCAAGCTCAAAGCTCTTAAGGTATGTTTGAAGTAGCTTAATAAGGATGCTTTCTCTGAGATTTCCTTGAGAGTTGCTGATGTTAGGCGGGCTCTCCTAACTACCCTAGAAGGCCTTCTAAGAGACCCCTGGAACACTAAGTTAGCGGACCTGAAGAAAGTGCAGAACCGAAACTTCTATAATCTCCGGTCCATGGAGGAATCCTTCTTCATATAGAAGTCCAGAGTACGTTGGCTGAAAGAAGTAGATTATAACACAAATTTTTCCACCACTCGGTCAACAGACGACACTTGCGGAACTGAATCATGTCCATTTAGGATAACTCTGGAATGCTAGTGACGGACCTACGGGAAGTGCAACATGTTTTTGTCTCCCATTTCCAGGATCTTCTAGCCTCGGTTAATATGACTCTTAAGCCATCAGCCCAGGAGATTAAAGAAGTTATTTGAAATTTGCTTAGTGATGACCATGTGTGCTCCCTGTCTCAACCTATCCTTGCTTCAGATATTTGTGACTCTATGTTTTCTCTTGCTGGGGGCAAAACCCCTGGTCTTGATGGCTTTAATGTTGATTTTTTCAAATGGAATTGGGATATTGTTAGGCCTTCGGTAATAGAAGCGGTGATAGATTTTTTCAGCTCGAGATGCCTGTTAAGGGAGGTAAATAATACAATTCTAGCATTGGTTCCTAAGTCAGCAAATGCTTCGTCGGTGTTTGATTTCCAACCCTTTGCATGTTATAACACCATACACAAATGTATTACTAAGATACTTGCAAATAGGGTGGTGGTTGTTCTCCCGTCTATTATTAGCCCTGTGCAGACTGCATTTGTGAAGGGTAAAAGAATTACTGACAACATTTTACTAGCCTATGAGCTATTTAGCAGATTTCACACTGACCCCTACCTCCCTAAATGTGCCATCAAAGTTGATTTCCGGAAAGCATACAATACTCTGGACTAGGACTTCTTGGAGACTTCTCTAATTACATTTGGATTTCCATCCTATATTGTGAGACTGATCATGATTTGTGTGCGTACACCTAGGTTTTCTATCTCCATAAATGGTGAGCTCCATGGCTTATTTGAGAGTGGGCGTGGACTAAGACAAGACGACCTCATGTCCCTATACTTGTTTGCCATTGCTATGGAAGTTTTCTTTAGTATCCTTGATTGCCAAAGTCAATTCCCAGCCTATCAGTTTTTTTTGGAGGTGCAAGGCGACTTGACTTACCCATCTCTTCTTTGCAGATGACGTTTTCTTATTTAGTGAGGCTAGTGTACTGTCGGTCAACTGTCTAAAGGAGGGGCTTTATACTTTCTCAATGTGGAGTGGTCTACATCCAAATTTACACAAGAGTAAGGTTTTTATGGCGGGTGGCACAACATCGGTTCGGGCCCAAATTTGTCATACTTTTGGTTTCCGGTTGGGCTCACTTTCTGTTCGTTACTTGGGAGTTCCTATTATTTCCTTTCGATTGGGCCAAGCAGACTGCAACGTCCTGGTAAGTCTCCTTACTTCACGTGTTCAATCTTGGACCTATAGATTTTTATTGTTTGCAGGTCGACTGCAGCTCATTTGTTCATTGTTGCATGCTATTCAAGCATATTGGGCTATCATTTTTTTATTGCCTATATCGGTGGTTGAAGGCATTGAACAGATATGTCATCAATTCCTTAGGAAAGGCCTTGGCCTTGGTACGGGGGGAGCCAAAGTCTCGTGGGAGGACGTTTGTCTCCCAAAAAAGGAGGGCAGTCTAGGCTTGCGGAAAATCTGCGATAGTAACAAAGCGGCCATGAACAAGCACATTTGGATCCTCTTCATGGATAAGAAGTCCCTTTGGTGTAAATGGATCCATGCCACACACTTAAAGAGGAAAAACTTTTGGGTCTCTTCCACTCCATCTTTTTGCTCGTGGGTGTGGAAAAAATTAATCACCTTTAGAGAGGAAATTAAGGGATTCTTTAAGTGGCCAATAGGGGATGGATTATCCACATCTTTATGATTTGACCCCTGGCATGAGGTAGGGCCATTAAATATAGTATTTTTTGATAATTACATTTACCACTCGAGACTATCTAGAGATGTTACGGTGGTGGACGTATTCTCCCCTGCGGCCATGCTATTCTTTAGGAGCTGCAATCATGGCATTGCCCGGTTCCCACACTAACTCATATCCATGATAGATTTACTTGGGAAATGCATCCCTCGGGTTCATTTACTATCGCCTCGGCTTGGGAAGCATTTCGGCGGAAAGCCCTTGGAGTGTCGTGGTCCTTGTTTGTTTGGAATAGGTCCATTGCACGGAGGCACCAATTCCACATTTGGTTGATCACGAAAAACCGTCTTCTCACCCAATCCTTCCTCTTATCGTATGGCCAAATCCCAGCAGCGGTGTGTGTCTTTTGCAATTTCGTGCCAGATTCCATTGATAACTTATTTTTTGGGTGCCATGTTTCCAGCTCCCTAGCTGGTTTTTGGGCATATAGATGCAACCTCTCATGGTTCAACTCCACGTGGCTTAACAAACTAAGATGGGCTTTGTATTTTTGTTTAGGTACTGATTTCTATAAAGAGATAATTCGTTTCTCTTTTGGAGTTCTTTGCTACGTAATCTGGAAGACTAGAAACAACATACTATTTCGTGGCCAACCCCTTTCCATTCCCTTGATGAAACAACATCTTATAAGGGCCGTCAAAGACAAAGCTTCTACTTTCAGTCATGTTGACGACAACCCAAGAAACAGGAGACTCCAACGGTGCTGGGGAATTGACCAGGCTATTTTTTGATGGATCGGATGGCACTCGGGCAGAGTTTGCAGGTTGTAGCTTACCGCTTCTAGCTGCCTCCTCCACCCCCCCCCCCTTATGTTGGATCTGTCGGCTCGGGCAAGGTCTTTTTGTTGTAGCTTGTACCTAGTTTCCCCTTGTTGTATACTTGGCTCCCTTTCACTCAAGTGATAGTTGTCTGTTGAGTGCAAGATGGTGCCATGTATCTCTCCTTTGTACAACTTGTTTTGGTTGGAAATCTTATAAATACTTACTTTATCAAAGAAAATAAAAAATTGTGTGCCCTAACTGAGTCAGAAATGGGCCAAAGTCGTGGATGCTCCAGGAATTAACCTGGCCTCACATTAGAAAAATTATATCCTACTATTTTCTTTCCCAAATTACAAGTCTTCTAATTAATCATTTAATTTTATTATATCATAATGAGAAAGGATAAAGGCACCGGTCGTCTTTGTACTTTTCCAATTTATTGAGTGTCATCATGTACTATCTTTTTTGTCAATGTGGATCTTGAACGAGGCAATGTTATGGTTGCAGTGTGGAGCTACAAAGTGGGTTTTCAATCAGTTGGCGGGATTGCAATTAGATATTTGGGGATTTCAATCTCTTCTTCTTGTTGATGATGTTACTGATGATGCATGTGGCTGTTCTTGTTGCGGGGGTAGCTCGCGAAATGCCAAAATGGTGTTGGCAGGGAGATGGATTTGTAACTTGATTGCGCCTCCTTTTTCTTGCTTTGCGTCCTCCAATTTGATTGCAGATGTGATGAGGCTGCTCTCGCCCCGATCCAAGGGGCGAGGTTGCGATGGATCTCACCGGCAAGTGGCAAAGGCCATGGCCCTCACCTGCTCACTGGTGACAAACACCATCTCTCATTCCTTGGTTTGGTTCAGCAAAGGAGGTTGTAACGGTGTCCACGCCAACTTTGCTCGAGTCTAGAGAGGCGAATCTGCCGACCCTTATCCGCTGCCAATGTAGTTCCGTTCTCCCCTAATTGTATATAGCATTTTGTGTTTTCTTCAAATTTCTATTTGAAATATATCTTTAATTTGTTTTATGCGTTTTCTTTCTTTTAGTTACACGTGAGATGCTTCCATGACATTTAATAGCAATTTACGGCCACCCCAACTTTTAGTATGAACTTTAAATGGAAAACTCAATTCGAACAAAGTAAAACATATCTTTTTTTTTTTTTGGTAAATAGTAAAACATATCTATTGACGACCACGTTGGCTAAAAAAAAAATATTGACCATGGGATTGAACAAATCAAGAACGTAGATGGACTAGCGGTGCCTAAAAAAAAAAATAAAGATGAAGAAAGATGGACCGGTACTTGATTATCGAAAAAAGGCCTATATCTACCTTTTACGCCAAGCTCCTTTATCCAAATTTGTGATCCTTTATAATTAAATAATAAAAAATTATCGCACTCACCTTTAACATACATTGACTACACTATTTTTATGATTTGACAATCATGTTAGAATCAAGAAAGTGGCTAAATTTATTCATTTTCAATGGAAATTAAGTAGTCAAAACCTCACGTTTCAAGATGGTGCCCAATAGATATCACTAGCAACTAGCAAAAGAGTCATTCGTCTCTCTCCCTACGTACTCCTATTAGCACTCATGTTTTTCTATGAACCATTTGGTCGGCGATTCATGATCTCGTAGTCCAAAGCAAATTTGTGGCAATTTAGCAGCATACATAAGCTTCACCGGAAGATTTAAACCGAGGATGGAAAGCCTCAAATCATCGTTCCATTCTGGATTACGATTGTTCCTCACCAATGGGGTCTTCAGCTTCTACACCATATCAGATTCAGCACAACAGCATTGCACTGCATTCCACACCAGATTTAGCACAACAAACAGACTCCTCCTTCGTGCATTTAAAAAAATCAAGGTGTTAGAGAATAAACACCTCGGAATAAAATGTGAGGGAGAAACAAGTAATATCTGTATCTTAGCAAACGTTTGAGCAAAATATGTATGACAAGTGGCGTGGTTTATGTTTGGGCCCAAATTTTGGGAGAACTGCTGCTGCGGCTCAACATCCCATCCGAAGCATATCCAATTTTTTTTTTTTTTTTTTTTTTTGAGCATATCCCATACAGTTAAGATGAATAATTCTTACAGATGTTAACAAAAGAATTGACTAATGATTCTCAAGTTAACACCAACAATTTCCATTACAAACTTCATAGTCCAATTATATAGCTTATTCAAAGATGAATGCGACTACTCCTCTACAGATGTTATATCTTGCAAAAAGTCAAGCTTCTTGCTGTACCGAGATGAATCAATCACGAGTTTAATAAATGGCCTAGTTATAGCACACTTTTAGAGAATCACATAGCACGTAGACGACTCAACTTTAGCCCAGTAGGAATAGCTAGATAACTGCTCGAGGACTCTCGGCAAGAAATTCCCAAATGTCGGCATTGAAGGAGCGCTCGTTCCAACCATTGTGTCTCTCTTCCATGGCAAATCTCCACGGCCGAGAATTCACGTCTGGCTGTCCTTCTGAGCCGCTGCTTTATTTTAGGAGTCCTTCTTCGAGGCCGCTGTCGGTGAACAGATTTTCCCACCACGCACTCTCCTTGTCTTGACGAGACACCATTGGAGATGGTTGTCCCGGGTTTTCAACTGGTGGAGTTCTTGAAGCCACCGGAGTGGCTTTTCCCTTGAACCATGCCAAGCTCTTTGACAAGGTCGAAGGACGAGGCCTTATGACCCTCACTTTGGTGGCCCTTTTGCTGGGCTGGTTGTCTTCCTTCGGCTTGTGATGGATGACCTTTTTAGCCAAATGCGTGTTCCAATAGTTCTTCACATCGTTCGCAGTTCTTCCTGGAAGTCTCCTTGCGATCAGTGACCATCTGCATGAACTTGCACAAATCATTATCTAGAGTATGAGAATTAGGTAAGAATGACTCATTAGTTCAACATTGGTTACCATCAAAAGCTAAAAAAATAAAATTCGGTTAGTATACAGATAAATTGGAATTGATAATTCTGCATGCTTTCTTGTGTCTTAAAATTTAATTTGATCAGATATTTCTAAGTGCCAATTGTGTCCTGCTTGTTTAAGTTATTTGTGCAGGGCATGGACTTATTTTGATTCCCATATCGCCAATTAACTCAATTCTCAAATCATAGTAACATTAGTAAAGGGTTAAATGACATCATACATGCTGATACTGGTTAAGAAAAGCACATGCACGTACCTTAAGCTTCTAGTTTCATTGCATAATTAATTTTGTATTTCTAATTTGAGATTGACTATCTGTCCAGAACTTTCGCTACGGCATTAATATTTCATTTTTATTTGTATGCATTTCTCAGTTGAATTCAAAACATCGAATCACTTGGTTTTGTGTGTCTCCGTTTCGGTTACCTCGAAATCCACAACTTCACCTTTGAAATTTTCCTCTCTCTCTCTCTCTCTCTCTCTCTCTCTCTCTCTCTCTCTCTCTATGTGTGTGTTTGTGTAATATATTATGCGCATAACTTTAAATACCGTGTCAACTGTCTTACATAAGCCGCATCTTTCTTTTCATTTTTTCCCCTAATCGAAAAGGCCAAACCAGATTGCCTGCTCCTCTAATCACTACATTGAAATCCACGCCTTGTTAGTTGTTACCTAATGTTCAACTTAAGACTGAAATGGCCTTCGTTTTGCCTGACTGAAGACCCGTTGGTTTAAGGAGCCACACCATAATTTATCACTGAAGTGCTAGAAGTCCATTAATCATTCCCCAAAGTGAGATACATGAACTACTATTGCAAGTAGGTTTGAACTCGTGACCTTGCATCTGGAAATGTCAATGAGTATTATTAGACCATCTCTCGCCTCTAAAGCAAGTTACTCATCTATTCTTAAGAGTTCTATTAATTAGTGTTTTGTTAAGCATAGCATTTTGATTAGATATTCAATTTTAAAGACATTGATTACATATATTATTAGAGTAATCAGTGCATCGAAAAACACAATATTTTCTTATTTAGTTATTTGTCAAACATCATCGGAACATTTTTCCTTTTGACAAAACCCTCTCATGAAATGAGAATAGTCAAATTTTTTGTAAAAATTGTTTAGGGAAGAGTGACTTTTTCCCCGTCAAATGTTCAACCTAAAGGGTCATATCATAAATTGGACACGACATTTACTTTTACATCAGTTGAATCTAGTCGTCCAACCGTCTCTATTGAACAAGAAAGTTCTACAAGGAGAATTCAAAGACGCCAACGTCTGGACTTTTTTTGGGCAAAATTGATGGTACGTATTCATTTTAGACAATTCTACCCTCTATGACAAGTCTTTACGTTTGCCACAACAAAGAAAAATTTGTGATGCAGTACATCTTCCTCGACATGTATGATAATTCGAGAGACTGTACATATGCATTCCTAGATTAAGCGATAGGCAATATTATCAATCTCGTTCTTAGTTAGAGTTTCCTCCTCACGTCATCTTGGTGATAAGTGATGATTAACCCTAAACTACTTATAACCTCTACTTTAACAGAGAATAACATATTTCTAATTTTCATTGACGAGCATCAAAATTATTGAGTAGTTAATGCCAAAATGACGGCCAATCACCCACCATAAATTTAATTATCATTTGACATCGACATGACATCTACTTAAATTTTATATCGGCTTTACAAAGTTATCACATCCACATTTTATCGAGGAATTATAATCATATTTCAATGAAATTGTATTAATTAGACGAATATGAAAGTAGTAATTTGTACAAAAAATGATCATGGCAATGTAATTGCTCTTTTCTGAACTATACAAAGTATTTTGAGGGGGGAAAACTCTACAAAGTGTAGCTTACACCGGAAAGTTCACAGTACAAAAGCCGAGTCTCTCTTCTTTGTTATCGTATCTATACGTGACCCGACATAACGTCGAGAAGCAATTTTCGGGGCCTACCTTGGTTGTGTGGTGGACAACAGTACGGACCACTAAATATCTGTACATTCATCTTCATAAAGTCTCTTTCATTTTCCAGATCAAGATGGGGCTCTCTGCCCTTCGCGGACGCCACTTACCCTAGCTACCTAGCTACCAAGTGTTTTTTTTTTTTTTTTTTTTTTTGAAGTTTCTTTTCCTTCTCATTTCAGCTAGGTATTTGTCACTAGTTCATTTCTTGTTGGGTTCCCGCTACTCGCTTCACTAGACACATGACGCTAGACTTCATGTGGGGTTGCTTGATCAAAACGAGACACAAATACACTGACCTATGATTTACTTATTCATTCGACAACTATTTTAATATTGCTTTACCATTTTGGAAGTTGAATCATCTTTGTCTTAAGATAATTGACTTCTATATTGCCTCAACCACTCATATTTTGTGACATGACGAATTCTAATACGACAAAAGTATTTTGGAAAATATTTGGACCTTGCAGGGTTTTAAGTGACTAGTGTCGGGCTACCAAAATTAGTAATGTTTCGGTGATTAATGATAGCCAAATGACAAGCTAGTCGTGTTCATGTAAAAAGAGTTTTTTCCACACTCAAGCTCGTTTAATGGATTCCTACTACTAGCTTAACTAGACACATGATGCTAGACTTCATATGGCGTTTGCTTGTTTGAAACAAGACACGTATACACTGACCCATAATTTACTTATTCATCCGACAATATTTTGATCTTGCTTTACCATCGTGGGAGTTGAATTATCTTCATCTTAAGATATTGACAATAATATGGTCTAAGATTACTTTTGTATTGCCTCAACTGCTCATATTTTGTGATGCGACGGATTCTAATACAATGAAAATGTTTTCGAAAACATTTGGACTTCGCAGGTTGTAAGTGACTAGTGTGGTGCTTCCAAAATCATTAATGTTCTCGTGACTAATGATAGCCCAATGACAAGCTAGTCATGTTCATGTAAAAAGAGCTTTTCCCACACTCCGTATAGCTAAGATGCTCCCTAAATTATTGAGTTGGAGAAAGTAATCTCAAGAAAACTAATAAATCAAAATTGCTAATAGAAAGGGTAAAAGTTGCTAGTATTTAAAATGAAAAAGTCACACATTGTCATAAAAATACGAGATTGTCCGCATTAGTCCAAACAATCTTATTTTACTCCACCATCTTATGCCATTTTCCGTACGTGTCTATACAAATTTTCATTCCCCTTTTGCACTTACCAATGTGTATAAACTGATTTCTATAAAGGATTTTCTATAATGATTGTCAACAATCTTTGTTAACTACCATGTGTTAAATATAAATTATAATTATAAAGAGTTCACAACTCTAACCAAAGAATTCCACTAAAAACACTTGAACTAAATAATTGTATGTTACAAGGAATTATTAGAGATTTAACTTTAGAGAGCCAATGTAAAACAAATGTACTTTATTAATATTCTTTTTAATTAAAAATTCTGATCACTAAATTTATTACAATATTATAATTTTAGATGATTCTTGAAAAACAACCAACATGTAAATTCCCTGATTTGAACACAAAAGTAGAAGATATAAAAATATATGAAATGTCGATAAAAATCATTAAATTGATTATTTATATTAAAAGTATACCCTTCCTCTTTCATCAATGCCCAACAAGGGCATGTCTATATCTGTTTGAGGAGTAGAAATAGCGTGACCCATATATATGTATGTATGTCTATGCCAAATTTTAAATGGATATTTAAGCAGACGGGCTTCATATTCACGTGCTCAAAAAGTCTTTCACTTCTCTTTTATATACAATATTTTCTGAACCCAGTCTTTTATACCTTTTGTGATGATCCCGCAGAAGAAACTCATGTTAGAAGATCCGAAAGAAATGGTTGAAGAGATAGATGATTTATTAATGTTGATATGTTGACATGATGATGTATATGATATCCGACGAGTAACACGAACTTGGGAGAGCTCTACTCACCGATTACCAAGTAGATTATGAAGCCTGATGATCATGTCAACCTCGTCTTCTTGGAATGCCCCTCTCTTGATGTCGGGCTTCAGATAGTTCAACCACCTTAGCCTACAACTTTTCCTGCACCTGTTCAACCCTGCAAACTCAAACCCTTTGATACGTACTCTTATTGTAACAGCAAAAATAGCTCTCTCTCTCTCTCTCTCTCTCTGGGGTGATCAAAAGTATACCTGCTCTGTGAGGGACTTGATGCCAATTTCCTTCACCATATTTTTCCACGCACTTCTTCAGCAACACGTCTTCTTCCTCAGTCCATGCACCTTTTCTCAAGCCTATTGCTCCCTTCATTGTCTCCTCTCTCTGTTTCGAGTGCACTTTTCTGTGCAGAAACAATTCAGGACCAAAGTATGAGCACGTATTGAATGAAGGTTGACTTGAAAAAGGCCATATACATAAGCAGGGGATCAAAGTTCAGTAAGGCCCATCCGTCCAAATACATGTACAACGTGTTATGCGTGTACGACTGAAGTGAGTGAGAGTGAAATCCGCGCATGTCTAACATACACGCGTGACCATCTCCAATGATGGCGAAAGTTTTCTTTTGTGTCCATTACAATCAACTAACAGTCTAATTGAATCCTAGCCGTTGGATGCGTGCTTCTCTGTAGGAGCTTTTAGCGGGGTTCTTGTCGCCATGTGGAGTAGTCGTTCTTGCTCTTGGTTAACTAATGAAGCCATTTATTTATGACATTTGTGTACGATGCCAGAGAGACTTAAAAAGCTGGAGCTATGCTATTACTATGTTGGATGTCTCGGAGTTTCTGTCATTACTATTTCTTGCGATTATCCACATTATATAAAAAAGAAAAGGAAAGAATTGCATTTTCAGCACAACTTTAGGAAAAAGTCTTGATTAATCATTGTATTAGCATAGAGTAACGTTAAAACATTTTACCTAAGGATCTTTTTCATGCATGTAAACATACCAAATGAAGCCAAACAAAGACAGAGAGCCATACATTGAAACACACTGACTACTTTGCAACTACATGCACAAATTCAATTTATACCTTCTAAAGTAAAAAGAGTGAATGGGCAATGCCCGCTGCTCCTGGCGTATTGCCGAAGTCATTCTTCAAGTTCCCTAACGGCTTGCTTCCAGTCGAGCTTCAATAGCCACCGGATTTACAGAGTGAGGATGCTTGAAAAAACATTGAACATCCTTCAAACACACTTAGTGTTGCGAAAACAAGTGATCGAATAATAAATTAGACATAATAAGAAAATAGGTTAGACACCAAATTTATGTGGTTCTCTTGTAGTGACCTACGCCTACAGGGAAAACAATAACGAATTCCACTATAAATCAAGCTATAAAATAGAGACTATACCCACACTCGAGTCACTCAATTACTCTCGGTGTTTCTCGAGTTCTAATTATACCTAATAACTTATATAGTGTTTAGCCCCATAATTTCTTACTCTCAATCTCATGAAGAAATTATACACAAAATTTTACCATAAGAATTAATTAGCTTCAACACACTTGGATATCTTCAAGGAGTAATTCACAAGCAAAAGCTCCTCTTGATGATTTTCACAAAAAAATCCCCTTCTTACATATAAACAAGAATTTATCAAAAATAAGAACATGATTTTAGGAAACCTTCTTCAACTAGGAAACCTATTCAAAATGAGAAACTTACTTGAATTAGGAAACGTTCCTTTCCCGGCTTAAACTCGAGGCATATTTTGATAATATCTACCTTGGCTCAATGTTTGAGCCAAGTTATAATCGCTTTTCTGATACTACTCTCCCATAGTCTCCAATGGACTTAACTTTCATAGATATCTTCCAAGTCAAAGCCTTGCTTAAACTTCGCCATAATCGTGGACCTTATTAGAATACCAACTCCACATGCACCTTTAATTGCTTCATAAGGATTTCCTGACATAATTTCTTCTACCACAAATAAAGTAGAACCATTGTTGTGTCTATATTTGTTAGAAGATTGAAGATGTACCTTGTCAATATCAACAGTTACATCAACTGTTGGTTCTATATATTCTGCCTCACTATAAGCAAATAATCTGTGTTGATTACTTTGCTTGTACTCGCTATCTCAAGAGTTTCTAATTACAACTCCACCTTGAGTTGAACATCATTCAAATTCATATAAACACTACTATAATCACTCATAATCAGAAGTACTGGAGGCACGTTAAATGTAACTTTTTTACTAATAACATGCAAACTTAACTTCGAGCACCACAACCTATAACCCTGCTCACCTTGTGCATAACTTAGGAACATGCTTTTTTCTTACCTTTCCATTGACCTTACCATTATTAACTTGAACGTAACATGGGCATCCAAATATTCTAATAATAGAATAATTAGCAACACTATTTGACCACACTTCTTCGGAAGTTTGAAATCTAATTGTAGTCAATGGGGATCTATTCATTAGATAGCTCACTATACTAAATGCATTTGCCAAGAATCTTCTACCTATATCAGCACTAGAGAAAATTTTATGGGTTATCTATAGTAATGTTTTGCTCATCAATTCTGCAACTTGTTGGGGGTTCATAGGCACTAGTGTAATGTCTCACTATGCCTTCTTTTATGTAGAATTCATTTAACAACTTCACTCAATCAGCAAATGCTTGATCATCTTACTAGTCTCATTTTCAATTAAAGCTCTCAATCACCTAATCTTGACAACAACATCAAACTTGTGCCTAAATACAAACACCCACATCTTTCTCGAGTAGTCATCAATAACTCTTAGTATAAATTTGGTACTCTTCCTCAAAGGAAACCATGACAACCTGCAGACTTTCAAGTGAATTAATTATGCAATCTCCATGGTTTTTCTGGCAATAGTACTGAACTGCACTTTTTGCCATTGATCTAAGTCACAATACTTGCATACAATTAGTTCATTAGCAACATAATCACACAACGGATTTTTTTCACTTAAAACTTTTATGCTTCCTTGCCAATGTGCCCTAAATACACATGCCACAATTCAAACTTTCGACCAGATGCATTTGACGCCTATGATTTTGTTACTATCTCATCTTGAAGCTCATATAAGCTACTATGTTTGATTCTTTTAATTATTACCAAAGCACCTTGAATAACTTTTAGAATTTCATATTTTGAAGTATATTAACATCCAGCTGAATCCAGGGTACTCAAGGAAATTAGGTTTTTCTTCAGCTCTAGAACATGCCTTACTCAGTCAACATCCTCATGATACCATCATGCAATCTGATGCTAAAACTGCCAACACTAACAATATCGCACTTTGCAGTTATTCCCCAATTGGATTTTACTATTATCCATGCATTAATAATTGGTAAAATAATTTCTATTTGGTGTGGTATGAAATGAACAATTAGAATCCAAAATCCATTCATCAAACGATGAATCATTTGTGACACACAAGACAAGATCATCATTGTTTGAATTACCTTTAGCTATGATTGAAACATTTTCTGCAGAATCAATTATAATTCCCTTACCCTTCTCATTTTTTAGCTTAGGGTATTCCTTCTGAGATGCTCTATCTTGCCACAACTCTAATAGACAGAATTGTTGGTCCTGAACGGACTATGTTTGTTCATGGTTATACTATTCCTACTAACATGTATACTAATTCATCATCTATTTTTACCTACTAAAGCGACAACTACAGTTTTGCCAAATTCTCTTCCATGGATGTCCTCACTCAGAATTAAGTCTCGAACCCCATCAAACGTCAAGCTTGCTGATCTAAAGAAATTACTAATATCAGTAACATTACTATTTTAGCTATCCAGCCATGATGATAAGAGAATCAAATCACATATGCCATCTTCAAAATCAATATTAACTAAACTCAATTGACTAACAATCACATTGAATTCATTGATATGATTTGTAGCTAACGCAACTTTGCTCATATTCAAGTTCAACAATCATCGCATCAAATAGATCTTATTGATCATAGAGGGCTACTCATACATGATAGGGCTTTCATCAAACCTGTAGTGGTGTTCTCTTTCATGATGTTAAATGCAACTTATGAGAAAATGTCAGCCAAATAACGCCCAAAGCTCGTCTATCCAGCAATTCCCAATTAATTTGCTTTATCATCTAAGGTTTCCCCCTCGATAAGGGCAAGTGTAGTTTCATCTAGTAGAAATAATCCTCAATTTGCATCTTCCAAAAACCAAAATCCTTATTATCAAAATTGTTAATTCTCATATTTCTTTCTTCTATCTCCATCAAGTTGCCTCAAGTCAGTTAAGGCTAGCTCTAATACTAATTGTTGCGAAAGTAAGCAATGGAGTGATAAAATAGATAGAATAAGAAAATAAAGCGGACATTAGATTTATGTGGTTCGGTCATAGTGATTTACGTCCGTAAATAAATTTCGCTATATATCAATTGACATAACGGAGATTATAATTACACTCGAGTCAATCAATCACTTTTAGTGTTTCCTAAGCCTCAATTACACCCAATAACTCATGCAATATTTAGCTTTACAATTCATTGTTAAATAATCTCTCAATCTTATGAAAGAATTATACACAAATCTTATTGGAAGAATTTAATTGGCTTCAACACACTCGGATATCTTCAAGGTGTAATTCACAATTAGAAGCTCCTCTTTGATGATTTTCACAAAGAATATCCCCTTCTTATATAGAGGCAAGAATTAATCACAATATAAAATCTCTTTTTAGGAAACCTATTCAAATTAGGAAACTTAATTGAATTAAGAAACTTCCCTTTGCGGGCTCAAACTCAAGACAAATATTAACACCTATAGGTCATGCTAGGAATTAGAAAAGTGGTTGAGCTCTATGTTGTTGGGCTTCTACTTTTGTGGGTTGCACTGTGTGTATGAGGGGACCGTCACATGACATGGTGGTTTGGGAGACGAGTGATAGGGATGGCGGGATAATTAGAAAAGACGGAATGGTCGAGCAACTTATTTATTGATGTAGGTTAGAGATAATTAATTTTAGTGGTGACCAACACTTTCGTATCAGATGTGGCATGTCAAGAGATGATGTGCAAACTAAGTTTGTTCCTCTGAAGAAGTACGAGTGTAGCTTGGGCTTAGTAGACACCTATGGCAGCTAAGCGGCCCCTCATGGAGTGTTCGAAGGGTGGCAATATTTAGTGGCAATATAGAGTAGCGAATCAAGACTATGATTTGGCTCCAAAATTGAGCCCAGGTGGAGATTGTTGAGTGTGTCTTCAATTTTTGCCAACAACTCAGGTGAGAATGAAAGCTCGTAGAAGTGGCTAGCTTGAGGAAGCTATCAAGGGAGTGGAGTGGTTTGTTTGGTTGGGCGAGCGTTGCCATTCATGTAAGTTCGAAGGGTGTGGTGTTGATGGTTGAGGAATACAAGAAAGCAATAGAGCAATCCATAGTTAAGGTGTTGTAGAATTGAGTATGGGAGAATTTAACGGATTGAATTCTCTCGTACTCTTGTATAAATGTGAGTGGAGTTTGGTGGTATCTAGGTGAAGAGTGAGTGATGCAGAAGTGATGATACAATTGATTTGTAGGAGTGGCATCATGGTGTTTGTGCTATGAGTTTTAGGATAGAATGATTATGATCTGAGTAGTTTTGAAGGTGATGTTAGCCTCTTGTGCCCAAACTGATCGAACTAAATGCCTGATCAAAACTTGTCATGGTATGATTTGGTGTGAGGATGCTATTTGTCTTATTATTCTTAGGAACAACTATAAAAGGAAGGTTGTCTTGGTGTTCTCGGATCACCAAGCATTGTGTGGGTTATTTCGCAATCAGGAATTTGTCGCCCGTGTCACACGTGACACATATTTAGAAGTCATAGTTTTTTGGAATTTGGGTAGGCTACCAATAGTGATGCTGCTCAATAATTAAGTTTGTATCTGAGTGATATCCAAACTTATACTTCACTGGACAATGAGCAGCTAGGCGTAGTATGCCCCCACCTTTCACCCATCTTTAATTTCCATCCCAACCTTAGAATTGAATCCCCAAAAAACTCTAATCTCTCATTTCATTCTCTTTCTTTGGTCCTCCTAGCTCTCTTTGTTAAGCTTTGTTGATACACCCACAGTAGCTACAAGCCGCCATACTCAGCTGCTCTAGCCCACCATCGCAATGCTGCCACTCCTAAGTCTCACGGTCGTTGTCATCCCTCTTTTTCCATGGCTCACGATAAACACGCTCTCTTTCTCCCTTACCCTCCATTCTCTCTCTTTTGAGTCGCAGTCACCATTTGTGTTGCAATCACCGTCGATTGTCCTCATTAACAGTGGCAATGAGCTTGAGATGAGATCGAAGGCTTAGTTGAGCTAGGCAAAAGCCTAGATCTCAAATCTAAGGCTTCCTTCATGATGAATTGCAGCCGATCTTGTTATGGCTGTAGAAATAACCTAGGGGAGGTCAAAATCTTATATAACGGAGCTTGATATATTTTCGTGGAATAAATAGAATTACTTCGATATGTGCAAGAACAGTTTGATATATGAAAGAATGAACTAGTCATATCAAGTGTGTTGTTTCTATCAAATAGATATTGAAATAAATGGAGAGATAGAAGATTTTGATGCAGACCTTTATCGGGTTTGGCTTGGATCAAACTTACAAATTTTGTTCCAAATTTGTGGACACTTAAAATTTTGGTGACCCCATTCATAGCATAGAAAAATTAGAGATTAACCTTGAACTCCAAATAAAAACATTGTCAAATTACATCTTCGTATTAAGAGCATTGTCATTAAGTAGTAATGAGACAACATTAACTGCATTATAATTGGATTAAATTAAGCAATGACGCTCTCAATTTAATTGGATTATCTGGACTAAGAAGTCCAAGAGAATACAAAATCCGGCCAAGCTCATAATAGCCGGAATTTCACATATGGGATGCACCTGAGGGAAGTTAAATAAGAAAGATTGTGTTCTTTAATTGAAAATCGAAAAGGATGTTGAGCTTAAAATTTTGGTTGCTGGATACGGAATGAAATAGGTATCATATTTTCCTATATTGAATATATCACACAATTCTTTTCTTTTTTCAATTTAGGAAAGGGATATCTCAAGAAAATCCCTAATCTTTGCCTATAGAAGCACATTGTTCTCTTGAAGTTAAAAAGAAAGGTTCACAAGAGGAAAGTTGGCAATACACAATACAAAAGAAAAAAAAAGACACAAGAGAGCACAAAGAAAGAGAAAACATACACACACTAGCTCGCTCCATGCTCAAATTTTTTAGAGAGTATAGTAATATATTATTCTTGAATTTGTCCGGTGGAGATGATCAAATAAATATTTGAAAGTATATATTTCAAGGAGAAACTGTCCAATGTGTGGCTGCACAAATATGGTGAGTATCCATTCGTTCTAAGTTGGAATGTATTGAGATTTTAAGGAAACCTCTACGATATCTAGTTCTTCAACTTCACCAAAGGAATTGAGCTAAAAGATTCATAGATCCCCTAGTGATGTTCACAATCCTTACCGTCCACCATCTCTTGACGTTTGCCCTGTTTCTAGCAATTTATTTGTTGCTTTAATTTATTGAGTGCTACAATATAGATTGCGTGCCTACATGATCATATATCACATGTAGTGGTTTAGAATTAAATTTTCCAATACTTCTTGCAAGATGTTTCTAAATTTAAGGATAAAAGGTACTAAAATAACATTAGATTTATCTAGCGTAAACCCATTAATTTCTAGTTCACACTCATAGAAATAAAGTGCTCTCATATACTTTATTTGGATTTCTAATCGACCTATAATAGAATAGTCGGCTCTTAATTGAATTGAATAGCATGTTAATTTGATTAAATTAAAACCCCAAAGTTGTGATTAGTATGGTTTTGAGAGAATTCACACTAAGTTTTTGGCTAAGTAATTCGTTAATTTTACCTTGGTGGTTCATCTTTAGGAAGGTTGCAATAAATCAGTAAATGGAAACCATAATTCCTCCCCTTGATGATGTGCTTTGCCTCTTATCAGCAATGACGAAAAATACGGTTCTCAGTTCTCTTCCTTGTTGAACATTTCTTTTACCTGTTCCCACTTGACTGGCTAGCTGGTTCGGCTAGTGAGTGATCAAGTATCCCTAATTTATATTTAACGATTGAGACAATGTGAAACGGAGCTTTAAGATTAGAGTCTCGTGAAATGTAGGTGGACTACCCGCTAACATCAAAAGATTATGTCAAAGTTCACTTAAGATCTGTAGATCTTTTTTAAGCAGTACTATCGGTAGGCAATTCGAATCCATCTCGCAAGGACTCGCACAGCACGAACTTTCATGCATGTCGTTTGACTCTATAAAAAGGACGACGTCGATGGCGTGTCTCATTTTACACCACATGTGTTTATGTAGGTCGTGATTTGTGAGGACGAGTTTTCTACCTTCGGGACCTCGGGTTGGACAATTATTTGTAGCTGAAACTTCACGAGGAAAGGTTTCCAGGATTCCGGCTACGGTACGAGGATTTTGTCCCCTCTCATCTTGAAATTAAACCTCGATGCTTAGGACGTGTTTGTTAATACTCTAATTTTTTATTTTTTTATTCTTCGTATTAATATATATATATATAAATTTATTTGGTAATGTTAGTTAGTATTTTTATTCTCTGAAATAGAAAGTTGGTTCAGAAAATAGATTTAGAGCATAAATAAGAAATAAAAAAAAGTGTATTCTTGTTTTTGAGAACAATTTTTGGAATAAGTTATTTTCTTTTCCTTCTTTTCTTCTTCTTTCTCTTCTATTCGATCACCGCTACGTGCTACCATGTGGTCGTTGTTGTTGCTTGCTGTTGTTCGCCAACCACCGCCCATCACTTGCTAGAAGAAGAAGAAGGGGAAAAAAAAAAAAAAAAAAAAATCCCAAAAAACTATTAAAAAAATAACAAAAATTTTAGGTCACAAAATTTGTGAGTCTTACCAAACGCTTTCCTTTTCTTTTTCTTTTTCAAGAATAGATTTTGTGTAGTTACTGAACGCGTTTTTTTACTAAAAAATTGTTCTAGGAAATAGAAATAAAAAAAAAAAAACTATTTTTGAAACAAAATTATTGCCAAAACAGAAATGTTACCAAACACACCCTTAGCTTCCCTATTTTTTTTGCCTAGAACAAGAAAATTTCCAGAAGAGAATGAGGTCCAGCAAAAGGAAAAGAATCAAATACTTTCCACAAATAAAAAGTAAAGTTGGTGAACCCTACAGTCGATCCTCGATCGACTGCCAAAATCTAGAATCTGCTTTTTGAATGTCCGTGGGATCAATGGGGTTGTGTCAATCTTGGTGAGAATCCAGTTGATTTATGATCGGATACAAACTCGAGCTTCAAATTTGAGGGTCGAGAAAGACGCCGAACCCTAAGAAACCAAATGCACCATCACCGGTGAAGCGTGGCTGCAATCTTACCCTGGTGTCCCCATAATTAAAAGAAATGTTTCTCAACCACCTTAACTATCGATCATATAAACCTAAGTTTCATTTTCATTTCTTTCATCCACTTTTCCCTTACGAGAAAGTATTCTCTAATAAGTGCCCAGCAAGCAACATGAGTTTGAACTATAAATAAAGTCATTTGGTACTTGAGAGGAAAAATATCAGAAAAGTTCTAAATCTATTGCGTTGGTATCAATTTAGTCCTAAATCTTTTGATTTGGTGCCAATTTAATCTTAAACCTTTCAATGATATCAATTTAGTCATAAATATTTTCAATTAGTGTCAATTTAGTCATAAACTTTTTGACTTAGTGTTAATTCAGTCATTTTGGCTAATTTTAGTTGGATTTTGCTGATGTGGACATTGGCCGGTTGATGTGAAACCGCTGGTGCCACTGTAGACAAATTTTAATAAAATTTTAATAAATTTTCTATTTTTATTATTTTTCAGATTTTTTCTTTCTTTTTTTCTCTCCTTCCTCCTTCTTCCTTTGGGTGGTAGCTGGCCTTGCCAGATTTGACCTAAGCGAGGATAGCCATGGCAAGGGCTCCCCTTGCTAAATCTAACGAGGTTGGCCCTCGTCCAGGCTAGGGCAGCCTCGTCTAGCGAGGCAAAGGTGACACCTGGTGAGGTCGCCTTAGCGTGCGCGAGGGTAGCCTTGGTGAGGGTAGCCCTCACTTAGGCTAGGGTGACTTCGTTGAACATTACTCAGGCGAAGGCGATGCCCAACGAGGTTGCCTTAGCTCGGGTGACCCTCACTGGATTTGGCGAAAGAAGCCTTTACCAATGTTGGCCTCACCCAGGCTAGATACTATGTGGTCGGCCCTAATTGGGGCTCAGCATCGCCCTGGTCGGGCTAGCTCGTTGGGCCATGGACGATGGTCGGCCATTGTTAGTCGGCTAGTTATCACCCAAAGAAAGAAGGAGGAGGAAGGATAGAAAAAAAAGAAAGAAAAAAGGAAAAAATGAAAAAAATTAGCAAAAATAATAAAAAATCAAAAAGTTATTCAAATATTATTGAAAATTATCCATGTTAGCAAAATCTAGCCAAAATTAGCCATGAGGATTGAATATGTACTAAACCAAAAAAGTTTATGACTAAATTGACAATAATTGAAAAAGTTTAGAACTAAATTAATACAAAGGCAAAATGTTTAGGACTAAATTGGCATTATTAAATAATTTATGATTAAATTGTCATTCAATCGTGGTATGACAAGGGCATTGAACGATGCATAAGATCGGCCGCATTGTATCTAGAGGACTTGGCACCCAGCATCATCTGAAAGAAAAATCAAATAACCCAATGGCACATGGTGTTTTGTTATGGCTAGAGAGAGGTGAATAGGTGATATTGCATAATTTACAAAAATTTAAAATCAATATCACAACAGAACAACTTCTGATGACAGAATATGTAGCGGTTAGATCTTACTGATGTGAAAATATTTCTATCTAATAAAATAAAGAGAGTAAGTGATGGAAAATTACATATGGATGTTTATAGTGGTTTGGCTTTGGCAAATTTACGTCCACTCTCCCACGTTAATAACCTATTGACTGGATTCCATTATTTGAATCAATCAGAGGTTATAAGATCTTAATAACAATTACCTGAACTCGTGTGAACAACTTCTCACACTCTTAACCTCTAAGTGATTATATATTATAGCTTATAGAGATGAATGTATTTGATTGTGAAAGTGTTCTTAAGACTTTGGAATTGTAAGTTTTGATTCTCATTACATTCGATTATTACTCTTTGGCTTTGAGACCTCCTTTTATACTTCTCCCTGTCCAAGCTGATTGTTGGACATAATTTCCAGAGGATTATCTAGTCAATCTACTCGTTGGTCTTGAATCTTGCTCAGAAGATCCTATTACTTTAGAGTTGCCAAGAATAAAGTTTCCTTTAGATTATACCACCCATACAACAGTATGGGTCTCCAGCAATAGATCTTTCTATTTCAATGTCAGTAAATTTGTCCTTGTCCTATTATGTAGACTTAATCCTAGCACCTTCTTTCTGCTGATCTAAAAGAGTCTTTATTCCATCATCTTCTTCGACCTCCTCTGTCACGTCATCATCATCTTTGTCAATAGATTGAAAAGCATCAATCAGATTGTCGCAATCATTGTTAGATTGTTCAGCCTCTCTAGCATTCATTTCTTTTGTGAATTCTGTAGCCAACCTTTCCAACATAGGCCGTGGCCCTTTCGAGCAAAGGTTGTCTTTCTTTTTGTAGGGGTTGAAGCAACTTCTGTAATGCTGTCATCGACATCAAATTTCACTGGTCTTCCTTTGTTGTCCTTCCACCATTCATTAGAAAATCTAAAGCTCATTTTTCTCACCAGCTTTTCTCCTACATCCATTAGAGGCAACTGTAATGTCTTCAGCCTATTTGGTATCTCA
Organism: Angophora floribunda; assembly: GCA_014182895.1. Lineage (NCBI taxonomy): Eukaryota > Viridiplantae > Streptophyta > Magnoliopsida > Myrtales > Myrtaceae > Angophora > Angophora floribunda. The sequence continues at coordinate 22,562,413 of CM024710.1, forward strand.
ATGTTCAGATGATTTTTGTAATCAAAGAACCATAAGGCAACTGACCTTTATTTTTTAGTATTGTCCTATACATATGAAGAATTACCAGATATGCGAGAGAAAAATGATGCTCATTCACAATGGCCATATCAGCTCAGCCTTATACCTTGAAACATCAGTCTTTGAAGATCTTTTTGGTCTTTGACAATTAATAACAATCTTGTGAACGATAATGTGCTTCAAAGAAAACAAATTATGAGACTAATGAGATTTATTTCCTCTGAAAAGGGATTCTAGAGATAGTCTTGTATACAACATTTGGATCTATTGTAATGGGCTCAAAGTCTAAATGCCTTACGCCTGGAATTTTTGCCAAGTCCTATGCTTGTGGCGAATACGACTTATCACCAATAGTAAAAATGAGAGACTTGAGTAAATATGCAATGAGAGTAGGATATGTTGGAAACTTTGAAGGCATAAATCAGTCAGCAATAACTTATCAAAGTACTGCTTGATTTTTATCCCAGATGATTCAAAGAAATCAAAATCCACAGCTCTTTGATTAATAACCCCTCTACGCATCAAAGAATAAAAATACTTCAAATGTTCTACAGATTTTATTATTTTTCCAACACGACTTCCTTCAGCCACATAAGTAGTGATTCTCCTTTTAAAATTCGCAAAAAAGATTCTCATGATTATCACCCCTTTCACGGTCATCAGAATTAGACTTTCTCCTCAAATTAGAAGTTTTTGCTAAATTTTTCTTTCCCTTTCTGATTTCAGCACTTACCACACTAGAATCATCAACATTTAACGGATGGATACTTCTCATGGGGTTTGCAAACATAAGTTTCAATGCTTCCTTACTTTCAAACTCATGCTTAGCCTACGACTATTTATAATATCCTCATTTTCTCCTAAACTTTTGAGAGAAGCAATCACAGATTTTAGCCAAAGAAACTGAGGAGATGTGTCATTGATTGTACTTTCGACATTGTTTGAAGAATCTAAAGGCTCAATGTGATCAGTGCTTCCCCTTCCTCTAAATTGCATTCCTGCGATTTTGTTTAATCTTCGTCGAGCAGAAAGTGTGGGTCTGGATTTTTAGGTAGCTTTTGGGGCCATTGTAGTGGTTGAAGGGAACAGTTTGAGACTTTTTCACACAAAGTGAAGGATTTTGCAGAGGGATGATTCGGCAGAGGTTTTGCAGAGGAGAAATGAAGTTTTTTGGGTTTCTGGATTTTGCTGGAGAATGAAGTGAAGAGTAGGGGTGATCGGGTCCAGGGTGGGTAGGGTCCAGACCTAGACCCTGTACTCAATCTTGTTATAACCAGCTCCTCTTGTGGACCCCTGTACCTTACCCTGTTTTTATTAGACCCTTTTTTCCAATCCGGGAATAGGGTCAACCCTGTTTTCATTTAACCTGTTTTGCAATCATTCCATATCCTATACAACTTTGAATTTTACATTAATTAGCGAAAAAACAACAACGTAATCCTCATAACATTATAAGACAAAGCAAACATCCTAACATGCATAAATATTAGTAACAAATATGGATCTAATATTAGTCTCATTGCCACAAATACTTATGATATGATCTAACGTGTTTGCTCATGTGTATGTGATGGAGCTCTTATTAAGAAGATAGCATTCTTGAGTTGGATTGAAAATGCTTTAATTAGTGTTATAATAGTTAGTAGCACTTGTCCCATGACTATAGTAATAATTGAAGGTGGGACCATTAAAAAAGAAAAACAATGCATGAGAACGGTTATTTTCAATAATTCTTTAAAAACAATTCTCTCCTAATTTGATTTAAAGAGAAGTTTTCTTTTTGTAACAATTCTTTGAAGACAAAGAGACTCAAATGCATTATATAGAGAGACGATTTTTTTTTAAAAGGGTAAAAACCGGTTCCAAAACCGGTTTGGTTCTAGGTGGGTCTTTGCTTGGACCCTATTCCCGAACCGGTTTCAACTGGTTCCCAAAAATTGGAATTGGTTCCCAGACCGGTTTAACCGGGAACCGGCTCCCGACCCTATTTTTCAGGTGGTCCGGTCCGGGTTCCGGGTAAACCCGGTCCGGTTGCACACCCCTAGTGAAGAGGAAAAGAATGAAAGAAAGTCCCCTTTTCAGAGAAATGAAACAACGCAAGGCATTTAATGAAACAGTTTCTCAAAAATTTTGAAACCTTGATTCGATTTTTAAGGGAAAAATTGAAAAACAGTTTCCAAAAATTTCACACAAATTCCAAAAGTAAATTATTTAAATAAGGCAATTGATTCGATTTGAATTGGTAGCTAATTGTCAATGTTTTGATATTCTTGCTTCAGATGAAACTTGTGTAAGCACTTTGAGCAAAAAGATTAAAATTCTCAATTTATTGCAAATAAAATTGAATGCTTTCTTTTCAAGGGGTTTTATAAAAATATCAGCCAGCTGATTTTTAGAATCAATTAATTGAATATTCACATCACCGTTGTTGACATGATCCTGTATGAAATGGTGCTTGATCTCAATGTATTTGGCTATGGAATGCAAGATTGGATTCTTTGTCTGATTTATCACACTTGTTTGTCACACTTGATTGCCGTATTTGAATTTATAATCCCATGGTCTTTTAGCTATTGTTTCATCCAAAGCATCTGAGTGCAACAACTTCCCAATGCCACGTACTTTGCTTTAGTAGTTGATAAATCTACTATTGATTGCTTTTTAGAGTACCACGACACAATCATGTTGCTAAACATTTGACAAGTTCCTAAGGTACTTTTCCTGTCTATCTTGCATCCTATAAAATTTGCATCAGAATATCCAGACAATACAAACACTAACCTCTTAGGATACCAAAGTCCTAGAGATAGGTCAGTAATAACATATTTAATAATTCTCTTTATTGCAAATAAATGTGGCTCCTTAGGATTTGATTGAAATTTTGCGTACCTACAAACGTTGAAAAGGATGTTAGTTGTTGATGACGTTGTATACAGCAGAGAGCCAATCATGCTCCTATATAATTTCTAATCAACCTTCTTGCCATCTTCATCTTTGTCAAGTTTTGTAGAATATGACACGGACATCTCAGTTTTCTTCGAGTTGTCCATTTGGAATTTCTTCACAAGCTCCTTTACATATTTTCTTGAAAAATGAAGGTTCCTTCTTTTTTTGTTTGATTTGTAGCCCAAGGAAGAAATTTAATTCTCTCCTTCAATCTCATCCTGCATAAGTTTAGAAAAACTCTTGTAAAGATTTTCGTAAGGGGATCCAAATATAGTATCATCAACATAAATTTAGACTAACAAAATATCCTTACCTTGTCTCTTTGTAAAAAAGTAGTATCAAAATTATCTTTATCAAAACCATTCTAAATAGGAAAGTTGCTTAACCTTTCATACCAAGCTCGAGGGGCTTGTTTCGGACCATACAAGGCTTTCTTCAGTCTATAGATGTGATCAGGCTTTTTTGGTTCTTCAAAACCTAGAGGTTGTTCTACAAACACGGGGTTGGGACACTAGGATTGCCAAAACTGTTGTATGACGTTCACTTTGGTGCCAATTTTTTTTTTGCTCATTTGAGTGCAACATGTTTGAAAAAATCGATCACTTGAGTGCCACTTTTGATGTAGACGCTAGAAAAGCTGACATTACGGCTGCTTGTCCAACATGACTACCGGAAAAGCTGACATGACCGACGCCCACATTAGAAATGAAACTCAAGTAATTGATTTTTCAAACTTGTGACACTCAAGTGATCAAAATTTTAATTTATGGCACTCAAATGAGTGGAATTTTTTTTGGCACCAAAGTGAGCGCCATACGAAAGTTTTGGCAGTCATAATATTCTTACCCTACGAACACCTTTCTTTGATGTAGCTGTTCAAGAAGGCACTTTTCACGTCCATTAGGAAATGTGTAAAATCATAGAAATAAGCATAATCAAGTAAAATTCTGATAGATTCTGATCTTGCAATTGGTGCGTAAGTCTCATCGTACTCAATTCCTTCTTCCTACGAGTAACCTTGACCAACTAGTCTTACCATGTTGCTTGTGACTCTTCCTTGATCATTCGATTTGTTCCTGTAGACCCATTTGGTTCCAATTACTGGATGATCCTTTGGTGTGGGAACTAATTCCCACACCTCATTTATTGTAGAAGTTCCTCCTACATCGTTGGATCCAACTATCGTCTAATAAAGTTTCCTTAATACTTCTTTGTTCAACTTTTGAGATGAGCGCCAAAGTACTGATGGTGTATTTTGTTGTTGATCTTGTTGTGATTTTGTCATAAATATCTCCTATAATAAGATCTTTTGGGTGGTTGGACTCATACTTCTAGTTTTTGTGGTATTTGTCCTCAGACTTTGAGTGTTCTCTATCATCAAGATTTTCAGGTACTTCTGTTGAGTCTGAATCTCTATTATCCTCTGGCTCTTGAGTTTCTTCAGGCAATTGAGCTGATGGTAGTTGAGTATGATCAGAATCTTCCGAAGGTGTAGGAGAACTTTCATCAAATTTTGTGTTGATTGATTCTTTGACTATGCGTAAGTTTTTATTGCAAACTTTGAATGGCTTGCTTGTAGCTGAATATCCTAAGAATATTCCTTCATCTAATCTTTCATCAAATTTTTTAGGTCGATCGTTAGCATTCTTCAAGATAAAGCATTTACAACCAAATACTCTAAAATATGAAATGTTTGGTTTTCTGTCTCTTAAAAGCTCATAGGGGGTTTTCTCCAGTGAAGGTTTGAGAAAAACACGATATATGATATAACAGGTTGTTGAAACAATCTCAGCCTAAAAATGAAATGCAATTTTACTTTCAATAAGAAGAGTTCTTGCCATTTCTTTCCAATGACTCATTTTTCCTCTCTACCACACCATTTTGCTCAGGTGTATATGGGAGTTGAAAACTGATGTTCAAAATCATTTTGGTCTCAAAAATTTGAAAACTCTCGATTTTCAAATATGTCTCGATCGGTTTTAATAGATGAAATTGTGTAAGTTTTTCCGTTTTGAACACATTTTGTAAACTTTAAAAAATGAGCGAAAGCTTCATGCTTGTATGCAAGGAATAATACCTAAATATACCTGGTGAAGTCATTAACAATGACTGAACAAAGTCTTTTTCCTCCTGGACTTTGTGTTCTATTTTCCAAGTGCACATATTGAGCATACTTCAGACTTTTCAAATCTTAAGTATTGTAAACCTCTTATAAGTTTCTTTAAGGAGAGCTTTGAAATTAGCTTTGTATTGATGTGCCCCAGATCTTTGCTTGTTCTTGAGCACTTATCCTCTTGAAAGTAGATTTTGTATCTAGCATCACACAGTTGACTAATACCTAATCAAATTGTAATTCAGATCTTTGACTAGAGATATATTCTTTATAGTTAGGCTTCGTATTTCAACAGTTCCTTTGTCAATGATCCTTCCTTTATTGTTTCCTCCAAAGGATAGGCTTCCATCATTGAGTCTTGTAAGGTTGACAAATTTACTTGGATCACTTGTCACATGTCTTGAGCAACAACTATCTAAATACCACTTTTTTTCTTCTTCTTTAGTACCCGTAATATTCAAAAGGAATTCAAGCTTTCTTTGGTGCACATACTTGGTTGGGTTCTTTTCGATTGGAGGGATTAGCCATAAAGTTTCTCCAAATTGGCTTCCATCCTTTTGGGCAATCATTTTCAAAATATCAGGACTTTTAAAGATGGAACATCTGAGATAGTCTTGGCCTGCAGGTTTTACAAAAAGCTTTTTGAAATGCTTTTTTATAAATAGCTTTGGAAGGTTTATTTTTTCAACACCATCTATTTTTTTCATTTTGGGAAGATCCTTTTTGTTTTCGCATCTAAGTCCCGATTTATTTTAATTCGGAAATTTTGCTAAGTGTGGCTTTGTAATCAGTATATAATTCATCAATGTAACTAGCTACTTCCTTAGGAATGTTAACATTACTTACCTCGAATTCTTCCTTAGAATTAGATGTGGCCATTAGACATATGTTGGCGTACTCTTCATCACTTTCTTGACATTCTATGTCGTTCAAAGTTTCAGCTTTTAGTGTTTTCTTGGTTTTATCATACTTGTTCTTCTTTTTCTTCAGAAGAGGGCAATTGGGCTTAATGTGTATTCTCTTCTTGCACTCAAAGCATACCACGTCTCTATTTTCCTCTTTTTCACTAAAATTTTTCTTTTGCTCAAATGATCTAAAAGGCTTCTTTCCTTTGATTTTTTTTCCTTTTCTGGCAATCTTTCGGAATTTCTTCATCATAAGGGCTATCTCCTCGTCATTTTCTTCATCATTTTCAGAGTTTGAATCATCAGAATCAAAGTTAGATTTTAAAGCTATTGCTTTCTTACCTTTAGTGTCGCCCTTGTTGTTCAAACATTCTTCTTCATAAGATTGAAGCATTCCAATAAGCTCATCTATAGAGAGGTGAGATTCTTTGAGTTTCTCGAATGGATGTCATGATGTTGTTCCATTCCTTTGATAACTCTCGAAGTATCTTGTTCACTTTCTTGGGATTGGATGCAGGTTGTCCTTGATATGTCGGTCCATTTACAATGTCAGTAAATCTACTAAACATGTTAGTGACAGATTCTTTTGGCTTCATTTTGAAGGCTTCATATTGGTGAAGGAGAATGCTTATTTTTGTCTCATTTACACGATCAGTTCTTTCATATGTCACATGCAACCTATCCCATATCTCTCTAGTTATTTTACATGAAGAAATACGATTGTACTCAGTAAGAGATAATGTGCAGTATAACGAGTAAACGACTTTAGTATCTAAAGCTTCTCTTTTAATAATCTTGACATCAGTCAAAGCTACCACTTCAAGCTTTTTTCCTTCCTCCTTTTTGATGATGATGAGGCATTAGGCCTCATTCCTCTTAGAACAACGTCCCATTTCATGGGATCTTTAGATTTGATGATCTCCTTCATTTTGTTCTTCCAAATGTTTGTAGTCCTTTGCATCAGGGTATGGAGGCCTTGTATCACTTTATCCTTTCATGAATCCTAGAGCACTATTACTAGCCATGACAAATTGTTAGCTCAAAAGTTATAAGACACTTCATAAATAAAGAGCAATCGGGCTTTGATATCAATTGTTATGGCTAGTATGATCACCTAGAAGGGGTAAATAGGTGATTTTGCGGAATTCAGAAAAAATTTAAAACCAATATCGCAACAGAATAATTCTTGGTAATAGAATATGAAGTGGTTAGATCTTACCAATGTGCAAATATTTCTATATAATAAAATGAAGAGAATAAGGGTTGGAAAGTTGCACACAAATGTTCATAATGATTCAGTTTTGACAAGTCTACGTCTACTCTCCCGTGCTAATAACTTATCGGCTGGATTTCACTATTTGAATCAATTAAAAGTTATAGATTTGAGTAAGTGAAGAACTCTTCACACACTCTCAATTTCTAAGTGATTATATAGTATAGCTTATAGAGACGAATGTGTTTGATCAGAGAAATGCTCTTAAGACTTTGGAATTGTAAGCTTTAATTCTTGTTGCATTCACCTTTTGCTTTTTCACTTCGAGATCTCCTTTTATACTCCTCCCTTGTTCAAGTTGACTATTGAACATAATTTTTGGAGGATTATTCAGCCAATTTACCTGTTGGCATCATGCTTAGAAGATCTTATTGCTTTAGAGTTGTCAAGAATTTCCCTTAGATTCTGCCGTCCATATAGCAATTTGCGTTTCCATAAGTTGAACACTCCAATTTGGAAACATATTGCATTTATTTAAACATTCTAGGAAATCCAAATCTTCAAGAGATTTTATGGAAACCTTTTCTTTGGACTCCTTATATATAAGGCAGAGAATCCAATCAATCTCACTAGCTGTTCCACGAATATATCAACTTATTCCTAGCCGTTTGACATAACATATATGGAAGGAAATAATTTAGCCATGATTATGGTTTTGATTGATATTGTTTGATCATATCGCATTAGCCTTTCTACTTGAAAAACATTTTCCATCAAACACCGAGTCTTTACTACGGATAATTTTTGCAATCTCCAAAACCATTTAGGAAATGTTTCCTCAACATTTGTGAATGGGTTGTGCCCCTAACATTTATGTTTTGTATACTGGCAAATTAAAATAGTCCCTTTGTTCTATCACTATTGAGATGCGCATGTGAATTGTATTAGAAAAGTCCCACATTGAAGACATAGTGTGGTATGAATCAAATAATATATTTTAAGTGATCAATAACTCATTGATATAAGTTTTTGAATAAATATGGGTCTGATTAGATATGCTAATAAGTTCGGACTTGAGCTCTCTCCTAGCTATCTCCTTGGGTTTTTGCTCATGCTCTTAACAAATGGTATCATATTCAATGATAGATTGGTAGGCAACCTAATCTAATCTATCGTTTGGTGATCTCTCTATGCCAAAATATTAGGCTTTGGTGACATGGCGTGATTGTCAATCATAAATCTTCTTATATGTTTGGGTCACACTTAATTGACATATCACAATCAATAAATGTGAAAGTTTGATTGTAAAGAGCACACGGCAATGAAAGGGTATGGAAAGAAATGTATTTCTGGTCAACGCTTCAACTTGAAGTGAAAAGATTTGATTATTTCCACCTCTTTACGCCAACTATCGCTTTCAAAAAGAGAGCACAGAGAATGGAAAAATATGTTGAATTCAATGAAAGGAAGAATCAGCAAACAACTATTCTCAAACTTATCCCCGCGAAGCAGATTAGGAGGGTGAGACGGAAGAGTAGATAAAGTCAGGAGCGCATGAATTCCGAAATATGCTTGATAGCTTTAATTTTTTCTTTTTCTTTTGTCATTTCCTCCCTTAAAAGAGTATAGTGAATAGAAAACTATACGTTAAAACAGCTTTCTTACGCAGGAAAGCAACACTATGAAGTTAAGGAAAGGGTTATTCATAAGTTCCTGGCATTTGAGCTTTTGCTTGAGTTACAACCTCTCCGATAAGCTAGTAACTTTTCACACTCGATTATGTTCTGGAATAAATACCATTGATTGTCAGTTGATGCAGTTTTCAGGCAGGTCATGGAGCTCTGACTTCAATTTTCAAATGGACTCAACTTTATCTTGCAACTGATACAGTATGACCGTTTTCTGGCTAAATTTCAATCAAAAGATTATGTATGGTCTACTTCCATCGTTGCATACTGCATAGATAATTATCACTTCAACATGATTAGTTGCCTGTGTAGTTACTGCATTTCTATTATGCTCTACTTGCGATTACCAACAATTTTGTTATGATCACGTTGGATGAAAAAGGGTAAAAAACAGTCAGAGTACATTAAAGAGATTTTAGTCAGTACATTTGTTTATCAAAACAAAGTTTGATGACTCCATAGAACTATATGTGAAAGCACGATGGCCACAAATGACATCTTCTCGGAGGTAATGCTCCAGAGGATGATCTCAATTTTGTTTCATATCTCAAGTCTGCTTTATAGTGCTAGATTGAGTTCACTTCTTGGTTCCAAGTAAATTCTTCATAGATGATTTACAAATTAATGGATAACTGAACTTGAGCCTCACCCAGCTTGAGGGCCAACCTTCCATTCTACTCTCGACAGGCTTGATGCATAACACTGCAATCCCAATTTTGGTTCCTTGTTTCGAAAGGCCAAATTTAAAATGTTGGAAGCTGAAAGAAAAGTTACCACATATTCAATGTGAAAGTTATGTTTATCTATAATCTGCAGCTAATAAATGCTTGTGATAATTATGACCGTACGTGCATATAAGTTTGATATTTGTACACTTTGTGGAATAATACGAACATTGATAATCGTGGAAATATCACCTCCAAGATTTTTAAGGATTACATGAGATTGTAATTGATTTTATAATTTTTTGTTGTTTCTCATGATAGATAATTTCTTTATTAAATTGCTTCAATTCTTAAAAATTGTTCTGGTGTAAATACTCATTCATTGTGACACATTACAGGGTCAAGTATTATGATAATTCTTTTATATTTATTATTGTTTCTAAGTTTGTATAAAAAATGAGCTCTTGAGTGTCATGAAGCAATGATGCACGAACTAGGTAGCGTTAGTGTCACACTACTGCTATGTAGGCTCAAAGATTGCCAACTGCTCCCACACTGCTTGCATCCGACTGAGAAAATCGATGATAAATTGTTCACATTCTCGTCTCACGCCATGAAGTGTATCTTAGTATACTGGACTTCAATCTAGCTTTCATCCGACGGAGATGACCAACCGATCCCACACTCACCTGAAGTGTTCGCATTCATGCCACGAAGTATTCCCCATTAGTACTACGGTCGAGAAATTTAGATTTCAATCTAGCTCTCATTACGAAGCATTATTTCTTAGCCGTAGTCAGCGGGGAATTTTTTTTTATATGGATGATATCATCATCACAAGAGATGATATAATAGGAATTACGGATCTGAAATAATATTTCCGTTGACATTTTGAGATGAAAGATCTGGCTTGCCTTGTTATTTCTTAGGCATCGACATGTCTTTGGTTCATATATTTATTATCTCGCTCAAGCCAAATATGCCTCAGATATGACCTCTTGAGTAGGTTCGACTGACGATTGAGACAGCAGATGAAAGGTGTTATGGCGGTGCTACTCACGGGAGAGATGACACAGGTAATGGTCACGACTCTACACGAGCAAGAATGTGAACCAAGATCCCACATTAGAACTTGAGTTTGCAGGAACATTGACACCAACAGTCTTGTGGAAAGGGCAAGCGATCGAATAATAAAATAGACAGAATAAAGAAAATAAATTGGACACCAGATTTCCGTGGTTTAGTCATAGAGACCTACGTCCACGGGGAGAACAATAGCGAATTCTACTATAAAACAAGTGACACAACGAAAATTACACGCTCGAGTCACTCAAACACTTTCAATGTTTCCCAAGCCCTAATTACACCCAATAATTCACGCAATACTTAGCCCCACAATTCCTTGTGAAATAATCTCTTAATCTCATAAAGGAAATTATACACGAATTCTTATCTCAAGAATTTGATTAGCTACACACACTTGAATCTTCTTGGCGTAATTGCACGAACGAAACTAACAAAGAAAACTCCTCCTAAGCACTCGATGACAAATCAATACTTCAAGACCTCTTACATCAACAATGGCACCTTTCTTCTTCACATATGGCCAAACATATATAATGGACTTGAGGACTTTCTAATTCTTGAAAGTCACTCCTATGTGGAGTAGGAAAGAATATATAAAGATATAAAATTAAGAAACCCACAGCTACTGAGATTAGGAAACGAATTTAGAGTGGATTCAAATGCTCCACCATAGAATTGAACATTAAGAAGTTGATCTTTGGATTTTCTTTGCTCAATTTCGAATGTTCGCAAAATATCCAATTTGAAATATTCAGACTTTCGCTTTGAGCTCAAAATTGAGACATATTTTCAACAAATAGAATTGGCACTGATATTGGGTGTTGAACTCTTGTCTGGGTGTGTTGGCATTTGGAAAACTGGGGTGTTCCCAATCTGAATATGGACGACTAAACTCAATATAAGAATGCGTTCGTTTCACAAAAAATGAGTGATTTGAAAAAAAATTTCCCAAAAATAATCATTTATATCATTTATAGAAATAGATAAATGGAAATTTTTTTCATTATTCATGAATATAGTTAGGCATACATTATTATTAATGATAAAAATAATTTTGGTTGACTAATTTTGCTAAATGATATAAACAATAATTTTTCAAAAAATATTCTCTAAATCACTCATTTTCCGTAAACTGAACATACCCTGAGATCTGATCAAGCTTTACATAATTAAGAGATAATCGACATTCTTCACTTGAAATAGAGTGCTCATTCTGTGAACAAAACAAGTGCTCGGAATTTACTATGGCCTTCCCTTGAAAAAGGTTTTCGTCTGTCCTATGACTCATTTCGCCTCCAGATAGTGTGAATACAATTATTCGTTAGAAAAATTTATGATCAAATGCTTCTCCACGTGACAACTTTCCGTCAACGAGAAAGGAACGCATCATAAGCTTTGGGTTTATGTGGGATAAAGGCATCAATCATCCATTTACTTTCCTAAGATCTCTTTCGAAAAACTCAACTGCGAGATGGCGATTGGATATTGGGGGATTCCAATTTCTTCTTCTTGTTGTTGATGTTTGAGGATGATGCCTGTGGTTGTTCTTGTGTGTGGGGTTTCTTGCGAAATGCAAACGCAATTGCAAGAATGGTGTTGGCAGGGCGATGGATTTGTAACTAGATTTTCCCTTCTATCTTTTTAGCTTCACATCCTCCAATTTAATTGTAGATGTGGCGAGGCTGCTCTTCCCCTGCTTTAAGGAGAGGACCGCGGCCCTCGCGTGCTCACTTGAGACACACCATGTCTCATGAGGCAACTTAAGTGAAGCTATCTTATAGGCTTGTGGGATCAAAGATGAACCAAAGGTGGGAAAATAGCTATATGTGCTCTCAATGTACCTTATAAAGTTTGTTATGTATATACCCGTGAGAAAACATCAAGCACAATTTTCTATCTTGCCTCCGCTCACCTTTGTTTTTTTTTTCCTTTTTATCGATACCCCACTCAACTTGTCCTACCTCAATCTAAAGAGCTTTACTAGCATAGTAGTGTTTGGGTTATTACGAGCATAACAACTTATTGTGAGCAACAAATTTTAGAAAGAATAAGCCCCACAACAATTTATAATTATTTATTATTTGGTTTTTTATAATTATAAACAGACTATTATCCTCATAGTAGATTAAAGACTGTCACATAGTCATTTCTCCAATCTAAATCTTGCATCTGCCATTGTATAGTATCAAGAATCAACAATGGAGAGACATACGGACCTCTGGAATGCCAAAACTTGGCATATGAGGACACTAAAGTGCCAAAAGTTACAAAATGTATACTTAAGTGCCAAAATCAAAGAAAAATGATCAGTTAAGTGCTAACGGCGAGAAAATCCAACTAAAATGCTGACATGGCACTTTTTCGGCAATCTGGAGTTAAAATGACATCGTTTTGGTCGTTTTGGGGTGTTGACATGGCCAAATAAACCAAAACAATGTTGTTTTGGACAAAGTTTAATTTTTAATATAAATATTAAATAAATAATATTAAAAACGAATTTTTTTTTTAAAAAAAAAGGGGTTGCCCACTTGTGGCTGCCGCCCCATCACCGGTGAGGTGGCGGCGACGGGTAGCGAGGGCCGTTCGGCCCGCACCCAGGCATTAGCAACCCTCGCCATCCACCGTCGCCGCCCCATCGTCGGGGCGATGGCCACAGGCGAGCTGTTGCCCATTTTTTTTTGTTAAAAGTTTCACTTTTAATATTATTTAATTAACATTTATATTAAAAAATCAATTTTGGTTAAAACAACGTCATTTTGGGTTGATTTAGCCATATCAGCACTCAAAACCACGTTGTTTTAGGCTTATTTGGCTAACTAGTCGGAAAAGTGCCATCTCAGCATTTTGATTGGATTTTCTTGCCGTTGGCAACTTAACTGATGAAACAACGACATGAGTCCACACAAAAATAAATAAGGATGATCCGTTCAAGAGTGGACTGATTTCCACATTGGAATCAGGAATTGGACCAGAAAAATTGGTTTCTAGTTCATGGAACAATGAATTAGTCCATGGTCTTGGAATTGATTGACTGGCCTAGTTCGGCTCCCGGGTAGATCCCAAAACCCACATTCGACAACTACATCAAAGTGATGGCCAAAGGCGAAGCTACGAAAGTGAGATCCTTAGTTCCTTACCACAAAATTGATGGACAAATGTGAGGCCGCGACTGTGAGGAGGATCGGAGGTATCCGGCGAGGATGCGACTGCTAGGGAGGGCAAGAGGAAGAGAAGAGATTGAGGTGACCGAGTTGACCAGGATTGTGATGTCGCGATGGAGGGTTGAAGGCAAGGCTACAACTGCAAGGAACAGCCAAAGGCGAGACCAAAATTGGCAAGGCCATGAGTGATTGCGAGGACGCGATTGAGAGAGATTAGAGATTGAGAGGAAGAGAATCATGAGTGCAAAAGAGGAGGAGGCGGCTAGGGCTTTTGAGGTGCAAGAGAGAAGGACAAGGCTAGGGTTTACGAGGTTACTCTTTTACTTTTAGAAAGAACAAAAAATTAAGATTAAAAAAAAGTATCCCAGTTCGGTCCATATGGGTGGATCCACACTTGGAATTGAAAACTAGACCGATATTCATTGTTTGTTGTTGACACCTAAATATTGTTTGATCATTAGTGATTTAATATACAAAAAATTAGGGATTAATTTGAGCCCCTAAACAAAAATATTAAAATTAAATTGCATAATGTATAGTTTTAAGAGCATTTATTATTATTGCATTTGCAATGCACCTATGCCGGATGGTTTCAATTAATGGTTCTAAGCTTTAATTCAATGAATTGGACTAAGCTCATAATGAGAGAAAATTTGTCCAAAGCCCATTTAGGATCGACAAGTGGGAACATTGATATATTTTGAAATATTCGATGATGTGGTGATGGATTTTTCATATATTCAGGTAATATATTCATATATCATCAGCAAAGGCAAGTGTACAAATGAGATATTGCGAGCTCATCTTTGCAAAATTCGGAATTCGGGAAAGTTCTATTACTATCTTGAATTTTTGGCAATGTTCGATCAATCTGGAGGTTGATATTTGGTCCAAAAATTGGTGGAGAATTTTCATATTGCACGATCCAATATTGAAAGATACAAGCGTATGCACAAAGGAAATTCGGAGAAAAAAAAGATTAGCATGAGAAAGGAATGTTATATTGAGCAACGTCTCTTTCTTCAAGATAGGAAAGAGGGTCACATCCTGCACTGAGGGCACATGGATTTGCAAACAAAAGATATATCCTTACAGAGAAGGCATTCGGTCAATAAAGAAGAGGAAAGGAAAGTAGCAAAATTTTTAAAGCATGCGCAAGAGGAAACAGAATCTGCTTTCTTCCCTCGATGGTTTAGACCCTTCCACTATAAAAGACCCTTCGCAGACCAAAAAGGAGGGACGAAAAAAACACATATAGGGAGACACAATGAGAAAGAGAGGATTTGTCTTCATCCGTGGGGACTTCATTTCACGAAAAATAGAGAAACGAAGAGGGGAGAGAATCGGCCTTCATGAGAGTCGGGCGGTGCTTTTTTGTTTTTCCTTAATAATCCTTCCTGCAGGTCCTGCATCGCTAGAAGTCACCAAGCATTCCCACTTTACTGCGCCGCGTTTGTTTGTTTCTCTGCCTCGCTGCTGCTGCTCACCGAGTCCCCCTGCTCCTGCCGTCCTCACGTTCCACACGGAATTGCCAATCATTTCATGGCAGCGACAACAGCCCGCGAAGACGCTGACAATCGCTGCAGCCGCGAGGGGTTAGTTCGGTTTTGGTGGTGTCCCTGCAGCCTTGGATGTTTGACATCGTTCTGGGCTGATCCTTGACGATCCCATTGAGAGGGGACTGTAGAAAAGAGAGATACAAGGAGAGACAGAGGAGAAAACGCGAGTTTTCCTCGCCTAGCCCAGCCGCAATCATGACGACAAGTTGTGGTACTGATCTTCCGTGCCGCTCGACGAATCTGTTCCCCACGATGAGTCTAGCCACTCGAGGAATCTGTTCCCTGCGATGAGTCTAGCCACTGGAGACAACCTGCAGTTCCATGTCCCGAGCCAGCATCGTGATCCCAAACCGCCGGTGCTCACGATCCTTCTTCGTGAGGACGAAACTGCTCTTTGTTTTTTTCTTTTGCAGGTTCGTCGACGAACGGCTAACACTTTCGGAGTTGTTGCTATTGTTGACCTTGGGACGTGTCATTCAATTGCCTGTTGCTGCCCTCGTCCAAAGCTCCTGGTATTAGTGGAGTTTCCATAGAGTTGCTGCGATAGATTTTAATCCCAATCTTGAGCACCCCGCCAAGAGTTGTTTCATTGTGCTGAGAAGTATACCACGAATAGCCTTGCCGTGATCCGTCACTGACCTTTGCCTCGAGATGAGCACTCTTGAAACCGGTCACACAGGGGCTGCCCACTGCGAGCACCACCAATCCCCAGTCACACCGTTTGTCACCCACCATCCAAGCCATCGGTTCAATTTGGAAACAGAGCCACCCTTTTCCCGTTTGTCACCCACCATCCAAGCCACCGGTTCAATTTGGAAACAGAGCCACCCTTTTCTGGTTCAATTTGGAAACAAAATGTTCAAAGAAGGTGATAATTTTTTATCCAACCCCATTGAAAATTTTATTGCCTAATTTGATTATTCGATATTTGATGTGCATATTGGAATTCCTACTTTGCAACCGCACAAAATCCTTGATTTGATCTAGAAGACTTTAGAGAGAATCATTGATTCTGCAGGAATATTTAAAATTGATGTTTTGATCTTTAAGACTTAAGATCAACTCATCGATTTTATTATTTTATTTCGTGAAATTTCAAGTTGATTAGATATTATTTCTTTATTTGCATTGTTTGGGGATATATGATTTGGTGATTATTTTACTTTGATTGCTTTCCTCATACTAAAAGTACAAAAAAAAGATTGCATTGCCTATCATGTAGATTATAATCGATTTCCTAGATAGAATTGCATGATATAATAGTTAGATTTTTTAGAATGCATTGAATTGCTTATTGCTATTACTGATTCAAGATAAGATAGTAGAGGGAATGCATTAGTTTGATTCTTTCCAGACCGGTGATCGTGAAAGCCATGCAATCAAGAAAGAGAACCAGACTTTGATGAGAATTCTCAAAGTCTCTCCAACGCGTATTGCAATAACGTATCTCTCACTAAAATATTAAGCCTTGCTAACTTTACGAAGAGGGACGGAGAGTTCATTTGACTTCCTGCATGCCTTCAAGAGGTTAATTCCTTTGCTTTCTCACATGAAAAATGAAAAAAATTACTCACGGGATGTAACAAAATTCGCATCAAGAGGGGCTTACCCTAGAAATGAAGCTAGATACTTCTTCACTGGTAATGCAACTCCATGAGCTTATCTTACCAATGCAACTTGATCCAAGGCAGAAGTAATGGACCTAGATGCGCTTAGACGCTAGTTGCCAAAAAGAAGCGACGAGGAAGCGAAGCTGTCTACGAAGCGGTAGCTTCACCCTTTAGTCGTAGTACTAGGCTCCTAAGACTTAGGTTAGCCTATTTCCTAGTTTAAAATAGATAATATCTCACTTTAGGTAGATTTTTATTAGTAATTTTTTAATTACGAATTTCAATAAAATCAATACAAAATATCATGCGCATGTCATATAGAATTAGGTTTATAAAATGCATGTCATTTAGTACTCATTGCTAGGTCCATTTAATTAGAGATTGTCCATCATTAGAATTAGGCTATTTGCATAGCATATACTTTAGATTTCATTAAATAAAAAAAATCATCAAAAATATTGAGTGACTACATGTTAATTAGAAATCATATCTAGGGCTGTTGATGTGAATTCTGAGCTAATATTGTAGATGCTTTCGTTGTTGCGAGGTAAATATTGCAATTTATTTACTACTTTATTGGGTGTTAAATTGGAAGTTTGTGCACCCACATGGTCACCTTATATGTTAGGGAGTAATTAAATGAATTTAAGTTGCCTACCAAATATTTTTGAAAATAAAAAAGAAAAGGTACCGAAAGGTCGTTAGAAAAATCTAGCGCAATCAAGTCTTTGTTCCATAATCTTTGGTTTGTAAGAATAAAGTAATTCTCTCGTTACTTTACTTGGGTTTTTAATCGACCCACCAAAATTAGATTAGTGGTGACTTATAAGTAAAAATCATTTGTATACTAAAAACATAAATTTTAGGAAAGCTCGAGCTAAGTTTAGATTTAGTAATCCATTAGCTGAACTTAGGTGATGCACCTGAGGTTAGGTCACGACATTTACAAATTTTAGGAACCGGGAACCATTAGAACTTGCCTGTTTCATCTTATTTGGATGATTTCCGGTTTGAACAGTTCCTTTTACTCAATCCTAACATCTATATCGTTTTAACAAATAATAATGCAATATAATGTCCTCTACAATCTCAACAGCATATGCACTACGTAATCAATCAAATATTAAACACTGCAGTCATCAGAAACCCGCATCAATTATGCGCAAGCCGGCGTATTGAATCAACCATCCCCGAAACAGATTACGAGACTAGCACATATATCATGTCTCAAAATTGAAATTATGAAATGTAGGCTGATCATGATCATTTTAAACTTATATGCTTGATATATGCATTTGTTGTTACATCAAATCATGATCACAATTTGTAAAATAGTAGTCTTTTTCTAAATTGTTCCGAAGATCGAATAGCAGTATTGAACAATATGCACATGTTCGATTTCGTAATTTCTAAAAAAATTTCATTTTTGAATGGATACCACCAACATGTACAACTTTAGTTAATTGATAATTTTAGGAGGATGTATCTTTTTTAACTCGAGCTCTCAGCTCTACATGGTCATTTCTCTTTCCATGGACAATTTTTTATAACAGTGCTCCCCCACCCCCTCTCCCCCCCTCCCTCAATAGCAGTCCAAGGCCTTCTTGTGTTTTTATCAAGTCGTGATCGCCAGAAGCTCTATGGTTTTGATTATTAAAGCCTAATTGACGATGATTGATAGCCAATTAAAGTGCCAAATCTGACTTCAAATCAAAAGCATAAGGATTTTAATATCCCGTGAAGTGTCAAGTATTTTATGAAATTCGAATTACTTTACAAGGAACTTTTATTAAATCAGAATAAATGGCTGATATTCTCCAATGCTATGCTTGCTCGGTGATTGAATTTGAAAATAAACTTCTCAATGGAAATCAATGAAGTGCATAAATAAAGTGAAATGTTTACAAGACATGGTTGGAAAGCTTTTCTACTTGAAGAGAAGTACTGGAATTAAAAACATAATCTAATTCGAATTTGAGAGTTACGTTTAAGCAAAATCTAATACGAATGATCTTTTTCAAAATCCAATGGGCTTTGTGATTTTTGTTGCTCGTACGGTATTGTCTACATTGAATGTGCTAGGAGCAGTCTAGACATTCT
Source organism: Angophora floribunda (assembly GCA_014182895.1). NCBI lineage: Eukaryota > Viridiplantae > Streptophyta > Magnoliopsida > Myrtales > Myrtaceae > Angophora > Angophora floribunda. The sequence goes on from CM024710.1 coordinate 22,581,498, forward strand.
TCCTGTATCTTTTATGAGCCGCTCCGTTATGCATCCTAATTTTCTTCCTTAAGAATATCTAATTGTATCTTAATTTGCGCACTACTCTAGGGATTTGTGACTGCTCCCGATCCTTTAGAGTTCTCCTTTGGTCAATGGACCCTCCTTGACTCAGTCTTCAACACCCTTTCCTGTTTCTAGTCAATTAATTGGGATGACGTATCCTATACTCCACTTAAACTATATCTATTGGAAGCTCGTGAACGATGGACTCAAGACATGTCATTGATGAAATAGTTGTATTGCACTATTGTGACCCTTATGATGGATAAGCTCTTCAGGCATTTTATCGATGGATTTTGTAAATTGTATTGTATCGTCATGCTTTAGTTTGAGTTATTAACTTCACTACAATTGGGCTCAAATTTTGGGAACCCATTATCAATTGCTTTGATGTGTAATGAATTCTTATTGTGACTTGACATCTCCATCCAAAGCATATCAAATTTGGATAGAGTTTATTCGCGGAATTCCGATGGCCAAGATTCTCAAGTTAATTCCAGCAATTTTCATCATGAACTTCACAGTTACGTTATATGACTAATTTGTAGATAAATGTGACAACTCCTTTACTAATTTGTAGATAAATGTGACAACTCCTTTACGGACATTATTTCTAACAACGTGTCGCTTCTATAACAAGCTTCTCCTATAGTCAGATGCATCAACGCTATGCTTAATATATGGCCTAGTTTTAGCACCCTATTACACATAAACGACTTGTGTTTGACCCAGTAGGAATTGCTAGTCAGACGATTGAGCAAAGCCATAGCTAGATATCGGCTTGAGGACTTGCGCCAAGAAGCCCCCATATGTCGGCATCGAAAGAGAGCTCGTTCCAACCATTTTGTCTCTCTTCCATGGCAAATTCCCGAGGCCAAGAATTCGCGTCCGGCTGTCCTTCTAAGCCGCTTCTTGAGGTGAGGAGTCCGTCGGCGCCACTGTCGTTGAACAGATTTTCCCACCCCGCACTCTCCTTGTACTGACGAGACAACAACAATGGAGATGGTTGTCCCGGGTATTCACCCGGTGGAGTCCTTGAAGCCACCAGAGTAGCTTTTCCCTTGAACCATGCTGAACCCTTCGAGAAGGTCTGAGGACGAGGCCGTATGACGCTCACTTTGGTGGTGCATTTGCTAGGCTGGTTGTCTTCCTTTGGCTTGTGATGGACGACGTGATGGACGACCCTTTTAGCCAAGTGCGTGTTCCAATAGTTCTTCACGTCGTTCGCGGTTCTTCCCAGAAGTCTCCCTGCAATCAGCGACCATCTGCATGAACTTGGACAGATCATTATCTTGAATGCGAGACTTAGGGGAGAATGACTCATTAATTCAACATTGGTTACAATCAAAAGCATCTTATTTTCAGTTGACATTCACATGTAACACTTATTTTCAGTTGACATTCACATGAATTGGAATTGATAATTCTGCATACCCTCTTGCATCTTAAATTTTAATATCATATGATATTTCCACGTGCCTACTCTTGTCTCGCTTGTTTCAGTTATCCGTGCTGGGCATGGACTGATTTTGATTCCCATATCACCAATTAACTTAATTAACATTAGTAGAGAGTTAAATGACATCATACATGCTGATATTGGTTAAGAAAGGGACATGCACGTCCCTTGTAATTTCAGCTTAATATATTGATAATTGATTGTGTTTTACTAATTTGAGATTGATTCACCTGTCCAGAAACTTTGACTACGACATTAATATTTCATCTTCTTCTTTTTTTATCCATTTCTCAGTTGAATTCAAAACATCGAATCACTTTGATTTTGTGTTTCTCCATTTTGTTTACCTCAGAATCCACGACTTCACATCATAACTTTAAATATCATGTTAATCGTCTTATGCATGCCAGCTCTTTCTTTCCATTTTTCCCCTAATCGAAAATGCGCGCATGGACAGCCAGATTGCTTGCTCCCTCTGAGCACTACGTAGAGAATTCCACGCCTTGCTACATGATGTTCAGACTTAAGACTCTGAAATGGCCTTCATTCTGCGGGACTAAAGACCCGTTGGTTCGAGGTAGGCGAGCCATGTCACCATAATTTCTCACCGAAGTGCTAGAAGTCCACAAATCATTCCCCAAAGTGAGATTCATGAACTACTATTGCAAGTAGGTTTGAACTCGTGCCCTTGCATCGGGAAAATGGAAATGTCAACGAGTATTACTAGACCATCTCTCACCTCTAAACCCAGTTACTCATCTATTCTTAAGAGTTCTATTATTTAGTGTTTCAGGGTACTTGTTTTAGCATACAATTCTGATTAGATATTTAATTTTAAAGAAATTGATTTACAAAGGCAGCTAGTGCAATGAAAATTACAATATTTTTTATTTAATTGTTTATCAAGCATAATTGGAATATTTTTATTTAACAAAATCCTCATATTAAATGAGAATAGTCAATTTTTTTGTTAGAGTTGTTCGTGACGTTTCACTAAAAGCCCTTTAGGTAAGCTTGACTTTTTCCTTATCAAATTTTCAACCTCAAGGGCCATATAATAAATTGGACACGATGCTTGCTTCTCCGTCAATTGAATCTAGCGGTCCAACCGTCTCTATGAGACAAGAAAGCTCTACGAGGAGAATTCAAAGACGCATGTCTAGACTTTTTGGCTAAATTGATGGCACATATTCATTGCAGACAATTCTACCCTCTATAAAAAGTCTATACGTTTGCCAAAACAAAGAAAAAATTGTGATGCAGTACATCTTCCTCGTCATGTACAATAAATAGAGACTGTATAAATGCATTTCTGGGTTAAGCAATAGGCAATGTTATCAATTGCATTCTCAGTTAGAGTTTCCTCTTCACGCTGTCTTATTTGTAATTGGTGACTAACCCCAACTACTTATAACCTCTACTCTGACGGAGAGTATGATATTTTTAACTTTCAACAAGTGGTTAATGTTAAAACGATAATCAATCAATCATTATATATTCGGCTACCACATGACATTGACATGATGTCCACTTAATTTATAGCAGCTTCACGTAACTATCATGTCTACACTTTGTTGATGAACTATAATCATATTTCATTGAAGTTGTATTAATTTGACGAATATGAAAATAGTAATTTGTACATAAAAATCATCATGGCAATGTAATCGCTCCCTTAAGTATTTTAAGGGGGGAAAAATAACTCTATGAAGTGTAGCTTTCACCATAAAGTTCAAGGTACAAAAGCCTAGTCTTCCTTCTTATATTATTGTATATTCACGTGACCCGACATAATGGCGAGAAGCAATTTTCGGGGCCTACCTTGGTTGTGTGGTAGGCTACAGTGCGGGCGTCTAAATATTTGTAGATTCGTTTTCACGAAGTTTCTTTCATTTTCCAAATCAAGATGGGGCTCTATGCCCTTTGCCGACGCCACTTGCCCTAGCTACCAAGCTTCTGTCCTTTTCAGTTTCTCTGCCTCCTCATTTGTCACTAGTTCATTTATTGTAAAAAGGTTCTTAAACAAGTTTATTAAAAAAAAGAAAAAAAAGTCGGATTCCTCTTACTCCCTCGACTAGACACGTGATGCTAGATTTCATGTGGGGTTTGCTTGATCGAAACGAGACACATGTTCACTGACCCAACATTTTAAGCTTGCTCTACCAATTTGGGAGTTGAATCATCTTCATCTACGATAATTGACATATATGTGGTTTAAGATTACTTTTGTATTGCCCCAACCACTCATATTTGGTGTTGTGATGAGTTTTAATATGATGAAAGAGTTCTGGAAAACATCTGCACATCTCATTTTAAGCAACTAGTGCCTTGGTGCTTCCAAAATCATCAATGTTCTAGTGACTAATGATAGCCAAACGACAAGCTAGTCGAGTTCATGTAAAGAGAGCTTTTTCCACACTCAAGCTCGTTGAATTGATCCTTAAACAATGTCGAATATAGAGAGCACTATGTTTTCTTGCTTTTGAAGTTTACTGAAGGGCCTTGATTTCAAATTTTAAGAAAAGGTTAAACATGAAGGTTGACATACTTACAATTACAAAACTCAGTTCTTGCATTTTAGCAAGTGGCCCAACCTAAGGTTATTCATACCCTATTTCCACACTCCGTAAGACTAAGATGCTCCTTAACTAATCGAGTTGATGAAAATGATCTCAAGAAAACTAGTAAATCAAGTCGCCAACGCAAAGAGTGAAAATTACTATTTTATTGAAAATGAAAAAGTCAAACATTATCATCAAAATACAAGACTGTTCCTATTAGTCCAACTAATCTCATTTTATTCCACCACCTTATGTCATTTTCCATTCGTGTTTATACAAATTTTCATTCCCCTTTTGCACTTACCAATGTGTTTAAACTGATTTCTATAGAAGTTTTTCTATATGATTGTCAGTAATCGTTGTTAACTAGCATATGGTAAATATGAATTATAATTATAAAGAGTTAATAGCTCTAACCAAAGAAGTCCACTAAATACACTTGAACTAAATAATTGTATATTACAAGGAACTGTTAGAGATTTGACTTTAGAGAGACAATGTAAAACAAATGTACTTCATTAATATTCTTTTAAATTAGTATTCTGATCACTAAATTTATTAGAGTATTAGAATCTTAGATGATTCTTGAAAAAAAATGAATATTTAAAATTCTCTGATTTGAACACAAAAGTAGAAGAAATAAGAATATTGAAAGGTTGATGAAAATCATTTTTATTATTTATATTAAAGTGTACTTTTCTCTTTCATCATTACAATGTTTTGGGCCATTTAACAATTAGGGCGTGTTTAAGCCTATTTGAGGAGTGGAAACAACGTAATCCATACATGTATGTATGTATTGATGGATGGATTTTTGTTTATGCTAGATTTTAAGTGGATATTTAAGCATATGGGCTTCATATTCACGCGCTCAACAAGTCCTTCGCGTCTCTCTCTTTTTTTGGGTCAAACTTCGCGTCTCTTTTATATGCGATATTTTCTGAGCCGTCTTTTCTACCTTTTGTAGTGATCCCGCGGACGAAACTCATGTGAGAAGATCCGAAAGAAATGGTCGAAGCGATAGGATGATTTATTAGTGTTGACACGTTGACGTGATGTAACACGAACTTAGGAGAGCTCTACTGACCGGTTACCAAGAAGCTCATGAAGCCTGATGATCATGTCAACCTCGTCCTCTTGGAATGCCCCTCTCTTGATGTTGGGCTTCAGATAGTTCAACCATCTCAGCCTGCAACTTTTCCTGCACCTGTTCAACCCTGCAAACTCAAACCCATCGATATACACTTCAATGATATACACTTCAATGATATACACTTCAATGATAACAGCGAAAATAGCTCTCTCTCTCTCTCTCTCTCTGTGGGGTGATCAATAGATCAATAGGATACCTGCTCTGTGAGGGACTTGGTGCCAATTTCCTTCACCATATTTTTCCACGCACTTCTTCAGCAACACGTCCTCTTCCTCAGTCCATGCACCTTTTCTCACTCCTATTGCTCCCTTCATTCCTCTCTCTGTTTCTCATGTGCGCGCGCTCACACTTTTTTGGTGCAGAAGCAATTCAGGACCAAAGTATGAGCGCGTGTTGAATGAAGGTTCACTTGGAAAAGCCATATATATAAGCAGTGGATCAAAGTTCAGTAAGGCCCACCCATCGGCGTGTATGTCTTAACATTCACACACAACCTTCTCCAACTTCTTGTGACTCCAACAATGGCGATAGTTTTCTTTTGTCTCCATTCCAGTCAACTAACAGTCTAATTGAATCCTAGCCGTTGGATGTGCGCTTCTCTGTAGGAGCTTAAATGGGGTTGCGATAGTTTTCTTTTGTCTCCATTCCAGTCAACTAACAGTCTAATTGAATCCTAGTCGTTGGATGTGCGCTTCTCTGTAGGAGCTTTAACGGGGTTCTTGTCGCCAAGTGGAGTAGTCGTCGTTCTCGCTCTTGATTAACTAATCAAGCCATTTATTTATGACATTTGTCTACAATGCTAGAGACTTAAAAAGCTGGGGCTATGCTATTACTATGTTGTTTGTCTCTGAGGTTCTGTCATTACCATTACGTGCGATTATCTACATTATATAAAAAAGAAAAGGAAAGTATTGCATTTTCAGGAAAAAGTCTTGATTAATCATTGTATTAGCATAGAGTAAAGTAGAAACATTTTACCTAAGGATCTTTTTCATGCATGTTAACATACCAAATGAAGCCAAACAAAGACAGAAAGAGCCATACATTGAAAGACAAAATACTTTGCGTTTACAGTCACTAATTCAATTTAAACCTTCTAACTCAAAAGAGTCAATGAGAAATGCCCGCTGCTCCTGATGTATTGCCGAAGTCATTCTTCAAGTTCCCTCATTTTTTTGACGTCTTGCTTCCACTCGAGCTTCAATAGCCATTGGGTTTTCGGAGGGAAGATGCCTTATCCTTCGAATACACCTAGGTCATGCAAGGAACCAGAAAAGTGGTTGATTACTGGAATGTTGGGCTTCTACTTTTGTGAGTTGCACCGTGAGTAGGAGGGGACCGTCACAAAACATGGTGATTTGGGTGACGAGTAAGGCCAGGTGCACAGGGACCGCAGGAGAAGTAGAAAGATGGAATGGTCGAGGAACTTGTTTAGTGCAGGTAAGAGAGAATTAAATTTAGTGGTGACCGACACTTTTGCATAAGAGGTGGCATGTCTAGGGATCATGTACAGATCAAATTTGTTCCTCTGAGGAAGTCCGAGCATGGCTCGGGCTCGGAAGACATCTTTGGCGGCTAAGCAGCCCCTTGTGTGGCGCTGGGAGGGTGGCAATATGGAGCGCCAATATAGAGCAGCTAACCAAGACTATGAATTGACTCCAAAATCGAGCAAAGGTGGAGATTGTTGAGTGTGCCTTCGGTTTTCGCCAACAACTCAGGTGACAATCAAAGCAGGAGAAGCAGCTAGGCCTGAGGTGGAGTTTGGCGAGGTGAATGAAGGCCGAAGATCGCTCGGGCAAGGAGGACCGCCTGTTGGGAGGCAGAGGGCTCCGGTCCCTTCCCCCCTCTCCCCCAGAGCTGTTTGTCTAGAGACGCGATTTTTTAGCCTTCTTAGCCTATGTCAGGGAGCTTTTCTGAGAGAGGAGTGGGATTACACATTAGAGGCTCTTGAGGTATTTCTAAATTTCTCTTTTAACAGTTTTGTTTGGAAAACACTAGGTGAGAATCGATTGGGTGTAATTCAGAGTTTTGGTGCGAGATAGCTTTTGATCTAACCTTGTATTTCCGTTGATCATAATGAATTTATTACTACTACTCTCCCATGAAGTAGGTTCAAGCACAAGATTGTTTTTTTTTTGTCAATCGTTCAGGCACAAAGATTGAAGAACGTAAATGCCAATGTATTTTTTTTCTATTTTTCGTTTATTTCTCCATTTAATTGCTATTATGATTGATGTAAATTATTGTGGGGTTCATTCTTTCAAAAATTTGTGACTTACAACAAGCTGTTATTGTCACAATATCCCAAATACTGAATTCTCCTGTACAATGCTAACACTCCCAAGTTTGCATGATCATTGTTGTTCCCTTTCTTCCCTTGGCTCAGCATAAACATGCCTTCTTTCTCCCTTAGCTCCATTCTCTCTTTTGAGCTGCGGTCACTATTCATGTTGCATTCACAAGTGATTGTCCTCATCAACAACGAGCTCGAGATGAGATCAAAGGCTCAATTGAGCTCAAAACAAGCCTAGAAGAATCGAAATTGACTTGTTATGGCTTTAGATTTAACCGAGGGGAGGTGAATATCTTATAAAAATGAAACTTGGATATATTTTTGTGAAATATATAGAATGAAGTTGATTTATGCAAGAACAGTTTGATATATGCGAGAATAAACTAGTTATATCAAGCATTGTTTCTATTATATAGATATAGAAATAAATAGAGAGAGAAGGTTTTGACGCAAACCTTTAGTGTGGTTTGGCTTAGATTAAACTTACGACTATTCTCCTAACTTGTCGACACTTAAATTTTGACAACCTAATTTATAGCATAGAAAACTAATGACCGACCTTGACCTCCAAACAAAAATATTGTTGAATCACATATGCATATTAAGAGTATTGCCATTTAGTAGTATTGAGACAACATAAACTCATTATGATTGGATTAAGTTAAGCAAGGATGCTCTGAGCTTAATTTTGTTATCTAGACTAAGCTCAAGAGAATACAAAATTCGGCCAAGTCCATATTAACCGAAATTTCACATATGGGATGCTTCTGAGGAAAGTCAAATTAAGAAAGAATGCATTCTTTAATTGAAGAACATTAAAGTTTATTGAGCTCAAAATTTTGGTTACTGGATAGGAATTGAAGTAGACATCATATTTTCGTATTTTGAATGGATCACACAATTTTTTTGTTTTAATTTAGGAAAGAGATATCTCGAGAAAAGCCCTACTATTTGCCTAAATAAGCACATTGTTCTCTTGAAGTTAAAAAGAAAGGTTCACAAGAGGGAGGTTGGCAATACACAATCGAAAAAAAAAAAAAAAAAGTGCAGAAGAGAGTAACAAAAAAATGAAAGTACACAGACTAGCTCTCTCTGTCTCTCCTACGGCCTCCTAGAAACCACCTTGCAGTTTTACGAAATCAATGAGAATGCATTCCTTAACCGTTGGATTATGCTCAAATTTTGTGAAGAGTACAGTAATACATTATTCTTGAGTTTGTCCTGTGGAGATGGTGAAATGCTATTTGAAGAGTACATTATGCATTATGCTCAAATTTTGTGAACAGTCCTACTTGTTGGACTCCTAGCGAGTTCATCGCACAGTTGCATAAATACGATTAGTCTCCATTCGTTTTAAGTTGGAATGCGTTGAAATTTTAAGGAAACCTCTACGACGCCTGGTTCTTCGACTTCTCCACAGTAATCGAGCTAAAAGATCTAGAGATCCCCTTGTAATGTCCACAGACCTTGACATTGTTGCTCGCCACCTCTTGACATTTGCTGTATTTCTAGCAATTTATTTATTGCTTTAATTTATTGATTACTACAATATTCACTGCATACCCACATGATCATCTATCACATGTTAGTAGTTTAGAATTAAAATTTGTCAAGATTACTTGCAAGGTGTTTTTGAAATTAAAGAGAAAATTACTGAAATGACATTAGGTTTATCTAACGTAATTAATTCCCCGTATCCATGACTCTCTAGTTCACAAAAATAAATTATTCTCACACACTTTATTGGGGTTTTTAATTGACCCATTATACAGTGGTGGTGGCTCCTAATCAATCTAAATAGCATGTTAAGTTGATTAAATCAAAACCCAAAAGTTATGATTGATTTGAGTTTAAGAGAGTCCATACTAAGTCAATCCATTAAGTTTTCCTTGATGATTCACCTATGGGATGGTGCGAAGGTCAATAAATGGAAACAATCATTCCACTGCCTGATCAGATGCTTTTCCTCTATACGGTTCTCATTTCTCTTCCTTGTTAACATCAGAGAGAATATCTCTTTTTCTTGTTCAAACATGACTGGCTAGTTAGTTACCTTGTTATCATTAATTAATATGCATCTCTTGTGAGGCTATTAATTTGTCACGTGTCCCTATTTTAGATTAACGATTGAGACAAAATGTGAAACGGAGCTTTAAGATTAAAGTCCCGTCAATTGTAGGTGTACTACGCGTTTACATCAGAGGAGATTGTCTAAGTTCACTTAATATTTGTAATTGTTTTATAAGCATTACTATCAGCCGGAGACAAACACATTCACGAGCCATCTTGAAATAGCCAATTAAATCCTAAAGCGGGCAATTCGAATCCGTCACGCAAGGAATCCCATTGCATGAACTTTCATGCATGTTGATTAACTCTGAAAAGGACGACGCCGATGACGTGTCTCATTTTACATAACATGTGTTTATGTAGGCCGTGACTTGTCTGGACAAGTTTTCTACCTTTGGGACCTCTGTTCTGAGCAACTTCTTTTTTTTGGGTCCAATGTAGCTGCAACTCGACAAGGAGAATTTTCTAGGATTTTTGCTACCGTACGACGATTTTGACCTGGCCATCTTGGGATTGAACCACGATGCTTAGTTCCCCTCCATTCGTTTGCATAGAGGAAGAAAATTTCCGGCAGAGAACGAGGTCCAGCGAAAGACACGCTTTTTGATTATGTGGGATCAATTGGACTGTGTCGATGAGACAATCCAGTTGGTTTATGCTCGGATCCATAATTGAGCTGCAATGGGCATAGCAAAATGATAAAGCTGATTCCACTTGTTAGCATAAATCAGTAAGAGTTTTGCGGTGGTCCCCTAATGGGGAGCCTTGGCAAACAGCATTTTTTATTTTAACGTGTCAATGTATGTATATCTCACATCCCTTATTAGTTGATGGATAATTTTCTTCCTCACCAACTAAGGAATATAGGAGGTAACATTGTGGGGTCTCTCACCCTAAGGCGAATTTTCCGTCTATTTCTTCTCTCTTGAGCCAAAAGAATCAAATACTTTCCACAAATAAAAAGTAAAATTTGTTAACCCTATAGGCAATCCTCAATAGACTACTAAAATCTTAAAGTTGCTTTTTTTTATTATGTGGGATCAATTGGACTATGTCAATCTTGATGAGACAATCTAGTTGGTTCATGCTCAGATACATAATTGAGCTGCAATGGGCATAACAAAATGATAAAGCTGATCCCACTTGACAGGATGAAATTTATAAGGGTTTTTCTAACGTAGGCTATATTAATTGATATTGTATATTACCATTTTATGGGATTGGTCTAATAAAGTAAGATATAAGACTTTTTTAATTAGTCTAATATGGGGTTGACTAGTGTGAGCCGAGTTGAGCTTGGCCTGTGATGAGAGGGCCTCGCTGAAACTTTATAAATAGTGCTCAAGTGTCTCCTCTAACCTTAATACACACAGTTATCCTCACATAAGAATAAGTCTCTCCTCTAACCTTAATACACACAATTATCCTCACGTAAGGACAAGGAGCCTTTGTCAAATGCTAAGGATGAGGGGCAATCTCGGTGATATAGAGGGTAATAGAGGAAAAGTGCTTGAGTTTGGATCATCACTATTCTACATCAAGAACAATGGGTTCCAAATCAAGTGTACAAATCTCTTTATTTGACTATGTATATGTTCTTGATTCTAGCTATGGAGATATTGGGTGTACTTTCGTGACTTACAAAATCTAGTTCAGTGCAGTTGTTGTTATTATGGGATAACATCACTTGTGAGCAAACGTTGACAATCATCAACCAACTATGATAGCCGTTTCTAACAAAAAAAAAAAAAGACAAAAACAATAGATAGATTCGTTAGGGAAAATTGTCTAAAAATTCCTAAACTTATTATACTTTTACTAATTAAGTCATAAATAGTTCAGTTTGACTAATTGAGTTTTAAATATTTTCACGCTTCATCAATTGAGCCTACTTGACCAAATTTTGGCCGGAAATTGTTGATGTGTACGCTGGTCATTGTATGTAATACTGTTGGCGTTAACGTGAATAATGTTTAATAATATTTAATATTTTTTTATTTTTCCTTTTTTGCTTCATTTCTTTTTCTTCATTCTTTTCCCTTCATCGGGCCAGAGGTCACCTACCTCAAGCGAGGGCTGCCCTAGGCAGATCGCGCAAGGATTGCCCCCGCTGGCTGAGGCTGCCCTTGCTAGCCTCAAACGGTTGCCTTCGCCGGTCGTTGGGTACAATGGGGTCTTTGGATTAGATGCATAATGTACATGCAAGTTAAAGACGCAATCAACGTCATGAGTTTGGAATATTCTCTGCTTAAACGGGGCTTCCACTTCATGACAAGAGAGAATAAGAGGAATTTCAAGAATGCATACTGCAGACATGGCACACTAGTCCACCCCATATACACCAGTGTGATGCTTTAGGAATTGAACTGCATGAAATAGTTCCCTATTAATTATACAATGAGATAAATCTAAGTAAATATATCCAAATAAATGCTCCGCATATGACATTATCTACACTTAATAACATAGATAATCCAATTATAATGAGGATTTTTTTAACAAATGTTTCCCATGGAATTTGTTAAGTACCTAAGTGAGAAATGTATTTCGTTTCGAATGCAATGTTCCTCTTGTATTGTGTGTACTTTAGTGCATTAAAATTGAAAACACCACACCTATTTATTTAGGATATGCTTTCTTGCAGAGAATATGGAATAAATTTTCTTAATTTTGATCATTTATATTACTTGAGCACGAGTTGTTGTTGTTGGTAATGATATCATTTTTTGTGAACTCATCTTTCTATTTGATGTAAAAGATTACAGTTATGAAAATTATTTTCAGATTGATTTCTCGCTAAACAAATATATCCAAAACTTGGTGAACAATTACTCGTACGAGCTCGTTGACAAGATCCTCAGGAACATTTATGTTGTAATCATTAGATGAGAAGGGTCCCCAAATTTCTAGCAAATATGACGGTCGAGAACGACGCCGGACACCAAGAAACCGACAGCACCATCACTGGTGAAACGTGGCTACAATCACGGTGTCCCCAGAATTAAAAGAATTATCTCTCAACCACCCTACCTATCAATCATATTTTACTCGAGTGTTTCAAAATGGTAAGGATCTTTTCATGGTCACAGTAAACATGGTCATGCCGGCTCCAACTCACATAAGTTTCTCGGAGACATTCGGATAACTCACTACCCCTTGTCATTCAATCGTGGCATGACAAGGGGACTAAATGACGCAATAAAATTAGTCACCTAGTTCTCTTAAAGACTTGGCACCCAACATCATCGGAAAGAAAGATTAAATAAACCAATGGCACGTGTTGTTTGTAAATGTGATGTGTCCCTAACATTTATCTTTTGTATACTAGTAAACAAAAAAGGTCATCTTGCTCCACCATTGTTAAGATAAGCGTGTGAATTATGTTAAAGAAATTCCATATTAGAGAATTGATGATGTGTTGAGTAGCTAATATATTTTAATTGATCCATAATTAATTAGCTTAAATTTTTGGATAAAGGTGGGTCCGGTTGGATATGTTGATAGATTTGAACTTGAATTCTCTCTTGATTATCTCCTTGAGCTTTTGTTGTGCAGTTCCAATAAATGATATCAGAGCCAATGGTAAATTAATGGACTCCCAATCTAATATGTTGGTGAATATCTAAAGGAAAGAATATGATAACCAAGCAGTTTCCAGAAAGGTTAGCCTTCATGGTTTGGTCCAGAAACTAGATCAGGGATGAAGATGGGCGTTGGGGGCTTAGCTGTCTCCCTAGGCAAAGATATTGGGTTTTTGTTGCCCATTTTCAAACCACCATATTTTTGTCACATGGCATGATTTCCAATCACGAATCCTCTTAAATGTTTGGGTCACACTTAATCGACATATTACAATTAATAAATGTGAACTTTGATTGCAAAGAGCACACAGCAATGAAAGGGTACGTTTCAACTTAAAGAGAAAAGTCTAATTATTTCCAGCTCTTTACGCCAACTATGGCTTTCTACATTTGTGTTGAAAAAGAAAGCCAGAGAATGGAAAATATGTCGAATTCAATGGAAGGAAGAATCAGCAAAGAACTAATCTCAAATTTATCCACGTGAAGCAAATTAGGAGAGTGAGACGGAAGAGTAGATAATGTTAGGAGTGCATGAAATTTCGAGACAAGCTTGATAGCGTCAATTTTTTTTTTTTCTTTTATCATTTCCTCCCTTTAGAGAGCATAGTGAACAGAAAACTATACGTCAAACCAGCTTTCTTATGCATTAAAGCAAAACTAGTGTGAAGTTAAGTAAAGGGTCATCATTAATTTCTGGCATTTGAGCTTTTGCTCGAGTTACAACCTCTCCAATGAGCTAGCAACTTTTCTAACTCAATCATGTTCTGGAATTAATATCATTGACTGTCAGTTGATGCACTTTTCAGTCGGGTCATGGAACTTTGATTTTAATGGTCAAGTGGATTCAATTGTAAAATATTTGCAACTGATACTGCATGACCGTTTTCTGGCTAAATTTCAATCGAAAGATTATATATATGGTCTATTTCCATCATCGTGTACTGTAAAGATAATCATCTCACTTCACCATGATTAGTTGCCTATGAAGTTACAGTATTTCTATCATACTCCATGTACGATCACCGACAATTTTCTTATCATTATGTTGAATGAAAAGTGGTCAGAAAATGATTATGGTACATTAAAAATATTTTAGTTCAGCATAGTCGTTTATTGAAATCAAAGTTTGATGACTCATAGCACGATATGTGAAAGCATGACGACCACAAACTACATCTGCTCATTGGTAATACTACGGAGGATGATCTCAATCTTGTTATATATCTCAAGTCTGCTTTATATTGCTATATAGAGTTCACTTTTTGGTGCCCAAGTTTCTTCTTCATAGATGATTTACAGTTTAATGGATAACTGAACTTGAGCCTCACCCCGCTTGAGGGCCGAGCTTCCATTCGCTTCTCGCCAGGTTTAGTGATGACACTGCAATGCCAATTTTGTCTTTCCTTGTTTTTTGAAAGGCCAAGTTCAAAATGTTAGGAGTGGGAAAAAGGTCACCACTCATTCAATGCCATAAACAGTGACGTTTATGTAGAAGCTACAGCTAATAAATGATCGTGATAATATGACCGTACGAGCAGATGACGTTGACATCTGTACATCTCATAAAATAATGATGAATATTGATGATTGTTAAAATATTATCAAAATGTTTCGAGATTTTTTTAGGATCACATGATATTGTAATTTTTGTTCTTTTTTATTATAAATAATTTCTTTGTTAAATTGCCTCATTTCTTAAAATTGTTCCGGTGTAAATACTCATAAATCGCAACACATTATTTGGGTCAAGTACTACGATAATCCTTTTATTTTTATTTTGGTGTAAGAGATGAGCTCCCGAGAGTGACGAAGCAAAGATGTACAAACTAGGTAGCATTAGTGTCACACTACCATGGAGGCTCTGAGATTGCCAACTGATCCCACACGCCTGCATCCGACTGAGAAAATCGACAACAGATTGTTCACATTCTTGTCTCATGCCATCATTGCCATGTAAGTGTACCGTAGTACTGGATTTCAATCTGGCTCTCATCTGATGGAGATTGCCACATGATCCCACACTCTCATGAAGTGTTCACATTCTTGTCTCATGCCACAAATTGTTCCCTGGTAGTACTATGTGTTGAGGAAACTCCTAGTTTTGATGTCTACAAAACATTTTACTAAATTCTTGAAGGAAAAGAACTCAGAAAGACTTAGGCTTTAAAGTCTGCTTGGAGCAGAAGATAAAGCTTGGGGAGTCTTAGAGTCTGCCAGCTTCAGACGGAAGAATCTAACAGACTGAGAATTAAAGTCTGACCGTACCAAGACTGAACTTCTAAGCAGACTCAGAACTTAAGTCTGTCAGACTTAAGATGTATCTACAAGATTAGATCACCAACGGTAGAGTATTTCACTTACCTTATTAATGTTGATTCTGTCATGATCTGATTTACAGGATCAATTAGTGGACAACTTCCAAAGAATAATAGAGCACTTATGGAAGCCCAGATTCTGCTTGTATGGGCGAACAGAATCTAAGGGGATCTGATCTTCTCTCAACGGTCAAAAAGACTTGCCTTATATAGTCTGTCCAGGAAAGGAAAGACGGAACTCTCACGGGAAGAGCCAACGGTCGAATGTGGCTTGGAGAGTATTTAAGGATAGGTTAAGACTTAAGGGTAGATGAGATGAACATTATTCCAAAGCTGATCCTGTTCTTCAATTGTTGTTCATAGAGCGTATTTGAGTGATCTCAGTGTATTACAAAAGAGAGTGACTTAGTGAGACAGATTTTCACCAAGTATAAACACTCGAAAGTGTGTAATCACCGTTGATCATATAGTGAAATACAGCCGATTGGCTGGTCGCCGGAGAGTGGACGTAGGCTTGTCTAAAGCCGAACCACTATAATCAGTGTTTGCAACCTTCTCTAACTCTCTCTATTTACTTTCTGTTTGTGGTTTGCAATAATCTGATATTAGTTGCGTGTAAAATTCCTAAACACCTATTCACCCCCCCTCTAGGTGCATACACTAGTTACATCACTATGGTCGAGAAATTTGATTTCATTCTAGTTCTCATTAAGAAATATTATTTTTTGTCATAGCCATCAGGGTTTTTTTTTTTATATAAATGATATGATCTTTACAAGAGATGATATTATAGAATTACTGATTTGAAATAATATCTCAGTTGACATATTTAGATGAAAGATCTTGCTTGCTTTGTTATTTCTTTGGCATCGAAATTTCTTTTGATTTAGATATTTAATATCTCGCTCAAGCCAAATTATGCCTCAGTTATTAACTCTTGAGTAGGTTTGACTGACGATGCAGACAGTGGATGAAAGGGGTTGTGGTTGTGCTACTCACAGGAGAGATGAGACAAGTAATGGGCATGGCTCTACACAAGCGAGAATGTCAACCAAGATCCCACATTAGAACTCTGACACTAACAGAATTGGCACGGACACCAAGTGTTGAATGTCTAGGTTTGTTGGCATTTGGAAGAAGGGGCGTTCCCAATCCGAATCCGAGCAATAAAATGCTGTCTAAATTTTTATTAAGCTTTACAAAATTGAGAAATAATCGACATTCTTCACTAGAAACAGAGCCTTCCTTCTGTAAACAAAACAATTGCTAGGATTTTACTATGGCCTTCCCTTGAAAATCGTCTTTGTCCTGAAACTCACTTCGCCTCAAGTTAGTACGAATGCAATTATTCCTTAGAAAAATTTATGATCAAATGCTTCGCCAAGTGACAATTTTCCATCGATGAGAAAGGAACACAACATAAGCTTTGGGTTTCTGTGAGATAAAGGCAACAACCATCCATGTACTTTTCTAAAATCTATTTTAGAAAAGTCAATTGCGAGATCGTGATCGGACATTCAGGGATTTCAATTTCTACTTCTTGTTGTCAATGTTTGAGGATGATGTCTGTGGTCGTTCTTGTCTGTGGGGTTTCTTGTAAAATGCAAACGCAATTGCAAGAATGGTGTTGGTAGGGCGATGGATTTGTATGTAGATTTTCCCTTATATCTTTTAATTTTAGATGTAGAAGTCCGATACATTCATCAAGGGAAATCTCCAAGGAGGAAGCCTAAGTCCAAGTCCGTCAATATATTCAGTTGGACTCATCTTAACTTAAAAACTTAAACTAGTGAGTTATGGACCAACTAAGATATATTAACTGCTCCACACCACATCAATTCTCTGATGTGAGACTATTTTTCTAACACAACTCACACGTATATCCTAACAATCACCTTCCCACGTGTGAGCTCCAGTGTTAGGTCTACTCTCCTTAAATCATATATTCTTCTGGCCCAACATCATTCTCATGGGCTCACGTTGTTACACCACAACGTCTACCTGCCTGAAACCTTAACATTGGCTTTGATATCAGTTATTAAAAGTGCGTGACAAAAGTCTAATACATTTACCTTGGGAGATCTCCAAAAGGAAAATCCAAACCCGAGCCCATCAATATATACAATTGAATCCATCTTAACTCAAAAGCTTTCCCATGTTCTAAGGGGAGGACTATGGCCCTCGCTTGCTCACTTGCAACACACACCATTTCTCATGAGACAACTTAAGTCGAGCTATCTTACAGGTCTGTGGGATCAAAGATGAACCAAAGGCGGGGGAAATAGCTATATATGTACCTTATAAAGTTTGTTATGCATATCCTGTGAGAAAACATTGAGCACAATTTTCTATCTTACCCCCACTCAACTTGTTCTCCCTCAATCTAAACCTTGCATTTGCCTTTAATTAGGATCAAGCATCAACCATGGAGATATCTATGTCGTGTATGAAACAATGACATAAGTCCCCAACAAAATCATTTACGGGTGATTGTTTCAAAGTGGACCGATTCCTATTTTGGAAGTGAGAACTAAATCAGATGGATCAGTTTTTAGTTTGTGGAATTGGGAATTGATCCGCTTGATCTGGAATTGGACTGACCCAATCCAATTCCTAGGTGGGGCCAAAACCAATATTCAACAACAGCACCAAATTGATGGCCGAAGGTAAGGCTACGAAAGTGAGATCCACAATTCCCTTACCACTAAAGTGATGGCCGAAGGCGAGGTTGCAACTATGAGGCAGGGTTGGAGGCACCTGGCGAGGCTACAATTACGAGGGAAGGCTAGAGGAAGAGTAGAGATGGAGGCGATCGAGTTGGCCACGACTGCGATACCGCAATGGATGGCTGGAGGCGAGGCTATGCAAGGGACAATTGGAGGCAAGATCACAACTGGCAAGGTCGTGAGCAAATACGATAAGGCAGCTGAGAGAGAGCGGAGATCGAGAGGAAGAGAATCGTGAGTGCAAGAGAGGAGGAGGAGGCTAGGAGGCTAGGGCTTTTGAGGTACAAGAGAGGAAGAGGAGGTTAGGATTTATGAGTTCACTCTTTTACTTTCATAAAGAAGAGCAGGGAAAAAGAAAAAGGTATACCAATTTGGTCCTAGTGATGGATCCACACTTGGAATTGAAAGCCACATCGACAATCACTGATTTTAAATTTTTAGGGACTAGGAACCGCCCAAAACCGATCAGCCCAATTCTAGATCATGTTCAGTTTGGGCAGTTCCTCTTGCTTACCTTTAACATCTATATCATTTTTACAACTAATAATGCAATATAATGTCCCATAAAATCTCAACACCTTATGAGTTGCGTAATCAATATTAATCACTGGAGTCATCCAAAAACCGCATCAATTATGCTCAAACTGGAAAATTGCATCAACAAGCCCCAAAACAAATTATGAGACTAGCACATATATCTCTCAAAATTGAAATTATGAAATGTAGGTTATCATGATCATTTTAAACCCACATACTTGATCTATATATACATTTTTTGTTACAACAATCAAATCGTGATCTCCGATAAATAAAAAAAAAAAATCAAATCGTGATCACGTTGTATAAATAGTAGTCTTTTTCTAAATCGTTCCAAAGGTCGAATGGCAGTATTGAACGGTACGCACGTGCTCCATTTTATAATTTCTTAAAATCTATCATTTTTTAATGGATACCACCGACATATTAAAATTTAGTTAATTGAAAATTTTAGGAGAATGTGCCCTTTGTAACTCGGACTCTCAGCTCTCCACGGTCATTTTCTCTTTCCATGGACAATTATTGATAACATTCTTTCGCCCACAATAGCAGCCCAAGGCCTTCTTACTCGTGTTTGTGTCAAGTTGTCATCGCCAAAAACTCTGATTTCAATTATTAAAGCCTAATTGAGAATGATTGGTAGCCAATTAAGGGCATAAGTATAGTCCAAATGTCAAAATTTGGCACGAGAGGACACTTAAGTACCAAAAGTTACAAAAGATATACTTAAGTGTCATTTTTTTAAAAAGTTAAATCATTTAAGTGCCTTCTAAACACTCACATTCTCTTCTCTAGTCGAGAATAATAGTTCGAACAAACACTATGATTGAGAAAAATCCTGGGTATGCTCTGCACTTGCCCTTAGGGGATCCTGTGCATCTTTCAAAAAATGATCTAAGCTCCGACGTGACATATTTTAATAACATAAATTACTTATGTGACTGGTTTCAAAACTTAATTAAAACAACGTGACTCGTCGAAAACTCAATCAAAACAACGTTTTTGCATTGATGTGGCATTTTAAAAATATATTAATTAAAAAATATTATTATAAAATTGATTAATTTATAAAAATAAAAAAAGAGGAGGAAGGGCAAGATCTGGTAAGGGCTATGCAACCCTCGTTGCCGTCCGCCGCTGCCACCCCACCATCGCCAAAAAGGGCGGCAATGGTGGGCAAGGGTCAGCTAGGGTCGCTAGCCACTGGACAGGGCCTGACAACCCTAATCAATCCTCGCCCCACCATCATCGGCCCTTCCAAACAATGGTGGGGGCGGCGATGGCAGCAAAGGCTACCAAACCCTCCCCTTCCTTTTTTTTTATAAATAAAATAAAATTTTAATTTTTTTCTTGTCCGACTTGGACAAATTTTTTTCTTAAAATTGCCACTAGGTTTTTTATTTTGAAAAAAAAAAAAAAAAAAAAAAAAAAGCTCCGTCGAAATAAAATTACCGAAAAATGGACACGTGGCAATTTGACTAGATTTTTTCTCCATTGGCACTTAACTAATCATTTTTGCTCTGATTTTGGTATTTAAATCTACATTTTGTAACTTTTAACATTTAAGTGTCCCCATGTGTCAAGTTTTAGCACTCTAAGGGTTCGTACATCCCAATTAAGGTACCAAATCTGACTTCAAATCAAAAGCACATGGATTTTAATGTCCCTTGACATGTCAACTACTCTGTGAAATTCGAATTGCTAAAATTACTAGGAACTTTTATTCAATCAAAATGGATGGTTTATATTCTCCGATGCTTGCGCGACAATTGAACTTGAGCATAAACTTCTCAACCGAAATCAATGAAGTGCATAGATAAAGCGAAAAAAAGACATGGCTAGAAAGCTTTTAAACTTGAAATTTAAAAACCTAATCTAATTCGAATTTGAGATTCAAGCTTGTCACTTGCACTCAAAGTTCTCTTTTCTTCCTATATCTTTTATGAGCCGCACCATTAT
The DNA here is from genome assembly GCA_014182895.1 of Angophora floribunda. Classification (NCBI taxonomy): domain Eukaryota; kingdom Viridiplantae; phylum Streptophyta; class Magnoliopsida; order Myrtales; family Myrtaceae; genus Angophora; species Angophora floribunda. The sequence goes on from CM024710.1 coordinate 22,602,194, forward strand.
GCATTTGTTGCAACCTCCTTTTCTGCGTCTGAAGGCTAATGGCTTGGCTGAATGTCTTTCATTAAGGTTTAGCCTGAGCTCTCCTAAGCCTACCAATTCACGACTTAAAAGTTCGAGTTTTTAATCTATAATTCAATTAGCACTCCTAAGCCCACTAATTCACGACTTAAAGTTCGAGTTTTTAACCTGCAATTCAATTTCATTTAAAAAGGAATTGCCACTAATCAGTTTAGGATAGGTCGATTAGAAATCTAAGTAAAATATTAGGAGAAATATTTTACCCCTACGCAACTAGAGAAACTAATATTGGGACTTAATTACACTAGTTAATCATTAATGCTCTTTCGAATTTTGTACCTAATTTTGTTTAAACCCTTTCGGCTTGGTAATTTTGAATTGTTCAAGGATTTTTCCATGCATTGTTAAAACAAACATTTTTGGCTTTTCTGTTTTTTTTGAAAAATATTTCTGGATTTTCTTGGTTTTTCTAGAAAATATAAAATATAAAATATTTTTGGATTTTCTGATCTTTTTGGAAATTATAAACTATTTTTCGGAATTTCGGTTTTTCTGGAAAATAAAATATTTTTATTTTTTATAATATATTATTATTATTATTATTATTATTATTATTATTATTATTATTATATAAACTGGCCGGACCCGGGTCGGCCCCGCCAGAGGCCTGGGCTCACCAGTCTGTAACCTCTCGGTTAGGGCCGGATCCAGCTTGCGGGCCCATTTCATCTGGCCCAAAGGAGAAACCGGATCCCAAGCATGACCCGGCTGACCCGACTTGCGTCTCCACGCGGCCACGGCTGAGAGGACTGAGGTGGACGGCGGTGCTCGGTGGCGTGTAAGCCGCGACGCCACCTGGCGTATTCGAGTCGAACTCGGACTCCACCCGAGTAGCCACCAGCAACCACCGTCGCCGGGCTATACGGTTCTGGCCGCGACGTCGAAGACTCGAAAACACGCCGGGGACGGGGGTGAGCAACGAACGACAACCAGAGCCCGGCGACCAAAAACTGCTCAAGGCCGGAGCTCGCGTGACTCGGACAGCCGCGAGCTCCGACGCGACGTGACGAAAACGGGCGAGAAGCCTTCTCTCCCCGCCTCCCCAGATCCGGTCTCCTCCGCCCCCTCTGGTTCTCGCTCACTCTTTGGACTTCCCGGACGTCTCTCCGAGGAAGGCCGCTGAGCTCGCTCCTCCACTTGCCTCTCTTCTCCCTCGCAGATCTCGCTTTCTCAGATCTCTCTCTCAGTTTTCTTTCTCTCCTCCCCTCGTCTCAGATCTCTCTCTTTCTCGCCCTCAGATCTCACTTCCCTCTCTCTTTTTCGCCGCCAGATTTCTCCTCTCTCAGATCTCTCTCGGATCGGCGGTCGCTCGGGATTCCGGCCTCCTGGATGTCTCTCCAAGGGAAACCTTCCGAGCTCCTGCTTCTCCTCCAGATCTCTCTTTCTTGCTGCCTTTTTTTTAGCCGCCTGCTTCCTCCTCCATCACCGCTCGCTGGCCTCTATTTATAGGCGAGGAGTCCGGTCGAGGAGGTGCTCCGACCGCCGGTCTTCGACGCGTCGACCGGGCTCCTCCTCGGCCGAACCGGCGTCCCCTCAGCTGCCCGCCTATCCTGCATTAAAGACGCATCCTATCCATCCGGGTCTTCCGCCGGTCTTCGCGCTGCTCCTCTGGGCGGCATTAATGGCGCATGCGAGGAGTCCCCATCCATCGCCGGCTACCCTAGCCTCCCTCCTTCCGCTCTGCTCTCCTGCTTCTCGCGTGCAGGGAAGAAGAAGAAGATGGAGAGGGCCGGGCCGCGAGGGTGAGGGGGCCGAATGGGCCCAAACCCACGAGAATAAAAAACAAGGGGGGCTGGGCGCAAAGGCCCAGCCCGCGTGGGCCTCCCTCTTCTCTTTTTTTCTTTTTAAATAATTATCCGAAAAATAGTGTAAAATAAGGGAAAATAAAACATAGTAAAGGCAAATAATATTAATACTTAGGTAATGCAAACATCCTTTTTGTTAGGGCCAAATTAGTCCCTAATTTTCTAGGCAATTTAAATTTAAATACTCAATCAAAATTTAGGTATTAACAGCATTCTACCGCAAGAATCTCTAACTATTGTGATAGCTCCGGATCCTTTAACTACGGTTCTCCTTTGGTCAATGGACCCTTCTTGAATTAGTCTTCAACACCCTTTTCTTGTGTCCAGTCAATTAATTGGGTCAATGTGTATAGTACTCAACTTAAACTATACCTATCGGAAGCTCATAATCAACAAGCTCATTAGACATTCCATTGATGAACTTTGTGGGTTGCACTATTGTGACCCTCATGATTGATGAGCTCATCAAGCATTCCATTGAGGAGCTTTGTAAATTTTACTATATTTGTCTTGGCCTAGTTTGGACTATTAACTTCTTTATAATTGGTTCCAAATTTTGGGAATCCATTATCAATTGCTTTTATGCGTGGAAAATTCTTATTGTGAGTTGACATCTCCATCTAAAGAGCATGAAATTTGGGTTGAGTTTATTCAACACATTCCAATGACCAAGAATTCTCAAGTTAAGTCCTTCCATCATGAACTTCATAGTCACATTATGTAATTAATTTATAGACGAATGTGACTACTCCTTTACAGACGTTATTTCTAACAAGGGCTGCTTTTATAACAAGCTATTCTCCTATAGTCGGATGCATCAATCACCATGTTAAGTAAATGGCCTAGTTTTAGCACACTCTTAGACATAAACAACTCGTCTTTGACCCAGTAGCAATAGCTAATTAGACGATTGAGCAAAGCCATAGCTAGATATCGGCTTGAGGACTCACGCCAAGAAGTTCCCAAATGTCCGCATGGAAAAGGAGCTCGTTCCAACCATTTTGTTCCTCTTCCATAGCAAGTTCCCGTGGCCACAGATTTGCATCCGGCTGTCCTTCCGAGTCGCTTCTTAAGGTGATGAGTCCTTCGTTGGGCTCGCTGTCGGGGAACAGATTTTCCCACCTCGCACTCTCCTTGTCCCGACGAGACAACATTGGAGAGGGTTGCCCAAGGTTTTCACCTGGTGGAGTCCTTGAAGCTACCAGCGTGGCTTTTCCCTTGAGCCACGCCGAGCTCTTTGAGAAGGTCCGAGGTCGAGGCCTGATGACATTCACTTTGGAGGCGAATTTTCTGTGTGGGTCGTCTTCTTTCAGCATGTGATGGACAACCCTTTTAATCAAATGGGTGTTCCAATAGTTCTTCACATCGTTTGCAGTTCTTCCCGGAAGTCTCCCGGCAATCAGTGACCATCTGCATGAACTTGGACAAATTATTATTTAGAAAATGAGAAATAGGAAGAATGCCTCATCAGCTCAACAATGTATATCATCAAAAGCAAAATGGAACCTCATTTTCAGTTAGCATGGATATGAATTTTGATTGATAACGCTGCATGCCCACTTGAGTCTTAAATGTTAGTATGATTTGATAGTTCTGCGTGCCCCCTTTTGTCTCCGTTATCCGTGCAGGCATGGGCTTATTTCGATTCCAATATCGCCAATTAACTCAGTTATCATGTCATGGTAACATTAGTAAAGAGTTAAGTGACATCATACATGCTGATATTGGTTAAAAAGAGGACGTGCACGTCACTTTGATTGTATTTCAGTGCTCTTTATACAGTGGTAACATCCTATCACTCCTACAATTTTACTTCTGAATTTTCTAGGTATCTTATGTGCATAACTTAAAAGGGTTTTGCTCATATAACAGTTTTTGAACTACTACAAGAATAACAACTTATTATGAGTCGCATAATTTTTTTAGAGGAGAACCTACAGTAATTTATAGTTATTTGTTATTTGGTCATTTCAACAAGTACCACTAGACCATCTCTCCTCTCTAAAATAAGTTATTCATATATTCTTTATGTCTTTGCATTTTGATACTAAAGAAAGTATAGAAAAGTAGGAGGTAATACAAGTGAGAACTTTTGATAGATTACTCACCAACAAAACAAAGAAAGAAAAACTTTGTATTCTCAAACCAAAGGCTCAATTAAGTTGTGAACAAACCAAGTCCTTTCTTTTTTATTCATCATAGCATGCTTATATAAATAAGCATAGAACAACTCTCTAAGCATGAGTAATTTCCAAGATCCATTGGAAAGACAAAACCAGCTTTACTAGAAACAGCTACAATTAAATAAGGACTTTGAAAATTTAAACGATATTTACTAGACTTAATATGGGAAATATATATAGTTGGTTGGAGGTCTCCAATTGGTATTAGTTCCAAAGTCACTGAATTAATGGCCTTCAAGGAATGCTCTAGCATCATGTTAAGAAACCTACAAAAAGTCTATACGTTTGATTAAAAAAAAATTAAAAAAACAAGGAAGAAGAAGAAGAAAAACCGTCGTGAAGGAAAATTCACTAATGGCAACACACCAGACCTTGAAACAAAGTGGCTTATATTGTAGTTGTTGTAACATTCTATTTCCTCAACATGTACAACACGCATTATGGGGTTAAGCAATAGGTAATATGATTATTCTCATTCTCTGTTTGAGTTTCCTCTTTATTCCGTCTTAATGATGAGGATGACTTATCTGAAAGTATGTACAATGTCCAGCATCATAGAGAATTTTATATTTCTCAAACGGATGGATTTAATCGATGATCACCAAACTAATAAAGTCAATGCTAAAATGATGGCCTACCATATATTTGGGTACCACGTGATATTAACATAGGGTCCACTTAGATTTCACGTCGTCACCGTGTGGCTATCATGTCCACATTTTGTTGAGAAACTATTGTTATTATAAGGTTATTATTTCCTCCTAAACTTTAAAGTGTTTTGAGATTAAAAAATATAAGAATATATTTAAATAAGTAAAAAAGCTGTACGAAGTGCAGTTTTCACTAAAAGGTTCATTGTACAAAAGCAAATCTTTCTTTAGGCGATCCGAGATCATTTCGGAAAGCATTTTTACCAAACTTGGTAGAGTGGTTGACAAGATTTGGGACCACTAGATATTTGAATATTCATTTTCACAGGGTATATTTCAATTTCCAAATCAAGAGGGGGCGCTCTCTGTCCTTTGCCGACGCCCGTAGCCCAATTTGACTGGTTCCACAGTACAAGCTTTGTCGAATTCTAGTAAGAGAGCTTTTTCCACACACATGCTCGTTAAATTCATCCTTAGACAATGTTCAATATAGAGAGTAATATGTTTTCTTGATGTTGAATTTTACTGAATAAGGGCATTGAATTTTCAAAAACAGTCAAACATAACGGTTTGACATTCATACGCTCCCAAAACTCATTTCTTGTATTTTGTAAGTGGCCCAAGAAAAGGTTGCTCGCACAAGTTTCATTGCGTCTTCATATTCATGTACTCGACAAGTCCTTCACGTCTCTATTACATAAAATATTTTCTGAACCTAGTCTTTTCTATCTACTTCGAGGATCCCCCTCGCGAAGCTCATTTCCTCAGCCCCGAAAGAAATAGTCAAAGAGATCTATGATTTAGTAGTGTTGGCATGTTGGCATGATGATGTACATGATATGCGACGAGATACCCGAACCTGGGAGAGCTTTACTCACCGATTACCAAGAAGCTTATGAAGCCTGATGATCATGTCAACCTCGTCCTCTTGGAATGCCCCTCTCTTGATGTTGGGCTTCAGATAGTTCAACCATCTCAACCTGCAACTTTTCCTGCACCTGTTCAACCCTGCAAACTCCTACCCATTGACACATACTCTTATTGCAACAGCAAAAATAGCTCTCTCTCTCTCTCTCTCTCTCTCTCTCTCTCTGTGGGGAGATCAATAGCATACCTGCTCTGCGAGGGACTTGGTGCCATTTTCCTTCACCATATCTGTCCATGCACTTCTTCAGCAACACATCCTCTTCCCGAGTCCATGCACCTTTTCTCACTCCTATGGCTCCCTTCATTGTCTCCTGTCTCTGTCTCTCCCACGTGCCCGCGCGCACTTTTTTTGGTGCAGAAACACTTAAGACTTCCGGACCCGAAGTATGAGCGCGTGTTGATTGAGGGTTCACTTCAAGAAGCCATATAAATAAGGTTCATCTGTGCATATACACGCATTAAGTGTTGTCGGTAAGCGAGAGAAGTGAAAGAGAGCGAGTGTCGTGCATGTCTATCATCCACACAGAACCATCCTCCGTGGCTCCAACCCTGGCGATAGTTTTCTGTGTCTCCATTTTAGTTAATCAACAGTCCAATTAAATTCTAGCCGTTGGAAGCGCTCTTCTCTGTAGGGGCCCAAACGGGGCTTTTGTCGCTATGTGGAGTGGTCACTTTTGCTCTTGATTAACTAGTTAGGCGATTTATTTTGAAGATTTGTCGCTGATTCTAGAGAGACTTAGAAAGCAGGAGCTATGCTTTTACAATGTTGCGATCGGTATGTCTCTGCGCTTTGTCGTTATGAAGTAGAAAATATTTTACCTTAGCATTTTTCTCTTACATGAAACCTAACATATAAAAACAAATAAAAACAGAGAGAGCCATCTATTGAAACACACTACCTACTTCGCATCTACAGACTCTACTTTGCTCTTTTAAATGACCTTTTAAAAAGAACCGACAGACTCTTCTTGTCCTTTTAGAAGGTACTGGAGACAAGGCCTTCATCAGCAGTGCCACCGCCCTTTGTCCCTGGCGTAGTGCTTAGAGTCATTCATCAAGTTGCCTCATTCTTTGAGGGCTTGCTTCCGATCGGGCTTCAACAACTTGAGCGAGGATCAAAGCACGGAGAAGTAGATAAGCACGAGGCGGAGTTTGGTGAGGCGTATAGAGGCAAAGTGCACCCGAGCATGGAGGACCGGACTGTTGGGAGGCAGTCCAGGCAACGGCAAGACTCCCGGGCAAAGGGCCCGGAAGCTGGCGGTGCCAGGCCTGGCAAAGGCTCTATCAAGGCTTGGGCCAAGTGCCCGGACACACTTGGTTCAACCTTGACATAAATGTTTAGAGATGCGATTTTCCAACTCATTTTAAAGCACTTTTCTAGGAGAACGGTGGGATTACACCTTAAAGCCTCTTGAGGGCACTCTAGAGTATTTCTTTGAGTGTTTTGCAAAGAAAACACTTAAGTAAAACACCTAGTGATGACCAATGGGGTGTAATTCGAGGGCTTGGTATGGATGACAATTGGTTGTTCATAATGGATATCTTATCACCATCCTCTCCACAGAGTATATTTCAACACTCAAACCGAATCACGTAAATTCTCATATATCTTTTTTGTTTCTCACTCATGTCTCCATTTATCATCTCTATTATGATTGAATGTAGGGGTCCACCTTCATAGATACATTGTAATTTACTAGAACATGCATGGCGCATTTTTTAAAGTTTGCATCAAATTGGAAGTTGGGTAGGCTACAAATATGGACCTTACTCTATGATTAAGTTTTATCTGGGTAACGTTGAAATCTATTCTTCATGAAACAACGTGTGGTTAGGGCCACCATGCCCACACTCTGGACCCACTCTCCTTCATAGTCCCATCTCTCTTTGCTGAGCTCTGTTGATGCACCCCCAGCAGCTACCAACGCCATGGGCGGCCACCCTAGCATGCCATTTCAATGCCACCACTCCCAAGTCTACGCAGCCGTCATCATTCCCTCTCTTCCCCTGGCTTGGGACAAACACATCTTCTTTCTCCCTCACTCTCCACCGCAGATCCCCACCATTTTCTCTCTTTCGCATTGCAGCCACCGTCGATCGTCCTTATCAACAATTAGCAACGATCTCAACTTGAGATTGAATCGGGCTCGACACAATACTAGATCTCGGGTCTAGGGCTTCCTTTATGATGAATCAAGGTTGATCAGAGGTTTACATGGTCGAGAGATTTGAGAGAGATCCGGGGTGATATGGTTTATTGTTTCGGATGGTGTTAGATCGCCCGTGGCGGCGAATCCCAATGGTTGGTGAAATGAAGACACGATAGACGAGATCAGTAGATGCGAACAATATAGTCACCCCACAATAAGATATTTTTCCTTCGTTCAACAATAAAGTAAAATAGGTTCTCAGCATTTTTTACTTGTTAACCCTAGAGACAGTTTCTCTTTTTCTTATTCAAACAAGACGGCTAGCTTGCAAGTTTCTTATGATCAATATCCATGCATCTCTCGTTCGGCTAACAAGTTGTCACGGATTTCTAATTTATATTAATATTTGAGACAAATGTGAAACGGAGCTTACAGATAATGGTCTCGCCAAATGTAGGAGTTCTTATGCTCTTTACTGAGTTGCGTGGCATAGTTCTAATACCGCTTATTGAGAAGCAAGTGGTTATGCAAGTAAAATGGACACACCTTTATTAATAATATTACAAACTCTCCTCTACACTCACACGCCCACTCACTGACATTTGCTTCTTACACGTCACTCATCACTCATCTTCACAAACAAAACACACACACACAGCACCGCACTCCTCTTTGCACACACACTCTATCACTCTACCAGTATCACTATCACTCTACCACGGGAGAATTGCCAAAAAAATTCTAAACATATTGCAATTGTGCCAATTCAATCATAAATCTTTTGCGATTATGCCAATTTAGTCCATCCGACCAAATTTGGCCAGCTGGAATTGACATAAACACCAGCTAGCGCCGACAAATATATTTTATTATTTTTTGAATTTTTTTAATTTTTCTATTTTTTTTTCCTTTTCTTTTTTGTTTCTTCCTCCCTTGCCCCTCCCCCTGCCGGCAACAGTGTGGCCGGCTAGCTCCAACGAGGCTGCCAACCATTGCGCGAGGGCCACAAAGCCCTTGCCAACAACCTTGCCCAAACCTAGGGGCTGCGGCGAGGCCGCCGGCAAAGGTGGCTAGTTTGACGGGGCCGCGACCCTCATTAGCCGCCGGCGAGGGCTTCGCGACCCTCACGTAGTGGCTGGCAAACCTCGTTGGAGCTGGCCGACCACTGGTGCTAGCGGGGGGAGGGGCAAGGAGGAAGAGACAAAAAAGAAAAGGAAAAAAAGCATAAAAATTAAAAATAATAATAATAAATTCGGAAAATAATAAAAATATTATTAAAATATTGTCGCCGATGCCGACCAACATTTACGTTAGCTCCGGCCGGTCAAATTTGGCCAAATGAACTAAATTGGTACAATCGCAAAATGTTTAAGACTGAATCAATAAAAAAAATTATAATTGAATTGGTATAATTACAATAGATTTATGATTTTTTTGTAATTTTTCCTTCTACCACTCTGCACACTTCACTCTTTCTTTTTCCTCTCTACTTTAGTTAACCAGGGGGCATTCCTATTTACAGGGGAACCTCCTCCCACAAAAAACAACACCGTGGCCAATTCTTGAATCATAAGTTTTTCCTACTTTTCAAATGATTTTTAACCACTCATCTTCCATGAGACAAAGGAAATGTCAACACCATATTGCCCAACTACCTATTCTAGATATTTAATTCTAAATAAATCTAGAAACATGGAGAGAGACGGTGCTGTTTAACACTCTTTGCACCAAAAGAATTTGTCATTTGTAATCGTATTCAAAAGCAGTATATCAGTAGGAGACAAACACATGCATGAATGATCTTGAGATGGTCAATTACGTTATAAAGTGGGTTATTCGAAGCTATCACGCAAGGAATCACGTTGCGTGGACTTTCACGCATGTCCTTTGACTCTACAAAAAGGACGACGCCGATGACGACGTGTCTCATATTAAATAACATGTATTTATCTAATCCGCGACCTGTGAGAACAAGTTTTCTGCTTGGGGACATTTTGTCTGACAATAATTCGTGGCTGAACTGCTACACCCCAACAGTGTGGGATTAGACCACGATGCCTAGTTTCCCTCCATTCGTTTGCATATAAAAAGAAAAATTCCAGAAGAGAAGGAGGTCCACCGAGAGATGAAAAATAAATACTTTCCAAATATAACAATATTTTATGACTATCCTTCGATAGATGAGAAAAATGAGTATTAGATAGATTGATTCTATAAATGATGTGTGGTGTGAAAAATATGTACTGAGTTTATCTTTTAATGGTAAGTTCATCTATGAATACTTTTTGATGAGTTGTCTCCAATCCTAATCTAGTAGACAAAGTCAATCGGTAATTTCTCTATAGATCATATGTGGGGAAATTCTCAAAAAAGTTATAAACCTATTGTACGATGGCCAATTCAATTTTAAATCTTTCAACCGTGACAATTTAACCCTAAACGTTTTGATAATTTTTCAATTTAGTCTTAAACCTTTCAATTGTGCCAATTTTTCATAAAATATATTGATGAATTTTCCAATTTACTCCTAAACCTTTTGAAGACTTGCCAATAAAATGACCAGAAATCGCTGACGTAGACACTGACTGATTGTCAACATCCTAATATAGACAATTTTTGCAATTTTATTCAAATTTGCTTATTTTCCCATTGGCCTAGTCCTTAGCCATGGTTGGCAATCAATCACAGGCGAGTGCTGGTGAGTGTGTTGTGACCCTCACTAGCCACTAGAGAGGGTCAAGCCCTTGCCCAAGCCACAAGGGTCGAGCCTTGGCCATATTCAGCAATGGCAACCCTCGCCTATGGCCAAGTATCAACCAAATGCCAAAGGAAAGAAAAGTAAAATAATAATAATAATAATAATAATTAGAGAGGAAAAAATAAAATAAAAGGAAAAAATTAAGAAAATGCAAAAAATTATTCATGGCAATATCGACCACGTCACTTAAGATGGTCAATGGTCGGGCGGCATTCACATAAGTGATTTTCAGGAAAAATTGGCTGAAATGACTAAATTGAAAAGTCATCAAAAATTTTAGAACTAACTTTGCAAAATTAAAAGGTTTGGGGCTAAATTGACAAATTGTTAAAATGTTTATGACTAAATTGACATAATTAAATGGTTTAGAAATGAAGAGTCGCATGTCTCTTAAATATGTCTCATTTCAGCTATGCGTTATAACAGAGTCATATACGATCTTAATGGGTTAAATATCAGTAGCCATCTATGCCAAAGAAAACCATACATATCGCTTAGTCGTATCCTCATGATATGTCTTATCAAAATGCAAGATACTTATTAGGCCGTCAAGCACCCTTCTTTGCTCGATGTGTTTTTCTTTTTTCTTCTAATCTTTTTGGGCACGTAACATTAAGGGTGACCATAGTACAGGTTGGATTAGTCTAACACCTAATCTAAGGATCAACCCACACAGTGTTGGTCTCCAATTTTTAGGATCAAGGACCAGACTGATTCTATGGGTTCGATCCAATTCTATAGTCGCCCCGGGACAATTAATTATTATTATTTTGTTTCATTTTTTGTATTCCTTAAAAGGACAAACATATGATTTCAAATTACATATCTATCAATAATGCAACATTGAGCAACTAAACTATGAACATTATTACATATCAAAAATAAATATAAAATAAGGTAACAATTGAAATTTCACACTTGTTAAAAGTAACAAGTCATAAATATGAACATGTAAGGCTAGCGAGGAGAGGCTAGAGGCAAGTGGTAAGGTAAGTCAACAAAGGCAAGCGACAAAGTGAGTGAAGCAAGCAAATAGAGGCAAGCCACAAGCAAGGTGAGAGAGGCCAAGACAAGGGAAGAGGGTTTCTTTTTGTTTTTTTGTTTTTTGTTTTGGTTGAATTAGGGCTAGTTTTCTTTTTACTTTTTAATTTACATGACAAACTAAATTATTAAGAGAACAAGGGAGGAGACTCTAGGATTTAGAGTAGACAAAAGCATTAATATATAATATATTTGGTATGTATAAAATATATATTATATATAATATATACATGATTGGTCTAGATTAAATCAACCCTAAACTCCCAAGACTGAGGATCAACCCACCCAATACAAGGTCCAAGGATCCTAGGACGAATGACAGACCCAATCTCCCTAGGAACTGAACCAAGACTAATTGGATTCGGCTGGTCCAAAGTAGGTCTGAGATTGACCCTAAACCGATGTTCACCCCTAGATAATGTCGCAATTCCAAGTTTGTCTTTCCTTATTTTGAAAAAAAAAAAAAGTTGCCCCTTATTCAAAGCCATGAATAGCCACGTTTATCTATATAATATGCAGCTTAAAGATGCTTGTGATCATGATGTCCATACGTGGGCTTTTTTTTTTTTTGGGGGGGAAGATTCTGTTATTTTTCGTCGTTTTCAATGATAGATAATTTCCTTGGTATAATGTTTCGTTTCTTAAAAAAATTTCCCATGTAAATACACCTTGATTGTTATGCATTATAGGATCAATTACTATATTAATAATGTTTATTATTATTGTTTCTAACTTGGTATCAGATATGAGCTCCCAATGTGGGTAGAGGAGTGCGATGAAGCGAAGATTCGCGAATTAGGTATTTGACAAATACAGCTGGATTAGTGTCGTACTCTCATGTAGGCTCCGAGAGCGCACATTAATCCCACACTACGTGCATCCGACTGAGAAAATTGAAAATAGATTGTTCCTAATCTTGTCTCGTGCCATGAAATGACCTTAGTATACTGGAGAGTCCAAATCCCTAGTAGTACTACGGTCGAGAATTTGGATTTCAATCTAGCTCTAATGACGAAACATTATTTATTTGTCATAATCGTTGGAGCATTTTTTTTTTAATCGTATATGTGGATGGTACAATCATGACAGGAGATGATAGCTAAGTAATTACGGATGTAAAGTAATATCTCAGTGGTCATTTTGAGATAAAAGATCTGAACTTGTTTTGTTATTTCCTAGGCATTGAAGTTTTTTTTTTTTTTTTTTTTTTTTTTTTTGTATATCTCACTTAAGCCAAACATGCCTTAGATATTAGCTCTTGTGGAGGTTCAACTAACGACAGAAACGACAGATGAAAGGTGTTGCAGCAGTGCTACTCACGGGAGAGATGACACAGGTAAGGGACCCGACTCTACACAAGCATGAATGAGAACCGAGATCCCGCAGCTAAGCATGAGTCTGCATGACTGATACATAGTGTTGAACTCGTCTGGGTGTGTTGGTATTCGGAAGACATGGGTGCTCCTCAGAAACAGTGCGATAGCAAAGCTTGTCATGCGATTGAATTCATGAGATAATCATATAGTCTCTCCTCAATCGCGAAGAAAAAAATTAATGAGTAAACTTTCTCGTTAACCATATGCTCATTCATCATTGTTCTTTGCCATAAATTGAAGAGATATAATGTTAACATATAGAAGAATACGACATGCTCAAGTTTCTAACTATCACTCCAGGTGATCACCTAAGGAACCAAAATCCAAGATACTAAATCTCCTTCAGTCTTATGTTCTTAAATGTATTCACAATTAAAATGAGGATATATGAACACCGCGGATTATTAAACAATGCTACATAAATTCACAATTTCCTTCAATCGCGGGGTACATAGATACACTGCAATTCGAGATCGAAATGTTTCAAAGCAAGAGAACCATTTTTTGTACAACTTTGCCTTTGTTCATGTGATGCGGCTCTCTTCAGTCAGGCGGTTTTGCCGGCTTGGTTGCATCCTCCGATTATCGTTCCACTCGGGAGGCTTTCCACCTTCATTCTGGGAGCGTCTAGGAAGGCTGGGTGTTGAACTCGGGGTCCGCCATTTCATCGTCTCGAAACATGTCCTTGCCATACACCGTTGGCAAAAATGAAGATAATTATCTCAGTGATTCTTCCCATCATAATCACTCTCCCCTTCGTCTTATATGATTCTTGACCGAAATGTATAACCGTCCCTTCAGCTATTTGGAGAACCTGCAGGTACTTTATCAGACACTGGATATTGTCAAATCATAGTTGAATACAAGCATCGAATCTTAATTTAATAGACATCTTTGCATGACTAATGACTCAGATCTTAATAAGCTTTCCATAATTAAGAAATGATCGAACATTCTTCACTAAAAACAGAGTGTTCATTCTGAAAATTGTATTGATAAGTCTTGAAACTCATATGGGTTCACGTTAGCGCAAACATAATTATTTGTTAAAGATTGATGTGTGAAGTTCACCATGTATGGTCAAATGCTTCGCACGTGACGATTTTCCACCAAAGAAATGAAATTAATTGTTAGAAATTAATGTGATGTGATGGGACCAATGAGAGACTAGATGCTTCGCCCGGAATGTTGGGTAAGCCAGCGGAAGAGCATGAGCCATGATCCCGCGAGTTCCTTGTAAAATGGTAAACACCCTGGTGGTCCAGAAAAGGATAATAAAATCAGTGAATCATTGGAAATCAATTAGAAATGAACGCCATCATAAGCTTGGTTTCCTATGGCTAGGGATCTGGATGATATCCTACTTTTTCTGGAGATTCCTCCTAAATCTTGTATTACCCGCTCCCTTATGCATCCTAATTTTCCTCCGAAAGAATATCTAATTGCCTCTTTACTTGCTCTCTATTCTGGGAATTCGTGACTAGTCCCAATCCTTTAGCTACGATTCTTCTTTGGTCAATTGAGGCTCAAGCCCGCTTGAAGAATTTTCAGTCTATGAAGATAGCCCATTGCAAAAGGGAGTCTATTAAGATTACGGATTAGGTTGTCAAAATTCATTACAACAAAACCCTACCTTTGAATTGAGTCTCTTATCTCCCCTCTACCCTTTTGGAGTTCTATGTTCTAATGCAAGTAATTTGTATTTTCAGACTTTCTTCTAATGAAAGCTATGAAGTTTTTGCGACCTAAAAAAGAAAAAAGAAACATCCTTTCTTGTTTTGAGCCAATTGATTAGAACCAAATGTCTTGTAATTCACTTAAATTTTGTCTATTGAAAACTTGTGATCGATAAACTAATTAGATGTTCCATCAGTGAGTTCACTGTTATGACATTTATGATCAAACGAGCTCATCAGACATCTCATTGATGGTCTTTGTGGATTGTACCATATCTATCATGACTTAGTTTGGACCATTAACATTTCTATAATTGGGCATAGATTTTGGGGTGGTGTCAACAAGCCCTAATCCATTATCAATTGCTTTTATATGTTTAGAATTTTAACTGCAACTCAAAATCTCCATTCAAAATATTTCAAATACAAGTAGAATTTATTCACCACATTCCAATGAAGAAGAATTCTCTAGTTAATTTCAACTTCTTCCATCATGAGCTTCATTCATAGTCACATTATATGACAAATTTAAAGGTGAACGTGGCTACTCATTTCCAGACATTATTTCTCACAAGGCATCACTTCTATAACAAGCTCTTCTATAGTTGAATGCATCAATCACTAGTTGAATAAAAGGCCTAGTTTTAGCACACTTCTAGAGAATTGCACATCACATAAACGGACTCGAGTTGCCCCAGTAGTAATAGCTACTAAAGCTACTAAGACAGATCAATCAAAGCGGTAGCTATATAACGGCTTGAGGATTTGAGTTGAGAAATTCCCAAATGTCGGCATCAAAAGAGAGCTCGTTCCAACCATTTCGTCCCTCTTCCATAGCAAATTCCCGAGGCCACGAATTCACGCCTGGTTGTCCTTCTGAGCCATTTGCTGAGGTGACGAGCCCTTCGTCGGTTAACAAATTTTCCCACCAAGCACTCTCCTTGTCCTGATGAGATAACAAGGGAGATGGTCGTCCAAGGTTTCCACCGGGCGGAGTCCTTGAAGCCACCAGCGTGGCTTTTCCGCTTAGCCATGCCAAGCTCTTCGAGAATGTCCGAGGTCGAGGCCTTATGACGTTCACTTTAGTGACAAATTTCTGAGGCGGGTTGTCTTCCTTTTGCTTCTGATGGTCGACCTTTTTAGCCAAGTGGGTGTTCCAATAGTTCTTGATGTCGTTAGCCGTTCTTCCCGAAAGCCTCCCTGCAGTCAGTGACCACCTGCATGAACTTGGACAAATCATTATTTAGAATAGGGAAACAACTACCAAAGACCCCAAACTTTTTTTATGACACTAAAAACCCTAAACTTATACCCGTTTGACGCATTTACTACAAACTTTATCCAGTGTAATACATTTATTCCAAAAAAAATTTGTGACACCAAAAACCCCAATTTTTTTCTGTGACACATTTTTTGGATAAATGTGTCACACGGATATAAGTTTGAGATTTTTGGTGTCATAAACATAAAGTTTGGGATAATGTGTCACGATTGGCAAAGTTTGGGTTTTGCTGTCACAAAAAAAAAGTTTGGGGTAAATTTGTTACATGAGTACAAGTTTGAAATTTTTTGTATCGTAAAAAAAAGTTTTGAGTAAATGTGTCACACTAAGCCAAATTTGAGGATTTTGATAGCTTTTCCCTTTATAATATGATAATTAGGAAGAATGACTCGTTAGTTCATCAATCAGTATACGCAAAAATTTTGATTAACAATTCTACATGCCCCCTCATGAATTTTAATATGACTTGACAATTCCACAAGTCCACTTAGGTCTTGCTTGTTTCAGATATCCATGCGGGCATGAGTTTATTTTAATTTCCATATCGCTAGTTAACTCAGTTATCGAATGATGGTAACAATAGTAGTCCTTTGAACAAATGGATTTGACTAAAAAGGTATTTGTCATCGAAAATAGCTTTTCAATTTTTGTTAAAGGAGATAGATTCTATGATGACTCCAGATATGTCATATCATAAATAGACAAGAAAAGATAACTTCACTTCAAATAGCATCATATATGCATAAATTATGTCAAAATGACACCAAACAAAAACAAATTATGCTGGAATTTAATTGAAAACAAAGCTTGATAATGCGAAGATGCAATGTTGGAATTTAATCAATGTCGCAACACCCAAGATATAGAAACATGTTAGAATTTAATTAACGATGCAAATTTGAAAGCTGCAACTAAAAATCGCATTGAAATTTAATCCACGACGCAAGGCAGGAAACTAAAACTTTGCGTGGGGGTATCCAATAGACGAAACGATGGTAGTGGCTATTCATTTCCATCGTCTTTATCTACACCACCTGTTTTTTTCATTTTTTCCCTAATCGAAAAGGCCAGCATGGACAGCCAGATTGCCTGCTCTCTCTAAGCATTACTAAGAAGTTCCAAGTATCGCTTCATTGCGTAAGACTTAAGACCGAGGAAGGACCTTCATTTTGCCTCACTCACGATCCATTGGTCCGAGCTAGGCGAGCCATGTCACCATAATTTCTCATTGACGTGCTAGAAATGCATAGATCATTCCACAAAGTGAGATGCTTGCATTCGAATTTGCGACCTCGCATTTGGAAAATTCTTCATGTACCACTAGACCATTTCTCACCTCTAAAGCAAGTTAGTCTTCTATTCTTTTTGTCTATATGTTAAGAGTCCTATTAACAAGTGTTTGGCACTTGTTAAACATTAAGAAAACATTCAATTTTTAGAATATTGATTTTGCATATTACAAATGCAGTGAATGCATTGAAAATTGTAGTGACTTTTTATTTAGTTGTTATCAAGTGCCACTAGGATATTACATACCAAAATCCTCATATTAAAATGGAATCCTAACATTTGCTCTTTAATTTGGTCTAACGTTTCACTAAAACCCTGCGGATAAGTTTGACTTTCCTCCATGTAAACAAATGTTCATTGTAAAGGGCCCTACATAATTTGGACACAACCCTTAGATTGTCGCATTGCTTCTGCATCGATATCTGTCTCTTTCATCAATTGAATCTGATGTCCAACCGCCTCTATCAAAAACAAGAAAGCTCTACGAGGCAAATTCAAAGACTTCAAAATCTGGCTGTTTTGGCAAAAATAGACGGTACAGGATCATTTTAGACAATGATACCCTTCATTAAAAGTTTACGTTTTCCCAAAAGAAGAATCGTGACGAGAAAATTCACTGATGGCAACATACAAGTCCTTGACACAAAGTGGCTCAACATATACAGCATGCATTATGGGGTCAAGCAATAAGTGCTGAGATCAATCTCATTCTCAATGTGAGTTCCCTCTTTATTCCATCTTATTGATAATAATGACTAATCTTAAAGTATTTATAACATCTAGTCTCACTAAGAACTTGAGATTCTTAAATGGGCAAATTCGACTTAATGATCATCAATTTAATCGGGTGCATCATATATTCGTGCACCACATGATATCTACACATGATCGGTCTAGATATCACGTCGCTATCATGTGGCCATCGTGTCGACACTTTGACAAGAAAGTATAATTGGATTTTGATGAAATAGTGTTAATTAATCTATATGAAAAAAAAAAAAGTGATTTGTATATATAGACTATCATGGTAAGGTTTTTACTCCCTCCTAAACTCTGAATAGTTTTGAAAGGGGGGGAAGCTTTATGAAAGAATTCCAAGAAGCATCGGACGTACTTTGGTTGTGGTTTTTTTTTTTGTGGGGTTGACAAATGTATGGACCACTAAATATTTGTACAGTCACTTTCACAAGATTTCTTTCATTTTCCAAATCAAGAAGGGGCTCTCTGTCCTTTGCCGACGCCCCTAGCCATATTTGGCAGGTTCTATGCCATTAAGATTTTTTTTTTCCAATTTAGTTTCTTTTCCCCAAATATTTGGCGCAAGTTGATTTCTTGAAAACTGAAAGTTCTTAAACGTGTTTATAGAAAAAATTAGAATTATCATTGCTCAGCTCATATTACGTATGAACACTTTAATTTACTATATTTCAAGTGGAGTGTGGCTGATCGAAACTAGGTATATATACAATGACCAATATTTACTGATTTATCTGATAATAATTCCCTTTTTGCTTTATCGTTGTTTGGGAGCTGAATCATCTTCATCTAAGAGAATTGGCTTTTTGTGGTTTAGGTTTACTTATTTTTGTATCCCCCAACTACCTTTATTCTGTGCCATAACGAAATTGAATACTATGGCAGTGTTCTGGAAAACACTTGGACTTCACAGCTTTTTCTTGATAATGATGTTTACTGAAGGGTATTGATGTCGAATTTCCAGAAAAGGCTAGAAGTGATGGTTGGCATTCTTTGACATTCTTACGCTTCTAAATGAGAGATTGCGTTGGATTAGTGACATTTTCAAATATTTTTAATGTCATCTTAGATTGTGTTAAATAAATAATGAGATCGTCTACAATTCGGTGAATGTTGGGATGATGTCTACTCCCACCTTATCTAACCTATCTTAACTCGAATCTGGATGACCAAATACAGCCTCAAGTGAATATTTTAGCATATGGGCTGCATATTCATGTACTGAACAAGTCCTTTGTGTCTCTTTTACATACCATATTTTCTGAACCTAGTCTCCTTTATCGTTTTTTATGATCTCGCCAGCAAAACTCCCATTCAAAGCCCCGAAAGAAATGGTCGAAGAGATATATAGATTCATTAGTGTTGACATGTTAACAGGATGATGGGTATGATATGCAACGTGTAACACAACCTTGGGAAAGCTTTACTCACCGATTACCAAGAAGCTTATGAAGCCTGATGATCATGTCAACCTCGTCCTCGTGGAATGCCCCTCTCTTGATGTTGGTCTTCAGATAGTTCAACCACCTCAGCCTGCAACTTTTCCTGCACCTGTTCAACCCTGAAAACTCAAGCCCATTGATACATACTCTTATTGCGACAGCGCTCTCTCTCTCTCTCTCTCTCTCTCTCTCTCTCTCTCTCTCTCTCTTGCTGGGTCAATCAATAATATACCTGCTCTGTCAGGGACTTGGTGCCATTTTCCTTCACCATATTTCTCCACGCACTTCTTCAGCAACGCATCCTCTTCCTCAGTCCATGCACCTTTTCTCACTCCTATAGCTCCATTCATTGTCTCCTCTCTGTCTCTCCTGGGCGCACACAATCTTTTGGTGAAGAAACACTTCCGAAACCAAAGTATGAGCATGTATTGCTTGAAGGTTCACTTGGAAAAGCCATATATATAAGCAGGGACAGGGAGATTAAAGTTCAGAAGGTCCACCTGTCCAAAGATAAGTTTTAAAGTGTTGTGGGCGCGCGAGCGAAGTGAGTGAGAGTGAGTATCGTGCATATCTGACGTCCAAACGCAACCATCTCCAACTTCTCGTGTTTCCAATGATGGCATTGTTAGTAATTAAACCAAATTCACACAAGTTATACATGCATGTGTCACGGGCTGGCAATTCATTGGCTGCGAAATAGCTTGTGCAATGCCTGGTGAGCAAACAACACCAAACCGGCCTTCTTTCTATGGTTGTTCCAGAAAACGATACGCTGAATAGTTTCCTTACCTGATAACATATCATGCCCGAATTAGGTTGGGCGTCAATTCTATCAAGCGAGATAGATCATTTTAGGCTTGACAACTAATTTTGACTTGCTATGACCTCATGAGGAGCGCGGCGTCAGCTCCTGACCAGTTTGTACACTAAAGGCCAATCGTGCCTTTAGAGTTCCTAAATAATATAATCTTTCTATCTTAGAACTCCTAGTACCAACATTCCCGATGCCACTCACACGGACCAATTACATTCTTCCCCTTTGCATCACTCACTCTTCACTCAATAACCTCGAACTTCAGTCAT
Source organism: Angophora floribunda (assembly GCA_014182895.1). Lineage (NCBI taxonomy): Eukaryota > Viridiplantae > Streptophyta > Magnoliopsida > Myrtales > Myrtaceae > Angophora > Angophora floribunda. Next base: position 22,622,691 of record CM024710.1, read on the forward strand.
AAAGGTTACAAGTACGCGAGAATCATGGACCAAGACATTCTTCCCCACTTAATTACGCAACGCCCTCGTTGTGGGCTATTCTGTCGCATCCCTACATTTCCTTAACCATTGATACACCACTTTTTACATCGAATGGGAATGTTCGCCCATCAAAACAAGCCGCCCCATTAGCAGCTTCTTTTGATCCCAACTATTTGGGCCCCTTTGGTCACTTGCGTTGTCCCTAGCAAATGTGATATTTTTCGCCAATTGCACCTTTTGGCAGCACTTGCTTTGTCTACTAAGCTTTTTGATCCTCGCAAACCAATGGAGGTTTCTTTCCTTGTTGAAAACATGGCAGCAAAACTCTTCTTGAGGTTCGTCAATTGATTCAAAAACGTTTTACCTATTCAATGAAGAATCGGATCTTTCCTGTGCCTACATTGCTATCTCAAAAGCTGGTCAAGAGTTGCACTTTGTCCAAGCACCTTTTGCCTTAGCAATTCACTCTTCGCCCTCATAGGAACGAGCAGAACATAGGTTTTCTCCGACTCAACTCACTTACTAGAGGGATTCTACTCTTATACCATCCGTCACAAGCCAGCAATTTCTTAGCCGCAGAATAGCCCATGTGGTGCCTAGCAAGCTAGCCTTGATTTTATAGTTGTCCAAAGAACAATGCAGCAAATAATTTTCTTATATAACATCATACCACATCCAGCTTAACTCGGGCGTTTAATCCATTGAGTGAGACAACATATCATTTTAGGCTCGAGAACTAACTTCGGCCTACCATGGCCTCATCATAGAGCATTGTCAACTCCCAATCAATTTGTACATAAGAGGCCATCCCCACCTTCAGAGCCTCTAAGTAATAAAATCTTTCTATCCTAGAACTCCTAACACTAGCCGTCCTAATGCTACTCCCATGGACCAATTGTATTCTTCCCCTCTACATCACTCACTCTTCACTCAATAACCCAAACTCCCTCACAAAGGTCATGAGTACAGGAGAATCACGGACCAAGACATGTGCATCTTGACTATTCATGTTTCTATTCTAGTCAATGTTTTGTAAATGCATCTTGATTGTTCGCGTTTAAATGTCTAGTTCAATATTTTGTAAATTCCAAAAGGTCTGTCTTCTTGGAATGTTAGATATATTTATGAATCCTTTCAGGGTAAGAGTCATGTAACATTAAATGCAAGTCTTGTGATCATTCCTAATAAGGTGAAATTAAAAGAAAAGAAACAAGACTATCCATCTCCTTCTTTTCCTTGAGTTGTGAAAAATTGTGAGCATTTTCACTTTCAAATTATCCTAGGAGGCGTTTTCTTTGCAAAGGCTGCTAAGCTAGCGGCACCTTTGTTCCTCGTGATAACGGTGCCTCTTTTTACCGTAAAGTGCCGTGGAGATGCGATTGGCAACTAGAACACACACGATATATAAACATGGAGCAAATTTGGAAAAGAATCCTAGAAAATTTTCTAATTTTGGACACTATTTCTTTCTTCTAGAAAGGAAATGACACCAGCAAGATGGAAATTTAATTAGTGCATGTGAACTTTTTTAACTTTGAATAACTACTTAAATGTAAAAAATCAATTCTTTGGCAGTATACCACAAAAACATTTTAACCTACTATAAATATAATGAAAGTCAAACTAACAACCACATGTCCAGTTTTGCCTGATTTAATGAGATTTCAAAGGATTGCTAAAAGGCAAAATTTCAAAAAAGAACCCGAAGTGAACATATTTCTCAAATAATGACCCAAAGTGGTCATTGTTTCAAATGATGACCTAAAGTGGCTAAACGAGTCTCAAATAAGGACCTCAAATCGCCGAGCAACCAAATGTTAGCTGGCCGGCGAGCATGTGGCATTTTTGGTGGCCAGAATAAGGGCAATTTTGTCAAAAAAATCATTGATAGAATTTAACAAACCTTAAAAACAAAACCCCTAAACTCTCCACACGTTCTCATGTTTTCTTCTACTCCGTTCTCTGTCCTCTTTCGCTTGGAGCACCCTAAATTTATGTTAATGGAGCACGAATTGAAGCACAATAAGAAACCCCTACCTTCGTTTCTTTCCAACAAAGAAGAGAAATCTTGAGCAAAACAACCTCTTCGTTATTCAGACCTTCGTGTGTAACACGAGAGCCTCAATTCTTCATATCTTTTCTCAGGTTCGTGTATAGTTCAACCTACACTCCCGTTCAACTGAAGTCAGTTTCGTTCAGATTGGTGCAAGCCATCCATTGCTCAAAGCGATTGTAGCTTGCCGAAACAATATGTTGACAAGGTGCGAGCATGTGGTGGAATATCACACATATGGCAGCGAGGACAATGAAGGTAAAAGGAATTTTTGTTTGTTTTATAGTGTTCTTTTTGCCTGTTTTGTCGGATTTCCGAGTTAATGTCTCCTTTTTTTTCTGGACAAATCAAAAAAATGTGTTCACTATGAATTTTAAATTAGACAATGTTGTCGTTAGGGGTCACACGCTCGTCGACTGGCGAAAATTTGGCCGGTCGGCGATTTGAGATCTTTGTTTGAGATTGGTTTAACCATTTCGGGTCTTCATTTGAGACAATGGCCACTTTGGATCCTTATTTGAAAAAATAGACTCACTTTGAGTCCTTTTTTGAAATTTTCCCCTAAACAAATGAAAATTTATACCGTGCAGTATATCTCTTTTTGCCATTGGTTGAACTAAAACGCCATGCATATTTATTTAGCTTAATTTTTTTGAAATGAAAGTTGGTTGGTATAGTAAAAAGTGGGGGTTGTACAAACAAACAAAAAAACAGTGAGGCAAAAAATGTCATCAAACAATTATACTTTACACTTTCGAATACACTTCATTTTTTGGCTAACATAAGATCATCATGAGTTTGATTTTTGAGTTAACTTGCACTGCAATGGCTGGAGCTGAACTCATAGATAATTTAAGTTGTGTAAATACGATGTTACTATTACTAAAATAAATATCCTTATGTAACATAAAAACTGATAGTAGAAAAGTTTAAAGTAAATAATTTTGTTAATTAAAAAATGTGGATTTTTTTTTAGTTTTAAATCAAGTAAGACATTACAATTAACATATTTGAGGAGTGAATAGAAACTATATTAGATTTTTTTATAAATTTTACATATCTTTTATTTGGTCTTATTTAGAGTTATTTAGAATTAGACTACGTCAACCGATTTTCTCGTTAATTGTCCATGTGTAGATGACTTAATTTTACTGAATCGAGTAGGTAAATTCATATTTTGCTATGTGAAAATCATGTTGGATATCATTTTAATTAAATAGGGAAAAAATTAAAGTGGGACATGAAACCAGTAAAGCAAAGAGAATGAATAAGCAAAACGAGAACCACAGATTGTCGAAATTCACTTATGTGATGGTATCAACATCGGCCGTCTTACGTGGATGAAAGGCAAGAAGCAGCAATCCAATCTCGATCCCCTAACCTTCAACTGCCTTCATTCAATAATCGCTTCACAACATTCATTACTACAAAAGCATTTTTTAAATTTTCTGATTTTTTTCCTTTTTATCTTTTTCCCTACTTTCCTCTGTCAATTGTGGGGGCCTCATTGATGATCGATAGATGAAATTAGGAAAATAATAAAAAATCAAAATACAAGAAAAAATCAAAAAATTTAAAAAAACTGTGAAAATCATCTATGTTAGTGTTGATCATACCATATAGGACAGCTAATGTCAACGTTAGTTGTTATTGACCAAAATTGACTAAAATGATTATATTGACTAATTATCAAAAGATTTAACACTAAATTGGCAAAATTGAAGAAAATTAGGACTTAATTAATCATTGTATAATAGATTTAGGACTTTTTTGATACTTACCTATTAAATTTCAGAAAGAGAATAAGATAGATTCATTCTATAACTGATATGCGGTGTGAGAAATACGTATTGACTTGTGTCTTTTTAATAGTAAGTACATCTATCACTTTTCTTTGATTAGTTGTCTCCAATCCTAATTAATAGACAAAGTGAATCGATAATTTCTCCATTGATCATATGCCCACCACAGGGGCACACGTAACTATGTCACTATAGAATTTTTCCAATTATATATCTTTTAAAGTGATGTTTGATATATTATGACTTGTCTATAAAATTAATCATTAAATGACGCGGGAGGCTTACAACTGCACCTTTAAAGAAATGACTCATATACAATACCAAACAAGAGATTGTCACAACACCTAATATACCAATTTTATATATCAATTTTAGTATATCAACGATTATTCTATCTTTTTCTTTTAATCTTTTAATTTTGTCTGCTATTCTTTTTTGCGTACTTTCCAAACAATTTATGTCCACCCTCGACATCTCATCTACATTTGTTCGACGTTGGATATTTAACTTGTCTAACATTTCATACTAGCCGTATTAGGGCCAAGCCAACTTCCAAACTTTGTCTTTGGGGGCAAAATTGTGATCCAATCAATTTCTGGCATTATTTTTGGATTGTATTGCATTAAATAAACGCTAGAACTGTTTTCTAGTGACTTATTCCATGATCGGATTAGATTATACGGTGCAAATCAAGTTTCAATGCCTAGAATGAAAGCTATTACTACATAGCCCAGGTCCATGCATCATAGGGCTGTGCACGTCATTGATCAAGACGGGTTCACTGATTTTTATGTGAGATTCGTCTGAGATGACATTAAAATACATGCACCATACTTACCTAATAACGATTTGCCCTATGATGCACATTGTTATACATATGTACTTAAATTACCATGTTCAAATTATAAATTTTTTCACTATTTTCTTAAACTTCAATAATATTTTAAATTACTGTGGGAAAATTAAAAATTTGCTTGTTGACTATTGAGAAGAATAGGTAAGCGGGCCCTAAATAAACAGGGCTCATCTCCTGTTATTTGAAATTATATTTACTTCAGGGATTAAAGTTGGATAGGTTTTAACTATGTTATCCTTCTATTACTCCTCAAATCCGTCCCGATTCCGCTATTGATTTTGCTGTGGTATCCCAAAATCTGCCTTACTAAATTATTCCGCTTCCCATGGAGTACTCTCAACCTAAACATCTCCCCCCTCCCCCACCTTCTCTTTCTTTCTCTCTCTCTCTCTCTCTCTCTCTCTCTCTCTCTCTCTCTCTCTCTCTCTGGTCAGCGACCACATAGCGGCCTCGATCTGAGGTCATCTCTCTCTCTCTCTGGTCAGCGACCACATAGCGGCCTCGATCTGAGGTCAGGAGAGCTGGAGAGGCGGCCGATGCAAATTTGAAAGAGAGGGAGGAGACGCCAGGGTTGGTTGGTGGCAGTGAGGGCTTCGGCGGAGGCATGGCAAGGCCGATGGCAGTGTAGAGAGAGGGAGTAGAGGGAGTAGGCGGTCGATGCCGGTGGCGGTGGCTGAGCAGTCGACATGGAGGAGAGAAACAGGAGTGAGGACAGGGAAAAATTGTTAGGGTTTTTTCTTGTTGAATTTTATTCCGTGGGCGACAGTCACTTGAGATGCTGAGATAGTCTTCGAAAAAAAATCCGTCATTTTTAATGCATTGTTTCTCTTGCATTATACTTTAGTGCATAAAAAGTGAAAATATTTTTTTTAGGAAAGATGTGCTTTTCTTGTAGAGAATAAATTATTAGGAAGAGATTTTCCTTATTTTGATGATTTATATTATTTGAAAAAATGGAAAATTCCAAATAAGGGACGAAGTGCTATTATTTTCTCAAATAAAGGCTTGAAGTAGATTTTTGTTTAAAATAAATACCTAAAGTGACTATATCAATCTCAAAGAAGTGTCGTAAGTGATTATGACTGTTTCAAATAAAGGCTAAACCTCACCGACTCGTTGGTCGACTAAAAATTCCAACCGATCGGGGATATTTTTGTCCAAACATTTTTAATTAATTTTTCTCAAATAAAGGCTTGAAGTATATTTTTGTTTAAAATAAATACCTAAAGTGACTATATCAATCTCAAAGAAGGGTCTTAAGTGGTTATGACTGTTTCAAATAAGGGCTTAACATCGCCGACTCGCCGGTTGACTAAAAATTGCAACTGATAAGGGGTATTTTTGTCCAAACATAAATTTGATAAAATTAAGTTTAATTTAATTTAATTAATTTTTTTAAGAAAAGGGAAAAAATAGAGGTGGGAAAGCGAGGGCGGGTGACCCTCGCCCAGGCGCCACCGCCCTAACGGCGACAAGGTGGTGGCCACAAGCAAGAGGGAGCCCTCTTGCCTGTGTTTTTCCCCCTTTTTTTAAATTTTCTAAATTTTAATTTCTTATTCAAAAATAGAAAAAATAAAGAAAAGGAAAAATGTTAATAAAACGAAATTGGCCTTCGGTGAGTTCAAGTCCTTATTTAAGACTGATATGGCTATTTCAGGCCCTTATTTGAAACAATGTCTACGTCAAGCCCTTATTTGAGGAAATTATGGCACTTCAAATTCTTAATTGAGGAAATCATGACTTTTTAAGGCTTTATTTGGATTTTCCCATTAGAAAAATGAGTCAATGAAAAAAATTTATCAACAAGACAGCATATGTTGCTATTGTTATTAATGATAGCATTTCTTTTTTAATTGTTTAAAAAAAATCTAAAATGTTTGTGTCCCTTTTAATTGACACCACACCGTTAATAAATGTGAACTTGATTGCAAAGGCCACCCTGCCATGGAAGGTTGTGGAGAGAAATATGTTTCTTGTCAATGCTTCTACTTGAAGAGAAAGAATTTGATTCTTTCCACCTTTATACGCCAAAGTTTGCTTTCTACATCTGGGAGAGAGAAATATATGTCGTCATAAATGAAAGGAGGAATCAGCAAACAACTAATCTCCAATTTTTCCGCGTGAAACAAATTAGGAGAATGATATGGGAGAGCAGATAATCTTAGGATTATATGAAATTCAGCCATATGGTCACATTTAAAGAGAATAGTGAACAGAAAACTATACATCAAGATAACTTTCTTATGTAGTAAAATAATACTCATATGAAGTTAAACAAAGGGTTTGTCATTAATTTCTGGCTTTTGAGGTTGTGCTCGAGTTACAATTTCCCCAATGAGCTAACAACATTTCAAACTCAATTATGTACTGGCATAAATCCTATTGATTGTCAGTTGATGCGGTTTTCAGTCGGGTCATGGAGCTTTGATTTCAATTGTCAAATGGACTAAGCTTTAATTTCGTCGCAATTGATATTCTCTGACTGTTTTCTGGCCACATTTCAAGTAAAAGACTATATATGGCCACTTCTATTATTGCATACTGCACAAATAATCATCTTACTTCACCATGGTTAGTTGCATATATCATTAGTGTATTTTATTATACTCGAAGGGTGCGTTTGATGATATGTGATTGAAAACATTTTCAAGCGTTTTGATCGCATTTGGAAAATAATTGAATAACATTTGAACTAACAATTTACACTAGTATGCCTCTCACTTTCAAATTGTGCCAGAGCTATATGGCTCATCTCATTTGCTGACTGGAAAAAAAAAGGATTTTGAAGAGTAAAAGAAAATGACAGAGATGACAAAATAAAAAGAGAATGACCTAAAAACCTGATAAAGATAAAAAGTGTTTTCCCCTTCCCATGCACAGGAATTCATTTTCCTAAAATAATATATAATTTTTATGTTGACTAGAAAGTATTTTCTATTGACCAAATCATTTTTGGAAAAACAAACAGCGAAAGTCCAGAAAACACTTTCCGGGAAACTACTTTCATTGAAACAAACGCACCCTAAGTGCAATTACCAACGATGTTTTTACATCACGTTGGTTGAAAAGTAGTCAGAAAATTGTCAGATTACATAAATAGAGATTTTTGCTCAATACATTCGTTTATAGAATCAAAGTATGATGACTGAATAGCCCAATATGTTAAAGCACGATGACCACAAATGAAGTTTTCTGGCGAGTATTGCTACAGTAGATGTGGATGGAGACAAGCAAAATGCTTAAATATATGATAACCACCGGACTTAGGAGAAATGTACGGAATTATTGCTATTTTTCCTTTATCAATAAGTATGGATTTAATATAGAATCAACGGCAAAATAGGGGAGCAAATTCTACGGCATGCTCAAGAATCTGTACACCGACCAGTCAAACTCTCAATGATCTATGCCTATCAACATTCACCTTCTTTCTAACATCTTTATACCTGATCAGTCTGCTTCGTATAGCCTTTTTAATCTGTAGCACTATCAGGTCAGGATTTACAGTGAAAGAAGCATCGCGAAGAGAACAGTTTCTAGCGAGTTAAGTATGGTACATATAGGCATTTTATGAAAGCTTGAACAGCTTAATAGATAACTGAACTTGAGCCCTACACAGCTTTAGGCTCAAGCTCCCATTCGCCTCTCAACCAATGAACCCACCTTTTACGATTGAAATCAAAGTTCAGTACACTCCTTCATAGAAATCAAAGTGTGATGACTCAAAGGAAAAATATGTCAAAGCACGGTGACCACAAACAGACTTCTCCTCGTAAGTATTGCTACAGAAGATGATTTCAACTTCAATATATCTCGAGTTTGCCTTCCGGTGCTAGATTAAGTTCACTTTTTGGTCCCGAGTTACTTCCTTATAGATGACTCAAAACTTAACATATTACTGAACTTGAGCCTCGCACAGCTTGTGGGCCAAGCTCCCGTTCGCCTCTCACCAAATAAGCGGACCTTTATTCAATTGAACGCTCTTCATCTTCGCAATGCAGAAAAGAGAGGTTGCGGTTGCCTGTTGGCCGGTTGGAAGTTGGTTGGGATTGGGACCATGATATCCTCTGGCTTGAGCTTGATATGGACAGAAGACTATGGAATTTGTGGGCCACAAGCAAATTGCGTTATCCGATTCAACGCTTTTTTTATCTCTTCGCCATTATTTCCGCGGCAGCTCTATGACACTGAAAACTCCTGCAGCCACCTGTTTATTGCATTAATATCCTCTCATGTAAATACACATCAAGGTCGAGATATCACTATATGCATTTATTACACAAGAATGGCACTACTTTGTTCGGATTTGATTGGAAAAGAACATCTCATTAAATTATATCTCAAGTTTGAGCTGTGTACAAAACCCAATCTAAATTCAATGACGTGAATTGGAATTATTGACCAAACCCTCAAGTAGTCAGGCAACATTTAGTAGCTAAGATAAAAGTTGGGACAGGATAAAATTTATCATACCCCATATGTTGTTCCTTCCCAAAATAGAATAAAGTTGAATGTAAAGTGAATATAACCAAGATAAAAAAAAAAAAAAAAAAAAAAAAAAAGGACACCAAAACCCCAAACTATGCCTTTGGGACAATTTACCTTGAACTTTTTTTGTGTCATAAAAACCCCAAACTATGCCACAATTTCTCTGAACTTTTTCTTGTGCAAAAAATCTGAACTATCTTCTTTGGACACATTTACCCTAGACTTTTTAACTGAAAGGCATTTTCATCTTTTCCTTCTTCTTTTTAATTTTTTCTTCTTCTTCCCAGCCAAGGGGAAGAGGAAAAAAAAAAGAAAAAAAGGAAAAGACGAAAATGCCCTTCAATTAAAAAGTTTGGGATAAATGTGTCCAAAGTGGCATAGTTTAAGGTTTTTCGTGGCACAAGAAAAAGTTCAAGGTAAAATTGTCCCAAGTAACATTGTTTAAGGTTTTTAGTGGTACAAAAAAAAGTTTAGGGTAAAATTGTCCCAATGGGCATAATTTGGGGTTTTTTATGGTACAAAAAAAAGTTCAGGGTAAAATTGTTCCAATGGGCATAGTTAAGGGTTTTTGGTGGCATTTTCCCTAAAAAAAATATCTTTAAGGACGTCAAATAATGATAAATAGAATTTCTTATATCCATATCATAAAAGCTATTATAAAAAAATTCTTAAATTATAAAATAAAGTAATAGTTAAATATAAAATAATATTCGGATTCTAATATCATAAAGAAAATTCAAAATAACAAAAAAAAAAAAGAATAATGGCCAATTTTCGTTTTTCATTTATTTCTTTTTTTATTAATATATTTTAATTTTTCTGTCCTATAACATATATATTTTATATATTTAGTATCTTCATATATTACATATTTCAGGTATAGTAGTATAGTTTATTATTTAATAAAATTTTATTAAGGAATGATAAAACAGAATAAAAATAAAGAGAGGAAAAAAATTTCAAAAATAAGTAAATAAAAATGAAGTAACATAACCCTTGATTATAAATCAACAAATTCAAACTTGAAATGGATCTTTCAAATTCATTCAACCTCCTTCTTCTCGATAGCTTTGGTTTATGTTGAAATTTCATGACTCATCTATAGTTCTTTGTTGACATGAAAACGACAAGAGAGTTGAAACTCCTCCTTCGTAACTCTTTGGTTCATATCAAAAGTCCATGAAAGTAGCAAAAGAATCAAAACTCTTTTTTTCCATAACTCTATGATTCATGTTGAAATTTCACAAATGTAACAAGAGAGTCAACGCACTATATTTTCAGAATCGCAAGAATGAAATTTCCTAAATGTAGCAAGAGAGTCAACTTGTGATTATGTTTTTGCTCTTTCACTAGATTTAACATTCCGCAGCTAATCTATCTCATCGATGTTGTTAATCATTGTCAAACCCATTTGTAGATCATACTAAAATTATGAATCGGTTGATGAAGGTTATCTCAATTTGTCCATTTGTGATTTCCTTACCAGTGAATCATGAGAAATTTTTATTATCTATATTTCTATAATTTATGTTCATTTACATCAATATGCTACTCATATTAAATAATAAATATGATAAAATATAAAAATAACTAGTTCTGAAATCGTAAATCACCAAACATTAATATGATATAACAAAAATCCTTGATTTTTATATCATATCTTCTTTAATCCTATCAGAAGTCCAACCAAATGTGGCCTTAAAGTCATCGTGGTTATTAGAGATATCTATCCAAGATTTGATCAAAACTGGAGGTTGAATTCCCTTTAATGCCTATTTTGGCTTTATCTAATATCTCATGAAAGCGTACAATGAACATCTCGTCTAAAAGCCGCTCAAGAGAAAGGGAATTTAAATATTCGGTGGGTCCCAATCTGACAGTAAGTCGTCTAGTGGTGGATTTTTCAGAGGAAGAATAAAAAGCGTAGGCTTTTCTTTTTCCGCTTCCCTTCAGCCAAAGGGGCAGAGAGAGCGCTTCTTGAACCGCGCGAAGAGCTTGATCACGGTGATTATTTTGCTTGAGCTTTACGTCCAACTTGATGCTTTTATTTGTAAATACCGTGAATTAGGGTTTAATCTAGGTATGAAAAATATTGTGTAAATAATTATACCTCTGATTCTCCAATTATAATGAATTATTTGCTGCTAACTCTCTTCGCAAATTATGTATCGACATCCAAACCGAACCACATAAATCATTTGTATCCTTAATGTTTCTCTTTTTTTTTTCTAGTAATTTCGCATTGATTCAATTGCAAAATATGATATTTTCTACTTTAGTTTTACAAAAATTAGCATCATAGCTTAGAATCAGATTTTTTGGATTTTGATTGGGGTTTTTGCAATGGTAGAAATTAATAAATTTAACTAGGGGAAAAACTTAGGATTGTGGAACATTAATATGCGTGCGCTATTAACAACCCAACTTTGGCCAAGGCATTGCATGACAAAGATGAGTTCCCAATTTCAATGAAAGAAATTGACAATATAGAGTAAATAAAGAAAGCAAAGAGTATAATCCTATTGAACCTATCAGGTGAGATGTTAATAAGTGGTCGAGAAGAAAGATGCCACAACGTTGTGGGCAAACTTCAAGCCCTCTAAATAATGAAGGTTTTAAACAATCACTTATATATGTTTAAGAGGATGTAAAGTTTCAATATACCAAAGGTATGTCTATCAAATCCCACGTAGATGAGTTTAATAAACTCATGATAAATTTGAAGAATGTCAGTAGGTGTCTAGATGATGAAAGTCAGGTATGATGTTGTTAGCTTCTTTACTAAAATCATGGCAGCACTTTATTGATTCACTATTATAGCGGCATACTATAATTACCTCATAATAAGCAAAATCCGCCTTGTTCTCTAAGAAGTGGCAAAGGAAGTTGCAAGGTGACGATCTCACGCAAGATGTAGCACAAGGTCTAATGATTTGAGATAGAGATCAACATTAGGGGTTGTTGACACCCGAAATTTTATTTATTTTGTCTTAAACGCCCATTTACTTTGCTTATATAAATACATATTAATTTTTTAAAAAAAAAAAAGAGACAAGGAGGCCGGGCTAGGGCTAGGCCCGCTGGCCCCCCCATGCGGCCCTTTCTCTTCCCCCCCCCCCACGTTGGCTCGGCCCACTTTCCTTTTTCTCTTCTTCTATTTTCTTTCCTCGGCCCGGCCCGTCCATCTCTCTTCTTCCCTGCACACAGCAGCGGCAACCTGCAGGAGGACGAAAAATGATGATGATGAAGCAAGTCGCAGGTCGGCAGCAGAAACAGCAGCAAGTCGCAGCAAAAACTCGAGGGCAGCAGCAAGTCATCGAAGAGCAGCAGCAAGTCAGGGCACGCGAGAAAAAAAAGAAGAGAAAATGAGGAAGAGAAAGCCGAGGGCGGGGCTGAAAAAGATGAGGTCTGAGAACGAAGGAGACCGAGAGAGAGAAAGAGCAAGGGGAAGCTGTGTGGACGGTTCAAAAAAAAAACCAGATCCGGAGAGAACAAAGCGGAGGGGGCCAGAAAGAAAAAAAGAAAGCGAGAGGAGAGGACCCGAGAGAGAGGACTCCGAGAGACCGAGAGGGGAAGCTCGAATACGAGTGGGAGCGAGACCGGAGAGTGAGAGAGAAGTTCCCGCGTCTCAAACGCAACCGACAAGCCACCGACGCGCTTTCTCCCACTTTGCCAAAGCTCCTGGACCCGAGAGAAAGATTCCGAGAAGGAGAGCAAGCTCGAGAGGAGAGTTTCGAACGACAAAGAGAGGGAGCCTTAGCGGCGCACTGACCTGTTTGACGATCTTCCCGGCGACGTCCTCAAGCTGACCAGGTGAGTTCGGCTCCGCCCTTGCTCCGTTTTTTGGCGCGCCGGGCCGGAGCTCGCGACCGTCCGGCTCGCGCAAGCTCCGGCCCACGTCGCCCTTGCACATTGTTCCCACGTTTTCTGTATGCATGTTCGAGACCCCCAAGGCACGTTCGAGTCTCAGTTAAGCCGGAAACCTTAGGATTCAGTAGCGCACCCCAACCGTTCGACAAAATGCCTAACAGAGATCCGAAAAGTTAGCTCATGTTTTAGCTTAGAATTGACCCGTGCTTGCATACGTAGTTGCTGAATCGTATTTTTTGTTTGCGTGGTCACTGTGTTTCGGCGTGGTCTTCGCGAAATAATTGCGCGTCGTCAGGAGAGTGAGGGTTTCCTTTGTCCCGTAAATAGATTATCGATCGTTGGAAAATGGTGGCCGCCGGTCGAGCAGTATGACTAACAAGCGATGGTGGTCCAAATACCAGATAGCTTTCGCCGGAGATGACATTTGTTGGCGTCGGTTCGGCGGAGGAAATTGTCGGACGGGAGAAGCTGGAGGAGCTTCAGTCGGGCGTGCATGGGGGAAAGCATGCAGAAGAAGAAATAAAGAAGAAGACCAAAAGGAATAAAAAATAAGGAAAGAGAGAAAAAAATTGAAAAAAAAAAAAAAAGAGAATAAAAAGAAAAGACAGAAAAAAGAGAAGATGGGGAGTGTCGGACGTGCGTGGAGGAAGAAATATGTGTGCAGAAAAGGACAAAAAGATTAAAGAAAAACAAAAAAAAAAAAAAAAAAAAAAACAAAAAAGGCCAAAAATAGGATGGGGCCAATGAGATGGGCTTCGCCGCAGGCCCGCTTCGGTTGGGTCGAATTTGTCACGGGCCGGGTTTTTTTGATTGGGCTGAAAATAGAAATAGAAATGGGTTGTTTTAATTTCTGTTTTTGTTAATTAATGGGCCATTTAAAAATTACCGGGCCGTTCGGCCAGCCCGGTTTCTTTAGTCCAGCCCGGACCGATAGGGTCCGGGTCGGTTTAGTAGGGCCGGGTTTCCCAACCCGGTCCGAATTACCCTTTTTTAATAAATAAAAAATCGAATATTTTCAAAATTCCAAAAAAATTTAAAAAAGGATTAGAAAATTCCAAAAAACAGTAATAAATGCTTTTTTCTTAAATTCTCAGAAAAGTCAGAGAAATACAGAAAAATCTTGAAAGTTTGTTTTCTTTAATTTCAGAAAATTCGAAAATATTAAAAAAATATTTAAAAACATAAAAAATATTTAAAAATTCAGAAAAATTCAAAAAAATTCAGAAAAATCAGAAAAATCAGGAAAATCAAAAAATTGCAAAAATTCAGAAAACCTTTAAAAAAAAGAAAAAGACCAAAATTGAATAAGCCTTTAGGGCTCTACAAGGTTTTTGAATGTGTTCCATGTCTTTAGTTAACACACAATTAAGTTAGGTACCGAAAGGGCATTAGTTGCATGACTAACGTAATCAAGTCCCCGACCCTAGATTCTCTGGTTGCGTAAAAGTGAGACACGCTCCCATGTCTCGCTCGGTTTCTAGTCGACCCCAATAGACTAGTGGCGACTCCTTGTTTGTAGTTTTTATGAATATCCCAACGTCGCGCGGGGTATGGGCTTGGGAGAGCCCGAGTTAATTGAGGCCCGTCGGCTCGAAATTGACAATACCCTAAACCTATATTTATTATTATTTTCAGAAAAAATAGGTAGCGACAGCTTGGCGACTCCACTGGGGACTGGTTCTGAACCTTAGAGGACTTAGGCCTAATTTGCTTGATTGTGTGTTATCTAATGTGTTTCTTTGGCAGCGCATTCGAGAAGGTGAGGTAAGTCCGCTGACCTCGTGTTAAATGTTGGTGCAGGATTGGAGTAATAAGGGGTGGAGTGTTTGCTAACATTTTTGTGTTGTAGGTTGGTGAATTGGGTGAATGATTCTATGGTTAAATTTTTGAAGTGTTGGTTGCCATATAAATTGTCATGCATGTCTCCCTTACATGGCACTACATTTTAGCACACACAACCTGCCGCCGGACCTGGGCCGCATTAGGATCACTTAGGATGGTGTTGAGATGGATACCACTCCGACTACCATCATGTAGTACGAGTCGCCCATCTCAATTCCGAAATTCTTCTGATGTCGAGAGCCTCCACCCCGGCTTGCAAACACGCAGCACGGGTCGACTCTTTGACAAAGCCGGAGTCATGGGAACCCCGACCTAACCGCGAACATGTCGGTTCAGTCCGGTAATCCCGTGGCTTCATTTGAGCCATCTAGAATAGAAATCGACCCACAGTCTCATGCGCATGTCTATGTGATTGAAAAAAGAAGAAGAAAAACTTGAAAAGAAAAATCATCGCCAATGGTAAGAATGATTTCTCCCTTTACTTGTTCATTTCTTATTGAAACTTCCATTTTGAAATTTGCGGATATCAATCGAATGCCCTCAATGTAGGCTTCTAATTGGGAAAATTGGCAATTACTCTTCATAAGCAAACATTCAAAGTCAATTTCAAAACTCATTAATTTGGCCTTGCACAATGGATGATTTTGTCAAAGTTTCTAATCATGGGCTTAAAACCACATCCCGTCAAAAAATTCTTCCAATTCATGATTATGTTTCGGGGCAAAAAAAAAAAAAAAAAAATTTGAAATCTCACTTTTAGTCAATTTTTCTTTTTTTTCCTTCTCACATTTTGAGATTGAAAATTCAAATCACACTTTGTGTATAGATTTCTCAAAATAAAAATCACCTCATTTTGGCAAGGGTAAAAGCATAAATCAATCTTTCGAAATTAATGCCACATTTTGCACATGAAACTTTTGAGAATAGAGTGGGCATTCAATTGATAATCGCGGATTGATCTTTTAATGATGTCTCCTCTTATGATCAAATCTTGGCGAAATACCGAAATCCTGTAATAGGAGTTATGGGGCATGTGCCATCGTCTTGATTTCATTGTAAAAGGCGACATCATTGAAAAATCATTTTCTTATTCATATGCTGACAATGTTTCATTCTTGCAAGGTGCGAGTAACATTTACTCTCGACATTTGCTTGACCATGCAAATAAGTGGACTTTGAACTCGAACGAGAATTGATTTTTACACTCATCGATACATGGTTTTCTTGTATTTTATCATTGTTTTCATTCTTGTAATAGGAGTTATGGGGCATGTGCCATCGTCTTGATTTCATTGTAAAAGGCGACATCATTGAAAAATCATTTTCTTATTCATATGCTAACAATGTTTCATTCTTGCAAGGTGCGAGTAACATTTACTCTCTGACATTTGCTTGACCATGCAAATAAGTGGACTTTGAACTCGAACGAGAATTGATTTTTACACTCATCGATACATGGTTTTCTTGTATTTTATCATTGTTTTCATTCTTATTAAAGATCATGTTTTCCATTTTAGGTTTCGATTGTAGGCCCAACTGACACTTTTCAAAATCATGAAACACACATTTGTAGTAATGAAATCCAATTTCAAAAAAATAAATAAAAAGGAAAAAAAAAAAAAAAGAGAAATTGAAGCGTTTTGGACGAACTTTCAAGGTGAAGCTTTTATGCTTTTAGCTTCAAAACGTGTCAAAAAATGAGTTTTTGGAAGAACTTGCGTATCATTTTATCTCTTCTCTTAACCACTTTAGTAGGTTGACTCGCGAGATGATATTTTGAGATGGTAAGGTTGTAATCGTTCCAGTGGGAATCTCTTGTACAACAATTGACTTGTTCATCCATTTTTTCTTGATTAATCAGGTAAAATGAAGAGGTCATTTGAGGTTGTTAATTACCTCCTCTAAAGGACAAAAGCATAAACCCTTGGAATTCGAGATGAACACAACATGCGTGATCATTAACGGAAATGCATCAAGGAAGACACAAGAGGCGAGAAATCCCACCCACTAATCCGCCAGAGCACAAGATGAGAGACCGTCAGGACCATTTGTTGCAAATTGCACGGACAGAGAATTTACATAAGGAGGACATTCTTGTTTTTGTTGTCATGAAAGTTGCAAAGTCCAGGGATGTTCACTTCTTTTGGGTTTTGGAATTAGATAAGGATTTTGGCCTTAAATGGAAAAAGAAAGCAACTTAGAACACTGTCAGCACCTTTAGCCGAGTGGTATCCGGGAGGAATCCGCCTGGTCCGATCGGGAGTTCGAATCCCAAAGCGGCAAAGGGGCCGCATAAATAAAAAAAAAAAAAAAAAAAAAAAGGGCGAAAACCAACTTTTTGCAACTTTTATTTTATTTTATTTTTTTGTGCCCTTTCCCCCTCTCCATCAACCGCTTTTCTCTCCTGCCCCCTCACTCGGTTATGGTTTTGACCGAACCAGCCGCCATTGTTGCTACTCCAGCCGCCGGCCGTCGAGGGCCACTGCCTGTGCCGCCGTCCACCATCCCCCAACCAAACCAAGCTACTGAATGTCTCCTCTTACAATCAAATCTTGGCAAAATTCCGAAATCCTGTAATAGGAGTTCTAGGGCATGTGTCATCGCCTCGATTTCATTGTAAGAGGCGAACTCATTGGGGGATCATTTCCTCATTCATATACTGACATCGTTTCTTCTTCTTGCAGATGCGTGACGGCCATTCTTCGAATTGTTCTTACTTGACCGTGCCAAGAAGTGGACCTTAAATTTAGGATGAGAATAATTGTTGCTCATAGGAGTGTGTTGTATTTCATTTTTCTCTTTATTCTTTTTAAGCGTATGTTTTCAATTCCAAGTTGATCATAAACCCAAGTGACTCGTTTTTATTTTGGGAAAGAAATTTAAAAACATTCTTTGGCTTCGAGGGCAATTCGGAAGTTGGTGTATTCTATTGAATTTCCATGAGTTTTGGAAAATCAATACATTTTGTCTCTCTCACGTATTTGTCCATTGCAGGGAATCTCGAGAAGGATAATCTAGGATGGTAAAATAGTGATCGTTCCAATGGAATCAATTTATTCTAAAACTGATTTGTTCATACATTTCTTGCAGGGGAGAACTAAACAATTTTGACATTGGTATTTGAATTAGATCACAAGCAAATACTCCCACGGGTCTTGATCTTGGAATTCAAAAAATGAGAGTCCAACTTCGACATTTGACTCTGGGGCAACATCCCTCCTTCCCCACCAATGACGCGTGTTGGGGCAAAAATTCATTACAAAAGGATGTATCGTTTCCAAATTGAGCCCCAATTAAGTATGGAGATAACACAATTCATCTTCTTTTATTACAGGGCGATCATCGACACAAGTCACTCAAAGCATAGCAAATTGCATCCATGAAGCATGATGAAATGGAGTTAATCAATTCAATGCCAAAAGGATGTATCATTCCTAAATTAGTCCAATTCAAGTTTGGAGTGCAAATAACATGTCTCATCTTCTGTAGGAAAATGTGCGCAATGATTGTGGGAGCAGTGCTTTCTACCAATGAAGCATGTCAAAGCCCAGTTGTCCATTTTGGCGTAAAGGATGTATTTCGTTCCTAAATGATTTCCAATTGAGTGTGGAAATAACATGCTCAATCTTTTCTTCACAGGCGATAAATGGGGCAAAGCATCCAAGAAACAATGTTCTCAAATGTTGAAACATAAATGCTCATGCCCGAAGAACAGAAGCACGTGAAGGGTAAATTGTATCGATTCCAATTGCTCATGTTGATATTGTCTCTAACATGATCCCTTTTTCCTTTGATAGGGAAACATCAAATGCATAAAAAAGATGCAAAAAAATGCAAGTGAAGGGCAATTTGGGGTTGCCAAATATCCAAGAAGATGATGTTGGCATTTGAGCGATAAATGCGAGTGAAGGGTAATAGTGTATCGTTTCCAATTTTTCAATCTTGGAAAATTCTGGCACTAACACTTTCCTTCCTATTCTTTACAGGGTTACTAAGTCGCCTTGTTGCAGGAAAGTACCCTTATTCTCAAACTCAAAAGAAAAAATTGAGAATTTTCAAATCAAAAAATTCCAGCATTTTATTGGGAGCATGTAAAAAAAAAAGATAAAAATTGAGAAAATAAACCTTTCACAAAAGTTTTTGAGCATTGTTTTTTATCTCAAAATTGTATGTCCGCTGGGTGGATCACTCATTTTGAATCAAAATTCCTCATGGAGATTAATCTACTCAGATGATCTCGACCAGATGAAATTGAGATGTTACTCATGCCAAGTAGGAAATGTTTAGGATGATGAAAGGCAATCCATTCCCAAACACATCCTTCAAATATCGTGAGAATCGAGCGAAAAAACCTGTGTCGTTTAAGGACGAAGGAGTCATTTGCAATTGGTACACGGACCAAAATGAAAAGAGGCATTTCTCTTCTCTATCTTATACACTGCAGTGACCATAGTCAACCCCTTTGAGCCTTAAAGTTGAGAAATTATAAAATACCCCTGTCAAGAACCACCCCGCAATGGGGCAAATTTGGAGGTTTTTGTTGATATCACGTGGTGAAAATTGAGAAAGACATCTTTGCTTTCACTTGCATTAATCTTTTTGTGGTAACTTCAGGAGAATTCTTATGAAGGCTTGAAGCATCCCAAGGTGAAGAAGAGCATTCATTTCTCTACCCAAACACCGATGCCCATTGCTTAAGCCAAGTTGAGCCTGATCGTTCATTTCCAAAACCCCAAGTGGTGATTATTTCCCCATATTGGGGCAAGGCACATGATTGACTAATGCGATTGGCATTTTATGTGAAAATGTGAGAAAAAAAAAAAACTCTCTCGAAAGTCCTAAAAGCTCAAAAAGGTCCAAAAGAGCAAAAGTCCAATGAAAATTAAGGGGCATGAAAAAGCAGTGTGCCTGGTAAAAGCAAGGCCAATGCCCGTGAAAAAAAAAAAGAGAAAAAAAAAGGAGAGAAAAGATTTGCATCAAAGGGGTGATAAACTCCTATGTGAAAAAATAGTTGTCAAATTCAAAATGCTTGCATTGAAAAGAAAATCATTGCAAATGCAAAAAAAAAAAAAAAAAAAAATTGAGAAGGACAAAGCTCTTATTTGATCAGTCAAAGGACTTTCGAGACAATTCAGATTTCAAAAGTCAGGTGCTTTTAAAAAAGATTGAGTGATATGACCATGGTGCCATGACAATCACCAACTTTCAAATCCCTTCTTGTGAAAAATTCTGAGCCTTTTGAGCCATAACCAAACCAACACTACAACCCTTCCCAAAGTCTCTTCAGATTGGGATGATTCAAGTGAGAATGAGAACTCTCCATAGAAGCTACCGCTCGAAGAGGTGAGGGCAAGGTTGTCATATCTCATATTAAGGTTTCTTGACTTGTAAACCCGGCGAAGATGTTGGCAAATAATTGTTTCATTTCATAGCCAATGATGACTGTCCATTGCTAAAACCATGACCAAACCTGCATTACATACCTTTTAAAAGACCTTTTAGATTGGTCAAGATGTACTTATTGCGAATGATTCTCAGATCCTTTGACACTAGAAATGTGAGGTGGATTGAGTGATCAAATTATTTCCCACATGAATGGATGGGATCAAATAGCCTTTCTTGAGAGCGTGCAATAAGCCCTTTCTAACTAAGGAGCTCTCGCTTGGCATGCTTAATGAACCTCTTTCATGAGTAGGATCATTCTGAAGTAATTTTTCTCTTAAAGGGATTTGATGATTAATGATACCTTCCAAGCTTGATGACAATTTTGTGGTACATGATACCCAAAAAAAAAAAAAATCAAAAAAAAAAAATCATCATCTAAAAAAAAATAAAATCAAATGTTTTCATTGTGATCAAACTTAGCTTGATTTGCTTATGCAATTAATGTTACAATATTGCCAGTGCATCTTTCTGATATTGTCTCTAATGACATTTGCTCAAGTTGAATTGGACAGGTTCACTCAGTGAATGCAATTTCTAAAAGGGTTTGTGGGTCTCCTTAAAACCACATGGTTCGTGGGTCTGCCTTAAACCACATGGTTCATGGTCAACCGGAAAACCATGCAATTTTCATAGGGTTTGTGGGTCTTCCTTAAAACCACATGGTTCGTGGGTCCTCCTTAAACCACATGGTTCATGGTCAACCGGAAAACCATGCGATTTCCACAGGGTTTGTGGGTCTCCTTAAAACCACATGGTTCGTGGGTCCACCTTAAACCACATGGTTCATGGTCAACCGGAAAACCATGCAATTCTCATAGGGTTTGTGGATCTCCTTAAAACCACATGGTTCGTGGGTCTATCCTTAAACCACATGGTTCGTGGTCAACCTGAAACCATGCAATTTCCAAAAGGTTCATGGGTCCTCCTTAAACCATGCATTCTCGGTCGAAGCCCGTTGTTACACGGTAAGACCTCCCCCCAAGTTGAAGCCCGTTGTTACACGGTAAGACTTTACTAACTCGGTCGAAACCCGTTGTTACACGGTAAGACCTCCCTTCAAGTCGAAGCCCGTTGTTACACGGTAAGACTTACTAACTCGGTCGAAGCCCGTTGTTACACGGTAAGATCTCCCCCCAAGTCAAAGCCCGTTGTTACACGGTAAGACTTTACTAACTCGGTCGAAGCCCGTTGTTACACGGTAAGACCTCCCCCCAAGTCGAAGCCCGTTGTTACACGGTAAGACTTACTAACTCGGTCGAAGCCCGTTGTTACACGGTAAGACTTTACTAACTCGGTCGAAGCCCGTTATTACACGGTAAGACCTCCCTCCAAGTCAAAGCCCGTTGTTACACGGTAAGACTTACTAACTCGGTCGAAGCCCGTTGTTACACGGTAAGACCTTCCTCCAATAACTTAGTCGAAACCCGTTGTTACACGGTGAGACTTCACTAACTTGGTTGACACTCGTTCGCACGAGCCGAAACCTCAAAAAAAAAAAAAATAAGAAAAGGAAAAATGAATGGAATAAATTCGCTCCTCCATGACTCGTTGGTAAAAGCCGGGTGTCACCTAGTCTTTGAAACGAAGCTCTTTCAGCTCCCTTTTAAAGAGGGACAGTTGTTGACACCCGAAATTTTGGTTTATCTTTGTTTTAAATGTTCATTTACTTTTGCACATATAAATATATATTAATTTCTAAAATAAAAAAAAACATAAAACAAAATCGAAAAAAAAGAAGAGAAAAGAAAAGTGGGTGAGTAAAAAAAAAAAAAAAAAAAAGAAAAGAAAAGAAAAGAAAAGAAAAAAATCAATGGAATAAAATTCGCGATTCCATGGCTCGTCGGTAAAGCTCGGGTGTCACTTAGTCTTTGAAACGCACCTCTTCGAGCTCCCTTTCAAAGAGGGGCAGCTGTTGACACCCGAAATTTTATTTATTTTGTCTTAAATGCCCATTTACTTTGCTTATATAAATACATATTAATTTAAAAAAAAAAAAAGAGACAAGGAGGCCGGGCTAGGGCTGGGCCCGCCCCCCCCCATGCGGCCCTTTCTTTCCCCCACGTTGGCTCGGCCCACTTTCCATTTTCTCTTCTTCTATTTTCTTTCCTCGGCCCGGCCCGTCCATCTCTCTTCTTCCCCGCACACAGCAGCGGCAACTGCGGGAGGACGAAAAATGATGATGATGAAGCAAGTCGGCGGGTCGGCGGCGGTAAACAAAGCAAAGCAAGTCGGCAGCAAAAACTCGAGGCAGCGGCAAGTCATCGGAAGAGCAGCAGCAAGTCGGGGCACGCGAAAAAAAAAAAAGAGAAAATGAGGAAGAGAAAGCCGAGGGCGGGGCTGAAAAAGATGAGTTTTGAGAACGAAGGAGACCGAGAGAGAGAAAGAGCAAGGGGAAGCTGTGTGGACGGTTCAAAAAAAAAAAAGATCCAGATCCGGAGAGAACAAATCGGAGGGGGCCGAAAGAAAAAAAAAGAAAGCGAGAGGAGAGGACCCGAGAGAGGGACTCCGAGAGACCAAGAGGGGAAGCTCGAATACGAGTGGGAGCGAGACCGGAGAGTGAGAGAGAAGTTCCCGCGTCTCAAACGCAACCGACAAGCCACCGACGCGCTTTCTCCCACTTTGCCAAAGCTCCTGGACCCGAGAGAAAGATTCCGAGAAGGAGAGCAAGCTCGAGAGGAGAGTTTCGAACGACAAAGAGAGGGAGCCTTAGCGGCGCACTGACCTGTTTGACGATCTTCCCGGCGACGTCCTCAAGCTGACCAGGTGAGTTCGGCTCCGCCCTTGCTCCGTTTTTTGGCGCGCCGGGCCGGAGCTCGCGACCGTCCGGCTCGCGCAAGCTCCGGCCCACGTCGCCCTTGCACATTGTTCCCACGTTTTTTTGTATGTCATGTTCGAGACCCCCAAGGCACGTTCGAGTCCCGGTTAAGCCGGAAACCTTAGGATTCGGTAGCGCACCCCAACCGTTCGACAAAATGCCCGAGAGAGATCCGAAAAGTTGGCTCATGTTTTAGCTTAGAATCGACCCGTGCTTGCATACGTAGCTGCTGAATCGTGTTTTTTTGTTTGCGTGGTCACTGTGTTTCGGCATGGTCTTCGTGAAATAATCGTGCGTCGTCGGGAGAGCGAGAGTTTTCCTTTGTCCCGTGAATGGATTATCGGTCGTCGGAAAAGGGTGGCCGCCGGTCGAGTGGTATGACTAACGAGCGATGGTGGTCCAAATACCGGATAGCTTTCGCTGGAGATGACGTTTGTTGGCGCCGGTTCGGTGGAGGAAATCGTCGGACGGGAGAAGCTGCAGGAGCTTCAGTCGGGCGTGCATGAGGGAAAGCATGCAGAAGAAGAAATAAAGAAGAAGACCAAAAGGAATAAAAAATAAGGAAAGAGAGAAAAAAAAATTGAAAAAAAAAAGAGAATAAAAAGAAAAGACAGAAAAAAGAGAAGATGGGGGAGTGTCGGACGTGCGTGGAGGAAGAAATATGTGTGCAGAAAAGGACAAAAAAGATTAAAGAAAAACAAAAAAAAAACAAAAAAACAAAAAAGGCCAAAAATAGGATGGGGCCAATGAGATGGGCTTCGCCGCAGGCCCGCTTCGGTTGGGTCGAATTTGTCACGGGCCGGGTTTTTTTTTGATTGGGCTGAAAATAGAAATAGAAATGGGTTGTTTTAATTTCTGTTTTTGTTAATTAATGGGCCATTTAAAAAATTACCGGGCCGTTCGGCCAGCCCGGTTTCTTTAGTCCAGCCCGGACCGATAGGGTCCGGGTCGGTTTAGTAGGGCCGGGTTTCCCAACCCGGTCCGAATTACCCTTTTTAATAAATAAAAATCGAATATTTTCAAAATTCCAAAAAAATTTAAAAAAGGATTAGAAAATTCCAAAAAACAGTAATAAATGCTTTTTTCTTAAATTCTCAGAAAAGTCAGAGAAATACAGAAAAATCTTGAAAGTTTGTTTTCTTTAATTTCAGAAAATTCGAAAATATTAAAAAAATATTTAAAAACATAAAAAATATTTAAAAATTCAGAAAAATTCAAAAAAATTCAGAAAAATCAGAAAAATCAGGAAAATCAAAAAATTGCAAAAATTCAGAAAACCTTTAAAAAAGAAAAAAGACCAAAATTGAATAAGCCTTTAGGGCTCTACAATAGGTTTTTTTTGAATGTGTTGCCATGTCTTTAGTTAACACACGATTAAGTTAGGTACCGAAAGGGCGTTAGTCGCGTAACTAACGTAATCAAGCCCCCGACCCTAGATTCTCTGGTTGTGTAAAAGTGAGACACGCTCCCCATGTCTCGCTCGGTTTTAGTCGACCCCAATGATAGGCAGTGGCGACTCCTTGTTTGTAGTTTTTATGAATATCCCAACGTCGCGCGGGGTATGGGCTTGGGAGAGCCCGAGTTAATTGAGGCCCGTCGGCTCGAAATTGACAATACCCTAAACCTATATTTATTATTATTTTCAGAAAAAATAGGTAGCGACAGGGGTCCAATGGGAGCGGAGGTAGAAGCATATCTAAGTCATGTCATAGAAAGTCTAAAGAACACATGAAGTGCTTTAAGTATCATGAGGGGAAGCACATCAAGAGAGACAATCTAAAATTAAGATATAGAGATAGCAAGCAAAATGCCACAAGTAGTGTCGTGAACATTGCCGATAAAAGTACCAGTAGAGGCCGTCCTATATGCAACTACTGGCTCATTAGGTGACGAATGGGTGCTAGATTCGGAGTATTTTTATTATATGACGTTTCATAGAAACTAATTTACTAATTACCAAAATGTAGATGGAGGCAGAGTTCTAATGGGGGATAACACAACCTACAAGGTTATGAGAATAGGAATAGTTTGGAATCGAATACATGATAAGGTAGGGCGCACACTAATAGACAGGAGGAATATACTAGAGCTCAGGAAGAATTTCTCTTGGGACACTATAAACTCTAAAGGTGGAGTGTTAAAGATCTCTCAAGGTGCCATGATAGTGATAAAGGGGAAAAATGTGAATACTCTCTAGCATCTTCTAGGAAAGACCATGATAGGAGGAGCTGCAATTTCATTAAGTGAGTCAAACTCTAACTTGACTTAGTTGTGGCATTTGCAGTTAAGGCATCAAAATGAGGTAGGTATGACGATGCTATGTGAGAGGGGGTAGCTAAAATTGTGTGAGTATTGCATCAATGCTAGATTAAATTGAGGATAGCTATTCATTCAACCAAGCAATTGGTTTAATACATTCATTTAGATGTCTGGGCCCGTATCTTGTTCCTTTGAAAGGAGCTACTCGATATATATTGATATTCATGAATGATTATTTGAGGGAGGCGTGGGTTTAAACACAAATCTAATGTGTTTGATGAGTTCAAGAAATTTAAGGCATTAATTTAGACCCAATCAAATAAATAGATCAAGTACCTAAGAATTGATAATGACATGGAATTTTATGGTAAAGATTTACCTAGCTTTGCTAGAAAGAAGGGATTGTGAGACTCCACACGGTGCCCGCAACACCACCGTAGAATGGCGTCGCAAAACATAAGGACAGAACTTTACTTGAAAAGCTCGGTGCATGCTTTTGCATGTAGGACTAGGTAAGAAATTTTGGGTCAAAGCAATGAACATGACATGTTGCCTAGTTAATTGATCTCAGTCATCTGCTATCAACTGGAAGATTACTAAGAAAGTATGGTTGTGGAAACCTATTAATTAGTTCAAATTATAAGTATTTAGATGTCCTGCGTATGCTCATGCAAGTGATAGTTAGCCTGAATCAAGAGTGAAGTACATATTTCTAGGTTATGCACATAGGATGAAAGGCTATCAATTGTGGTTCACTGATTCTAGATTACCTAGTTTCCTAATTAATAGAAATGTGATCTTCGATGAGACCGATATGCTTCAGTAGAAGAAACCTTACACATTAACAATAGAGTATATAGATCATGATGTGATATAGAAGTGGAGCTTCAAGTGGATAATCTAGAGACCTTATAGGTAACAAAGGTTGGTATTGCAGATGCGGCCGCAGTTTTTTAAAATTGATGATACTAAACAACTAGTAGAGTCAAAACACACTATAGCTGCTGGCAAATAGAAAAGGAAAATTAAACAATTCGTACATTATGATTGTATGCAAAAAATTTAGGTGGCGAAGTGAAGACAGATGAACTTTCGTCTTACTCTGAGGCAATGGCTAGTACCAAATCGTCATAGTGGACGAGGGCTAGGAGCAAATTGACAAAATTATTCCATCAAAATCATACATGGGAGTTGGTTAAAGTACTCAAGATCTAGAAGATTGTTTGAAGCAAGTAAGTCCACAAATGGAAGGAGGGTAGTCCCAATGTAGGGGCAACGAGGTATAAGGCAAAACTTGTTGCAAAACTTGTTGCAAGGGCGTATACACAACAAGAGGGCATTGAGTATAACAATGTGTTCTCTCCTATGGTAAGACTACTTCTATGAATGTATCACTTGCCTTAGTTGCTATAGAAGATCTCAAGTTGGAGCAGCTAGATGAGAAACAACATTGCTTCATAGGGAGTTAGAGGAGCAAATTTGCATAAGGCAACTAAATAGATTTGTTATTCCAAGTAAGGAAAACCATGTTTGGTAATTAAAGAATTCTTTACATGGGTTAAAAAAATTTCCTAGGCAGTGGTATAAACATTTTAATGCTTCCATGGCTAATCAAAACTATTTGAAAAGTCCGATGGATAATTGTGTTTACTTTAGTAAATTAGAGAATAGGCACTTGATTTATCTATTGTTTTATGTTGATGATATGTTAACAACATTTCAGAATATGTCTAATATTAATGTGCTGACAAAACAGTTGAGTGTTGAGTTTGAGATGAAAAATTTAGGTGCTACAAAGTAGATATTACATATGGAGATTTTGCATGATGGAACTGTATGACTTTGATGTCTATCTTAAAATAAATATATTGAGAAGATTGTGGTATGACTTAGTTAGCAAAATTTGAGAGTACACATTTAGCGAAGTGCTTTAAACTTTCTGATAAATTATCACTGTAATTTGAAGAGGAGAAGGAGGAGATATGTCATGTTACCTATTCTAGTACAATAACTAGTGTTATGTAGCCTTGGTATGCATTAGGTCTGACATTTCACATGTTGTGAGCATAGTTAGCCATTGCGTGAAGTGTCCTAGTAAAGCTCATTGGAAAGCTATGGAGTGGATCCTCAAATTTTTGAAGGGGACATGGTATGGTGTATCGAAGGAACAACAATGGCAATGAGACCATAGGTTATGTGAATTTGAATCACGTTGGTGACTTGGATGAGTGCAGGTCTTTAACAACGTACTTGTATACACAAGCAGGTGGTGAAGTAAGTTGGAAAGTGTCTTCATAGGATCTTTTACCTTGTCTTCAACTGAGGCAAAGTACATGGCACTAACCTTTCTAACGAAGGAGGTGACATGGCTAAGGGGTTTGCTCTCAAACTTTGGGGTGAAACAAAAAAGTGTTAATATATTGTAATAACCAATGTATGATATAACTGGCACATAATTCGATTTGTCACGAGTAAACGAAGACTATCGACATTAGGTACTACTTCATCCGAGATGCCTTAAACAAAGTGTAAGGTTGTTGTGAAGAAGATTGGAGCAACGAAAAAACCCGACAAACATGATAACTAAGGCTGTTTTTTTTTGGCGAAACTCAAACTCTATTGGAGTTCAATTGGTGTTTATAGAGATTTAGTGCCCGTCGGGACATTGGGAGAACTAGCATAGATGATGAACATTATGACTTGGCTTCAAATGTCTGAGTCAAAATGGAGATTATGTGTCAAATTTGAGCCTTGTATGGAACTGACCCAAATTGGGAGGTGTGGATTGGAATTAGTTGACGGAATCCTTAAGTAGTTAAATGTCCTCGTGCCTAAATTTGACCAAGACCAGAGGTTGAATTCCCTTTATTACCTATTTTGGATTTTTCTAACATATCAAGGAGACGTACAGTGAACGTCTCGTCTAAAAGCTACATAAAAAAATGGAATTTAAATATTCGGTGGTTCCCAACTTGAAAGTACGTCATATATTGATGGATTGTCAGAGGAGGAATAAAAAGAGGTGGTTTTGCCTTTCTTTTAGGGCAAATATCATCAAAAATTTCAAATTATACCCCGTGTTTTACTCCGAATTTTTTTTATGCCGCTAAAAACCTTAAACTATGCCATTTGGAACAAATTTACCCTATAATGTTTTTGGTTAAAGGGCAATTTCGTCCTTTTCCATTTTCTTTTTTTCTTTTCCTTTTTTTTCTTCTAATAGAGAGAGCCGGCAAGGCCGCCCTCACAAGCATTGGAGTTGGGCGAGGCTCCAGCGGCCCTCGTCGGCGTCGGGCGAGGGTTGCCCAAGCCAAACCCAGTGAGGGCAATGTGGGTGGCTCACGCCTGGGCAGCCCTCGCCCGACTCCGACGCCAGCGAGGGCGGTCTTGCCAGCTTCCTCCTATCAAGAGAAAAGAAAAAGAAAAAGAAAAAAATGTAAAAAGATGAAAATGCCATTCAACCAAAAAAAATTTAGGGTAAATTTGTCCTAAATGGCATAGTTTAAGGTTTTTAGTGGCACAAAAAAAAGTTCGGAGTAAAATTGTCACAAGTGATATAGTTCATGGTAAAATTGTCACAATTGGTATAGTTTGGGATTTTTGGTGACACAAAAAAAAGTTCAAGGTAAAATTGTCATAAGGAGCATAGTTTATGGTTTTTGGTGGTATTTTCCATTTTTTCTATTACCTTTCAACAGAAGCCGTATAGAGAGCACTTCTTGGGCTGGACAAAGATTTTGCACAAGGTGATTATGATGCTTGAGCTTGAATTGGTTTTTTGGGAAATTTTCAAAAAATTGTCTAAAATGCCCATATTTTTTTAAATAATGATCCAAAGTGGACCTTTTTTTTAAATAATAGCTTGAAGTATCATCATTTTCTCAAATAAGGCTTTGAAGTAAATCTTATATCAAATAGGGGCTTGAAATTACGATGTTTGTTTTAAATAAGAGCTTGACTTTCTGGCGATCAAGGGTATTTTCGTCATTTATCTTTTTTCTTTTTTTTTTTTTTTCTAGTTCTTCTTCTTCCTCTCTGCTAATGGCCGGCCAGCCACCGATAACACCCATAGAAGGTTGAGCAAGGGTCGCTCTTGCCTGATCCGGCGAGCGCCACCCTCGCTGCCCACAAACAAGGGGCAACCTCCCCTGGAAGGTCGCCCCTCATGGCCAACCACCCTTGTCAGCTGCAAAAAAGGGCATGCAAGGCCTCACTTGGGGCCAGCAAGAGCTTAACGACCCTCGCCAACAACCGGCAAGGGTTGTCGAGCCCTCGTCGGCCTCACAGTTGGCCGCAAGGGGCGACCTTCCTAGGCAAAGCTACCCCTCGCCAACAACAAAGAGGAAGAAGAATAACTAGAAGAAAGAGATGAGAAAAAAAGGAAAGATAAAAGATATAAAAAGAAGAAGAAGAAGATTCAAACGAAAATACCATTGATCGGTCGGAAAATTTGGTTCACTGGCAACTGGCAAGGCCCTTATTTGAAATAATCATGACCATTTCATGCCCTTATTAAAAACACCCAATGTCATTTCAAGCCCTTATTTAAAATAAGGTCTACTTCATACCCTTATTTAATAAAATGAGAAGATTTGGGGCTCTTTTTTAAAAAGTTTCCTTCTTTTTTTAAAAACACTATGAGTTTAGGCTTAATTTAATTATGAGAAATATTTAAATATGTGAGTGAATATAATTCTGATTATCTGATTATTTAGTGTTAGCTCCCCATGAAGTAGGTAGCCATAATCCAATCGAATCACATATCTTGTATCTTTTATTGTTCCTCACTTATTTCTTTAATAATTTCATATTGATTTAACGGCAAAACCTGATATTTTCCATATTAATTTTAAATTAGAGCCGCTCTACATTTTTCAAGTGCATGAACACTCGATAAAGGTCCAAACCGGATGTTTTCCACTTTCGGCAAAAACTATGTATAATTTCGTTTTCACATCGTCTACTTTGGATGTGTTTCTTGTGTTTCCTGTGGAGGATTTTTCGTGGAAGCATATAAGAGTAAACTTTCTCAAAGTCAGTTTTTTTTTTTTCGGTCGTTTCATGCAAAATACAATTTACATAAATGATGCTCCAAACATGCTTCCCGAATACACTACATGATTCCAAGTCAATTAAAGAGAGATGATATTGTCAGGAGCAAATATATATCCATATTAAGTCAAGGATTCATTCGGTCATGCAGGCCATCTTCTTACATATAATTATGGGAAAATTATAAATAGTCACTGAACTTTAGTCCAATGTGCAATGTATTTTCTAAACTTTCAATTTATTCAAAATCATCCATGAATTATAGCCCAATATACAATATAGTCCATGAACTATAATTCAATGTATAATGTAGTTTTTGAACTTTTAATTTATTCAATATAGTCCATTAACCTTTGATATATGTTCAATTTAGTCCTTAAATTATATGAAAATTTTAATGTTATCTTTGAACTTGAATTAATAGAAGGATAATAATGAACATTTTCATATAGCTCATGAACTAAATTAAGCATGTACCAAAAGTTTAGAAACCATATTGAAAAAATTAAAAATTTAGGAACCACATCCACATTGAATTAAGGTGCAAAGATCACATTGGATAAATTAAAAGTTCAAAAATCACATTATACATTGGGCCAAAGTTCAAAAACCATTATTTCATTATCCCTATATTTATTTTCACTATAGTCCAATTCAAAGTAGCATGGGTTGTAAACATTATATCCTCATAAAAGAATGTAAGATGTCTTAAACCATGAAAAATTGAATCAATACTCGGCTACCAAGAGAATGAAATGACTCGTGCACCATAGATGTGCCCCCGAATCAATAACTTATCTTTGCAACACATATAGCTATCGCTAAAATTCAAAAGAGAAAATAAATAATGGATATGCAAGTTATTATCTAGTGAAGAAGAAAGACGGTCTCATTTCAATTGATAATTTCAAACTTCTTAACCATGCAATTTTCAAACACTAGTTGCACTATACTTAAAAAAGGTCAACACAAATGTGACAATGAGATTTGGGCGATAGCCACCCCCTCACCAGCAACAAGCATGGACTCACTAGCCCTCACCTAGTAGCCGGCAAGGGTCGTCACTGACCCTCCCTGCCAAAATGAAAGGAAATTTTTTTTTAAGAAATTGTTAAAATATTAATAATAAAATTATCCATGTCAACACTAGTATATCATATAGACGGTTGGCGTTGTCAAAATTGACTAGATGGAATGCATTAACAAATTATCAAAAAATTTATAACTAAATTAACACAATTAAAAAATTTAGGACTGAATTGATATAAATACAATAAATTTAGGACTTTTTTTTGTACTTTTCCCTCGTAAAGATAATATCAAAAGAGCATAGACGATGGTCCCAAGAATTCATTGATACACAGGCAGTGTTGCAACTTATGAGTAAATGGGGAACACCCGGGTAGTTCGAGAATAAATAATCAATCAATCGTGTGAAATCAATGAGAAAGGAACGCCTCATTAGCTTGGGTAGCAGTGGAGATGGAACAGGACGATTTGTGTGCCCTAAACGGGTCCCGAATGGGGCTATTCACGACACTGAAGTTTCGTAATGCTCCCACATTTAGGCTGGCCGTCACGCATTATAAAGAAAGATACCGAAAAAAGAAAGAAGAAAAAGACAGATCGTTCTACTCTCTTTCCTGGCTCAAAATCTCCTAGACAACCTGTCAATTCCATCATTCCATAATGAGAGGGGACAAAGACACCAGTCGTCCTTGTCGTCCTTGTCGTCCTTGTCCAGATCTACCGAGAGAGTCATGGCCCTCACAGGCGAGGTGTAAGTTGGCAGTGAATTTCGCCGACAAGTGGCGAAGGCCACGGCCTTTGCCTGCTCACCGACGACACACACACACCATATCATACTCTTTGGCCTACTTCAGCAGCAGAGGTGGCGGTAGTGTCCACGCCGGCTTCGCCTGAGCCCGAAGAAGGGTGTAGACCCTTTGTCACTGCCGCCGCAATAGTTTCCCTTATTGTATTTTGCGATTTGTTTTTTCTTCAAATTTCATAATCGTAAGATTTGAAAAATATTCTGTTTCTGTGCTCAATTCTTTGAGTTATGTTTAGGACATCACATAAAAACCTGTAGACACCCAAAGTTTTGTCGACATCTTTTTAAATATCCATTTATTTTGCAAAAATATAAAAATTTATGAATTTATGAAAAAGGAAAAGGAAAAGTATAAATGCAAATGAAAATTTAAAAAAAAAAAAAAAAGAAGAAGAGAGAGAAGAAAAAAAAAGAAAAAAAAAGAAAGAAAGATGAAAAAAATGGAATCGAGTCCAGCCAACTCTTTTAAGAAACTTTCGTCCAGCCCATTTTTTTATTCCCTTAGCCCATTTTTGCTTGTTCCTTCCTCAGCCCATCTACTTTATGTTTTCGAAGCCCATTAAAGCTTATGCAAAGCCCAACCCTTTTCTTTTTTTTTTCATGTCTCACCTTCGGCACTCACTACACCTGTCAAAATGGGTGCATAACCCATTTATGACCCATTTAAATAACTCATTTATGACTCATTTAAAAAAAGCCTGACCCATTTAATATTTAAATGGGTCATAAATGGGTTATGGTCCCATTTTGACTAGTGTACCTATAATGGGTTTAAAATTAAAAATACTAAAATGCATAGGTCGTTAATGGGTCAAAGTTTAAACCTACTTAGAATCTAACTACTCCTCGGTCCTCAAAGATGACTCATTTCCTCTCTACTCTCAAATCAAAACAAAAAAAACATTCATCATCGCACGACAGCGCGTTGTCTCACTCCCACCGCTTGTATAGTAGCTCATCATCTTACTCGCACGACGGTGCTGTCGCACATGGTCACCACCATCGTCGGATGGTGATTTAATTGGCCAGTCTCGTTCTCCCATATGTATGAGTGATTTTGAAAAAATAAAAATATTTAAAATAAAAATTATTAATAATTCGATTTTTTTTTTAAAATAAACCCGAATAAGTTTAAAATCTTTAAAAAAGATTATAATAATAAGTTTTCCTAAGTTTAATTAGATAGGGAAGTGTTTTAACAATATGGGTCGAGTCGGATATGGGTTAGGTATGAGTCAACAATTAAATGGGTCATAAATGGGTTAATGGGTCAATTTGAGTCAGACCATTTATGACCCGACCCAAACCCAACTCGACCCACCCATTTGATAAGTTTAGCACTCACCAACATAAAACGGTTTAGTATTTTTCCAAGAGGCTTTCTAACCAAACGCACCCATATACACGTACGCACACTTGCGCTTATATAGCAGCGGTGTGCAATGACGCCGCTCCAAAGTAAGTGACATTGGCAGCGTGACGCCAGCAGAGGGTGCGCCTCCTTTTGCGCTGTCGCGTGGAGAGTGGCTGCAGCGCTAATAGAAAAGATTCCTCCGCGGCAAGCAGCAGGAGAGGGAAGTATAAAGAAAAACCAGAAAAAAAAAAAAAAAAAAAAACAGGGGGAGAGAAGAAACAGGAGTTGGGGATCGTTTCTCAAAGGAGGATTTGGAGCGCCTGTTTTTTTTTCGTTCCTGAGTTTGCTCGGACGGGAGGCTTCTTCTTAGGTGCTCGCTGAACGGGGGCTCGGCAAAAAAAAGGCAGAAGGGGGAGCATTCGGCAAGGAAGAGAAAAAGGAGCGATCGTCAGGCTGCTTCAGCGAGAAAAAAAAGAAAGAAGAAAACTGAGAAAAGATGAGAGAGAGAGAGAGAGAGAGAGAGCGGTGAAGATGGTGGAGATGAAGACTATTGGCGTGGTTGGTGGTGGCCAGATGGGCTCCGGGATCACCCAGCTCGGCGTCATCCACGGCTTCCAAGTCTGGCTCTTGGACAAGGACCCCCAAGCCTTCTCTCGGTCCGCTGACTACATCGCCGCTTCGATTCGACGCCTGGTCTCCGAGCGCGCCATCTCGCAGGCAGGAGGTGACGATGCTCTTCGCTCCCTCCTCTGCACCTTGAGCTTAGAAGAGCTCCGGACGAGTGATTTCGTCATAGAGGCTATAGTGGAATCCGAGGATGTCAAGAAGAAGCTGTTCCGCGATTTAGATAAGATTGTCAAACCCTCTACTGTTCTGGCGTCCAACACAAGTTCAATCTCCATCACTCACTTAGTGTCCGCCACGACGAGACCCCATCAGGATCCTGATGCCAATGATAAATGAAGCATTTCACACTCTCTAAACCGGATCGCAACAAAGGAGGAGATTGATGCTGGAATGAAGCTTGGTACAAACCATCCAATGGGTCCTCTGGAGGTTGCAGATTTTTTTGGGTTGGATGTCTGCTCGTCAATAATGAGAGTACTCCAAGCATGATTAGGAGATAGTAAATACACTCCACGTCCTTTGCTAGTGCAGTATGTGGATGCAGGTCGCCTGGGAAGAAAACGAGGTACTGGGGTGTATGACTACCGCAAAGTACCTGAACTAATAAAACCATCAGCTCGACTCCAGAGAGCTTGAGAGAGGTGGAAAAAGCCAAGTCGAGAGATAGAGCGCTCCAAAGGCGAACCAGAGAGAAGAATGTGCTCAGTGAGTGCTCCACCATTGCCGGAGTCCATTTTTCAGCCGCTGTCCGCCTCAGAGCTTCCCCTTCGAACCGGGTAGGTCCTCTTGAGTGCAGTTGCTTTATTTTAGTAGGTTACCGGGCCGGGGCTCGCGGCCGACCAGTTCGCGCGAGCCCCGGCTCCTGTCGTGCCTCCATTAAGGTTTATCCACATGCTTCCATGTCTAGGTAGAGCTTAGGCCCGGTCTGAGTTCGGCTCGAATCGGGAACCCCTTTGTTTACTCATGCACGCCGAATGTTCGATAAAGAGCCCAAATGAAGTCCCGAAACCATCATCGTCAGATTGGTGTTTAGTAGCTTAGCTTGATATGTTTTTCTCATGTGTGGTAGATCCTTGTGTGAATTCGTGATCTTCCTTGTGTTTTCTACGAGATTTTATGGTCTGTCCGTTTATTTCTTGCGAGTCGTCGGAAAAAATAGACACTCGTCCAAGTGGGCGGCCGGAACTTGTGGCTGACGGCTGTTGATGTTGCCTGGGAGTTGGTGAAGTTTTACCGGTTGTGTAGGTGTCGGCATTAGCTTGGTCGAACGGTGACCGGAAGCGGGTCGATCCCGAAAAAAAAAATTTGCAGGCGTGAGGGACGTTCGGCGGAAGGTTGAAGACGATGCATGTTTGGGGGGGGGGGAAATCTGCAGGCAGAAAAGGACAAAAAGAAAGAATAAAAAGAGAAATTAACAAATAAATAAAAAATAGAAAAACGGGCAGAAAATAAAAATGAAATAGGAGCTGGGCTGAGAATGTGTCGAGCGGGCCTACGCTAGGCATGGACCGAATATGGTTGGGCTGAGAACTAAAATTAGAATGGGCTGTTTCTTACAAAAAAACATTTCGTGGGCCAATTAGGATTAATTAAAGATGGGCCTTAGCATAGTTTTTTTTAGTCCAATTCCGACCATTAGGGTCCCGGTCGGTTCATTCGAGTCGGGTCTTGACCCGGTCCAAATCCCTTTAAAAAATTATTAAAAAATTAAAAAAATCCTTAAAATGTTAAAAATTTCGAAAATTTTAAAAAATTAAAATAAATAATTTTTTTGAAAAATCGTGAAAATCATTAAAAAATCGAAAATTTTCAGAATTCATTAAAAAGATACAATTTTCTGAAAATATTCAAAAATTCCAAAAAATTAGGAAACTCAGAAAATTCCAAAAAGTATTAATAATTTTTTTGTAAAAATTACAAAAAATTCAGAAAAGCCTTAAAATGTCAAAAAAAAATCTTGAAAGATCATTTCCTTAATTTCGGAAAATATAAAATATGTATTAAAAATATATAAAATATATAAAATTTTCATAAAAATTCTGAAAATTCTGAAAAAAAATGCAAAAATTTAGAAAACCCTTAAAAAAAAAAAGAAAAACCAAAAGTGAACAAGTCTTTAGGGCTCTACAATAGTGTTCTTTGTTTACGTTATATTTTTTAGGGACAATATTAAGATGTTCTCTTCCTTTATTTTGTAATGATAATTAATTGTGCACTTAAATATTTTGGATATTATTTTTCTGCTTTAGAATGGTCAGGAAAAGCCTTAAATTTATTGAATGGATTGCCATGACCTTAATTAATACACAGTTGAATTAGGTATTGAAATGGTGTTAGTTGTATGATTAATGTAAACAAATCCTCAAATTTAGAATTTTTGGTTACGCAAATCAGTAAGGTATTATCTCGTATCTTATTAGGTTTCTAACCGACCCTAAAAAGGTTAGTAGCGGCTCCTTTATTTAAATTTGCATAGTCTAAACTTGTTAAAATTTTGAATACTCAATGTCACTCGGAATATGAGCTTAAAAGAGCCTAAGCTAATAAATGATCATCGGTCTGAAGTTAACAATATCCTTAAACCTAATCAAAGACCCCCACC
This sequence comes from Angophora floribunda, assembly GCA_014182895.1. Lineage (NCBI taxonomy): Eukaryota > Viridiplantae > Streptophyta > Magnoliopsida > Myrtales > Myrtaceae > Angophora > Angophora floribunda. The sequence goes on from CM024710.1 coordinate 22,659,611, forward strand.
CAAACAAAAAAAAATTAGGTTGCGACAAAGCCATCATGGCATTTAACTGTAATTCACAAGCCACACCAATTGTGAAAGGAGTCAACCGTTAATGTCTAGAGTGATATATAGGGGAATTAATTTGATCTAGGGGGAGCGAACCATCCTCTTGTGAAGGCGATGGTTATAAATAATCAAGAGCTCTAATTTGTGTTTGTGTGCAAAAAGTTATTGAAATCAATATTGTAGGGAGTGCCTTCAATAAATAAAAAGAGTGTTTTTTTTTTTCAATTGAGTTCTTGAGCTTTCTCACCATTTGACATCAGAATCACGCTATGCACTCAACATTTCAGGATCATTGGCTACTAAGAAGTATTATGGATAAAATTGAGCAAATTGAGAAAGTATAGGGATTAGCGATACCTTTCTCTTTATCTCTAAAAAGTATAAAGAAGAAGAAAAATGGACCGCAATAACTCATACTTGAATATCAAAAGATGGGCTTTATATAAACTTTTTGCGCCAAGCTCGTTTATCTAAATTAGTGATCATTTGAGGACAAATTCTAAAGATTTCTTCCACCTACCTTTCACACACATTGATTACGATATTTCATGATCCGACAACCATATAAATCTTAAGAGATTGGCTAAGATTATTCATCGCCAAAGGAAATTAAGAAGTTAAAACCTCACATTTCATGATGTTGCTAAATAAATATCATTAACAAGAGAATCATTCGTCTCTCTCCCTATGTACTTCTTTTGGCGCTCATGTTCTTCTATGAACCATGTTGGTCGGTGCATCATGATCTTGCAGCCCAAATCGAATGGATTTAAAGCTCAACGAATTGCCGTTGAATTAGCAACACTTGTTTGCAAGCTTCACTGGAAGATCTGATTGATGACCAAAAGTGTCAAATCTTCATCTCATTCTGGATTACGGTTTGTTGATACCTAAAATTTGGTGATCTAGTTGATTGTTTATTGCACATAGAAGATTAGGATTGACCCGGTCCCTATAAAAAAATATTAAAATTGCATAAATATATTTATTTATTTAGATGCATATCGATAATAATAGGTCTTATATAATTGAATTTGCACTAGACCAGTGGTTGATGGACTTAGATGAATGTACTCAAATGAGGGAATTTTTTAGCTTGATTGGATTAAGCCCGCGAGTGGGTAAGATTCTGCCTAACTCATGACGTGACCCAAGCATGCGGATGCCTAGGGTTAGAAAACATATGGAGATCTTTATTGGGCGCCAAATATTCAGTCAACATGAAGGTGCAATAAGACTGACCACTCTATGAGCTGTTTACGGCAACATTGGGTCCAACGTGAAGGAGCGAAAAGACGAAAGACCATAAATATAAAATTGCTCTGCAGGATCACCTTCCACTGTCTACTCCATCAAATCTCCAAGAATAGAGGAAATCGGCTGAATATTGAGCCCATAATACTAGCCAAAATATACACGCATGATATCCAAGGGTGAATAGAGGCTACACATATTTGAATGCACGGTTCCTACTCTCAGACTTTTGCTCATAGTGTAAAAGTTGAAACCCACACTTGGATCTAAATCATCCATATCCCAACTCCTGAAAAGCTGGAGATTTAAACACAGAGGAAAAAAAATACAGAGCGAGATGTTCACCATTAAAGGGAATGCACGTTCTTGAGGAGCCAGAGAAAAAAGGGGCGTGATTTACGGGCACAGCAAGCCCGACGTTCACCAAGTCCAACCGTAGCGCCTTGCTGCTCCTGCCATCGACGTTCACTGCTTCAGCGACAACGGAACCAACCCAACTCAAACAACAACGACGCCGTTCCCAGTTGCACCGTGGCCACGTGACCTTGTCGAACATCGACGTTGCTTCCTTCCTGGCCGACACGAAGCACTTGCTGTTCCCGTTCCTGCTGCCACCGTGACAACCACGCCGCTGCCACTCCCAAACCGAGACGACGCCAAGCTTGCCATCACTGCTCAAGACCCACCGCGCATCACGAGCTGTTGCTGTTGTGATCCATCGAGTGGCAAGCTCAACTTTGATGATCAGCCTCACCGTCTCATGCTGCTAATCGTTCCATCGAGTTTCTGTTTCCACAGGTCCTCGAAGGCTCGTCCGTGTCCACCAAACCGAGAATCCGACCGGAAGACCATCACCAATCCGCGACCCGAGCTGCTTCCCACCGGACGATCTGTTGGCATGTCCTATCCAAATCGTGTGGTTTATTTCCAGCAAGTCAAAGATATTCAACGGACTCCCAATGGCGTCCCTGCTGGGATCTCCTACATGCAACACGCCATCTCAAGGGGTGCAATCAGACTAGATTTACCTGGGAACCGGTTCCATTTTCTTGGAACGGCTTGAACTGGTTCGGTTCCCAGTTCCATAAATTCTGGGTGTGTTGGTAATTGGAAGACATGGTTGTTCCTCAAAAACCTCCTGCCATTAGCCAGTGTGATAGCAAAGCTTGTCACGCGATTTAATTTGTGAGATAATCATATCGCTTTCCTCGATTGCGAAGAAATAATAGTGTGTACGCTTTCTCTGAAACCTATACTCATTCACCATTGCTTTTTGTCATAAAACGAACACATATAATGTTAACATAAAGAAGAATACGACGTGCTCAAGTTTCTTACCGTCACTCCAGGTAACGACCTAAGGAACCAAAATCCAAGATCCTAAATCTCCTATAGTCTTATGTTCTTAAAAATATTCACGGTCAAAATGAAGATATATGAACTTCGTGGGCATTTAAACACTGCAACATATATTCACAATCGTATTGAATCGCCGGGTACATGGATACACTGCAACTCGAGCTAGACTACGCCTCACTCAACGTTTCAAAGCCAGAGAACCATTTTTTGTACGACTTTGCCTTTTTTCATGGGATGCGGCTCTCTTCAGCCTGGCAGTTTTCCACCTTCATTCTGAGAGCTTCTAGGAATGGCCGGGTGTTGAGCTCAGGGTTCCCCATTTCGTCGTCTCGAAACATGTCCTCGTCATACACCGCTGGCGAAAATGAAAGTGATAATCTCAGTGATTCTTCCCCTCATATTACTCTCCCCTTCGTCTTTTATGATTTTTGACCGAATCGTGTAAACGTCCCTTCAGCTATTTGGAGAACCGGCGGGTATTTTATCAGATACTGCGTGTTGTCATAGTTGGTGTCGCAAGCATCAAACCTTAATTTTATTAGACATCTATGCATGACTTATGACTAAGATCTTATTAAGCTTTCCATAATTAAGAAATGATCGACAGTCTTCACTAGAAACAGAGCGCTCATTCTGAAAGTTGTATTGATCTGTCTTGAAACTCATTTCAGCTCAAGTTAGCGCAAACACAATTATTTGTTAGAGATTGATGTGTGAAGTTCATAATGTATGGTCAAAAGCTTCGCACGTGACAATTTTCCACCCAAGGAATGAAATTATTTGTTAAAGATTAATGTCATGTGATGGGACCGATGAGAGATTAAAAGCATTCGCCGCGAATTTTGGGTGAGCCAGCAAAAGAGCGTGGACCATGATCACACTTTGATGGTTGAGAAAAGGATAATAAAATCAATGAGAAAGGAACGCCATCATAAGCTTGGGTCTCTATGGCTAGGGTCTCGATGATATCCTACTTTTTCTAGAGATTCCTGCTAAATCTTTTATTACCCGCGTCATTATGTATCTTGATCTTCCTCCGTAAGTATATCTAATTGCCTCTTTACTTGCTATCTATTCTAGGAATTTGCAACTACTCCCAATCCTTTGGCTACGGTTCTCCTTTGGTCAATGGACCTTCCTTGATTCCGTCATCAACATCCTTTCTTGTTTCGAGCCAATGGTTCGGAACCACATGTCTTGTACTCCACTTAAAATCTGTCTATGGGAAACTTATGATCCATAAACTAATTAGGTATTCCATCGATGAGCTCACTATTATGACATTTATGATCAATGATCTCATAAGACATTCCATTGATGGGCTTAATGGATTGTAATGTATTTGTCATGGCTTAGTTTGGGCCATTAACTTATCTACAATTGGGCCCAAATTTTGGGGTGGTGTCAACAAATCCTTGACCCATTATCAATTGCTTTTATATGCGGAGAATTTTAACTATGATTGACATCTCTATTCAAAGCATTTCAAATTCAAGTAGAGTTTATTTATCACATTCCAATGATAAAAAAATCCTCAAGTTAATTTCAACAATTTCTATCATGAGCTTCATAGTCTCATTATATGACAAATTTAAAGATGAGTGTGACTACTCCTTTCCAGGCCTTATTTCTCACAAGGGATCACTTCTATAACAAGCTTCTTCTATAGTTGAATGCCCAATCATCAGTTTAATAAATGGCCTAATTTTAGCACTCTATTAGAGAATTGCATATCACATAAACGACTCAAGTTTGCCCCAGTAGTAATAGCTAGTAAGACATATTCACCAAAGCGGTAGCTATGCCACGGCTTGAGGATTTGAGTCGAGAAATTCCCAAATGTCGGCATCAAAAGAGAGCTCATTCCAACCATTTCGTCCCTCTTCCATAGCAAATTCCCGAGACCACAAATTCGCGCTTCGCTGTCCTTCTGAGCCATTTGCTGAGGTGATGAGCCCTTTGTTGGGGCCGCTTTTGGTTAACAGATTTTCCCACCAAGCACTCTCCTTGTCCTGATGAGATAACAACGGAGATGTCGTCCAAGGTTTCCACCAGGTGGAGTGCTTGAAGCCACCAGTGTGGCTTTTCTGTCAAGCCATGCCGAGCCCTTCGAGATTCTCTGCGGTCGAGGCCTTAGGACGTTTATTTTAGTGACAAATTTCTGAGGCGGGTTGTCTTCCTTTTGCTTCTGATAGTCAACATTTTTAGTCAAGTGGGTGTTCCAATAGTTCTTGATGTCGTTTGCAGTTCTTCCCGGAAGTCTCCCTGCAATCAGTGACCACCTGCATGAACTTGGACGACTCATTAGTTCATTAGTAGGCATACGCATGAATTTTGATTGATAATTCTACATGCCCCCTTCCATCATAATTTAAATATGACTAGACATTCCACGAGCCCATTTGTGTCTTGCTTGTTTCAGTTATTCGTGCAGGCACGGGCTTATTAAATGCACGCCCCTTGGCTTGTAATTTCAGTGCTGGTAATACATAGATAAATTATTGTGTATTTCAAATTTGAAATCTATTCATTTGTCTAGGACTTTAACTACGACATTAATATTTCATTTTTATTTGTATGCGTTTCTCGATTGAATTCAAAACATCCAATCACTTTGCTTTTGGGTTTATCCCCTTTGGTTGCCTCAAAATCTACCATTTCACGTCTTAAAGTTTTAAACGTCTTTTGCGCTTAGCTTTGATTATCCGTTGCCATTGTCTTTTATATGCCACCTCTTTTTTTCGTTTTTTTCCCCTGATCGAAAAGGCTAGCACGGACAACCAGATTGCACGCGCCCTCTAAGCTTTACCAAGAGAATTCCACGCCTCGCTACATAATGTTCGGACTTAAGATTGTGAAAGAGACTCCAATCTGCCTAACTCACGACCCATTGGTCCAAGGCAGGCAAGCCGTATCGCCATAATTTCTCGCTGAAGTGCTAGAAGTCCATAGATTATTCCCCAAAGTGAGATACTTGCGTTTGAATTTGCTACCTCGCATTTGGAAATTTCAACAAGTACCACTATACAATCTCTCACCTCTAAAGCAAGTTTGTCTTCTATTCTTGATGTCTATCTATTAAGATTCCTATTAACGAGTGTTTGGCATTTGTCAAACATACCGTAATAAATGCTAGAAGTCCGTAGATTATTCCCCAAAGTGAGATACTTGCGTTTGAATTTGCAACCTCGCATTTGAAAATTTCAACAAGTACCACTATACAATCTCTCACCTCTAAAGCAAGTTAGTCTTCTATTCTTGATGTCTATGTATTAAGATTCCTATTAACGAGTGTTTGGCATTTGTCAAACATACCTTAATAAGAAGATATTCAACTTTTAACATATTGATTGTGCATATTACGAATGTAGTCAATGCATTCAAAATTGTAATGTTTTTTTTATCTTGTTGTTTATCAAGTGCCACTGGGATCTTATATAACATAATCTTTATATTAAAATACAATCCTATCATTTGCTCTTTAATTTGGTCTAAGCTTTCGTTAAAACCCCGCGGATAAGTTTGACTTTTCCCAATGTAAAATACTCATTGTAAAGGGCCCTACATAATTTGGACACGACACTTACTTAGGTTATCGCATTGCTTTCGATATCTCTGTCCCTCTCATCAATCGAATATGTTCTCCAACCATCCCGATCAAAAACAAGAAAATTCTAGGAGGCAAATTAAAAGATGCCAAGATAGACTGTTTTAGGAAAATTGACAACACATAAACATTTTGCCAATTCAATCTTAAATATTTTCATTTTATTAGTTGAGTTATAAACATTTTTAAATATTGCAAATTAAGTTCATCCAGTCAAAATTGGCCTAGATTTGCTAACATTGATAGTTAACACTAACATTAATATATTTAATACTTTTTAAAATTTTTATGTTTTTCTTTTTTTTTCCTTTTCTCTCTCTTTTTTTTTTTTTTTTTTTTTTTGGAGTTGGGGCTAGCAAGGGTTGTCGGCTGACCCTTGCCGGCCATAGGCGAGGGTTGTCGGCTGACCTTTGCCGACTTTGAGCAAGGGCTTTTTTGATGGACAATTTTTCCTATTTCTTGAACCTAGTCTTTCTATCTTTTATTAGAATCTCGCTGGCCAAACTCATTTTCAAAGCCCCGAAAGAAATGGCCGAATAGATATGTGATTTAGTAGTGTTGGCATGATGAAATGTATGATATGAGGCGAGTAACCCGAACTTGGGAGAGATTTATTCACCTATTGCCAAGAAGCTTATGAAGCCTGATGATCATATCAACCTCGTCCTCTTGAATGCCCCTTTCTTGATGTTGGGCTTCAGATAGTTCAACCACCTCAGCCTGCAACTTTTCCTGCACCTGTTCAACCCTGCAAATTCAAACCCATTGATAAATACTCTTACTGTAACGGCAAAAATCTCTCTTTTCTCTCGCTGGGCTGATCGATAGTGTACCTGCTCTGCGAGAAACTTGGTGCCAATTTCCTTCACCATATCTGCCCATGCACTTCTTCAGTAAAACATCCTCTTCCTCAGTCCATGCACCTTTTCTCACTCCTATAGCTCCCTTCATTGTCCCCTCTCTCTCTCTCTCTCTCTCTCTCTCTCTCTCTCTCCCTACCGCGTAAGAGCATGCGTCGCTCGCTCTCTCTCTCTCCCTCCCTACCGCGTAAGAGCATGCGTTGCTCGGAGGTTCACTTGAAGAAGCCATATAAATAAGGTCCATCTGTGCAAATACATGCATAAAGTGTAGTGGGTGCCCGAGAAGTGAGTGTCGTGCATGTCTATCATCCACACAGAACCATGTGAACTTAATTGGTCCACATGACTTTTTTGATAACTTTGAATAATAAGAAAATTACCAAAAAAAATGTTAAACCTATTGCAATTGTTACAAATTTAGTCATGAACATTTTTGTTTTGTCAATTTAATCTTAAATCTTTAGATTTATGTCAATTTTGCCCAACCGGCACTAATACAAATAATTTTTTATAATTAATTCTTTCATTTTTTTCTTTTTTTCCCCACAAGGGCTAGACGGTGAGGGTCATGATCCTCACCTAGCCTCGCCTGTAGCCCGCAGCTGGCAAGGCCATGGCCACCTTCACCACGCTGCAAAGAGGAGTGTAGATGCTTTGGCTTTTGCCATGCCCTAACTTGCTTAGTCGGTGAATTTAGAGAGCTGAGTCATGAAAAATCTTTTGTGGACGCCAACCAAGCCTACAAAAATTCCATCCACCACTATGAGGAACAACAGAAACACCAACCCTAAATGGGGCAAATGTAAATGGCCATGGCGTTGCAGGTGACGTCAACCTTGCCAAGGCCTTTCTGGCCGTGGGCAAAGGAGGCCATTGCGAGGCTACCTTCACCCAATTCTACTACCTCGCCCATAGTCACAATAGCCTTGCACACATCTGGGCGAGGCCGAGCAAGGGCCACAACCTTTGCCAATAGTTTGCGAGCTTTGGCGACCCTCGCTAGCCATAGTGGGTGAAGGAGGGAAAAGGATAAATTAATTTTAAAATTTTTTAAAAATGTATCCATGTCAACAGCCACGTGACATAACATGCTCAATATCCATGTCAATGTCGGCCAGCCAAAATTGGCTTAATGGACTGAGTTGGTACAAATGCAAAAGGTTTAAGATTAAATACGCACAAGTAGAATAGGTTTAGGATTTGTTGGTTATTTTCCATTGAATAACTACTGTAAAAACTCAATTCTTTTGAAGTGTACCCGCAAAAATGTTTTAACCTATTATAGAAATAATGAAAGTCAAAATTAGTAATCACATGTGCATTTTTACCTAATTTGAGATTTCAGAGAATTACCAAACAAGTGAATTTGTACACTGCTTTGTTGAACTAAAACACAGTGCATATTTATTGAGTTTACCTGTTTTGAATTGAAAGTTGGCTGGCATGGCGAAAAAGTCAGATTGTACAAAAAAAAACGAGGCAAAAAATATAATCAAACACATATACTTATAACTTTCTAACACATTTCATTTTGTGGCCAGTCATAAGCTCATCAAGAGTTTAATTTTCGAGTTATTTTGGACTGCTATGATTCAAGCTAAACTTATGAATAATTTAAGTAGTGTAAATATGGTGTTACTATTACTAAAATAAATTACCTCATGTAACATATAAAGTGATAGCAGAAAAAATTAAAGTCAATTTTTTAAAATTTTGGACCTATAATACTTTTAAATCAAGTAAGGCATTATAGTTAAAAATTTGAGTAAATAGAAATTGTACTAGATCTTTTTCCTTAATTAAATTTGTCATTTTTTTATTCGGTTTTATTTAGAGTTATTTAAAATTAGACCACATCGTTGTGATTTTCTTGTTAATTTGCATGTGTAGATGACTTAATTTTTACTAAATTGAGTAAGTAAAGTCAAATTCTTCCATGTGAAAATCATGTTGGATATCATTTTAGTTGGAACAGGAAAAAAAAAATTAAAATGTGACATGAGACCAGTAAAGCCAAGAGAAAAAATAAGCAAAAAGAGGTGGTCATCTTGCGTGGCATAATCAATGCTAATATGAATAATTTTTGTAATTTTTAATCAAAGACGTTGTTTCCTCATGTTACTCTCCCTCTCCCCTTCATGAAAGGTAAGAAGCAGCAATCCAATCTTGATCTCTGAAAGCGTCTTCCTTTCCCGCCGTTATTCAATAATTGCTTCATGACATTCATTGCTATAAAAGCATTTAAAAAAATTCTTTACATTATTCTTATTTCCCTATTTTCCTCCGTCCATCAACCGGCCTCAGTGATGGCTGGTGTAAGGAAATAGGAATATAATAAAATAATAAAAATAAAAAATAGATTAGAAAAATCATCCATGTTATTACCGATTGTACCACATAAGACACCTACCATCAAGACGGCTAGTATCCACGTTAGCTATTGCCAACGAAAATTAACCAAAATAACTGAATTAGCCACTATACAATAAGTTTAGAACTTTTGGACAATTACCCAATTGAATTTCAAAAAAAGGAATTAGATAGAATTATATAATAAAATGACATGTGGTGTAAAAAATATGTATTAAGTTGTGTTTTTTAAATAGTAAGTACATCTATCGATATTCTTTGATAAGTCGTCTCCAATCCTAATTTAGTAGACAAAGTCAATCAATAATCTCTCCAATGATCATACGCGCACCTTGAGGGCACATGTATCTATGTCACTACAGAAATTTTACCAATATATATCTTCTACAGTGATGTTAGGTATAGTACAATTTGTCTATAAAATTGACACATTAAATTATATGACAGGTCTGTCAAAGAGTTTGCTAAGTCCCATTTCTAGCCTATAAAAGGATAGGTTATACCTATTAGTTGCTTGAATCCCATTAAAAGCTACTATACCGAAATAAGTTATAGAGATGAAGATCTGGCATTCCAATAGATTATTGATTACAACCAATCTGATCTATTTTCTTTGAGTGAAGTTATGGTTCAAACATGTACGTTTTAATTCCGTTGTATATATAATTTTTGGTGTTTTACAATCATATGGATCTAATTATTCTTGATTAATTAGTTATTTATGTAGAGAAATTTCTACATATGGTATCGTGCCGCGTGCGCACGTGAATAGAGGGTGCAAAGAAGGGAAAATGGTGGTGTGGTGGGCTGGGCTAGATGGAGAGGAAGAAAGAAGGATAAGGCTGGGTTTAAGAGATTAATAGAGTGGGCTGGACTATGCTAGCCCACCCGATTCAATTTTTTTTTTTGAAATTTTTTTTATCTTTTCCATAAATTTATATATATTTATATTTGCAAGATAAATAGGTATTTAAAACGTGTCAACAAAAATTTAGGTGTCAACAGCTACTTTACATTATCATATGATTTATGGAGTTTAGAATCTCAACTTCTCTAGTTCTAAAGATGCCTTGTTCATTTTGGTAGATAATAATCACACCTCTTATATCTATGTGCCCAGACAAATTCCTCAACATCAACTAGTTATGTTACTCCCAAACACTTGAGTAACTAACTATGAAAAGATTGACCATAAATCCAAACCAATCTAGTCCACAAAGTCTCAATACCAAGAAAAAAGATGGCAAGGTTGTCATTAAATTTAGTAAGGAAAAGGAAGAAACTTCTTCTTCTTATATCTTTCCTACTATTTTTATGTACAACCTTGTGTAGTTTATATTCTAGTTAAAGTTAGTGATTCAAATCCAAAAACCTTGATCGAGTTCCTTGTAAAATGGGAAACACTTTGATGGTCGAGAAAGGGATAATAAAATTAGTGAATCATTGGAAATCAATGAGAAAGGAACGCCATCATAAGCTTGGGTCCATATGGCTAGGGTCTCCATGATATCTTACTTTTTTCTAGAGATTCCACCTAAATCTTTTATTACCCGCATCATTATGCATCTTAATCATCCTCCATAAGTATATCTAATTGCCTCTTTACTTGCTCTCTATTCTAGAAATTTGTGACTACTCCCGATCCTTTAGCTATGGTTCTCCTTTGGTCAATGACCCTTATTGATTCCGTCATCAACATCCTTTCTTGTTTTGAGCCAATTGATTGGAACCACATGTCTTGTACTCCACTTAAACTCTATCTATTGGAAACTCGTGATCAATAAGCTAACTAGGTATTCCATCAATGAGCTTACTATTATGACATTTATGATGAATGAGCTCATAAGACATTTCGTTGATGGGCTTAGCTTGTGCTATATTTGTCATGGCTTAGTTTGGACCATTAGCTTCTCTATAATTGGGCCCAAATTTTGGGGCGGTATCAACAAGTTCTCGACCCATTATTAATTGTTTTTATTTGTGAAGAATTTTAACTGCGACTCGACTCTCTATTTGAAGCATTTCAAATTCAGGTAGAGTTTATTCATCACATGCTAATAACCAAAAATTCTCAAGTTAATTTCAACAATGTCCATCATGAGCTTCACGGTCACATTATATGACAAATTTAAAGATGAATGTGACTACTCCTTTCCAGACATTATTTCTCACAAAGGGGTCACTTCTACAACAAGCTTCTTCTAAAGTTGAATGCATCAATCATTAATTTAATAAATGCCCTAACATTAGCACACATATCACATAACCGACTCAAGTTTGGCCCAATAGTAATAGCTACTAAGACTGATCGACCAAAGCGTTGGTTATATAACGGCTTCAGGATTCGAGTCGAGAAATTCCCAGATGTCGGCATCAAAAAGAGAGCTCATTGCAACCACTTCGTCCCTCTTCCATTGCAGATTCCTGAGGCCACGAATTCGCGCCTGGCAGTCCTTCTGAGCCATTTGCTGCAGTGACAAGTCCTTCGTCGGGGCCGCTTTCGGTTAAAAGACTTTCCCACCAAGCACTCTCCTTGTCCTGATGAGATAACAATGGAGATGGTTGTCCAAGGTTTCCACCTGGTGGAGTCCTTGAAGCCACCAGCGTGGCTTTTCCTTTGAGCCATGCCGAGCTCTCCGAGAATCTCTGCGGCCGTGGCCTTATGACATTCACTTTAGAGGCAAATTTCTGAGGCAGGTTGTCTTCCTTTTGCTTCTTATAGACGATCTTTTTAGCCAAGTGGGTGTTCCAATAGTTCTTCACGTCATTTGCGGTTCTTCCAAGAAGTCTCCCTGCAATCAGTGACCACCTACATGGACTTGGACATATCATTATTTAAATTTTGAGAAATCGGAAGATTGACTCATTAGTTCATTTGTCGGCATATGCATGTATTTTGATTGATAATTCTACATGCCCCCTTCAGCCGTAAATTTTAATATGACTTGACATTCCACAAGCCCACTTGTGCCTTGCTTGTTTCAATTATCTGTGCAGGCACGGGTTTATTTCATTAGTTCATTTTCGGCATACACATGTACTTTGATCGATAATTCTACATGCCCCCTTCCGTCATAAATTTTAATATGACTTGATATTCCACGAGCCCACTTGGGCCTTGCTTGTTTGAATTATCCGTGCAAGCAGGCTCATTTCAATTCCCATTTCGCCAAGTAACTCAATTATCAAATAATAGTAGCAAAAGTAGTGTTTCGCGCAAATGGATTCGGCAACAAATATCCATCATTGAAAGTCATTTTTTTTTTTTTTTATTTCCTATGACGACTTTGGATAGGAAATATCATAATTAGACAAGAAAATTGATAATTTCACTTCAAAAAGTACTATACGTACACAAATTATTCTAAATTTTAATTGATGACAAAGCTTGGAAAATACAGCTACTTCAATGGAATTGAACGTAAACTAGCATGCCATGATTTAATAAATGACAAAGTCTGAGAGTGTAAACATGCGACATCAGAATTTAATTAACGATACAACACTTAAGAAATAAATACACACCGGAATTTAATCAATGACATGGATATGGAAAATATAGCTAAGAAATGCACTAGAATTTAATCAACAACACAAGCCTAAAAACTTATGATATGATGCAAGAAAGTAAAGATAACCAAAAGATAGTGATTTGTTTGTTTGTGTGCGGAAGGAGGGAAGGAGGGTCTCCAATAGACTAACATCAGTATTTATAGTGGTTATATCATAACCATCTTTGAGCTATTCTCCTATGGTTGCAGCCATGTTCCCCTCTTTGAGAATTTTGTGCCCATATTCTCAAGATGTTATGATCTTATCTTCAAGCCGTTACTCCCTAAAATGTTACTCCACGACTTCCTGAACTTTGTTGTTTCTCTCACTAGTGTTTTGAACTCATAATGCATTATGACACCCTCTAACCATCCAACTTTCTCTTGATATTTCAAATTGGTAATCCATCATCCCTCCTAATTGGTATCCTAGTCAACTATCACTAACCATACCTCATTATATATCGACAACTAATTAGTGGTCATCAATATATATTAGTATCAATATTGGATCACGTACTTAATAATACCTTGCCCTCTAGTCACATCTCTATCCATGTTGACAACAGGAATAATTTTTGTGCAAACAAGTAGAGAGTTAAATGACATCACACATGCTGATGATAATTAAGAAAAGGACCTGCACGCCCCTTAGCTTGTAATTTCAGCACTCCTAATACATAGATAAATTATTGTGTATTTCAAATTTGAGATTGATTCATTTGTCTAGGACTTTAACCATGACATTAATATTTCATTTTTATTTGTATGCGTTTCTCGATTGAATTCAAAACATCCGATCACTTTGCTTTTAGGTCTATTCCCTTTGGTTGCCTCAAAATCTACCATTTCACGTCTAAAATTTTTTAATGTCGTTTGCGCTTAGCTTTGATTATCCATTGCCATTGTCTTTGTATATGCCACCTCTCTTTTTTTCTTTTTTTCCCCTGATCGAAAAGGCTAGCATGGACAACCAGATTGCATGCGTCCTCTAAGCTTTACCAAGACCACGCCTCGCTACATAATGTCCGGACTTAAGATTGTGAAAGCGACTTCAATCTGCCTAGCTCACGACCCATTGGTCCAAGGCAGGCAAGCCATCGCCATAATATCTCGCTGAAGTGCTAGAAGTCCGTAGACTATTCCCCAAAGTGAGATACTTGCGTTTGAATTTGCGACCTCGCATTTGGAAATTTCAACATGTACCGCTATACAATCTCTCACCTCTAAAGCAAGTTAGTCTTCTATTCTTGATGTCTATGTATTAAGATTCCTATTGACGAGTGTTCGGCATTTGTCAAACATACCTTAATAAGAAGATATTCAACATTTAAGATATTGATTGTGCACATTACAAATGTAGTCAATGCATTCAAAATTGTAGTGTTTTCTTGTTTTGTTGTTTATCAAGTGCCACTGTGATCTTACATAACAAACTCCTTATATTAAAGTACAATGCTACCATTTGCTCTTTAATTTGGTCTAACGTTTCACTAAAGCCCCGCGGATAAGTTCGGCTTTCCCCCATGTAATATGCTCATTGTAAAGGGCCCTGCAAAATTTGGACACGACACTAACTTAGGTTGTGCCATTCCCTTCGATGTCTCTATCTCTCTCATCAATTGGGATACGTTGTCCAACCGTCCCTATCTATAAAAAGAAAATTCTACGAGGCAAATTCAAAGACGCCAAGGTGGACTGTTTTGCAAAAATTTGGAAACAGGAAACATTTTGCCCATTCAATCCTAAACCTCTCATTTTTACCAATTAAATTATAAACTTTTTTAGATGTTTCCAATTAAGTTCATCCAGCCAAAATTAGCCCAGAATTGCTAATGTGAATGGTTGATGCTGAAATGAATTTTTTTGATAATTTTTTGAAATTTTTATGATTTATTTCTTTTTGCCCTTCTTTTTAGGGGGCAGGTTTGCAGTTAGGACCAGCAAGGGTTGCCGGCCCACCCTTGCTGGCCATAGGCTAGGGCCAGCTGACCTTCGTTGACTCTGAGAGAGGACTTTCTTGATGGACAATTTTTACTATTTCTTGAACCTAGTCTTTCTATCTTTTATAAGGATCCCGCGGCAAAACTCATTTTCGAAGCCCCAAAAGAAATCGCCAAAGAGATATATGATTTAGTAGTGTTGGCATGACGATACGTATGATATGAGGCGAGTAACCCGAACTTGGGAGAGATTTACTCACCGATTGCCAAGAAGCTTATGAAGTCTGATGATCATGTCAATCTCGTCCTCTTGGAATGCCCCTCTCTTGATGTTGGGCGTCAGATAGTTCAACCACCTCAGCCTGCAACTTTTCCTGCACCTGCTCAACCCTGCAAATTCAAACCCATTGATAAATACTCTTACTGTAACGGCAAATATCTCGCCGGGCTGATCGATAGTATACCTCCTCTGCGAGGGACTTCGTGCCATTTTCCTTCACCATATCTGTCCATGCACTTCTTCAGCAACACATCCTCTTCCTCAGTCCATGCACCTTTTCTCATTCCTATAGGTCCCTTCATATGAGAGAGAGAGAGAGAGAGAGAGAGCACACTTTTTTGGTACGAAAACACTTCCAGATCCAAAGTACGAGCACGCATTGCTCGGGGGTTCACTTGAAGAAGCCATATATATGAGGTCCATCTGTGCAAATACATGCAAAAAGTGTAGAGGGTGGGCGAGAGAAGTGAGCGTCGTGCATGTCTATCATCCACACAGAACCAGGTGAACTTTAATTAGTGCACGTGACCTTTTTTATTTTAACTTTGAATAATGAGAAAATTACCAAAAAAATTCTAAACCTATTGCAATTATTCTAATTCAGTCTTAAATCTTTTTTTTTGCCAATTTAGTCCTAAACATTATCTCTTTTTGTCAATTCAACCCTAAACATTTTAGATTTGTGTCAATTTTGGCCAACTAGCATTGATATGGATAATTTTTAATAATTTAATTCTTTCAAAAAAAAATTTACATTTTCTTTTTTCTTTCTTCCTTCTTTCCTTTTTTTTCCCCTATCATGGCCAACCAATGAGGGTCATGGCTGCAGCTGGCAAGGCCATGGACGCCTTCACCTGCAGCCAACAAGGCGTGCAGATGCTTTGGCTTTTGCCATGCCCTAACCTGCTTAGCCGGTGAAGATAAACAGCATAATCGTGAAAAATCTTTCGCAATTCCAAAGACGCCAACCAAGTTTATAAAAATTCCATCCATCACATTGAGGAACAACGAAAGCACCAACCCTAGCTGGGATAAATGGAAATGGACATGGCCTGTGGGTGACATAAACCTTGCCAGGCCTTCTCAACCATGGGCAAAGATAGCCATGGCCTTGCTAGCCGTGGGCATGAGAGGCCATTGCAAGGCTACCTTCACCAGAATCTACTACCTCACCCATAATCACAATGGCCTCACACACATCTAGGCGAGGCCAAGCGAGGGCCACCACTCTCGCCGATAGTCGCCAAGCTCCAACGCCTCTTGCTAGCCATAGTGGGTGAAGGAGGGAAAATAAAATAAAATAATAATAATAATATTTTAAGATTTAAAAAAAAAAAAAAAAAAAGAAACAACCATGTTAACAATCCCACGACATAAGATGCTCAACATCCATGTCAACGCTAGCCGACCAAAATTGGTCCAATGGACTGAATTGACACAAATGTAAAAGGTTTGAGATTGAATCGGTCCAATTATAATAGGTTTAAGACTTTTTTGGTAATTTTCCCTTGAATAACTACCGTAAAAACTCAATTCTTTTGAAGCATACCCACAAAAGCATTTAAACCTATTATAGATATAATGAAAGTCAAAATTAGCAATCACGTATGCATTTTTACTAATTTGAGATTTCAAAGAATTACCAAACAAGTGAATTTTACACTGCAATATATCTCATTATGGCATTTGTTGAACTAAAACATAATACATTTTTATTTAGTTTGATTGTTTTGAATTGAAAGTTGGCATGGCTATGAATTTGCTATGAATCCTTAAAACTCTTTCCTATCTTTCTTTCTACCTTGTATTATTCTTCAAAACTATAGATGTTTTGATTAATTCTAATAGTATGTTCTGTACCTACCATGATATGGAACTTGTGCATCAGAATTATGTTATCATAAAATTTTCTATGATATGAGTTAAAATTCAAAAAAGAATTTGGTGACTAATAGGCAATTCCTATTCGGAGGCTAAAAGAGCAGTTGTGTGGGATAGCGTATCAACCACCAATTATATTTTTTTGATATTTCCAGCATTGACGCAAATATTGTCTTCAGTTGATCTATAAGTCCATCGGTGCTGTTTTATGACAAAACAAATTTGTGATATTTTGCCCTCTCGGATATCACTATTGTCTTTTATATATTAACACGAATATCTGTAAATTTCATAGTAATCATTATAGTAAGGATAGTTTTGGTATCATCAAAAAATTTTGAGATGTTTCTCCTACAAAAATATACAAATATGTCTGGTTAGACTTTTACTTTTGCTTTGATAATATATATTAACGGACACGTTTTGATTTTTTTTCTTAACCCAAAAAACCTAGAATTGTCACAATATACAAATATTGGCCAGTAGATTTGACATATAATTTTTTTTACTATTTTTTTAAATTTAGATGATATTTTAAATTTCTGCAGGAAAATTAGAAATTTGCTTATTGGCTATTGTAAAGAAAAAGAAAAGAAGAGGCAAACGGGCCCTAAATAAACAGGGCTCCTTTCCTGTTGTTTGAAATTATAGTTATTTCAGGGATTAAATTTGATTAGATTTTAAGAACGTTAACCTTCCATTACTCCTCAAATTCGTCCCGATTCCGCTACTGATTTTGCTTAGTATTCCAATACCTGCCTTAGAAAAGGTACCCTCGACCCAGACACCTCTCTATCCCTCTCTCTCCCCCACAAGGTCGGCAGCCACATAGCGGCCTCGATATGAGGTCAGGAGAGCTAGAGATGCGGCCAATGCACATTTGAAAGTGAGGTCACTCCAGGGTTGGTTGGCGGCAATGAGGGCTTCCACAGAGGCATGGCAAGGCAGATCGCAATGTCCAAAGATGGCGTATGGGGTGATCGGTTCCTTATCCAGTCTAGTTCCAAAGTGGAATCAAGAATCAAACCGGGAGAACCGGCTTCCCAATTTTGGGAATCAAGAACTAGACCGTTTGGTTCTAGGATCGGGAACCAGACCGGATTGTTGATTCCAATCCAATTTAATGAAACCAACTATTTTATTTTCCCACTAAAGAGCGGTCATACACAACGAGAGAGTATAACAAATCTTAAGAATATTGATTAAAGTAATGATGAATGAAGAATTATTGTGTCATAACTTATGCTACTATTAGATGAGATAGTATTTAGTTTATATTTTACTAATTTTTAAAAAATAATAAATGAAAAAGGTTTATGTACTCGATCCGGTCCGGATGCCAATTCCACTTTTAAGAATCAAGAAACCAAATTGATATTACTAAAAATGAAATTGCACCAGCCTGTTCAGTTCAATTCGATCAGTTCTCGATTTGAATAGTCCATGCACACCCTAATGGCGTAGGTGGTCAATGGTGTTGGCTAAGCAGTCGACTCGGAGGTCAAGAAAGAGGAGTGAGGAGAGGAAAAATCGTTGGGGTTTTTTCTTGTTGCATTTTATCTTGTGGATGAGGGTCCCTTGAGATGATGAGATAAAGTCTTCGAAAAAGGGTCCACTAAATAAAGCTAAAAGGCCGAGGGAATATCCGGCCCTTTGACAATTTAGCGTCGACGAGAAGCCTCCGTCGAATGGACGGCCAAGTGTTGGAAGGAAGCAGTGATTGGATGTACGGGGTGAATACCATACAAGCTTAATATATGGTGCAAAAGGCATTACATGAAAGCTTCAACAGCTTAATAGATAGCTGAACTTGAGCCTCACACAGCTTTAGGCTCAATCTCACAATCGCCTCTCAACCAATTAACCCAACTTCTACAAATGAAATAAAAGTTCAGTACAACTCAAGGGCAAAATATGTCAAAGCACGGTGACCACAGACATTTTTCGCATGACAGTAACCCTTTTCTTTTCCGTTTCTCTTCGGCAGAAGCCATACAGAAAGCCCTTCTAAAGCTGCACGAAGTGCTTGAACGAGGTGATTATTGTGTTTGGGCTTTACATCCAAATTGAGCTGTTTATTTATAAACACCATGAAGTTGGGCTTAATTTAGATGTGGGAAATATTCAAATGTGTGAATGATCATAATTATGACTCTATTTTTCAATGGATTATTTGTTGTTAATTCTCCCCATAGAATAGGTATCGATACTCAGATCAAATATGTAAATCTCTCATGTCTTTTACTATTTTTCATTTATTTCTCTAGTGATTTAGTATTGATTAATTGCAAGATCCAATATTTTCTGCATTAATTTTTCAACGTATCTGCCTCACATAGTTTAAGCGCATGCACACATGATAAAGGTCCAAACCGGATGTTTTCTACTTTGCGCACAAACTACTTGAAATTTTGTTTTCACATCGTCTAGTTTGGATGTGTTTCATGCGAATGCTGTGGAGGTTTTTTGTGGAAGCATATACAGAGTAAATTTTTCAAATTCATGCAGAAAACAATTTACGTATATGATGCTTCAAACATGCTTCATGAATTTACTACATAATTCCAAGCCAACGAGGGGGAGATGATACTGTCAGGCGTCGATGTATACCTATTCTAAGTCAAAAAAGTAACTCAGTCACATAAGCTGCCGTCGTAAATATATTTATTTTCATTGAAGTCCAATTCAAAGTGACATAACCTACGTTATATTGTCCATAGCCAGCTTCACACGTTATTTTCCTCTTGAATGAACAAGGATGTCGTAAATCATGAAAAATCGTATCATAAAATGATTATTCATAACAAGGGGTAAGAACCGCGCAAGTGCCGTACAAAGCGCTCATTTGAGTGTCACAAATTTTTTTCACTAATTTGAGCACCACAAATGTAAAAGAATTAATCATTTGATTGCCATTGGTGATTTGCCTCACCCAAAATTTGACATGGACACCTGGTCATCTTACATACCTTTGTCGGCATTGACATGACAATTTTTAAATCTTTTATATAATTTGTTATTTTTAATTATATTTTTTGAATTTCGTTGTTTTTCCTCTCTTTTTTGTCCTTTTTTCAAGTTTGGTGAGGGTTACTAGTGACGGGTGATGCCTTTGTAGCCAGCGAGGGTTGCCAGTGACCCTCACCGACCCTAAAAAAATAAACCAAAATTTTAAATTTTAAAAATTCAAAAAAATTCAATATATTCACATTGGATGAGAAATTAATAAAAAAAATCTATGTATAATGTCGTTGGAAATGGCACTCGAATTATCAATTTTATTCCAACGTTGTTCTTGTTCTCACAACAAGATAAATTAATACTCAGCGAACAACGGAATGAACTGATTTATGGGCAGTGCGGCGGGGGGACCATGCACCATGGATGTGCCAAGTTTGTCCTTCCATGTGTTGGAACGGCCAAGTGTGCCTTTCAATTGGAAAGGCCGAGTTTGAAATGTCGGGAGTGAGAACAAAAGGGACGGTCTTGCTCATTTAGAAAGGTAACGTGGAAAGAGCACGGACACCCCGTTGCTGGTCCTGTGAATCCGTACATACCTGGACATGGCCGGCGTCACGTGTGATGCGGGGACGGTCGGTCGGATGGTCCAAAAGAATTAATAACAAGGGACGCATCATACATGTGGAGATGGAAAGGCACCCACTGTTTCGTGATTTTCCAAAATTTTGGCTGGCCGTCTTCCGTTGGAAAGATACATCGTTTTGTTCTCTTTTCTGGTTCAAATTCTTATGATTAACCAGTCAATTTTAATATACCGTAATAAGATGCGCTGAATAGCTAGGACGATTCCACCAAATGAATGAAATCAATTGTTAGAGATTAATGTGTTGTGATGGGACCAATGAAAATTATTAGTTATTATCCCAGTGGCCACCTTTCTCATATGAAAAGGAGGAGATGAGGTTCAAATCCCCTTAGGAGTGGGTTTCGACTCCCATCCTTTGCACGAAAACAAGGCAAAAATCTAAACAGTAAAATAGGAATAAAATAAGACGTAAAGTAAAACCAACCAAAAAAAAAAATTTCTATGGGATTAAATGCTACACCTCAATATTTGGGTGAGCCGGCCAAAGAGTATGGACCATGGTCCCACGAGTTTCTTGTAAAATGCTAAACACTCTGGTGATCTAGAAAAACAATAAAATAAGTGAATCATCGGAAAGCAATGAGAAAGGAACACCATCATAAGCTTGGGTCCCTATGGCTAGGGTCTCAATGATGTCCTACTTTTTCTAGAGATTCCTCCTAAATCCTTTGCTCCCACTCCATCATGCATCGTGATCTTTCTCCGAAAGAGTATCTCATTGCCTCTTTACTTGCTCTCTATTCTAGGGATTTGTGACGACACCCGATCCTCTAGGTGTGATTCTTGAAAAAATTACTAAAAGTTTTTAAATTTATTATAATTATACTAATTCAATCCTAAAATTTATTTTTTAAAATTTAGTCCTAAAAATTTTGTAATTATGCCAGTTCAATCCATTTGATCAAATTTGGTCAGTAATGACAATAACAATTTTTTAATAATATTTTATTTTTTTCAATTTTTTTAATTATTTTTCTTTCTTTCCTTTTTTTTTTCTCTCCTTCCTCCCTTGTCTCCCCCCCCCAATGCAAGGCGAGCTCAAGGAGGAAAGCGAGAAAAAAATTAATAAAAAATTGAAAAAAATATATTATTAAAAAATTACCGCCAGCCGGTTAAATTTAGTTAGATAGACTAAATAGACACAATTGCAAAAGGATTAAAACTGAATTAACAAAAAAAAATAGAGAGTTAAGGATTGAATTGGCATCATTGTAATAGATTTAGAACATTTTTTGTAATTCTCACTATGGTTCACCTCTTATCAATGGACCCTCCTTGATTTCGTCATCAATATCGTTTCTTGTTGCAAGCCAATTGATCGAAACCATCTCTTATACTCCACTTAAACTCTGTCTATTAAAAACTCGTGATCAATAAGCTAATCAAGTATTCCATCAATAAAATCACTATTATGACATATATGATCAATGAGCTCATCAAATATTTCGTTGATGGGCTTAGTGGATTGTATTATATTTGTCATGGCTTAGTTCGGGCTATTAACTTCTTTATAATTAGGCGCAGATTTTGGAGCGATGTCAACAAGTCCCAATCCATTATCAATTGCTTTTATATGTGGAGAATTTTAACTACAACTCAACATCTTTGTTCGAAGCATTTCTAATTCTAGAGTTTATTCGCCACATTCCAATAACAAAGAATCCTCAAGTTAATTTCAACAATTTCCATCATGTGCTTCACAGTCTCATTGTATACAAATATAAAGATGAATGTAACTACTCCTTCCCATACCTTATTACTCACAAGGAATCACTTCTATAACAAGCTTCTTCTATAGTTGAATGCATTGTCACTAGTTTAACTAATGGCCTAATTTTAGCACAGTAGTAGAGAATTGCATATCACATAAATGACTCAAGTTTGCCCCTGTAGTGATAGCTAGTAAGACAGATCCACCAAAGTGGTAGCTATACAACGGCTCGAGGATTCGAGGCGAGAAATTCCCAAATGTTGGCATCAAAAGAGAGCTCGTTCCAACCATTTCGTCCCTCTTCCCTAGCAAATTCCCGAGGCCACGAATTCACGCTTGGCTGTCCTTTTGAGCCATTTGCTGAGGTGACGAGCCCTTCGTCGGGGCCGCTTTTGGTTAACAGATTTTCCCACCAAGCACTCTCCTTGTCCGGATGAGATAACAATAGAGACGGTTGTCCAAGGTTTCCACCGGGAGGAGTCCTTGAAGCCACCAGCGTGGCTTTTCCGTTGAGCCATGCCGAGCTCTTCGAGAATGTCTGAGGTTGAGGCCTTATGACGTTCACTTTAGTGACAAATTTCTAAGACAAGTTATCTTTCTTTTGCTTCCGATAGTCGATATTTTTAGCCAAGTGGGTGTTCCAATAGTTCTTGATGTCATTCGTGGTTCTTCCTAGAAGTCTCCCTGCAATTAGTGACCACCTGCATGAACTTGGACAGATGATTATTTAGAATATGATAATTAGGAAGAATGACTTATTAGTTCAGTAGTCAGCATACGCATAAATTTTTATTAACAATTCTACATATGCCCCCTTATGAATTTTTGTATGACTTGACAATTCCACTGGCCCACTTGGATCTTGCTTGTTTCAGTTATCCATGCTAGCATGAACTAATTTCAATTCCCATATCCCCCGTTAACTCAATTATTGAGTAAATGGTAACAATAGTAGTGTTTTGCAGAAAGGCATTCGACTTATAAATATCTTTCATTGAAAAATGTTTTTCAATTTTTATTAAAGGAGACAAATTCTATGATGACTCTAGACATGTGATATCACAAATAGATTAGAAAACTGATAACTTCACTTCAAACAACATTGTATATACATAAACTATGCCGGAATGAAACCAAACATAAATAAATTATGTCGAAATTTAATCAACAACAAATTTTGATAACGCAAAGATGCAACATTGATTTTAATTAACGATATAGATTTGCAAATTACAACTAAAAAACACATTGAAATTTAATCGACCATGCAAGGCAACAAACTTAAACTTTTGTGGGGATATGCAATAGACGAAACGATGGTAGTGGTAATTCATTTCGATGGTCTTTATATACACCACCTTCTTCTTCTTTTTTTTTCCTTTTTTTGTCGTAAAGGCCAGCATGTACAGCCAGATTGCCTGCTCTCTCTAAGCATTACTAAGAAAATTCCACGTATCGCTACGTTGTGTAAGACTTAAGACCATGGAAGGACCTTCATTTTGCCTCATTCACGGCCCATTGGTCCGAGCTAGGCGAGCCATATCACCATAATTTCTCGTTGAAGTGCTAGAAATGCATAGATCATTTCACAGAAGTGAGATATTTGCATTCAAATTTGCGAGCTCACATTTGGAAAATTCAACAGGTACCATTAGACCATCTCTCACCTCTAAAAGTTTATCTTCCATTCTTTTTGTCTATATATTAAAAGTCCTATTAACAAGTGTTCGGCACTTGTTAAACATCAAGAATTTTGCATATTACAAATGCAGTTAATACAAAGTTGCATTGTATTTTTAGTTGTTTGTCAAGTGCCACTAGGATATTACATAACAAAATCCTTATATTAAAATGGAATCCTAAACCCCGCCGATAAGTTTGACTTTCCTCCATGCAAATAAATGCTCGCTGTAAAGGGCCCTACATAATTTGGACATGACTCTTGGCATCGATATCCGTCTCTCTCATCAATCGAATCCGACGTCCAACCGTCCCTATCAAAAACACGAAAGCTCTACGAGGCAAATTCAAAGGCTTCAAAATCTGGCTGTTTGGGCAAAAATAGACGGTACAGGATCATTTTAGACAATGATACCCTCTATTAGAAGTCTATGTTTACCCAAAAGAAGAATCGTGACGAGAAAATTCACTGACGGCAACACGCAAGGCCTTGACACAAAGTGGCTCAGATTGTCTTTTTTTGTGACATTCGTTTTCCTCAACATGTACAACGTACATTCTGGGCTCAAGCAGTAGGTAATCCGTACGCAATACGATCAATCTCATGCTCAGTGCGGATTTTCTCTTCATTATGTCTTATTAATAATGGTGACTAATCTTAAAGTATTTATAACATCTAGTGTTACTAAGAACATGATATTTCTTAAGTAGGTAGATTTAACTAACAATCTCCAAACAAATTGAGTATTTAATGCTTTAGAATGGCTCACCATATATTTGGGTACCACTTGATATCCACATATGATCGATTTAGATTTCACGTCGTCATCATGTGACCATCATGTCTATACTTTAGCGAGAAAATATAATTGAATTTCAGTGAATTTGTGCTAATTACTCATATATGAAAAAAGTGGTTCATATATGGAAACTATCATGCCAAGGTTATTACTCCCTCCTAAACTCTAAAGTGTGTTGAGAAGGAGAAAAAAAAACAGCTCTATGAAATAATTCCAAGAAGCATTGGACTTACTTCGGTCGTGGGGTTGACAAGACTATGGACCACTAATTATTGGTACGGTCATTTTCCAAATAAGACGGGGCCCTCTGTCCTTTGCTGGCGCCCCCTAGCCCTCTTTGGTGGGTTCCATGCCATCAAGTTTTTTTTTTCCCATTTTCAGTTTCTTTTCCCTAAATAATTGGCGCAAGTTCATTTCTTGAAAAAATAAAAGTTCTTAAACATATTCATAAAAAAAAAGTTCGAATTCTTATTGCTCGCTAAATTAGAACTTTCTATTCTGATGTCTGAACATTTTAATCTGCTAGATTTGAAGTGGAGTTTGGCTAATCGAAATGAGGTACGTATACAATGACCAATTTTTACTATTCATCGGATATACATTCCCTTCTTGCTTAACATTTTGGGAGTTGAATCATGCTTTGTGCCGTGGCAAAATCGAATACTATGAAAATGTTTGGGAAAATACCTGACTTCACACGTTTTAAGCGACTCGTGCCTATGTGCTTCCACAGCTGTTAATATACGATGACTAATGATAGCCAAATGACAAGTTGGTCGAATTCATGGAAACGAGCTTTTTCACACTAAAGTTCGTTGAATTCATCCTTAAACTACGTTTATAGAGCAAAACGTTTACTTGATGTTGAAGTTTACTGAAGATGGACATTCTTACACTTCCAAAACTCATTTCTTGATAGTTCGAATTTGAGTCTAGATAAAATAACACATTATCCCATTTGATGTCTAGCAATATCCTCTAGACTGATAAATATGGATATATCCGACATTGTCGGATAAGAAATCTGGGATAGGACTAGAATGAATTCCGTTAAGACAATCAAATTTAGAAAATAACTGAAAAAATGATGTTATCCCCCACTACTTAAGTGATAGAGTGACTCATTCGAATATTGCTTCAATAGACACTGCAAGAGAACCATAACATGATAATCGATTGCTGTCGCTTTCGACCATCTCACGAATGTTGTCATTTCTGACTATCCGCAATTGTCGTCACTTCCAACCACTGCCAATCATCACCACTGGTCATCGTGTTCAGATGACTAATGGTCAAAAGGATAAGTTATACGTTACAATTATCACCATTGAATTACTTGAATCCCCTTACAATTGCGTTAGATCCTTCAAAGTTGTCATGTACAACAGGCGTGTTTGCCCTCGTTTCACCACCCCTTGCCATAAAATGGAGAGGAAGTTGAGGG